>JAUIMM010000544.1:2610000-3915000 GCA_031769625.1 Taudactylus pleione
ACATTTTTACTGCAGCATTATGTTTAACTAAATTCAGATATTTGATATGGCTGTGAAATGACATGCGTTTTACTGGCATACACAGTCATTTTATCTTCTATTATAGAAAAGTATGTGCCACATCTAAAGCAAAGATATACATCCGTTCCATTCTCTTGGGACCTGTACAAAGTGAATCCAAATTAGAAGCAGGCATCCAACCTGAAACATTTTATGTTGTTCAAATTTGAAGTAATCACATAATAACATGGTATTTGACAACTGTCTATAAAAAGCATAAACGTAGACAGTATAAAACAAAGATGTAGCAAGTAATTTCAAAGTTATAAGGCTAAATGCATTCTAAAAGTATTTTTACAGGTTCATTTAAATTATATTTTATATTTAAGGATCCAAAAGGGTATTTCTGACAGTTATGTCGCCTATTCTTAGTTTTTTGAATACACTGATATTTATTCGGTCTCGTTGACAGCATTTCTATCTCGACTGCCATATTTTTTGCCTGATATCAGCAAGTTTGTATGCCACAATTCAGACAGATTTTTCCAACATATGAATCAACAGCAGGGAAGAATTGGTGAAAGAGTAATCCCTACAGATCTAGCTAGATCTAGGGTTATAGCAGGTTTAAATCCCTCAGGATATCATGATGTCTAGATGAGGGAACAAGACTACCAGAACGAGGAAGAAGCTAAGCTCCCGGAGTTGTACTAAAAAAAGTTAATTGCACCCAGGGCAGGCAGACCGGTAATCAAGTTTAGCAATGCATGTTAGTGCCACACTACAGGTGTGACTCCCCAGCCCACCTGCGCTGAAACAATATATTTTTTTCCAGCATAGGTGACATTTCACCTTCCAAGTAGGAGGTCATTGGAGCAAGTGGGGGGACAGATGGTAACTGCACATGCACAGTTAGGGAATGGCTAGGGTATGGGGTGCTCAACAACCCGACACTTGACCTGATTGCCTCCTATCTCATGACCACACACATATGGGTATATGATTTACACAAAGCTTTGTCAATCTCTGTATTGGCTTGTGAGAATAAATAACTTGCTCCTATTTTGATGCTACTGTACATCCACCATATGGATGTTTTGGGAGAGGGGATCCCGAACAACTTTGTAGCTTTTCTGAATAATTGAAGCCTATAGACTATAATTTAAAAGTCACATCTAATGCAGTAAGAGTAATGACATTAAATTCATTATCCGATATAAAGAGGTTATTGTAAATACATTTTTAATGCCTTCAAGTTGAGGATCAAAAATATAAAAAAAAGGCAATGTACACATATTCAACAGTACTGGGTTGACAATCAAGATTTTTAATTACAATCATAATATATTTTATAAAAAAATGTAGAAAGATTATATGAGCCAAATTACTTTAAAAATGCTTTAATGAAGCTTTAATGAATTTTGGGATCATAAACAAAGGTTGTTTACAGTATTAAATATGAGAAGAAAGAAAGGAGAAAAACATAATTATACTTTACTTTTTTTTAACTAATTGTCCAGTCCACTGTAAAAAAATAAAATATATTTTAGATAAAGTGTATACTAATTATATTAAAAGAATTGTGAATGATATTTTTACCACACAAATCTGTAAAAACCTGCTGAAACTCTAATTTTGTACCCACTTTTTTAATACAACAGAAGTCACAAACTCTTGACTGATAAATATAAAAGCTTTCTTTCCATTTCACAAATTGAAATGCTTTTACATTTGCTATGCAAAAAATACTTTAGATTTTTTTATAGATAAATAAAACAAAGTACAAAGTCAGTGGTATTATAATCGGGAACCTGGGGACCTAAAAATGAAATGGATTAACTGAGTCAGTTTAGAGGAGAGTGATGGGGAGAGAAACTATAAGCTATTTAACAGAAAGGTTTATACGATTCTCATATTGAAAATACTGAATCTATTGGTCTTAATATGGATATCAATCTTACTCCCTTTTCTCCAAAAATAGATTAGAGATTTAATATTTTTCAGCATTCTTTTAACATAATAATTTAAACATAATTTATTCCACAGTAAAGTATAGTCATATTTATTGTATAATATGTTTTAATTATATATCTATTAATTTTTTCTAGAATACTAAAAACAAGCCCATTAGAATTTAATTGATGTTCTTTGATTCCAGAATTGCCTACACCATAGGCCTATGTACATTTTTTACTTTCAGGATGCTATATTATTCATTTGTTTACTCAGCTAGTTATGTTCATTTCTATTAGCTTGACACTAGGTTTGCTCTTTATTCAAGGCTCTTACTCATTTATTTATTTTCTTTTTCACTAGATGTATAATAAGTCAACATTTATTTTAGTACCCTGTCTGTTTATATCCATGAGTGCTTACACTTGAGACTAATTAGCATGCAAATAAAATACTTCGCATTGGTTGGGGACTTCTATTTCACTGAGGAAGTGATTAGCCCATCAACGAAATGTGCAGGTTCAACTGTCCCAATACGATCTACAAGATGATGGCAGCTTGAATCAAACATTGTCCTGTTATTTTGCCTTTTATTTGAGGTGCGGATCATACCACATTATGTTCACTTTGATATTCTACCAACAATCACAGAGACTTGTACTGTTTTCTTTTTTCCATATACAAACACCATTATCTTTCACATAATCATCGAAGAGGAAGTGAATAAGAAAATTGAGTGTACTTAGGAAAAAGTCACAGTAGGTCATGACATTGCCATGGCATAATATACTTTGAAGGTGTAAAAGCCATCTGTGCACTCTTCTGCTTGCTCCAAGGTTCTCTGGTAAATAAATCCATTTGCATTCATGCACCGCTAGTATAATACCTGCAAAAAGGTAACAGTTGAACAGTTAAATATAGCTGTAGGCATATGATTAGACACATATCTTATGATGAATACAGCTGTAAAATGAGCATTTACTGTAATAGCATCTAAACCACATATGTCATCACCATCAACATGTTACCTTGCTCCAGGTCTTTTGGGAACATAAGGATATGCCTTTTATAAAGCTTAGCTTAACGATACATGTTAGTCATAATCAGACACTTTGCAAAGGTTTAAATCAGGAGCAAACAATGGGCCTGTTTCAGCGATGTACGCTAACCCAATGATAAGCGCACATTTCCGAATGTTGGAGGAGTGTGCATGTGCTGGATGTGTACTGCATATGTGCAGCCCTCCATCTGCAATTTTGGTCACGGTGCCTCCCAGCCACAGCCCGTTTGACAGGCTGAAACATTTGGGAGGAAAAGTTGGGGCATTCCCAGTAACGGGGGTGTCGCCAACATTTTCCAAAAGGGATGAGGCCAGGATCTGGATTGGTGGATGAAGATTTCCTGGTCTCATAAGCTGCCAGGACCCAGTCAGGCTTCGGTAAGCTTCAGCTATCGCAGCCTGGCCAAAGGGGCAAACATTGCAATCTTGGTCGCAGTGCTGGGATCGCAGATGCAGCAAGGAGGTGTCTATTTCCTACAGACACCTCTGCTGTATTCGCATTTTAGATGGACATAATTGAACAGCTGCTTGCAATTCTGTCCATCTCTGAATCAGGTCCAATGTCTGCATGATGTTCGGTTAGCAGACCCGCAGCGGTTTACTACAAACAACAAGTAGTTTCTTCTATACTACCACACTCTGCATGTGATGTCACACAAAGAAGATAAATAAACAATCCAGTTTATTCTTGAAAACCGCATCCAACTGATGATGATTTTCAAATCACAAAATAAGCAGCAATTTGATACATGCCTCTTAGCCTTGGTTTGCAGTCCCTTTTCTTTTTGAGCAGCCAATTAGCAGGTTGTTAATTTGCATAAAATAGCTGCATAGGGCCAATTAGAAGATTAGTTGTCTTTCATTCACACTGACCTTACAAGAATAATGACCTGAAAATTAAATCACAGGATTTATATGAGAGGCAAATACTGAGAAACCCACGATTATAACTGCTTTATTCCCTTACCTTCAAATACATCGTGAATAGCTTGTCTGCTTCTCAAGACATGAAATGTTATTGAGCAATTTGCATTTACTTACATTGTTCTTTCAGTAACGGCAAAATATTGCTGTAATTTAGCAGCTTTGGTTTTTAAAAAAGAAAAGAATAGACCTTAGACCTCAATTTCACTCATTATAATAAATCAATTTCAAGCTCATTTATGCTTAATCTCCACTGGAAATTTGCATTAGCCAATCAAAACTGAAGAAGCACCTCAGGGGAGATCAAGAGTCACATAAAAATTCAAGAGAAACTTCACACAATAAATCAGTAAAACTAGGACTGCCTTGATGGGGTTTCTAAACAAAACAAAATTATATTATAATCCTCTAAATCGTGCTCCAGGCAAATGTGAAGTAATCTTGCAAACTGTAATGTACTAAAGAGACATAACAAACCTGCTCTGTTTTAGAAGATACAAAACTTTAAAGGAATAAGGATGAAAAACAGAAACACTTCTTCACACAACTTCTTAGAACATTTATATATGTAACAAAAAGTTGTTGTTTTTTGCAGGTTAGTATGTTCTTTTCTAAATTACTGGAATTAATATTCCCAGCAGACATATTTCCGCTTCCCATACAATTATTATTTTAATAAATATACATTTTATACACACTCTTATACTCAACACCGTAAACATTGGGGGAAGGACCCAAGTATACATACACCACTTTAATATTAAGACATCTCTATGCGTATATGCTCTAATTGGCTACAGATTATTCAGGCCCTGTGAATGCTCCAATTTTCTGATTTGATGCTACACTTGACTCTAGAGGATAAACTTACTAAAGGTTGATTTTAATCAATAAAAAATATATCAGAATTGATCAACATTGATGTTGTGTTCAAGGGGCTAAATTGTAGAGATGAGTGGTTTGGTTTTATTCCGTCTTACTCTGTTATGTTCAGATCTCAAAAACAACATCATATTGGTTATCTGGTTATCTACACATGTCCTGCTTTTTGTCTCTTTTTCATGTGGAAAACCAACGGAGAGAAAAGGAAGAAATTTAAAGAAAGAAAGAAGATGTTGTAAGATTTGCTGGACTTTGATTTATTTGTTTTCTATTGATATCGGGAGCACTCTTCTGAGCCTGTCCTAAAATTGTATTTGTTGTATGTTGTTTTTCTTGTATTGGGCGAGACGGAGAGGTTTGGATCAACTATATCTCTTGTAATTTGCTATGTTGGCTGTTACTTCACTCTTTACTTTCATGAAATTAATGTGTGTCATTCTTGTGAAGTCAACGATAAATGTTAGGAAATATTGGTATCCACCAATTTTACTTTCATTGGGCCACACATGTGTGTATGCACCAATGCTAGGGTTGCCTTAGTTCTGGTTGCTGATCTTGGGAAGGGACGGTGGGCTTGTTTACCCTTTATACAATTTTCACATCTCAGTCTCTATTTGTATAACTCACAATTAATCCTGTCACCAATTCCATCAAGGAGTTTCTGAACATTATTATACCCCAGGTGGCATAACCACCTATGCCACAGCTCCAAAGATTGGCTTGAATTAGAGGCCAATACTCCTTTTTTGTCTAGGATGTACAGTTGTTGGCATTGAGCAGCTGTTACTATCACAGTCCCTCTTTTATTCTGCACAACACTGTTGCCCTCTGTGAACTTGACCTTGACACCTTTTTGCTCTAGGACACTTATGGCAATGCGGTGTGTCTCCATATCTTCAGCAAACTCTGATTGTCCCAAGTGTTGTGGCTGTAAGGACCTTGTTTCCAATTTATCTGATCTTTATAGGATCACACATGGTTAGTGATGTAAACAGCTCTTGATTGTTGCTACAGGCATTAGATTTTGCAGCAACGCCATTGCAACTTCCTACAAATGTCAATTGCTGAGATATGGACAGCTTCAAATCTGTATACTCATTCCTTTCTCTGCATTCGCTCAATTTTGTAATAGTATGTGCCTCAGGTTTATTCTCCTCATGAGACCCCATGGCTCTATATACTTCATCAGGATTTGGATTGTCATTTGGATTACTTGTAATATTCCTCAGCTTTTCACACTTGAGCTGCATTTCCATAGTGAACTTCCTTGTGGCATAGTTCTCTGAACCTCTCAGCTTTATGAAGGTCATGCTGGCTGCTGCTACTGCAGTGTGCATTCTGAGTGCTGATCTCAATGCAGGACTTCACTGTATACTTCACAGTGATGGTATTGTGACATCTGTGGTGCCTGTGGCTGGACTTCCGCAAGTCTATCTACCCAAAGGCAGCTCTCATTCTGTTTCTGTATTCCCACTGCAGAAGATTAACCAACACAGATGACAAGTGGAGGATTATAATGATTCGGTTCCTTACAACACACCTGAGTCTCTGCTAAATTTAGTTCTGCTAAATATCAAATATGAAGTTGAGACTCATAACATGTAGAATAATGGGTGTTTGATACTGGGTGTAGCTTATACTCATGGAATCCTGTCACACACACTTTTCTCTTGGTCATTGGTCACATTATGTCCCCTCCATCACTCTTTGTCACAGAGCATACACTGTATGTAAATTGGAGTACCGATGGGCACCGGTGGGTAGATCATGATCCTGAATAGATGAGACAGTCAATTCCAGAAGCAGGACAGTTGGCAAACTGTGCTGCTCCTTTCTAAGTGGTCTTGCAGCTTTGATTAGACCTCACAAAATGCCACATTCCACAAGTGCTCATAGCTATTATGTCATGACCCTCCAGCAACAAATCATTTACAGAACTGTGTAGCCTTGTCGAGACATTGGATACACAAACCCTCCTAAGTCAAGTACCCTTACAGAAAGGCCAATGAGGAAAATGATCAAAGCTTGGAGAGAGATAAATTGAGAAAGATAAAGTACCAACCAATCTACTCATTTTTTAAAACACAGCCTGTAAAATGACAGCAAGAAGCTGATTGGTTGGTACTTTCTCTCTCTCCATTTTATGTCTCAATGTCCCCTATAATGGGGAGTGTGTGAATAGAGCCACAGCCCATGGCGTCAGGGTGGGGGGTGATAGCATGATTGTTGCATAACGTCACCTGTTTCCACCTTATTATACCTGTATAGATACTCGTTACATTGAAAGGCAATATTCTTGCTTCTGGAGCCATTATGACATCACATGTGCCAGGATGATGGCAGGGGTTGTCAGCACAGGTCACATATATGCCATCCTAAAGTACTGGTAGCATGTCAGTATAGAATAAAAATAGTAAATGAAGTAATATTTGAACAGTAAACATTTGCACAGTGTCACTGCTCAATAGATAAGAATTAGGTCCATCCCTCATTACCATGCATCTGTAGCATGATTAATAGACAAAAGACAAATGTCCTACTTCATACAGTAGACTGGAGTAGACTGATTGTATTGTCATGTAGATGTGTGAACACCGGCCTTTGATAATGACAGTTACTAAGAAAAGGTTAGCACCAATGTCAGCATACGGTGACATAACAATAATTAGAGACTGACATTATCTCATACTTCCATGCTTCTCGTATCACATCCAACAGAGGGATTTTATCATCCTAATTATTAATAAACTCCTGTTCAATTTGTCTTGTGAGGATTTTGTTCTTTTTATTTGGTCAAGACTTTAACTATTTTCATTGCATTCTTGACATACAAGAAAGAGAGAGCATAAACATAATAATAAAATATTATCAATAATATGTAGTCTAGTATCACAATTCATACAGCAATACAAGTGCACTGTACAGGTATACAGTATAGAATAACTATTGTGGGGAAGGGTAGATACCATTTAATTTCTGATAGAGATCTGTCTGCTTTTCATTAAGTTACGTTAAAATTTCATAGGTTTTGGGTCCCCATAATGTACATCAACAATGAAATAATTAGTTCGCCAGCAGCAATATACAGCTATAGTACAGACTTGGAAAATAGTTTTATAAAGGCTGTTGTTAGATGTGACAGTATAATAATTCCTTAGTGTCTGATATTGTCTACAGTAATCCTGTACTTAATAATACGCCTTTAGAGACTTCCATTTGCCCTTTTATTTTCTTAACAAGTTTTCTTTATTGAAGCATGACAAAAGGCAGAGAGAAAAATATGTACATAAGATCAGCAGAGTATAACAATATAAAACAGGTAAGCAGAATCAAACAATTCAGGCAAAATAAATTTACAAGTCTAGCAGGAGTGAATCAATAATAATTACATTCTATACACAAATGCTCAGCACCAATCAGACAAAAAAAAGAGAAAAGAAAACGGTAAATAGCAACAACCTTACTTATAAGTTTGGTGTGACCATGCCCAGCAACAGGGGGGACTAGGAGCACAGCTGTACCGGGCCCAGAGGTTTTAGGATATAAACATAGCTGTAAATGCTGCCTGCACTGCTGCATTGATCAGGCAATACATTTATTTTTGTTTATCGTAGCTCATGATGACATGACATCACATAGCACCACACCACTGAAAGACAGAGCATAGGTGCTGTGACAGGCAGTCAGAAAACATAAAAGAAGGTAAGTGTGGGGGCTGGAGAGACACTGGATGCTGTGGCTGGAGAAACACTGTGTGGGCTGGAGAGACACTGAAGTTTGGGGCTGAAGAGACACTATGGGGGCTGGTGAGACACTGAAGGCTGGTGAGACACTGTGGAGGCTGAAGAGACACTGTGGTGGCTGGTGAGATACTGTGGGCTGGAGAGATAGAATGGGGTCTTGGGATGGAGAAACAGAAGGGGTCTTGGGATGGAGAAACAGAAGGGGTCTGGGGATGGAAAGACAAAAGGGAGATAGAGAAAATCAGGGAAATTAGGCTGTAAACACACTGGGGGTCTGGAGAGGCACAAGGAGGATGAGGCAGAAGAGAACTGGAGGGAAGTGGCTGTAGATTATCCACAACTGGAAGGTTTAGAAGGAAAACACACAAACACACAGAAGCAACACACATAAAAAACAATCCAAGTAGCTTCTCACACTAATGTTTAATGGAAGACATGCATGGTGAGAAAAGTATTTTAGGATAAAATAGACAAGTAATTAGCGAGAACTTAAGAAAGAGATGGTCCTATTGTTGCCCATAAAGTGATGTTATTACTTGTTCCCCATGTGCCTTTCAGTTTCATTCCACAAGTCAACTAAAGTAGGGAGAGATTGATTAAACTCCCTGGGCCAAATGTAATAGGGTGGGAGATTAGAAAATGTGAGAGTTTAGAAGTAAACTCTCACACTTTTTAAACTCGGCCAATGTAATAGAGTCCTAGAACATGCAAACTCAAATGTTTTTTAGACTAAAAAAACTCTCCTGATTTAAACTCTAGTCCAGATGTTTTCCCATTTTGAAGATAAAACTCGACCAATTGAGAGTTTACTGCTAAACTATCACATTTTCTATGCACTCATCCTATTATATTTGGTCTCCTATGTTGAAGATTCACATATATTGTACCCCTTTAATAAAATGATTAAACACATTTATAAATAATCTAAAAAAATAATGATGCATGACTACAGCAGTTAGCATTCCAATTAGGTCAAATTTTAATTGACATTAGAATTATTTAATATTAACTGATGCTAGTATGGTGGCAGATAAAATAATTGTCAAAAGATATGACAAACACATGTATCCAAACTCAAACATTGGTGTTAAACTCACCCGCCAAATCAAAAATACCAGGATGGGTGGTGTCAAATCCCAGAAGGGATATTTGGCATATTATCAACTGCTAGGGAGAGTGCACCCAACTAATAAACAATAGCAAATTGTGAGGTTCTGAATTTGTTGTGGAACCGGGGTGGTGATAGGAGCAGACACAGAAGCAGAGTTAAATGAAAAAGTGGAGTTTTTAATAAGTGACTTAGAAGACATGGGAATGGCAAATAAAAAAGTCCAGGTATAGCACTAAAGTGCACTTGATAACTGTAGTGGGGGTTAATGAGAAAATGTCCAGATAGTGACAGGCAGGAATAGTCCAGTAAACCAGTATGGTGAGCTGAAAAGAGAATGCAGGTATGATGAGCTGTAACTGAATGCAGGTTTGATGAGCTGTAACTGAATGCAGACAGATGTAGTGAAGTTCAGCTGGGAGTGAAATGAAGCAAGGTGCAGGGAAACAGCAGGTTCAGGTACTCAGGCAGGTGAAAAGGTATATGGAGGGTGCAGGGTGTCCAGCAGGTAGGAGCAGGCAAGGTACAGGCTAGAAGCATATAACAAGCAGGTAGGTAAGGCACAGGTACTTTCCCTCAGCCGCAGCTGAGAAACACGTTGCACTGGCAAAGGAAGGAAGGCTCTGGACCTTCCTAAATACTAAGTGCTGCACTGTGACTAGCTGGAATGAGCACATGACCTACCAGGATTGGCCAACTGGAATCACATGGCCGCAGGCAAGGTGGCGGCGCCCATGCCAACAGAAAGGAAACACCGCCAGACCTCACCAGGCCTAGTGACAATGTGCCCGCACAGAACCATGTGCAGCCAATGCCCCTCGCCAAACACCAGCACCGCTGCCAGAGACCCCCCACCATAATGACCTCACAGGTAATACCCGGTGACCACCATGCCGACAAACCCTGGCCATGACACAAATCAACTATAGAGCCATTTTTTACTCCACTATAAATAAGACAATGACGATAAAAACAAAAAAGAAGTCACTAATTTAGAAACTCAAACACTGCCCCTCCAGAACTATAAGCTGACAAGAATGCATAATAAAACCCAATCTGAACTTGAAAATTCTTAGATATGGCTCCGTACAACCTTGGGGTTTAAGCAATGTCAGGCTTACAATCAGCCTTATGACTCACTTCTCATGGGCAACTCTTAAAATCAGGTTGTGTCGTGATGTGCGATGCTCCTATCAATGAGCAACAGTTAAGTACATATGTGCAAATTAAAAGGCACTTCCATAACTTTATAGACCACAATAGTTCAAAGCTAAATAAAATCTGGGCCCTGTTGTGTCTGCTAAAATGGTCTCATTAAAGTTTTTCTCCTTTTGATCAGTCCACAAGTATCCATCTTTACTTTGATTGCTGTATGAGTCCAGGCAGGTCAAACAGGATCTAATGGTGATGGTGGGTAGCATGGTGGCACAATTGTTAGCATTGCTTTCTCAATTCCAGCCAGGGCCCTTCCTGTGTAAATTGAAAAAGTATCCAAGAGAGGAAAAGGATCACAAAGTACTCCTGGTAGGGGGCACGCTTGAATAGACACAGTGTAGTTAAATAATATACCTAATAAGAGAATAACAGGTATGCAGTAGCTATATGGGTGTTCAGGTACTCCCAAAAGAAAAATATATAAAACTTAATTTTTATTCAGGATATAAATAAAAATGTATACACTAACAATATTAATAATGACGAACATAAACAAATATACATTTAACACAGAAAGCCGATGATATCATGCATGCATGTGTCATCATTCTGGTATAAATCAGTAACAATGACCAAATCTCGTCTGGTCACAGAATCTATAGAGTTGGTTATCAATGATAAATGTTACAAAACAACAACATAGGTTACCAAAGCAAAATAATAAGCAGTAGTATTTTAAACATTATAATAGTTAATACTGTCTTGTAAGAAGATTAGTGCATAAATAAACATTTTGAAGCTTCCGCTATTAATTAATCAGAGCTGATCATTTCCTTCTATCAGAGTATATTTGCAAAAAAGGTATTATATATATGTTTCATTTCCCTTCATTCATCCCCGTATGCATATATTGAGCAGGCACCTGACGTAAATAATCCCAAAAAAATTGATGCAAAAAAATTTGATTAATGCAAAAAAATTATCGATGCAAACAAATGGTGGCCTCACAAATTAAAATATAGAGGAGTGTTCTCCAATCAATATCAAATATCTCCACATCTGTATATACATATTATGTGAGTGTAACTGCAGATATTAATGCATATAAATGACCTTAATGAAAATATATGACCCCTCAAATAATCATTTGTTGAGGACAGTTTGCATAATACATTGCCTATAAGTTAATAAGTCATGATTGATTTATCCAGAGATATATATGTCTGGTATTTATACCAGAGACTGGATGCTTATACGTTCATGATAACTGTATAGAAAAATATTGGGTGGGGAATGAGAGTCTGGGGGGTCTCAATAGCACAATGAAGGAAGACAGAGAGGTATCTAGCAGCAGGGATACATGCCTGTAGGCACTGTTGCAATAAGCATTGCAGAGCATACCCATTCCGTTCCTCCCTGGAGCGATTTAACCATGTGGAGATAATTGAAAAGACAGAGTATAGTTGTTTACCACACATTCAGAGGAGATGTCCACTGGATAAGCTCTGATACTGCAGCATTTCCCGTGCTGTACTCCGGGCAGAGCTCAGCTGTGTGAGAAGGAAAAATCAGCTGTTGCGGGTCACGTGTGCGCCCCACGTGGCCTGCCCGCAGCCTGACGTACGTTTCGCTATGCTTGATCACAGGGTGGCCCTACCACTCTTCCTTCATTGTTCTATTGGGACCCCTCAGATTCTCAATCCCCGCCCAATACCTTATGGCAAGACGGGAAAAAGCAGAGAAGAGGAGCCCCATATAATAGCACATCTCTACATCCCCCCTTTTTTGGTGCTAAACCATCACTTTACATATCTCTTGGGAATATATTTTTCTATACAGTTATCATGAACGTATAAGCATCCAGTCTCTGGTATAAATACCAGACATATATATCTCTGGATAAATCAATCATGACTTATTAACGTATAGACAATACGTTAATAAATCATACATATATTATGCAAACTGTCCTCAACAAATGATCATATATATAATCCCTTTTTTGCAAATATACTCTGATAGAAGGAACTGATCAGCTCTGATTAATTAATAGCGGAAGCTTCAAAATTTTATTTATGCACTAATCTTCTTACAAGACAGTATTAACTATGATAATGTTTAAAATACTACTGCTTATTATTTCGCTTTGGTAACCTATGTTGTTGTTTTGTAACATTTATCATTGATAACCCACTCTATAGATTCTGTGACCAGACGAGATTTGGTTATTGATTTATACCAGAACGATGACACATGCATGCATGATATCATCGGCTTTCTATGTTAAATGTATATTTGTTTATGTGCATGATTATTAATATTTTTATTGTATACATTTTTATTTATATCCTAATTAAAAGTTAAGTTTTATATATTTTTCTTTTGGGAGTACCTGAACACCTATATAGCTCCTGCATACCTTTTATTCTCTTATTACATATATTATTTAACTACACTGTGTCTATTCAAGCGTGCCCCCTACCAGGAGTACTTTGTGATCCTTTTTCTCTTTTGGATACTTTTATAAGTTACCTATATCTGACTCTGGGGTGCACCACTAGTAGGCTAATACTGTTTCCTTTTTGAATACAGATACAGGTTGAGTCTCCCATATCCAAATATTCCGAAATACGGAATATTCCGAATTACGGAATATTTTTAGTATGACTGAGAAAGTGAAACCTTTGCTTTCTGATGGTTCAATGTACACAAACTTTTTTTAAAGCATAAAATCATTAAAATACAGTATACAATAACCTTCAGGCTGTGTGTATAAGGTGTATATGAAACATAAATGAATTTCATGTATGTACACAATTTTTTTTTGATGCTCAAAATTATTGAAAATATTGTATAAAATTACCTGCAGGCTGTGTGTATAAGGTGTATATAACACATAAATGCATTCTGTGTTTAAATTTGGGTCCCATACCCAAGATACTTCATTATAGTATGCAAATATTCCAAACTACGGAATAATCCGATATCCAAAATACCCCTGGTCCCAAGCATTTTGGATATGGGAGACTCAACCTGTATATAGGGATTTCTAGCATAATACACCACAATTATTTATACTATACTCCTATTATTTTTGTCACAATTTGTTATATTAGAAATATTTTTGCATTGATACCTGTGCGACCATGGACTTCTTTCCTTGCCCGTCCTGTGTAAAGCCTGCATGCAACCCCACTGGAAGCCCAGCCTCTCCCTCACCCCAAAGCCCCTTACAAAATTAATCTTAATGTGGTAGAAAATATAGAGTGTAAGCTCCACTGGGGCATATAATGATGTGAAGCGCTGTTTATTATGTACAGTATGTGCTATATAAATAACTGTGAATGATAAATCAAATAAATGGAGCAACCTTGCTGTTTCCCCTACAAAATAATCAATATTTGGCAATAGATCTATCATATATTCAGTATTAAATAGCTGAAATATGGAGTGTACCTTTTTTTTTGGGTTCATCAGTGCTTCAGAAGCAGCATGTGTGAATTGATATTGAAATAGATACATAAATTATCCATGTTGAATACAATTTTAGCTGGAGATATCCTGCTCAGAAAGTGAAAATATTGCATGATGAACAATGCATCAGATGTCAGCTCCCTCTGAATCATCTCTGTACAGGAGTGTGCTCTGCTCCAGAAATAATGCACATTGATCAAATGAACTGTCTTTCAGCTAAGAAGTAGAATTAAAGATAATTACTCTGCAACAAGCAACGCTCAGCATTTGTAGACAAATGCATTAGGTGAATGGGATTTTGTGCTGCGGAACTTTATAATAGAGGCTATAATAACTCTATTGGGACAGTCAACCTGAAAGGGTCATTTATACTGGTATATGGAAAACCAACTGTCCCCATTGCTCCTGTTCATTATACCCTAAAACGCAATGTTTAAAGAAGCTTTATTTGAAAAAAAATGTCAGAATCTTATGTCAAAAACAAAAATAATTTATTGATCTGATGTAGCCCAAATGGATCAGTCCCTTCAAAATGTCACCCACTAAGACTCTCCAGGGTCCATAAGAATGAGATTGGTGAGTGAAGGGGACTCCCAGCTTTATATATTTAGCATTGGTTGGTGTTCATGTGTGGTCATAAAAGAATTATTCTTCTGGGAGTTTTCGTCAGTTTTTTCTCATACTGCATGGCGCGATTTGCCGCACAAGCGGCAAATATGCAAGAGGACATACCTGTAGATGGGAATCAGAATTTGGCTAGTGTGGGGTATCTTATTCAAATTAAATTTATTTCAAATTTTAAATTTTTAAGGGAAAATGTATTATTTTAAACTTTAGCCTCACGCATTTTGGGACGTATTTCTTACAAAGTGCCAACTGTCCTTCAAAAACTAAATCCCTTGTCGCATATCACAGTAAAAATTATTGTTTTTAAGAGGAAATGTATTATGCTACCATCACCAGGACACCGGCTCACTTTACCACCAGGTTCGGACATGCCTATGCTACTGGGCTGCCATCCGGCAGTGCTTGTGCAGTGTGAGTAAGTTGTGATGAGCATCAGGTTCAGCTAAAATCCCTGAAAGCAATTGCTAGATACTTCTCCATATATGTAAGTGGGGTAATGCCATCTTCAGATGGTGTTACTCTATATAGGCAAGCTTCAAAAACTTTTGAGTTTATTCTTACACTGCACTATTGCGACATCCATAGGGTGTGCGTAACAAATCTACGCCTTTTTCAAATCCATGCCCCCACGCTTTCCAATGCAGTCCACTTACTGCTTCCTGCTGATGTTGTGGTTATGCTGGACTGGAGCCATCAATACCTATGCCTGCCCCATAGGTACAGTACACCCCCAGGATCTGTGTCATACCCTGTAAAATCAGTGTAGATTTGGCAAGGACCATTGACACATCCTGGGTACTGAAGAGGGTATGGCCACGCCTCTCTAGGATCAAAATAATGATGAATACTATGGACCTCATTCAAACCCGCTCGCGGGTCAATGGTGAGGCCCTGTACACGTGCAGCGGCCGCAGTGTGGGTGCGCAAGCCCAGGAGCGAGTGACAAATTCACTCGCTCCAAAAGGGGCGGCTGTCGATGTTGATCGACAGCTCGCCCCATTTTGTAGGCGGGGAGGGGGTGTGGCCGGACAAATGGAGGCTTTCCTGAAGGAACGCCTGCCATTTGTAGGCGACCCTACTGACATCAGCAGTGATGTCAGTAGGTAGCTTCCTGCTCTGTTAGAGCAGGAAGCTACCTGGGGTTTGCGGGAGATGAGACCCAACCCAAGGGTCTCGTTGCAAACCCCGATGGTCGTGATGGTCTCGACCACCGTGACCATCACCTGGTCACTCGCTAAAGCTGTGGGTGGTCACCCACAGCTTAGCAAGCGGCCAGGAGGCCAGCTTTTAAAGAAGAAGCGGCTGCACTCATTCAGAGCGAGCACTCGCATTTTGCGAACGCCTCAGAATGAGGTCCTATGTGTGGTTACAGGAAGCAGTGACGCACTACAAAGGTGGAAATTTGCAATAGGGGATTTCTATGGGTAACAACTTCCAAGTATTGTCCCCAAGCCCTTTATTTTCAGATCCACCTCTTCCAGTACTGATAGCAGGCATGTATGACATAAAGCATAATTGTAACTACTCCAGTAAAAGTTACTTATTAAGTTCATTCAATTAAAAAATTACAATAATTTTAGGCATAATGATTTTTTATTGAAGATAAACAGCATCTTCTATGCACTCTGTAGTTTGAAAAAAGATAAGGAAAGAAGCCGACTGAATGATTGAGCAAGTTCTTAAATCTTAGGCCTCTCTTTTTATCCAATAAAGAAATATTTCTATTTTCAAAAGTATACAAACCATCAAGTTCTATTCCCTCTAAAGACAGACGCCCAGCTTTTATGTCAGTTGCATGGCTGTTTTGTGTCCCTTCCCTCTGCCCTGGGAGACTTGCAGTGTTTATCAGACTTAATCAACATGAGTGACAGTAGAGCTGATAAAAAGGAATGGCTGACTGCTGGTGGGACTGGACTCTTTTGAAATGTCAGTACTGAGAGATCTGCATTTACATTTGCTTGTGAGCCAGGCTCTTACAAGATTTTCATCTTTTACACTGGAGGGATGAAAGCTTAAGCTATTTAAGTACCCCTTAGACATATTAAGAACCTATTATAAAAGTTATGGTGTCAGCATGACGGCAAAGTACCTGCACTTAAGGATATGTACACCCAGCTTGATCATGTGTGTGCAGTGTTATAGGAGGTGATGGGAGTGGAAGATTGCAGAATTGTTACTGGAGACACTGGATTACTGATGGATGCTCCGGGACAAGGCTACATCTAGTGCTCAGTGTGAGACCAGAATGTCTACATCTTCCTGTAACTTGTATTAAATCAATCTAAAGGGGAACCAGAGAGGGAAGTGACACATGTTATATGTAGTGATGGTAGATCTAGTTTGTGCTTCCCCAGAAAAAGTGTACAGGGGCGTAACTAGGTATTTGAAGGGCCCTTAGAAAAAGTTTATAAGGGCCACTATAGATCTTTATTGGAAATGCATTCTGTACATACTGCATTTTAAGCCTGATTCAATGCGGAACGCAACTGTGAATGCAATAGCGATTTACGCACACAGTTCAACTGAGATAGTATTATAATTCATTGTGATCACAATGCCATATGCAGCACTACATAAGGGCGCCCACTTTACCTTACACACATCCATAATGTTTGGCAAGACTGCAAAACCATCGGTACAATCGAGTACCATCACAGCCTCATACACACTTGCACAAGCTCTGACCTTACTCAGAAATTGCTAACAACCACGCACGCTGTCAGGCCTCAGGCTGCGTAGGGCAACGCAGTGGATAATTGATGCACGTCCCTGCAACGGTGTTAAATGCACTGGCACGCCTGCGTTCGCCCGACCACCCCCAGTCACCACCCACAAATGGCACTTCCTGTCAATCACTCTGCAATGGGTCTGCATAGTCACTGCGATCGCAGTCCCGATAGCAGTGGCCGGTTCGCGCATGCGCAGTACACAACAATCGTCTGATTGCGTGCGTAATCACAGCTGCATTCGGTAGTGAATCAGGCCCTTTGTTTCATAGGGCAGCAGCACCAAGGAACACCCAGCCACCAGTTGTGTCCTATTTACTATTGCAAATTTAATTTAGGGACTCCTACATGGTGGTATTTAAGCATTGCATCAGACTTGTGTTTTTAACAAAAGAAAAGAATCTGCATCAGCATGGAGAAAACAAAACCATTCTATTCTGTGTGTCCCTGTGGTTAGTTACAAAAAACATCATACAGCAGCTTTGCAAGATTATTGCGTTATTTTCAACATTTTGTTTATAATACCACTCTGTACTTATTTATGGGCCTGATTCAGAGATGTACGCTATGCTGATATTTATGCAGCTGAGCAATTATATTGCACATGAGCCTAAGTTGCACTGTGCATTCGTCAAGGTACATTACCATGATCGCTCACAGCAACTTTTTACTCGCAGTATGATTGACTGTCAGGGAGCATTTGGGGGAGGTAACAGAGAGAGGCGGCAAAGAACGCAGCGATGTTGCAACCGTTTTTCGGGCATGTCACAGCCTGCATCTGCGATCCCATATGCAGTGAAAGTGGCTCCGGCGTCTCAGATCTCGTGGCCATGCTGAGTCGCCATAGGGTTACTCAGAACTGTGATACAGGAATAATCTGTGAATGATGCTGTGTCTTTGTATGCAGATGCCTAGGTTTGCAAAGCCGCAGGTGGACGTTTCAATATATTCCTTGGCATCTGCGACAGTTGCATATTTGCAGTAGGGGTGTGCACCGGCCACTTTTCGTGTTTTGTGTTTTGGTTTTGGATCTGGATCTTTCTTCGTGTTTTGGATCTGGATTGGTTTTGCCAAAACCACCCTTCCGTGTTTTGGGTTCTGGGTTTTGTGTTTTGGATCTGTATTTTTTTTTTAAAAAGCATAGAAACTGCTAAAATCACAGAATTTGTGGGTTTTTCTGCTCCTATGCTATTATTAACCTCAATAACCTTAATTTCCACTCATTTCCAGTCTATTCTGAACACCTCACACCTCAGAATAGTGTTTTTATGTCCAAAAGGTTGCACCGAGGTAGCTGGATGACTATGCTAAGCGACACGAGTGGGCGGCACAAACACGTGGCCCATCTAGGAGTGACACTGCAGTGGCAGACAGGATGGCAGTTTGAAAAACTAGGCCCCAAACAGTACATAATGCAAAGAAAAAAAAGAGGTGCAAGATGGAATTGTCCTTGGGCCCTCTCACCCACCCTTATGTTGTATAAACAGGAGATGCACACTTTAACAAACCTATCATTTCAGCGCCAGGGTCTGCCACATGACTGTGGCTG
Organism: Taudactylus pleione; assembly: GCA_031769625.1. NCBI lineage: Eukaryota > Metazoa > Chordata > Amphibia > Anura > Myobatrachidae > Taudactylus > Taudactylus pleione. Next base: position 2,629,202 of record JAUIMM010000544.1, read on the forward strand.
AAATTATTGGTTTGTTTGGGCCCCCATAAAACAAGCTGGCAATTAATCTGTCCCTGCACAAACTGGCTCTACGGAGGCAAGATGTCGTCCTCATCCTCCTCATCCACCGATTCCTCACCCTCTTCAGTGTTGTACACATCCTCATCCTCACAGAGTATTAATTCGTCCACGCTGGAATCCACCACCACAGGTCCCTCTGTACAATCTGGAGGCTGATCTCCCTGGAAGAGTTGATAATTCATTTTTATGAACATCATCTTCTCCACATTTTGTGGAAGCAACCTCCTATGCCTTTCACTCACAAGGTTCCCGGCTGCACTAAACACTCTTTCGGAGTACACACTGGAGGGGGGCAACTCAGGTAAAATAGAGCCAGTTTGTACAGGGGCCTCCAAATTGCCTCTTTTTCCTGCCAGTACAGGTACGGACTGTCTGACATGCCTACTTGGATGCTGTCACCGATGTAATCCTCCACCATTCTGTCAATGGTGACAGTATCATATGCAGTGACAGTAGACATGTCAGAAATTGTTTGCCAGGTCCTTCAGTCCGAACCATATGTCCAAACTTGGTCCTGCCCACCCTGCATCACCGCCAGCGGGTTGCTTAGGATACCTCAGTTGTTTCCTAGCTGCCCCAGTTGCAGGAGAAAATGAAGAAGGAGCTATTGACATGTCACGTTCCACTTCAGCTGACAGTGTTTTCACCAGCAGGTCTTTGCACCTCTGCAGGCTTGTGTCGGCCAGAAAGAGAGACACCACATAGGCTTTAAACCTAGGATTGAGCACAGTGGCCAAATGTAGTGGTCTGATTTCAACAGATTGACCTCCAAGGAATCCGGGCAAAGTGAATTAAGGGCTTCATCCACAAGTCCCACATGCTGAGCGGAATTGCTCCATCTTAGCTCCTCCTTCACTTTCTCCAGCTGCTTCTGCAAAAGCCTGATGAAGGAAATGACCTGACTCAAGCTGGCAGTGTCTGAACTGACTTCACGTGTGGCAAGTTCAACGGGCTGGAGAACCTTGCACAACACAGAAATCATTCTCCACTGCACTTGAGTCAGGTGCATACCCCCTCCTTTGTCTATGTCATAGGTGGATGTATAGGCTTGAATGGCGTTTTGCTGCTCCTCCATCCTCTGAAGCATAGAGAGGGTTGAGTTCCACCGCGTCACAACCTCTTGATTCAGGTGATGGCGAGGCAGGTTCAAGAGTGTTTGCTGGTGCTCCAGTCTTCGGCACGCAGTTGCTGAATGGCGAAAATGGACAGAAATTTTTCGGGCCACCCAAAGCGTCTCCTGCACACCCCTGTCGCTTTTCAGAAAATTCTACCTCACCAAATTGATTGTGTGAGCAAAACATGGGACATGCTGGAATTTGCCCAGATGTAATGCCCGCACAATATTGGAGGCATTGTCAGATATCACAAATCCCCAGGAGAGTCTAAGTGGGGTAAGCCACTGGGTGATGATTTCCCTCAGTTTCTCTAAGAGGTTGTCAGCAGTGTGCCTCTTACTGAAACCAGTGATACATAGCGTAGCCTGCCTTGGAACGAGCTGGCATTTCTGAGATGCTGCTACTGGTGACGCTGCTGTTGTTGCTGCGTAAGGTGATACATCTACCCAGTGGGCTGTCACAGTCATATAATTCTTAGTCTGCCCTGTTCCACTTGTCCACATGTCCGTGGTTAAGTGGACATTGGGTACAACCATATTTTTCAGGACACTGAGGACACTTTTTCTGACGTTTCTGTAAAGTCTCGGTATCGCCTGCCTAGTGAAGTGAGAACTAGATGGGATTTGGAACCGGGGACACACTACCTCGTTCAATTGTCTAAATCCCACTGCACTAATGGCGGATACCGGACGCACATCTAACACCAACATAGCAGTCAAGGCCTCATTTAAACGTTTTGCTTCAGGATGACTGCTGTCGTACTTCATCCTCCTCGCTAAGGACTGTTGGAGGGTCAATTGTTTAGTAAAAGTAGTGGTGTTCCTACTTCCTCTCTGAGATTATGAACGACTCCCAGCAGCAACAGCAGCAGTGGCAACAGTAGGCGTAGCAATGCAGGATCCTCCGGAGGAATCCCGGATAGGAGAGTCAGTCATGCCAGTGACATGGTGGCCTGCAGGACTACTTCTGATCCTGACTAAGGAGGAAATTGATGAGGAGGGAGTTGACGGTGTGGTTTGCAGGTGCTTGGATACAACAGGACAAAGGGATTTTGGTGTCCCTGGACTGCTTACGGTCTTAGCCAAAGTTTCTGAACTTGACAGAAACTTTTTATGAACACGCTGCAGGTGACATATAAGGGAGGATGTTCCTAGGTGGTTGATGTCTCTACCCCTACTTATTTCACCTTTACATATGGTACATATGGCAAGACAGTTGTTGTCTTGATTTGGATAGAAATATTGCCTTTCAAAGAGGTGGAATGTTTGGTCTTCTGCCCAGGCATGACCGTGAAGAACTTTTTCATCCCACGGACAACAACTGTCTCCCCCAGAGCCTGATTTAAACAAACCACATCACCATCAGAATCCTCCTCGCCAACTTCCACCTCAGCGCCAGCTGCACAAGTATCCTCATCCTGTTGTACTTCAACAGTGACATTTTCAATTTGCATATCAGCAAGTGGACTGTGGGTGCTCCTTCCAGCACTTGCAGTAGGCGTGCAAATGGTGGAAAGAGCCACCTTTTCCCATCCAGTGTTGTAAAGGCAGGCATCGCAGCAGTCGCCACACTTGGACTCTCCTTGGGGATTTGTGATATCTTCTTAGAATGCATAGAATGCACAGTTCTTCACTGTGCTTTTGCCAGCTTAACTCGTTTGATTTTTGTAGTGGGAGGAGGGCTTCCATCGTCATGTGAAGCTGAATCACTAAACAAGAACATAGGGATAAACCTTAGCCGTTCCTTGCCACTCCGTGTCGTAAATGGCATAGTGGCAAGTTTACGTTTCTCCTCAGATGATTTAAATGGTTTTTTTTAAGGTCATTTTCCTCAACTTTGTCATTTGGGATTTTATATGCCCTCTACAATGACATTGGGCATCGACCTTGGCAGACGACGTTGATGGCATTTTATCGTCTATGTCATGACTAGTGGCAGCAGCTTCAGCACTAGGAGGAAGTGGTTATTGATCTTTCCCTATTTTATTTTTAGGGGACAAAGTTTGGTCCTCCATTTAGGTTATATTGATTGATATATACGTGCGGCTAAGGCGCACACAAACAGAAAAGAATTAAAAAAATTTTTGCAGTGCACTTTGGGGGTTACAGCACCCTTTAATGGTCAAGACAGCTGGCCCTTGATGTATGACACAGGCGCACGCTTGCCGCTGCTCCTTTGTTGATGGACGCGCGGCTACAGCACACACACTTCACAACACAGAAAAGAATAATTTTTATTGTTTTTTGGAGTGCACTTTGGGGGTTACACGACTCTTTAACAGACTTATGGGACACAGGCACACGCTTGGCACTGCTCCTTTGTTGATACACGTGCAACCACAATGCAAACAATTCACAAACATAGAAAATAATTTTAAATTTTTTTGGAGTGCACTTTGGAGGTTACACCACCCATTAAGAGCTGAGCCAGCTGGCCCTTTACTTATGGGACACAGGTACACGCTTGGCACTGCTCCTTTGTTGATGCACGTGCAACCACAGTGCACACAATTCACAAACACAGAAAATTATTTTTTATTTTTCATGAAGACTTTAAGGGGTCTACTCATTAATATTTGTGAAATTAAGTATTTAACTCGCCACGATTTGCAGCTGCAGATTGAATTCTACAGGAGAAATTCAGTGTTGCTCCAAAGTCGGAGCATCTGCTCTGAACAGTAACTGTCCCATGAAGCCTTAACACTGCCACTTTCACTGCTTATTCTAGCGGATAATGTTTATTCTGCTGGCAGTGTTAGTGTGCATGCATGACCCTAGGTCACACATGCACACAGCAAAGACCAAAGGATGCAGAGCGATACAAATGAATCCTTTGTCACAAACTGAATCTCCTTTGTATAGGTAAGAGCGGGGATTAGCGGGTATACGCCATGTTTTCGTCAATCAAACTTTCAGGTTTTGGAGCTTGATGAAAAATCTTCCCTACACTAGTATACAGGGGCGTATTGTCGCCTGAGGCAGTGGATCCCCTCATCTGTGCAGCACCCCCCCAACCAGGCATCTTACCTTGCTCCAGCCAGCGGGCCTTTCCTTCTCTGCAACGCCAACTTCCCAGTAACATCTTCGGGGAGATGGCGCGTGCACACTAGAGAGCCAAGGATCTGGCGCAGTGCCTGAGTCTTTGCTGTCACTGCACAGCGCCATCTTCCCCAAGATGTCACTGGGAAGATGGTGCCGCTGAGGAGGAGGGAGCTGCTTGCCAGGGCGAGGTACAATGGCGTATCTATAATGGGTGCAGGGTGTGCAGTGCAATGGGTCCAGGAGGGTCCACACTATACATCCTGAACCCATATATATTTATACTTACCTCTCCATAGTCTCCAGAGTGCTGCTCTGCAGTGCCGGGCCAGCCATATCGGCGACCATTTTTCTGGTGACTTGCGCATGCGCAGTAGAGATTTCCCCATGTATAAGGCTAGGGTGCCGTTTTCCCTGAGCCCCAAACATGCGTGGTAGATTCTGGCACCAGACAAGAATCTACTGCGCTGCCACAGAGGAGGGGGCCCACACTGAGTCTGCACATGGGTCCTCTCCTCTTTTAAAATGCCACAGGCGAGGTAAGTATACTTTGGGTGCAGAGTGTGCAATGCAGGCCCACCGCACACCCTGCACACATTTTAAATATGTCTATGCAGGGCACATCAGGACTAGTGCACCTAGGAATCATGATATCGCCTAGATTGCAACTTTCATAGATACATCCTTTACTTGCAAATGTGGAAAAAAAATACAGAAACTGCTGTTTCCTCAATGTTTAATGGACCCATTAATGTTGATCAATAGGTGCCAAAGTGTCTTTAGTACATATGTCTCTTTTACTGTAGTTTAGTGTTTCTTTAGTTTATGTGCAAAATGTTTTCCAGGTATAGGGATAAAACTGCTCTTTTTTCATTTGCTCTGAACTTTTATTTCACTTTAATAAACCAGTCATAATAAAATAAAATCTTGCTTTACCTTATCACTCCAGCTTCTATTTACATTCAGCAAGGGATGTCCACGATTCCCCAAACTGCTCAAAACTTCTGTTCCCCTGGAGATGCCACAAATCCGTTTATATCCTCAAAGGCCAAGATGTAATTGTGCACAAGATTTTACACATGCATGGTGATTGTCTGTGTTACCATAAACTAACATGGGTTATGCTAAATTAAGGGCTTCAACATGGCAGCGCACACTTTGTTCTTACACCTAAGTAAAACACTTTTTATAAACCTAAAATTGGTTTTCTTTATATGATAATATCACTCAAATTTGGAAAGACCAGTAAAGTACATTGATGCTCAGTTTCATGAACTACTTTCAATAAACAATATCTAAATGCAGTCAGAAGAGCTTCCAGTTTTCTCTTAAATTATAGACCAAGGATTGCTAAAGAGAGAAATACATAATTTGTATCGTCACAAAACATACCAGTGTCAGTGGTTATTGAAGATATCGTTCACAGTTCTTGAGGCAATACATTTCTTGTAGATTTGAATTTACTGGTGACCAAGCTTATACAGATACCTTGGGAAAAATAAAACTTAAATCACATCTAAACCCAAAATAAATATGAATACATTATATTGTACTCTCTTTAGTCGTTTACTGGTTTTAATAACAACTGTGTTATAAAGTGAAATGTGGTGGTGACCTGGTCTAAAGGGGTATATATCTGGAATAGGTATGTTATACCGCTGGACGTCAGCCTGGTGGATGAAATACCGATGCTGGAAGCCCGGCAGATGAAGATCCCGACAGGGGAGGTAAGTAGGCTATCCCTAACCCTCTCCCCCCTCTAACCCTAACCCTCCCTTAGGAGTGCCTAACCCTAACCTCCCCCCATGGGTGCCTAAACCTAACCCCCTCTCCCTGCACCCTAAACCTAACCCAACCAGGGGGGTGTCTGACCCTAACCTCCCCTTCCCTTAGCCTAACCCTAACATTCCCAGGGTCTCTTAGACCCTAAACCTAACCCCACCCATGCGGCTATCTGCTCCGGACGTCTGGCTTACCTACTATCGTTATGTCGGGCGTCAGGATATCAGCGTGGGGCTAATGATAGGCATCAGTATTTAGACACCTATCATTAGTACCATGCCGGGATTTCACTGTCAGGAGGCCGGCGGTCGGCTTTTCGACCACCGGCTTCCTAACTACATATCATATATCAATCTGACAATATATCATACACAACGTATAGTGTGTACGTCTGATGTCATTCGCAACGGTCATTCATCGCATCATCCCATCTGCTGTTCTCCACAGCAGATGGGACATACAATGAACCACACGGTGCTGTTATACATCGTTCCATCCTACCCCTGGTCATGCAGTGTGTCCGGCATGTGTGATATATTGTTAAATTGCATCACACTGTCAATTGGTCGCACCATCACATGGTGTGTACCCAGCTTTAACCTTTCACTTAAACGTTACACCTTCCAGGAAGAAAAACCACTTATCTGTTTGGTGACCTACCACGCATCCCGCTATTTCCATGGATTCAGTATCAGAATCTTGTTGATCATATGTTTACATGCTGATATTATCTTATTCATCTGGTAAGAATATCCATCCATTCTTTGTACAGATATTATACTATGCCTATTGTTATGGGTAATGATTATTTTTACATGATTTTGTTTTAATATTTATGTTAACTATGAAAAACAATAAATTGTTACTCCCTATGGTAATGCACCAGGGAACATGCCCCTTTTCTCAGCAATAAGAGAAATTCTGCATCAGAGCTTATCCTAGTTACAGGATGTCTTAGCACTGAAATGTTTATAATCAGCCATGATATGGAAGGGACCTTTGTGACTGCATTGCACATGTGAGAGATCTCAAAAAAACCTCAATATCTCATTATGACACATGCACAAAGACATCTGCTCACAGAGGGACTGGTAAGTAAACATAACAACTTCCTCAGATGATGCTTTGTGTTAGTGGACAAGTAATGAAAAGTCTTAGGGGCATATGTATCAAAGCTTGATGTGAGATAAAATTGTGAAATATATATTACCAACAAACCAATCAGCTCCAAACTCTCATTTCTTAAACACAGCCTGCAAAATGTAAGTTAGAATCTGATTGGTTGGTATATATCTCACAATTTTATGTCACATCGAGTTTTGATACATATGCCCCTAAGTCTTTTTTAAAAGGTCGCTGGGATGATCTTTGTAATCTATGTTGGTCATTTGGGTGATCTCTGAAATGTATGGCAGTCACTGGAATACTCTCTCTACTGTATGACGGTCACTGGGATATTCTCCATATTGAATATCTATCATTAGAGTGATAGGCAGAAACTATATGTTTTTTTTTTATTACACACTTAGTTAATTCATCGCTCCTGATGTAAGTGTCATGTGACACAGAAACACATGAGCACCTGCAGCCAAATTAAGTGTCCAGTGGCGTATTGCTTGGTCCGAATTCAGAGCTCCAGAGCTCCATCTGCCAAGCAGCATTATACGACTTACAGCCCCTGTACATGGTTTACCGCTGAGAACACAGGAAATTCCGTGTACTGTATTTACGGAGTTGCTTTTCTGTATGAGCATCAGCTCATTTGGGGCTTGAATAACATTGCTGCTACAAAGCCTGTCCCTGACATTAAAACGCCTCCAAGTAAGTTAGCAATGGCCGATGTATATTACGGCACAGCCAGACAAACCTGCTTTTCACAAGCAGGATGTCAAACATTGATTATTGGCTGAGATGCTACATTGTTTTTTTTAATCCCTGTGGTGCAATTAATTAGAAGATTGAATCTTCCATTATTTAATAAGAGTATCCATTCTCTCATTTATTTTTATTATTAATTTTTAGTGTTAATGTGCTTTGCTTTTATTTTCAATGTTTTCTTTGTTTATAATAAATGTGTTTATTTATTCCCGTGAGTGTTTGAGACCTTAATTACTCAGGAAAGTAGCGCAGTTTATATATCTGTTTGCTTTGTTTTTCTGAAAGGTATTGCACAACCTCTCCTATTAAACAGCTGCACCTGTTCCTTTTAGTGTTTTGATTAGCGCCAGACTTGGTCTAGTTTTATGATTTTGTATTCACTTAGTTAATGCATGTTTTCCAACTCCTGGTGTGCTAATTATACCTACAAAACAAGTTTTCTCCACCACAGCACCCGTCTACTGTGACATGCTCCTCCTACTATTACTGTGCCTCCTCCTATCATTTCTCATTTGCCTTTCTTTCCACCATTGTGTTTACAGCTAACCGCATCTACTTGGGCTCCACCATCAGTTTATGTGGTCCAGGTTACATGAGGAAAGGTTTATATTTTTTTCCTGGGCCAGTTTAAGTATCCAATCCATCCCTGGTTGAGACTTAATAATAATAATAATAATAACAATATTATTATTATTATTATTATTATTATTATTATTATTATTATTATTATTATCGTTTATTTCAGTATTTCCCAACCTTGGTCCTCAAGGCACACTAACAGTCCAGGATTTAGTTCTATCCATGATTGAGCACAGATGGTTAAATCAAAATTACTATGGTACTAATTAACACACCTGTGCTCAAGTATGGTTATCCTTAAAATCTGGACTGTTAGTGTCCTTTGAGGACTGTGGTTGGGAACCTCTGCTTTATTTATATGGTGCCACAAGGGTTCCATAGCGCCTTACAAAGTACATAAACAAATGAGCACACAAGAAATAGTTATTAACAGTACAAACAATGTAGGATAAATACATGATTTAGAAACATTTCTGCATAACAGTGAAATAAGCAACAGGGTGTCAGCAACCAGGTGTTAGGTGCTGTTGTAAATTAAAATATAAGTAAGGGAAGAAGCACGTGAGGGAAGAGAGCCCTGCTCGTGAGAGCTTACATTCTAAAGGGGAGGGGCAGACAAACAAGGGTGGTACAGATGGGCTGGATTGTGGGAAAGGAACATGGAGTATTGGGTTAGGATGAGTGATGGAAAGCTTTGAGGAAGAAAGGGGTCTTGAGAGCCCATTTGGAGATTAGGAGTCAGGAAGCAAAGTTATCAAGGAATTTTGAGTTAAGGCCAGGGGGACAAAAAAGGTAGCTACTCGAAGAAGTTGGAAGACGCGAATATCATGAGCATTGAATAGAAATAATGAAATGTAGAGTTTAGAAGGTAAGAGTTGATTGGAGTGACCAGACCATAGAAGTACCCCAACACCGTGGCAACCTCCATGCCAGAGAGTGTGAAAGAATGTGAGGCCCCCAAAGGAGATAGCTGAAGGAGAAGTGGTGTCAGATGGGTAAATCCAGGATTTGGTGATGGCTAGTAGATTCAAGGAGGTAGAGATGAACCTGTCATGGACGAGGACCAGTTAATTATAGACAGAACTGGCTTTCCAGAGGACACAGGAGAGAGGGACAGAGTTAGGAGGAGAGAAGAAGGAGATTGTTAGGGTTGCTGTAGTGTGTGGTTGAGATTGATTTAGAGCAAGGGGATAAGGATAGTGTGGGTATGTGGTGGGCTTCAGAATGAGGAAGGGTGACAGCAGGTGGTGGGTAAGGTTTAGTGTGGTGTGGGTGGAGAAGAGAACAGGTAACTTGGTGAAAAGGGAGGGTGCAGGGCTTAGTAGTGGTATAGCAGGACCATGGTGGAATAGGATTAAATAATAATGGAGTTATGGGTGATGCAGTGGAGAGTACTAGATGGGATGAAGGGAGACAGAGGAGAGGAAGGAGGGTGAGGAAGGTGGAGGAGACTATGGAGGGAGGAAAGAGATGGGAACTGGTGGTGAAGGTAAGAGTTATGTAGCTGTTGAGTGAAGGGGGAGCAGAAGAAAAGAGAGATATAGGACCTCATTCAGACCCGGTCGCAAGCGCTTCGCGCTCGCAACCGGGTCAATGTTTTGGTCCTGCACACGTGCGGCGGCCGCACTGCGTGTGCGCAAGCCCCGGAGTGAGAAAGAAACTCTCTCGCTCAGGAGCTCACTACAAAAGGCCGGCTGTCGATGTTGATCAACAGCTCGGCCTGTTTTGTAGGCAGGGCAGGGGGGTGGCTACACAAACGGAGGCGATCCTGATGGAACACTTGCCGTTTTGTGGGCGGTCGCACTGACATCAGCAGTGATGTCAGTAGGGAGTTTCCTGCTCGAACAGAGCAGGAAGCTCCCTGGGGCTTGCGGCTGCCGAGACCCAACCCACAGCTTAGCTAGCGACCAGGAGGCTGCACTAAAAAAAAGAAGCAGCCGTCCTCATTCAGAGAGCGTGATCGCTTCTTGCGACCGACTCTGAATGAGGGCCATAGTGTAGATGAGGGAGTTGAGAGAGAAACGGCAGTAGTAGTGATGAGAGGGAGATACAGGAACAGTACAGTTAAAATGTCTAAAAATCAGATAAAAGGAAGAACAGTGCTGGTAGATGTAAAGCAGGGGTGGGGAACCTCAGGCCTGTGGACCGTATACAGCCCGCAAGGTGATATCATCCGGCCTGGCCGGTTGTCAGCGGCAGCAGCAGAATCAGCATAGTGTAGCGGCTGTTAGTGGCAGCAGGTAGGGCAGCGGAGAGCGGGGATGGCAGGATTTTCATCGGCGGCAGGTAGCGCAGCAGGAGAGAGGGGATGTCAGGATTGTCATCGGCGGCTGGTAGCCAATGACATCCCTGACACACCCCTTCCCCCCGCTGCACTATCAGTGGCGGCAGGTAGCACAGCGGGGGAGGGTGTGTGTGTCAGGGCTGTCATCGGCTATCAGCGACGGAAGGCAGCGCAGCAGTGGAGGGTGTCAGGGCTTTCATCGGGCGGATTAGTGCAGGGGCTCTCTCCCTATCAGTGGCGGCAGGTAGCACAGGGGAGGGATCAGGGTGTCAGGGCTGTCATTGAGTGGCATACAGGGCTCTCTCCCCATCAGCAGCACAGACAGGCAGCGCACAAGGGGGGGGGGAATCAGAGCTGTCATATGGCTGCCATTGAGCTGGTTAGTGCAGGGGCATGCAGGGTCTCACCCTAACAGTGCAGGCAAGCAGGCAGTGGTGGCACAGCAGGGTGTGTGTTCAGTCAGTGCTGTCATCAGGCTGGTTAGGACTGAGAGGACCCCAGGGCTGCCTTATCAATCTGCCTGTCACACATCCATAGGAACTGCCCCTCCAGACTCTGCCTGGCAACATACCAAAGAGAAGCAGTTACTTACAGCCATCGCATTAAGGGTGAGTTAATAACATTTTTAACCAAATATAGGAGGCAAATTTTAAGTTAATAATTGTGTATGGCCCCGAATGATTTTCTAAAAATCAAAATGGCCCTTGGCAGAAAAAAGGTTCCCCACTCCTGATGTAAAGGCACAACTACAATAGTATCTAATAAACAAAATGAGTTTGGAGCTGTTAAAGTTGCAGGACTTTATCCTAAATTTAAAGTATTCTTAATGATCAATAGGTGTCAAATAATGGTAGATACTACAGTGGTGTGTCCAGGTTATAATGGTGGCTGAGTTGCAGGGTATCCAGAAGCTCATATGCAGATACACACACGATAGATATAAGTACAAACTGTTTTAAACCACAATGTACAATGTACAATTTGCATCATGTAAATAATCCATAAAAAAAAATCTCTATGAAATTTTTATGTGCTCTAAAGTTGTACTAAATCTGAAGTCTGTCTTGTCGTTACCTTTTTTTAATATGCCAAAACATGTCTGATTAATCAGAAATATATTCATAGGTTGCATATTGCCAGATGCCATAGTTCTGTTAAAGTCCATGATATGTCTTCAGAAACTGTCATTAACCAATAACTATACTAAACTATTAACCTACAAGATACCCTGCAGTAAAATAGTCTGGTAAATCCATCCAAAATGTAAATATATTTATGCTTTCAATAAGTGATAAGTATATAGTATTTTAGTATTAAGGTAATAGCAGTTAATTGACTGACAATATTGCAGACATAAGTTACGCTGAACCACAAGCCAAAGGAATGGTGAGCCATAAACAATTGGTCATACCTTATAATTTAGTGCTCTAGGTGATAGATCTGAGTGACTCAGTTGCTGAATCCTTACAATTCTCTAGCACTTACAGTATGTACTGTTCATTTTATATAAAAGGTTACTGCATTCTTAACTTCCAGGGATGGTGTGTTATTATCTTGTCAACTGTTGATACAGTTATCACATATATAGCAACCTGTTGCTAGATTATTGCTACTTTGTTACATAATTACATTTGTGCTACCAGTCTATATCGAGGACTTGCTAGGCTTCTTGTAGCTATGCTGGTTATTTGATATCAGATAATCGATTTATTTTTCACTTCTGGGATATATATATATATATATATATATATATATATATATACTAAGTGCCTGAGCTCTGCTCGGACCCCTTATACTGGGATTTCGGTACCTCTATATTTAGCAGGTTCACATGTCTTGCAGATATTTTATATAAGGGTATTTGTGGGTGGTGGTGGGTGGGTTTGTGGAGTCCAGTTTGTTTTTTTTCCAGAAGAGATTATGCTTAATAGGAAAACCCAGAAAAATGGATTCACCTTCTTCATGGAGGGGGGCTGTTACACAAGCAGTTGATGTCAAGTGGGAGGCAGTTGGGCCTAACTGAGGTCAAAGGCCACATTATTTGAAATTGTAGCTGGGGGGACAGACCAGGGCCTACGGCTATAGTGGGAGGTGAGTCAGCATCTTGAGCAGGTAAGAGGCCAGTAGTGGGATGAAGGAGAAGCCCAGGTCAATGTGGAAATAGAGCCACAGTGCTTGTTATTGGTTGTTTCAGCAGTGAGAACAGGTACTGAGTGGTCATGGGAGGATCCAAAGTGGCAGAGGGAGCAGGTAGGTTGGTTAGGGAGCTGGACATGTGCTACTCCAGATGAATTTGTGGCCAGAATGATAGTAGAAGCTGGATCATAGTGAAGAGCTCACGGTCAGGTTGTGGCCTAGGATCTGCCGTTACTCACCCCAGCACCGGCTTCCCCTGAACCCTCAGGTGGTCAGACGTCAGGTGCGGCGGCGAGTGACGTGCTGAGCATTGTACCTGGAGCCATGTGAACATCCACAAGCTGTGCCGTGCCTTGGTTACTGTGGTTGCCGTCATGGACGCAGCCATGATAGTTTGCATCGCCTGACTACCCTTTACCCAATAGTTCAATGGCGTTGGTCAGCTCATGCTGTCCACCAATGATCTGCTACCACAGGGTCGCTACCTTGTGTATACTTGCCGTCACCTCGTTCCAGGTTCCCGTATTGTGATACCCTTGAGTCTCTACGTGCCATCTCCTTGTGCAACAGTACGTCCGAACATCTTGCCTGTGTGCTATACAAGTGCCAACTCCTTGTGCAACAGAGTGTCCTAACACCTTGTCTGTGATCCATACAAGTGCCATCTCCTTGTGCAGCAGTGTGTCCAAACACTTGCATGTGTGCAGTTTCAAGTGCCACCTCTTGGAGCAGCAGTGTGTCAAAGACATAGTGTCTGTGTGTAGTTACAAGTTCCACCTCTTGTTGCAGCAGTGCATCTAAAATCCGTCATCTGTGTACAAGTACAAATACCAACTCCTGGTTCAGCTGTACTTCTTTCTGAAGTATTTCTATTGGGCCATTTTTGTATTTTCTCCATTCCCGTGGCTATCGGATACCTGACCAAGGGACCGCGACCTGCCTGTTGGGTGCAGCTTAAACCCATATCCCGCTTGGAGGGGTCACTTGAGAACACCTCCCAGTAGGTTAGATTCCACACCCTTGGTCAGGTCTCGTCAACATCCGATATTCGTGGATGAGGAGATCTTATATACAGGCCCCATGCCTCCGATTCCTCCCTCAACCCGGGACCTCAGCTTCCACCCCCTCAGTAGGGGATCACTCAAAGTCAAATGTGACACTCACTAAGGGACATCCAGAGGTCTGGAGTCCATCTCAGAGGTAGTGGCAAAGCCAGGTTTTGATATGAGCAGGAACAAAGAGTAACAAATTGGCACAAACTTGTGAAGTAAACTTACAGCCAGCTTCAAGTCAATACTAATTTAAATCTAATATAAAACAATTTTTTTCCCAAAAAACAAGTAAAGGCCCCCATACATCTTTGATGGATTGTCGCGATGTAGAGATCCTGCAACAACGGCATTGCAGGATCGCTGAAATCCAACATGTTGGATTTCACAGATATACCGCTCATGATCAAATAATGATCATGATTGGAAGATTGGTGAAATTTAACATGTAGAATTTCATGGCTAACCAAGCGTGGCTTGGTTATCCATGGTGCAGCTATGAGAGCCGGAAGATATGATGCGGCATGATGACTGAGGTACGGCTTAGAGAGATGCTGGAAAAGAGTCCAGAACCAGGAATCAGGTAAGGAATGTACAGAGACACTATAGCTGGCAAGGCCGTGAAGATGCCACCAGATATTTAACAGATGAAGAAATAATCAAAGTAACAGAAGATCATTCAGTGTCCCAGTAAAATGTGACATCATCCAGCATCTAGATTGCCTAGCAACAGATGGTGCAGTATTCATACGGCAGGCAGAAGTAGAAGTAGTAACCATCGAAGTGCTGGAAGGTAGCAAGTCATGCCGCCGACTTGTAACATAAGGATGTTGATGATGAGGATGTTGTTTGTGTAAATTAAGCACCAGTGGATGAAACAGTTGTTGCCCATGATAAGGAAAAGCCCATTGCCATGCCTGGACACAAGACAAAAAAACTTGGTTGTGTTGATTCATCTGCATCACCAGTGGTTTTTTTGTGAAAGTTCAGTTTTTTCTCGGCAGATGTACTTGCTGGAGAAACTGAAGGAGAAGCCACCACGGCTTCACGTGCCACTTGAACACTAATTAAGTTTTTTTTTAATGTCCCTGCACAGGTTGGGAAATGCTTTTCTAGTGAAGTGGAATCTTTGCAAAGGATTGTTTAACAGTCAATAGTTTTTTTTTAAAACACTACTAGTAGTCATCCTGGTCCCCTTCTGGGATGAAAATCCACTCCCAGCAGCAGGGAGTGGGATTGGTGCCATTAAATATTATATCTTAAAGTGGCCCAGAAGAGGGAAGAACTGCATTCCGTCAGTTCTATTTGGACTCCAGCCCCCCTTACCCAGCCAGTCATCCCTGTTTCACAGGGGTTGCTCTGCACCCGCTGAAATTTTGTTACCAGCGGGCACCCGGCTTCTTCCCTACAGCGGCAGCCTAAGGCTCGAGTTCACTCCTGAGCTCCAGCTTCCGACTCCTGCTGTGGACACTATGGAAAAGATATCTCTCCCATAGTTCCGGAAGAACAGCCAGTTGGATGGCAGCGGACAAAGGAGTGGGACTTAAGGTAAGTATTGTGTGTCAAAGTTTCTTTTTGTGTAAGAGGCACTACTACTTGGGGCACTACTAATGGGGGCATTACCACTGGGGGTATTACTACTGGAGGCACTACTACTATTGGCATTACTACTTGGGGTACTACTAATAGGGGCATTACTACCATCGGCACTACTAATGGTGGCATTACCAGTGGCGGCACTACTTATGGGGGAAATACTAATGGGGCATTGTGTAGTGGGAACCACTACTGTGGGCTCTGCATAATAGGCACTACCACTGTGGGCACTGCATAAGGGGCACCACTACTGGAGGCACTGCATAAGGGGTACCACCACTGGTGGTATTGCATAAGGGGCACCACTACTTGGGTCATTGCATAAGGGGCACCACTACAGTGGGTATTGCATAAGAGGCACTACTGCTGTGAGCATTATGTGTAAGAGGCACTACTGCTGTGGGCATTGTATAAGGGGCACTACTACTGTGAGCACTATATGTATTAGGGGCACTACTACTGTATGCATTGTGTATAAGGGGCAAAAATGTGGGCATTGTATAAAAGGAGCACTACTGTGTGTCATAGTGTAATGTGAATAAGATTGTGCTCCTGTTGGCATAATTTGAATTTGGGATACTATTGTGTGACCACGCCTCTTTCTTTTGAGACCACACCCTTTGATGCAGTGCGCGCTGTCCCTTTATTATAAAAGTGCCGAGGAGAGGGGAAGTGAGTTTCACCACATCTCTAGGACAACTTTAGGCACTGGATAACTCAAGGGACACTGGTTCTGATAGGAGTAGGGAGGCCAATCTTGGGCTGTTTTCTCACTCCTGGGATTCGGGATTGAAAAACACTCAATCCTGGTAACCAGGGACTGAGTTGGTGGTGGCACTGGCAGACAGCAGCAGGACTCAAGTACTGTACTCCATCCTTCACCTGTCCCTCAGTCCCTATCTCTCTCCCCCTCTGTCATTCAGTCATTATCTCTCTCCCCCCTCTGTCCCTTAGTCCTTACCCCTCTCTCCCCCCTTGTTTCTCAGTCCTTATCTCTCACTCCTATCAGTCCTTGTTTCTCTCTTGTCCGCTTCCTCATCACCCCGAGTGCCAATCCCTGCTTGTGTGCTCCTCTCTCCGTGGCTGTCTGGGCTGGCTCCCTCTGTGAAGATACCCGCAGCCACCCCACCAAGTAACAGACAGTCCACCTCTGCTTAGGCTTAAACATGGTGCAAGTGGGTGGGCGCAGCTGGCATCAGGCTGCACAGTGTGACCTCTGACATCACATCACACTGCACACAGCTGTACAGCCAAGGGCAGGGGAAGCCGGGCTGCATCTAAGCCATCTGCTGCAGGTGCTCAGCACTTCCCAGAATTTTCTGCATATTAAAGTACTGTTAGGTACGCTCTTCTAAAGAGTATATAAGAAATCACTGAATCCTGGTAACCAGGGACTGAGTTGGTGGTGGCACTGGCAGACAGCAGCAGGACTCAAGTACTGTACTCCATCCTTCACCTGTCCCTCAGTCCCTATCTCTCTCCCCCTCTGTCATTCAGTCATTATCTCTCTCCCCCCTCTGTCCCTTAGTCCTTACCCCTCTCTCCCCCCTTGTTTCTCAGTCCTTATCTCTCATTCCTATCAGTCCTTGTTTCTCTCTTGTCCGCTTCCTCATCACCCCGAGTGCCAATCCCTGCTTGTGTGCTCCTCTCTCCGTGGCTGTCTGGGCTGGCTCCCTCTGTGAAGATACCCGCAGCCACCCCACCAAGTAACAGACAGTCCACCTCTGCTTAGGCTTAAACATGGTGCAAGTGGGTGGGCGCAGCTGGCATCAGGCTGCACAGTGTGTCCTCTGACATCACATCACACTGCACACAGCTGTACAGCCAAGGGCAGGGGAAGCCGGGCTGCATCTAAGCCATCTGCTGCAGGTGCTCAGCACTTCCCAGAATTTTCTGCATATTAAAGTACTGTTAGGTACGCTCTTCTAAAGAGTATCTAAGAAATCACGTGAGTAAAAAAGTGTTTGCCAAACAGATCCTAGTGTTTCATAATTCGAAGGGGTCAATATTTTTTACTAAAATAATGTGAAAATGGATGTTTTCACATCCTTTTCACAATATTTTAGTATCACTTTAATGTATTAAAGGGCTTTTGGAGCAGTTTTTGAAAAAAAAAATACCCCAAGCCCTTAAATTCACATTCTTTTAGTAAGCAGTCAAAATACAAAAGTTTGAGTAAAAAAAAATGACACTTACCTGCACTCAGGAACCCATGATTGGTGATCTGGTGAGCTCCATGCTGGGCTCTTGCTCTGTGACCCTGGTCATCTGATCTGTCCTGGAAACTGAGATGCAGTGAAGTACTGGCCAACATCTGAGTTTACTGCACAGATCAGATGACTGGGGTCACAGAAAAGGAGCCCAGTCATCAGCTGACCAGAGTAATTCAGGAGCTTCTCAGATCACCGATCACGGAGGTAAGTGTAAGTTGAGAGGGGGGGGTGTGCGGGAGGAAGCTGGCAGCGAATGCGCAGGCACATTCTCAGGGTATTTTTTTGCAAAGTGAGGTGAGGTAATTTGCAGGGTCAGAGCTTTCTCGCAAGCTCTGTCCCTGAATGCAAATTTGAATACATTCATGTGATATTTCCTAAATTTGCAATGCAATTTCAGCTGAAAATTTTATACCACAACTACATTTTAAATCATCATGGTAAATAGGCCCCAAAAGGAGAAAACATGTTTTTTGCACTCAAAGGTGCATATCAATAAGTACCACTACATAAAAATAAGTGATACTGGTCCTCATTCAGAGGCGGTCGTAAGCGGCCGCTCAGTCGTACACCTAACGATCAAGAATCAGGAAAAAAAACAATCGCACGGCCGGGCGATCGCAACCAAAGTGACGCCCATACATGAACAAAGCACCTCGTCTAGCTAACGAGTGATAGCAGCTAGCGATCGAGTCAGTATTGGTCAGTCGTTGTCAGTCGCTATATGTTAATTTTCTTCTGCTGATTGCGGCCGCTTGTGTTGTGTGCAAATTACATCAAAAATTAACAAAAAACCGCATAGAATAAGTCATCCCCATGAAATATATTTATTCTTATTATTCTCTAATGCAAACACAATTGAATCAATTACAAGCCAATTAGCAGTGTTATTAGCAACAACAAACGATTATTAGCTGCTTGCATTATGTGGCTCAAAATAGAAACATCAAACATAACATCAGTCACATTTGATAGTATCGATTGTACTCTGGGGCTTGAGAGAGCACATACCCAACCTCAAGCTGTATGATCAGCCAGGCCTCTAACCTGCTCGCAGAGTGACGTTTTACTACTTCCGGCCTTCTATGTCAGTCGTAGCAGGAAATTTATGTACGCCCCTAAAATGCCCTGAAAACAGTGAGGAACGCATGTGTTTTTAGACCACCACCCCCGTCAACACCCACAAACGGCCTTTCATGTCAATCAACTCTCAGAAGCCACTACCTGCTCGTAAGCCGAACAATCGACAGCATTTTGGATCGCAAGGTCTCGTACGCACATGCGCACAACTAACCGTACACATGCGTGGTTTGGAAACATCGGATGCATACGACCGAGCGGCCGCTTACGACCGACTCTGAATGAGGTCCACTGTACCTAGATATATCAAGAAAAGCTTAAATGTATTGTGCCTTTAGATATGTATCATTACTATGCTTAATGAATGCATTTGCAAATGATAATGGAATGCAGATATAATTGGTATGGCAACATATTACAAATATTTCAAAGGAAAAACGTAAGATGCGTACACACATAACGATGTTAGTAACCAACGATTTTAGTGAACGATTTTCGTCCCGATTTTCCCTTGAAAAAGTGAACGAAAATCTTTTATAAAATCGTTGGTTACTAAATTAATGAACGATTTTCATGAACGATGAACAATATTTTAATCATGCATACAGTGAATGGACATCGTTCATCGTTCATCGTTCATTCTGTACAACATGAACGATTTTCTGAACGAAAATCGTTTGTTGGACAGTCAGAATGAACTACAAACTACAAACGTGAACGCGCATGAACGATTATCGTTCATCGGTCACCTTAAAAAAATTTACGATTTTATAAACGATTTAACGATAACAATGTTGTAATAGTTAAATCGTTCAAAAAATCGTTTTCAGTGTACGCACCTTTAGAAACTACCAGGAAAACCATTAAGTTGACTATTGGTTCCGTCGCGGACCGATCACTGATGTACTACCGCTGTTATGTCGTATTCTAGCCAGGGGATAGTAAAAAATAAAATAACTGCCTGCATTAAACCATGAACTTTAATGCCACATTGCACTTTTATAGCAGAAGCTTTATCTATAAACACAGGGATGTCTACGATTGGATGGGAGATATCTCACTGATAAATGACAGTACTTAATGGATTCGGTAAGACTCTTTATTCAGATTAAAAGTGGTCACGTAACAATATTTTCCAATGGGTTTTCCAATCTAAAGAGCTGTCCACTTTTATTTAGTTATAAATGGTATTTTTTAGCTGCTTGAAATTGGCAATTACAATTCTCTTGCTCATTTCACTCCCAGTTATTGTAGGTTACAGAAATACACAATGATCCAATTTAACACTACTTATTAATGTGTCTGCTGTAAACATTTTCCAAATACAGCTTTCTGTATGCCGATTGCATTTCCAAATCTAAAAAACCAGAACATTGAGATTTAAGGCCAAAACTATATATATATATATATATATATATATATATATATATATGTATATATATATATATATATATATATATATATATTAGGGGTGTGCACCGCCGCTTTTCGTGTTTTGTGTTTTGGTTTTTGATCTGGATCTTTCTTCATGTTCTGGATCTGGATTGGTTCTGCCAAAACTACCCTTCCGTGTTCTGGGTTCTGGGTTTTGTGTTTTGGATCTGTATTTTTTTTTAAAAAAAGCATAAAAACAGATAAAATCACAGAATGTGTTGGTTTTTCTGCTCCTATCCTATTATTAACCTCAATAACCTTAATTTCCACTAATTTCCAGTCTATTCTGAACACCTCACACCTCACAATAGTGTTTTTATGTCCAAAAGGTTGCACCAAGGTAGCTGGATGACTATGCTAAGCGACACGAGTGGGCGGCACAGACACGTGACCCATCTAGGAGTGATACTGCAGTGGCAGACAGGATGGCAGTTTGAAAAACTAGGCCCCAAACTGTACATAATGCAAAGAAAAAAAAGAGGTGCAAGATGAAATTGTCCTTGGGCCCTCCCACCCACCCTTATGTTGTATAAACAGGACATGCACACTTTAACAAACCTATCATTTCAGCGCCAGGGTCTGCCACACAACTGTGGCTGAAATGATTGGTTCGTTTGGGCCCCCACAAAACAAGCTGGCAATTAATCTGTCCCTGCACAAACTGGCTCTACGGAGGCAAGATGTCGTCCTCATCCTCCTCATCCACCGACTCCTCACCCTCTTCAGTGTTGTGTACATCCTCATCCTCACAGAGTATTAACTCGTCCCCACTGGAATCCACCACCACAGGTCCCTCTGTACGTTCTGGAGGCTGGACTCCCTGGAAGAGTTGATAATTCATTTTTATGAACATCATCTTCTCCACATTTTGTGGAAGCAACCTCCTACGCCATTCGCTGACACGGTTCCCGGCTGCACTAAACACTCTTTCGGAGTACACATTGGAGGGGGGGCAACTCAGGTAAAATAGAGCCAGTTTGTACAGGGGCCTCCAAATTGCCTCTTTTTCCTGCCAGTACAGGTATGGACTGTCTGACATGCCTACTTGGATGCTGTCACCGATGTAATCCTCCACCATTCTGTCAATGGTGACAGTATCATATGTAGTGACAGTAGACATGTCAGAAATTGTTGCCAGGTCCTTCAGTCCGGCCCAGATGTCCAAACTTGGTCCTGCCTGCCCTGCATCACCGCCAGCGGGTTGCTTAGGATACCTAAGTTTTTTCCTGGCAGCCCCAGTTGCGGGAGAAAATGAAGAAGGAGCTGTTGACGTGTCACATTCCGCTTCAGCTGACAGTGTGCTTACCAGCAGGTCTTTGCACCTCTGCAGGCTTGTGTCGGCCAGAAAGAGAAACACCACATAGGCTTTAAACCTAGGATCGAGCACGGTGGCCAAAATGTAGTGGTGTGATTTCAACAGATTGACCACCCTGGAATCCTGTCAAAGCGAATGAAGGGCTTCATCCACAAGTCCCACATGCCAAGCGGAATCGCTCCGTCAGCTCCTCCTTCACTTTCTCCAGCTGCTTCTGCAAAAGCCTGATGAGGGGAATGACCTGACTCAAGCTGGCAGTGTCTGAACTGACTTCACGTGTGGCAAGTTTGAAGGGCTGGAGAACCTTGCACAACACGGAAATCATTTTCCACTGCGCTTGAGTCAGGTGCATACCCCCTCCTTTGCCTATGTCATAGGTGGATGTATAGGCTTGAATGGCCTTATGCTGCTCCTCCATCCTCTGAAGCATATAGAGGGTTGAGTTCCACCGCGTCACAACCTCTTGCTTCAGGTGATGGCGGGGCAGGTTCAAGAGTGTTTGCTGGTGCTCCAGTCTTCGGCACGCAGTCGCTGAATGGCGAAAGTGGCCAGAAATTTTTCGGGTCACCCAAAGCGTCTCCTGCACACCCCTGACGCTTTTCAGAAAATTCTGCACCACCAAGTTTATTGTGTGAGCAAAACAAGGGACGTGCTGGAATTTGCCCAGATGTAATGCCCGCACAATATTGGTGGCATTGTCAGATATCACAAATCCCCAGGAGAGTCGAAGTGGGGTAACCACTGGGCGATGATTTCCCTCAGTTTCTCTAAGAGGTTGTCGGCGGTGTTCCGCTTACTGAAACTGGTGATACACAGCGTAGCCTGCCTTGGAACGAGATGGCGTTTCTGAGATGCTGCTACTGGTGACGCTGCTGCTGTTGCTGCGTAAGGTGATACATCTATCCAGTGGGCTGTCACAGTCATATAGTCCTTAGTCTGCCCTGTTCCACTTGTCCACATGTCCGTGGTTAAGTGGACATTGGGTACAGCGGCATTTTTCAGGACACTGAGGACACTTTTTCTGACGTTTCTGTACAGTCTCGGTATCGCCTGCCTAGTGAAGTGGAATCTAGACGGGATTTGGAACCTGGGACACACTACCTCCATCAATTGTCTAAATCCCACTGCACTAATGGCGGAAAACGGACGCACGTCTAACACCAACATAGCAGTCAAGGCCTCAGTTATACGTTTTGCTTCAGGATGACTGCTGTCGTACTTCATCCTCCTTGCTAAGGACTGTTGGAGGGTCAATTGTTTAGTAAAAGTAGTGGTGTTCCTACTTCCTCTCTGGGATGATGAACGACTCCCAGCAGCAGCAACAGCAGCAGCGGCAGCAGGAGGTGTAGCAATGCAGGATCCTCCGGAGGAATCCCGGATAGGAGAGTCAGTCATGCCAGTGACATGGCCTGCAGGACTACTTCCGATCCTGACTAAGGAGGAAATTGACGAGGAGGGAGTTGACGGTGTGGTTTGCAGGCGCTTGGATACAACAGGACAACGGGATTTAGGTGTCCCTGGACTGCTTACGGTCTTAGCCAAAGTTTCTGAACTTGACAGTAACTTATTATGAACGCGCTGCAGGTGCCGTGTAAGGGAGGATGTTCCTAGGTGGTTAACGTCCCTACCCCTACTTATTCCACCTTTACATAAGGTACATATGGCAAGACAGTTGTTGTCCGGATTTGGATAGAAATATTGCCAGACCAAAGAGGTGGAATGTTTGGTCTTCTGCCCAGGCATGACTGTGATGGGCTTTTTCATCCCATGGACAACAACTGTCTCCCCCGGAGCCTGATTTAAACAAACCACATCACCATCAGAATCCTCCTCGCCAACTTCCTCCTCAGCGCCAGCTACACCAGTATCCTCATCCTGTTGTACTTCAACAGTGACATCTTCAATTTGCATATCAGCAAGTGGACTGTGGGTGCTCCTTTCAGCACTTGCAGGGGGCGTGCAAATGGTGGAAAGAGCCACCTCTTCCCGTCCAGTGCAGTGAAGGTCAGGCATTGCAACTGCCACCACACTTGGACCCTCCTTGGGGATTTGTGATATCTTCTTAGAACGCACAGTTCTTCGCTGTGCTTTGCCAGCTTAACTCGTTTGATTTTTTTTAGTGGGAGGAGGGCTTCCATCTTCATGTGAAGCTGAACCGCTAGTCATGAACATAGGGAAAGACCTTAGCCGTTCCTTGCCACTCCGTGTCATAAATGGCATATTGGCAAGTTTACGTTTCTCTTCAGATGATTTAAATATTTTTTTTAAGGTCATTTTCCTGAACTTTGTCATTTGGGATTGTATGTGGCTTCTACTATGATATTGGGCATCGACCATGGCAGACGACGTTGATGGCATGTTATCGTCTATGTCATGACTAGTGGCAGCAGCTTCAGCACTAGGAGGAAGTGGTTCTTGATCTTTCTCTATTTTATTTTTATCGGTGAAAGTTTGGTACTCCATTTATGTTATATCGATTTGATATATACGTGCGGCTAAGGGGCACACAAACACAGAAAATATTTTTTTATTTTTGATGGATAGTAGTGCACTTTGGGGGTTACACCACCCTTTAAGAAATGAGCCAGCCGGCTCTTTACTTATGGGACACAGGCGCACGCTTGGCGCTGCTCCTTTGTTGATGCACGTGCGGCTACTGTGCTCACAATTCACAAACACAGAAAATATTTTTTTATTTGGTTTGGAGAGTACTTTGGGGGTTACAGCACCCTTTAACGGTCAAGCCAGCCGGCCCTTTACTTAAGACATAGGCGCATGCTTGGCACTACTTTATTGATGCACGTGCGGCTACTGCGCACACAATTCACAAACACAGAAAAAATATTTTGTTATTTGGTTTGGAGTGTACTTTGGGGGTTACAGCACCCTTTAACGGTCAAGCCAGCCGGCCATTTCCTTATGACACAGGCGCACGCTTGGCACTACTTTGTTGATGCACGTGCGGCTACTGCGCACACAATTCACAAACACAGAAAAAATATTTTGTTATTTGGTTTGGAGTGTACTTTGGGGGTTACAGCACCCTTTAACAGTCAAGACTGCCGTCCCTTTACTTATGACACAGGCGCACGCTTGGCACTACTTTGTTGATGCACGTGCGGCTACTGCGCACACAATTCACAAACACTGAAAATATTTTGTTTTTTGGTTTGGAGTGTACTTTGGGGGTTACAGCACCCTTTAACGGTCAAGCCAGCTGGCCCTTTACTTATGACACAGGCGCACGCTTGGCACTACTTTGTTGATGCACGTGCGGCTACTGCGCACACAATTCACAAACACAGAAAAAAAAAATTATTTGGTTTGGACTGGAGTGTACTTTGGGGGTTACAGCACCCTTTAACGGTCAAGCCATCCGGCCCTTTACTTATGACACAGGCGCACGCTTGGCACTACTTTGTTGATGCACGTGCGGCTACTGCGCACACAATTCACAAACACAGAAAAAATATTTTGTTATTTGGTTTGCAGTGTACTTTGGGGGTAACAGCACCCTTTAACGGTCAAGCCAGCTAGCCCTTTACTTATGACACAGGCGCACGCATGGCACTACTTTGTTGATGCACGTGCGGCTACTGTGCACACAATTCACAAACACAGAAAATATTTTGTTAATTGGTTTGGAGTGTACTTTGGGGATTACAGCACCCTTTAACGGTCAAGCCAGCTGGCCCTTTACTTATGACACAGGCGCCTGCTTGGCACTACTTTGTTGATGCACGTGCGGCTACTGCACACACAATTCACAAACACAGAAAATATTTTTTTATTTGGTTTGGAGTGTACTTTGGGGGTTACAGCACCCTTTAACGGTCAAGCCAGCCGGCCCTTTACTTATGACACAGGCGCACGCTTGGCACTACTTTGTTGATGCACGTGCGGCTTCTGCACACACAATTCACAAACACAGAAAATATTTTTTTATTTGGTTTGGAGTGTACTTTGGGGGTTACAGCACCCTTTAACGGTCAAGCCAGCTAGCCCTTTACTTATGACACAGGCGCACGCATGGCACTACTTTGTTGATGCACGTGCGGCTACTGTGCACACAATTCACAAACACAGAAAATATTTTGTTAATTGGTTTGGAGTGTACTTTGGGGATTACAGCACCCTTTAACGGTCAAGCCAGCTGACCCTTTACTTATGACACAGGCGCACGCTTGGCACTACTTTGTTGATGCACGTGCGGCTACTGCACACACAATTCACAAACACAGAAAATATTTTTTTATTTGGTTTGGAGTGTACTTTGGGGGTTACAGCACCCTTTAATGGTCAAGCCAGCCGGCCCTTTACTTATGACACAGGCGCACGCTTGGCACTACTTTGTTGATGCACGTGCGGCTTCTGCACACACAATTCACAAACACAGAAAATATTTTTTTATTTGGTTTGGAGTGTACTTTGGGGGTTACTGCACCCTTTAACGGTCAAGCCAGCCAGCCCTTTAGTTATGACACAGGCGCACGCTTGGCACAACTTTGTTGATGCACGTGCGGCTACTGCGCACACAATTCACAAACACAGAAAAAATATTATTTTTTTAGCACTTGGGGGGAGTACCCCTGATGGACAGAGCACCCCCTGGACGACACTACAGCACCCCTTTAGGACTGGGACACTGCACAGGACTTTGGAGTGGACACAGCCCCTATGGAGAACTGACTGCACAACACAGTCCAGCCAACCCCTATGGACTTTGAAGTAGTGGACACAGCCCCTATTAACAACAGCAGCACAGCACAACACAGCCAGCCCCTATGGACTTTGAAGTAGTGGACACAGCCCCTATGGACAACAGCAGCACAGCGCAGCACAGCACAGCACAACACTACTCTGCACTACACTACACTACACTACACTACACAGCCCAGCCAGCCCTAACTCCCACCCTCCCTCTTCACTGTCCACACCCGAGTGAGAAAATGGCGCCGACGCGGGTACCTTATATAGGATCAAAAACCCGCGAGACCCGGAAGGCGGGATGATGACGTTTTGCCTCGATTTCAGATCCGAGTCAGGCGGGAAAAGTCGAGCCTGACTCGGATCTGCCTCGGATCGGGGGGGCTCGGGGGGGTTTGGATTTCAGAAATCCGAACCCGCTCACCCCTAATATATATATATATATATATATATATAAACACTTTAGTTTCAAACTTGCATAGATTAACATACTGTACATTAAAGTGTGCAGACACATCTTCCTAGAGTGAAAGTGGGCATGTTGTAAATTGATTATTCCAAAAGCACAACAGTATGACTAGACGTTAATTTCTGAGATGCTTATTTATTTAGGAGTGTGACTCTCTGCTCCCTACTCTTTAGCAGTTAGTATTAGTAATAGTAGCATCAACCAAAAAGGAAATTGAGGAGAGGTTAATGAGGCATTGCAATAATTACAGTTAGGGGAAAGATTGAAAAAGTAAACAGTCTACTAAACAGCGTACCGTACACTATTGACACTGTGGCCCTCATTCAGAGCCGCTCGCAAGCGCTATGCGCTCACAAGCGGGTCGATGGTGAGGGCCAGCGCACGCGCAGCGCTCGCAGTGCGCGTTCGCAAGCCCCTGAGCGAGTGACAAATTCACTCGCTCCAGGGCTCGCTACAAACGGGGCGGCTGTCGTTGTTGATCGACAGCTCGCCCCCTTTTGTAGGCGTTTTTGGACAAACTGAGGCATTTGTAGGCGGACCTACTGACATCACCAGCGATGTCAGTAGGGAGCTTCCTGCTATGTTAGAGCAGGAAGCTACCTGGGGCTTGCGGTAGACGGGACCCTACCGCAAAGGTCTCATCGCAAGCCCCGATGGTCGCAATGGTCTCGACCATCGTGACCATCACCTGGTCACTCGCTAAAGCTGTGGGTGGTAACCCACAGCTTAGCGAGCGGCCAGGAGGTCGGCTTTCAAAACAAAAGCGGCCGCCCTCATTCACAGCGAGTGCTCGCTTTTTGCGAGCGACTCTGAATGAGGGCCAGTGTGTTTTGTGTGGTCGTTTTATTATTCTTTTTAAATGCCCTTTTCCTCCTCACACTAAGGAGTCCATTCATCATGTTCATTTTCGGGGTGGTTCCAGATAATTAAGTATCCAATTCACTACGAGTAGCAGTGGTGGATACATATTCACTGAAAAAATTGGAGACAGGTAATTCGAAAATCATCTGTTTCCATGATCTTCTGTAGCAGTGAATGTTAGCACTGCCGAGTTCGACTCAGCAGTGCTACTGAGCCTCTGTCCGGTGGAAGGAGCTAGACAGAGACGGAGGGATCCGAAAGGATAGGGAAGGAGTAAGAGTGCCGGCACAAACGCCATCTGAAGATGGCAAATGCTCACGCAGTCAAGCTCCGGAAATATTGTCGGAGCTTCATGAAATTAGGTCCCCATACTAGTGTAGGGAGACTGTGGGAAAGATCGGTGCTGAAAGGTAAGCAGGCGATATTAGTGAATGAATAGCCGTAATCCTTAATTTCTACAAAAGTAGGTGCAAAAATTTAATTGTCACGTGCTTTTGTAGAAATCAAGTGATGATGAATAGAACCCCGAGGGCAGGATGTATCAAGCAATACATTTTGATTGTGATACACCCTGCCACTTCACATGCATAGAAGCCTTATTAATGCCATATGCATGTAGATTTGCAACTAAAACCTTTGCGGTGGGACCACTTCTGGGTTTATGACTCGAGAGTCCTTCTGCGTATGCATGACCACCGACCAGAGCATGCGTGAGCCACGGGGACACCGGGAGGGATCATCAGGTAGCACCTCCAGAAATGTAATCTTTCTTGAGCTTGATACATATGGGAAAAGCAGTCAAATCTCAGGAATGCCTAAACCTAAACCCCCCCAGTGCCTAAACCTAACCCTCCCCCCTTATTGCCTATCCCTAATCCCTAACCCCAGTACTGGAAGTTGTCCAGTGACGGCTTTCTAAGCATCCCGACTGTCAGTATCTCTATAACCTGAATTGTTGGGGTACCTTGAGGACTCTGTTGTATACTAACTTTATTTTGTTCATTTAAACCACAAAGTATGGTGTATTAAGGCTAGGTATATGTGGACACAGCTGTACTTATTTCTGAATTTAGCGTCTTTGGGGGTCATTCAGACCCGCTCGCGAGGCAAGTTCGCTCGCAAGCGGGTCGATGTTTGGGGAATGCGCATGTGCACGACGGAGGGAGCTCCGTCGTGCACATGCGCGAGACCCGGCGAGTGACGAGAAATACGTCGCTCGGGGTCTCGCACCAAAGGGGACGTGCTGTTGATGGTGAGTGACAGCACGCCCCCTTTGGTGGGCATGCCGGGGGTGTGGCTGCCAGACGGAGGCATTCCCATGGGAACGCCTACCGTCTGAGTCCGGCCCCACTGACATCATTACTGATAATGATGTCAGTGGGAGTGACTTTGGCTCTGATAGAGCCAAAATCACTCCTGGGCTTGCGGCAGCGAGACCCTACCGCAGGGTCTTGTTGCAAGCCCGATGGTCGGGATGGTCTTTGACCATCACGACCATCATCATGGACGCTCGCTATAGCTGTGGGTGGTAACCCACAGCTATGCGAGCGTCCATGAGGACGCTCCAAAAACAGGTAGGAGGGCCCTGATTCAGAGCGAGCGCTCTGGTCAGAGCGTTCAGCTCTGAATCAGGCCCTTTGTCCCATCATAGCTGCATACAGAGTGTACAGTGTCCTGACAGTTAGGATTATAATTTTTGTTGCAATGGAGTTGGTTTAAAGATAAAGCACAGTTTTGCGTGGTGCCATGCACAATGCGTCTTGCCCATGTCGAATTTCAGTCTTTTAGTATTTTACTCATGTTATTATTCGAGTGGCACAGAGCAGTTGCATGCAATGCCAACACCAGTGTCAGGGGACTCATGCATTGTACTTTTGTCGCATTTGTGATGCAACTAAGATGCAAATTTGCTACAAAACTGTGTGGTTGGACATATGGTGCAAGTTATTCGCAAAGTAAATTGCACGCCTGGCAGGACGATTGTAGAAACGTTGTATTCTTTCCAATTAATCTGCTATATTATATCAACGCTTGATTGCCTTTTGGAGATTTGTATAGTTGTTTTTTTTTCCCTAGATCATATATAATCGCCATATAATCTATAAATGTATGAATCCCTCAAAATTCACTTTGCTATGTTTCTCCTGAATTCAGCCTTAAATCGAGCAAATCCCAGCTTAATTCATGCTTCATTTTCTGCTAGTATAGCAGTAAATCATGCCAATTCACTCCAAGTAACTGGATCCCAACTGGCAAATGAGACCCAACACCCATTTGTCCAGATAATTTCCCTGTCTTAAAATTGCTGTTGCCATCATTACATTGTAGAAAATATACTGTCTACTATGGAATCGGTATGAAATACCGACAGTCGAAATCCCTCCCCCCTTAGTGCCTAAACCTAACCTCCCCCTCCCCGCACCCTAAACCAAACCTTCCCCTCATAGTGCCTAACCCTAACCCCTAAACCTAACCCTAACCCAACATCGACAGCCGCCCCTTTTGTAGTGAGTCCCGGAGCGAGAGAATTTCTCTCTTGCTCCGGGGCTTGCGCATGCACATGGCGTGCACCACGCATGCGCAGTATCCCACCATCGACCCGCTTGCGAGCGCTATGCGTTTGCGAGTGGGTCTGAATCAGGCCCTGTATTCAATGTTAGCTGTTGATCTATGCACTCGCACTGCCCCCATCCAACCACTTGTGAAAGCAGCCATCATCAGCATACATGTCCCCCAGACCTATTCTTGGTGCACAAGGCTCATTGGAAATCAGATGGATGGCTGCATAAAATCACCATCTGCACAGTGCCCGATTACGCTTACATGCTCAAAACACACCTCCAGGATACCTAAGGATACACACCTAAAAGATACACACCTAACAGATATATCAGCAGACGATGTTTGTTCATACACACTGGACAACCATCATCTGCCATCTGGCCACTGGTTCCGCTGGTCAGGGGTGGGGTCTTGCCCCCCTCCCCATGGCCTCTGCAACAAGTGTATGGGCGGTCGGCTGATATATATGCCATCAGTTGTGCTGCACAGCCGATGAGATATGTTTGTGAACAACATTGTTCACAGATATATTGGGGTAAATGTAATGGGGTGCTGAGTTCTGACATCGACAAGTCCCATGTGAGACTTCCCAATGTTTCAAAGTAGCAGTTAGTTGACAGGAAAATCAACCTGGTTTTGCCAATTAATTGACTATTACTTTAAAACATCGGGCAGTCTCGCTGATGTTGGAACTCTGCACCCTATTACATTTACCCCATCATCTGTACACACAGGCCAATGCACCCACGATATATCGGGCACTCAATTGAACACCCGATATATCCTCCAGTGTATACCCAGCATTAGTCTACGTATGATAGCTAAGTTACAACTACTCAGCTGCAAGTGGAGATGGGGTTGTGATGCACAGTGGGAAAAAATGCAAGATCATCGGTAAAATGAATTCCCATGGATATTAAATCAGTCCCATAGAGTGCTGGCTGCAATTGAGCCCATAAAAACAGTGCCGTGAAGCAGCTATGCTGATCCCTGTTGTGCCATCCAAATAATTGTTCTTTTAATGAAGTGCATTAGCCATGGGATGACGGCACCGTACTGGTATGTCTTAGAAACCTTATTTTCTTGGGCATATTGTATTTTAACATTTTGCAAATGTGAATTCTAGGAATGTACTAGGGCACTGATATATTGCAAACAGGCTAAATATGTAACCATGGGCATAATTACCATAGGTGCATCGGGTGCTACTGCTATGGGGCCCATCTTCCAAGTTACATGTGTTATATGCACTTTCTCTTAAATTCTTTCTTCATTCCTACTTTCAAACTTTCCTTCCCATATTTACCTCAACCTTACCATGACCATGTTTTCTTCAACTCCCCTTTCATTAATCTTTTGCTCTACCCCCTGCTTCCACCTTTATCCTTTCCCCCTGGTCTCCTCCACTATCTTCTCCTTTTATCTCCCGTCCTCTGTCTGCCTTCCTCCCCCTCTTCTCCCATTACTCCACTTTCCCTCTCTTACACCCCATCGGGGTCCTACACCCCACTGCTATTCTCTCCTCCCACTTTCCTCTCCCTGTCACTTCTCCCCACCTCCATCCACATCTCATTATTCCCCCTCCCTGCCCACCTCCTACAGGTTCCCCTCCTAGCACTGGAGCCCGCATGATCACTGCACTTTATTAATCTTGGTCCCCCAAATTAATCTCACCTCCACGCTACAGCAACCCTGATAATCTCATTCACAACTCTCCCACAAACTCTGTCCCTGTATCCTGTGCCCTCTGGAATGCCAGATCAGTCTGTAATAAACTGGTCACTACCCATGACCTTTTCATCTCCAACTCCCTACATCTCCTAGCCATTACTGAAACCTGGATATCATCCTCTGACACCACTTCTCCTGCAGCTGTCTCCTCTGGGGACCTCACCTTCTCCAACACCCCCCGGCCTGGGGGTCACCATGGTGGTGGTGTTGGGGTCCTTCTATCCCCCAGTTACTCATACCAACTCATAGCCTCAGAACCATCCCTTACATTTTCTACATTTGAAGTTCATGCTATACGCCTCTTACAATCCATACACCTCTGAGTAGCTGTCATTTACCGTCCTTCTGGCCCTCCTTCCAAGTTCCTTGACAACTTTGCTTCCTCACTTTCTTTCCTCAGACCTTCCCTCTATTATCCTAGGTGACTTCAATATTCCAATTGATATCCCCACAGAATCCTCTGCCTCCAAACTCCTAACCCACACATCTTCATTTGGCCTCTCCCAATGGACTTCTTCACCCTCCCATATGAGTTGGCATTTGCTTGATCTAGTCTTCACTCATCGGTGTGATATTTCTGATTACTCCAATACCCCATTCCCCCTCTCTGACTATCACCTTCTCTTTTAAACTATCCCTCTCTCCTTTCCCTCCTCTACCTCCTAAAGCTACCATCCCTAAGCGTAACATTGAGGCTATCGACACCATTTAATTTTCTTCCCTGCTTGACTCGCTTCTCTCCCCTATCCTCTCTTTCTCCTGCCCTGAACTAGCTGCTTCCCTTTACAATGCCTCCCTTACTTCTACTTTTGACTCTGTTGCTCCATCAATCACTACTCACCCTCGCAGGTCCACACCTCAACCTTGGCATTCCAAATTCACCAGATACCTGCAAAAGTGTTCATGAACTGCCAAGCAACAGTGGAGACGATCACACTCTAAGGCAGATTTTCTACATTTCAAATTTATGCTGTCATACTACAGTGCTGCCCTTTCCCTCTCTAAACAGTCATATTTCAAGAACCACATCTCCTCCCAGTTCTCAAATCCTCAGCGTGTCTTCACCACATTCAACTCCCTCCACATTCAACCAGTCCCCCAGCTCTCCTCTGCCTCCTCCTCCTATCCCAGATCACACCTCCCCATCCATTTTACTGAATCTGACATCCTTCTCCACTGTATCTGGAGAGGAAGTCATGGTCCTCATCCGGTCTCAGCCCCTTCCACCTCCCGTCTCCTCCGCTACCTCTCTCCTTCTGCCTGATCCCATCTTGCCCACCTCCTTAATCTCTCCTTTTCATCAGTCACTGTCCCTTCTGCATTCAAGCATTGTCTCCCCATTCTTAAAAAATCTACCCATGATCTTAACCTTCTCTCTATCTACCGACCCATCAATTGCCTCCCTTTTGCCTCCAAACTCCTTGAACGTATTATTTACAACTGTTTTACCTTTTTTCTTTCCTCTCACTCCCTCCTTGACCCTTTTCAGTCTTGTTTCCATTCTCTCCTCTCCACTGAAACTGCCCTCCCGAAAGTAAGTAATTACCTCCTTGCTGCCAAATCCAAGGGCCACTACTCTCTGCTCATTATCCTTGACCTCTCTGCTGCTGTTGACACTGTGGACCACCCTGCTGCAAATCTTTCAGTCCCTTGGTCTACTTGATACTGCCCTCTCCTGGCTGTCCTCCTAACTTTCTGACCGATCCTTCTCTGTTTTCTCTCATGACTCCTCTTCCCCCCTACAACATCTTACAATAGGTGTTCACCAAGGTTTGGTTCTTGGACCCCTCCTATTCTTCCTCTATATGTCCTCATCAGCTCTTTTGACCTCCATTACCATCTCTATGCTGATGAAACGCAGATCTACCTTTCCTCAAATGATCTCTCTCACTCTCTACTGACTCCTATCTCCAGCAGTCTCTCTGCTATCTCTTCCTGGATGTCCCAGCAATTTCTTAAACTTAACATGTCTAAGACTGAGCTGATCATCTTCCCACCCTCCCACATAACCTCTCTTTCTACTATTTATTTATCAATTGATGGCACACCCCATAGTGATCTGTCTTGGAGTCATCCTGGACTCATCCCTCTCCTTCCACATATCCAGAACTTCTTGCAGTCCTGTCGTTTCCATCTCAAAAATATTTCCAAGATCAGACCCTATCTCACCCATGATGCCACTAAAACCCTCATACACTCACTGGTCATCTCCAGACTGGACTACTGTATCCTCCTCCTATCTGGCCTCCCCAAATCCCATCTCTCTCCTCTCCAGTCTGTCCTCAATGCTGCTGCTCAGCTCATCTTCCTCTCCAAACACTCTACATCTGCCTCCACTCCCCTACAAGCCCTCCACTGGCTCCCCTTCCCTTTCAGAATCCAATTCAAGGTTATTTCACTCACTTTCAAAGCCCTCACTCAATCTTCTCACATTTACATCTCTGATCTAATCTCCCTTCACTCTCCTGTCCACCCTCTTCGCTCAACTAATGCACGCCATCTTTCATACCAACTAATTACTTCCTCCAACTCCCGCCTCCAAGATTTTGCCCGTGCTGCTCCCCTCCTTTGCAACACTCTTCCTCTCCCCATCAGACTCTCCACCTCTCTACAAATATTTAAACAGGCTCTCAAGACTCACTACTTCATTAAAGCCTTCCAGCTATCATCCTAACTTGCTACTACATGTTCTGCCCCATCTGTGTCACACCTGTTTGTCTGCCCCTCCCTTTTATAATGTAAGCTCTTATTAGCAGGACCCTCTACCCTCTTGTGCTTCACCCTACTTTACTTTCATCTACTTCTTACTGCCCACTAGGGCACCTAACATTTGGTTGCTTATGCTCAGCTGCTTATGTCAGTGTTATGGTCGCTAATGTAGCAATGTATATTATCCACGTCCTTGTCCTGCATTGTATTGTATTGTATTGTACTGTACTGTAAGTCACTGGTCACCTATTTGTTTATGTACTTTGTAAGGTGCTGCGGAACACTTGTGGCACCATATAAATAAATAATGATAATAATAACAATAATAATAATAATAATAATAATAATAATAATAATAATAATAATAATAATATAAATTTTTCACCATTGGGTGGTACATAGGGGCCCTTACAAACTTTTGCTATGGGGCCTTCAAATACCTAGTCACACCCCTGTAAGTATCAGTATTTTTGGAAAATTGTATATCCGTATATTCATTATATACAATACATGTTACAGCAGAAGATTGTATTGTTTTAATGTACTCCACATTGTAATGTATTACAATCCAAACAACTTGCTTAGTTCTGATTTACAACAGCAAATGAAGAGGACTCCTTAAAAAAATATACATGGATATTTAGCTAGGTTAAAGCGGTCATATAAAACACATTTGCAATGAACTTACCAATTTAAGGAGCTGTCTAGCATTATATAGATATAAATTGTCGTTTTAGCAGCTTGAAATTGGCTATTAGAATTCCCATACTCATTTTAATACTGGTTATTGTTGGTAACAAAAATACACTGACCCAGTGTAGCAGTACTTATAATGCATTTTATTGCAAACATATTTCAAACACTCATTTCTTAGCTACAGCAAGCCCATTGGCAACTCAATTTTTAGAAAAAAAAAACAGAATAGACAAACATTTACTACAAAAAAACATGCAATCCCATAAATGTCATTGTTTTGAAATCCAAGTGATTGATTTATTGTTTTTTTAAACACTTGCTAAAATTTTTCCCAAAAATCGCACAGAAATTGTTGTTTTGTATGATTGAATTAGGTCAAGAACATCTATTTATAACTTATCCAACACAATTTTATATAACATTAATATAGATTTTTAACATATCGGCCATCTATATATTGGACCATCGATGGAATTTCATGGCTCTGCATCTCCTGTGAGCAGCTACCAGGTATACACTGGTGGGCTGAAGGCTGCTTTATTTATATTTCCTTGGTTACTGCTCCTCTCGGTAACCACCAGTGGGGGTCCTGCTGTACTGCCCAATCAGTAGTGATTAGCAGCACAGCAGGCACTGGGGGTAGCGTGCAAGGATGCGCGGTCCGTTTTCGCCAAAGTACGCAACACAATTTTTTTCCTAGTAATTTATCATTAGGTGGGGTGTCCAAAGGGTTCTGAAAGAAATACCCAAATTTTTAGCAAAAAATAGGGATGTTGCATTTTTATTTCTCCTGGTCTGGGATGGAGAAAACCTTTCTCCAGTTTTTTTCACCTGTTGGCGTTTTCACCTGTTTTTTGGCGAAAATTTTGCAATTTTTTGGGCGAAAACGTTAGTTTTCGCCATTGGCAAAAAAAAACAGCTGTTTTTGCTGCTAATTGAATACAGCCCTATGTCAGGTAACACACAGCCTGGCGTTGTCACAAGTGATGCGACCACACCAGGCAAGTGGTTAAGAAACATTTTTTGTTTTATAATTTATTGTTTTCATGTTAGATGTCTTATGTTTTGATTGATTAATAGTTCATACAACACTATAATAGTTAAATAAGCACTGAGTTTTTCTTTTCACCCTTAACCCAGAAGATGGCATAGAAAAATAGGGTGCACTGTATGTACATGCCCAAATTTGACTCCAATGTCCCCAGTGCTCTGTGAAGAAGAATGAAAAAAAATGTTCTCTGTAATCTCCATCTAAATGTATTTGTTTTATTTGGGAAAGACATGATCCCTTTAACTCTATCCATTAAAACTGTTTGCTATTAGTAGCAGCTCCAGATGTGGGGCTGCAGTACAGTCCAAAATTCAAATAGGGGAGCCACACCAACTGCCAGTGTTTGGCAGCTTTTGAAAGGGCAGTTTGTGTGGCTCCCCTAATTGCATTTTGGACTGCCACATCTGGAGCCGCCACTGTTTGTTATCATTTTTGGCATTTGACATATGAGCCCTATGGCAGAGAACAATCATTGGTAATACATTAATTATTGGAGTCTACAAAGTTGAGGTAGAGTTGTGTTGTGTTACCCTGGTTTGTATGTTCAACGTTTCCATCTTAACTTCTATCTGTAGAGGGAATGTACCACCTTCCATGGCTGAGAGATGAGTACCCAGACCAAGGCAAAACCCAAGGAGTCAGCACTAATTACTGTACATGTTGTTCTAATAAACAGCAGTATTTGACTATATACTTGTCACGGCCAGGGTTTCTCGGCATGGTAGTCACCTGGTATTACCTGTGAGCTCGTTATGGTGGGGGGTCTCTGCCAGCGGTGCTGGTGTTTGGTGAGGGGCATTGGCTGTGCGTGGTTCTGTGTGGGCACATTGTCACTAGGCCTGGTGAGGTCTGATGGTGTTTCCGTTCCGTTGGCATGGGCGCCGCCATCTTGCCTGTGGTCATGTGATTCCAGCTGTCCAATCCTGGTAGGTCATGTGCTCATTCCAGCCAGTCACAGCGTGGCACTGAGTATTTAGGAAGGTCCAGAGCCTTCCTTCCTTTGCCAGTGCAACGTGTTTCTCATCTGCGGCTGAGAGAGAGTACATGTGCCTTACCTGCCTGCTTGTAAAATGCTCCTAGCCTGAACCTTGCCTGCTCCAACCTGCTGGTCTTACCCCGCACCCTCCATATACCTTCTCACCTGCCTGAGTACCTGAACCTGCTGTTTCCCTGCACCTTGCCTCATTTCACTCCCAGCTGGACTTCACTACCTCTGCCTGCATCAGTTACAGCTCACCATACCTGCATTCAGTTACAGCTCATCATACCTGTATTCAGGTACAGCTCATCATAGCTGCATTCTGTTTCAGCTCACCATACTTGTTTACTGGACTGTTCCTGCCTGTCACTATCTGGACATTTTCTCATTAACCCCCACTACAGTTATCAAGTGCACTTTAGTGCTATACCTGGACTTTTTATTTGCCATTCCCATGTCTTCTAAGTCACTTATTAAAAACTAAATTTTTTCATTTAAGTCTGCTTCTGGGTCTGCTCCTATCACCACCCCAGGTCCAAAACAAATTCAGAACCTCACAATACTTTTTCAGATGTATGGGCATGTATGGGCCTATGCATCAATAAATGAGCAATAAAGGAGAAGTTTCAGTGCACATTAAGAATCTAACTTGCCATGATTTGTGTCAACAAACTAAATATACCAGAGCAATTCCTAATTGCTCCAGTGCTGGGACAGCTACTCCAAAAAGCGGCTCTTTCAGAGCAGCCTAACACCTACACTTTCACAAGATATACTAGTGACAAAAGTTCATATTGGTGGGGTCCATCCTGGCAGTGTTACTGTGCATACACAAACTTAGGTTGTGGTGGCTGGAGAAGGCACACCCTCTTCTTATAGGAAGGAGCAGTGCTCAGAGAGCTAACACCATCTAAAGAGCTTGATGATTAGTGTAATAACTATGTTCCCATACTGTATGCAAGAGCTATCCATGGTAACTGTTTTATAGCGTTAATGTGCAGATTAAGTTGAAGAAAAAAAATGTAATGCCAAAATGGGACTCAACTCTAGTAGCATTTGAATTTGAAAGTGTTGTTAGCTGCTCTATGGCCAGTCCCACTCTAAGGAGTCCAATGATTTGAAATCTACTTTATTGGTATAAAAGACAGAAAAAGAAGAGATGTATAGACAGAGGAGGAAAATGGGAGTGTAAAGAGAATAACCAGCTGATAATGATGAGGAGAAAGAACTCAAATCAGACAGAGGCTGACAGGAGAAGGGAGGTAAGCAGAAGTCAGAGGGGAATTCAGCTGAACAGAAGCCACATCAAGAGGCACCAAAGGATTGACATAAGAGTGAGGTGGGTTAAACCCCTATGCTGGAGCCTGGCTATACACAGATACAGGTGTGGGCCCCATAGCAACATTTTGAAGAAGTCCATGTCCCGAAGCTTTTAAAGTGAGCCCTTTCCACAGCACTTGTTAATTTTATGCCCCATAATAGTGCCCATTTTCATGAACCAAATCAGTACCCAAGTTCACATTATGTCACATTGAAGGACTGCCAGTACACATTATGCTACACAGTACCCCCAGTTCATATTATGCCACATTACAATGTTCTATGCTACACTATAGTGCCTCCATTTCACATTTTGTCACATTACAGTGCACCCAGTTAATTCTATGCCACATTTGTGCCCTCCATTTCAAATTATACCACATTACAGTGCCCTCCATTTCAAATTATGCCACATTATAGTTCACAGAGTTAATTTTACGCCATGCTATAGTGTATCCACTTCAAATTTAGTTGCCACCATGTTAGTTTACTTTAAGAATATTTTAAATAAATAAATAATATTATTTCATAAAATAATTTAAAAAATACTTTATTTAAAACTATTTTAAGCTTTAAATCATAACAAATACTTTATTCCGTGATTTTTTTTTTTTAAATTAGTTATCTTTATCAATATACTATACTGCATTAATTAATTACCCCATAAAAAGGCTACTGGGGAGTCTAGTGAAATGGACATCTATGCTACTTCTGTACATTTATACTAAGAGCCACATCTGACTACAATTATCCACAATATTCTGGCTTCTGCTTTTTCATAAAAAAATAAAACCTGTTAAAAAAAGTATTTTGAAAAACTTCTAGCACTCTCTCCATGTGTGTTTACAGGTCATCCACCAGTGGTCCCCTTAAATAATCCAGATGACCTCAATAACATTGGTAAGTAACATGTATGCTGCAAAATTTAGTTTATAACATTTATAATATGTATGCACAAAATGCATGATTTGGCTTACAAATTCGTTTATTTTTTTAGCAATATTTAGGATACTCTAGATTCTATGGATCTGACAATTGAATTGCAATTCTATTTTCCTATAAATTTAGTGTGCAGGACTCAGCTATCTCTTCTACCAGCTTCCAATAAGAAAATGCCCTCTCGCTTCATGTCATGTTAACAGGTGATCTAAATATTGGATTAAATTTGGCGTTCATTGAAATAATTTGTAAAAGAATTCGGTAATTGGAAAACTAAAATCATAAAATATGGATTAATTGCATATATATACATATATATATATATATATATATATATGTAAGTTCCATCTGTCATTTTCAAGTCTAGTCCACTAACTTATTGACATTTTGGTATGACTTTATTGCTTCATATAGTTTATAGCTTCTTATAGAAGTGACCCATGACCCGTAAACAATTAATAAAGGCCATTGAAATATTCCAACTTTACCATTGAGTGCATGAATATTAATGATGCTTTGAAGTATGTGAGTAGAATTTACCAAATGGATAAGAAAATTCCATAACAATAAATGTTATATGATTAACAGAGCAATTTCTTAAATATTGTTTTTACAGATAAATGATAACTCCTGAAAAATAATATTTGTTAACTGTAATTGAAATTGTAATATATTTATTTTGTGCAAGGTTCCACTGGCTTCCACAGCACAAACAAGACATTCAGTTACAGAGATTGAAATACAGAGGTTTATATAATCTATAAACTTTCAGCTGGTTATATTTTCTTTAAACTGTAATAATAATATTTATTTAAAAAGCCTACATAAATTATTCTGAATATCTCTACCAATATAAAATGTTAAATAACCATTAACACAAAGGAAAAAAATGTTGTAGGTTTTTCTATTTTCCCTATTGTCACGTAAATGTTTATTGAATTTTACAACACAAATTCAAATAAAAGCATCAAGATTAACTCATAAAGCAAATATAGAGAGAACAGAATTCTTTCCAAAATTACATTACTGGCTTCTCATGCCTCTAAAAACCTTATTATCGCTGGCATGCCTAAATCAATCATTGCAAGACAATTATCTTAACAAGTTAAACTAGCACATTCCAAAGAATGCGGTGGAAAGAATATTATTTTTCTTTACTGAAAGATACTACGTTACAGATTATAGTGTACTGGAGAGAATGCAATTGAGATTTCAATTTTCACACCTCATAAAGCTTTTGGCACATAAACATGAAGATAACCGGTAAAAGAGAACATTTGTTTTTCTACAGCTGCATTGGCTTTAAGATATAAGAGCATAATGCATGCAATATTCCTCAGACAGCCCTTGACCTTTATGTTGCATACATCTGGACAGTGTGTGTACAAGATAGACAGACAGACAGATATTCCTAATATATGGTATCTTCAGCAAATTTCAGATTTCCTGAAGATACCATCACACCCACCCATGCAGCAGGTAAAAAAAATTTAATTTATCAATAAAATGTATAGGTCAGCAATAGTTTTAGAAAATGTCAGAAACCCTTTTATTTATCCATTTAACCCTTGCTAACAAAGATGCTTAGCATAGGACCTTTGTCAAGGGCTTAACTCAGCCTACATCTTTTCTGCTATTTGAAGTTTAAACTAATTTTGAAGAATGTAATTCAAAAAAATCATTACAATAAATTGATCACAACATAAAACTTGCAGAGTAAAAGTGCAAACAACACAAATTAAATAAAGAATAGAAAATAAAAAAACACAAAAATCACAAAATCAAGCAATGATATAAATAATGTTGTAACCAATGATATAATTAATAATAATATCACATAACTGCTCAAAACAACATAAACAAATTGACATGCAAACTTAAAAGATGCCATAATAAACAAAAAAGTTAAAATAACCTAAAATTAAAATTTTCAGATTATTCTTTTTTTCCGCTTTTGCATAATGTGTTCCTCAAGTATTTAGAACATATTATATAAATGTTTACTGAGTCTCAAGTACTGTATAAGCATTTACTGATACTATTTTTATTGTTTTGGTAAAACAAAATATAATAGGCTTTTTTTGAGTTGTAAGTGTTGTTTGCAGTGGCTTGTATCTTAGCAACTGTTTTTAAAATGATTAGAACTGATACAAAAATATATATACAGTATTTCACTTTAGAATTTGATAAATTGATTCCAAGCCTATAGACAAAGCACATGTGTATGATTAGATGTAACCATTTTCAACTCAAACAGTTATAATTTATAATACCATAAAGAACTATTATATCTTGTATCTTGAATTATTATTATTATTATTATTATTATTATTATTATTATCCTTTATTTATATTGCGCCACAAGTGTTCCGCATCACCTTTTAGATTACATAAACTAATAAGTGAACAGGAAACGACTAACTTACAGACTTATAGTACATTACAGTGCAAGACAAGGACATGTTTTATATAAATTGCTGCAATAGCGATTAAAACACTCACAATAAGCAGCAGGGAGTCAGCAGTCAAGTGTTAGGTGCCCTTGTGGGGAGTAAGGAGTAGGAGAAGATGTAAAGAGAAGCACATGAGAGAAGAGGTCCATGCTTGTGAGAGCTTACATTCTAAAGGGGAGGAGCAGACAGACAGGCACTACACAGAAGGGGTAGATAGGGAGGAAAGAGCATGAAGTGGGTTAGGATGAGAGCTAAAAGGCTTTGATGAAGTGTAGGTCTTGAGATCCCGTTTGAAGATTTGTAGAGAGGTGGAGAGTCTGATAGGGAGATGGAGAGAGTTCCAAAGGTAGGGAGCAGCACGGGCAAAATCTTGGAGGCGGGAGTTGGAGGAAGTAATTAGTTGGCAAGAGAGGCAGCATGCATTTGTTGAGCATAGTGGATGGTTGGGAGTGTGAAGGGAGATGAGATGGCATGTGAGGGGAAGGGATGCACTATTCCGCAATGATCTGACTTGGGTTATGGCAGCTGGGGATAAGTGAGGGCACTACAAGTCCTCACTATGCATGTATATAGGGGTGGTACAAAAAAGGGGGGGGATACCCAATGCATATAACACCTTTGATAATCAGATGATTAATGAGTTGATCACATAGTATAATCAATATGTAAATATTATGTAGCAAAGAAAAAATTATCAAGCACGGTGTAATCAATTGATAAATATAATTTATAAATATAAATAAATACACAGCGTAATTTGACTCTATAAAAACATATAATATGTATTGTAGTAGTATTGTAAAAACTTTTGTAGCAATGAAATGGATATCAAGTATGGTATAATCAATTAATAAATAGAAATAGAAATATAGATAAATACACTATGTAATGTGACACTATATAAATTTATTTATTTATTTATTACCAGTTATTTATATAGCGCACACATATTCCGCAGTGCTATACAGAGAAGATCTGGACATTCACATCAGTCCCTGCCCCAGTGAAGCTTACACTCTATATTCCCTACCACATGTACACGCACACACATACACACTAGGGGTAATTTGTGTTGGGAGCCAATTAATCTAGCAGTATATTTTTGGAGTGTGGGAGGAAACCGGAGCAGCCGGAGGAAACCCACGCAAGCACAGGGAGAATATACAAACTCCACACAGGTAGGGCCATGGTGGGAATCAAACCCATGACCTCAGTGCTGTGAGGCAGTAACGCTAACCATTACACCGTCTGTGCTGCCCATTCATAAATTCATATGTTAACATTGGAAAAGTATTGTAAAAACCTAATGGTAAAACCATATGCAATTGTAGCCAATGTGATGTTAAAAGAACTAATACCGGTATACAACATGAACAAAAATATAGACAAAACATATAAGCAGTGTGTGACAACAATGTGTGCTTTGTGCAGAGCAATACGCTGGAAAGCGTTTTACTTGCTCTGCGATTTATGTAAATGGTACTAATCATACTGAGTGCAATGTAACTAATGTCACTAAGAGTCAATAGTGTGGTCAGTGTCGCAGAGATGTTAAATCTGGCTCCGATCCAA
Source organism: Taudactylus pleione (assembly GCA_031769625.1). Lineage (NCBI taxonomy): Eukaryota > Metazoa > Chordata > Amphibia > Anura > Myobatrachidae > Taudactylus > Taudactylus pleione. Next base: position 2,672,807 of record JAUIMM010000544.1, read on the forward strand.
TGCAGACAATTTTCCACGTCTTGAACTCCTCAGATTGGGTATGTAATTACCTTCGTCTTCCGGGTTTCAATCCCTTTCTGGATGCAGCTTTTAAGAGTCCCGTGAAGCTGGTTTGTCTGCCGGCAGACTTCCTAAGATAGCCACGGTTTGAGCTATACAGTTCGTGTCAGGTTCGACTTTTCTGCAATCAACACATTTTGCCTGTAAGGCTTCCTCAGGATAGCAGATCAAAGGGAGATGAGGTCAGAAATGTAAGTGGGGATGTTTTGGTGAGGGCTTTATAGGCAAGTGTAAGAGCCTTGAATTGCCATCTGAAGGGGAAGGGGAGCCAGTGTAGGGCATGAAGGAGAAGGGAAGTAAATGTAGCATGTCTAAAGAGGAAGATGAGCCAAGCAGCAGCATTTGAGGACTGATTGTAGTGGAGAGAGCTTAGAGACTGGGAGGCCAGCTAGGAGAAGGTTACAGTATTCCAATATGGAGATGACCAGCCTGTGTATGAGAGTTTTAGTAGCATCCAGGGTGAGGAAGGGTCTAATCCTGGAAATATGTTTTAGGTGGAAACGGCAGGACTGCAAGAGGTGCTGTATGTGTGGTTTAAAGGAGAGGGAGGAGTCTAGGATAACTCCAAGATAGTGCACATTGGGGCTAGAGGAGATAGTTGTGCCATCAATAGATTTTGAAATTGTGGGAAGTGAGATAATGGAAGAGGGTTGGGAAGATGATCAGCTCAGTCATAGACATGAAAGTTTAAGAAAGCGCTGGGATATCCAGCAAGAGATAGTAGAGAGACAGTTGGAGATACGGGTAAGAAGCTAGGGGGAGAGGTCAGGGGTGGAAAGGTAGATTTTAGTATCATCAGCATAGAGATGATATTGGAGGTCAAAAGAGTTGATGAGTTCACCTAAAGAGAACCTATATAGGTAGACTAGGAGTGGTCCAAGAACAGAACCTTGGGGAACTCCTACTGTTAGTAGAAGTGGGGGAAGTGGGGGGGAGAGGAGTCAGGAGAGGAACGATCAGAGAGGTAGGAGGACAGCCAGTAGAGGGCAGTGCCACGAAGACCAAGAGAGTGAAGGATTTGCAGGAGGAGAGGGTGGACTACAGTGTCAAATGCAGCAGAGAGATCAAGAAGAATGAGCAGAGAGTAGTGGCCCTTGGATTTAGCAGCAAGGAGGTCATTGCATACATTCGTGAGGGCAGTTTAAGTGGAGTGGAAAGAACGGAAGCCAGATTGAAATGAGTCAAGAAGGGAGTGGGAGAAAAGAAATGTGGTAAGGCAGTTGTAAACAATACGCTCAAGGAGTTTGGAAGCAAAAGGGAGGAGAGAGATGGGTCAGTAGTTGGAGAGTATGTTAGGATCAAGGGTAGGTTTTTTAAGAATGGGGGAGACAAGGCTGTGTTTGAATGCAGAAGGGACAATGCCAGATGATAGAGAGAGATTGAAGAGGTGGGCAAGATGGGAACAGGCAGAAGGAGACAGGTAACAGAGGAGACAGGAAGTGATAGGGTCAAGGGGGGAGGTGGAAGGAGGGGAGGACCGGATGGGGACCATGACTTCCTCTCCAGAAAAAGGGGAAAAGTATGTTAAAGTTGGTGAGACAGATGGGGAAGGATGGTCAGGGAAAGGAGGGACAGGAGTGTTGAGGGTCTGATGGGATATGATGTCCTCACATATGGAGATAATTTTAGATGTAATGTAGGTGGCAAAGTCAAGAGCAGAGAGCAAGGAGGGGAGGCAAGGTGGGGATGGGCAGAGGAGGGAGTTGAAAGTGGCAAAAAGATGCCGGGGGTTTGAGGACTGGGAGGAGATGAGGTTCTTGAAATATGATTGTTTGGAGAGTACCAGGACAGCACTGTAGGATGAGAGAATAAATTTGAAATGGAGGAATTCAGCCCTAGAGCGCGATTTCCTCCACTGACCCTCGGCAATTTGTGAACCCTTTTGCATGTATCTGGTGTATTTGGAATGCTAGGGTTGTGGTGTGGATCTGCGAGGGTGAGTAGTTATTGCCAGAGTAACAGAGTCTAGAGCAGAAGTAAGGGAGGCATTGTACAGGGAAGTGGCTTGTTCAGGACAAGAAATAGAAAGGATAGGGGTAACAAGTGAATCCAGCAGGGAGGAAAAAGCAACAGTGTCAATAGCCTCAATGTTACACTTAGTAATGGTAGCCTTAGGAAGTAGAGGAGGGGAAGGAGAGAGGGATAAGTTAAAAGAGAGAAGGTGATGGTAAGAGAGGGGCAATGGGGAATTGGAGTAATCAGAAATATTACAATGGTGAGTAAAGACCAGGTCAAGTGAGTGCCCACTCACATGGGAGGGTGATGAGGTCCATTGGGTGAGACCAAATGAAGAGGTGAGGGTAAGGCATTTAGCGGCAGAGGATTCTGTGCAAATGTCAATAGGAATATTAAAATTACCTAGGATAATGGAAAGAAGATCTGAGGAGAGAAACTGAGGGAGCCAGGAAGTGAAGTTGTCAAGGAATTTGGAGGGATGGCCAGGGGGACAATAAATGACAGATAGAAGGACTCCAACACCACCACCATGGCAACCCCCAGGCCAGGGGGTGTGGGAGGAGGTGAAGCCCTCAGAGGACAGAGCAGCAGGAGAAGTGGTGTGAGAGGGTGAAATCCAGGTTTCAGTAATGGCTTGGAGATGTAGGGAGTTGAAGATGAAAAGATCATGGGTGGGGACCAGTTTATTACAGACTGACCTGGCATTCCAGAGGGCACAGGATAGAGGGATAGCATTTGTGGGGGAGATGAGAATAAGATTATTAGGGTTGCTGTAGCATGGAGGTGAGATTAATTTGGGGGATCAATATGAATAGAGTTTAACGATGGTGCGGGCACCTGAGCTAGAAAGGGAACCTGTAGGACATGGGCAGGGAGGGAGATGTTGAGGGAGAGGAGGGTAGGAGAAGAGATTAGCAGTGGGGTAGTAAGACAAAAGAGTGGAAGAAGAGGATGAAAGTGGAGTAATGGGATTGGGGGGGAGAGCAGGTAGTCAGAGGAGGAGGAGGAGGTGGAAGATACAAGGGGGAAAGGATAAAGGTGGAAGCAGGGGGCAGGACAGAAGATTAGGTAGAGACTTAGTGAAGGAGGGAGTTGAAGAAAACCTTGTCATGGTTTTGAAAAGTAAACTAGAGGGATGAAAATTGGAAATATAAATTAAATATGAATGCTAGAGATTTGTACAAATGCAAGTGAAAGAACAGTGTTGGTAAATATGTATGCACAATAACACAAGTTTGTTGTTGAGTGGATTAAAAGTGGGGATCTAATGTGTGCAGAATTTGGAGACTGTAAGCAGATAAAGGATGTGAGGCTAGGCAAGAGAGCTAAGATAAAAGACAGTGGGTCTGATTCAGAACCCTGAACGCTCGCAACCGGGTCGATAGTGGCCCAGTGCACAGGCGCGGCGTGCGCAAGCCCCGCAGCGACTGCAAAAAGCACTCGGGACTCACTACAAAAATGTTGATCGATAGCTTGCCCCATTTTGTAGGCATGGTGGAGGGGTGGCTTCACAAACGGAGGCGTTCCCATGCGAATGCCTGCCATTTGTGGGTGGCCCCACTGACATCACCAGTGATGTCAGTGGGAGAGCTGCCAGCTCTATTTGAGCCAGAAGCTCTCTGGGGCTTGCGGCCACGAGACCCTACCACAAGGGTCTCGTCGCAAGCCTGATGGTCACGATGGTCTTGACCATCACGACCATCATCATGGCCGCTCCATATAGCTGTTGGTGGTCACCCAAAGCTATGCAAGTGGCCAGGAGGCTGCTCCAAAAAAAAACAGTGCCCGCCCTGATTCAGAGCAAGCGCTCGCTTTTTGCGAGTGCCTCTGAATCAGGCCCTGTATTTCCATGTGGATAGAGGCAAACTGACATGGGCACAAGTATGGTATGCATTGAGATGTTTGTGAAAATCAGAAGGTCAGCATTATTAATAGCAATAGAAGTGTTGAGTTCTTGCCATGACCAAACAGGGAGTCCAGTTGTAACAGGTTTGGATATGTAGACAACAGAGGTTTCTTGTGATGAGCTTTTGATTTACCAATTTTTGTTGCAAGTTTGTCCTAATATTGAGTGGTTTGTTGATAGATGGAACTTAGGCCCTCATTCAGAGCCGTACGCTCTGAGCAGAGCGCACGCTCTGAATGAGGGCCGGCCTCCATGAAAATGGAGCGTCCTTCTGGACGCTCGTATAGCTGTGGGTCACCACCCACAGGCTATATGAGTGTGCATTTTGATGGCCGCGATGGTCGAGACCATCGAAATTGCGAGCCGGAGCCTGCGGTTGAGGTTTTCAACCGCAAGCTCCGGAGTGATTTTGGCTCTATCAGAGCCAAAATCACTCCCACTGACATCACTAGTGATGTCAGTGGGCCGGCTTCTGACGGGAGGCGTACCCGTGGGAATGCCCCTGTCAGGGAGGCATGCCCCCGGCACGCCTACCAAAGGGGGCGTGCTGTCAATCAACATCGACAGCACGCCCCCTTTGATCAGACACAACGAGCGAAGGACTTTCCTTCGCTCGTCGCATCTGGCGCATGCGCACGACGGAGCTCCCTCCGTCGTGCGCATGCTCAGTCCATAACATCGACCCACTTGCGAGCGGACAGCCGCTCGCGAGTGGGTCTGAATCAGGCCCTTAGAGTTTTCTCCTTCTGTTTATCTTCGGTTCAATGCAGGTATAATGCTACAGTTTAGCACTTAAAGAAAACTGCACTTTGAAAAAATGCACCTTCTAGCCAGGCCTCAAGCCTAGATAATGATACTTATACAGAGATGCAGGCAAGTGTGGACACTAATTAATGAAAACCCCCCATTGGTCATTCATCAGAAAGCTAGCAATAAAATTGCTTAAGTAAAAAGGCAACACATACCATACATCTAGAACTAGAAATAAATCATGCCTTTATTTCAGTCAATAGACTGGAGAGAATCCATATAACAAATTAACTACTATTACAAATCATAAGGCATTAGAAACAATAGCATATGGATTCAGTAAATAATTAGCTGGTTACCTATTAGAATAATTAATAAACCATACACAGGAGGTGGAATACTCTACAGTAAAATTCAGTATAGAATGATAGTCACTATGACAACCACAGTCATATGGCCCATTATGTAGTCAGCACAGAAACTTTGAAATGCCCTTCTGAGCTCAGTTTTAGCTATAACATTCCTTGTCTTTCTCCCTCTCTGCTTCATGTCACATAGGGCCAGTTTAAGAGGTGGCCACAAAGCCGATGGCTGCTGCATCTTTATATGCAGCAGATCTGAGAAGTTATGCAAATTTTTGTACAGAGACATCCACTACCAACTCTTCACATCTACCACTTGTGTACAAAGATGCAGCATCGGATAAACATCGGTCGCACCATCGGAGCTTTGAGCAACCTTATGGTTGCTCAGAATGTCCATTGCAAGTAAGATGCCGGGGCCAGCACCACTGCATAAGAACTTGAAGATGCAGTCACTTGGCTGTGACACACTTCTGAAATGGTCATGATGCAACTGCATTTGAGTTGCACATCCCCGTTACCTCCCACGGTAGTTGTCTGCATCCTAATCCATAGTACCACCATCGTAGCGGCTCATGCACAGTGAGGCTGAGATGTATGCCAGCATAGAGAACATCAATCATTTGAAAAAAATCAAAACTTCTTCCACCTGTAAATCAGGCTGCTAATGAGAGCACTTAGCTGGCATCTGTATAGCAGACTGACTGTGTCCATTCCTGGGAGCCAGATTTTGGGCCTGATTCAGAATTGTAGGCTATTACAATGTTTTTGCAGTTGAGCGATAATCGTCAATATGCGCATGCATATGAGTCGCACTGTGCATGCATCAAAGTACATCACCATTGTTGCTTGCTGCAACATTTCACTTGCTGTGTGATTGACAGTCAGAGAGCATTTGTGGGAGGTAACGGGGAGTGGTGTCAAAGAACGCAGGTGTCTCCATTTCAGGGGTCCTACATCTGCGATCCTGTATGCAAGAAAATGTCTGCAGCAGCTCCGTACATGCGGCCATTCTTCGTGACCATAGAGCTACTCAGTAGACCAATAATTTAAGGATCTGCAACTGATTCTGCATCTTTGTATGCAGGATGCTGAGACTTGATGCAGCCACTTGAATTTGTAAAGATGCAGGTGGGCGGATCAATACATTTCTCACCGTCTGCTTTATTTGCAAATTTTCGCACATCCACCGCCAGATGCAGCAGTGGCGGCATTAGTGTACAATTTTAAATCAGGCCCCGCTTTTTACAGTAACATCCCAACATCTCCCAATCATATTTCCCTCTTATTTGCTTGCCCCCCCACAGAGATATTGAAAATGAGATAATAAATTGTAGGAGGCTAGCTAAGATAAAAAGAACCTAGCATTACATTTAAAAAAATCTTTCTTTGTTGAACGTCTGTGTTCATACATTTTGAGATATGACAGTTTGAAAAATACAGAATACAAAGTACAAGTTATGTTCATTTGCTTTTATAATGTGCCCATGCATGATAACATTATTCTGTATGTCACATTACATATTTTATACCTGCAAATAAAAACATACTCTTATTGTGTTAGCCATTCATCATAATGACAGTGATGAGCAGCATGCATTATAGAATAAATGCTGCTACAAAGCATATGTACACATGATTTCTACTAATAGCTAAAACAAGCATCTTTGGTTATATTATTTCACCTTAAATGAGAATATTTAGCTTGCAGTTGTTGCAGGCAATCAAATTGTGAGTAATATCCATTAGGATGTAGCCTATTGATTCACTTGGAACCAGTGACATCACACTATTGATAAGCTACAGAGTTCTTTTTATTTAAATTTTCCTTTAAGTTTTCTTTCTTTTTTTATTTTGCTACTTACATATAATTAAGTTTCAGATTAAATCAAATAGTAGATATAGTTGTTGTTTTTTTAGAAAGGCATTATGTGGTATCCATAATTATATTCACAGTGGGCAGAATGGTAGCATGGTGTTTAGTATTACTATCTCACAGCATTGTAGTCACCAGTATAATTCACAACCAGGGCCCAATCTGTGCAGAGTTTGTATTTTCTCCCCCATTTGTGTGGGCTTACTCCAGGTGCTTCAGTTCCTCCCACATTCAAATAAAAATACTGATAGGTTATTTTGATTCTGACAAAAGTAAAGCCGGGTACACACTAGACGGTGTCTAGTGTGCCCGACATCTTCAGCGATGGGATTTATCGGGGAGCCGGCATCAGCAAGTACATACTGTACATACTTGCCGATGCCCGTTATTCCCCATCAAACCTGCATTCAAGGCCAATGGAGGATGTCACTGACGACACGCAGGAGTGCACATCGTCAGTGACTGTTACAAGTCGTGGTCATGACTTATCTCCCTCTGGCAGTTTACCTTCTCCTGACACTGTTGTTCCTGTTCCGTCAGTTGCTAGGCAATCTGCACATCACAGGAGGTCACGTGTTTACCACAGTACGGCGTGATTGGTTCCTTCCCCTATTTGTGCACGCTGGCCTTTTGCCGCCTCACTGACTATAGCGTTCCTTTTGGTTCTCTCAGCTCTGCTGCATGGTCAGCATTCTGTGCACTCTTGCTACATCGTGTCCTGGTTCTCCAGCGGTTTTGCCTAGCCACCGGTTATCAGCTTCCCAGCCACACCAGCAGCTTCCGTGCTGCCACCGGCTCACCAGCCACTACATCGGCTTCCCAGCCACACCAGCAGCTTCGCACTGCCACCGGCTCACCAGCCACTGCATCGGCTTCCCAGCCACACCAGCAGCTTCCGTGCTGAAACCGGCTGACTTACAAATCCCTGCATCGGCTTTCCAGCCATACCAGCAGCTTCCATGCTGCCATTGGCTCTCAAAGCCACATCTCAAGTACACCAACTTGTGTACTGGCTCCCAAGCCATACCATTGGCTCTCAAAGCCACATCTCAAGTACACCAACTTGTGTACCAGCTCCCAAGCTGCACCATCGGCTGTCAAAGCTGCATCACAAGTACACCAACTTGTGTACCGGCACCCAAGCCACACCATCAACACCTCAGTCTCATCATTGGCTCCCAAAGCTGCAACATCTATTCCTTTATTTCTACTACCATCTCAAAGCTGCACCATGAGCACCTTAGCTGCGCTATCGGCTCTCAAAGCAACACCAGCAATTCACTTATTTCTGCTACCAGCTCAAAGCCGCACCATTGGCTCCTAAGCTGCATCGTCAGCTCGCAAAGCCAAACCTTCCTGCACATCAGCACTCAAGCTGCATCACTGGCTCTACAGCCACACCATTGGCTCTCAAGGTCAAACCTTCCTGCACATTGGCACTCAAGCCACATCACCGGCTCTCCAGCCACACCATCAGGTCACTAGTTGCCTCATTGACACTTCCTGTTCCAAACTCCTCATCTCACCACTGGATCCCATCAGACACTCGCGTAAGCCGCTACTACCCCAAGTATTAAGTCCAGTCGGCCACCTAAGTACCAGTGAGCATCATTAGTTCTAAGGGAACAACGGGTGGCTGTTAGTGGCAGAAGACCTCGCTAGGCCAAGTTCTAGGGGGCTTACTCAGAGAAGTCTCTGGGATTCGTAACAGGGACATAGCAGGTACACACTAGATGATGTGACCAATATGTTGCTCCAATTCACCGGATCAGACAGCATATTGTCTAGTGTGTACCCAGCATTACCCTAGTGATATTAGATGGAATTGTATGTAGAATTTAGACTAAGCACCAATGTGGCAAGGACAGATGTGAATGACAAACAGCATAATGTAAAAGGAATGGAGCTACTTAAAAATAATAATACTAATAATAATAATAATAATAATAGTAATAATAATTTGTAATAATGTGCACTACAGTGTCTATGCTAAGTCCACTATGTAAGGACCTATAGCTAACCAGCAACAAAGACTGGTAAATATTTTAGTGTCTGGCCACAGTTACTATGGTGGTTGCTGTTGATCATTGGTTAATAAACTGGGTTGAGTATGATATGTCAACATGTAGAATGTCGAAATTCAGCATGTTGACACTATAATTTCAAAATGTTCAGAATGTTGACTTTCAGCAGGTCTACATGTTAGAAACATCGACAGATGACATGTCAACATCACCAATGTTGGCACTGACATAATACAGATGGGATGTGGTTAAATTACCGCTGCCTGGATGGCCGACCCAGGACTAAAGATAGGCGTTGAAATGACGATGCCTATCTTTAGCCCCACACCGAGATCCCAAGAGTACTTACCGGAAGCTGTCGGGATATCCTCCCTTCGGGCTGCTGACATCGGTATGAGAACTGGCAGCTATTCAGCGTCGGTATTTCATACTGATTCCAATACAGACAATGTGAGAATGTTGAAACTGCGAATGTCAAATGTCAGAATGTCGACAGTAATTTTTTAGCTTACAACTAAGTTTAACCGTAACTCTACTTGCAGCCTAACCCTAATTGTTGCATGACCCTCACCCTAATTCCATATGATGACATTGTTACTGTCAACAATTACAGTGTTGGCATTTTGAACATTTTCTCTTTATGTCGACGTTGACATCATCAATGCCTGTATATTATCTGTCTACATTTTAAATATGTTGACATCGATTGTAGACATGTTGACTGGAACCCAATTACTACATCACAAATGCAGATTACAGCTCAGGACATTGGTATGAAAAAGGCAACACACCAGAAATAAATTATAGAAGATTCTTTATATAGTTGGTGATTGCATTAACCTAGACAAGTACTGATAATTATGACAAATAGATTGTCGGAGAAAATCATCTTAAAATTAGATAAGATTAAGTAAAATGCACTGAATTTTTCATTCAGAGCTCAGTATTATAAATCACCCTTAGGGGGAAGAAGAAGCAATAGTAATTGAGCGTAACAGATCTATTTAAGGATTACTTATTTCTATAAAAAGAACAAATAAAAGATAAAAAATGATTACATTGTTCCAAGTCAGCTTACAGAATGCATGCAAAATGTACACCTAACTAGTTCAGTGCTATATTTAACTGTGGTCCTGGAACAAAAATTTTGGTAGCCCAAGGACCATTCCCATATGTGGTAGGACAAACTGTTTTGGCACCCAAATCTCAGTTGGTAAAATGCCCATTGTTATAAATAGTGTCATCATTTGGAAGATTGCATAGAGGGTCTCATTCAGACCCGCTCGCATGCACCCATGCGCTCACAAGAGGGTCGATGTTGAGGCCCTGCGCATGCAAAGTGGCCGCACTGCACATGCGCAAGCCCCGGGGCAAGAGAGAAATTCTCTCACTCCGGGACTCACTACAAAAGGGCAGCTGTTGATGGTGATCGACAGCTCCCCCTGTTTTGTAGGCAGGTCGGGGAGGTGGCTACACAAATGGAGGCATTCCGACGGAACGTCTGCCATTTGGAGGTGGCCCCGCCGACATCACTCGTGATGTCAGTGGTGAGCTTCCAGCTCTAATAGAGCTGAAAGTTCACTGGGGCTTGCGGTAGACGAGACCCTACCACAAGGGTCTCATCACAAACCCTGATGGTCGTGATGGTCTTGACCATCGCGACCATCAACCTGTCCGTTCGCTAAAGCTGTGGGTGACCAGCCGGTGACCAGGAGGCCGGCTCTGACCATAGAAGCGGCTGCCCTCATTCAGAGCGAGCGCTCGCATTTTGCGAGCGGCTCTGAATGAGGTCCAGAGTGTGCTTTCTTCTGTATATTGTGCGTTCTGAGATGGAGGAAATTGGAATAAACAATCTGGGCAAAATTTACTAAGCGGCGGTTTGACGGTGGGTTCTATTCTGTTCTTAACCCCGGTAGTTTGACAGCGGGTTGTATTCAGTTCTAAACCCCAGGGGTTTGGTGGTGGTTTTGCAGCAGTTTCTAAATGACAGCCCTGTTCTATTCTTTTCTAAAATGTGTTTTGACTGTGGTTTGGCGGCGGTTTTGCTATCTGCAGATTTACTAAGGCCAAAACCTCTGCAAAACTGCTGTCAAAACACATTTTAGAATAAAATAGAACAGGGCTGTCATTTAGAAACTGCTGCAAAACCGTCTCCAAACCCCCGGGGTTTAGAATAGAAAAGATCCCGCCATCAAACCGCCGGGGATTAGAACAGAATAGAACCCGCCGACAAACCGCCGCTTAATAAATTTTGACCTGTGTCTTTTATAAGTCGTTCTATCATTTAGAAATTGCATAGTGTGTATGCTCTATATTAGAGATGTGCACTGACCCTCGTGTTTTGGTTTTGGATCTGGATCTCCCTTGGTTTTGGATCTGGATTGGTTTTGCCAAAACCTCACCTTTGTGTTATGTTTTTCGGTTTTGGATCTGGATTTTTTTTTTAAAATCATAAAAACAGCTAATATCACATAAAATTTGCCTTTTTTTGGTCCTACAGTATTATTAACCTCAATAACATTTATTTCCACTCATTTCCAGTAATTTTTTTTGACCACCTCACAGCTCACAATATTGATTTTTTTTCATCTAGTTTAGGTCCAAAATTTGCACCAAGATAGCTGGCTGACTGCAGCAGTGGGTGGCACAAATACATGACAGTTCAACTTCAAACATGGCACATCAGGAAACAATTTTATTATTCAAGAGAGGCCTGAGGGAGTTGGAGTATGTATGTAGTTGAAGGCAGAGTAGGGACAGGGAGGGTTGATTGGTAGTAAATGTAATTTTGTTTTTTGAAGAAATTTTATGAAGGAGAAGGGGAGGAAAGGAGGCATTTACAAAAAAAATGTGATAAATTCACATCAGTCCTTGCCATAGAAGAATCCTTGAGCATGGCTGCTGCTGCTAGGAGTTGATTTTCTTATCCGAGAAGGGGACCAGGAAGAGTGCTTTCCAAAAACAATAAACAATTGACTTAAATAATCCTTTGCAAACCTTCTATAAAGGCATTTCCCAACCTGTACAGGGACATAAAAAACATAGTTAGTGGCCTCAAAGTGCCACTTAACAAGCACAGATATATGTACAAGCCTAAGACCTATTATTTAAGGCAGGGGTAGTGAACCCTGGTCCTTGAGAGCTACCAACATTGCATGTTTTCCATGTCTCCTCACAGAACAACTATAATAATTAACTCCATCTGTGGATCTTTCTAAATGTTTTGGTGAGTAATGAATACACCTGTGTACCAGCTAGGTCATCTGGAAAATGTGAGCTCTCGAGGACCGAGGTTGGCTACCCCTGATTTAAGGCCTTACGTTGTATCTTTCTTGAGAATCCTGAGCCTATTTCTATTGCTAGGAGTAACTTTTCATCCCAGAGGGGGACCATGAAGAGTGCTTCCAAAAAACAACTGACTTAAATAATCCTTTGCAAACCTTCTGTAAAGGCATTTTCCAACCTGTACAGGGACATTAAATAAATCAGATTTAGTTAGTGGCCTTCAAATGGCCATTGTTCCCTCTGTCCACTTAACCATATCAGATATGTGAACAAGCGGAACAGAGCATTAAATGCAACATTTCAGATTTAAGGTTTAAGTCTTATGTTGTGTCTTTCTTGGGAATTCTTTCTTGAGTGCCATGCCTGCTTGCTGGTGTCAAAGCCGGATAATCAGCTGAGACAGAATCTGTTTACAATCGGAATCTGCGCGATGCCATCTCACGAATGGCGACAAGACTCCATCTTAGAAATAGATCACACAACGCCATTTAGTCAAAACCACAGAGGAACAATCTTCCCCAAATACATACCGACAGTGTTGAACATACATAAAAAAATGATTTATTAGCATTAGAACGCTTTTTAGTAATCCTTCCAGAAATCATGCACTGATGTACACAAAGCCCATTCTGGGGACAACCTTGATATCATAACAAACACAGTATACTAGGAAAACAACTAACAATATCCAGAATACTGTGAGCATTTCAGATATACAGTGTATGAGCTGTGGCAATTGTGATATAACCCAGACATGGATCTACACAATTGAATTTGTCTGAATCCTAAACAGGTTTTAGTCTCACAATCAGACATAATGGCTCCATATATATATATATGTATTAGATCCATCATAAATAGAATCACATGACGCACATTAGTGAATGCACAATATCCTGCATGCGAACGCTGTTTATTAGATGCATGCGAGCACATCTGCCCCAAATCAGATAAACCTAACTAGTGTCTTTTCCCAAACCCCTAATACTTACATTATGCACACTCACACAAAAGGTTCCATAGCTTTAAAGTATACGATCCAAGTTTTATTCATTTATTACAAATGCTGTGAAATAAAGACTATTTTGGTATCTAAGGTTTAATACGTGATAAGTAAGCCATGTTTGGTATTATACTGATCTGCACTTTCTCAACAGCTTCCCGGTATCATCGGTGTGAAGATCGCAACATGCATTCTCAACTTATGGACCGTAGAGATATAAAGCACCAAACTGTATTTTTGTGAAACCAACAGCCTAGATTTGCATGCAGGGGGAATAGAGGAGGCAACAAGCTGTTAGAGGCTGTTCTGTGTCCATTTGAATCAACCTGTTAAATATCCTGTAACAGATGACCCGCACTGGGAACCAATGGGATCAGCAACAAACTTCTCTATTGTGGTGTCTGTTTCTGTAAGGGTATAAATGTGTGTGTTGTGACCCCAGTCTGGAGTCTTCTTGCTGATTGCTGATTGACGGAGGTTTCTTGCTGATGCCGGTATCTGGTCCAGAGCGCGTGCGTATGTATGACTGTATCTTGGGTCTGAATAATTCTTTGCGCTAAATTGTACTTAGATCACAACGTGTAACTGACTTGTCTTTACTTGAATAATACTTTGTGCTTTGGAAACACATGTTCAAAGTCTAAAGTCTTTATTTTACGGTATGACTGCGTATGCAAATAACATCAATTTTAGAGGTTTATAGGCAGGTTTTAGAAGGTATAGGTAGGAGCGTATAGAGGTTCAAATCCAGTATCCTTACTGGGAGTGGATTTTTTTCATCCCAGAAGGGGACCAGGAACAGGAAGTGTGCTTTCCAAAATTAGATAAACAATTGCCTTATATAATCCTTTGCAAACCTTCTGTTCTGTAAAGGAATTTCCCAACTTGTACAGGGACATTAAAAAAAACAGAGTTAGGTAGTGGCCTTCAAATTGCTGTTGTTCCAAATGTCCACTTAACCATATTACTTAGATATGTGAACAAGTGAAACAGAGCATTAAATGCAACATTTCAGTTTAAGGTTTAAGTTTTACGTTGTGTCTGGAGATCATTTAGAAAGCAGAAAAAGAGCTCCACCACAAATGGCAGATGACTAAACTCACACACAAAAGGTTTAATAGAAATAGATGCAACACCAGATCAGATGTTTACCCTGGAGGATCTGTCTGATTCATCATGGTGCCCCCAAGACCAAGATTGTGCAAATGCTGCCAAAAGAGAGACTGACACCACGTCTAAACATGAGAGTCACCTTCTGGATGTGAATTGTCTCATTTGCTTGGGGAAAACCCAACCCTCAGATGAGATGGATCTCAGCCAGTGGGCAACATTGAAATCACCATTAAAAAGTCACAATAGAAGACTACAGTGTGGAGAATCTTTCTTCACAGTCAGGAAAGGCCTCAGAGAGCATGGAAAAAGATGCTCTTGGTGGTGAACTTCAAGGGATTTCTCCATCATTTTCTGCACTGTGGAAAGGTTTCATTCACATGTTTTCTATAAAGCAGTTCAAAGTTACAGTCTTCAAAGTGTCTGGCTATAACACTGTCGAAGCTGGTTTAGTGGCTGAGACAGAATCAGTGTAAAATTAGCTTGGAGCGATGCCATCTTGCGAATGGAAACCAGACTCCATCTTAAAAATAAGAATCTGCACGACGCCATTTTAAGTTACAACTCACGAGCTAAGTACAGATGGCAATGTTTTTGGTAATCCCTTTAGAAGCCATGGCAAGCCCATTCTGGGGACAACCTTGCATAAAAATATACCAAAACAAAACAGTATCAGTTAGCAACTAGAAAAACAGCTTCCTGAGCAAAGGAATTAGAAAAAGACAATACACCAGGAACTGTGGGTGTTTTCGCATGTAAAGGGAGAGACCCCACATGTAGACAGGTGTAGCTGTGACAATTGTAATATGGGCCAGACACTTGAATTTGACTGAATGAACAATGGTAAGAAATCTGCTCTTTTAAACTCACTGTCAGACAGGCTGGCACCAGCACGGTTGGGGGTCTCCACCATGTTTGAGAGTGAAGCTCACTGTCCATAACACATTTGCATTGCAGTTTAAAAAAATGTTAGTAAGAAATGATATATATATATATATATATTAAATCTATTATAAATAGATTCACATGTATAAACACTGCATATTACGCACAGTTGCGCTGTTAACATGACGCACATTAGCGAATGCACAATATCCTGCATGCGAACGCTGTTTATTAGCTGCATGCGTGCACATCTGCCCCAAATCAGATAAACCTAACTAGCATCTTTTCCCAAACCCCTAATACTTACATAATGCACACTCACATAAAAGGTTCCATAGCTTTAAAGTATAAGATCCAAGTTTTATTCATTTATTACAAATGCTGTGAAATAAAGGCTATTTTCGTATCTTAGGTTTAATACGTGATAAGTAAGCTGTATTTGGTGTTATACTGATCTGCACTTTCTCAACAGCTTCCCAGTATCATCAGTGTGAAGATCGCAACATGCATTCTCAACTTATGGACCGTAGAGATATAAAGCACCAAAATGTATTTTGTGAAACCAACATCCTAGATTTGTATGCAGGGGGAATAGAGGAGACGATAGGCTGTCGGAGGCTGACCTGTGTCCATTTGAATCAACCTGTTAAATGTCCTGTAACAAGCGCACCGTGATGGGGAACCAGTGGGATCAACAACAAACCTCTCTATTGTGTTGTCTGTTTCCCTAAGGGTATAAATGTGTGTGTTGTGACCCCAGTCTGGAGTCTTCTTACTGATTGCTGATTGAAGGAGGTTTCTTGCTGATGCCGGTATCTGGTCCAGAGCATGTGCGTATGTATAACTGTATCTTGGGTCTGTATAATTCTTTGCGCTAAATTGTACTTAGATCACAGCGTGTAACTGACTTGTCTTTACTTGAATAATACTTTGTGCTTTGGAAACACATGTTCAAAGTCTAAAGTCTTTATTTTACGGTATGACTGCGGTATGATAGTGTCAATTTTAGAGATTTATCGGCAGGTTTTAGAAGGTATAGGTAGGAGCGTATAGAGTTTCAAATCCAGTATCCTTAACACCCATCTTTGCCAGGAATTGCCAAAGATTATCACAAGCAACAGATTCATCTGTCCGGAATCTGTCTGGGAATTCATGGATTGTATCTGGCCTGAATGCACTAAGAAATCTAGTGATTCTGTGCTCTGTAGCTGACTTTATTGTTACCTGAATTGCAAACTGAAATATGGAATAGTGAGCACAGACAACATGGAGGCCTTTGTTATCTGCTGCCTGCATGCCAACCAATACCTCCCAGACTACATCCACTGGGGGCCAGGTCTTGATAATGACCATCCCCATCTGTTGCTAGACCTTCTTCTTCCAAACCATCCATTCTGGACATCCTGTCCAAAAAGGGTGAGCAGGGTACAAAAAGAGGAGCTAGATGTCCCCAATGACATTTTTTTTAAATCTGTAATAGATAGATGATGTGGAGAGATAAGAGCTTCAGATGTTGGAACAGGGGCTCCCACCTATTTGGCTTCCCTCCAGAGAGCAGAGCTCTGTTCCTCAGGAAGTGTCTATGACTGAGCTGATAGGTAGTCTCTGTCTGTGGTAAACACCCTTGAGGAGACGGCAACCGAGAATAACAACAACTATAATAATGTGTCCACTGATAACCAGCCTGAACCCTTAACAGCAACATAGCTCATATGGCCAACTCATAACATGACACCCAGTTTGCAGCCTCCTCTTCCTCATAACACTAATCCAGTCACCATGGTTGATCAATCGCCCATGTGTGGTCCACCCAATTTTTGGCCTTCTACATTCTAACATCATAATAACACACTATAACACACTAGACTTATAATCTTTGCTTTTGTTTATGTTTTTGAATTAGAGCAGTTTTAGAATTTAGGATGTCCACTCTGTATAGGTTTGTAAATATAGGCTTTAGTTTTTATAGAGCATATAATTTTATAAGATGTTAGGAAAACATTTTTGCTATGTTTAAGATTAAAATAAACTACTTTTTGTAAACCAATGACTTAAAAAATGAGTTTTCATTTGTTTACAAAATGCAATAAAAATATTTATCAAAATTAAAAAAATTAAATTAAAAAAATTGTTTTTATTTTTTCACTGATGGTGTGGCAAACACGCACACAGAAATAAAATTATTGTTTTTTTCACACTGGGGGTGAACCCCTGAAAGAGGTAGCAGCCCCTTGACAGACAGCAGCACAGCACCCCTGCGCACGTACGCCGATGACAGTGACAGCCAGGTGTAGGTAACACACACACAAAAAAATTTTTTTCTTTTTTAGGCCCAGCAGCCCTTAACAGACAGCAGCACAGCACCCCTGTGCAGCTACGATGATGACCGTGACAGTCAGGTTGGCTGACACGCACACAAAAAAATGTGTTTATTTATTTTTTGGGCAGCAGCCCCTCGACAGACAGCAGCACAGCACCCCTGTGCAGCTACGCCGATGACAGTGACAGCTAGGTGTGGCTGACATGCACAAAAAAAATTGTTCATTTATTTTTTGGGTAACAGCCCCTTGACAGTCAGCAGCACCTCACCCCTGCGCAGCTACGCCAATGACATTGACAGCCAGATGTGGCTGACAGGCACACAAAAAAAATTGTTTATTTATTTTTTGGGCAGCAGCCCCTCGACAGACAGCAGCACAGCACCCCTGTGCAGCTACGCCGATGACAATGACAGCCAGGTGTGGCTGATACGCACACAAAAAAAATATTTGTATTTTTGGGCAAGCAGCCCCTTGACAGGCAGCAGCAAAGCACCCCTACGCACCTACGCCGATGACAGGTGTGGCTGACACGCCACACAAAAAATTGTTTATTTTTTATTTTTTTAACACTGGGGTGAACCCCTGAAAATAGGAAGCAGCCCCTTAATAGACAGCAGCACAGCACCCCTGCACTGATGACAAGTGTTGTTAACACTAATTTATTTTATTTTTTTCACACTGGCAGTGGGTGAAGAGCACCCCTGAAGAACAGAGCACCCCCTGGACAACACAGCACTACAGCCAGCCATGGGCAGGACAACAGCCAGCCCCTATGGACAGGTCAACGACAGCCAGCCAGCCCCTATGGACATGACAACAGCCAGCCCCACTATAGACAACAGCCAACCAGCCCTTATGGACAACAGTAGCCAGCCTCTATGCACAGTGTCAGTGTGCAATTAATTAACAATAACAAGTATTAAAAACAGCACAGCTCCCAGCTCACTCCCTCTTCACTCTCCACAGCCGGAATGAAAAATGGCGGCGAATCGCGGGACCTTTATAGAAACTAAAACCTGTGATAATCCGACAGCGGAATGATGACATTTTACCTCGTTTTCAAATTCGAGTCAGGTGTGAAAACCCGAGCTGACTCGGATCTGCCTCGGATCCCTATAGTTCGGGTGGGTTCGGTTCTCAGGGAATTAACCCGCTCATCTCTAATCTATATCATGTGTTCTGAGATGAAGGGAAATTGGAACGACCATCGCGTCTTGTGTACGTCATTCTGATGTGTACCTAGCCTAATCCCCTACAATATGCAATATTATAATTAGAGATGTGCGTTTCGGTTTTTCTGACAACCAAACATACACCAAGTTTGTGGTTCCGAGCTGAATCGAGTCCCGGCTTAGAAAACTTTTGTGGTTCGATTGGAACCGACTCCCAGCTCGATCTGCTGTAAGTTTGGAACTCAGATTTAAAAAACTAATTTAAGATTTTGGATTGCGTGTAAACAGATCAAAATGACATGATTTTAGCTGTTTTAAGCAATTTGAAAGAATTCCAAAATCAAAACTGAATTTCAGCCATAACATTTGAAGGTGGGTTGGTAAAATGAAAACACGGGGATCCGAGCACATCTCTAATTATAATCAGTATCATTAGTATTATCTCACATCTCTGTCTGAAGTAGTCTTACCTGTTTTATTTATATGAGCTGACAGTTTTTTGTCATTTCACATTAAACCTACAGTATTTCTTGTTGTTGTATAAATATTCTATTATATTTAATTGCTGTTAATATGTTTTCTTCTATTTTCGGATATTACGCTGCATTGATATTTAGTGATTTTGAATTCATTAACACAGTTTTATTTGCTTTATAAGTCTTGTCAGCAATAAATAATTTGTCTATGAAAACTTTGCCTCCACAAATTGAACCACTGCACTGTCCATTATTCTATTTATTAGAAGTTTGCACACACTCCACCCTGTAACAAATAAGGAACCAAGTTTCTGGTGGAAAGTGTACAATACATAGGACAGGATGTAGTCACAATCCCGGCACATGTAATGTCGGTGCTTAGAATACCACTTCCAGAATCCTGACACCTGTCAGAATCCCGGATTCGGAGAAGGAAGCTAATTGTATTTCGTTGTGTACTACTGTGGCTCAGGTTTTGACTACTTACAGCTCTGACCCATCCCCTCACAATTTACAATTTCTGGACAATTTCCTTCTCTCCCAACCAAAACATCACTTAGAAATTTCAAAGCACAAGTATTATTGGTGGGGTAATAAGGCTGGCCCCCTCTTGGCTGATATGGACAGATCGTGGAAGTCAGGAAATCATATAACAGCTGTTCTTTACCCTTTCTCCTGAACTCTGGTTACTGACTCAAAGGCCATTCTATCCCTGTTTCACTCTTATTATTCGTCCTTATATTCCCCTCATTCAGTTGACCCTAATAAACAAAGAGCCTGTTAGACAAAGTTCCTCTACCCATACTTACTCAGGAGCAACATGACTTCCTCACATCGAACATCACTGACCAGGAACTTAGCGATACCATTAAAAGTCTTCCAGCACATAAAGCTCCGAGTTCGGATGGTTTTCTGGAGATTATTCAAAATCTTACAAGATGACATTTCCCATGTCTTCCATGACAAACAGATCCATGTCCCCTTATTCTCATCTGTCAATGCCTCCCATGCAAATCTTATACCTACACCATGGAAGGAGCCCTTCCTCCTAGGTTTATATCACCATATATCTTTACTAAACACTGATTTAAAATTTTGTCTCCAAGATCATGGCAAATTGCCTATAAAATATTCTGCCCAGCCTA
This sequence comes from Taudactylus pleione, assembly GCA_031769625.1. NCBI lineage: Eukaryota > Metazoa > Chordata > Amphibia > Anura > Myobatrachidae > Taudactylus > Taudactylus pleione. The sequence continues at coordinate 2,693,138 of JAUIMM010000544.1, forward strand.
TTGACGGACCACCAACTAGGATTTAGTAAGGGGTATTTGGACTACTCTTGCAGCATTGATTGTCTCAGCATAGGATCCTCAGTCTCAAAATATTGTCCTTAGTCTCGATACACACAAGGCATTTGATAAAGTTTTCTGGCCCCACTTATTTAAAATCTTGGACCATCGGAAGTTCACCACTGATTTTATTTGACTTCGTCATTTTTTTTTTACCACACACCTTCTACATCACTACTACAAAATAGAATCTGTGGCACATCTATAGAGCCGATGCAGGGGACTCGTCAGGGATGTCCAATCCCCTGCTTTTCAAATCTTACAGCAGTGGCCTCAGGACCTGATTCAGACCCGGTCGCAAGCGCTGGGCACTCGCAACTGGGTCGATGGTAGCCCAGAGCACATGCGCAGGACAGAGCCGGCTCCAACGTGCGCATGCGCGAGACCCGGATAGCGACGGGCACTCTGTCGCTCCGGGTCTCGCAAAAAAGGGGGCGAGCTGTCGATGGTGAGTGACAGCTCGCCCCCTTTGGTGGGCGGGCCAGGGGGCGTGGCCAGCCAAATGGAGGTGTTCCCGAAGGAACACCTACAGTTTGGGGGCGGCCCCACTAACATCACAAGTGATGTCAGTGGGAGAGCTTTCGGCTCTGTGAGAGCCGAAAGCTCTCAGGGGCTTGCGGCCACGAGACCCTACCACAAGGGTCTCATCGCAAGCCCGATGGTCACGATGGTCGTGACCATCGCAACCATCATCATGGCCGCTCGCTATAGCATGCGAGCGGCCAGGAGGCCATTCTAAAAAAATGAGTCAGGGCCTCAGTTCCATGGATCCAAGTGGACACACATGACATCAAGATCACAGCCTTTGCTGATGATATTCTTTTGTATAAATCCACGGCAATGTTCTTAAAACCCTCTACTCCTATTCCCATTTGGGGGTCCTCCTTTCCATTCACCTCGGCCTCCTCGGATTTGGGTATTACCCTACCTAGAAATCATGCCATTTATATGATATGAATATGTCTTGAATGATTCGCACTATTACTGAGGAGTTCTGGGGATGGAAACACCTGAACCTTTCATACATGGGAAAAGCAGCTCTTGTCAAATTGTTGACTTTTTCCTAACCTTCTTTATCTCCTGCAGGCTGCCACTCCCACTAACCATGAATGATATTAACAAGCAAATTCAGTTATGTATTAGGCAGGGAGGAGAGCTCATATTATTCTGAGAAAACTATGCCAGCCCAAGTCGAATGGGGGGGATACATTTCTCCAACATCCTTACCTACGACCACACTACTGCATGGAATTTAAGTTCTTGCCCACAATGTCCCTTAAATACTTCCTCCATATTCATGATCAGGAGGTTTCCCCAGATGTTTGTGATAGTCCTTTCCTTATGACGACCACAAATCAATCCACCTCACCTTTCTTCGTAATTTGAAATTTCAGGATGGTCTGGCATCTTATCCCTTTAAAATATGGAGAGTAGTGGGAATCCATTGCCACCAACATTTACACAACATCTCATCGAGGAGGCCTCTGACATTCCACAAGGCAACTGAGAACTTTGTGAGCATTTCCCTTAGCTAATTTTCTGGTACAACATTTATTGGATCTGTGGTAAGGGCATTCTGTGATTCTGACTGGCAAACCATATTGGATCAGCTTCTTTCTTGACCAACTCCCCCATGTAAAGCCATTTACATTTTATATAAGTTTCTAAGGGAAGACAGGGATCATGAGTTGGTCAGTCAAGCTACAGTATGCAGCAGTGGCTGACACAGTTTCCCTATGTTACTATCTTTGATCTAATTTTTGGTTTATTGAATCACGTTCATTACTAACCTCTAGCATACTGTATATACTGTAACAAACTATTTCTAAATGTGTACAGTATCATAGAACCTATTTATCACCTCACAGATGGTTTATAATGGGACTCGTTAACTCCCACAATTTCCCAAGATGTGGTTGAGAGAAAGTTGATCTCTATCATTATTTATGGGAGTGTCCAGTAGTCCACAGATTTTGGAGGTAGGTAAGAAGTGAGGCTGAAGCTCACTTAGGGCCTGATTCAGAGCCGTACGCAAGTGGCTGATCGCTCATTCGACGAACGAGCAAGAAAATGTAAATTCAAGCGCTCGCTCATAAGTTCGCTCGTAGCTAATCTTCCGCCCCAAAGTCTCCCAACCCCTCCTATAGCTAATGAACGAGCAAAATTGCGACCGTCCATCTCCAAATTTGGTTGCAGGGAACGCTCGCACAAGTCCAAATCGGAATTGGGCCTGTCAGATTTCGATTACCTGCTCGTTCATTCTGCATACATACTTTAATCATATCATGCCAATCAATATATTAATTAGCTTAATTGCTCTTCACGTGTTTGCAATCGTTTTTTTTTTTCATTTTCAATATACTTTATTCTTGTCCGTGTGTGTCATTTTTCCCGCAGAATACGTACGGTTTCACCAATGGTTTACTTTATCAAAAATACATGTTGTAACCAATTATCCTATTGTTTTCCTGTGTTTATGATAGGCCTATTTTCCTATTTTAATTTCTTTATTTAAATTAGCTTACGCATGTCACTGCATGAAGCCTATCATAACTCACATTATATTTTGGAGCCTGTAGGACACATGACTCATACAATAACCAATACAATGGTTCTTGTTAATTTACAAAGTACGTTAGCCAATCAAAAGTTTTCTCTGGCCTTTATTAAAACTATTTGTTGTGAAAAAAATCATTGCCATCATGAGAGCCTCCGCATTTACCACACTGGAGCTGTTGGTCCTCACCGAGGTCATGGACCGGAGGATCACCAGCCAGCCTCCCCCCATCACCAACCGGGCCAAGCGATCAGCATATGCGGAGGTTCGCCACCACCTGCGCTCCTTCGGCTCACGCCGTAATATCGGGCAATTAGAGCGCAGGTGGTCAGATCTGCGGTGCTGCACCCCCCGCTTGCTGGCAAGTTATCGGCTGCGGATCACTGCAAGTAAGTGTTTTTTTTTTTTGGATTTGTTTTCGGCCCTATCTGCGTGTGCTTGTTTCCAGTATAGCCCTGTTTGTTTATTGCGGCCCTATCTGCGTGTGCATGTTTGTTTTCAGTATATCACTGTTTGTTGTTTTTTGACATGTCTGTGTGTGCATATTTTCAGTATAGCCCTGTTTGTTGTTTTTTGACATGTCTGTGTGTGCATGTTTTCAGTATAGCCCTGTTTGATGTTTTTTGACATGCCTGCGTGTGCATGTTTTCCTTTTTTTGAATGTTTGTAAATTTTTTTGGTTGTAAATTTGTGTTCCACACCCCCCCCGCTCCAAAAAAAAATAAAAACATTTTTCAATAATCATTTAGGGGCTGAACGCAGAAGCCGGCCTCGCCGCAGACTTCGTCGCCGGGCTCGGCCCCTGACGCCGACGACAAGTCCCAGCCCATCTCCCCAACCTTCCCCCAATTCCCCCTCCACCCCTGCCCAGATAATAGCTGAGTCCCCTCCCTCTCCCAATTTGCACCACCCCCAAAATTCCCCCTCCCCTCCACCCCCCTCTCTTTTCTTCACCCTCCCCTCCATAACCCCCTCTCTTTTCTTCACCCTCCATTCCAGCACCCCCTCGATTTTCCGCCCCGTCAACCGTTTCCGCCATCTCCCCTCCCTGAACCCATCAGCAGTGGCCCACCTCCGAGGAGGAGGAGGATGGAGGGCCTCCATGACCCTCAAGCCCAATGACCGGTATGTTTCCCTATCTTTTGTTTAAAAAATACATTTTTATTTGGATATACAATGTCTTGGATATTTTCCACTGATACATATCACACATGTGAAAACACTCATTCTTGGGGATTTTTGGTGTACCCTAACAAGGGTACTTTGTCCTTTTTGGGTCGCCTTTTTGTGTGTTCATTTATAATTTAGTATTGATACCATCTTAGCATTTGCAAGTACTTGGTTTTTTCCCGCAGAACTGGATCTTGTTTGCAACTAGATTTATTTGTTTAGTTTGTTTATTAAACTTATAATGTAAGGTGTCATTTCATTAAGGATCCCTTTTTTTTTTATACCAACAAAGGACCATAGGCGGATGCATGGTATGCAGGAGGGCTTTGCCGCCTTGCGTGGCCACGTCATTGCCATGCTAGTGGTCCTGGACCACATGGCGGCGCTCCTTTGGAGCTGATTTTTTATTTTAGTGTTATTCTGTTTTGTATTATTTCAAAAATAAAATAGCGTTGTATGTTAACGAGTCTCATTTCTTGACTGAAAATATTACATTGTTTAACCTTCCATAAGTCCACTATTTGGTCATGTTCTTTAAAGTAAGGTAAATTAGATTGCACAAAGCGCTAGAAAGTATGTAAGCTGCCACATTAAACACCTCACCATACCAATAGGTTTGTAGAAAAACCAACAGTTTGTTGTTTTCCTTGTGGTGGGTAATGTAAATAGAAACTGAAACCTGCTTAGGCCTATTTTTAACAAACTACTGATTCACCCTAATACCTTTGTTGTTTTTTCTAAGCCACAAAGCATGTTCAAAGACTTAACCATTTCACACATTACAGGATTCGGCATTATGAAAGGTGGCATTTTTTGAGCCAGGTTACACGTGCTTGTAATGTGTAAATAAACAGTCTTTTTAACGGAAAACAAAACTTTAATACACAGCAAACACAAACAGAAAGTGAATTGTGACAAGCAATTCACACAGTGAATACACCTACACCAAACTCAAAAAAAAAAAAAACAACACTCAAGAACTGTTGAAATAAGTAGCAGGCCAACATGAATCCAAAAATGAGGTGATTAAATAATTTTTCCCCAAGTTAGTTCCAATGTGGCCACATGTAGACAATTTAGTGGATCAGGTAGTAGCCATCGGTTTTACATGGTTTTTAAAGGAAGACAAGAAAAAAAAAAGAAAAAAGATTAAAAGGCACATTACAATTGTACATGTAGACATTGGGACAATTAAGTAAATGTTTGTCAATAATTACCTGAAAAATCTGGCCACCACATCATCGCATATGGCCCCCCCACATACTGACCTCCGACCAACCTCGGGGGGCCATTCTCAGATAAGGCATCCTCTGGCTGCATTGGGACACCATTCCTTATGGTGATGTTGTGAAATATCCCACACAGGACCACAATTTTGGAAACCATAGCCAGCAAATACATGAGTTCGCCACAAGAGCAGTGGAGGCATCTGAATCGGCCTTTTAAAAGGCCGATACAGTGCTCCACCACCTGCCTGGTGGCTGTAAGTGTGGAATTATACTCACTTTGTGGCCCTGGTGTGGGAGCCAAATAAGGAGTGAGCAGCCAGGGCGTGCAAGGGTACCCACTGTCTCCTGTGAAAAAACAAATACAACAATCAGGATCACTGTGTATCAAGCTTTGCATTGGTTTCAACTAAAGGTCTCCACTTAATCAGAAGCCACGCATCACCAGCTTGTAGGTTGTCTAATTTATGCCAAATTCCTGATTGCTGGATGATGAATGAATCATGTGCACTCCCGGGTAATTTGGCATTCAGGGACAGGATCTGGAGGGAGGCATCACATACCACCATTATATTCAGTGAGTGATAGTGCTTGCGGTTCCTAAAAATTGCCTCCAGCCATGCCGGAAGCTGAAGTGATATGTGAGTACCATCCACAACCCCTATGATGTGTGGGAAGCAAGCTATTTGGTAAAAATTTGCCTTCGCCACACTAAGGGAACCCATATCCAATGGCATTTTAATAAAATGATGGAGGTGCTTGAAAAGGGCCTCCATCACTGCCCTCAGGATCCTTGAAAAGGAGGATTGGGAGATTCCGGCCACTATTCCCACCGTGGTTCGAAAGGATCCTGAGGCACAGAAATGTAACACTGCCATTAATTGCGTAAGTGGTGGTATTGCTGTAGGACTGACAATTTGCCGCTCAAGATCACTCTCTGTTAATGAGAGAGTGTCTATGATGATTTGTGGAGGAAGACGGTATCATCTTAAAACCTCATCATCGGGCATTCCAAAAAGGGTGACACATGTTCTATATATCTGGGGCCTTGCACGCCTACGATGCCTACGCCTGGGACGAGGTTGAAGTTGGTCGGGTTCCGGAAGCATGGCCAAAATAATACGAACAACATCAACCTGAAATGGTAAGCAAGGTAGTTAATGTTTGATGAAAATGAGAAAAAAAATATATACTTATCTTTGCTGCAAAATCCAAAGATGCTTACATGCCGGGGTATTGTCATGAGTGCAACAACCTACATTTCAACATTTAGAAATTCGTGTTAGAATTTTTGGGGGACAGATTGGAATCTAAAAAATTAAGCAAATGCATTAAAAGATAGGGGGGAGCACACATTATTTTGAAAATGCACCCTACATTGAGTGGACAAACAAGAATGCCCAAATTGATACTCAAAAACACATTAGTGCACCAAATAGTTCGCATTTTTACATGGGGAATAAGGAAACATTAGTGCGCTAAATAGTTCACAATTTTACATGGGGAATAAGGAAACATTAGTGTGCTAAATAGTTCGCATTTTTACATGGGGAATAAGGAAACATTAGTGCGCTAAATAGTTTGCAATTTTACATGGGGAATAAGGAAACATTAGTGCGCTAAATAGTTCGCATTTTTACATGGGGAATAAGGAAACATTAGTGTGCTAAATAGTTCGCATTTTTACATGGGGAACATTAGTGCGCTAAATAGTTCGCTTTTTTTGGATAAACAAAGGAAATATATTTTGCTAAACAGTACGCTATATTTAGTGTTAATACATGATTGATAAAATTAAAAATAAAACATTACTGGCCAAAACATATGCGAAGACCAACACATCAAAATTGGAAAATCATGAAACAATAAAAACTTACAGAAAATCGACAAATAAGTTACAGAAACTTCAATGGGGCCCAGCCAAAATAACTGTTAAAAAATGTAAAAAGCAAAAAAATAAGTAAGAACATTTTGTTTGTAGATCCCTTATTTTTTCAAGGAGTTTTAAAAAATACTTACTCCAAAAATAACCAACAAAGAAAATAACCTCCAAAAAAAAACCCGAACGTAAAAGCCAAACAAACAAACAAGAACCAACTCCAACAATCCGCCTCAAACCACTAATCCCACCAACAATCCACTCCTACAAATGAAACCTCCACCAATCATCACCCGCCACCTCGACTCGAGTCACAAAAAGCCATAAATAGTCTTTATTTTCCCGCTCAAATTAAGGACGGATCATAGGAGTGCACAATCAATGATGCAGACTCATGTATAAATACGTCACGGAAATTCACAAACGGTCTGCTGTAGTTCAAGTTGTTGAGCTCAAAATGGCTACAGAACAGCAAAACAATGGCAAAGAGGCGCCCGGTAAGTATTTGTCTCTTTTGGATTAAAGGATTATTTAGAACCCGAATTTAGAGAAAGTTTGACATCAAAAATTAAACAATGTTTATGAAAAAAGGTGTTGAGGATGCCATGGAAGAGGCTGCTGGGCCGAGTAGGCCAACAAAAGAAACCAAAAAAAAAAGGCAGCCACAATTCACAAGAAAGGAGATGGAGGTTTTGGTCCAAATGTGTGTTGACACCCTGCCACAGGCAGAACGGAATATGGGTGAAAGCCAGAAGTGGAAAATGTGGGAGGAGATAGCCAGTGCTGTCAATAGGGTGGGTGAGTTTGAACGTCTACCCCGGGATGTCAAACGCCGGTACGTAAAAACTACATTTTAAAAAAAAGTGGTTACAGGGCCAAATACTGCAGGAATAATGCAAACTTTTTCACCCACAGATGGACCGATTATAAATATCGGCTGAAACAAAAACTGGCTGACAGGGCTAGGCATGCAAAGGAAACAGGTGGGGGTCCCACCCCTGTGTCATTGGAGCTTAATGACTTGGAAGAGCTGGCACAGAGGTGTGTGCAGTATGAGGAGGTGTTTGGCGTGTCCAACATGGATACGGACATGCCAGACTTTGCGGCTCCTCATGTTGACCCAGCTAAATGTTGTTGTTACCAACTCTGAAATGTGTTTGTGACAATATGTAGATTCTAATGTTACTCTTTTCTCATTTTTCTCACAGAGACACAGGCGGATGAGTCTGCTCCAGAGGGGAGCCTTGGCCGCAGAATTTCTGCTGGCTCTGCAGGGGAGGAAGCAGTAGATCTGGCTGGGGACCCTGCAAAAGCCAGTCCAAGGCAATCCCCCTCGCAGGCAGTGGCCCTCCTCATGGATCTCAATTTTAAATCTGATTACCACACAGAGATTCTGCTGAGGATGGACGCCAGTCTGCTACGGGTGGCGGAGGCCATGGAGCAAAATGCTGCGGCCAACGTGACCATTGCTCAGGCCCTGGCCAAAAATACCGGGGCCAACATCAGAATTGCCAATGCCCTGGAGCAGCTTGTTCGCCAGCACATGGTGGAGCCGGCCTCCCTTCCTGCCGGAGCATCAGGATCCTCCACCTCTGGCACAACAACAGCCATCCCTCCAAATGTGCCTAGCCCTCTGCCAAGTCCAGAGGCCCCAACATCTGCCTCTGGACAGGCCAGCCAAAGGACATCCCGGACCCGGTCAGGCTCCCACCCTACCCCAGCCAAAAGGGGAAAAAAGCGATGACAGCACTTGCTGATTTTCCCACAATCCTTCTGTGCTTGCCCCATATTCCTTAAGGGCCAAAACTTCCCTCTCCTTTCTTGTGAATTGTTTTTCTCCTTTCATGTGAATTGTTTTTAATGTGTTTTTTTCTTTTGGGCAAATGCCACTATTGTTGTGTTTGTAATTTTTCGTTCCAATTTTTTGACGTTAGCCAGAACTGAAAACTGGCAAATGCACATGAAAAAAAAAAAATGTGTGTAAAAAATAAAACATTTCAAAATGTGCTCCATTGTATTGTGACATTATTCTAAGAATGGTTTTTAGGTAAGCCCGGCCCCAAAAAATAACAAACAAACAAAAAAATATATTAATTCAGATTCCAAAGGGTTAAAAACCATTTAGGAGTTTTAAGGAACACTTTGCCAAAACAAAATGGATGCGAATTTTCCAGGCACATTAAAAATGTTGCTAAAACACAAACATGATGACAATATTGTTGCAATAACACAAAACCAAAAAAAAAAAAAAAGAAAAATTGGTACGCTAATTGATTGTCTAATCCAGAAATTAGCAGCTGAGTACTTCACCTGCGTACGGTTTTGTGCTACTAAAAAAAACTAGTTGCTAAACACATTACAAGCTTGTTTTCAATTCTAAGTTAATTGCTTTTCTGGCCAGAAATGATAAATCGAAGAAACATCGAAGAGGCACGGGAAGGAGGACGAGACCATCGACATTGTGGTAGAGTATACCAGACCACAAGCTGTGCGAGCAGTTTGAACGGAAAGTGGATCAAACAGTGACGTATGACTTGTTCCGATCACATTTGCCGTTCGCATGAGATAATTTATGTACGCCCAAAAAATGCCTCGACGCACCTGCGTTTTCCCATCTCCACCCCCGTCAATGCCCAAAAACGGCATGTACTGTCAATCACCTTGACATGTCACTTCCTGTTCGCTATTCAACGAACGACTACAAAAAAGATCGCAATCAGCCGTACGCACATGCGCAGTGTAACACCGGCGCATGCGTGGTTTCACAACATCGGAACGCTATGAGCGCACTGCCACTTACGAGCGGCTCTGAATGAGGGCCTTAGTCAATTATATTCCTTTCACTCCTGAATGGGTGATTTTGGGGATCTTTCCTAGTGGCCAGAGACTTACCCAAGGAAGCAAAAATTGTTAATAGCAATTAGCACGGCAACAAAGAAGACCATATTACAAGAATGGATAAAACCATCTCGTATTAATTTTCAATTATACAGACTCAACTTCACTTTATGTTTCATATGGATTGGGTGGAAACATTATTTGAAAGGATAATAAATCATTTTTTTATACATGGGAAAGTTTATCTCTACTTTACTGACTTTCAAACAATCTCAGATCAACCAATGTATGCACTTGACTCAGTAATATAAGATGTGTCCTTCTATATGACACCCTCCCCCATTATATTGGCTGAGGGGTGAGTGCAGATACCCCCCTTATCAATTCAGAATCTATGTAATTAATTTTGGGTCCAGCATTCTATACTGGCACTACTTTTGATACAAAGTTAAACACTCATTTTTCTATCTTCTCTTATTGTTAATTTGATATAGAACCTATTGTATTATGTGATGTTTTTATTTTTTCTCTTATTGTATACTTTAATAGATTGTGTCTTTTGACACAGCTCAATTGTCTTGGTGATAAATAAAAAATTAAAAAACTAACCAAACTTAAGTAATTCCAGTGGTAATAGTTTAGATAATTAAACCACTTTATTATATTTCCCCTTTACTAGACCTAATGCAGTTCTCATTAAGTTTTAGACACTGGCTCATATGTATGGTGGTTTGCTATCATATGTAGAGTGCATTAATATAGTATATATACTTTAGACAGGGTCACCATCATGTGCTGTATATTATCAGTATTTTCTATATATTTTCTATAAGGACCCAGACCATGCACTGTTGTATCCATGTTGTCTACAGGCATTTTTGTCCTTTTCACGGTGGCTGGCCATAGCCCTTAACCATGAGTCCATAGCACTGCATTCCCCCAGGGGGGCTTCATGCCCCTGTCTGAGACTGATGTTAAATGGAAATTTTTGCTCATATAAAATACTGCACCTTTTTGCTGCCAATGTTCCATTTATACAAAGTATCAATCAATCAATCCAGTGGAAGTGGCAGGTTCCCAAACCATTCACAAACAATGCAGGGTATTGAGAGCAGGAATTTTGAGCAACAGGGCAGCCATCAGGTCACGGGTCCCGACAGAAAAGCGGCCCGGGTGGCAGTGGCGGAGAATACACAGGTGACAGATACTGGCACTGTTAGGGAGAAGTAGCACCGGGTTCAGCACGGCAGCAGCATTACAAATATGGAGCCGGGCACAAGCCAATCACAGCTCAGGAGTGGCTGCCATTCTGTGAGCTGTGATTGGCTCGCGGCCGGCTCCATATTTCAAATGCCGTTGCCACGCTGCATCTTGTGCTCCTTCTCCCTGCCAGTACCTGTTACCTGTGTATTCCCCGCCACTGCCACCCGAGCCCCCTCTCAGAAAATGCTGGAGCCCGGGGCGTATCTATAATGGGTGCAGAGTGTGCAGTGTACATGTGCCCCTGTATCCAGGGGGGCCCCGCACCGCACACCCTGCACCCATAGTATTACTTATCTCTCCGGAGTCCCACGTCAACGTGAGGGTCTGGCGCTATAAAAATGACTGGAAAATGGCCGCTATTTTCCCGGTGACCTGCGCATAATCTATAGACTTTGGGCACACTCTAGTGCCCAGAGTCTATAACTCTGGAGCTGGCCGCGCACAGCTCAGTCCGCTGCCGGCCGCGTGACAGAGAGGAGGGCCCCATGTTGGAGACTGCACATGGGCCCCCTCTTCTCTAGAAATGCCCCTGGCTGGAGCCTGTGTTCATTTGTAAGAAAACTCAGGTAGGCTGACCTCTCTAGTCCAGCCAGTCTTTCCTGCTGTGCCCCCCAGCCTAGCAAGCAAGCCTTCTCCTGCCTGCACCCCCTCCCCCAATCCAGCCAGCCTTCCCTGCGCCCTGCCCCAGTCCATCCAGTCTTCCGTGCAGCCTACCCTTAGTCCAGCCTGACTGCCTTGGCCCAGTCCAGCCAGCCTTCCCTGTGCCCTACCCCTAGTCCAGCCTGTCTTCCCTGCCCTGCCCAAGTTCAGCCTGCCTTCCCTGCGCCACCCCTAGTCCAGCCAGCTTGCCTGCCCTTCACCAAGTGCAGCCGGCCTTCAATGCCCTTTGACCCCCCTAGTCCAACTAGCCTTCTCTAACAACTGCCCCCGCAGCCCAAACTTTTTTTGCTTGACCATGACATTTTTAAACTGGTTTAAGCACCAATTGATGCCCCACCTCCGAAATAGTTCCACCCAGATTATCCACTGCTCCGCCCACCTCTGCCACATACCTTCGGGGCAGAGGGGGGGCCTAACTATTTTATCAGTATCGGGCCCCACAATTTCTGATGGCATCCCTGTTGAGCAGCACATATTCCCTAGATGATTTTGACTAACCTATTGAGGAGCTACTGCCAGTTATAGTGGAGCTACATGCCCCAGCATGCACTGATAGATACTGCTTGAAAGATCATGATGCTGATTGTTGAACCACATGCATAAGCATGTCTGGCTATCGATGTAGCTGAAACATGTACAGTAGTTGCACAAAAGAAAAAATACAAAAGACCCTATCATAATACATCAAAATGTAGAAAGATTTGTTTTATTGCTTTGCTCTGATCACTATAGTAAGGTGTTTAACAAGCGATAGACTCCACAACCATGACTATAGTCAGTTTGTCACCAGTAAAGACATATATACAGTAGTCTTCATCATGGGGAGGCTTTTAATCTAGACTAACGCCACAATTTCTTACATTCTCCTCTGTTATAGGCCATCAACAGAAGTAGAGTGCTGGAAAAAAAAATTATGAAATTGTCTTTTTTCCTGTACAGTTCTGAAACATGGATGGTACAAATTCATGTTCCTTAAATATTGAAGTGTTTCTCTTGATGAATGATAGGATAGCTTTTTATTATGTTTTCCTTATACCAGTAAGACCCATTTTCCACTGATTATAAAGGCGCCTTCATTATATGTGGCCTCTGACCTGTCATACAATGCACTCAGCTCCTCACAGCGTCCGGCATTATCACTGCATGTAGCAAGTTAAAACCCTAATGAGCGTAATTTAATGTAATTCATAATTTAATAGCTATTTTTTTCCTTAACAGTATAAAGACATTTTAATCTTGAGTCTTTTGTATAATTATGTGTGCTTATTTCTTAATTTGCGTTGCCCATTTACAATGGCTGTCTAGATGTGAAACAAAATATATTAATCTCTTTGTTAATTGGAGATTTCAAGCAAGTTTATTGTATTAATAGGGGGAAGAGTGCTAACAATCCATGACTCTGTGAAAATGCCAGCGGCTCTTTTCTTGTGCTTTAAGTTATTAACATTTAGTGATTATTTTTTTTTCCTCCTATATCACTATGGCACATTGTCATTAACATGACAGGAAATCCACAGGGTGCTTATATATTCTTTATGGATTTTTGACAGTATTAAATGGTATTATGCCTTTTTTCCATTCTTTGAAAATTGTATCCCCATTATTATATTATATTACTTGTTCTTTTTATTTTGTCCTATTTATTTATAGCCTGTTATATTGTTCTGAAAAGTACCACATCTATTTCACTTACATTTAAAATATATCCTAACATTATTAATTCAGACAATCGAAAAATATACACCAAATGGATTTTTGAAGCATTGGCAATATATTGAATTATATTTGCTATTTTAATTTGTAAGTTTATTTAATTCCATTGAGCACTGGCATAATCAGAAAGTGTTTCAGGAGTTCTTTGTTTTTTTGTATGATGACCTCATACCAGATTTAAACAATTTTAATGAAACATGATAAAACACAGAGTGATGATCTATATTTTTATATAATACTAAGAAAAAAACAATGAGATTTATGGAGAGAGTTTGATGGCTTCTATGCGCAATGAAGCAATTTATTGCTAGAATCTGAGTTTACCCTTTCCGTGGCAGATTTATTTGATAATGTGTTTACCGATTGTTTTTTCTCTTGGTTTTTTATAATATAACTTTTCATGGTCGAGCATTTACTTGATCGTTTTAAATTTGTAAGTTAATAACAAGGGAAAAAAAGCATCATATAACATTTACAGACCTAATGATGGGATACATATCCTTGTTGTAGATGGTGTACATAAACAGCTATTGCGTGTTGCTCTTCTGCTTGTAAGACTGATATGTTATAGAATGATACTGTAAGTTAAAGCTGTTCCATTTTATTCACAGTTTGTAGAACAAGGCTATACATACTTTGTATCTCCTACTTTATTACATGTCTTAAGGGTTATTGTGCAAGAGTTGTGTGTCAATTTGCGAAAGAATGATAGCATACCCAGTAGACAAGGGAGACAAAACTACTGTATGTAACAGTCATTGTTACCTGCTTCAGAAATGGAATACTATATATTTTCAGGGCTTTTGCATTCAAACGCTATTCTTCAGTAACAGCAGTCGAAGGTCCCTTTTGAAAAACTTTAAGACTTACAAAGAAATGCATTTGAAAGAAAATGTACACAGTAAAGTATTATTATGATCATTAGCCTGTATTTATAAAGTGATGCTCAGAACAGCTGATGGACGATAGCCAGTAATGACAGATCGAGCATACAAACTATATGATGCATATAATATACTGTATTGTTCAGATCCGCGATGGAATGATATATTGTATAATGGATCGTATAGTGTGTACCCAGCTTAAGATATGTTTGAAACAATTGATACATAAAATAACAGGATATCAATTATAGCTGATGGTGAGGAGAGGGCTACAAACACATTGGCAAGCAATAATGTATTACACATAGTGAACATATTGACTGTTTTATACATTTATACATTTGTACAGTCAAAACACAAATTATGGTATGTTGGCTGACACTTTTGTTTAATTCTTGTGATTATTTTTAAATGATATGTAGAATATGCTAATATCTTTAGACATCTATAGAGCATTGCCCTGCTGCAGATAGCACAGCCCAGACACTTTACACTTTGATACATTTAAAAGAATATTTCATTTTGTGGCAATATCACCTGAGGTGGCACTGGTTAGCAGCAGATTCTGTGTGGGGCAGGGGAAATCCGCCCACACAGACTAGAAAAGTATTGTGGGAAGATGCTTAATTGCTGCCCAGTGAATTCAGTCCAAGGAGGACTGAAGCAGAACAGTCAGACAGAGCTCATTGTGCCAGGAAGCCACTGGGTGCCAGGAGGCCTGAGCCTAGACCTGTGAGATACAGGGAAGGTCATCAAACTCTGACTGAGCTATGGTACCTGCAAGGAAGCAGGCCAGATTGTGAGGCTGTGGCAGCCAGCCAACAAAAGACCAGGCCGGAGCCTGTGTTAAACTGCAGGAAGCAGGGCTAAGCTGACTTTGGACTTTTATTTGCAGACTAGCTGCACTTGAATAGTGAGGGTTCAAGAAGTGAGCTAGTGCCCTAAACAAGGGCTAGGCTGTTTATTGTTTTTCTGTTTCCTGATTTCACATGCTGGAAGTAAAGCACCATTTATGTTTATTTAACTGGAATGCTACATGTGGACTCTAATTCTGCACCTACTCATTGTACCACTGACCCCAGTCTACCGAGCTAATTAACCCCAAGTTACCACAATACCTATAAACTTGAAAGTTCTTCTATTGCAAGGACAGCTCTTATTGGGAGAGCTGTCTTTTGAAAATTTACTTGCAAATCTTCAAGCATACCGACGTTATTAACACTGGCATGCAGAGGGGTAACTTGACCTAAGGACCCCATAGCAAATTTTTCACAGGCTCAGTGGCAAACACAGGATTACTAGAGGGGGGTTTCCAAATGCTCAATTTTAGAGCGAGTGAGGTCAGTTCATGAAGAGGACATAAATAGTACTTAACCAGCTTTATCATAATTCCGGCATATACGGGACCAGTCATCCTATATTTAGTTTAGATGTCAGGGAGCCTGGAGGAGGAGCAGCAGAAGAACATAGCACTGCCCTGGACATATGTGTACATATTGGGCTCTATAGTAGTGCATCCCTAACAGTGCATGTTTTTAAGATCTCCTAGTTGGTGCACAGGTTATTTATTACTGGCTGATATATGTTAAAAAAAGATCCACAGGTGGTGCTAATTATTTCATTTGTGATACTGAGAAGAACATGCATCACTAGTAAAATTATAGTATATCAATATTTCTAATGTGGTCATGGTGTGGGCTGGGGAGGGGGTTTCCAGGCACTGCATTTGCCTATGGGCTCCCCTAGGTCCCTGGCAAACCCTCCCTCCCCTATACCCTTCCCCTCTCCTGCCCTCCTACACACCCGTCCTTCACTTACCTCTACAGGAGAGGCTCTACTCCGTGGTCATGCCTTCAGCGTGCGCTCCACAGGGCAGGCACACCTCCTCTCATGTTCGACTCCATCTCTCCTCACTAAATGATGCTGGACGAGGCAGCCACGCCTCCTCCCAATATCAGTCAATGAGGAGTCCCGGAGGCAGAGCCGACCGGGAGGGAAGATGTGCCTGCCCTGTCCAGCACACGCTGAAAGTGCGACCACGGCTGGCCTGGCACATTGGTTGCAAAGGTGATCTGGGCGCACAGCAGCCGCACCCCCTGAACCTACGGTAGTTACGCCAGTGCCGGCATGCATGCGATGAGTGGTGGGATGCATCACATGCAAAATGTGATCTATGATGCATCCCGCCCAAAATGTGTGATATGTGACACCCAGTGTGCATGTGAAAGTGGATGTGGCTTCACGGACATATCACACATAAACAGTACAGTATATCGTTTGCATCATATAATTTGTACACTCGATCTGCCATTCCCGGCCATCGTCCTGATATGCCATTTAGGTCATGCCCCCCCCCCCCTTGTCACACTGGGGGCTTGCTTACCGCTCCAGGTGCTGATAGGAAGCCCCCAGGCTCTCAAAGCACAGTGTGAATGGTGTTTGCATGAGCCAGTCATCCATCACAGCTGCAGCTCTGCTCAGTGACACCATCCGAAGGACAGAGACAGTGCCTGAGACAGAAACACAAAACAGAGACACATAGACAGTGCTGAATGATAGGCTCATAGGAACAGACAGACACACTAAAAATGCTAGAAGACAAGCTTACAGAGCAGCAGTAGCATCACTGGGGTTATTGTAACTGAGTGTGCCAAATAGACCCTGCAAACGCTGAATTTGCGTACTTCTGAAACAGGGATGTGGCCTCGCCGCCTCATGAGAAAGGGGCATGGCCTCACGGTATGCCCTCATTTTCATTATTCTGGGGGCATGTCTAGTACTCCCGATGCTGGGCTTCTCCTAGAGTCTTGCCACTGCCAGCTCCTCCCCAGTGACAGGACCTGAGAGTTCATGTGGGCATTATACAAAGGTGCAGCAGTATATAGTAGGGATGTGCGCCGGACCATTTTTGCCGGATTTGGATTTGGTTCTAATTCGTCGTCCGGCTTTGGATTTGGATTTGCCAAACTGCAGTGACTGGCTTTGGATTTGGATTTGGATTTTTTACAAAAATTGACAAAAAAAGCTAAAATCACATAAATTGGTCTTTTATTTCTTCCTAGAGTATTATTAACCTCAATAACATTAATTTCCAGTGAATTTAGAACACCTCACAGCTTATAATATTGTTTTCAACATTATTTGCCAAAGGTTGCAGTGAGCTAACTGGGTACTAAGCGACAGAGCAGCGGCACAACGACACAGACACCACAGTATAAAGCACATCTATGAGACATTGCCACACAGCAGTGGCAGAAATGAAAAGTAGAGCACCCACCCAGTGGGGTACGGCCAGCAGAATCAGAGTACTTGTTTACAAAGTAGGCTATGGCCCAAGGAGTCACAGTGCACAATCTTATTCACATTACACCACACATAGTGCCCCTGATTCATATTACACCATAAAGTAGTGTCTCTTATTTATGTTACGACACACAGTAGTGCCCCTTTTACACAATGCCCACAGTAGTGCCCCTTTTACACAATGCCCACAGTAGTATGCCCCCCAGTAGCAGGCCCCCCCAGTGGTATGCCCCCCCAGTAGTATGGCCCCCCAAGTAGTATGGCCCCCCAGTAGTATGGCCCCCAGGAGTATGGCCCCCAGGAGTAGGGTCCCCAGTAGCAGGCCCCCCCAGTAGCAGCCCCCCCAGTAGCAGGCCCCCAGTATTATGCCCCCCAGTAGCAGGCCCCCCCAGTAGTATGCCCCCCAAGTAGCAGACCCCCCCAGTAGCAGGCCCCCCAGTAGTATGCCCCCCCGGTAGCAGCACCCCCAGTAGCAGCCCCCCCAGTAGTATGCCCCACCAGTAGCAGGCCCCCCAGTAGTATGGCCCCCAGTATTATGCCCCCCAGTAGCAGGCCCCCCAAGTAGCAGGCCCCCCAGTAGTATGCCCCCCCAAGCAGCAGACCCCCCCAGTATTATGCCCCCCAGTAGCAGGTCCCTCCAGTAGCAGGCCCCGCCAGTAGTGTGGCCCCCCCAGTAGTATGCCCACCCAGTAGCAGGCCCCCCAATAGAATGGCCCCCCAGTAGTATGCCCCCCCAAGTAGCAGACCCCCCAGTAGTTGTGCCCCCAGTAGTTGTGCCCCCCAGTAGCACCCCAGCCCTTACACACAGAAAAAAATAAAAAACTTACCTGAATCCCCGCTCCCGCGCCGTCCGCTCTGCATCCACACGACGAGGAGGGAGCCGGAAGACGGAGCTCCTGAGTGAGCTCCAGCCAGCTTCCTCCATGCAGCAGCCAATGAGAGTCTGTGTGACTCTCATTGGCTGCTGTAACAAACACACAGCTGCAGCTGGTGGCTGTGTGTTTGTTCTGTGTAGGGCACCGCTATCACAGTGGTCTGCCCTACACTTGAGGAGCGCAGATGTCGGGTTCTCTAGTGAGAATCCGACATCAGGCGGCCGCCGTTCGGCCCCGAATGGGGATCCGAATCAGGCGGGGAACACCAGAACAGCGTTCGGATGGACTCGGATCCCCTATGTTCGCAGCAGTTTGGATTCCACAGAATCCGAATCGCTCATCTCTAGTATATAGTGCTGAAAGTTTAGTGTGTTTTGATCAGGGATGTGTAGAAAAGGTAGACAGAGGAGGCAGTGCCTCACTTCCCATACACTTTTTAATCCAGGGTTTTGACTATAAAAATGATTAGAATAATGCAAAGAAGATATTATAATATTTTCTTTACATTTTTCTTAGAATTTTTATAGTCAAAACTCTGGAGTATACCTAAGTATGACAGGAAAGGCTCTGACAGTGCTGGAAGACAGGCTCCCAGGACAGGCACACTGACACTATGTACCCTCTTTGCCTTGTGAGTTAGAGAGATACAGATTCTCCTCCTCCCTGAGCTGTGTGTTGGGAGCCTCCTGGTGATATAGAGGATGCACTCAGCACCTAATAGTTCTGTGCTGCTGCTTCCTGAACTATTCCCACCTCCCACATCTTCTAGCAGCCCAGCTCATTTCACATTTATAGGAGGCAATATAACAGTGAATTTAACTTATCTTTGTTATAAATTCAAATATATGGAGGGCCACCGGGACCAGAGTAACATTCAGTGACAGTGTTATATTGAGCAATTAAAATGGAGGAGTCGTTAATTACAATGCTGACCACTAAGTGCATTTTTCACAAATTGGAGGAGGCATTGGTATTACGTCATCTTTGGCTTTATTAGCGATGAATAAATTTAGTTCCCTCCTAACTCATCATTTTTCCCTCTGTTCAACAACCCCCCCTATAGATTGTAAACTTTCACAAGCGGTGCCCTCTTCCCTCTCTTTGCTTACCTACGTCATCATCTCGTCCTCCTCAAATATATTTTGCAATCAGTGCCACTAAACCCGGGGGTGAAGGAAGAGGCATCGCCGGGTCTGGTAACATCCGGTGCGCACTCTGTATATCCCTGTGCGGCTAAAACAAAAGGGTGTGGCCTTGCGGGGGATCCCAATTACCTCACTCCGGATAGCCCAGCATTGCCAGAGCTGCTGGGCTGCCCCTGGAGACTGGACTGTCCACACTTTGCTCCTCTTCTATGACAGGAGCCGGGTGCTGCAATGATTCTGTCACCTAAGGCAAAGGCTCCGCTTGGCTCCCCCTTTCCCCCCGCCTCCTTTTCTAACACATTCTTATAGGCCATCATATGCCCTCATATGCCATCACACACTTGCACATGCCCCTAGATATACCATCAGACCCCACCCCCTATACAGACTCCACCCTCCCCCCTACCCATATTTAGGGCTCCTTCAGAAATTTCCTGGGCTGATTTTCCATCTCAACCTGCCCCTGAAGTTCTACAATTGTTTTTGGCAACTTAAGTGATTGCCCTGGTCTCTGTATATAAAACATGGCTATAAAATAAGCACTGGCCCTTAGATGGGGGGAAATGTCAATTTGATGTTTTTCTATTCAATAGTTGAATCTCAATAAAATTTGCAGACACCAAAGAAAACAGAAAACAAGGAGTAATCTAACAGCATTGGAGCAAAACATCTATGATATGTATGCTGTATGGGAAGCAAAGTTTACTGTACATGTCACAATACATAAGTCACATGTACTAAGTTCAGCCAGGCTTACCTCATGAGACCCCTGTATAGTACAGTGGACCTGATTCAGAGCCGATCGCTCTGACAGAGCGCTCGCTCT
Organism: Taudactylus pleione; assembly: GCA_031769625.1. Lineage (NCBI taxonomy): Eukaryota > Metazoa > Chordata > Amphibia > Anura > Myobatrachidae > Taudactylus > Taudactylus pleione. Next base: position 2,713,534 of record JAUIMM010000544.1, read on the forward strand.
GTATCAGGGCCGTTTTTTTTTAAAAAATTTTAGTACAGCCTCCTGGCCACTCGCATAGCTGTGGGTGACCACCCACAGCTATAGCAAGCGGCCAAGAAGATGGTCGCGATGGTCAAGACCATCGTGACCATCGGGCTTGCGACGAGACCCTTGTGGTAGGGTCTCGTTGCCGCAAGCCCCAGAGAGCTTTCGGCTCAAACAGAGCCGAAAGCTCTCCCACTGACACCACTTGTGATGTCAGTGGGGCCGCCCCCAGACGGTAGGCGTTCTCATGGGAATGCCTCCGTCTGGGCAGCCACCCCCCCGGCCCACCCACCAAAGGGGGTGTGCTGTCACTCAACATCGACAGCACACCCCCTTTGGTATGAGACCCGGCGCAACGGATTTGCCGTCGCTATCCGGGTCTCGCGCATGCGCACGACGGAGCCGGCTCTGTCGTGCGCATGCACTCTGGGCCACCATCGACCCGGTTGTGAGCGCTCAGCCCTTGCGACCGGGTCTGAATCAGGCACAGTGTTATGAAGTTAAATAAATGCTGCATGCCATTTAGGGCTCACATTCTTGTCTATTTGTCAGTAAGTCCTGCCAAATAAATATTAAATAAATATACCAGGATTGGTATTGTTATAATGCCACCTTCGCTGCCTTTGGTTGCTGCTCACACGCTCCATGTCATTTATTGATCCCCATCTCACCTGATTTCTCAGTGTCTCGCCAGCTTTTCAGCATCGATATGCACAGCCAGGGAGAGGCTCACTCCATTTGACAGCAACACAGAGTTTCCAAGAGCAATTTATTGTTTATGGATAGCTGGAAAAAGCCGTGTGATAGACTGTGATACACCATTTGCCATCTTTTTTCTGGTGGCAGCATTTAAGGACAGCAGACGGCTGGTACAGTACTGTATAAAGAAGTTTGCATTTTTACAGAAGCAACATTGATAGTTTTCTAAGTAACATCCATTTACAGACTGATAAATTGGCCAGTGCTGCATTTGTGACAGAAACTTAGAGCCTAATAAAAAATATTATAATAATTTGTTAGAAAATAGATAGAAATATGAAAAAAGTTAAATTACCTTGCCTGAAGGAAGACTGATTTCTGTCTGTTATCACTATCCTATAAACAATAGCAGGAGTGAACAAGTATTGCAGCAGTACATGTGGGAGATGGTCATGAAATAGGCTCTCCATGATAGTCTTGAGGAAACACAGGGATATATCTATAATGGGTACAGGGTGTGAGGTGCCCACGGCTCCTGGGGGTAGCAATGCTGCACAAATCACCTGGAAAATGGCTGCCACAGCCATTTTCCCGCCATTTCGCGCATGCGCAGTAGGGAAAATTGCCGGGAAAATGGCTGCAGTGCCAGTTACCTGGTGACTTGCATGTGCGAAGTAAACTCTGGGCACAGACTAGTGCCCAGAGTCTACTGCTGCGCTCAGTGAGCTGCCGGCCACCAGGGAGAGAGGAGTGGGCCCCAGATGGAGACTGTACATGGGCCCCCTCCTCTCTTAATATGCCCCTGGGTAAACTTATATTTGGTGAAACATGGAGAGTCTTATCCCTGGTGGGGGCTTTCACCTGGGATAACAGTACTTTGCTGGTCACTATTTGATGTAGAGGGCAAATCAATATAACTTTTTTTACCTTATGATATTTGAAATGTTCCCAGACAAATATGACTTCTTACTATATAAAACTACACACTAATCCTTAATGCCCCTTATTACGGTCATACATCATTATTACAAAGAATATAAGGTAAATGCAGTGGATTGTGAAAGGGATTTTGTAGGAATGTGTCATATACTGTATGTAATGATAGTTCTGCACTCACATCTCAATGCTGGCACGTCTGCTGGGGTGCTCCTTTAGGGACTGCCTGTAAAAAATCCAAACACATGTAGAAAACATCCAGAAATGGAAGAAATGACACTCGCCAGGCTCTAGAAGTATTAATATGCTTTAATTAGCACATGCACAAAACCTTTCTCAAGACTAGAGATGTGTGCAGACCCCACTTTGGTTCTAAATCATCATCATGCTTTGGTTTTGGCAAAACCACGCTCAAGTGTTTTGGTTTTGATTTTGGTTTTCTTTAAAAATTGATGCAAACAAATAAAATCATGTAACTTGGACCATTTTTGTGTTCCTATAGTATTCTTATAATAATAACAACATTAATTTCCAGTCATTTCCAGTCAATTCTGACCACATCACAGAACCTGAAATCATAAGGGAGGGACATAAATGGAATACAAAACACACAAGATCCAGTTTTTAGATTTGTGTTACAAACTTGGCAAAAAGACCTGAGTCAGGATTCGGTTCTACTCACAACTCCAAAGTTATCCGAGCCAGGGCGCAGTTTAACTCAGGACCCCAGAAGTTTGGGTGTGTTTAGTTTTCAGCAAACCTGAACCGCTAATTTCTACTCAAGACTCCAATATACAAGCAGCAAAGCAGCAGCTCAACATATCCAGATCAAAATAGTACATGATGTCTATTGAACACACCTTGTTGACATTTAAAGTGTAGGGTGGAAAAAGTAGTTGAACCTTTGGATTAAATAACTGATTGAACCTCCTTTTAGCAGAAATAACCTCAACCAAAAATGTTCTGTAACCAGGGATTATACCTGCACAATGGCCATAAAGAATTTTGGACCATTGTTCCTTACAATACTTTTCAGTTCAGGAATATTCTTGGGATGTTTGGTGGGAAACACTTTCTTCAGGCTGTGCCACAGGATGTCAATCGGTTTGCGACCAGGAATCCAGAAGGCAATATTTCTTCTATTGAAGGCATTTGGTTGTTGATTTACTTCTGTGTTTTAGGTTGTTGTGCTGTTGTATTACCAAACTTATGTTAAGCTTAATTTGGTAATAGCAAACCTTACTTTCTTCTGCAAAAATAAACTTTTGAAATCTGTTTACCATTAATGAAAGCAAGTCCATGATCTGAGGCAGCAAAGTAGCCCCCAAACTGTGAGTCTCACTCCACCATACTCTACAATTGGGATGAGGTTTTGATGATGCTGGACTGTATTTATGTTCTTTTGGTTCATCTGTAAACAGAACATTTTCCTAGTATCACTATGGAACAACCACATGTTATTTAATAAATTTCAAATATGCAGAAATACAGTTTTTGGACAGCAGTTGTTCTTTCATGGTGTCCACGAACACCATTCTTGTTCAGTGTTTTAGCAATTGTAGACAGATATGAACAGTTTTGTTTGCAAGTTCTAGAGAATTGTGTAAGTCTGTAGCTGACACTCCAGGATTATTGTTAACCTATTTGAGCATTCTGCCCTGTGCTCTTGCAGTCATCTTTGCAGGACTGCCACTTCTATGGCAACAGTTTTGACTGATGAACATCAAGGCCTTTAAAGATACTTTAGTAACCATTGCCAGCTTTCAGCAAGTCAACAATTCGTAATCTTAAATCTTCTGATATCTCATTGGTTAGCGGCATGACTCACATCAGACCTGTGGAAAGCAAACTCAACATTTGTGAGTGAGTTTTTAGGGGCAGGACAACTCTAAACCAACACCTCCAATCTATTTTCATTAATTAAACTCAAGGTTAGCTGGACTCCAGTTTACGCAGACTGTGTTTGTCTGTTCTGGTGACTTAAATTGGGTACACAATTGCACAATATCAGACAGATATACCCAATTTAGCCAAATTTAACATATTGTGCAGTGTGTATGCCCGACTGCATTGTCCCGCGGGGCACACACGATATCGCATGCAGTGCAGAGCAGATTAATGAAGGACACTGATATATCGTTCCATTGTACATTAAATCTTATTAATGGCAATCTTGCATGGTCCGGGGCGAAAGTAAATCTGTCTTAGATAAAGATAAGTTCACATTTTAAGAACAATATATGCAGAAATTTAGGAATTCCAAATGTTTTAAATATTTTTCCGTGCCAATACAGTACTTCACCAAAAAAGGACACGGCACTCAGAGGGCACAATCAAAGATGCCAAAAGTTCAAGTATATTGGTCAATGTTTCAGGGCATCAGCCCTTTCGTCAGGACACATTTCAATACAAAAATGATCCTTTTTGTATTGAAATGTGTCCTGACAAAAGGGCCGATCCCTGTGTCTTTTTTGGATATGTATCTCCTTATGGATCTGAATTTTTTCTAAAAAATCATAAAAACAGCTGAAATCACATAATTTGGGCCTGTTTTTAGTCCTACAGTATTACTAACCTCAATAACTTTTATTTTCAGTCATATCCAGTCAATTTTTACCATCTCACAGCTCACAATATTGATTTCATCCAGTTTAGGCCAAAAAGTTGCATCAAGCTAGCTGTTTCACTAAGCTAAGTGACAGCAGTGAGTGACACTAACATGTGGCAGTTCAGCTTCCAACATTGCACAGAGTGGCACTGCAGTGGCAGACAGGATGGTAGTTTCATAAACTAGAAAATTAAAAATGTCAAGCAGCAATGCCCTAAACAGCACATAATGCAAAGAAAAGAGGTGCAAGACGGAATTGTGCTTTGGTCCGTCCTTCCACACCTATGTTGTGTATAGTAAACAGGACATGCAGTTTAACAAACCAATCACTTCAGTGACACAGACTGTCAATTGTGGCTGAAGCTATTGGTTTGTTTGGGCCCCCACAAAATAAGCTACAAATGGGCAGCTGACATGGAATCGGTATGATATATTCCCGGATATCAGCCAAGCAGATGAAATACCGACGCCGGAAGGCCGGCAGATTAAGATCCCGACAGGGGAGGTAAGTAGGCTATTCCTAACCCTCTCCCACCCCTAACCCTCCCTTAGGGGTGCCTAACCCTAACCTCCCCCTAGTGCCTAACCCTAACCTCACCCCAGGGGTGCCTAAAACTATCCCCCCACCCCGCACCCTAAACCTAACCCTCCCAGGGGGGTGCCTAGCCCAAACCTCCTCCTGGAGGTGCCTGACCCTAACCCTCCCTTCCCTTAGCCTAACCCTAACCCCCAGGAGACCCTAAACCTAACTCTCCCCCCAAATCATATCCGCTCTCGACGACCAGCTTACCTACGATCGGCGTCGAGATTTCAGTGTGCAGCTAAGAGTAGGCATCGGTATTTAGATGCCTATCATTAGTCCCATGTCGGCATTTCGATCACTGGCTTCCTGACTACATACCACTGACATTGCTGCCAATGATCTTTCCATACACAAACTGACTTTACAGAGGCAAGATGCCATCATCATCCAATTCCTCACCTTCATCAGTGTGTACATCATCTTCACACAATATTAATTCCTCCTCGCTGGAATCCACCATTACAGCCTCAGGTGCCTCTGTAATTTTTAAATGTAATTGGTGGTAAATGTCTTCCTCATTACATTTGTAGTTCATGTTGATGAACATCATCTTTTCCACATTTTGAGGAAGTAGCCTCCTACATCGTTCACTGACAAGGTTCCCGTCTGTGCTGAAAACTCTTTCTGAGTACACACTGGGGGTGGGCAGCTCAATTAAAGCAAAGCCAGTTTGTTCAAGGGCCTACAAATTGCTTTTTTTTCCTGCCAGTAGTCAAAAGGACTGTCTGACATGCCTATTTGGACGCTATCATTAAAATACTCCTCAACCATTCTTCAAATGGTGACCGTATCAGATAGAGTCTTAGTAGAAGTTTCATTAATTGTAGGCAATTCTTTCTGACCTGACTAGATGTCAAAACTTGGTTGTGTTGACTCACCAGCATCAACAGTGGCTCTTTTTTGGGAAAGCTTAGTTTTTTTCTGGCAGCCGCACGTGCTGGAGAAACTGAAGGAGGAGCCATCGCTGCATTACGTGCCACTTGAGCTGACAATTTCCTTACCAACAGCTCTTTGCATCTCTTCAGATCTGTGTCCACTGGGAAGACAGACACAACATATAACTTAAACCTAAAATCCAGCATGGCTGCCAAAATGTATTGCTCCGATTGGAAGATCCTGACTACCCTTGGTCCTGGCAAAGTGCATAAAGGATTTGATCTACAAGTCCAACATACTTAGCGGAATCGCTTTGTTTCAGCTACTCCTTCAGTTTTTCAAGCTGCTTTTCCAAAAGTCTAATTAGGGGAATTACTTGACTCAAGTTGTCAGTGTCTGAACTCACTTCACAGGTGACTACTTCTAAGGGTTTCCACACTTTGCACAGCACGGAAAGTATTTTCCACTTAGCTTGAGTAAGGTACTTTCCCTCTCCTCTTCCTACAGTATGTCATAGTTCATTGTGTAGCTTTGGATGGCTTTTTGCTGTTCCTCCATCCGCTGAAGCATATAAAGGGTGGAGTTCCACCTTGTACCTACCTCTTGCTTCAGCTGGTGACAGGGCAAATTCAACAATTCTTGCAGGTGTTGCAATCTTTTACATGCACTTGCTGAATCGTGAAAATAACCAGAAATTTTGTGGGCTACAAAGAGCGTCTCCTGCATGGCCCTGTCAAATTTTACACCACCAAGTTGATTGTGATGGGACATGAAGCCTTGACAAACACCTCCTTTGGTCAAAATGCGTTGGTGCTGGATGCCTGCACAAACCAGAGACCAGGAACAAGGACATCATTTGTAAGGATTGGGACCCAATGTATGACCTCCTTAGGAGATTCTGGATTATCCAAAGACCGGTTATCAAGGGGTACCAGTGCTCATTCACTGGGTATGTTTTGTCTCTTCTTTTATTCCCACCATACTGTCTATTGTTTTTATTTACCTGCTCAAGGGTGAATATTTACATGGGATTTGCATTTTTTTTTTTACTTTTTTATTACTTTTGATGATTGTCACTTTGTGAAAGTATCACCACATACTTCATTTTATTCCTTCCCCATTTGGAGAGGTAATTTATGTGTTATTATATGATCCATTATTTTACTTCATAATAAATTAGCATTGATTTTATCTATCTTATTCTCCAGTCTTTTTAGTCTTACAGCACTTTATAATTATATTTATAATCAGTGCTTTGGTAGAGTTTTATTTATCTTTGTGTATATTCTCATTTATTGTTCTCATTTATTTTGGAGATAAGACCCTAACTTATTTCCTAATAGCTGCAGAGGCACCAAGAGTGTTACACCCTTTCTTTTTTAAAAACATTGGACATGTTGGAATTCACTCTGCTGTAATTCTATCACAATATTGGTGGCATTGTCAGAAATCACAAATCCTGAGGCGAGTCCAAACAGGGTAAGCCATTTTGCAACGACTTCCCTGAGTTTTTCTAAGAGGTTGTCAGCAGTATGCCTCTTAGTGAAACCAGAGTAGCCTGCCTCTGAATGAGCGGCTTTTTCTTAGATGCTGCTGCTGTTGGTGCCACTGAAGGCAATACACCCACCGAGTGGGCTGTTAGTCATGTAATCTTCTGTTTTCCCTGTTCCACTTGTCACACATTTCTGTGGTTAAGTGGACAGTGGGTACAATGGCATTTTGGAGGAAACTAATTGAGATTTTTTTTAATGCCTCTGTACAGGCTGTGAATTGCTTTTCTAGTCAAGTGGAACCAAGATGGAATGTGGTAGTGGGACACAGGACCTCAACTGACTGTCTAAAACCCACTGCACTGATGGCGGATATTGGACGCACATCTAATACCAGCATAGATGTTATGGCATCAGTGATCCGCTATGCAAGTGGGTGACTGCTGTCAAACTATCTGTTGCAAGGGGAAGCAAGTACAACAGTCAATTGTTTTTTTAACTACTACTAGTAGTCTTCCTGGTCCCCTCCTGGGTTGAAAATCCACTCCCAGCAGCAGCAGGTGTAGCGCTCAAGGATTCTTCTAAGGAATCCAAGATAAGGGAGGACTGAGTTAGCCTTATCAAATAGGATGCAGGACTTGCTCCGTTCATGAATGAGGATATTGCTGATGAAGGTGTTAATGGTGAAGATGGCACATGCTTGGATCTAGCAGAGAGAAGGGAGCTAGCTGATGCTGGACTGCTTGTTGGTACTTTTTTCGCCAATGTTTCTGAATTTTTACAAACACTTTTGATGGATGCACTGTAGATGATGTAACAGGGTCAAGGTTCCTAGATGTTTGACAATGGGTACAGATGGCTTTACAATTGTTGTCCGGATTTGGGTAGAAATGATTCCACACATAAGAAGTGAACTTCTTTGTTTTATGCCCAGGCATGACAATGGGCTTTTCCTTATAATGGGCAACAACTGTTTCCACTGGGGCCTGATTTACACAAACAACATCCTCATCAACAATATCCTCATCATCAGCATCCTCATCATCAACATCCTTATTAGCGTCAGCTACACAAATATCCTCCTCATCCTGGTGCACTTCCACAGAAGCATCCTCAATTTCTACTTCAGCATGTTGACTTGTGCTGCTCATTCCCACATTTGCAGAGGATGCACAAGTGGTGGAAGAAGGCTCCTCTTTGAGTAAAGATATGGAAAGGTCAGGCTCTCACATGGCACCCGCCGACACACTTAGACTATCCTCTGGGATTTGTGACATTTCTGAGAGAACAATTGGTTCCTGTGCCTTAACGATTTTAATTTTTTTAACACATCTACAGGTAGAAGGGCTTACATCATCACAAGATGCAGAACCACCAGTCAAAAATAAAGGCAAAGCACTTAGCCTTTCCTTGCCACTTCATGTGGTGAAAGGCATATTTCCAATTTTATGTCTTTCTGCAGCTAACTTTCACTTTGATGTTTTTTTCTTTACCACGGTAAAAGATTGCTTCTTTGATTTTAGATGCTCTGACTGAAGCCCTGTATACCATTGGGCATCAGCTATAATAGATGACATAGACAGACTAGTATTGTCATGACTGGTTGCAATGGTAGCCGCTCCAGCACTAGTATGTGGTTCCTGCTCTCTTCTCAACTGATCGTTCTCCATATCAACAAACATGAACAAAGTGGGGTACAGCACACACATCAATTTGTACCAATTTAAAATATTACACTGTGGTATCAATGACCTACAGTGTCACAATATTTTTTTATGAATAGACTGCGCTACCACTTAGTGTCACAATATTTTTTAGAAATAAAACACTGCGCTACCACTTAGTGTCACAATATTTTTTTATGAATAAAACACTGCACTACCATTTACAGTGTCACAATATTTTTTATGAATACACTGCATTACCACTTACAGTGTCACAATACGTGTTGAATATTACTCTGCATTTCCACTTACAGTGTCACAATATTTTTTATGAATACATTACACTGCGGTATTAGTGACCAACAGTGTCACAATACTTATATGAATAATATTACACTGCGGTATTACTGATCGACAGCGTCACTCACAATAATTTATGAATTATACACTGCAGTATGGTGAACCTACATCATCACTCACAATATGACCAGCAGGGTCACAGTGTTTTGGATACACTGGGGGGTGTACAGCATACAGCGTCACAGTGTGCGGTACAGCACGAAAAAATATTTGTAACTTTTTTTAACTTATTATTTTTTAAATTTTTTAAAAACTTTTAGTTACTTTTTTTTTTTACAGCCTGTGGATGGACAGCACAACCCTGGACAAGCACACCCCTTGATGGACAGTACAGCACACCCCTGGATTAGCAAAGCAATGATAAATATGACAGCCTTCTAGACAGAGCACAGCACACCCTGCCTGGATTGGATTGTACAATACAGCCCAGCACAGCACACCCCTGCATTGGACAACACAGCGGGACTCGGATCCCTGCCCAGATCGTGAAGTTCGGGTGGGTCTGGTTCTCAGAGAACAGGACCCGCTCATCTCTACATCAAATGGTGACCAATATACTTGAACTTTTGGCATCTTTCATTGTGCCCTCTGAGTGCCGTGTCATTTTTTGGTGAAGTATGTATATATATATATATATAAATATATATATATATATTTGGTGATTGAATTTGAATTGTAGCTGGCTTACTGGCAATGGAGAAGTTAAAATCTATCCACAATAAATTAAGTCTGATATCACAGACAGATGGAGGGAGCATCACATTTTTATTTCCCGTTACAGCATGTACTTTATTATATTACACCGTTTTGCAGGTAGCCATCACATAAAGTCCTGCATTATTAATGAGATCTATATTCCTATGAATAATGCAGATCATATTTTTAAAATCTAATTTCTGATTATCATATAAAAAAAAGGTCAGTTCTATTTTTCATATTTTCAAACTGCATCAGAATTGGTTTTAATATGTTTTACCGTTAATGGGACACACCCCTGAATATCAATCATTTAAGGAATCTGTAAGTGGTTGCTTTGTCCGTAATGAGTGCTGGAAATATGTTGGGCTTTTTTGATGTGTGATGTGGTTTTAAGAGTGCCTGTGTTGGCTGATGAATCTTTGAGCACTATGCAGAGGAATCACTTCTTAAGCTGGTTCTCTCCAGAGGAGTAAGGAAAAAAGAGAAAGCATATTATGAGATACTGAGCTGAGATAAGCCGGCTCTGACTGAGATCCTCTATTCCATTTTGCTGCATCCCGTTGAGAGTAAATACCAAAATCTGTTCCAAAATTGAAAAGTGAAATGAGAGATATAAAAAGAAATATATATTGCTATACATACATACAAAGAAACACACAAATACTGATATATATATATATATATATTAGGGGTGAGCGGGTTCGGATTTCTGAAATCCGAACCCCCCCGAACCCCCCCGATCCGAGTCTGATCCGAGTCAGGCTCGACTTTTCCCGCCTGACTCGGATCTGAAATCGAGGCAAAACGTCATCATCCCGCCTTCCGAGTCTCGCGGGTTTTGGATCCTATATAAGGTACCCGCGTCGGCGCCATTTTCTCACTCGGCTGTGGACAGTGAAGAGGGAGGGTGGGAGTTAGGGCTGTGTAGTGTAGTGTAGTGTAGTGCTGCTGTTGTCCACTACTTCAAAGTCCATAGGGGCTGGCTGTGTTGTGCTGTGCTGCTGTTGTTAATAGGGGCTGTGTCCACTACTTCAAAGTCCATAGGGGCTGGCTGGACTGTGTTGTGCAGTCAGTTCTCCATAGGGGCTGTGTCCACTCCAAAGTCCTGTGCAGTGTCACAGTCCTAAAGGAGTGCTGTAGTGTTGTCCAGGGGGTGCTCTGTCCATCAGGGGTGCTCCCCCCAAGTGCTAAAAAAATAATATATTTTCTGTGTTTGTGAATTGTGTGCGCAGTAGCCGCACGTGCATCAACAAAGTAGTGCCAAGCGTGCGCCTGTGTCATAAGTAAAGGGCCGGCTGGCTTGACCGTTAAAGGGTGCTGTAACCCCCGAAAGTACACTCCAGTCCAAACCAAAAAAAAATTATTTTCTGTGTTTGTGAATTGTGTGCGCAGTAGCCGCACGTGCATCAACAAAGTAGTGCCAAGCGTGCGCCTGTGTCATAAGTAAAGGGCCGGCTGGCTTGACCGTTAAGGGTGCTGTAACCCCCGAAAGTACACTCCAGTCCAAACCAAAAAAAAAATTATTTTCTGTGTTTGTGAATTGTGTGCGCAGTAGCCGCACGTGCATCAACAAAGTAGTGCCAAGCGTGCGCCTGTGTCATAAGTAAAGGGCCGGCTGGCTTGACCGTTAAGGGTGCTGTAACCCCCGAAAGTACACTCCAGTCCAAACAAAAAAAAAAATTATTTTCTGTGTTTGTGAATTGTGTGCGCAGTAGCCGCACGTGCATCAACAAAGTAGTGCCAAGCGTGCGCCTGTGTCATAAGTAAAGGGCCGGCTGGCTTGACCGTTAAGGGTGCTGTAACCCCCGAAAGTACACTCCAGTCCAAACCAAAAAAAAAATTATTTTCTGTGTTTGTGAATTGTGTGCGCAGTAGCCGCACGTGCATCAACAAAGTAGTGCCAAGCGTGCACCTGTGTCATAAGTAAAGGGCCGGCTGGCTTGACCGTTAAAGGGTGCTGTAACCCCCAAACTACACTCCAGTCCAAACCAAAAAAAAAATTATTTTCTGTGTTTGTGAATTGTGTGCGCAGTAGCCGCACGTGCATCAACAAAGTAGTGCCAAGCGTGCGCCTGTGTCATAAGTAAAGGGCCAGCTGGCTTGACCGTTAAGGGTGCTGTAACCCCCGAAAGTACACTCCAGTCCAAACCAAAAAAAAAATTATTTTCTGTGTTTGTGAATTGTGTGCGCAGTAGCCGCACGTGCATCAACAAAGTAGTGCCAAGCGTGCGCCTGTGTCATAAGTAAAGGGCCGGCTGGCTTGACCGTTAAGGGTGCTGTAACCCCCGAAAGTACACTCCAGTCCAAACCAAAAAAAAAATTATTTTCTGTGTTTGTGAATTGTGTGCGCAGTAGCCGCACGTGCATCAACAAAGTAGTGCCAAGCGTGCGCCTGTGTCATAAGTAAAGGGCCGGCTGGCTTGACCGTTAAAGGGTGCTGTAACCCCCAAAGTACACTCCAGTCCAAACCAAAAAAAAAATTATTTTCTGTGTTTGTGAATTGTGTGCGCAGTAGCCGCACGTGCATCAACAAAGTAGTGCCAAGCGTGCGCCTGTGTCATAAGTAAAGGGCCGGCTGGCTTGACCGTTAAGGGTGCTGTAACCCCCGAAAGTACACTCCAGTCCAAACCAAAAAAAAAATTATTTTCTGTGTTTGTGAATTGTGTGCGCAGTAGCCGCACGTGCATCAACAAAGTAGTGCCAAGCGTGCGCCTGTGTCATAAGTAAAGGGCCGGCTGGCTTGACCATTAAAGGGTGCTGTAACCCCCGAAAGTACACTCCAGTCCAAACCAAAAAAAAAATTTTTTTCTGTGTTTGTGAATTGTGTGCGCAGTAGCCGCACGTGCATCAACAAAGTAGTGCCAAGCGTGCGCCTGTGTCATAAGTAAAGGGCCGGCTGGCTTGACCGTTAAGGGTGCTGTAACCCCCGAAAGTACACTCCAGTCCAAACCAAAAAAAAAATAATTTTCTGTGTTTGTGAATTGTGTGCGCAGTAGCCGCACGTGCATCAACAAAGTAGTGCCAAGCGTGCGCCTGTGTCATAAGTAAAGGGCCGGCTGGCTTGACCATTAAAGGGTGCTGTAACCCCCAAAGTACACTCCAGTCCAAACCAAAAAAAAAATTATTTTCTGTGTTTGTGAATTGTGTGCGCAGTAGCCGCACGTGCATCAACAAAGTAGTGCCAAGCGTGCGCCTGTGTCATAAGTAAAGGGCCGGCTGGCTTGACCGTTAAGGGTGCTGTAACCCCCGAAAGTACACTCCAGTCCAAACCAAAAAAAAAATTATTTTCTGTGTTTGTGAATTGTGTGCGCAGTAGCCGCACGTGCATCAACAAAGTAGTGCCAAGCGTGCGCCTGTGTCATAAGTAAAGGGCCGGCTGGCTTGACCGTTAAGGGTGCTGTAACCCCCGAAAGTACACTCCAGTCCAAACAAAAAAAAAAATTATTTTCTGTGTTTGTGAATTGTGTGCGCAGTAGCCGCACGTGCATCAACAAAGTAGTGCCAAGCGTGCGCCTGTGTCATAAGTAAAGGGCCGGCTGGCTTGACCGTTAAGGGTGCTGTAACCCCCGAAAGTACACTCCAGTCCAAACCAAAAAAAAAATTATTTTCTGTGTTTGTGAATTGTGTGCGCAGTAGCCGCACGTGCATCAACAAAGTAGTGCCAAGCGTGCGCCTGTGTCATAAGTAAAGGGCCGGCTGGCTTGACCGTTAAAGGGTGCTGTAACCCCCGAAAGTACACTCCAGTCCAAACCAAAAAAAAAATTATTTTCTGTGTTTGTGAATTGTGTGCGCAGTAGCCGCACGTGCATCAACAAAGTAGTGCCAAGAGTGCGCCTGTGTCATAAGTAAAGGGCCGGCTGGCTTGACCGTTAAAGGGTGCTGTAACCCCCAAAGTACACTCCAGTCCAAACCAAAAAAAAAATTTTTTTCTGTGTTTGTGAATTGTGTGCGCAGTAGCCGCACGTGCATCAACAAAGTAGTGCCAAGCGTGCGCCTGTGTCATAAGTAAAGGGCCGGCTGGCTTGACCGTTAAAGGGTGCTGTAACCCCCGAAAGTACACTCCAGTCCAAACCAAAAAAAAAATTATTTTCTGTGTTTGTGAATTGTGTGCGCAGTAGCCGCACGTGCATCAACAAAGTAGTGCCAAGAGTGCGCCTGTGTCATAAGTAAAGGGCCGGCTGGCTTGACCGTTAAAGGGTGCTGTAACCCCCAAAGTACACTCCAGTCCAAACCAAAAAAAAAAATTTTTTCTGTGTTTGTGAATTGTGTGCGCAGTAGCCGCACGTGCATCAACAAAGTAGTGCCAAGCGTGCGCCTGTGTCATAAGTAAAGGGCCGGCTGGCTTGACCGTTAAAGGGTGCTGTAACCCCCGAAAGTACACTCCAGTCCAAACCAAAAAAAAAATTATTTTCTGTGTTTGTGAATTGTGTGCGCAGTAGCCGCACGTGCATCAACAAAGTAGTGCCAAGAGTGCGCCTGTGTCATAAGTAAAGGGCCGGCTGGCTTGACCGTTAAAGGGTGCTGTAACCCCCAAAGTACACTCCAGTCCAAACCAAAAAAAAAAATTTTTTCTGTGTTTGTGAATTGTGTGCGCAGTAGCCGCACGTGCATCAACAAAGTAGTGCCAAGCGTGCGCCTGTGTCATAAGTAAAGGGCCGGCTGGCTTGACCGTTAAAGGGTGCTGTAACCCCTGAAAGTACACTCCAGTCCAAACCAAAAAAAAAATTATTTTCTGTGTTTAGCCGCACGTATATATCAAATCGATATAACATAAATGGAGGACCAAACTTTCTCCGATAAAAATAAAATAGAGAAAGATCAAGAACCACTTCCTCCTAGTGCTGAAGCTGCTGCCACTAGTCATGACATAGACGATAACATGCCATCAACGTCGTCTGCCAAGGCCGATGCCCAATGTCATAGTAGAGGGCACATACAATCCCAAATGGCAAAGTTCAGGAAAATGACCTTGAAAAAGACATTTAAATCAGCTGAAGAGAAACGTAAACTTGCCAATATGCCATTTACGACACGGAGTGGCAAGGAACGGTTAAGGTCGATCCCTAGTATGTTCATGACTAGTGGTTCAGCTTCACATGACGATGGAAGCCCTCCTCCCACTAAAAAAATCAAAAGAGTTAAGCTGGCAAAAGCACAGCGAAGAACTGTGCTTTCTAAGAAGATATCACAAATCCCCAAGGAGAGTCCAAGTGTGGTGGTGGTTGCGATGCCTGACCTTCCCAGCACTGGACGGGAAGAGGTGGCTCTTTCCACCATTTGCACGCCCCCTGCAAGTGCTGAAAGGAGCACCCACAGTCCACTTGCTGATATGCAAATTGAAGATGTCACTGTTGAAGTACAACAGGATGAGGATACTGGTGTAGCTGGCGCTGAGGAGGAAGTTGGCGAGGAGGATTCTGATGGTGATGTGGTTTGTTTAAATCAGGCTCCGGGGGAGACAGTTGTTGTCCGTGGGATGAAAAAGCCCATCACGGTCATGCCTGGGCAGAAGACCAAACATTCCACCTCTTTGGTCTGGCAATATTTCTATCCAAATCCGGACAACAACTGTCTTGCCATATGTACCATATGTAAAGGTGAAATAAGTAGGGGTAGGGACGTCAACCACCTAGGAACATCCTCCCTTATACGGCACCTGCAGCGCGTTCATAAAAAGTTACTGTCAAGTTCAGAAACTTTGGCTAAGACCGTAAGCAGTCCAGGGACACCTAAATCCCGTTGTCCTGTTGTATCCAAGCGCCTGCAAACCACACCGTCAACTCCCTCCTCGTCAATTTCCTCCTTAGTTAGGATCGGAAGTAGTCCTGCAGGCCATGTCACTGGCATGACTGACTCTCCTATCCGGGATTCCTCCGGAGGATCCTGCATTGCTACGCCTACTGCTGCCGCTGCTGCTGTTGCTGCTGCTGGGAGTCGTTCATCATCCCAGAGAGGAAGTAGGAACACCACTACTTTTACTAAACAATTGACCGTCCAACAGTCCTTAGCGAGGAGGATGAAGTACGACAGCAGTCATCCTGAAGCAAAACGTATAACTGAGGCCTTGACTGCTATGTTGGTGTTAGACGTGCGTCCGGTATCCGCCATTAGTGCAGTGGGATTTAGACAATTGATGGAGGTAGTGTGTCCCCGGTTCCAAATCCCGTCTAGATTCCACTTCACTAGGCAGGCGATACCGAGACTGTACAGAAACGTCAGAAAAAGTGTCCTCAGTGTCCTGAAAAATGCCGTTGTACACAATGTCCACTTAACCACGGACATGTGGACAAGTGGAACAGGGCAGACTAAGGACTATATGACTGTGACAGCCCACTGGGTAGATGTATCACCTTACGCAGCAACAGCAGCAGCGTCACCAGTAGCAGCATCTCAGAAATGCCAGCTCATTACAAGGCAGGCTACGCTGTGTATCACCAGTTTCAGTAAGAGGCACACCGCCGACAACCTCTTAGAGAAACTGAGGGAAATCATCGCCCAGTGGCTTACCCCACTTAGACTCTCCTGGGGATTTGTGATATCTGACAACGCCACCAATATTGTGCGGGCATTACATCTGGGCAAATTCCAGCACGTCCCATGTTTTGCTCACACAATAAACTTGGTGGTGCAGAATTTTCTGAAAAGCGACAGGGGCGTGCAGGAGACGCTTTGGGTGGCCCGAAAAATTTCTGGCCACTTTCGCCATTCAGCGACTGCGTGCCGAAGACTGGAGCGCCAGCAAACACTCTTGAACCTGCCCCGCCATCACCTGAAGCAAGAGGTTGTGACGCGGTGGAACTCAACCCTCTATATGCTTCAGAGGATGGAGGAGCAGCAAAAGGCCATATAAGCCTATACATCCACCTATGACATAGGCAAAGGAGGGGGTATGCACCTGACTCAAGCGCAGTGGAGAATGATTTCCGTGTTGTGCAAGGTTCTCCAGCCCTTCGAACTTGCCACACGTGAAGTCAGTTCAGACACTGCCAGCTTGAGTCAGGTCATTCCCCTCATCAGGCTTTTGCAGAAGCAGCTGGAGAAAGTGAAGGAGGAGCTAAGACGGAGCGATTCCGCTCGGCATGTGGGACTTGTGGATGAAGCCCTTCATTCGCTTTGCCAGGATTCCAGGGTGGTCAATCTGTTGAAATCAGACCACTACGTTTTGGCCACCGTGCTCGATCCTAGGTTTAAAGCCTATGTGGTGTCTCTCTTTCCGGCCGACACAAGCCTGCAGAGGTGCAAAGACCTGCTGGTGAACACACTGTCAGCTGAAGCGGAACGTGACACGTCAACGGCTCCTTCTTCATTTTCTCCTGCAACTGGGGCTGCCAGGAAAAAACTTAGGTATCCTAAGCAACCCGCTGGCGGTGATGCAGGGCAGGCAGGACCAAGTTTGGACATCTGGTCCGGACTGAAGGACCTGGCAACAATTTCTGACATGTCTACTGTCACTGCATATGATACTGTCACCATTGACAGAATGGTGGAGGATTACATCGGTGACAGCATCCAAGTAGGCATGTCAGACAGTCCATACCTGTACTGGCAGGAAAAAGAGGCAATTTGGAGGCCCCTGTACAAACTGGCTCTATTTTACCTGAGTTGCCCCCCCTCCAGTGTGTACTCCGAAAGAGTGTTTAGTGCAGCCGGGAACCTTGTCAGCGAAAGGCGTAGGAGGTTGCTTCCACAGAATGTGGAGAAGATGATGTTCATCAAAATGAATTATCAGCTCTTCCAGGGAGACCAGCCTCCAGAAGGTACAGAGGGACCTGTGGTGGTGGATTCAAGTGGGGACGAGTTAATACTTTGTGAGGATGAGGATGTACACACTGAAGAGGGTGAGGAATCGGTGGATGAGGAGGATGAGGATGACATCTTGCCTCCATAGAGCCAGTTTGTGCAGGGACACATTAATTGCCAGCTTGTTTTGTGGGGGCCCAAACGAACCAATCATTTCAGCCACAGTTGTGTGGCAGACCCTGGCGCTGAAATGATTGGTTTGTTAAAGTGTGCATGTCCTGTTTATACAACATAAGGGTGGGTGGGAGGGCCCAAGGACAATTCCATCTTGCACCTCTTTTTTTTCTTTGCATTATGTACAGTTTGGGGCCTAGTTTTTCAAACTGCCATCCTGTCTGCCACTGCAGTTTCACGCCTAGATGGGTCACGTGTTTGTGCCGCCCACTCGTGTCGCTTAGCATAGTCATCCAGCTACCTCGGTGCAACGTTTTGGACATAAAAACACTATTGTGAGGTGTGAGGTGTTCAGAATAGACTGGAAATGAGTGGAAATTAAGGTTATTGAGGTTAATAATAGCATAGGAGCAGAAAAACCTACAAATTCTGTGATTTTAGCTGTTTTTATGCTTTTTTAAAAAAAAATACAGATCCAAAACACAAAACCCAGAACCCAAAACACGGAAGGGTGGTTTTGGCAAAACCAATCCAGATCCAAAACACGAAGAAAGATCCAGATCCAAAACCAAAACACAAAACACGAAAAGTGGCCGGTGCACACCCCTAATATATATATTCATATATAATCAATTATTGTAATCTTACTCTATAGCTGAATTAGTGGATTAGCAATAGGTATCCAAAGATCAACGATCCCTGGAGGCAAAGTTACGTTCATTCCCCTTTGTATGCTTTGCAAAGTATAAAAATTATTTATACTGCAGTATAAATATACAGTAATAAGGTTATTTAGTTTTGTGATAGGTATTAGAATATTGCAGGCACAGAATAGCATACTGATAATGATAGAGTGTAGGTACCCTAATAGGACTAGGACTTTTTATTCGGTTCTTATCGCCAAATTATCGCAAGTTCGGATTAGTTCGGATTTATCTTATTGGCTATTCAAAAACATGCGAGAGCCGGATAGCCAATATGATGCTAATTAAATCAAAAGCAGTAAGTCAAACCTGCGCTTCTATGAATTCAGCAGCTAGTACAACCTTAGAAAACAGGCACACCCTGATAGCCTGGAGATAATAAGTATAAAGTCCTTATAGTCGTTAGATGGAGTTGATGGCACCCCTGAGAACTAAAAGCTATAAGCAGGATTGGATTCAACACATTGTGTAGTATACTCATTTTTCCATGAGCTAACGCTGGTTGACTTGTCTTTTTCCTTTAGCCAATATGATGCTGTTTTAGAGATCCGAACATAAGTAAGTAAAACTGAACCGCTCATCTCTAGTAAGAAGTAGAGTGTAATTAGAATGGTTCAGACAATGGAATGTTGCCAGTGATCTGGGTTGGAGTGAGTACAGTATATAGGACTGGGGAGTGTGTAAAGTGTCCCAGGCAGTAGTTTGTTGAGTGGTTTAATGCAAGTGGCCAGATGAAGTTGGGGAAAGTGTAGAATGGAGATAACAGACTAGTAGTGTAGTTGAAGGCCCCAGTGCCCCCATGTAAAATAAGAACCATGGCTTATCACCAATAATAACACTTATAGCACAAGACACCACATACATAGGACCTGGTTCTGAAGAGGATGCGGAATGATGCTCCCGTGTCTGCTTCTTCTGCCCGTCTCACATCTGCGACTTTATGCAAATGCAACTACAAAGCCCCTCCCTGGTGTGAAGCTGCGTGTCCGTATGTGCAAGGGCTGAGACACCCACTTTCAGCATCCCTTCAAGCACCATCAGTCACACCATTGAAATTTACACTTGCCATATGGCAGGTGCAGCTCCTCTACTTGAGTATGTGGGTGGCTGTGCATCCCTGTACACAGCCGCTCTCAGCTACATGCCAGCAACACTCCAATAACACGGTCATAAGATGGACCATCTCCGTGAGTCCACTAAGCCAATTCCCTATCTGAGACTGTGCATCTCTCGTATGCCTCAATTGCAACTCCGACTCTGTGTGCACACTATCTGGATGCAAGTGCAGAGCGACTTAGACACATGAAAAAAAATCTGTCCACTGCATCCAACATTACTGAATAAGGCCTTTAATGTCTACAAAGCCCTGCTTTGCCTGAGGCCTGAGGCTCTATAAGATCTGCCTTGTAACTTGCATGCCCCCATATCTGTCATATAGCACCATTATTCCTTTCTCCAAATGTGGTACCCTGCCACATGTATCACTATAGAGGTGCACCCCATTCACTATGGAGGAGCACCCTGTTTTGGGTGTGGTCCCTGTCCGCTAACACGCACTGGTGGCCATTACAGCCAGTACATGTAAACAAGGAAGTTGAAAAGAGGCATTTGGTGTGTGGCCAGTACCTTAAGAGAGAGGTGGGGAACAGTGGCAGCAGGCAGCTCTGCAGAGAGATGGTGCATTTCTTCATAACTGGGACAGACGTTGAAGTCCAAGTGAGCTGAAGAGGCCAGCATTCAAGAGGTGGTTCTCCGATCAAATAACGCTGAGTGGCCACCAGAGATTGGGAGAACAGGCGGTCGGCAGTGGAAAAGCGGTGACAAGAATGAGTGATAGACATTCATCAACCAGTAGGAAATTACCATCTGTGCCTGTCAGTAGCTGAGCCCTCACTACAGACCCGAAGCAGAGGCTCAAGGTGTGTAGCTGGTCGCACGAGCAGTGAGCTTAGTAAACCCCTGCACACACTGTCATCAACCATTACAGATATTGCCAGCCCTATTTCTCACTGCTTTCCTGCCATAAAGGGAGTCCTTAGCAACTGCCAAGGAGAGCAGCAGCATCAGAAAGGGAGAGACAAAAGCTGCATACACACGGGACGATTTTCCTGAACCATATGAACGATAGCGATATCATTCAATGATAAATCATTCACTCATATAATTCATTTTTATGCAGTGAACAATCGACCAACGACCAACGATGCACGTTCCCACATGAACGATAATGATATATTTGGTCTTCCATGCATGCAGGCCAACTTGGACGATTTTGTAAAGATTTTCCTGTAAAAAAATAGCTTCACTGAAATATCTATCATAGATACCTCTCAGTGTGTACAACCAAAATCATTTGCCCTGTGCTACAGAAAGTTTGAGGGAAATCTATCAATGATATCTATGGTTGTTCA
This sequence comes from Taudactylus pleione, assembly GCA_031769625.1. NCBI lineage: Eukaryota > Metazoa > Chordata > Amphibia > Anura > Myobatrachidae > Taudactylus > Taudactylus pleione. The sequence goes on from JAUIMM010000544.1 coordinate 2,734,502, forward strand.
AGTTGTACCGTGTGTATGCACCATAAGGGGTAAATTACTAAGAAGGTAGCTCTATTTTAGAAGTAATGTTGCCTATAGCAACAAATCAGATTCTACTTCTCATTTATCTAGCACTTTCTAGAAGATAATATCTGGAATCTAATTGGTTGCTATGGGTAACATTACTTCTTAAACAGAAACTCCATCTTAGTAAATTTACCCCTAGGACTTATAAAATACAGGCTAGAGTGGACCCTAACCTCACCCTGCTCACAGGATCAACTAATTAACGAACTATAGTTCATACTGGGGTGAATTCCAGCAATGGATAGTCAGCAAAACGGAGTATCTAGAAATAGTGATATGTATGTTAGATATTAGGGTGTTAGATAAACTGTGGTGCATGTAATTTAATGTAAAAGTAATGATGACTTATTTATGTTGAATTCCACTGTTGTACTTACATGTATATTTACTGAATTAATCACATACTTTGCAGAAGTATTGTGTTGTGGGGTTGTCCATTGATCTGTTCCTGTAATACTAATATTGTACTTTCCAGCCAAGGTTGCATTTGTTATCTGAAACATAGGTCTATTTTGTGTCAAAATGTTGATGGGGAACCTGCCTCTCTGTAAAGGGAGTTATCAACCTGTGAAGTATCTGAAGGTAAAGTGGGCTCCTGGATGGGTCTTCACAAAATTTGGTGACCACGAACATGATCCAATCAGAGCCCAAAGCAATAGTTACCCCTATGTCAGTATGAGATGTCACACAGCGAACAACAATTGGACCTGGGGGAGGGACCTAATAGAGGGAGTCTCATAATGCATACTGTTGCTTTATTTACTATGCCCTATTATTTTGGGGCATCATGGCTTTCCAGTTAATCAGGGGACACACCCAATGTAGGGGCAACTGAATTTAAAGATTAAAAACAAAAATTCAGGACATGCTTAGATTGTACCCAGTAAATGAGTCACAGAAAGTAGAAATATTAAGCGGACAACTGAAAGGGGCCGCTCTGCGTTAAGAAAATTACTGGCTGTAGAGTTAAAAGAAAACTGGAGAATACTGGAAAGATTGGTGAGTATTTTTGACTACAGAACGCTGTCAGAATTAAAGATGCACTTCTATGCAAGGAAGCAACAACCTGGTGAAACCCTGCGGGAGTTTGCTCTGGGTTTGCAAAAAGCACTGCAAGACATTAAGGATTGTGACCCAGGAGAAATAATACAGGAGGATGAGGAACTCATCAGTCAGTTTGTTGAGGGAGTCTATAGAGCCCAGACAAAAAGTCAACTGAAAATGATGCGTCTCCAGGATCCAACCAGCAGCTTTCCTGAGCTCAAGGGCGCTGCAATCAAAATTCTGGGAACCAATTCCAGTCAATTCCAGTCAAGTAACTGCAACCCCGGAACTAACAACGCAACATGTTCAATTGATGTCCCCAACAGATCCCTTCGCTGCATTGAGAGAACAACTCACAGAGCTTGCTCAGGGGATGACAGACATGTGCAGGGAGTTAAATAATTTTTAAAGAAAGTCTCAGAATAGAAAATATAGAGTGGCGACCAGAAAGGAGGCCCTCATATAACCCCAGATGAGATACTCCTAGGAACTCAGGGAGATGTCCATTGCTCTGTTCCTGTAATAATAAAATTGTACTTTGTATTGTAAATTGTATTGTTTATCTGTGGTCCATTTTGTGTACAAGTGTTGATGGGGAACCTGCCTCTCTGTAAAGGGAGTTATCAACCTGTGAAGTGTCTGAAGGTAGAGTGGGCTGCTGGGTGGGTCATTGCACAAATATATCTGCCTTTCACATGTCTGCCCTGAAAAGCATAATATAGAGTAGATGGCCTAAAGTTTTGTAGATATTGTAGTTGTTACCCCGTAGAGTGAGTAGGAAAGATTTTGTGGTTTAGTTAGGATCTTAACTAAAGGTGCATACACATGTAATGATCGTTTGAATGATTTAACTATAGCGATGTCGTTATCGTTCAATCGTTGAAAAAATCGATCAGTTTCTGAGTTATAACGATGAACGATTATCATTCATGTGCGTTCCCGTTTGTAGTTTGTAGTTCATTCTGACTGACCAACTGAACGATTTTCATTAAGGGAAGTTACAAAAATCGTTTGTAGTTCAAAAAATCGTTCATTACACATTAAAAAATCTGACAGATAATCTGACAGAAAATCATTCATAAAATCGTTCATAAAATCGTTGGTAACAAAATCGTTGTGTGTGTATGCAGCTTTACTCTGAGATACTATTCTTCCAGAAGACAGGTGACATTTAATTGATTGAATAATTTAATACATGGATTGTGATTAATAGTGTACCTACAGCTTCTCTCCCAATCCATTGAACAGTCCAGTATAGATGTAAAGCAAGTTGTTTAAATCTAGGAAGAAAAATTCAACAATTTATGCAATTTGCCATAGGCCCTATGTAACAAAAGGCTAATGCAAGAGATTTGAAAGAAAATTCCCGTAAAAGGCTAACTTCTGCTGCAGGCGACAGTACACATTATGTCAATGGGGACTGCAGTCTAATCCCTATGTACCAAACTTCGATAAGTAAAGCTTTTCGGAGTTTGGTTCCTTTGGTCTATGCCATCCTCAGATGGCATAAACTGCTTTATACTTATAGAGGCATTTTTTGCAGCTGAGGGATCTTACAGCAGCCTCCATCTGACTCCTGAATGTGCGCGTTAGGGCCATAACTAAGAATATGTGACCAGTGCCGCTGCACAGTGCTCAGCGCTCTGTGGGCAACACCATTGCTGCCCCACAACCCTTGCTTCTGGCTATCAGGGTGCCTGGAACATCACCCTGCAGCCAGTATCACTGCACTTCCCGATGCTGGTAGCCCCGCCCTCTCCATGCATTGTCATGCCATCAGGGGGCGGGGCCGGCACAGGGTGCTCGGAAACCCTGTTATGGCACTGTGCAGCATCAGATTCTCAGGAGGAGTCTTTCACAACTGTAACTCGCACGTACAGAATATAGCGCTTCCACTATCCCTGTGAGCAACATTTAGTACATAGCATGAATAATCATTATTATCCCCATTGCGATGTACAATGAAAAAGATTGTGGTACTTCTGTGAGTTTTAGTCATATGCCCCTTAGTCTAGTTTAACTGTTTACCTTTATTTTACAATTATAATAATGTTTCATGTCTTTATGTCATTTTCACTTTGCATATTCCTACTTATAGTATGTAATTAATGTAGGTTTACCCCATTTGATGCATAGCTCTTCTCATTGTGTTTTTCGCTGGATTTGTTACATTGGTATAGATTTTCACAGTGTGATCCGGATGTTATTATTTGGCGTGAACAATACTGCTAAATTGCATTTTACATCACAGTAGATGAGGAAAGCACTGAACTGTTTTGTCTACATTACCATGGCAACTATTATACTTATGGCGTGGCTCGAATGATCAGCTATCTGATGACGTATATCTGTTCGATTGATTTTGCTCACTTGAATTGGTCATTAAACTGTACTATTCAATATGTTGTTATCCTTGCTTGACAAAAGAACTGGGGCTGTGCATATTAAACCAAGATGCCTTTAGCTGAGCACTTGGCTGCTATCATTTCATCTCAGGTTTTCTCTGCTCATTTCCAGTCATCAAAATGACTTTGAATAAAATCCAAGTTCAAATCTGAATGAAACACAGACTGTATGAGAAACAAATGCAAGATTGTTGTTGAGGATTTTCTGTTTAGCTTTCACCGACCAGCCATAAAATACCACTGTTATCCTGCAGCCCACCTGCTGAGTCAGTGACTATACTACAGTGACTGTCCGTAAAACTATTATTTTAGGGCTGTTCATTTAGGTCTTTCTTTGAACTTGAGGCCTCATGCCTCCTATCAAAAGCATTGAAGCATCCTTGTTACAATAGAAGTGAATTTCGCTTTGTGCTAGAAGTAGTTTGTGTTTGCTGTTACTCACTTGAAATCCTGTACAAGCCCTGGATTATAGCAGTGGGAGGAACAGGTGCCCGCAGTGAATGGCATACTAGATTTTAACCAGTGCTGAAGCAAAGTGACATGACTGTGATTTATTGAAAAGTATTACTACAGTACCTGGAGCTTCTGGAGTCAAATAGAAACATAAATATTAATTTACTAATAGTAGGGATGAGCGGGTTCGGATTTCTGAAATCCAAATTCCCCCGAGCCCTCCCGATCCGAGTCGGGAACTGAGTCCGGCTTGGGTTTTCCCGCCTGACTCGGAACTGAAATCGAGGCAAAACGTCATCATCCCGCCTTCCGGATCTCGCGGGTTTTGGAGTCTATAAAAGGTCCCCATGTCGGCGCCATTTCTCACTCTGCTGTGGACAGTGAAGAGGGAGGGTGGGAGTTAGGGCTGGCTGGGCTGTGTTGTACTGTGCTGCTGTTGTCCATAGGGGCTGTGTCCACTCCTCCAAAGTCCATAGGGGCTGGCTGGGCTGTGTTGTGCTGCTGTTGTCCATAGGAGCTGGCTGGGCTGTGTTGTGCTGCTGTTGTCCATAGAGGCTGTGTCCACTCCAAAAGTCTATAGGGACTGGCTGGGCTGTGTTGTGCAGTGTCCCATAAAGGCTGTAGTCCTAAAGGGGTGCTGTAGTGTTGTCCAGGGGGTGATCAGGGGTGCTCCCCCAAGGGCAAAAAAACATTTATCTCTGTGTTTGTGAATTGTGTGCACTATAGCTGCATGTGCATCAACAAAGGAGCAACGCCAAGCATGCGCCTGTGTCATAAGTCTGTTAAAGGGTGGTGTAATCCCCAAAGTGCACTCCTAAAAAAATAAAAAATTCTTCTTTTCTGTGTTGTGAATTGTGTGCGCAGTAGCCGCACGTGCATCAACAAAGGAGCAGCGCCAAGCATGCGCCTGTGTCATAAGTCTATTAAAGGGTGGTGTAACCCTCAAAGTGTGCTCCACAAACAAAACCAATTCTTTTTTTCTGTGTTGTGTGCGAAATGTAAGCGCAGTAGCCGCACGTGCATCAAAAAAGGAGCAGCGCCAAGCGTGCACCTGTGTCATAAGTAAAGGGCCGGCTGGCTTATCTCTTAAAGGGTGGTGTAACCCCCAAAGTGCATTTAAAAAAAAATTAAAATTCTTCTTTTCTGTGTTGTGAATTGTGTGTGCTGTAGCCGCACGTTCATCAACAAAGGAGCAGCGCCAAGCATGCGCCTGTGTCATAAGTCTGTTAAAGGATGGTGTAACCCCCAAAGTGCACTCCAAAAAAAAATTAAAACTCTTCTTTTCTGTGTTTGTGTGCACCTTAGCCACATGTATATATCAATATAACATAAATGGAGGACCAAACTTTGTCCGATAAAATAAAATAGGGAAAGATCAAGAACCACTTCCTCCTAGTGCTGTAGCTGCTGCCACTAGTCATGACATAGACGATAAAATGCCATCAACGTCGTCTGCCAAGGCAGATGCCCAATGTCATAGTAGAGGGCATATAAAATCTTAAATGACAAAGTTCAGGAAAATTACCTTAACAAAAACATTTAAATCATCTGAGGAGAAACGTAAACTTGCCAATATGCCATTTACGACACGGAGTGGCAAGGAACGGCTAATGTCTTTCCCTATGTTCATGACTAGTGGTTCAGCTGCACATGACGATGGAAGCCCTCCTCTCGCTAAAAAAAACAAATGAGTTAAGCTGGCAAAAGCACAGCGAAGAACTGTGCATTCTAAGATATCACAAATCCCCAAGGAGAGTCCAAGTGTGGTGGCGGTTGCGATGCCTGACCTTACCAACACTGGACGGGAAGAGGTGGCTCTTTCCACCATTTGCATGCCCTCTGCAAGTGCTGAATGGAGCACCCACAGTCCACTTGCTTATACGCAAATTGAAGATGTCACTGTTGAAGTACAACAGGATGAGGATACAGGTGTAGCTGGTGCTGAGGAGGAAGTTGGTGAGGAGGATTCTGATGGTGATGTGGTTTGTTTAAATCAGGCTCCGGGGGAGACAGTTGTTGTTCGTTGGATGAAAAAGCCCATCACGGTCATGCCTGGGCAGAAGACCAAACATTCCACCTCTTTTGTCTGGCAATATTTCTATCCAAATCCGGACAACAACTGTCTTGCCATATATAACATATGTAAAGGTGAAATAAGTAAGGGTAGGGACTTTAACCACCTAGGAACATCCTCCCTTATACGTCACCTGCAGCGCATTCATAAAAAGTTACTGTCAAGTTCAGAAACTTTGGCAGTCCAGGGACGCCTAAATCAATTTGTCCTGTTGTATCCAAGTGCCTGCAAACCACACTGTCAACTCCCTCCTCGTCAATTTCCTCCTTAGTCAGGATCGGAAGTAGTCCTGCAGGCCATGTCACTGGCATGACTGACTTTCCTATTCGGGATTCCTCCGGAGGAACCTGCATTGCTACGCCTACTGCTGCCGCTGCTGCAGTTGCTGCTGGGAGTCATTCAACATCCCAGAGAGGAAATAGGAACACCACTACTTTTACTAAACAATTGACCCTCCAATAGTGCTTAGCGAGGAGGATGAAGTACGACAGCAGTCACCCTGAAGCAAAACCGATAACTGAGGCCTTGACTGCTATGTTGGTGTTAGACGTGCATCCAGTATCCGCCATTAGTGCAGTGGGATTTAGACAATTGATGGAGGTAGTGTGTCCCCGGTTCCAAATCCCGTCTACATTCCACTTCACTAGGCAGGCGATACCGAGACTGTACAGAAACGTCAGAAAAAGTGTCCTCAGTGTCCAAAAACTGCGGTTGTACCCAATGTCCACTTATCCATGGACATGTGGACAAGGGGAACAGGGCAGACTAAGGACTATATGACTGTGACAGCCCACTGGGTAGATGTATCACCTTACGCAGCAACAACAGCAGCGTCACCAGTAGCAGCATCTCAGAAACGCCAGTTCGTTCCAAGGCAGGCTACACTGTGTATAACCGGTTTCAGTAAGAGGCACTCCGCTGAAAACCTCTTAGATAAATGGACGGAAGTCATCGCCGAGTGGCTTACCCCACTTATAGGGGTATTCAATATGGGTGCGGTAACATCGTTTTTTGCGTTAATATCGCACTTTTTAACTTTTTTGCGTTAATATCACTGGTTTTAGTTTTACACCGTCTTCAATTTCAAAGACTTATCGCAGTTTTGAAAAGTCTTTGATAAAAAACGGTGATAACTTTTCACCATTGAATAGGTGTCGAAAAAAAGTGCAGAATTGGGGTTTAGGGGTGCAGGCTTAAAAAAAATAGCCTGCACCCCTGAGATTGACATTTAAAAAAGAACTGTCAAAAAAAGTTTAATAAAAAAATAGGGACACCCCAAAAAAATTAATTAAAAAATTGGGGTGCAAAAAAAAAAATGGGAAAAAATTGTTAGGGAAATAAGTTCAGGGCTATTCTGCATGTATGCGGCAGATGTTTTCTAGAATAGAATTATAGCGGCAGGTGCACAAATGCAGAATTTTTAAAAACTGACTTTAGGGACTTAAAAATATGCTAGTACCCATTTTCATGTACCCCAAATTTGATGGGACCACTTAAAAAAAAAAAAAAAAAACCTAAGTGCTCTTCTGCATCACTTCTTCAATTTCGGGAAAAAAACACCTGCTGCGGCTTTTTAAATCCCCGACTTTCAATTAAAGGCTAAAACGGGGGTACCCATAGTGCTCCCCCATGTTTGGGGTCTTACAATTATTTTAAGGAAAAATTTGTAAGTTTACGCAAATTCAACTTCGGAGTTTCCCGTTTTCGTTCATTTTATTTTGAATACGGGGATAAGCGGGAGCGCGCACCATACCTTTACACAGAAAAAAACTCCGATATGAAACATTAACTTCACCAGGGAAGTTAACCTTTCATATTGAATACCCCTCTTAGACTCTCCTGGGGATTTGTGATATCTGACAACACCACCAATATTGTGCAGGCATTACATCTGGGCAAATTCCAGCACGTCCCATGTTTTGCTCATACAATAAATTTGGTGGTGCAGAATTTTCTGAAAAACGACAGGGGCATGCAGGAGATGCTTTGGTTGGCCAGAAAAATTTCTGGCCACTTTTGTCATTCAGCGACTGCGTGCCGAAGACTGGAGCACCAGCAAACACTCTTGAACCTGCCCCGCCATCACCTGAAGCAAGAGGTTGTGACGCGGTGGAACTCAACCCTCTATATGCTTCAGAGCATGGAGGAGCAGCAAAAGGCCATTCAAGCCTATACATCCACCTATGACATAGGCAAAGGAGGGGGTATGCACCTGACTCAAGCGCAGTGGAGAATGATTTCCGTGTTGTGCAAGGTTCTCCAGCCCTTCGAACTTGCCACACGTGAAGTCAGTTCAGACACTGCCAGCTTGAGTCAGGTCATTTCCCTCATCAGGCTTTTGCAGAAGCAGCTGCAGAAAGTGAAGGAGGAGCTAAGACGGAGCAATTCCACTTGGCATGTAGGACTTGTGGATGAAGCCCTTCATTCGCTTTGCCAGGATTCCACGGTGGTCAATCTACTGAAATCAGACCACTACAATTTGGCCACCGTGCTCGATCCTACGTTTAAAGCCTATGTGGTGTCTCTTTTTCCGGCCAACACAAGCCAGCAGAGGTGCAAAGACCTGCTGGTGAAAACACTATCAGCTGAAGCGGAGCGTGACACGTCAAAAGCTCCTTCTTCATTTTCTACCGCAACTGGGGCTGCCAGGAAACAACTTAGGTATCCTAAGCAACCCGCTGGCGGTGATGCAGGGCAGGCAGGACCAATTTTGGACATATGGTCTGGACTGAAGGACCTGGCAACAATTTCTGACATGTCTACTGTCACTGCATATGATACTGTCACCATTGACAGAATGGTGGGGGATTACATCGGTGACAGCATCCAAGTAGGCATGTCAGACAGTCCGTACCTGTACTGGCAGGCAATTTGGAAGCCCCGGTACAAACTGGCCCTATTTTACCTCAGTTGCCCCCCCTCCAGTGTGTACTCCGAAAGAGTATTTAGTGCAGACGGGAACCTTGTCAGCGAAAGGAGGTTGCTTCCATAAAATGTGGAGAAGATGATGTTCATAAAAATGAATTTTCAACTCTTCCAGGGAGACCAGCCTCCAGAAAATACAGAGGGACCTGTGGTGGTGGATTCCAGCGGGGTTGAATTAATACTCTGTGAGGATGAGGATGTAAACAACACTGAATAGGGTGAGGAATCGGTGGATGAGGAGGATGAGGACGACATCTTGCCTCCGAAAAGCCAATTTGTGCAGAGACAGATTAATTGCCAGCTTGTTTTGTGGGGGCCCAAACGAACCAATCATTTCAGCCACAGTCATGTGGCAGACCCTGGCGCTGAAATGATTGGTTTGTTAAAGTGTGCATGTCCTGTTTATACAACATAAGGGTGGGTGGGAGGGCCCAAGGACAATTCCATCTTGCACCTCTTTTTTTTCTTTGAATTATGTACTGTTTGGGGCCTAGTTTTTCAAACTGTCATCCTGTCTGCCACTGCAGTGTCACTCCTAGATGGGCCACGTGTTTGTGCCACCCACTCGTATCGCTTAGCATAGTCATCCAGCTACCTGGGTGCAACCTTTTGGACTAAAAACAATAATGTGAAGTGTGAGGTGTTTAGAATAGACTGGAAATTAGAGGAAATTAATGTTATTGAGGTTAATAATAGCATAGGAGCAGAAAAACCCACAAATTCTGTGATTTTAACTGTTTTTATGCTTTTTAAAAAAAAAAAATACAGGCCCTCATTCAGAGCCGTACGCTATTTGCGGTCGTTCGTTTAAAAACAAGGGGTGGCTATTCAAATGATCCGTACGCACATTGCAGTCTGTTCACACCTCTAAGTCTGAACGAACGAGCAAAACATACGCTCGTTTATTTGTTAAAAACGCCCCCTGGCCGCACGCATCCTACGTCATGTCCGCTATTTATTAGATTAATCGAGTACATCGACCAGCGTATGAACTGCTCGCTATTCTTGTGGTTGGTGTTTGCTACCACAAATTTGCGTGCAGTTCTGGCTATAAAATAACCCAGTGACGTGGTCAATGACGCTGCTGTTTTAAATATACACACCCATAAAACGCCCGTTTTGACCTTTAAGCACGCCTGCGTTCGGATCTCCACTCCCCATTTTCAAGCACCTTCCCCTGTTACCACCCACATACGCCTCATTCTGTCACTCAAAATAGCAGGCACTCGCTATATTGCGTACGAAGGATTTTCGACCGCACTGACTGGTTCGCGCATGCGTACTAAAAAGCGTACGCATGCGCAGATGTGCAAACATCGCTCGGAACGAGCGTACTGCCGCTAACGAGCGGCTCTGAATGAGGGCCACAGATCCAAAACACAAAACCCAGAACCCAAAACACGGAAGGGTGGTTTTGGCAAAACCAATCCAGATCCAAAACACAAAGAAAGATCCAGATCCAAAACCAAAACACAAAACACGAAAAGTGGCCGATGCACACCCCTAAAGCTGCATACACACACAATGATTTTGTTACCAACGATTTTATGAACTATTTTATGAACGATTTTCTGTCAAATTATCTGTCCGATTTTTTTGAGCTACTAACGATTTTTGCATATTCCCTTAATGAAAATCGTTCAGTTGGTCAGTCTGACTGAACTACAAATTACAAACTACAAACGTGAACGCTCATGAACGATAATCGTTCATCGTTTTAACTAAGAAAGTGAACGATTGTTTAAACGATTGAACGATAAACGATATCATTATCGATAATCGTTCAAAAAATCGTTGTGTGTGTATGCACCTTTACTAATAGGATTAAAAAAAATCTAAATCATGCAAATTATCCAGTTTAAGGGGGGAAATTCAGTTAGCCAGGATAATGTGATAACTTATCGCATGTTAAGTTATCGCACCCTTTGCGGGTTTTTACCTCTTATCGCGGCAATGCACGTCCTCATTTTTCGTACAATACAAATCCAAGAGTCGCGATCCGGCATTCGGGCGACAATATTTCAGGTATTTTGCCGTGATAAGTATAGGTAAAATTGGGGAGATCTTCCTGTACCCCAAAAAAAGTCAAACTGATATAGGATAACAATAGAAAAGTGTATTAGTGGACATAATGAAAGTATTTGGGGTTCCAAAAATGTGCCAAATGGCTGTTATACGCATAGTCCAAAAACAGTGAAATAATGATAGAAAGCAAATTTTTTTTGCTAAATAAATATTATTTTTAAATTGGGGATGCATAGAAATGACTAAAGTATATATTTGTGTCATTAAAAGACACTTTAAAAAAACCTCCAACGTGCACCTCTAAAGGCCTGTACATACTAGACGATGTCTAGTGTGTACTGACCTCATTAGCAACGGGGCCTGGCAGGGTTCCGGCATTGGCAAGCGCGTACACACTTGCCGATGCCGGCAGCAACAAAGTGACGCGGGGGCCATGCTTGCATTCGGCCATGCATGGCCATCGCTAACGATGATGCCTGTCAAACCTGCATGCAGGTCCGACGGGCGATGTTGCTGACGACCCGCGGGAGTGAGCATAGTCAGCGACATAGCGGGTACACACTGGCCGATGTGCCCCCGATATGTCGCTCCGATCCGCCGGATTGGAAGACATATCGCTTAGTGTGTACCCTGTATAACGCCCACCTGCAATCATTTAAAACACATGTCCCATTCATACAGCACCCCCATATACCTGTACCACATCAATTAAACCATTTTCCAGCACTTTGCACTTTTTCTCCCCCATAATGACATGCCATTATTGGCCAAATTAAGCTAACTAAAAAAATATTTTTGGTTCTGATGCAAGTGCAAGATGGTGAGTCCTCCACATCAAAAGCATTTGTCAGCTTTGATTCATGAGACAATGCTAATAATGGCCTTATTACATTCAGCCTGATTTGATTTGATATTCCTTATTGTTTAATATTTCCCAATGAGGAAAGGTTCCCATTTCATTTGCAAATTAATTGAAAATATATATGCAGAATTCAAAAAAGTAAAAGAATTGGAAAATTAATCCATTCAGCAGATTATGACAATGTACCAAGAGAGGGTCTGGGACGTAATGAGGAACATTGAGTTGTAATACCCCCGCACTTGCCACTTGATTCTATGAGATGTGCAGTTTGGTTTTCCTAAAATTGAATACAACAGAACTTAGGGGTTCCAAGTTGATTTGAGTCCCAGCTTGGATTACTTTTGGGTTTACGAGTAGAACTGAGTCCCACTTTGGTTCTGCTGTAAAACCGGAATTCGTGTTTAAAAAAAAAATTTTGGTTGTGGATTGCATGTAAACTAGGGGTGTGCACCGGCCACTTTTCGTGTTTTGTGTTTTGGTTTTGGATCTGGATCTTTCTTCCTGTTTTGGATCTGGATTGGTTTTGCCAAAACCACCCTTCCGTGTTTTGGGTTCTGGGTTTTGTGTTTTGGATCTGTATTTTTTTTTAAAAAAGCATAAAAACAGCTAAAATCAAAGAATTTGTGGGTTTTTCTGCTCCTATGCTATTATTAACCTCAATAACCTTAATTTCCACTCATTTCCAGTCTATTCTGAACACCTCACACCTCACAATAGTGTTTTTATATCCAAAAGGTTGCACCGAGGTAGCTGGATGACTATGCTAAGAGATACGAGTGGGCGGCACAAACACGTGGTCCATCTAGGAGTGACACTGCAGTGGCAGACAGGATGGCAGTTTGAAAAACTAGGCCCCAAACAGTACATAATTCAAAGAAAAAAAAGAGGTGCAAGATGGAATTGTCCTTGTGCCCTCCCACCCACCCTTATGTTGTATAAACAGGACATGCACACTTTAACAAACCAAACATTTCAGCGCCAGGGTCTGCCACACGACTGTGGCTGAAATGATTGGTTCGTTTGGGCCCCCACAAAACAAGCTGGCAATTAATCTGTCCCTGCACAAACTGGCTCTACGTAGGCAAGATGTCGTCCTCATCCTCCTCATCCACCGATTCCTCACCCTCTTCAGTGTTGTGTACATCCTCATCCTCACAGAGTATTAATTCGTCCCCGCTGGAACCACAGGTCCCTCTGTACGTTCTGGAGGCTGGTCTCCCTGGAAGAGTTGATAATTCATTTTATGAACATCATCTTCTCCACATTTTGTGGAAGCAACCTCCTACGCCTTTCGCTGACAAGGTTCCCGGCTGCACTAAACACTCGTTCGGAGTACACACTGGAGGGGGGCAACTCAGGTAAACTAGAGCCAGTTTGTACAGGGACCTCCAAATTGCTTCTTTTTCCTGCCAGTACAGGTACGGACTGTCTGACATGCCTACTTGGATGCTGTCACCGATGTAATCCTTTAACAGACAGACGCACGCTTGTCGCTGCTGCTTTGACGATGCAAGTGCAGCTACAGCCCACACAATTCACAAAGACAGAAAAAAAAAGAATTTTTTTATTGTTTGTGGAGCTCACTTTGAGGGTTACACCACCCTTTAACAGACAGACGCATGCTTGTCACTGCTGCTTTGAGGATGCAAGTGCGGCTACAGCCCACACAATTCACAAAGACAGAAAAAAAAGAAGAATTTTTTTATTGTTTGTGGAGCGCACTTTGAGGGTTACACCACCCTTTAACAGACAGATGCACGCTTGTCGCTGCTGCTTTAATAATGCAGGTGCGGCTACAGCCCACACATTTTACAAAGAGAAAAAAAAAGAAGAATTTTTTTATTGTTTGTGGAGCGCACTTTGAGGGTTACACCACCCTTTAACAGACAGATGCACGCTTGTCGCTGCTGCTTTAAGGATGTAGGTGCGGCTACAGCCCACACAATTCACAAAGACAGAAAAAAAAGAAGAATATTTTTATTGTTTGTGGAGCGCACTTTGAGGGTTACACCACCCTTTAACAGACAGACGCACGCTTCTCGCTGTTGCTTTAAGGATGCAGGTGCGGCTACAGCCCACACATTTCACAAAGAGAAAAAAAAGAAGAATTTTTTTATTGTTTGTTTAGCGCACTTTGAGGGTTACACCACCCTTTAACAGACAGACGCACGCTTGTCGCTGCTGCTTTGAGGATGCAGGTGGAATCTAGATGGGATTTGGAACCGGGGATACACTACCTCCATCAATTGTCTAAATCCCACTGCACTAATGGCGGATACCAGACGAACGTCTAACACCAACATAGCAATCAAGGCCTCAGTTATACGTTTTGCTTCAGGATGACTGCTGTCGTACTTCATCCTCATCGCTAGGGACTGTCGGAGGGTCAATTGTTTAGTAAAAGTAGTGGTGTTCCTACTTCCTCTCTGGGATGATGAACAACTCCCAGCAGCAGCAACAGCACTAGGAGGAAGTGGTTCTTGATCTTTCCCTATTTTATTTTTATCGGAGAAAGTTTGGTCCTCCATTTATGTTATATTGATATATACGTGCGGCTAAGGCGCACACAAACACAGAAAATATTTTTTTTTATTTTTGCTGGAGAGTAGTGCACTTTGTGGGTTACACCACCCTTTAAGGAATGAGCCAGCCTTTACTTATGGGACACAGGCGCACGCTTGGCGCTGCTCCTTTGTTGATGCACGTGCAGCCACAGTACACACAATTCACAAACACAGAAAATATTTTTTTATTTGGTTTGGAGTGTACTTTGGGGGTTACAGCACCCTTTAACTGTCAAGCCAGCCGGCCCTTTACTTATGACACAGGCGCACGCTTGGCACTACTTTGTTGATGCACGTGCGGCTACTGTGCACACAATTCACAAACACAGAAAATATTTTTTTATTTGGTTTGGAGTGTACTTTGGGGGTTACAGCACCCTTTAACGGTCAAGCCAGCCGGCCCTTTACTTATGACACAGGCGCACGCTTGGCACTACTTTGTTGATGCACGTGCGGCTACTGCGCACACAATTCACAAACACAGAAAATATTTTTTTATTTGGTTTGGAGTGTACTTTGGGGGTTGCAGCACCCTTTAACGGTCAAGCCAGCCGGCCCTTTACTTATGACACAGGCGCACGCTTGGCACTACTTTGTTGATGCACGTGCGGCTACTGCGCACACAATTCACAAACACAGAAAATAATTTTTTATTTGGTTTGGACTGGAGTGTACTTTGGGGGTTACAGCACCCTTTAATGGTCAAGCCAGCCTGCCGTTTACTTATGACACAGGCGCACCCTTGGCACTACTTTGTTGATGCACGTGCGGCTACTGCGCACACAATTCACAAACACAGAAAAAAAAATTTTTTTTTAGCACTTGGGGGGACCACCCCTGATGGACAGAGCACCCCCTGGACAACACTACATCACCCATTTAGGACTGGGACACTGCACAGGACTTTGGAGTGGACACAGCCCCTATGGACAACTGACTGCACAACACAGTCCAGCCAGCCCCTATGGACTTTGAAGTAGTGGACACAGCCCCTATGGACAACAGCAGCACAGCGCAGCACAGCACAGCACAACACTACTCTGCACTACACTACACTACACTACACAGCCCAGCCAGCCCTAACTCCCACCCTCCCTCTTCACTGTCCACAGCCGAGTGAGAAAATGGCGCCGACGCGGGTACCTTATCCAAAACCCGCAAGACCCGGAAGGCGGGATGATGACATTTTGCCTCGATTTCAGATCCGAGTCAGGCGGGAAAAGTCGAGCCTGACTCGGATCGGCTTCGGATCGGGGGGGCTCGGGGGGGGTTCGGATTTAAGAAATCCGAACCCGCTCACCCCTAATGTAAACAGGTACAAATTACATGATTTTAGCTGTATTTATCAATTTTAAAGAATACCAAAACCAAATCTGAAACGAAACACTTGAGGGTGGTTTTGCCAAAACCAAAACACAAGGGTCAGCGCACATCTGTTCTTGGATCTCCCAAAATCTGTATTTTCAGATCAAAAAAGTAGGCAAATATGTTCTAAAGCAGAGGTTCTCAAACTTGGTCCTTAGAACCTCAAACAGCTCACGTATTCCATGTCATTTAGCAGGTGCACAGTTGTACTCATTACTCACTGACACATTTTAAAATATCCACAGGTGGAGCTAATTATTTCAGCTGTGATTCTGTGAGGAGACCTAGAAAACATGGGATCCTGAGGACTGATTTTGAGAACATGTGCTCTAAATCATCCCTCTGGTGTCCAATATTAGTAAGTTCTAATGCTGGCCATACACGCTACAATTATCCACATATCCGTGGATCGCCCCCATAATTGTAGCATGAGTGCGGGCGACGGAGGGTTAAATATTGCTTGGTCGGGCATGCCGGATTGTCCAGCATGCCTGTCCGATGCGATATTTATTAGTTAAACTGTCGGCCACATTGGGCAGTGCATGCCCAGCCGTGGCCGACAAACAGACATTTCCTGTGTTCCTTCCCACGGAGCGCAGATGTCGGGGCTAATATACTGTGAGATATCTCACTGTGTATGCAGCGGATAACGATACTGCCTTTGAACCTCTATATGCCCCTGCCTATACCTTCTAATATCCTGTGTAAACCTCTAAGGATGACGCTAATTTGCATACGCAGTCATACAGTAAATAAAGACTCCAGACCTAGAACCTGTGGTTCCAAAGCACAATGTATTATTCAAGTAAAAGTACAGCAGTTACACGCTATGATGCTCATATAATCTTAGTGCAAAGAGATTATACAGACCCAAGTACAATTATACATACGCAGCGCTCTCTGGTCCAGATGTTAGGCATCAGCATTCAGCACAAAGACTAGGAACCCAGGGTCAGAGCACACATATTTATACCCCCCAGGAATAAACAACACAATAGAGAAGTTTGTTGCTAATACCATTGGTCCTAAAGGAGAGGGCATATGTTACAAGGAATTTAACAGGTTGGTTCAAATAAACACAGTCCAGCCTCTAACAACTGGAGTTCTCTGGTTTCCCACCTCATGCAAATCCTAACAGTTGTTCATATAATGAACATTTTGTTGCTTGAAGTCTCTGCGGTCCATAAGTTGAGAATGCATGTTGCAATCTCTCCATCGATATTACCGGAATACTGTTGAGAGAGTACGCATCATTACAATACCAAACATGGCTTACTTATCATGTATAAAACCTTAGTTACGAAATAATCTTTATTTCATAGCAATTATAGTAAATGTGCATACTTGAATCTTATACCTTAAAGCTTATGGAACCTTGTATGTGAATATGTAATGTGTGAGTATGTGGGGTTTGATGTAAAGACGCTAGTTAACTTGGGGCAGATGCGTGTGCATGGAGCTAATATTCAGCGTTTTCATACAGGGTCTTATGCATTCGCTAATATGCGACTAGTTAACAGCACAATTGCGCGTATTAATGTGTGTATGAGAAATGGTGCACTTAAATCTCACTTAAACTCACAGTGATTACGCAATTATAGCATGAGCCTCTACAGGCACGTGAATTCATTAGAGCACAGAGATAACGCTGATCTGAAGTCTTAGAGAATCTGTGTGGAGGGAGACCACCATAGACCAACATGGGGAGCACTTCTTCGCTCTCAGAAATCCCTAGAAGTTAACACCTAGCAGTGTGGAATGCTGAGCATTATAGTTCCATGACTTGCTCATGCCCCAGCAGCTCCCACCCTTTTCAGGCTCCAAAATACTGGTCTTTGTTCTCCCAGGGCCTGTGTAGATGCAAATTAGCACAGTTATAAGACCCAAACCTCAGATAACACTCTTGGCTTTGAAGTTATTTTATTGTAAGAAGCCTGCTAATGTAAGGTTCTACAAACGACCCTCTTGCTGTTTCGAGCAGGGCCACCTGGAGTGAGAGCAGACATTATGTCCATGAAGCTTGTCTTCACAGGCTAGTTGTCACGTGGCCATTTGCTCTGTTTAGCTAATGCAAACCAATTTTGACATACTGTACAGCCATTTCTGAAATATATCCTTTAGGGGAATTATAATAATATACACTTTATCCAGAGCACCCAAACTACGTAAAGTCATGAAATGGGCTTTTGATGAATCGCCGTAACTTATGGCGATGGTCACAGATGCAATCGCATGATGCTAATAGTAATATCGCCACATGTACTAAAGTGTGAGTTTATCTAAAATGGCGCTTAGGTGGCCATTCGCAAAATGGCGTCTTGTGATCTCATTTCCAAGATGGCGTCTTGCGGCCAGTCGCAAGATGGTGTCGCTGCTATCCAATTTTAAACTGATCTTGTCTCAGCCAATTATCCAGCTTCGACACGGACATCTGCGGGCTGGCGGGCATTTTATCTGGACATGTATGCCCAGCTTTAGTTGCAGCCAATGGATGTGAATGGGGGTGCCAAGCAATGTAGGACCTCTAACTTTTATATTCATAAACTGTCTTTTTAATTTATTTTTCATGAAAATGCAGGTCAGTTTCCCTGCACAGAGCATGATAAACAGTCACTATAGTGAATACCTGTAGGAAGATGAAATAAACAGGTGTTTTCTTGGAAACAGCATGTAGCACAGCAGAGAGCATAAGTGGATTCATAAACAGTCATCCGGAAACAATATGTTGGATAACAGGAGAGTTTTTTATCACATTACTTTTTTTCTAGTCAGCAACTTGCACAATCTACCTGCAGTTTTTTTGCATAATAAAAATATACTTTATGTAAAAACAGCTTATTCTTTTACTGTATCAGGAAAAACTAATAAGCAGATAATCTAAGGACAATATTATATCCTATGCTAGAGAGAACTATCCCTATTATAATAACTAATGACCACTAACCTCTTTATTTGTGAGGACTTGAATTGAAATGCAATACTTACAGATACCAGTGAGCAACATACAAAACATCCTATTGACCAACATGGGCAGCATGGTGAAGCAACAGTTAGCTTGCTGCCTTATAGCATAGTCTTGGGTCACGGGTGTGATTCCAACCAAGACCCTATATATGTGGAGTTTATATGTTCTCTCCACTTTGTAGTGGGTTTCCTCTGGCTACATCGGTTACCTCCTACAATCCAAAACACTTAAATGCTCTATGGTCCGATCACTCCGCACACTCATGCCACACAAAACACACCATACCTTATCTAAAAATAACAAGACAGAGACAGCGTTGGATGAAAATGGGTCAGCTTTTTATTAATATCAAAACTAGAAACCCATTTAACAGAACCTATTTTATGCACAATTTAACTATTTAGCATAATTTCTAACTTTAAAAATTTCAAGGCAAAATGGTGGCGGGGACTTGAATGGCCTAGCAGAAGCAACATGCTTATCAATATAATAAGAAAAACAACAAAAACTACAGGCCTGAACAGCCCACCACAAAATGGAACATCGGGACCAACTGCCCCCTTTCCCCCTGCAACTCGCAAGGTGTCCAGGCCTCCTGCCCTACCTTGCGGGGATTACAACTTGGTCAGCCCCCGTGCATCCGAGGGGCACCGTAGCCACCTGGACCGGTGGTGCTCACTGCACCCACAAGTTCGCCCCAGCCGCATGGGCAACCCCCCTGGAATCAATGAAAGACCAACACTGCTAAACTTTATGAAAAGGCCATACAAGACCGCCCAAATGAGGACAAGGACCGCCGCCACCACCATTACTAACTCTCAAACTCCAACTAACCCTAAGCATCCAAATTCCTTAGGGCACTAAACAAGTTCCTAGAGAAAATCTCTAACCTGCCCCTAGACAGGTGCACGCCATTGGGCTTATAAAGGTGTCTGTCCACAACTGAGATGTTCGAGTGCCCCACTACGGCACCGCCACTACCTGCGATGGCTCTACCCACCACAGAGTTAATTCTCCTTCTGGAGAGCTCGATAGCCCCCGGGCGCTCAGCCCCTCTCCAAAAAAGTTTTTCGACTATCTCTGACCAAATGACCTGACAGAAAGGCCACTCCTGGATCAGCGCCAGCAACTCCCTCCGGATGGACATGTGCAAATCCAAGCATGTCCTTTCCGTCAGGTGATTCCCTCCCAGATGGATGACCAGGAAACGGGGGTACCTGAACCTGGCCACTGTGTCCCTAAGGACCTCTTCTAGCTGTGCCCATTGCATGCCCCGGTGCCCCATCCACCGGACATGTGCTAACTCTGGGAGCTCCCCAGCAGACAGAAGCACCTCTGACCTAGATAGCCACAATATAAAGGAATGCCCTAGTATCCAAATAAAGAACTCATCTAGACGACATCCCGGCAGGGAAAAATGAAGGGAAAAATTTTTTATATATCGTGCAAAATGTGATTCATATGCAAAACTGGTAAAATTTAGTATCTAAGGGGTGTGTATCATGCTAAGACTAGGCCTATTTGCACTTATTCCTAACACCTGGCATGAGGGATGTTTGGGCAGGGAAGGGATCCCAACTTGGCTTGAGGCAAAAACACAAACACTCCACCGGCTGGCATAAGCCAAAGTTAAAACCAGTGGCACAAACAAAAATTCCTCAAGACCCCCACCTAGGTCGAGTAGCTAGTCCCCAAGTTGGGATGAGCAAAGGCCCGAAGCCAGGCGTAACATAAGGTAACAACACCCAGCTCCAAACCCCTGCAGCACTGCCGTTGACCATGTCCCTCGTCATAACACTGGTTCTTCTGATCCCGTGTATGACTAGATGGGCCAACCGTAACAGGTGACTGTCACGACAATGGTTTCACGGCATGGCGGTCGGAGGGTGATACCTGTGAGGACGCTATGGCGAGGGGCGTCTGGTGGTGGTGCTGGTGCCTGGCAGGGAGCATTGGCTGTGTGTGGTTCTGTGTGGGCATACTGTCACTCCAGTCTGGTTAGGCCTGGTGGTGCTTCCGTTCCGTTCTGGCATGGGCGCCGCCATCTTGCCTCCGGTCAGGTGACCTAGTTGCCCTATCCTGTTGTGTCACATGCTCTTCTCTGACCAGTCACGGCTGAGCACTGGTGATTTAAGGGAGTTCAGAGCTCCCTTGCATTGCCAGTGCAACATGTTTCTCAGTGAGAGCTGAGAGAGAGAGTTCCTGTGCTTTCACCTGTCTATTGGTTTCATTGCCTAAGCCTGCTTCACCTGACCTGTTCCAACCCTGCTGGATTCCCCTGCTTCCTCCAATTAAATCCCTATTGCCTGAGCACCTGTGTCAGCTGGACTTACCCTGCACCCTCCATTTACCTTTTCCCCTGCCTGAGAACCTGAACCTGCTGTTTCCCTGCCCCTTGCCTCCACTTACTCCCAGCTGAACTTCATTACCTCTGCCTGCTTTCTGTTACAGCTCACCATACCTGCATACTGGACTGTTCCTGCCTGTCACTTTCTGGACATTCTCCCATTTACTCCACTACAGTCATCAAGTGCACTTTAGTGCTATACCTGGACTATTTATTTTGCCATTCCCATGTCTGTTAAGCCACTCATTAAAAGTTCTACATTTATTTTTAAATCTGCCTCAGTGTCTGCTACTGATACCACCCCCGGGTCCACAACAAAACCAGAACCTCACAGCGACAACACAGCAAGCAGGTGCAAGCCCTCATTACCCCCTGCCAGTGGGCGAAGGAGGACGCCAAGGACCACCCCCTAGAGGCTGCCGAAACTTGTATGTGACCTCCCCCGGGTAGAATAACCCCAGTGCACCAGCCCTGGGCAAAAAGGGGGGGGCTTTGCTGCATTGCACCTGCCCACAGTGTCCTAATACCAAAAGTCTGGCAAGGCGGTGTAGGGCCGGCCTCCGACGGAAACCAAGCTCCCACCTTACCATCCTTTCCGTAATGGATACAATGCAGGCCGAGACTCGTGGCCCATGCCCGTGGCCTGTTGCCCGAGTATGAATCATAAAACCAGATCTTACCTCGAGACCTTTCCCTCAAGAGGAATTGGCTCCATGGCTCCCATGAAGCGAGGTACGCCCTGTAGGTCCCAGGGGCCAGGGACCGGTGTGCTAGTGCCTCCACACTGGATGAACCACCGGCCACACAAGATCGGGACATGAGTCACTGACATTGTTTGCCCAAGGGGCAAGTATCTTAAACCTTGTCCACTCAAAGTGCAAAAGCGCATCGGCAACCTCTTTATTAATCCCAGAAACATGCCTAGTGCTAAATCCAATATTAAATTGCAGGCAGCGCAATATAATTTGTGGAATCGCTCGAATGGCGGGCAAACCAGCAGCTTTCTGTCAATTAAAAGCCTCCACCACACCCATGTTATCGCACCAGAATATGATCGCCCTATCCTGCAACTGCCCACCCCAAAGTTCCAGCGCAACCGTGATAGGGAAGATCTCTAATAAAAGCATGTTCCTGGTCAGTCCCTCTTTCCCCCAGCTGGATGGGCCAATGAGCAGCGCACGAACACCTCCCGAGCAAGGTGCCAAACCCTACTGACCCTGCCGCGCCCGTGAATATCTGTAAGGCTGGCCAAATACAAACTCTATTGAAATTAATCAAAAAGGAATCCCAAATACCCAGGTCCCACCGAATCTCAAAAAATGATTGGGGCTGTGCACCTTAGCCGTCAATCTTTCCAATTTTCTGCAAAAAATCCTACCGAGGGTGATCACCCTACAGGCACAATTGAACAAGCCTAGCAGCGACTGTGCCTGCCTCAATGTTAGTTTACCTACCGACAGGGCCAGCACTATTTCATCCTGCAGGCACCACACTCTTCCGGCAACCGACAAAATCCCCCCATCGTGTCGATTTCGATGCCCAAAAACAAAAGCCTAGTGTTTGGGCCCTCCGTCTTGTCCGCTGCTATGGGAACTCCAAAATTCGCAAACAGCATGTTCACGTACCATGACAACAGCTCACACCTAAGCGAATCGTGAGGGCCGACCAACAAGAAGTCATCTAGATAATGTGCTATCCCTGACTCCCGAGACCCCTTGGATAAGCACCAATGCAAAAACGAGCTAAACCGTTCGAAATAGGCACACGAAATCGCGCAACCCATGGGTGAACATTTGTCAAAATAGAATCCGTCGTCAAGTCGGAACTCCATAAAATGAAAAAAACATGGGTGGAGGGGAAGCAACTGAAAAGCCGATTCTATATTGACCTTGCACATCAAGGCCCCTTTTCCAAATGAACAAACCAATTAAAGTGCATCGTCAATAGACTGATATACCACTCAATATTACTCGTCCAGGATAACATCGTTCACTGACAGCCTCTTCGGGTATGACAGGTGCTGATTAAAGCGAAGCTTCCCCCATGCCTTTTTGGGAACCACCCCAACCGGTGAGAGCACCAGTCCTGGAATGGGAGGCCCTGGAAAGGGGCCTGCAATCCTACCCAGTTCCACTTCCTTGTCAACCTTTGCTCTTAATAAGCATATTGCGAGCCGAATGAAGGTTCTGACCCGAACCCCCTTGTACGATGCTGACTATAGGTAGCTGGAAACCCATTGAAAAACTTTCCCATAAAAACCTTGCGATGCCACAAAGCGGGTACGCTTCCAACCATGACGCCATGGCCTCGACCCTAACAGGTATGGGGGCTCTACTAAATGTGTGGGCTCTACTTGGGGGAGGGATCCGCGGGACCGCGGCTAGCATTACCACCTTTTCCCCTGGCCACACCCCCTGGTCTTTTCGTGCAGTCCTTGATGGGGTGGGGGCCTCCACAATGAATGCAGGTGTGCCGAAAACGACAGCGGGTCCCCAACACGCATTGACCATTGTTGAAGGCAAAGCACTTTCCATGCCTCAACTTGGAACACGACCCCCAAGGACAGGAACTGAGAAAAAGTTTGAAAATGGTAGAGTAGACATGTGTATAGAAATTAAAGATATAAGGTTAAAAAAGAAATGGAAGGTGATCATAAAAACAATATATAAACACACAGGTTAAACAGTATACAGCAACACAGGCTAAATACAGTCAATACACGATGTACACTACACAATAAATTGACAGTACTTCACAGTCAATCTCCTGAAGAAAAGAGGGAGAAACAACTATATTTTACCCACAAAACCCCTGGGTCAGGCTCCACCCCTAACTAAACTGAGTCTCTATTGGCTTGAGCTAACAGACCCTAAGCACCACTCATCTACCAACTGCTCACCCTTTTAGGGGTATTCAATATGGGAACGAAAACTCTGTTTTTGCGTTAATATCGCACCTATGACGTCATTATCGCAGGTTTTAGTTTTACACCGTATTCAATTTCAAAGACTTTTCGCAGGTTCGAAAAGTCTTTGATAAAAAACGGGGATAACTTTTCACCATTGAATAGGTGTCGAAAAAAGTGCAGAATTGGGGTTTAGGGGTGCAGGCTTAAAAAAAATAGCCTGCACACCCCTGGGAATGACATTTAAAAAAGAACTGTGTCAAAAAAGGTTTTAAAAAAAAATAGCGACACCCCAAAAAATTTATAAAAAAATTGGGGTGAAAAAAAAAATGGGAAAAAATTGTTTAACAATAGGGAAATAGGTTCAGGGCTATTCGGCAAGTATGCGGCAGGTGTTTTCTAGAATAGATTTATATAAAATATAGAGTAAAAGATCCACAGCTCAAGGGACAAAGGAACGTAATGATTTTTATGCATTTTGTACCACTAGTAATGATTAGTTCGTAGGGACAGCAAGCAACTAAGTAGGAAGCAGTCCTGCCATAGCATGCAGGGTGAATTGACATCAGAAAGGAGGAAGGGGCTGTGCATTGTAGCATTAAGCTACATGGTCCACATAAGGGGATTAAAAGAGCACTTAATTCACGTGGCCGCAGGTCACCCACTAAAAGTCTATTGTAATTCCACCCCTGATGACTGTTCCCAAACAGGTCACTTGCTTTCTTATCAGCCTATTTGTTAATTAGGCACTACTATTAATTCATATCAGCCAAGTGTCCTGATTTTGGTGAGGCAGTCCTGATATTTGCGGGTGGTATTTGACTCCTGTAAGCATCCGAGACAGTGCCTCCACAATGTTCAACAATAAACTGGTCTTTCTGCAGGAAGGAAGACCCACCTGTCCGTTATACTTCTGCCCACGTGCCACAGCTACACCAATGTGTCCCAATACAAGGATTACGAATCTGGGGATGTATGGTAGTGAGGTATTCATATTCCACGAGTTAGGAAAAAACGAAATTGGAAAGGAAATTAATATCCCTTTTCCACCAAAAACCCAGGTCTGACCTGGATTTTCAGACATGGTTCCAACCCAGGTCAGACACTGTTTACACAGCACCATCGATCTGGGTTACTCTCAGGTCAGCCCCGTTCACACTGAACCTGGGTCTGCCGTGCTAAACTTGTGAGGTTATGAAAAGTGGGAGGTGACTGCTCCACAACCACCAATCAGCTCATTTTAGGCATGACCGAGGTCGGATAGTTTGGGTTGCACCGTTTACACTGCGCCATTACCCAGGTCCAGGGGCGTTTCTAGAGAGGAGGGGGCAGTCTCCGACACTGGCCATCTCCTATCTGCTCGGCTGCTGGCAGCGCACTGAGCTCTGCGCGGCCATCGCCGGAGTTATAGACTCTAGGCACTAGAGTGTGCCCAGAGTCTATAGAGTATGCACAGGTCACCGGGAAAATGGCCACAGCGGGCATTTTCCCTGTACTGCGCATGCGCAAACGATGGGAAAATGGGCGCAGTGGCCATTTTTCAGTCATTTTTAGAGCGACAGACCCTCGCTCCGATGTGGGACTCCGGAGAGGTAAGTATGCTATGGGTGCAGGGTGTGCAATGCAGGGCCCTCCTGGACCCAGGGGCCCGTGTACCCCGCACACCCTGCACCCATTATAGATATGTCCCTGCCCAGGTCCACCCAGGGTCTGACCCTCATAGGCAAATGCAGGGGGGGTTACATCTGCCTGGAAACCCCCCTCCTCAGCCAACACAATGACCACAATAGAAATAGTAATGTAATAGATTGTTACTAGTGCTGCATGTTGTTCTCAGTATCACAAATGAATTAATTAGCACCACCTGTGGATCTTTTAAGATGTATCAGCCAGTAATAAATAACCTGTGCACCTACTAGAAGATCTGGAAAACATGCACTGTTAGAGATGCACTGCTTTAGAGCCCAATATGTACATATACAGTATGTCAAGGGCAGTGCTAGGTACTTCTGCTGCTCCTCCAGGCTCCCGGACTTGCTCCAATAGTCTGGAATGGTGCCCACATCTAAAATAAATATGTTAAAGCTCAGGCAGGATGACCTACTGGTGCATCTAATGGCTTACTGTAATCACTGGTCATGTATATGCTGGAATTAATACACACAATACACTTTGTGTGACGCTTATTAAAGCTGGTTAAGTACTAATTCTGCCCTCCTCATTGACAGGCCACGCTCGCTCTAAAATTAAGCATTTGGAAACCCCCCTCTGGAAATCCTGCATTTGCCACTGACCCTGGTAGCTACCTGGATTGGATTGCAGGGTCACTTGACCTGGGTTATTTTTCAGGGACCCTTTTACACTGAGCTGCGACCCGGGTAGACCGAGCAATAACCCAGGTTTTTGCTCTGGTGTAAAAGGGGTATTATAAGAAGTTATTCTGTCTCCCTATCTGCAGTTTGACATAAATATAAAACACTGTCAGTACTGTGGCCTTTTACTTGCTCAGGAGCAGCAGAGCTCCAATTGTTTCTGTGTCCTGTACTCCATAAATATGAATCTTCTCTGTCTGATCTGTTTCTATACACTGGGGTGAAGTTTTCATATGCCCGTTCAAAACGTTCAGGCTTGATGAGATCCCTGTTCCAATTCCTGTACAAGACCGATCAAAATAATGTTCTTCTTTCTTAATTGCTGTCTATATTACCGAATCTGTATTATTTCCTCCACATTAATATTTAATTAAAACCTTTATATTTGATACAAACATTTTCTAAATGGTATATGTAAATAATGATCACATCTCCGGGTCTCTGGAACACATGAGTAGCATGCAATGCCAGCAAACATTTCTTATAATATCTCACATTATAATGTTGCAAGAACAACATAACCACTTAACTGACATTTTATTTTCCTAAAATGTTATTCAATGTAATTAGTTGCATCCTCCATTGAAAAACCTCTGAATAGCCTTATGAGCTTGTTATTTAATCCCCGCTTAACCACAAAGCTAGTATTTGGGTCTGAACATATAGTAGACCTGGACACTGAAAGGTCAAGGACACCATCACATCCTTTCCTTCTCCAGTGATTTGAGCAGGGCAGTGGAGAATGATGATGCATTTCAATATTAATGGAGCCATCGCATCCCTGCTCCTGCATCATATTACAGGGAATCAAGTCAAAATGTCTTGCTGACACTGCTGTGATGATCTAATTCCTAGCACCACGCCCCGGCCTCTCCCACCTGGATCGCTCCCTCCCATGCTCCCCAAAAGAGCAGATAAGGGAAGTAGGTAATTATTGTTTTGTATTATTTAGCTTGTCCTGATAGAAGAAGCTAGGCAGTTTAATATGTTGAAAAATAAATGTGAGCTTGTGCGCCCACAAACAATTGCATGTTTTACGGATCAGCTTGTAGGTCTTTAAGTCTAATGCTAATTGGCTCATGGGTTTCTGCTCTTTTGCAGCCTGTTACCTGGAGACTCAGGTGGTCAAATCTATTCATGAGATTTAGTTACTCTATTTGGTCCATTGTCTAATTAAGATGCCCTCGCATCAGTATGACGAAGAATTCTGTCACAAGTAGGATGGGGTATTGGTAATGGACATAAGTTGCAAATATGTAGAGGTGTGGCTGGAGGTAGTGCAACTTGCCCGGTTCTCATGGGACAGCAAGTGCAGCCCTCATCTCCAATTCCCAGAAGGGAGGTGGCTGTGCCTTCTCCTAGGGGCTGCTGCTATGCTTACAATGGAGGGCCAGTGTCATTTTTGACAACTCTGTCTTTGCTACAGTGCAGCCCATCCCATTAAAGATTGCCCCCGAGGACCAGCGAGGCCAGCTATCCCTTTCTAAGCACACACTCTCACACTTGCCTATGATATTGAAATATTCAGCCCTCACAAGTTGTGATGCCCTGTGCCTAAGTCAAGTGGACGCTGAATGCTTGCCTTTCCACCATACTTCTCTTGTTTATAAATAAAGCTGGCCATTATTTATTAAATGCCAAATTCTGGTCTCATGTATTTATTTTAGTTAAGCTTTAGAATGTTAAATTGGTTTCATTTATGGTTTACATCTGTCATTCGACAATAGAGAGTTTATCGTGTTTCATAGCAGATGTCTGTGAATGCATTCTGTTTTAAGAGGTTATTACTGTATTTTATGTACCATGAAAAGCAGTTTGGATCCTTTAACTAAAGCTCAGCTTAACCTTAATGATTGTCCAAATATGGCAGATAACGTAAAGAATATCCGCTGACCTAGAAATGCAAGATACACCTATAC
This sequence comes from Taudactylus pleione, assembly GCA_031769625.1. Taxonomy (NCBI): domain Eukaryota; kingdom Metazoa; phylum Chordata; class Amphibia; order Anura; family Myobatrachidae; genus Taudactylus; species Taudactylus pleione. The sequence goes on from JAUIMM010000544.1 coordinate 2,762,793, forward strand.
TTATCATCAAAAATGCAACACTTTGCTTTCAAAAGTACATCTTATAGTCTGCGTCATCTTTCCGAGAATGTAATACTTTGCAAATTAATTTGATCATCTATATTTGACTGCCCTAGTCAGCTCTATTCAGCAGAAAACTGCAAAATCTCAATGAGAACAAATTACAGCAGCAGGTTATTGCTGCATATGCGGAAATTGAGTTTTCAATTCTCCTGTGAATAAATTATAGAGATCATGTAAATTTATGTAGAAATACTTAAGGGTCCTATTATTATTATTAACAAGGATCATGTTAGAATATTATTATGTAAATGACTTGTTCCTTAGACAATACGAACGCTCTTGTAAAACCTAACTCTGTATATGCAGTGCTAATATACTTGGCAGCCTGTAGACCAGGGCTCCGGTTCGTGTCCTGAGCATCTTTGGGGATTCCATACGGGAGTATGAACCTGAGATCAGTCATAGGGGTAAAGTTGCAAAGCGTCGGTTTTCATTTTTTGGGCGATCTTCCTTCAGTTTTGCAATCTGTCCATTTACCAAAGGCAAAACTGACTGAAAACCAACTAAAAGACTGATTTTAGGACACTTTAGAACATCAGATCTACTATTGATTACATTACTATTGATTACATAGCAGTGGTGTCCCTCCCCACGTTGTCACCCGCTGCGGGGAGGGACATTGTGTGCTCGACGCAGCCGAGTTCACCCAGAAAAGGGGGCGTGGCCTTGTGAAAAGGGGCATGGGCTTGCCGGATTGGGGCGTGGCTTCGCATGCCCGATTCCCCATGGTCCCGTTCCTAATATTACTGAGGGGGGGTGCAGGGGGTGCTGACTGCCTTGTGTTGCAGTGCCGGCTCCCTCACAGTGTCAGGAGCAGGGTGCAGCACTTAATACTACAGTGCAGCACCCGGCTCTTGTCACTGTGGTGGAGTGTCAGTCTGCACCTTGGTGTCACCCCTCGGCGGGTGACACTGGGTGCGGCCCGAATCCCCCGCACACCCCTTGTGACACCACTGTTACATAGACAAGTATACAAACTGCACATTTACTAAGCATTGGTTTGCAAACCGTCCAAAAACTGACCACAAACAGATGGCCAACCTGCACAAAAAATAATAGACTACCATCTGACAGGCATGTTTGAGTTTCCTTTGTATTTCGTTATTGCAAAACTAAAATTAAAGTAATGTTACCTCATATAGGAAAGGTGCTGTTTAAACATAAAAAATACAATTGAACCGTTTGTCAAAATAGGCTTACCTTTGCCTGTTAAACAAATAAAAAATGTAATAAACTTTCTATCGTCAGATGATATATGTGACCCATAAACTTAAACTAAACTTAACTAAAATAAACACAGGAGACCAAGTTATGCCTTTTAAATTAATTGGTCAGCTTTATTTGGTTACAAGGTAGACATGGTGGCAGGAGAAAGAACGGCAACTAACCAGCGCCCACTTGTCTGAGGCCGGAAGTATATCACAACTTGTGAGGGCCAACTATCCCAGACAAGGGTAGGGTGATCTTAAAAACTTGCAATGGCCAACTATCCCTTTCAGAGCAAGTGATGCGGCCCCAACACCCATGCCAATGCACCATTCATCCTGCTCGGTCGAGAGGTGCCGCTGACCCCAATAGGGTGAAATCAGCCTATCAGTGCATTGAAGGGGTGTGCACCGCTATTACTGCTGCAAGATGGACACTTCAATATTGACGGTCTTTCCCTGCTAATGAAATAATGCCGACACAAGACACAAGAGGGTAGGGAGGGTGGGAGATCAATTCAAGTAGGCAGATTTACCACAGTAGATTCTCTACACCCTCTCACTAAACCCGCCCCTTAACCTAACGTCCTATCACATCTGCCTACTACTGTCAACAAACATTTTTAACTTTATTAACCCCTCTATCCCTGACTAGAAGTTTATGTGCCGTCGGCTCTATTCCTAACCTCCGTTATATTAGTAAGTATGCTGAAATGTACATTTAATGTCAGGAAATAATTGGACATGTTCGTTTCCTTTTAGGCTGGGGATTGGTCCTCAGGGTTTGTGCATGTGTATCCTCTCTGCTCCTTCTCCTCTCCCCCTCCATCTAAACGAATAACAAATAACACAACGAAGACAGGCAAGACAAAAAAAAAAAAAAATTGATAAAGAAAACCTACACTAACACTACACTCAGGGCAGGTTCTAGCGTTAGTGGAGCTCAGGGCGAGAGCTTACTTCGGTGGTCGGATCTTCGGGTGTGTGGCCATAACTATGGGGGTGTCCAGGTGTGCACCGGACCACCCATTAGTCAGCTGGCTAAAAATTTAAATAACCTCGGCTGCTCCCCGCCGCGTTATGCCTGGTAAGGCCCGGGAGGAGTTGTTAGAGAAGTACCTCTTTTTTGCCAGTGAGTGGCAGGCAAGAGCGGGCAGGGTGATGGCAGGCAATAGTGGGCTGTACCATCAGATTAGATGGCGCCGGTGGGGTGACTGTGGCCGCAGCACCCCGAGCGATAGCCCTGCTTGCCGGCCTCTAGAACCGCCACTGACTACACTCCACACAAACACAACAGAGGCATACACAAATAATCACTGACAAGCTGGAAAATATAAATGACACCAGTCAAGAAACATAAAACAAAATTTAAACTAATCTGGATGAGGTATGTTTTACCCTATAGAAAACCATCAGGATATGTTGCTCTATCTGTAGTGTATTTTTTAGGAGATGAGCGGTCCGGTTCTACTCTGTTATGTTCAGATGTGAAAATGGCATCTTATTAGCTATCCAGCTCTCGTGTTTTGAATAGCCACTAAGATAAATATGAACTTGCGCTAATTTGGCAAAAACAACTGAGTAGAACCAAACCATTCCTTTTTAGTAGAGTTGTACGGTTCGGTCTCTAAAAATCCGCATCCAACAGAATTTCATGAATCCGGATAAATACAAGTTGCTGTTCTGATTTCCTGTGGAGATCCGGGCAAATCCGAGTCGTGATTCTGATCTTTTTGCGGTTTGGAATTCTGATTTTAAATCTGAATTTCAGGATTTGGATTGCATAAATTACATGATTTTAGCTGTTTTTAAAAACTTTTTATCTATTTTTTTTTTTGAAATCCAGATCAAAAACCAATACACCTGAGGGTGGTTTTAGCAAAACAAAAACATGAACATGAATCCAGATCCAAAACACAGGGATCAACGCACATCTCTAATTTTTAATCGGTTTTGATTTCTGTTTTCATCATTAATGTCAAAACCTACAATAAAACTGCCCAACATCGCTGTAAGTTTTCAATTGACACTGAAAACCATTTAATAGTAAATACACATATTTACACACAAACACGTCAGTTTCGGCGGTAAGTACTGGGATTAGGGGGAAGGTTAGGGTTAGGCTCTAGGCCCCAGGGGTGGGCAATAAGCGGCCTTCCAGCTGTTGATGAACTACAAATCCCAGCATGCCTTGCAACAGTTTTAGCATGGCCAAATAGTAAAACTGTGGCAAGGCATGCTGGGATGTGTAGTTCTTCAATAGCTGAAGGGCCGCTTATTGCCCACCTCTATTCTAGGAGGAGGGTTAGGATTAGGCACTAAGGGAGGAAGGTTAGGTTTAGAGTGTGGGGAGGGGGAGGTTAGGTTTAGGCATTAGGGGGAGGTTAGGTTTAGGCACTGGGAACTGGTAAAGCTCTGAAACAAAGTATGTAAATATGTAGAGAAAAGAAGACTCTTGGTTGGGGGCACTCAATTGTTGTATCAATAGTAGAAACTAGTGATACTAAAACTTAACTTTTAATGTAACAAAAATTAAAACAGTAGATAATCAATAATACATGACATACAACATACAACACAAAGATATTCCACTGCACCGCTCAGACAAGTGGAACAGATTGTGCACGTGGCACTGATCTGTTCCACTTGTCTGAGCGGTACAGTGGAATATCTTTGTGTTGTATGTTGTATGTCATGTATTGTTGATTATCTACTGTTTTAATTTTTGTTACATTAAAAGTTAAGTTTTAGTATCACTAGTTTCTACTATTGATACAACAATTGAGTGCCCCCAACCAAGAGTCTTCTTTTCTCTACATATTTACATACTTTGTATCTCTCTGACTCAGGGGAGCACCGCCAACTCAAATATTAAATCTCTTTCCATTATTGGATATTATGATCTACATATAAGTTGGTTTGAAGAGGTATATACCATCCCATCCTATGTTTGTATACTATATACACCCAGGATGTTCGCAATATTATTTCCTTTCTGTTCTTTCCTGTGCGGGCTCTAAAGATATATTTTTTCAAAGCTCTGAAACAGTCAGTAATTTGTGTGATTCTGAGTCTCACTCAGTTCTGTCTGTAGCCATATACAGAATGCAAATATTTTGGTAACAGAATGCTAATGTGACTTTACACACATCTTTGAGCTTATGCGTTGCGCTCCCCACTGTTTTTCCATCCACAGCTGCAGCCATGATCGCTGGTATTGGTACATACATCTACACCATCCTAGTTGCGAGAGATTCCCCTGGAAATGGCGTCTCCTCGGCATATACAACTCTTGCTACGTTATCACAGCACATCTTTGACACTTCAGCAATATGATTATCTTCCATTCCTCTGCCCAGCTGACACCCTTTAATACCTATTTCTCGTAAAAAGAAAATGTCCTAGATCTGTCCAACTGAGAGTCACCTGGAGATGCACAAAGCTGCATAAGGTCACTACTGCGCATGTGCAATTTGCTAATATGCGCTAGATGCGGCTGCATATGGAGCTGCACGCGACTCAGATTGAGACCCAATGTGTCATTGGTCGAAAAAAACAATGCAGCAGTGAGGATCAAAGAAAGTCTTATGTCATCACCTAAGGAGATGCAAAGAGTTATAAGCCTGGAAACCAGGATAACAATGGCTTTGTAGAAGGGGCATTTCTAGAGAGGAGGGGGCCCGTGTGCAGTCTTCGACACGGGCCCCCTCCTCTCTGTCTGGCGGCCGGTGGCGCACTTAGCCCAGCACCGGAGTTATAGACTCTGGGCACTAGAGTGCACCCACAGTCTATAGAGGATGCCCTGGTCACCGGGAAAATGGCCGCCACAGCCATTTTCCCTGTACTGCGCATGCACAAACAACAGGAAAATGGCCACATGGCCATTTTCCAGTCGTTTTTACAGCGCCAGACCCCCGCGCTGACGTGGGACTCTGGAGAGGTAAGTAATACTATGGGTGCAGGGTGTGCGGTGCGGGGCCCCCCTGGACCCAGGGGCCCGTGTTCCCCGCGCACCCTGCACCCATTATAGATACGCCCCTGCTTTGTAGTGTTAATGGTTCTTCTGGAATATATGCATGGTGGAGCTAGTAGGGGGACTCCTCCGATCCTGATTTGTCATTAATTTGTTCATATCATTGATGACATATTTATGAATGCATATCGCTTGTTTCTGTATATACAGTTCTTTTTTCTATGAAAAGAGATCCTGGGACTCAGAACAATGTTACAGATACTCAGAATAATGAATACATGATTTATAGACCATACCTTACTGTCTGTTAGGGGTTGGCATTGGCAGTGATGATGTTAACAGCAGGATTTAATGTTATGGATGATTTCATAGTGGCATGCGCAAATACATTGTTCAGCTCTTGCCTACTTGAGCCAAGAATTGTCTGGAAATGGCTTGCATGGAAAATGGGAAACTGTAAGATCTTGTGATGGGAGTGTATATAAGTGTTTGCAGGACAAGTCAGTCAGCCAGTGCTTGTGTGAGGGCAACACTGGATCAGCGAATAAGAGTGCAGCAATGAGACAGTCAGCCAATGTGTTTGATTGGCCATTGGATGAGGGAAACACTGGATCAGTGAATAAGAGTGCAGCATCAAGTCAGTCAGCGCTTATGTGAGTGCGGCATCGGATCAGTAAATACAAGGTTTTGGCCTCCCCAGTCTAATGTAGCAACCTACTGTAGGTGTTCCAAAACTGGAACTGACAGGGGGTATCTATTGGAGTACACCTTGAATCTCTAATAGCATTGTCAAAGAAGCCTGATTCTTAGCTGCTGAAGAAGAACTCATAAACTGCAAGGTATTTTGAGTATAACATACCTGTACCAGCCAACATTAAGTCCGCTCTACAAACTTTAACCATAACCAGGTACAGACAAGTGTTTGCTGCATCATAGATATCAATGCACAGTCCTTGGAGCACATTAATCCACTGTGCATTTGCAAGTGCAAATCCAGTGCAAAAAGCTCATAGTACATGCCGCAGCTCAGTCACAGAGATATTAACTGAGGTATATTACCCTGGTGTGCAGACACATAGTCTATGCAGCATTATGCAGTCACTATTATATGCCACAGCTCAGTACATAGAGATGTTAACTGAGGTACATTACCCTGATGTGTAGACTCATAGGGGTATATTTACTAAAGTATGAGTTTTTAGAAATTGAGATGTTGCCCATAGCACCCAATCAGATTCTACTTAACATTATCTAGCACCTTCTAGAACACAATAGCTAGAATCTGATTGGTTGCTATGGGCAACATGTCTGCTTCTAAAAACTCTCACTTTAGTAAATATACCCCATAGCGTGTGCAGTGGTATGCAGTCACTACTATATGCTACAGCTCAGTCACATAGAGATATTAACTGAGGTACATTACCCTGGTGTGCAGACTCATAGTGTATGTCGGCATTCATCATATTAAAATTCAAAAGGCCAACACCAGAATGTTGCATCTAATGGTGTCAACATGGTTAAAATATGGGCATCTGCGAAATGTCCAGATAGACAAAAATGTCGACATTTGAAATGTTATAATTGAAAATGTCAACGTTAGCGTTATGTTTAGACAGAAAACTGCTTGAGGACATTGTCACCATATTGACATTTGATCAGTGTTGACATGTTGTTGACCTTGTGCGTGTCGATATGATCACGTCAATATGTTGATCATGTTGACATTAGAATGTCAGTCGTCAAGATATATCAAACCTATATGCCACACCTGAGTCTCTTTTTGGGAGGTGGATATATAGTGCACTCTTCACCAACTTGTTCATCAAGTTTTGTGCTTTCCTATAAATTAGAGATGTGCGCAAACCCCCATATTTTGGTTTTCATTTTTGCTTTGGTTCTAAATCATCATTGTGTTTTGGTTTTGGCAAAACCACTCTCAAGTGTTTTTATGGTTTGGTTTTGGATTTCTTTAAACATTGATAAAAACAGCTAAAATCATGTAACTTGGACCTGTTTTTGTTCCTATTGTATTATTAACATTAATAACATTAATTTCCAGTCATTTCCAGTCAATTTTGACTACGTCACAGCACATGAAAGGAGGAACTTAAATATAATCCAAAACACTCGAGATTCAGTTTTTAGATCCGAGTTCCAAACTTGGTGAGAAGTACAGAGTCGGGATTAGGTTCAACGTGGAACCCCAAAGTGATATGAGCTGGGTCTTGGTCCTACTCGGAACCTCAAAGTTTTTCAAGTGTTCACTTTTCAGCAAAACTGAACCATTCATCTCTACTAAATAAAAAGATAACCTGTATGGTAAAAAAAATTGTATGGGCAGCAGCATTCCATCACCTAAGCTGTCCTCGACAGGGCAGCAGGCTGTGACTGTGAACACAGGGAGTGCCGCTGTATGTGCACTTGATGCAGGGGTCAGCCATTTGATCTGCTGTACGACTCTCTGGCAGTGGGAGCTCAGGAGGTAGTGATGAGTCTGCAGTGTCATCTGGCGACGTCTACTGCCACATGCACACTCCACTCTGTTAGAGTAAGGGCAGAAAATACAGGTAAGAATTGAAGCTTTGGGGGATCCGGACCAATCATGGTTTTGCTATCTTCAGCTGTGTCGGTGTATGCAGCACTGGAAGGAAAGCTGATCATTACTGTGGGAGTCTCTTAATACAAGTATAAGTTGTTGCTGAGTATAGCTCAATGTGTCTCCATGCATTTAGCACCTTCATCATTCTACTGATGAAGGTGCTAAATGCACAGAAACACATTGAGCTACACTTTGCAATACCTAATGCTTGCATTATCTCCAATACTATCACTTTGGAGAAATAAGCCCTAACAGACCCAGATTACTGCTGTATCTATACAGACTTCCCCAGAGACTCCGACAGCATTGATCAGCCTACCATCCAGTGCTGCCTGTGCTGCATACACAGACACACCTGAAGATGGCAACACCATGGTTGTTCCGGATCCACCAGAGCTTCAGTTCTGAGTTTAGGGAGACTGTGCATGTGGCAATAGCCATCACCAGCTCCCACTGCGGGCATATCACACCATCGCGAACTGCAGGAGAGTCATATGGCAGATTTGGCGGCTGACCCATGCAACAGGTGCCCATCCACCGGCACCTTCTTGGCTCCCGCTATGAGAGAGATATGGGGCCATGATCGCAGCTTACCACCCTTGGTCAGTGGAGTACAGGTATTGATGAATACCATTTTACTGTATAAACACTGCACTGGTTGTATAATTATTCCATCTAAATTCAAGGCTATATGCATATACATATTTATCATATGTGCCCTTAGACCATAATTGCTGGTACAGTATCAACGCTTGCTTTTTTAAGTCACCACTTCCCGACGGGTTGGAGGTCAAAATTTAAAAGCCTAGTGTTCTTTACAATGACTGCGAGTGCCGTCTTAAATTTTCACCTCCAACCCACCAGGTAACCCGTCGATTGTAGATAAAGCCCACTGAGTTTCTTTTCAGCGATATTCTGCAATATATGGTGTTTTATGCTTTTTATATATTTAATTTTGTGTTTTTGTTAATAAATGTGATATATATTTCTCTATGAGACTACATGTGATGTCCATAGCTCAGCCAATTTATCATTAGAATGAACTTTCATTTGATGCTGAAAAAAAATAATTGGTGCAAATATTCTTCCATTGCATCTTTCATTATTGCTATAATTGTTTATGATATCATTTTCTATTGTCTAAATCAAGCACAATTCCAAACATGCTCTCTGGCCATCTAGAATTTTTAGTCCAAAGTCTAAAAATAAGTTTTTTTGGGGAAAAAAAAGTGCAGGTTTTGTACATCAACCATTTCCATTATTTTTTTATGTAGGATAGTCTGAGCGTAGTTCTCTGTAGCAGAGCAAATAAAAACTAATACAATAGATTGCTAATATGATATGATGGGAAATTGCTTTCATGTACACATCAAAATCATTTCTCTCTTCAATTCTGCCTAAGGCTAATAGAATAGAGTTGTCTGCCTTTTCTAGATTTGTTAACAGCTAGCAGGAAAATATTTCATGCCTTCACCATGCTGGTCCTATTAAACTTATAAACAGACTTTCCATCTGCTTATCAGTTTTCTTAAAAAAAATATATAAAAAAATAAAGTAATTGCAAGAAAACCCAAGGAGCAATAAATGTGCCTGAGAATGCAGATCTATATAGGGGATTAAGTTAAAGGTGATGGGCAGATAATTATTTTTTTCCCCTTCATTATTGAATACTCCTTTTGTCATATTCTCAGTATATCTGTCCCGGAGTCTGACGGATCTCTCCATTGCCACTACATACCTGTAAGTTTCGATGTTTTCCAGCAGCTAGAATAAATCTGTTGCTATTTAATGATAGTTTATTTTTTCATTTACTATCATAGCATTCTCTCTTTCACTTCTGCTTTCAAGATTTGCACATAGCACCTAATATTCCAGGATTCAGTGATAGTGGTGGTATGGCTGGTTGGATTGGGTATGTTACCGGTTTTAACAAAGCAAAATGGCTCATATTCCCCTCCAAGTGCTCTACATCTGCCTCCCCTCTCCTACAAGAACTCCCTTTCAGAACCCAATTCAAGGTTCTCACACACGCTTAAGGTGCTTACACACTAGACAACGATATTATGCACGATTTGGCCGATTCCTATGCATCAGAACAACAGAATGTGCAAATCGTGAGTGTCCACGATAACGATGTCGATGCGCGTACCCGCGGGTCGTATGTCGTATCTTTAGATCTTACCTACAGCAGGTAAAATCTGTCAATCTCATACACAATCCATGGCATAATGTTGAGTGTTCATGCCTAAACGATATGTCGTTTGGACCCGCACGATGCCTGATGTTATTTTGACACAAATGCATGGATGGATCAGTGAGACCCGTCCATGCATCTGTGTTCAGAAAATGAATAAGAAGTGAAAAATTAAAAAAAAAAAAAAAACAGAATGGGTAGCTTGCTGGGACCTACAAAAGACAAAATTTTTACTTCTTACTTTTACACTTCAGTTTAGCACAATCAACCCGGCACCTACCACTCCAGGGGTGCCGGAGATAGACCCGGGCAATCAGCCTGGGGTGCCCTGGAGAGGAAGACCCCTTTATTGGGGGGTCCTTACCTCCCCAGGGATTCCCAGCCTGGGCTGACTAGTGGTCAGGGGTAATGCTTTAGCTGGAGGACCCGATGAAAGGGTTCCCCTGGCTGTGAACCTTCCGCAGCAGCTCCCTGGCATTCCAAGACAAGATATGCAGCAAAAACAGCACAATGTGACATAAGATCTATTGTGCACAATCTAACAATTTGCATATCTTTAGATCATGTGTGATAGCAGACAGGTGCATGCATGGATCAGTGAGATCTGTGCTGAAAGCATCTTTTTTTTTTTTTTTAAATCAATAATACAGAGATACATGGACGGTTCAGTGATGTTTGTCCATGCATCTGTGTTAAAAAATGAATAAAAAGTGAAACATTAAAAAAAACAAGGCATGGCTCCCACCCTCAAAGCACAACCAGCCCCGGGCTTTTCTCAGCTGATTCTGATTGTGAAAAACAGGGGACAAAAGATGTAGGGTTCCCCTGTATTTAGCACAACAAGCACTGGGCTCAGCTGAGCCGGTCCTTGTTTTGGAAATACATGGGACAAAAAGAGTAGGGGTGCACTGTATTATTCATAACCAGCAGTCTGTTCTGCACAATTTACAGCATTTGTTCATGTTCTTACTGCTTTGCACAAGGAGGTCTAGCTTACACCAATAGCCAGACTAAGGTAATGTCGGCAAGAACATAAACTTGTATCTTCCAATATTTACCTAGAGGTAAAACAGATGGCTTAGGCAGCAAACCATCCTTCTTGTCATTACATTAAAATAAAATTATTCAACTGCCCCAACAGGACTACATAAAGCTCCCTAGTAGTGATTATTGAATATTGGGGGTCATTTGTAAACAATTGGCACATTACATAGTTATGGATCTTATTATTCCTTTAAAGGGAGATATATCAAATCTTCGACAGAGAGATAAAATAGAGGTGTTGACTATAGCAACCAATCAATTTGTTACTGTAATTTATCTAGTACAATCTATAAAATGACAGAAGCAAATTGGTTTTGCTAAGGCTAACTTCTACATTTTATCTCACTCGAAGATTTGATACATCTCCCCTGTAGTGTAATTGAATCTGGTTTTGTAATCCGCATAAATATACCTTCATCCATTAATTGCAGCTTGGAGGAATTTAATAATCCAAGATATTTTTATCGTGCTACCATGAGGGTTAACAGTTACTAGTGCTCCAAGAGTACTGATGTAGGCCCAATGCTGAGAAAAACACATTTGTATTATGCTACTTGGTCTAATGGATCCTAGCCCTCAATGCACAAAGGTACCAGGGCTGATGCTAATAGCACCAGAACACACTGTCCCACATGATAAGGGACTATGGTGGAGATATGTCAAACTTTCTAAACAGGAGAAATGAAAAAGATAGCCATAGCAACCAATTAGATTCCAGCTATCATTTGTCAAGGACATTCTATATAATGATAGCTAGAAACTGATTGGTTGCTATGGGAAACTTAACCATTTGTCCTTTTTAAAAGGTTTGATACATTTCCCCTAGAGAAGATCAGTTACAGCCTCTGCCCCATTCCCTCCATCACGCCAGGATTTCATTAGGATTATCTGGGGGTTTCCATTATTGTGCTCCATAGTATAATACAGCGCATATTATTTTTTACTGCAATGTTAGATCAGTTCATCATTCCTAGAACATCGCAGCCATTTAAGATACTAAGTACACTTATATTTTACTGCAAACAAAGCTACACAGACATTACACTCCACAGTGGCAAGCAACCTCTATCTGCTACAATGTATCCTAGATATAAACAGATGTCTGTCATCAGATACACCTGAATACATCATCCACGTCAGGTCTTCTCCAGAGATACAGGAAGCCTTTCACAACTGAACTGATATCTAGAACATGTTACATATCAGGATCCAGCCAAACAAAAAAAGCAATTTCCTCAGTAGGATTCTATTCAGCAAACAATTCCAAATAATTGAAATTATTTTGTCAAGCATTGTATGGTAAATGTCGATAGCTTAGCACAAAATCCCAATGATATCTCATTGGCATGTCTAAGAAATTGTCTTTAGATGGTTAACTAAAAGTCAAATAATATATTGTATATAAACCATCATCATACAGAATGTTTCATAAATCAAGTTGCCTCTCAGTTTGTAAATAATAGTAAATGTGACTGCACTGCGTAATCAGGAAAAAAATTAATATTCATCTGTATTTAAACGCTTGTGAGTTAAGCTGTAATCACTATTGGCTCACATTGTCACCAGTTCTGTCCTTGGTGCTAGAGATCCATCCAAAATCAGACAACCTCCATGTATTAACAGCTCATAACCCATGATTCTACACACAGCAATAAAATGGCAGCAGAACACTTATGCAAGCCATACATCTATGGCTTCGATTCCCCGTTCAGCCAATTCGATCCACCGATCGGTGATCAAAAACCCCAATCCGCAGACAATGCTGATCATTGCTCTGATGGCAGGTTGGGGGAAAAAAGCATGTTAAAAATCATGACTTGCCAATTGGGATAATGGCCCTCAGTCAGACCCGGATGCAAGTGGCCGTTCGTACGTTCGGCGTACGTACAAACATATGTAAATTCAAGCACTCGCTCGTATTTTCGAACGCAGCTAAACATCCTCCCCAAACTCTACCGACCCCTCCTCTAACTAACGAGCGTGCCAAATAGCGAGCGTACATCCCCAAAGTGGCTTGAAGGGAACGCACGCACAAGTACAAACCGGAAGTGGGACTGTCAGATTCCGATTACCTGCTCGTTTATTCTGCCTACCTCCCTCAATCGTCTCATGCCAATCAATATATCAATTAGCTTAATTGGTTTTTATTTTTTTTTGGGACAATGCAATAATCTTTACTCTTGTCCGTGTTTGTGTTTACCCGCAGAATACGTACGGCTTAAACATTCGCTTTTCTTTGTCAAAATACATGTTAGAGCCAATTAAACATTTGTTTAATTTGTTTTTAACCACGCATATTTTCCTGGGATCATTTCTTTATTTAAATTTGCTTACGCATGTCACTGCATCAAGCCTATCATAACTCTCAAGAGATTCGTGGCCCTGTCGAACACATGACTCATACACTAACCAATAGAATTGGTCCTGTTAATTCCCCAAACACATTAGCCAATCAAATTTATTTTCGGGTCTTTATTAAAAATGATTTGTAGAAAATACACCATTGCCATCATGAGAGCCTCGGCATTCACCAGGCGCGAGCTGCTGGTGTTAACCGAGGTCATGGACAGGCGGATCACCAGCCAGCCTCCACCCATCACCAATAGACAAAAGCGTTCCGCATATGCGGAGGTACGTGGCCACCTGCGTTCCTTCGGCTCACGCCGCCAGATCGGCCAGCTGGAGCGCAGGTGGTCCGACCTGCAACGGCGGATGCCCCGCTTGCTGGCATGCTTTCGCATGCAGTTCGCGGAAAGTAAGTTTTTGTGACTGTGGTTTTCATGTTTTTCTTTGTACTCATATGTGCATGGCCATGTTTTCATGTATGGCCTATTTATTCATTGTACTCATATGTGCATGGCCATGTTTTCATGTATGGCCTATTTATTCTTTGTATTCATATGTGCATGGCCATGTTTTCATGTATGGCCTATTTATTCATTGTACTCATATCTGCATGGCCATGTTTACATATTTGTGTTGTCATAAATTAGTGTTTAACTAGGTTTTGGTTGAAACTAACCACAATTTGTTTCCCATCTTTTAGGGGCAGAGCGAAGACTACGGCGTCATCGGCGTCAAAGACGGCGCTCTCGGCCCCTCTCCCCAACCCCAAGCCAAACCTCAACACCCCCAAATTCCCGTATTTCCCCCTCCTCTCCAGCCTGCACAGACCCTGTGGAGGATGTTTCGGGGCTCCTTCCCCTCCATCCCAATTCCCCCTCTCCTCCAACCACCCCTCTTGTAACTACCCCCTCCCTTGAATCCCAAATCACCCCGCCAACCTCGTTGGGGAATGGAGGCACCTCCGAGGAGGACGAGGGAGTGGCTTCTGGAGCGGGCGTTAGTTTGAACGGTATGTTTTTTGTTTTTTTTAGTTTTTTGCAAAAACTGTTTGTATGTAATCATGTGTCTGTGCCTTTTTTTGTGTTGTTTGTGAGAATTTGTTGTAGTTTTCGGTTTGTCTTTACCTTTTACTGCTGATTTCCCCATACACATATCACACCTGTCAGAATCTGATTTTTTTACTTGTCATTTTTTGGGGGACCATTTTTGGGTGCTTGGTATTTTTGGGGTAATTCTGCTTTGGGTCACAATATTGACATTTTTGGTTAGCTTTGTTTGGCTTGTTTTTTAATGTGGTTTCATTATTGATGTATTAAGCCCCACACTTTTCTAACCCACAGAGGAACAGAGGCGTATGGCGGAATTAGCCGGATGTGTTGGACGGATGCGTGCCCACGTCATCGGGCTGCTGGTGGTCCTTGACCATATGTCGGTCATCCTTCGTCAATAATTTTTTAATTTCATTTTAAAAAAGTTTTCTAAATTAAAATATTAATCTTAACGTTCTGTCTCATTCCTTGTTTCCAAATCAGAGATTGTTTACACTGACATAAGTAGACTCTTCCAGCAATTATTTGCAATTATTGTCACTAAGATTGTGTGTTGTATTTTTTAGGAAAACAGGCACAAGAAACACCTAACAGTAACAATCTGATTGGCCTTTTTTGGTGTTTGACAATTTATATATTACTACATTTTACAGGTTCCAATTTGGAGGGCAACCTGCTTAGGCCGAGATTACAAAGCCAACTGATTGTACAGGATTCCTTTTGGTGTTGGTTTTGACCCCGAAAACATCTTAAATTTTAGCTCAACTTGCGTCATTACAGGATTACCCCTTAGGAAATTTTAACGTGGGTGAACCTGGTTACACTTGCTTGTAATGGGCAATAAAATGTCCAAAATTACACTCTCAAAACATTTATTCACAACATAACTAAAATAACAAAGTGTTCACTCACAAACAATACACACAGTGATAAACAAAAATACAACCCATACAACAACATTTTAAAATAAAAAAGAAAAATCAAGAACTGGTTGACGAAGGACCATGCCAACATGATTCCACAAATGTGGCGTTGCAATATGGGTTCCAGAATATATTTCCAATGTGTCCCCATGAAGGTTTTTTTAGGGTAGCAGGAAGCAGTCATCGTTGGAGTCCCAAAGATTATGAAATCAAACAGAAGATGGAGAAAAAGAAAAAAAAATTAGATGTTCTCAAAAAATCCTTACCACATTGTGTCTAAACACTGTTGTGTTGCCAATAATTACCTAAAATATCTGGCCACCACATCATCGCGTATGGCCCCCCCACATACTGACCTCCGACCAACCTCGGGGGGGCCATCCTCAGGTAAGGCATCCTCTGGCTGCATTGGGACACCACTCCTTATGGCGATGTTGTGAAATATCCCACACAGGACCACAATTTTAGAAACCATATCCGGCAAATACATGAGCTCGCCACCAGAGCGGTGGAGGCATCTGAATCGGCCTTTTAAAAGGCCGATACAGCGCTCCACCACTTGCCTGTTGGCTGTAAGTGCGGCATTCAAATTACTTTGTGGCCCTGGTGTGGGAGCCAAATAAGGAGTGAGCAGCCAGGGCGTGCAAGGGTAGCCACTGTCTCCTGTGAAAAAGAAGTGACAACATCAGGATCACTGTGTATCAAGCTTAACATTGTTATGTACTAAAGGTCTCCACTTACCCAGAAGCCACGCATCACCAGCTTGTAGGTTGTTTAATTTGTGCCATATCCCTGATTGCCGGATGACGAATGAGTCATGTGCACTTCCGGGTAATTTTGCATTCAGGGACAGGATCTGGAGGGAGGCATCACATACCACCATTACATTCAGGGAGTGATAGTGTTTACGGTTGTGAAATATGGCCTCCAGCTGTGCTGGAGGCTGAAGTGGTATGTGAGTACCATCCACAACCCCTATGATGTGTGGGAAGCCAGCTATTTGGTAAAAATTGGCCTTGGCCACCCTAAGGGCACCCATATCCAAAGGCATTTTAATAAAATGATGGAGGTGCTTGAAAAGTGCCTCCATCGCTGCCCTCAGGATCCGGGAAAAGGAGGATTGGGAGATGCCCACCACTATTCCCACCGTTGTTTGAAACGATACTGAGGCACAGAAATGTAACACCGCCATAAATTGCGTAAGTGGTGGTATTGCTGTAGGACTGTCAATTTGCCGCTCAAGATCACTCTCTATTAATGAGAGAGTGTCTATGATGATTTTGGGCGGAAGACGGTAGCGTCTTAACACCTCATCATCGGGCATTCCAAAAAGGGTGACACGTGTTCGATATATCTGGGGCCTTGCACGCCTACGATGCCTACGCCTGGGACGAGATTGAGGTTGGTCGGCTTCCGGGAGCATGGCCAGAACAATCCGACCAAGATCAACCTGAAATGGCAAGATTTGAATGTAAGGCTTTTTTCCCCATAAAAAAAATGAAATTTACTTATCTTGATGATACAATCCATTGATGCTTACATGCCGGGGTATTGTCATGATTGGCCCAAACTATAAATAATCAAAATATAAAAATGCAACAATTTAGGGTGGGCATTTTGGATTCAAAATTGGGTGCAAGACAAAACATAAATGGGGAGAAACACACATTTGGGCAAAAAGCAAAACAACAGTGCGCAGACTACCTCAATTTGGGCCCAAATGTATTAAACAAATGCTAAAGGGAAAACACAACCAATTTAACGGGTCTAAATAAGCATTTAAAAATGCGCTAATTATTTCGCAAATACCATTCACAATAGAAACAGATAAAAATGCGCTAATTAGTTCGCAAATACAAGTCACAATAGAAACAGATAAAAATGCGCTAATTAGTTCGCAAATACAAGTCACAATAGAAACAGATAAAAATGCGCTAATTAGTTCGCACATACAAGTCCAAATATACGCAGATAGAAAAACACGATTTATTTGAAATATTTCTGACTAATAAAACCAAAGGTTAAAAGTGTAAGGTCAAACAAAGTTGCGTAAATACAAACATGAACATTTAATAACCAAGTGAAAAAATAAAAATTACCAATAGATAATATATAAGTCTCCGGATCAAAAGGTCATTGGGGCAGAGCCAAAAAAAACCTAACAAAGGAGAAAATTGGAAACATTAACGAGCCAAAATTCAGGAAAAGAAGGAGACACAAATTGATCAAAAGTTAGACGGCCAAAAACTTACCAAATAAATACACGCCAAAAAAAAAACCAGCAGAAAAAAAGCAAACGGAAAAAAAATAAAGAAAAAGACAAACCAAAAACAACTCCCACCAATGCCAAATCCAAAACCCGCCAACAATCAACTCCGACCAACGTAACCTCCAACAATCAACAACCGCCACCTCGACTCGAGACGCCCCAAGCCATAAATAGTGTTTTGTTTCCCGCACAAATTAAGGAGGGATCATAGGAACGCACAATCAATGATGCGGCCGAAAAATAAGGACGCATGTATAAATACGTCATGAGCCAACAAAAAAGTTCTGGTGTATTTCTTGTTTGGAGATAAGACATGGCTACAGACCAGGGAAACAATGGGCAACAGTCTGGCGGGAAGTATTTCAGGCATTTGTAAACAATGATTAATTTGAAACATAATATAGTGCAAGTTGTGAAGCTTACAATTCTCAACATTTAAACAAATAGGTGAGGAGGATGACATGGAAGAGGCTGCTGGGCCCAGTATTCCGGCCAAAGCTGGCAAAAAGCAAAGGCAGCCACAATTCACAAGAAAGGAGATGGAGGTTTTGGTTCAGAAGTGTGTGGACATCCTGCCACAGGCAGACAGGAATATGAGTGCAAGCCAGAAATGGAGAATGTGGGAGGAGGTAGCCGTTGCTGTCAATAGGGTGGGTGATTATGTCCGTCTAGCCCGGGATGTCAAACGGCGGTAAGTAAAAACTTGACCCCCCCTAAAACCAAAACCCATTTAAAACAAAAGGATAATGGTTCCAATTTCACCCACAGATGGGCCGACTTCAAATATCGCCTGAAGCAAAAACTGGCGGACAGGGCTATGCATGCAAGGGGGACAGGTGGGGGTCCCACCCCTGTGTCATTGGAGTTGAATGATTTAGAAGAGCTGGCACAGGGGTGTGTGCAGGCTGTGGAGGTGTTTGGCGTGTCCAACATGGATACGGACATGCCAGACTTTGCGGCTCCTCATGTTGTCCAATGTAAATATTGTGATGTCACCAACTCTGAAATTTTATTGTGCCAATATTTAGATTCTAATGTGACTCTTTTCTCATTTTTCCAACAGAGACACAGGCGGATGAGTCTGCTCCAGAGGGGAGCCTTGGCCGCAGAATTTCTGCTGGCTCTGCAGGGGAGGAACCAGTACATCCGGCTGAGGACCCTGCAGAAGCCAGTCCAGGGCAATCCCCCTCGCAGGCAGTGTCCCTCCTCACAGAACTCAATTTTAAATCGGATTTCCATACGGAGATTCTGCAGAGGATGGACGCCAGTCTGGTACGGGTGGCTGAGGCCCTGGAGCAAAATGCTGCTGCCAACGTGACCAATGGTCAGGCCCTGGCGGAAAATACCAGGGCCAACATCCACATCGCCAATGCCCTGGAGCAGCTCGTTCACCAGCACATGGAAAAGCCGACCTCCCTTCCTGCCGGAACATAAGGATCCTCCACCTCTGGCACAATATCAGCCAATGCTCCAAATGTGCCTAGCCCTGTGCCTAGTCCATAGGCCACAACATCCCGGACCCGGTCTGGCACCCTCCCTCCCCCTGCCAAATGGGGGAAAAAACATTGACAGCACTGGCTACTTTTCCCACACTCCTTCTGTGCTTGCCCCATATTCCTTTCTGGCCAAAACTTCCCTCTCCTTTCTTGTGAATTGTTTTTATTTTTTAGCTTTACGTTTCCATACCTTTTATGTTTGCACAATTGAAAAAAATTTTGGGAATAACACTGCAAAAAATGTTTGGGCCAAAAATGTGCATGAAAATGTATTTATTTTCCAATAAATTTGAAAAAAATGTACGACATTGTATTCTGACATTATTGTAGAAATGGTTTACATTTAATCCTGGCCCACAAGGCAAAAACGAGCTCCCCAAAATTTTACCTGAAAAAAAAAAAGGGCTCTTTAAGGAACGTTTTAAAATTTAAATAAGGATGCAAATTCTCCAGGCAAAAGCAAAATGGAAAAAAACACACAAACATGATGACATTATTGTTACAATAGGCCAAAAACAAAATATCAACCCAAAACAAAACACCCACAAATGTACGCTAATTGATTGTGTAATCCTGACATTAGCAGCTATGATTTCCACCAGTGCCAGATTAAGGTCCACATGGGCCTGGAGCTGAAATCTATGAAGGGCCTGCGGTGTGCTGCCGCAGAGGTGTGTCCGGCGCCGTGGGAGTTTGACTAGTTATATGGGGTGCGAGACCAGTGTTGTGAGGGTGTGGTCTGCATAGGTGGCGTGGACTGTGCTGAGGGGGGTGACTAGTGCCTACCTTCAAAACCTCAATATCTTTCCGTTCTTCGCTTAATGTGATAGTCTACAAATAAACAAAAGGGAAACACTACTTTTTAACATGACTGTAATATGACAAAAAAAGTTCACGTAAAGAGTATGTAAATGTCTAACCCTTCTAGTAAATAGCAACTTAGTGTTGTCATAAATGGGAAATTTCTCTATATAAAAAAAAGAGAGATCTTACCTTACTAATAGCTATAGGGGCATAGCTATTAAAATATGTGGTCTGCCCTTGATAATTAAGAATCATAATCACCGCAAATCACAGCAATAGGGGTTCTTGTTCTGCTCGGATATATCCATTTTAATTGCTGGGACAAGGGTTCTCATAAGAGCCTGTCCTGGCAATCAGGAAGAAGTAAAGTGAACATATCCGTGATCACTTTACTTCTTTCTACGGACATCCTTGCGGCTACTACTTTCCTCTTTTGGCCAAAAGCGGTAAAGCATTTTTGGACATCCTATATCACACCAGGGAGGGATTGCAAGACCCCTCTATGGCAGGGCAGCCCAGAGCCATAACTAGACTTTTTGGTACCCTGTGCCAGAACGAGCATTGGCGCCCCCTCTATTTTTCAAATGGGGACAAAACGCACCCGAAAAAGGTGCATGGCCTCATCGGGAAGGGCCAGGGAAATGATGGGGAGGCCAGGAGATGCTGGGGATAAAATAAGAGGAGAATGATAATAAACAGAAAATTGAAAGGCTCGAACACCGCCCCCTGCCCTGCGGTGTACTGTGTGGTGTCACAGGTCGCACTACCCTAGTTACGGCCCTGGGGCAGCCCCATAGTAGGTGGGGGCGGCTACTGCGGGACCCGGTGGACGGAGATGTCTCCTTTTATCCGCTCTGGTACATCTGAGGCATACTTTAATCTGCTCTTAAATTGCAGTTTCTGCATATTTTAAGAAAGAGAACTAAAAAAAAAAAAAAGATATATATATATATATATATATATATATACACACACATATACATGCTGTATATAAATATTCATATATATATATTCATACATATATACATATGTACACATACATATATATATATATATATATATATATATATACACACACACACACACACACACATTATATACAGTATGTATACATACTAAGTGTATATGTGTTTATATGTACACAAGTATATTTATATATATGTATATATATATATATATATATATATATATATATATAAATATTAGATATCTCTTGCTAGTGCGGCTTGTAGTACCTGGTGATTAATAGCACTGCAGCAGCCAGCTACACTTCTGCTCTGTGACCCCGATCAGCAGCAGCCAGCAGGACAATGGCAGGCCCAGTCTGACACCTCAGGAGGAGAGTTCGCGGCTGGGCAGCCCTCACAGAGCTCACTGGAAGGACACAACTGAGACACTTCTTTCTGGATTCCGGACTGGTGACATGTGACGTTGCATGCCATGAGTTCACACGGCGCCGAGGCACTATGCACATGCGGCGCAGTTAGGGCTAGTGAAGTCTTCCTCTGCACTGCCATGTGTTTAATTCATGACGGTATTTGATCTGTCGCCTTGGGGAGGGGGGGTAGCGGCCTCTGGTTGGGGGGGGGCGGGGCCTCACACGGACACTAGCTGCTGCTGTGTCAGGATAAAAAATCCTGTGTACAGCAGCACGGCAGAAACAGAATGGGCCTATTTTGAAAGGGGGGCCTGGAGCTGGAGCTCCATCCGCCCCATTATCAATCCGGCCCTGATTTCCACCTGCGTACGGTTTTGTGCTAACCCAAAAAACTGATTTCAAAACACATTCCAAGCCGGTTTTCAATACAACACTAATTGTTTTTCTGACAAGCCGTGATTAATCGATGCAACATCGTGGAGTGCCGGGACGGAGGAGAAGGCCATCGCCAATGTGGTCGAGTAATCCAGACCATAAGCTGTGTGAGCATTTTGAATGGAAAGAGGATCATCCAGTGACGTATGAGTTGGTACGAACACATTTGACGTTCGCATCTGCTAATGTATGTACGCCCAAAAAACACCTCGCCACGCCTGCGTTTTTCCATCTCCACCCCGTCAACGCCCAAAAACACCCTGTTCTGTCAATCACATTTGACATGTCACTTCCTGTACGCTATTTGACGAACGAGACAAAAAAAGCTCGCAATATGCCGTACACACATGCGCAGTGTTACACCGACGCATGCGCGCTTTCTCAACATCGGAACGCAACGAGCGTACTGCTGTTAACGAATGGCTCTGAATCAGGCCCAATGTTTGGTCAGGATAGGTAAATCGTGGATTTCCAACATGTTGGATTTTCCCGATTTCCCGACCCCTGTGTCATGAGAACGGGGCATTGGGACAATACATTGCAGGTTTATGGGCCTCATTTGCCTACTTGCAAATGTCCAGTTTATGCCCAACTGCACCCACTGAGCCACACGTGGAGATGTGGTTGAGATACAAATGACTCTAAATTGCCTGTAGTTCTTCAAAGTTGCATATGTACAGAATGTGGAAAAATCACAAGTTCTGTAAAACAGACCCTTAGTGAATTGCTCTTACTTTTGTGTATATTTAGGTCTGGTCAGCTGTACAGTCCATTATGGATGTTCCCTAATGACATGTCAAAGAGTCAGCTATTTGCATTACTCAGTTAAACTTGCTGATATTGTCTAGATCACAGGTTCTCAAACTCAGTCCTCAGGACCCCAAACAGTGCATGTTTTCCAGGTCTCCTCATAGAATCATAAGTGAAATATTTAGCACCACCTGTGGATTTTTCAAAATGTGTCAGCCAGTAATGAATACACCCGTGCTCCTGCTGGGTGACCAGGAAAATGAGACTTGTGTGGGGTCCTGGGGACCGAGTTCAAGAACCACTGGTCTAGATGATATGGCAATGGGGCTCAGTATTAACATGTGTGGAATTTACACAAGGCTAAAAACTAGTAACATTCTGCTACAATTTGTGAAACAATAAGTGATTAGGGATAAGGAGTTATATTTGCAAAAATGGACCCTACAGTAGGATCACAAAGGGAAACTTATCATTTATGGATGCTAAGAGGTTAATAAAGAAACAGTAAGCAAACATAAGACTTATAGCAGACAATATTGAAAATGTATACATTTATTACAGCAAAATGTTGGATTTTGGGATGGATAATTATTTTACAAACACAAAACTAGATAAAAATGACAATATTCTACGAACTATTATATAACCAGCAACCTCAACATGTTGTTCTTAGCTACCTTGAATGTGTCTGATAAATGCTAGCTAGAAACTATGGGCATCTTCTCCACTAGACTTCTCTACTCTTTAAAAGATTTGATACTTTTCTCCTTAAGAGATAGCAGAAGAGCAGGGTCCTCCAGCAGCACAAAATAGAGATGTGAGGCTCTCGTCAAACTGATGCAGGAAAATTCAACCCTACCTGAAATGTATATGCATAAAAATGATAAGAGTAGAAATCATAAATTATAAAAAAATATAATTGTAGAAATGATTTAAAAAAATATAATAGAAATTACTAAAAAAATAATAAATCAGTGCTGGTTGGTCAACTCATCTGTCATAAGAGCCATATACTTCTAGAGACCAATATGATAAAGACTTGCGATTTTAGGCTATCAGTAGTACATTTCCAGCAGAAATGATTTGCAAAAATGTTATTATACTGTAGGTTCAAATAAAAAAATAAAAAAGTAAGAAAAACTTTTTAGTGGTTTACAAGGTTGTTTTTAATGTACATTTGATTACTTTATTATGATGGTAATCAAATTTTTGCTTTTTAAATAAACTGCTTTTTAAATAGTTTTAAAGGAGAAATTTGTTCCATTTTCTCAAACTTTGTTCAGTATCATTTGAATCAATTCAATGCATTTTGTATTTGTAAAAACTTGAAATTTACGGAAACAGTTCTCTCATCTCTATCCAAGACATAAGACTCTTTTTAAGTGGATTTTTTGTATTTTATTTGAAGGCTGACGAAAGACATAAAGGAATTGTTAAGGTAAGAGAAAAAAAATGGTACCTTAAACAGATGATGTTGAAGCTAGGCTTGTTAGGCTTTGATGTATCAAACAAAACTTTTTTAAACATAAAAAAACTAAATCATCTTTCTGCCAAGTTAAAAACCAAGAAATATCAGATTTCCTCAGTACTAAATGCATCACCCTTTTTATGGTTACATTTAATGTAGAAAACATGTGGCACTGCTGAATGCCTGCCAACTGTTTAAATACACACATGTAAAAAAAATATACAGAAGAGGTATTTACCCAGAATGCACAGGAGGCTGACTGGACTGCACCCAGTTATGTATCATTTACAGAGCAGATATAAATGGAGAGATAAATCAGTGCTAAAATAGGCATTGTACAGTATGTAAAGAAAAGAAAAAAATATATAATTTTTTAAAATAAAATCCAAAATGCAGAAATATATATTCAGAAAACGTTTAGAGTGTTCATATCTTTGCTGACCTGAGGTCCAATACAATTTGCTGTGTAATTGACATTTTCAAGATGGTACCACCAGAATACCAAATACTGTGATAAAAATTGGGGCTCAGCTGTGAAGTTTATAGAACATGACAGTCTGTGACATCGTTGCACCTGAGCAGTGAAATGGAATCACAGACATTGCCAGTGATGCTGTAAATGAAGTCTGTAATTCGTACAAGCCACTGTTGTTATAATGTCTTCCAGGGTTAGAGTAAGATGTAGGGGAAATAATTTGTAGAGGTTGGTGAGAATAAGCATGTAAAAAAGTTACAAGCAAATAGTGCAACACATGACTTGTTGTGGGATACATACGAATTGACGGTCTTCATTCTGTTGGCAATCAATATGTCGACATCATGATATCGGTGGGACAAAGCTGACATTGTTGCAATTTTATTTACAGCATTGTAACAGTGTCGGCATTATAACGTTAAATACGGCCGAGATTGCTACAATGCTTTAAATAGCATCACAACAGTGTTGGGCTTGTCCTGTCAACATAAGGACTGGCAACAGCATGAAAAATTACAAAGTAACTACTTTCACTTGATGCTTTGTTAGCTGGGTTTGAATAGAGAAGCATTTTGTTTTAAGTACTCACTACCTGCTCATTCAGGATGTCCTGAGTTTAAAACCTGATGGCGATGTAACCACCTGTAACCAATCAGATCATCGGTAAGGTCACATCGTCATGTGATCAGTGTGCTGATCTTGTGGTGGGTAGTGACCTTTCCATTTATGGGAATATGTTACCAAACACAGGGCTGCATTGACAGACAGGACGCCATGCTGTGTGCAGGAGTATGAAGGCAAGCAATAATCCACAGACAGAAAGTAAAATGGGTAAAATAGGCAAAAAGAGTAGAACAGAGTATTTCAGGAGATGAGTGCACTGATCTCATGGAAGTCAGTTAACTTTCAATTCATGTTATTATGCCATTTAGGACCACCAGAAATGTTTGTACTCTTCAAAGTTTGTATGGTTGGATAGAATAACTTTTTACATTTTTGATTTTTTTTAACTATAATTAGGTTTGTTAACTCTACTGTTATGTAATTAGTTATTACAGCAGCATTTTAAGAAAAATGTGGCAGGAAAATTACAGGGAATTTTTCCTGGAAAACCAGGAAAAAAACTGGTAGAGACCAGAAAATCTGAACATTTGAAAGTGGAAACACTGAATACCTACTGTAGCTTCCCATATTATCCCCATTTACGAGAACTGGGATACTGTGTGATCACTGGTGCTTATAGACAGTGGAGATTGTTAGTGCTTGTCTAAAGTTAAGTACTAAATGGATATCTGCGAATACAGTGCTAGTCAGTTTGGCTGAATGTCATATTTTGCGTAGTATTAGTACTGAGAACAGCTTACCAATTTTTTTTCTTTTAAACTTGCTTGGTACTAACATTGAATCTTAGTACCTATCTTTAGCATAAATGTGTCCAGACCTATAATATAAGAAAAGTAGCATTACCTTTTTAGCTCTTGTGCCACATTTGTGTTGCATATTTTGACTGTCATTTTAAAGAGAAAATATACAGTATCTCACAAAGGCATTGTGCATATATTTATCTACAATTTACCTTTAGTTAAGGAATATCTGATCATTTAACATTCTAAACCATCTCAGGTTTTTATTTTCACAATATTTTCTTGGTGTTAGAAGTGGGATGCAAACTAGTGATGTGAAATAGGACTGTCTTGTTTCAAATCCAGGACAGCCATTGTAAGATAATTATTTTCTCTGTAGTTAGATGCAAGTGACCAAACCCTGTTGCAACTTGCTACCAAACCTTACTGCATTTACTTTTTCGAATATAAGTGGCTTAGAGCTGATTATACTCCATGTGGTGTCATGCAATAGATTTTCTCTTGAGTTTGTTTTATCAAACCATCAATATAGAAGTGGAGATTGAGCCCATAGCAACCAATCAGATTATAGGAATCATATTATAGAATATACTAGGAAAATGATAACTAGAAACTGATTGGTTGCTATAGTTAACACATCCATATGTAATTAGGTTTGACAAATCTTCCCCTTTATTTACTTTTTTTGTATAGATGTCCTCCTATTAAAATAAATGGGATTTGCCATGAAGGTTCCACACAAAACAGAGTTCCACAAAGGAGATTTCCTATAATGACAGGTGCTAAAGAGCTGAAAGCAGCATTTGTAGCCAACAGAAAAAAAATTCAAGTAAAAATAAACTGCTTTATATGTCTGTTAATCTACTGCACCTGTCACACAAGTAATTAAGCAGCTGCTGAAAATCACTTTGTAGAACTAGTAAAATGCACTGCAGTAGTGAAGAACTTCTTTCCCTATATAATTTATTTTTGTATGAAAAGTTTCCATATGACAACACTACAGGTGGTTTTAGAGGACATCAGTGTATTGTTTAATTTACCATTCTGCTTAGTTACCACTATTTGCACACTTTTGTGTCCATCGTGCAAATTGCCAGTATTATCACCCTTGCCCTATTAACTTTTTAAGTACTGTAATAAATACAAAACTAATGTTATTGTCACTTCCTATTTATAAAGAAAATAATAGTAACGCTGCGCTTCTATGTTTAGAAACAGCTCAAATAAATAAAGGATATCTTAAATACAGAGAATGAAATTGAGCGCTAAAAATAGGGATTGAGAAATAGATAAGCAAAATGCAGTATCTAGGTTCATGGGGGGAGAGAAGTAAAATGAAAAAGATATGTAGAATGATCAGAATGTTAAATGAGGTAACTGAATTAGAATAAAATGAATGTAAAATCAAAAAATTAGTATAATAATAAAATAAAATAAGATAAAAATAAGATAAAATAAATAAAATAATAAATAAAATATATAAATAAATCCCAGTGAATCTGCTAATGAATTGAAGCAATTAAAACAATTAAAAACAATGGTTTTGCACTTGTAGTGCTGATATATGTTTATAGCCTTTTAGCAATGTGGAGAGTGGGCTCTGGGAGATAGACAGGCAGTCCTCCAAGAAACAGCCGTTATATGTAAGTTCTGTCCCTATCTTACCCTGCTCCATGTCTCTTCTTTTAGTTGCCGCAGCCTCCGGACGATCAGCTGAGCACGTGGCGCTGCGCCTGGTGATGATGTCAGATGCCGTGCGGCCGCTGTCACGGGGGTCTCTCAGGCTTGTTCTAGCTCCGGTTAGTGTCTCCGCTTGTAGTTCCACTCTGAATCCTCGTATCCTTGCATACTCAAGCGCTCACTTCCTATTTATATTATATTATTACATATTGTCACTTGTCATTTCCTGTGTAACCCAGGCAATACATTGCTTGCTATTGCTATCTGAAATATTAAATTGCTTTATAAGACACTGTCCAAAGCAGAAATCTACTGCCTTTGTCATTAGTGACAACTTCCATTTAGTCATACAAAGCTGTGGGCTACTCACATCGGTATGCAGTCGGGAGGCCGGCGGACCTAATCACGACAGCAGGCTTCCTGACAGTCATATCCTGGCAAAGGTCTAAAGACAGGCGTCGATATGCCGACACTGGTCATTAGACATACGCTGGGAGCCCAACGCCCGGCATCCCGATCGAAGGGACGCCGGGCACCAAGCGCAGATAGCTGCGGGGGGAGGGTTAGGTTTAGGGTTCCAGGGGGGGACTTAGGGTTAGGCACCCCCCTGGGAGGTTAGGTTTGGGATAGGGGAAGGGGGGTTAGGGTTAGGTACCCACCCGGGGGACTTAGGTTTAGGCAGCAGGGATGGGGTGGTTAGGTTTAGGCACTTAGAGGGGGGATTAGGGTTAGGTACTGGGGGGAGGTTGCGGTTAGGCACCCCTAAGGGAAGGTTAGGGTTGGGGGTAGAATTAGATTAGTTAATGCTTACCTGAGGACGATCGGGATTTCCACTGCTGCCAGGATGCTGGTGTTGGGATTCCAATTGCCGGACATGCGTCCGGCGGTAAATCATACGGACTCCCTCACATCTGTAGCCAGTGTTGGAGTTATTGGATCCCAAATCCTATCAAGAGGTTGAATCTTAGGCCGGCCATACACAGTAAGATTTTTTTATACCATGTGCATGATTTCGATCCATCGCAATGATCAATCGTGCATATCGTGTGTGGTTTGGCACATCCCCACCGTCGTACATCGGCATCGTAGATATTATAGAAAAACCATAAGATCTGCGATCCGTCATGCTGTTAAATAGGTAAACGAAGCATCTTGTAAGATGCATTGTTTACCATTCACAGCAGCATGCGATGCGTCAGGCTGAATTTGAAAACGTACCGAGGTGTCGTACGTTTTCAAATCGCCCTGTGTATGGCCAGCATTAGGAAGGAGGCAGAGACTGCCGCTGAAAAGCAGCAGCAGTCTGCTATGCCTGTGTTTGTGGGGGGAGAAACAATCACACTGATCATGCCCCTCCATCTGATTTGCCCCTGGTTGAGGGGCACATAGCTACTATTTTTTTTCCTGTAAGGAGATGTGGACCTGGAAAGTACCCTGGCTCGGCACAGCTCTTTATGGCCCTGGTCGCCAATGGGCTGTAACCGGCAGTCCTTATGTAGGCAAAGTAAGAGCATGTAGAAACAACTGCGGCGTATGCTGAGTTAGACTAAAGCATGGATACACCTGTTTCTGGACATATTAATCGCAACAAATTATAGGTTGGTGGAAAAGCATACTGATCATGACAACTAGCAAACCAAGTGTATGGATAGGGGCTGACTGCAACTCAGAATATGTCCCACTAGACTGTCCCACTTAGAGCGGGACTGTAGCACTTTTCAATGATTGTCCTGCCATCCCACCCACGGGCCACAATGTTCCGCAGAGAAAGGGGGGTTGGGGAGAAGCACTCTGAACGTTGCTCTGGACAGTTTATATACAGTAAGGGGCAGAGCCTGGGGGTAGCCCAGCATCTCCGGAATTCTGGGCATGCCCCCAGAATGAAGAGTGATGAAAATAATGGGGTGTCAAAAGGCCACAGCCTTCCCCATGAGGCCATGTCCTTCCCCACAAGGTCAGACTTCGTTTTCAGTCATGCACCTTTGGCACACACACACCAGTATTCCAGAAGTTGGGAGGTATGGAATATATGCAATTATTTACTTATTTAACTACAAGTACAATATAATGAAGTAATTACAGTTAATAGCACATTACTCTTAGCATTTAACTAATCTCTACTGAAGATTGTCAGAACCGAAAATCACCCATGAAAATTCCCACAATTTATTATATATGACATTAGATATTTTAATGTTACTCTGGTTCCTGGTAAAGTCAACAGCTTGTAAGTAATTTATATTTCTAATGCAGTGTATCCCAACCCCAGTCCTCAGGACCCCTGACAGGTCAAATTTTCCAGACCACCTAGCTGGGAACAGGTGAATTGCCAACTGTCCAGGTGTCCTGGAAAACATGATCTGTTTGGGCACCTGAGGACCGAGTTTGGGAACCCACTGTTCTAATGTATATAAAGTATTTTGGGAAGGAGTGGGATGATGATCTTAGCTAGCATGGAACCTTTGTGCTTTGTTGATACAGACTGCAAGCAGATGTGGTGCAAAGAATAACAGCAGTCTATCATGAATATAATGCTGCTGTAAAGGAAATGGGCAGAATTTACATATGTGCACGTAGGTCAATATCTTCTTTCTCTTTGCTTAGCTGGCAGATTAACTGTGAGGTCCAACTGACATTCACTGGCGATGTACGTTTTCAAAAGTGTCACACTACCATAATACAATAGAAAGGTAATTTCAATGGGCCTGCCCTAAACTTTATACTATGTTTCCATTGCTGGATGCTGGATAAAAGCGACCACCCACAAGATTTCCGTGACCTTCGCCGTGCTCTCGTTACATGCCACAAATAAAGGGCATTCACAGAAAATAAAAGGAGCAAGGTATTTTTCCTGTGCATCTGTGCTATTGTGTATGAAGTGCAGCTCACTGGTAACACTGTTCACACTTAAACAAGAAATATAAATCTACACACTGAAAAGAACTGGACATTAAATAAATGACAGGTCATGAAATACCCTACAAACTCAGGCATTCAGTGAACACGACTATAGCAATGATTGTTTCCTATAGCCTTTTAAATGTTTTGTTTGTCGCTGACAGCGAATAAAATATATCTGCTCTGTCTGGGATCTACTTACACAATGCAGGACAATGATGCTTAGGAAATATCAGTATGAGGGATTCTTTTAATTCTACGCTTATACCAGTGATTTGGAGCATACTGCAGTCATTTTAAATCAAAGTTTAGAAAGCAGGCTTAGCATCTTCATGTATAATACGGCACAATTACTGTGTGGAAGTTGACAACCAATAAATTGCATTTTTTTATGTGGAACACAAAGGCAAAATATGCTGCATTCTTACACCTATAGGAGATGTGCTAAGTGAACATCTAATAGGGCATTGCTGGCACTGATCAGTTCTGTCCTTACACTTTAACTGCAAAGTTATAGGGGATCATTTATTAAAAACGTGGTATGGTAATAATAGGGGAGTCAGGTGGAAAAAAAAGGTAATTGTCTATTAAAAACATATCGCATGCTGCAAGCATCAATCTTTACATTTGTTTTCAGCAATGGGATATTAATAAATGTCCCTCTATGAAAACAAACATTTTAAATAATCAGTTATACCCCTTCTAGGATCATTTCACACTTTCCCCACCTTGGGGCTGGATCAGAGTCACGGGCCGAGTGGCTGTATATGCAGCCGATTTGCGTGCTTGAAATAGATGCAGATTTCTGCCTGTATTCAGAATGACTACATCTACAGTCAGGTGCATAAATATTGGGACATTGACAGAATTTTCAGATTTTGGCCTCTATTTACCACCACAATGGTTTTGAAATGAAACAAACAAGAAGTGCTTTAACGGCAGACTTTCAGATTTAATTTGAGGGTAATTACATCCAAATCAGGTGAACGGTGTAGGAATTACAACGGTTTCTATATGTGCCTCCCACTTTTTAAGGGGCCAAAAGTAATGGGACAAACTAAACAATCCTAACTCTAACATTCACTTTTTAATACTTTGTTGCAAATCCTTTGCAGGCAATTGCAGCCTGAAGTCTGGAACGCATAGACATCACCAGACGCTGGGTTTCATCCCTGGTGATGCTCTGCCAGGCCTCTACTGCAAATGTCTTCAGTTCCTGCTTGTTCTTGGGGCATTTTCCCTTCAGTTTTGTCTTCATCAAGTGAAATGCATTCTCAATCGGATTCAGGTCAGGGGATTGACTTGGCCATTGCATAACATTCCACTTTTTAGCCTTAAAAAACTATTTGGTTGCTTTTGCAGTATGCTTCATTGTCATTGTCCATCTGCACTGTGAAGCGCCGTCCAATGAGTTCTAAAGCATTTGACTGAATATGAGCATATAATATTGCCCGAAACACTTCAGAATTCATTCTGCTGCTTTTGTCAGCAGTCACATCATCAATAAATACAAGGGAACCAGTTGGTGGTATGTTTTGGATCAAGAGCAGTTCCTTTCCTTCTCTTCTCTTCCCATCACTCTGGTACAAGTTGATCTTTGTCTCATCTGTCCATAGGATGTTGTTCCAGAACTGTAATGGCTTTTTTAGATGTTGTTTGGCAAACTCTAATCCGGTCTTCCTGTTTTTGTGGCTCACCAATGGTTTGCATCTTGTGGTGAACCTTCTATATTCACTCTTGTGAACTCTTCTCTTCATTGTTGACTTTGACACATATACATCTACCTCCTGGAGAGTGTTCTTGATTTGGCCAACTGTCGTGAAGGGGTTTTTCTTCATCAGAGAAATAATTCTTTTGTCATCCACCACAGTTGTTTTCCATGGTCTTCTGGGTCTTTTGGTGTTGCTGAGCTCTCCGGTGCGTTCTTTCTTTTTAAGAATGTTCCAAACAGTTGATTTGGCCACACCTAATGTTTTTGCTATCTCTCTGATGGGTTTGTTTTGATTTTTCAGCCTAATGATGGCTTGCTTCACTGATAGTGACAGCTCTTTGGATCTCATATTGAGAGTCGACAGCAACTGATTCCAAATGCAAATGTCACACCTAGAATCAACTCCAGACCTTTTACCTGCTTAATTGATAATGAAATAATGAGGGAATAGCCCACACCTGTCCATGAATAGCTTTTGAGTTGATAGTCCCATTACTTTTGGCCCCTTAAAAAGTGGGAGGCACATATTGAAACTGTTGTAATTCCTATACCGTTCACCCAATTTGGATGTAATTACCCTCAAATTAAATCTGAAAGTCTGCAGTTAAAGATCATCTTGTTTGTTTCATTTCAAAACCATTGTGGTGGTGAATAGAGGCCAAAATCTGAAAATTCTTTCAATGTCCCAATATTTATGGACCTGACTGTATGTGGCTATATATCCACTAGTGAGAATAAGACAAATTTGAACCAGGATTATCATTGGTGCAAAAGATCCATTAGCCCCGTTACTGCCTCGTTATACCCATTTACATACTGTACTACACTGAAATAACACGCAGATCTCCATAGATGGGTTTCGATGCCTTGGGCTCCCTCGGACACAGTGTGAAAAGTTGCAGATGTGTCTGCTTTGTGTGTGACTCTGAATAAGCCCCCTTGTGTAGAACAGAGCACCTACCTACCAAGTTTAGCACACTGTATCATCATTAAGATCAGGACTATGGGGTCTATTTATCAAGCAGTGAAAACTGTGGAGAAATTGCCCATAGCAACCAATCAGCTTTGAAGTAGCATTTATCAAGTACAGTCTATAAAATAATAGGTAGGAGCTGATTGGTTGCTATGGGCAACTTCTCCACTGTTCCACTTCTCCATAGTTTTCACTGCTTGATAAATAGACACCTATGTCTCACTGTCACTGGGTGGCATTATCACATAGCACACTCCAATCACCAGAAAAAGGAGTGATGGTAGGCACTACAAGAAGAGCCTCAGGGATGTCATTGGTTAATAGGCTAAGAATCTAGGGTTAGATTTATCAACAAGTGATATTCTTATTATCACATGTTACTAATCTTAAAGGGTGCTCCAACCAATCAGCTCCTAACTGTCATGTGTTTGAAAAATGATAGGACCTGATTGGTTAGAGCACCATTTAAGATTAGTAATGACTGAGTGGTCAATCAAAGATTGCCACTTAGAACTGTAATCAGTGTCAGCACTAAACATAATGCATAGCAACTGCAGCTTTAGAACTTTAGTGGCAGAAACATTGTGATACGTAAAAAGGGGTGAATGGACTAAACCATTATACTGAAGCTCCAGTGATGTCCTAGAGATCCCAGATTTCTGGAAGTTCTCCTTGACTCCTGATTAAAGTCTAAATTTGTCTAAATGGCGAGATAAGTGCTTTAGTATACGACAACATCATTTGCATCTTTGTAGATAATCCACGGGTATGTGCTGACTGATGCATAATGCTCAGCAATGGGTGCGGGTATTGACTATTTTCATCATCATGCAGAGGTGGGGGGTCAATTTATATGAATCTATAAATACACTATAAACAAAGGACTGTGTTGGCACTTGAGAACTACATGGGGCTATAATACATTTGGTGTTGTATATGTTGTATGAAAACAATGGAGGACCCTAGGCTGGATCCTGGAGCTGTACATGATGCATACAGTGCTGTGTTCCTAACAGTTGGACATCTGTAGTTGTACATACTGAGAAGTGGTCTGTACAGGGATTTAAGAATTGTATCCCGTTTCGCCCCCTTAGTACAGTATATAGACCCCTAAGACTGAAAACAAACAAATGCTCTGACTTTAGTCAAATGTCCTTGAATCATAATATTAAACACAAGCTAAGGGGCCTATTTATCAACAAGTTTCATCATACGCAACAAGTGATCAAATTCATTGCTTATGAAAATGGGGATACATGGTGCTCCAGCCAAACAGCTCCTAACTGTCATTTTCCAAATAGATGAAAGGAGCTGATTCGCTGGAGCACCATTATCATACACAACAAGTTTTAACACTGATTGCGTAAAATAAAACTAGTTGATGAATAGGGCCCTTAAACACAGTCATAAACTGAGTGCAAAGCAAGGGGGGGCATTATACAGGAAATGACATCCCATCACTTTACTTTTATGCAGAAAATATACCTGGTGGTAAGTTAGGATGGTGCTGTAAATGGGGTGCGATTTAGAGGTATGTCTGTTCTTGTAAAATCCAATTGGAGGATGGTAATTGGAGTACTACAATGATTGGTAGGTAAAAAGTCCAGGACTTAATGGTATGAAGATTATGTTTATCAAGTTGCTGTACAAAGTGGGCAAAGACACTGTGGACGGGATGTACTAAGCATCGCATCCGGCATGTGGTACATGCCACCTCTCATCGTGTACATACCCCGGTATGTACTTAGAATATCACAAAGGGCAGCTCTCCCAATAAGAGCAGTATTTTGCGATGCCCCTGGATAGGGGGACTTCTGGGTTTACCATCCAGAATTCCTTCCTCTGGTATCCTTCTGTGCATGTGCATAAGGCAGCATGGGAGGAATCCGATTGGCTTCTATTGGGTAATGCCACCTGAAGATGGCATTACCCACCGTGGCTTTGTACATATAGAAAATGTGGTAAAACCCTTGAAAACTTAATTTTCGGGGGTATTACTACATTTTGGACTTTAGTACATCCCGCCCTATATGTGTAAGTTATGGACATGTACCATATTGCCTGGTCATTGAACAGTTTATAGTGGGCAGTTGGGTCTGATGTGTACTATATTTATTTTTTCCAATGTATGCTATATATTTAACATTTTGAGCAACCATATACTTATTACCTCCGCATAGACTACATGAGGAAGCGTGCTCTGACACAGTGCTTCCTCCTGCAATTACTCCACAGGAAACATGAGGACTAAGTGTAATTACTGTACAGTTATTGGATAGGGGGCTTACTTTATCCCCTACAAATGTACTGTAAATCTGCTGTCAGTCATCTCTACCCTTCTATAGGAATCAAACCATTACTGGTCCTTATGTCCCCATGCACATCATGGCACATTACCATGGTGGTAGAAGTGAGAACCTTATTTCTACTGAGATGATTTCTGCTCCCCATGCTACTTCAGTGTCATAACTGGACAGCAGTGTGCCCTGTGCTGGCCCCACCTCCTGAGTGCATGACGTTACACTGAGGGAGCTGTGCTGACAGCACCAGGGAGTATGGCACTGCTCAGAGCATCCTGAGAATGCTCTGAGCGGCTGTACAGGCTGCAAGGTCCACACCTTGCTAGCCAGATGCTGGGGCTGTGTACCCTGTGCGTCAGCTCTGCTCGCACACCTCTAGTAATGGCCCTGTGTTACTTCATGGTAGGAACAACTCTGTGTGGCTTTGATGTTAGTTGAAATAGATC
Source organism: Taudactylus pleione (assembly GCA_031769625.1). Lineage (NCBI taxonomy): Eukaryota > Metazoa > Chordata > Amphibia > Anura > Myobatrachidae > Taudactylus > Taudactylus pleione. The sequence continues at coordinate 2,798,636 of JAUIMM010000544.1, forward strand.
TTCATGAAAAGGTTGGCAGGTATCCATGACTCACGCTCCTTACGTTGACTTTCCAAAAGTGTCAAATGAACATACTCTAATATCCAAAGGATTCTTTAGTTAAACATTAATGTAATGTCAACTAAAAGTATTAACATTTTTCCCGTTACATTGGGCTCTATGTATTAATATTATTTTTACTAAAATAAAGTGAAAAAGGGTGTTTTCACACCCTTTTCACATTATTTTAGTATCACCTATAGTTATTACAGGGCAATTGGAGTAGAATTCGTAAAATTCTACTTCAACCCCTAATTATCACTTATTTTTGGTAAGCAGATCGCATTTCCCATAATTGTAATGGGAAATGTGATCCGACCAAAGTTACTAAAAATAAATTGTAAAAAAATACCGGGGAAAGCCCTTTGATAATAACACCACCTGGAGGTGGCGTTATCCATGGTCTCCCCCACTTACCGGGCTCATACTCTGCTCTAAATGGCAGAGCAGAGCCCGGAGCCGGTCCCAGTGATCAACTGTGAGGTCTAAACAGACCACAAGCTGATACACTGCAAAAAAAAAAAATAGTAAAAAAAAAAAATTAACTTACCTGACTCCAGGGACCGGTGATCGGGGCTCCGGGTGATGTCCTCCCATCGGTCAACTGGTCTCCCATGCTGCACTGCGGCACAGTCATCAGGTGATCGGGTCCCAGTGCAGTATGGGATATCAGCTGACCGGAGGCATGGAAGACATCACAGGAGCACCGATGACTGCAAGTAAGTCCTATTAATATCACACTACAATCTGCATTACAAATGCGGATTGTAGTAAATAGAGCCCATTGTCTCTTCTATTACCCATCACTTTCAAGGTCTGTAGTCCTGCTTTGGTAATCAGGCCCCCCAATAATCATCCCCATAACCACATAGAGAAACTTTGAGAATCAGCGTTTTACAGAGAATGTTTAAGAGAATTATTATAGGGAAGCAGTCGGGAAGCCGATGGACGGAATCCCAACTGCTGGCTTCCCGACTGTCTAATCCCTGCAAGGAATAAATGACAGGCATCAAAATCCCGACGCCTGTCATTTTACCTACACTAGGAGCCCAACACCCAGTTTATCGATCAAAGGTAAGCCAGGTGCCGGGCCCGGTCAGCCGCTGGGGTGGGGAAGGGTTAGGTTAGGGGACTCCCCCCGGGAGGTTAGGGTTAGGCTAGGGGAAGGGGGGGTTAGGTGAGGCACTTGGAGGGGGGATTAGGATTAGACACTGGGGTGGAGGTTAGGTTTAGGCACCCTTAAGGGAGGGTTAGGGTTAGGGGGAGGTTAGGGCTGCCGCTGTCTGGATTTGAACCGCCGGCGGTAAATCATACCTTATTATAATATAATCTTAAGGGCTCTTTGTTGCATAAAATATGTGGAAACTTATTATTCCCTTTGATGTATAAGGTATGTCCATACGTTGTAATAAAAGAAAAAAATTAATCCTATAAATATATAAGGTATAGTATGCCTTTAAGCAGTATGTGAACATGACAGATTACTGTATAAATGAATGATAAATATCAGTTTGTTGTGAAAGACCAGCTTATAGCAAAATTACTATTTGTCACAAGGACATTTCTTCATTAAAATGTTTTCAGCTGTTTGTCCATTTTGTCTAATTCTCTTTGGATGGTTCCACTTTACATTCTTATTGATGCTCTTGACTTTCAATAGGACTAAAGAATTCAAGGGCTCACCTCGTCTAGCAATAAATTAGCGTGGAATAGCCATAAGCATGCAGAGCCTTCATCTGTTACCAGACTCACTGCTCCTGATTATACAAAGAAAAATGTTCACATTCATTGCTTTACCTCTGGTACACCAAACCCACGGAGATTACTACACATGGTAGCATTTAATTAACTTGACAAAAGATCCTAATTATTTTCATTCCTTTATCTATTGTGGAAGGAGAAGTGTGATATATTTATAAATAAACCTTACACATGTCTATTATTATTTATTTCTTTATGTATCATTTTTAGTTAGTGAATGGAATTCATTTATTGGTTCTAAAATTTGTTTTATGTTATGGGGGATATGTACTAAGCCTTGGAGAGAGATAAAGTACCAACCAATCAGCTTCTGTTATTTTTAAAGCGTAGCCTGTAAAATGGCAGTTTGAAGCTGATTGGTTAGTACTTTATCTCTGTCCAAGGTTTGTTACATATGTGTCTACTTGTATCTTTACCTCTTGTGCGGCAAACGTGCGCACGCATCGCATCATGTGATTTTCCGTGCACGCGCTCGCCACAGTACACCATGTCATGGCTGCATTCATACCATGCAATTCTATGGATCGCGTGTGCGAACGCAGCGTGTGTACCCGGTTGCGGAAGCGCAACTCACGCCATACGTGGCACGATTTGCCGCACAAATGGCAAAGATACAAGAGGACACATCTGTACATTTCCCTGATAGTAATAACAATAGAATGTTATGCCATATCATCGCTCAAAGATATCCTAAATTTCATAATATTATATGTTAACTCTCTTGCTGTCGATAAGGAACAATTAATAAGGTAATCAATTGTCGTGGAATCCATGGAATCCAGTTATTATTACTACAGACTAGGGATGAGCGGGTTCGGATTTCTGAAATCCGAAACCCCCCGAGCCACCCCGATCCGAGCCGGGAACGAAGTCTGGCTTGGGTTTTCCCGCCTGAGTCGGAACTGAAATCGAGGCAAAACATCGTCATCCCACCTTCCGTTTTCGCGGGTTTTGGATTCTATAAAAGGTCCCCGCGTCGGCGCCATTTCTCACTCCGGCTGTGGACAGTTAAGAGGGAGGGTGGGAGTTAGGTCTGGCTGGGCTGTGTTGTGTTGTACTGCTGTTGTCCATAGGGGCTGTGTCCACTCCTCCAAAGTCCATAGAGGCTGGCTGGGCTGTGTTGTGCTGCTATTGTCAATAGGGGCTGGCTGGACTGTGTTGTGCTGCTGTTGTCCATAGGGGCTGGCTGTGCTGTTTTGTGCAGTCAGTTGTCCATAGGGGCTGTGTCCACTCCAAAAGTCTATAGGGGCTGGCTGGGCTGTGTTGTGCAGTGTCCCATAAAGGCTGTAGTCCTAAAGGGGTGCTGTAGTGTTGTCCAGGGGGTGATTTGTCCATCAGGGGTGCTCCACCCAAGTGCAAAAAAACCATTTATTTTTGTATTTGTGAATTGTGTGCACTGTAGCTGAACATGCATCAACAAAGGAGCAGCACCAAGCGTGCACCTGTGTCATAAGTAAAGGGCCGGCTGGCTCATCTCTTAAAGGGTGGTGTAACCCCCAAGGTGCACTTCAAAGAAATAAAAAATTCTTCTTTTCTGTGTTATGAATTGTGTGCGCTGTAGTCGCAAGTGCATCAACAAAGGAGCAGTGCCAAGCATGCGCCTGTGTCATAAGTCTATTAAAGGGTGGTGTAACCCTCAAAGTGCCCTCCAAAAAAATGAAAAATTATTTTCTGTGTTGTGAATTGTGTGCGTTGTAGCCGCACGTGCATCAACAAAGGAGCAGCGCCAAGTGTGCGCCTGTGTCATAAGTCTGTTAAAGGGTGGTGTAACCCCAAAGTGCGCTCCATAAAAAATAAACAATTCTTCTTTTTTCTGTGTTTGCGTGTGAAATGTATGCGCAGTAGCCGCACGTGCATCAACAAAGGAGCAGCGCCAAGCGTGCACCGGTGCTGGCTCGCGGGTTAAAGGGTGGTGTTACCCCCAAAGTGCGCTCCACAAAAAATAAACAATTCTTTTTTCTGTGTTTGTGTGTGAAATGTATGCACAGTAGCTGCATGTGTATCAACAAAGGAGCAGCACCAAGCGTGCGCCTGTGTCATAAGTCTGTTAAAGGGTGGTGTAACCCCCAAAATGCACTCCAAAAAAAATTAAAAATGATTTTCTGTGTTGTGAATTGTGTGCGCTGTAGCCGCACGTGCATCAACAAAGGAGCAACGCCAAGTGTGCGCCTGTGTCATAAGTCTGTTAAAGGGTGGTGTAACCCCAGAGTGCGCTCCACAAAAAATAAACAATTCTTCTTTTTTCTGTGTTTGTGTGAGAAACGTATGCGCAGTAGCCGCACGTGCATCAACAAAAGAGCAGTGCCAAGCATGCACCTGTGTCATAAGTCTGTTAAAGGGTGGTGTAACCCCCAAAGTGCACTGCAAAAAAAATTAAAAATTATTTTCTGTGTTGTGAATTGTGTACGCTGTAGCGTAAAGGTAAAGGGCTGGCTGGCTCGACTGTTAAAGGTGGTGTAACCCCCAAAGAGCACTCCAAAAAAATCAAAAATTCTTCTTTTCTGTGTTTGTGTGCACCTTAGCCGCACGTATATATCAATATAACATAAATGGAGGACAAAACTTTGTCCGATAAAAATAAAATAGGGAAAGATCAAGAACCACTTCCTCCTAGTGCTGAAGCTGCTGCCACTAGTCATGACATAGATGATAAAATGCCATCAACGTCGTCTGCCAAGGTCGATGCCCAATGTCATAGTAGAGGGCATATAAAATCCCAAATTACAAAGTTCAGGAAAATGACCTTGAAAAAAACATTTAAATCATCTGAGGAGAAACGTAAACTTGCCAATATGCCATTTACGACATGGAGTGGCAAGGAACGGCTAAGGTCTTTCCCTATGTTCATGACTAGTGGTTCAGCTTCACATGACGATGGAAGCCCTCCTCCCACTACAAAATCAAATGAGTTAAGCTGGCAAAAGCACAGCGAAGAACTGTGCATTCTAAGATATCACAAATCCCCAAGGAGAGTCCAAGTGTGGTGGCGGTTGCGATGCCTGACCTTACCAACACTGGACGGGAAGAGGTGGCTCTTGCCACCATTTGCATGCCCTCTGCAAGTGCTGAATGGAGCACCCACAGTCCACTTGCTTATACGCAAATTGAAGATGTCACTGTTGAAGTACAACAGGATGAGGATACAGGTGTAGCTGGTGCTGAGGAGGAAGTTGGCGAGGAGGATTCTGATGGTGATGTGGTTTGTTTAAATCAGGCTCCGGGGGAGACAGTTGTTGTTCGTTGGATGAAAAAGCCCATCACGGTCATGCCTGGGCAGAAGACCAAACATTCCACCTCTTTGGTCTGGCAATATTTCTATAAAAATCCGGACAACAACTGTCTTGCCATATATAACATATGTAAAGGTGAAATAAGTAAGGGTAGGGACTTTAACCACCTAGGAACATCTTCCCTTATACGGCACCTGCAGCTCATTCATAAAAAGTTCCTGTCAAGTTCAGAAATTTTGGCAGTCCAGAAACACCTAAATCCCTTTGTCCTGTTCTATCCAAGTGCCTGCAAACCACACTGTCAACTCCCTCATCGTCAATTTCCTCCTTAGTCAGGATCGGAAGTAGTCCTGCAGGCCATGTCACTGGCGTGACTGACTCTCCTATCCGGGATTCCTCCGGAGGATCCTGCATTGCTACGCCTACTGCTGCCGCTGCTGCAGTTGCTGCTGGGATTCATTCATCATCCCAGAGAGGAAGTAGGAACACCACTACTTTTACTAAACAATTGACCCTCCAACAGTCCTTAGCGAGGAGGATGAAGTACGACAGCAGTCATCCTGAAGCAAAACCGATAACTGAGGCCTTGACTGCTATGTTGGTGTTAGACGTGCATCAGGTATCCGCCATTAGTGCAGTGGGATTTAGACAATTGGTGGAGGTAGTTTGTCCCCGGTTCCAAATCCCGTCTAGATTCCACTTCACTAGGCAGGCGATACCGAGACTGTACAGAAACATCAGAAAAAGTGTCCTCAGTGTCCTAAAAAATGCGGTTGTACCCAATGTCCACTTAACCATGGACATGTGGACAAGTGGAACAGGGCAGACTAAGGACTATATGACTGTGACAGCCCACTGGGTAGATGTATCACCTTACGCAGCAACAACAGCAGCATCACCTGTAACAGCATCTCAGAAATGCCAGCTCGTTCCAAGGCAGGCTACGCTGTGTATCACCGGTTTCAGTAAGAGGCACACCGCCCAGTGGCTTACCCCACTTAGACTCTCCTGGGGATTTGTGATATCTGAGAATGTCACCAATATTGTGCGGGCATTACACCTGGGCAAATTCCAGCACATCCCATGTTTTGCTGACACAATAAATTTGGTGGTGCAGAATTTTCTGAAAAATGACAGGGGCATGCAGGAGATGCTTTGGGTGGCCTGAAAAAATTTCTGGCCACTTTCGCCATTCAGTGACTGCGTGCCCAAGACTGGAGCACCAGCAAACACTCTTGAACCTGCCCCGCCATCACCTGAAGCAAGAGGTTGTGACACGGTGGAAATCAACCTTCTATATGCTTCAGAGGATGGAGGAGCAGCAAAAGGCCATTCAAGTCTATACATCCACCTATGACATAGGCAAAGGAGGGGGTATGCACCTGACTCAAGTGCAGTGGAGAATGATTTCCGTGTTGTGTATGGTTCTCCAGCCCTTCAAACTTGCCACACGTGAAGTCAGATCAGACACTGCCAGCTTGAGTCAGGTCATTCCCCTCATCAGGCTTTTGCAGCAGCAGCTGGAGAAAGTGAAGTAGGAGCTAAGACGGAGCGATTCCGCTCGGCATGTGGGACTTGTGGATGAAGCCCTTCATTCGTTTTGCCAGGATTCCACGGTGGTCAATCTGTTGAAATCAGACCACTACATTTTGGCCACCGTGCTCGATCCTAGGTTTAAAGCCTACATGGTGTCTCTCTTTCCGGCCGACACAAGCCTGCAGAGGTGCAAAGACCTGCTGGTGAAGACACTGTCAGCTGAAGCAGAACATGACACGTCAACAGCTCCTTCTTCATTTTATCCCGCAACTGGGGCTGCCAGGAAACAACTTAGGTATCCTAAGCAACCCGCTGGCAGTGATGCAGGGCAGGCAGGACCAAGTTTGGATATCTGGTCCGGACTGAAGGACCTGGCAACAATTTCTGACATGTCTACTGTCACTGCATATGATAATGTCACCTTTGACAGAATGGTGGAGGATTACATCGGTGACAGCATCCAAGTAGGCATGTCAGACAGTCCGTACCTGTACTGGTAGGAAAAAGAGGCAATTTGGAGGCCCCTGTACAAACTGGCTCTATTTTACCAGAGTTGCCCCCCCTCCAGTGTGTACTCCGAAAGAGTGTTTAGTGCAGCCGGGAACCTTGTCAGCGAAAGGCGTAGGAGGTTACTTCTAAAAAATGTGGAGAAGATGATGTTCATCAAAATTAATTATCAACTCTTCCAGGGAGACCAGCCTCCAGAATGTACAGAGGGACCTGTGGTGGTGGATTCCAGTGGGGACGAATTAATAGTCTGTGTGGATGAGGATGTACACAACAATGAAGAGGGTGAGGAATCGGTGGATAAGGAAGATGAGGACAACAACTTGCCTCCGTAGAGCCAGTTTGCGCAGGGACAGATTAATTGCCAGCATGTTTTGTGGGGGCCCAAATGAACCAATCATTTCAGCCACAGTCATATGGCAGACCCTGGCGCTGAAATGATTGGTTTGTTAAAGTGTGCATGTCCTGTTTATACAACATAAGGGTGGGAGGGAGGGCCCAAGGATAATTCCATCTTGCACCTCTTTTTTTTTCTTTGCATTATGTACTGTTTGGGGCCTAGTTTTTCAAACTGCCATCCTGTCTGCCACTGCAGTGTCACTCCTAGATGGGCCACGTGTTTGTGCCGCCCACTCGTGTCTCTTAGCATAGTCATCCAGCTACCTTGGTGCAACCTTTTGGCCTAAAATCAATATTGTGAGGTGTGAGGTGTTCAGAATAGACTGGAAATGAGCGGAAATTAATGTTATTGAGGTTAATAATAGCATAGGAGCAGAAAAAAACACAAATTCTGTGATTTTTGCTGTTTTTATGCTTTTTTTTTTTTTTTTAAAAATACAGATCCAAAACACAAAACCCAGAACCCAAAACACGGAAGGGTGGTTTTGGCAAAACAAATCCAGATCCAAAACACGAAGAAAGATCTAGATCCAAAACCAAAACACGGAAAGTGGCCGGTGCACACCCCTAACACAGACTTGATTGTATTATTATTATTATTATTATTATTATTATTATTATTATTATTATTATTATTATTATTCCCTGGAACAGAAGGTAATGATGGCTCTGTCCAAATGAGCTTACAATCTTAGCTGATGCAGTATATTCACCCGTATGGTGAGTTTCACATATCTCTCTACCACTCCCATGTGTATGTTAAGTTTGATATGCGTCATCAACATCAGTGTATACAGTGTGGCAAAATATACATCTAAAAAAATATTGCGCACCCTCCATCACAAGAGGAGATGCAACTGAATTCTGTAACATTCTGCATCACATGTACATGCATAGACTTGGCTCCGGAGAATGAACAGTGCAAAAACACGCAAGATGCCCTATACAAACGGGCAAATTCAAGGGGGTGGGTGCTAAGTGTGTTGCAGGTTGTAAAAATCCATTATCACTGCTGAGGGCCCTCTTTAATAACGTAACCCAATTTGATAGGCTGCACCGGACTGCATGATCAGATTGGGTCGGTCCCAGCTGTATTTCTCTTCTCTATGCACAGAAAGGGTGGGAAATGATAGTCAGGTAAGTAAGTGTACCTGTCTCTGTACCTCACAATGTTTTTGTTATTTAGACACAAATATATTATTTTGGGGACAACAGTGTACAGATATAGTATTTTGGGGACACCACTGTACAGATATAGTATTTTGAGGACACCAGTGTACAAATAGTATTTTGAGGGCACCACTGTGCAGATATATCCTTTTGGGGACAATAGTGCACAGATTTATTATTTTGGTGACAACTGTTTACAGTTGAACTTTCACGGTTTCCCTTTAGGGTTCAATTACACTATGACTTAACTAATAAACACACCGGACAACAGGAGCTGCTGTTAAATTGGTAAAACGTAGTTGACATTACTAATTAAAGCAGAAAAAAACAACATATACCAGAACAAGATAACAAGACACATGCACACAAAATCAATCATTGGGTAACAATTGGTGTTCAATGCTCCTACAAAAGCACACTCAGATGATTAGTGTTAATTCCCAGAAGGGACTATTGAACTATACGAATATACTGTATAAGGAGAGTATACCCACCTAATAACAGTAAGCAATTGACTAAAAAGCCAAAAACAATTAACAGTAACAATAACAAAATAACACACAATAGGGATGGGATGAAAGGATTTACAAAGCAAGAGTGAGTGCTACCAGCCAACAGAAATGATCATAGCATCTCTGGCCACCCCCACTAACACACTATAGGCTACAATTAAATTAACCAAATATACATTATAAATGAGGCAAATATTAAATATAAAAAGGGCCCTGCTCCTCCAACCTTGGGGTTTAACCATGCTCAGGCACACTGTAAGCTGATTGTTTCTCTTCTACACTGTATTGTATTAGGAAAGGCGAGCTGTAAAAAGAGGAGTGGGGAAAAGGGTAGTGGGGGGCTCTACCTGTTTTACTTGTACTGGGCCTCACAATTTCTAATGGCAGCCCTGGCAATAAATCACAATAAGGCAGAGAGAGAATGAAACAACTATAATGGCATGCACCCATCTAACAGAAGTGAAGCTACATTTTTTTGTTCAATATGTTTTTATTGAGAAAACAGAATGGTGGGTACAGAAAAAAGAAGGGGGAAAGGTACAGAATATGCATAAAACACATGTGGATATCGGAATATAAACATTATACATAGAACTGGGGTAACCCCAAAAATACTAGACTCTAGCCCCTTGTAAATTAACATGGTAAAAGAAAGTCTAGGGTTATGGTCTAAGAGCAAGTAAAGTTAAAAACAAAATCACTCAACTTTGGGCCCAGTAAACTCATCACCCAGGAAATTCATGGAACTATGGGTGCTTTTGGGAAAGAGGCAGATCATGGACCATCGGTAACATTTTGGTAAGAGCTATACCACTGTAGAATAGGGACAGTCTAATGTTTGCATCCTGATCTTGGGAGGTGATCAAGGCAAGAGATGGCAGGACACCTTGTTTCTCTAGTTGAGCTATGGCTGCTTTTGTAGTGATAAAAATGTGCCCCATAAAACACACACATATATATATATATAGTCTTGAGGGATAGCTACAGGGAACACTTGCGATAAGGTATAGTAAATCTAATTTTACATTTTATAGTAACCAATATGTAATCAAACAAAAATGGCTATCACTGCTTGCTTCGGGACAAGATAAGACTACACATCCCTTCCACAGAGATAACCATTAAATGCAAAAGGATGTTAGACAAGGGAATAGCACCTAAGAAGGAGTGTGGTTAGATGAGTGATTAATCAATGGATATTAGGGGTTGAGCTGCAATGAATTAAGTGTTATACCAGGAAGTATGTTTAAGGCAGTTTGTTGTAGTGCAGCTTTTGCAGGGTGAGCAGATATGTTGGGCAGGCCCCTGGAGAGCAGGGAAATATAAGTACACTCAGGGCCTGATTCAGAGACGGATGCTCTGAAATAGCACTCGCTCTGAATCAGGGCATTTTTTTTTTTTGGAGTGGTCTTCTGGCCCCTCGCATAGCTGTGGGTGACCACCCACAGCTATAGCGAGTGGCCAGGTTGATGGTCACGATGGTCAAAACCATCGTGACCATCGGGCTTGTGACGAGACCCTTGTGGTAGGGTCTCGTGGCCGCAAGCCCCAGAGAGCTTTTGGCTCTAATAGAGCCGGAAGCTCTCCACTGACATCACTTGTGATGTCAGTGGGGCCGGCCCCAAACGGTAAGCGTTCCGTCGGGAATGCCTCCATTTGAAAGGCCACCCCCCCCGGCCTGCCCACCAAATGGGGCGAGCTGTCACTCACCATCAACAGCTCACCCCCTTTGGTGCGAGACTCGGAGCGACAGAGCACCGGTCGCTAGCCAGGTCTTGCGCATGCACATGACGGAGCCGGCTCCGTCGTGCGCATGCCCAGTGGGCAAACATCGACCCGGTTGCGAGTGCTCAGCACTTGCGACCGGGTCTGAATTAGGCCCTCAGTCCATGATGCCACAACTAACCAACTTTGTGAGCTTAGTCAACTACAGGGCCACACCCCTCCCAGTACTGGGGCCCACCTAATGTCATGGCGGTGCTGAGATTTGGCACATAGTGGAAGGATGTGGGGCCACCATCTTTAATGATGGAGGCATGGGCACCAAAAGCCCAGCTCTACACCAGCCACATAGAATATAATGTAGGCCAGCATATACTTTAGATTAAAAGGATATCAGGCAATGGTTTTGTGTGCCTTTTATGTGTTCACTGAACTTCTCAGTGATTACAGTGATACTATAGGCTCAAATTTACAAAAAAATATATATATATTACATGAGTGATTCATTTAATTTTCTATATATAAAATATATATATATATATATATATATATATATATATACAACACATTAGTTTATATAATATTGCAATTTCTACATTATAGGATGTGGTTATTTTTTTCTTTCGGTCATATATTCATGTCATCATAGATTATTTTAAAAAATGTGTGATTTAACACAGATGTCATTCTATTTAGATTGTTTTTAAATTGATTAAAATAGACCTTTTGTAAATTTCCCCCTTATCATCTACATACCATATGTACTGTATTTTTCTTCGCTTCTTATTCACACTGCAGACACAACAAAACACTCACAGTGCACTCGAGACTTTGGGATGCAACTTTAACCACACAGTAATTAGTTTTGAACACGTACAAATTCACAGATGAAGGACAACAAAACTTTGCATGAGCCTCGGCCGCTGCATCGGAGACCTACATACACAGATTTAGACTAAGGCCCTGATTCAGAGGCACTTGCTATTTGCGAGCGCTCGCTCTGAATCAGGGTGGGCCTTTTTTTTTTTCTACCCCGGCCTCCAGGCTGCTCGCTAAGTTGTGGGTGACCACACACAGCTTTAGCGGGCAGCCTGGAGATGGTCGTGATTATCGCGACCATCGTGCTTGCAATGAGACCCTTGTGGTAGGGTCTCATCCACCGCAAGCCCCAGTGAACTTCCTGCTCTAATAAAGCAGGAAGTTCACTACTGACATCACGCGTGATGTCAGTAGGGCCGCCCACAAATGGCAGGCGTTCCTTCGGTAACTCCTCCGTTTGTGCAGCCATCCCCCCGACCCACCTACAAAACGGGGCGAGCTGTCGATCATCATCGACAGCCGCCCCGTTTGTAGCGAGCCCCGGAGCGAGTGATTTCTCACTCACTCCGGGGCTCGCGCGTGTGCACTGCCTGGCCATCGACCCGCTTGTGAGCGCTATGCGCTCGTGAGCGGGTCTGAATCAGGCCCTAAGTCACATACAAATATACAAATGTTGCACATCGACTTGATCAGTGCAAGCCAGGAATGCAGTTTTGTCATACCCAGTTGTTTAATTTATGCGAATAATATTCATATTTTGAGTGAAAAACACGGTCGAGTCACCTGAAATCTGACTAGCCGAGAGTGGTAATTTGTGTATGAGGACACATCTGTATGAGGACACATCTGTATGCACCTGCTTTAATTTATAAATCCCTATTAATGCAATAACGTAGAGATGCTCAATCTGTTGGTTAGGACCCCAAGTGGTGTCGCAGAATCAATTTCTGAATCTCTTAATTGTCAGAATAGCAAACCTTGTCTTGGAGTGCTAGAAATGTAGAGTTTCAGCAATGCGGCACAATGACACTTAGGGTGTCAGAACTATGGCACAATGATATTAAAGGTCTCAGAACTATGACACAATGACATTTGGGGTCTCTGAACTATGGCACAATGACACTTAAGATGTCAGAACTATGGCACAATGACACTTGGAATATCTGAACTATAGCATAATGACCTTGGAATCTCAGAACTATGGAACAATGATGCTTGGGATCTTGGAATTATGGCACAATGACACTGATCCCAAGTACTGTATCATTATTCCATAGTTCTGAGTCTCCAAGCGTCATTGTGCCATAGTTCTGAGTCCCCAAGTGTCATTGTTGCATAGTTCTGAGACCTTACATGTCATTGTGCCATAGTTCTGAGACCCTAACTATCATTGTGCCATATTCTAAGTCTCCAAGTGTCATTGTGACATAGGGCCTGATTCAGACCCACTCGCGAGCGGCTGTCCGCTCGCAAGTGGGTCGATGTTATGGACTGAGCATGCGCACGACGGAGGGAGCTCCGTCGTGCGCATGCGCCAGACGCGACGAGCGAAGGAAAGTCCTACGCTCGTTGTGTCCGATCAAAGGGGGCGTGCTGTCAATGTTGATTGACAGCACGCCCCCTTTGGTGGGCGTGCCGGGGGCGTGCCTCCCTGACGGGGGCGTTCCTAAGGGAACGCCTCCTGTCAGAAGCCGGCCCACTGACATCACTAGTGATGTCAGTGGGAGTGATTTTGGCTCTGATAGAGCCAAAATCACTCCGGAGCTTGCGGTTGAAAACCTCAACCGCAGGCTTCGGCTCGCAAATTCGATGGTCGCGATGGTCTCGACCATCGCGACCATCACAATGCACGCTCGTATAGCCTGTGGGTGGTGACCCACAGCTATACGAGCGTCCAGGAGGACGCTCCATGAAAATGGAGCCCGGCCCTCATTCAGAGCGTGCGCTCTGCTCAGAGCGTACGGCTCTGAATGAGGGCCATAGTTCTCACTTCTAACAACTCTCACTTTAGTAAATTTACACCTTGGTGTCTCAGAACTATGGCACAATGACACTTGCAGACTCGGAATATGGCACAATGATAGTTAGGGTCTCAGAACTATGACACAATGACATGTAAGGTCTCAGAACTATGCAACAATGACACTTGGGGACTCAGAACTATGGCACAATGACACTTGGAGACTCAGAATATGGCACAATGATAGTTAGGGTCTCAGAACTATGGCACAATGACATTTGGGGACTCAGAACTATTGGACAATGACACTTGGAGACTCAGAGTATGGCACAATGATAGTTAGGGTCTCAGAACTATGGAACAATGACATTTGGGGGCTCAGAACTATGGCACAATGACATTTGGGGGCTCAGAACTATGGCACAATTATACTTCGGGACTCAGAACTATGGAATAATGAAACGTGGGATCTCAGAACTATGTCACAAAGACACTTGGAGACTTAGAATATGGCACAATGATAAGTAAGGTCTCAGAACTATGCAACAATGACACTTGGGGACTCAGAACTATGGCACAATGATGCTTGGGGACTCAGAACTATGGAATAATGATACAGTACTTGGGATCTCAGAACTATGGCACAATGATGCTTGGGGACTCATAACTATGGAATAATAATACAGTACTTGGGATCTCAGAACTATGGCACAATGACACTTGGTGTCTTAGAACTATGCAACAATGACACTTGGGGACTCAGAACTATGGCACAATGACACTTGGGGACTCAGAACTATGGAATAATGACACAGTACTTGGGATCTCAGAACTATGGCACAAAGACACTTGGAGACTTAGAATATGGCACAATGATAAGTAAGGTCTCAGAACTATGCAACAGTGACACTTGGGGACTCAGAACTATGGCACAATGATGCTTGGGGACTCAGAACTATGGAATAATGATACAGTACTTGGGATCTCAGAACTATGGCACAATGATGCTTGGGGACTCATAACTATGGAATAATAATACAGTACTTGGGATCTCAGAACTATGGCACAATGACACTTGGTGTCTTAGAACTATGCAACAATGACACTTGGGGACTCAGAACTATGGCACAATGACACTTGGGGACTCAGAACTATGGAATAATGACACAGTACTTGGGATCTCAGAACTATGGCACAATGACACTTGGTGTCTTAGAACTATGTCACAATGACACTTGGAGACTCAGAATATGGCACAATGACATGTAAGGTCTCAGAACTATGCCACAATGACACTTGGAGACTCAGAATATGGCACAATGACCTGTAAGGTCTCAGAACTATGCCACAATGACACTTGGAGACTCAGAATATGGCACAATGACATATAAGGTCTCAGAACTATGCCACAATTACACTCGAGGACTCAGAACCTACGGTACAATGACACTGTTGATCCCAGAACAATGTAACACTGACACGTGTTGTCATGAGCTATGGGACATTTATATTTGAGGGTCCAGAACTATGGACCACTAACTAGGATTCCGTGTCAATTTTTTTTAAAAGATGGACTTTAGTAAACAATACATTTTATATCATGTTGAGAACTACAATCATTTTATTTTCAATGTTAAATATAACTAAATAAAAACTAAATGTAATAGTGTATACTGCAATGCCTAAGTTAAAGATTTATTTGAACTCATTAGTAGAAAGCAGTGCTTTCAACCATTCTCTGACCCTTGGTTTACCTCTCGTGTTCTGCTTCTGTGGTTACACATATCAAGGAAGAAAAATTCACAACCCCTGCTAACTGCTTTTTAAGCCACCAGTTAGGCACAGGCAGAAAAAAAAAGAGTTATATTAGAAATTGCAGTTTAATAGAGCAACATAATAACTAACAGCATATTTAATTCTCATCAAACCATATCCCTTGGGAGTAAAAATAATCTAAAAATAAATTGAAAACATTATGCTATATTATACTGCCAACCAGATTTTCTAAGAGGAATTCAAAAACATACAAAAAACAAAACAGCTTAGAAACAAATTAATAAACAACAGAAACAAGAGGATACAGGTTGAGTCTCTCATATCCAAAATGCTTGAGACCAGGGGTATTTTGGATATTGGAATATTCCGTATTTTGGAATATTTGCATACCATAATAAAATATCTTGGGAATGGGAGCTAAATCTAAGCACAGAATGCATTTATGTTTTATATACAGTACACATTATACACACAGCCTGCCAGTAATTTTATACAATATTCTCAATAATTTTGTGGCTCAAACAAGGTTGGTGTACATACATGAAATTAAATTTATGTTTCATATACACCTTTTACACAAAGCCTGAAGGTAATTTTATACAATACAATAACTGAACTATCAAAAATCAAAGGTTTCATTATCACAGTCATGCTTAAAAATTCTGTATTTTGGAATATTCTGTATTTCGGAATACTTGCATATGGGAGACTCAACCTGTGTGTGTGTATATATATATATATATATATATATATATATATTAGATATATTTCAGAGGATGCGCATAAACCATGTGCTATATTGTGAACAATAAATCTCACTTGAGTCCAGCAATAAAAACTGAAAATGTCAGTATCCACTTTTCTTTAAATGACACACCAGGCCGTAGTTCATTAGTGTGAGGACCGCAGCTCTCCTTAAATATAAGACCGGATTCAGGTCCAAACAATCTGTCAAAATATAATGGAAAGAGAGCGCTCCATGGTGCAGATAAAAAACACTCTTTAATATCACTCATAGATAGTTAACAAGCATACATCTGATAAGGTACTGCTCGTACCAGATAAAAAACAGTGTGGGCTGGTTACCACGTGGTGTGAATAAGCATACTCCACCGGACAGTCTCCAACTCGCGCTGCCAGGATCCGTCGGGTACACACACCCCGCCGCTGGACACTGGGAACAGGCCGCCGCGGGTCGGACCACGTCAGTCCTGGACACGCTGCCAAGGATGTCGGGGATCAGTTCCGTGCACATCACAAAGCCCCGCCCTAACGCGTTTCGTCATAGACTTCGTCAGAGGGCTGGGCTTCGTGACGCAGTAAGTTCCTTAATAAACGGCAGATCAGCCAATCAGTGTGGGGGTTTTCATCCACACCTTTCTCAAACACTAAACTAATCGTGTCCATTCTAAATACAAGAAGGATTTTTTGGAAAGACTGTGATTAGGCACCAGTCCACACATGTCTTACATAAAACATCTCTTTTGTTCCTGAACATATTCTTGATATACAGCGATCAATGTACAAACACATCATTTTTCACAAAACCTATATTTCTAGGGACACTAAGTTACATGAATAGAAACCCAAAGATATTAAAAAACAGTAAATATATTTACACAATCATTTATATATCCCTTATAAAGGGAGTTATTTCTATCCCCTCATTTAGACCCTTTGGTATCATAGTATCTAAAGCTAGAATCCAGTATGTCTCCCTTTTTATTAAATCTCTATCTCGATCACCACCGCGGTTGTTAATATTTAGTTTCTCAATACCCTTAAATTTCAGGACCTCAGGATTGTTGTTATGATGATCCTGGAAATGCCTTGGAAGGCTATGATTCATTAATTTATTTCTAATATTTCGCGTGTGTTCTAGGATCCGGATTTTTAAAACCCTCTTCGTTTTCCCTATGTACCTATATCCACAGGGACAGGTGATCATGTATATTACAAACATGGAATTCCAATTGATGAAACTTTTAATTAAATATTCTTTCTCTGACTCTTTTCCACAAAAGGTTTTAGCACCTCGTTCGGCTAGTTTACATACCTTGCAACTGCCACATGTATAGAACCCTTTTAGATCTCCAAAGGGATTTTTTATGATACCAACAGGTTCAAGAAGTGGATCTAGTTTGCTTTTGGACACATACGATTTGATATTCTTGGCCCTTTTGAACACCATACTTGGACCACTAGGAAGATAATTTGATAAAACTGGATCTAATTTCAGGATATGCCAATTTTTCTTTAGAACTCTCTGAAATATATTGGCTCCACTATTATAACTCGTAACAAATGGACAGAATAAATTATCTTTAGATTCCTGATCAGTATTGCTGGCTTTCATTATATTTCTCTTTTTGGTATTATAAACCAGTAAATCTTTTTGAACTTTATCTCTCGCTGTTTCCCTTGCATGTTGAATAATATCTCTGGGGTAACCACGTTCTAAAAATCTCTGATTATAAATTTCAGATTGTTGATCAAATCGTTCAATAGTGTTACAGTTTCTGCGAAGCCGAACAAATTGAGATGCTGGTATATTTCTCTTCCATTTATGGAAGTGACAACTGGAAAATTCCAGATAGCTGTTGCAATCAACTTTCTTAAAAAATGTGTATGTTTCAATTTCATTTGTTTTCTCAAAGTTAGTGGTGTCTAGTACCAGATCTAAAAATTCAATCTTACTGTCATTATAAGTGGAGGTGAACTGTAAATGAAACGCGTTCACATTAATATCTTTCATAAACTCCTCAAACTCTGTTTTATCTCCACTCCAAACCGTCAGAATATCATCTATAAATCTTTTAAATAAAATAACAGACTTAAAACCCTTCTTATCAACCAAGGTTTTTTCCCATGCACCCATATATAGGTTCGCTAGACTCGGTGCGCAAATCGTGCCCATCGCCGTCCCGCACGTTTGCAGGAACCAGACCTCTAAGAACGTAAAATAATTGTGTTTTAACACAAAGTTCAAACAATCACATATAAAATCTGCCAATTCCTACCGAATATCAGGATCATCCTTCAAACACTCCCTGACACTTTCAATTCCCTTATCATGGGGGATGGCCGTGTACAGAGACTGTACATCTATCGTACACCATTTAAAGTCTAATTTCCATGTTAAACCATTAATTATCTGCAAAACATGGGTAGAATCTTGTATGTATGATGTAAGCTTTGAAACATACTTCTTGATATATGTGTCTACATACTCTGACACCCTAGAGGTAAGGGACCCAATCCCAGAAATGATTGGACGTCCGGGCGGTTTTGTACTATTCTTATGAATTTTAGGAATCTGATAGAATGTAGCAATTCTTGGTGTTTCATTTAGTAGATATTTATATTCATCTATAGTAATACATTTGTCACTTAGACCTCTTTTCAAGAGAATTCTTAGATCATCTAAGTACATCATAGTAGGATTCCCCTCCAATCTCTTATAAGACAACGGATCACTTAACAGTCTAACAGATTCATCCACATAATATTCTCGATCTAAAATTACAATACCACCCCCCTTGTCAGCACTTTTGATGACTATATTTTTGTTGTTCTCAAGGTCCCTTAGAGCTTGGAATTCATTTTTATTCAGATTCCTATTTTTCATCATTGTACCTCCTCCTTTAATTTTATCTATTTCATTTTTTACCATTTGGGAGAACATTTCTATGTATGGTCCTTTCGACTCTATAGGGTAGTAAGTGGATTTTAATTTAAGGCCAGAAGTTACATTATCTGGAGAGGTTTGTTCCCAATTTTTTATTGGAGCCTCTCCTTTTATTATAAAGTGCCGCTTAAGGGTTAAATTCCTTATATAAAGGTTTAAATCAATATAAAAATTTATCTTATTTAATGGACAGGATGGTGCAAACGTTAGGCCTTTTTGGAGTATCTGTTTTTCTATCGGTTTTAAAACCTCTTTAGACAGATTAAAAATACCAACTTGTGGAGTTTCCTCTATAAGAATCTTTTCTTTGGTGCTCTTTTTGGTAATTCCCTTTCCTCTACATCCTCTAGACGTCTTTTTTGACTCAGGGAGGTGTTGATACCATTTCCTGTTTCCCTGTGTTTTACATATTTTGGATGGTCTAAAAAAACCTGGTTTTCGTTTTCACAATCGTCATTATAAGATTTTAATCTGCTATAGCGATTTTCATGTATATAGCCTTTCATAGTGTCCATATTCCCATCTCTTTTAATTGAGGGGATTCTCTGTGTCCTTTTAAATGGTATCTGATTCCACACAAACAGATTTTTGTTGTTATACATAGATTGAGAGTACCTGTTCCCATGCTGTACATGGTGTTCCTCCCTTTTCTTCCATTTATTTGAGGTGGACATTTTCCTACCTTGATATGGTAATTGATCCCTCATTATTTGTGGTACATTAGTGTTTTGTTTGACTTTATTGATTTTTCTTACTGTATGCCAGTTTCTCACCTCATTATTTAAATAATCATTTTTATCACGTTGAAATTTTTTAGATTTTATATCTATAATTTTCTCCTCTATACTGGAGACCTTTCTCTCAATGTCCTCTTTATTTGTAATAAATTGTTCTTGTTGCTTTAATCCCTGTATATCATTTTCTAAAATGTTTAAATCTTTATCAATTTCTTTTAAAACCTTTTTTTCAAAAATTAGTAATCTCATTAATTCAAACAAGCATTCATCTAGGATTCGCCACCATTCTTTCATAAATTTGGGGTTATCCAGATTTGTAATGGGATTCTTTGTAAACCTAAGGCCTCTTGGAATCCTACCACATTTTAGATAATTCTCAAGGCCCATAATGTCCCACCAGGTTTTTGTCTCCTTAATTAAGAGACTTTCCAATTTTTTCATAAAATCATCCTCCCTGCATAGGGACTCAAAGTTAATACCTTGATTACTAGAAATATTATCATTCTCCTCAAAAATCCTTAGACATTCCTTTGATCGTTTTGATCTTAGGTCACAATTTCTGAACATTTTGTTTGATTAATTTGCAATGTCTACTACAGCAAATTTTAAATATAACACCACAACATATATTAAAAATGCTTATGAATTAGCAGCACCCCTCTGTTTGAATCCCTAGAGCAGATAATAGATATATATCAGAGGATGCGCATAAACCATGTGCTATATTGTGAACAATAAATCTCACTTGAGTCCAGCAATAAAAACTGAAAATGTCAGTATCCACTTTTCTTTAAATGACACACCAGGTCCTAGTTCATTAGTGTGAGGACCGCAGCTCTCCTTAAATATAAGACCGGATTCCAGGTCCAAACAATCTGTCAAAATATAATGGAAAGAGAGCGCTCCATGGTGCAGATAAAAAACAATCTTTAATATCACTCATAGATAGTTAACAAGCATACATCTGATAAGGTACTGCTCGTACCAGATAAAAAACAGTGTGGGCTGGTTACCACGTGGTGTGAATAAGCATACTCCACCGGACAGTCTCCAACTCGCGCTGCCAGGATCTGTCGGGTACACACACCCTGCCGCTGGACACTGGGAACAGGCCGCCGCGGGTCGGACCACGTCAGTCCTGGACATGCTGCCAGGGATGTCGGGGATCAGTTCCGTGCACGTCACAAAGCCCCGCAGTAACGCGTTTCGTCATAGACTTCGTCAGAGGGCTGGGCTTTGTGACGCAGTAAGTTCCTTAATAAACGGCAGATCAGCCAATCAGTGTGGGGGTTTTCATCCACACCTTTCTCAAACACTAAACTAATCGTGTCCATTCTAAATACAAGAAGGAATTTTTGGAAAGACTGTGATTAGGCACCAGTCCACACATGTCTTACATAAAACATCTCTTTTGTTCCTGAACATATTCTTGATATACAGTGATCAATCTACAAACACATCATTTTTCACAAAACCTATATTTCTAGGGACACTAAGTTACATGAATAGAAACCCAAAGATATTAAAAAACAGTAAGTATATTTACACAATCATTTATATAAGGGACTGACGTGGTCCGACCCGCGGCGGCCTGTTTCCAGTATCCAGCGGCGGGGTGTGTGTACCCGACGGATCCTGGCAGCGCGAGTTGGAGACTGTCCAGTGGAGTATGCTTATTCACACCACGTGGTAACCAGCCCACACTGTTTTTTATCTGGTACGAGCAGTACCTTATCAGATGTATGCTTGTTAACTATCTATGAGTGATATTAAAGAGTGTTTTTTATCTGCACCATGGAGCGCTCTCTTTCCATTATATTTTGACAGATTGTTTGGACCTGGAATCCAGTCTTATATTTAAGGAGAGCTGCGGTCCTCACACTAATGAACTAGGACCTGGTGTGTCATTTAAAGAAAAGTGGATACTGACATTTTCAGTTTTTATTGCTGGACTCAAGTGAGATTTATTGTTCACAATATAGCACATGGTTTATGCGCATCCTCTGAAATATATCTATTTTCTGCTCTAGGGATTCAAACAGAGGGGTGCTGCTAATTCATAAGCATTTTTAATATATGTTGTGGTTATATTTAAAATTTGCTGTAGTAGACATTGCGAATTAATCAAACAAAATGTTCAGAAATTGTGACCTAAGATCAAAACGATCAAAGGAATGTCTAAGGATTTTTGAGGAGAATGATAATATTTCTAGTAATCAAGGTATTAACTTTGAGTCCCTATGCAGGGAGGATGATTTTATGAAAAAATTGGAAAGTCTCTTAATTAAGGAGACAAAAACCTGGTGGGACATTATGGGCCTTGAGAATTATCTAAAATGTGGTAGGATTCCAAGAGGCCTTAGGTTTACAAAGAATCCCACTACAAATCTGGATAACCCCAAATTTATGAAAGAATGGTGGCGAATCCTATATGAATGCTCGTTTGAATTAATGAGATTACTAATTTTTGAAAAAAAAAAGGTTTTAAAAGAAATTGATAAAGATTTAAACATTTTAGAAAATGATATACAGGGATTAAAGCAACAAGAACAATTTATTACAAATAAAGAGGACATTGAGAGAAAGGTCTCCAGTATAGAGGAGAAAATTATAGATATAAAATCTAAAAAATTTCAACGTGATAAAAATTATTATTTAAATAATGAGGTGAGAAACTGGCATACAGTAAGAAAAATCAATAAAGTCAAACAAAACACTAATGTACCACAAATAATGAGGGATCAATTACCATATCAAGGTAGGAAAATGTCCACCTCAAATAAATGGAAGAAAAGGGAGGAACACCATGTACAGCATGGGAACAGGTACTCTCAATCTATGTATAACAACAAAAATCCGTTTGTGTGGAATCAGATACCATTTAAAAGGACACAGAGAATCCCCTCAATTAAAAGAGATGGGAAAATGGACACTATGAAAGGCTATATACATGAAAATCGCTATAGCAGATTAAAATCTTGTAATGACGATTGTGAAAACGAAAACCAGGTTTTTTTAGACCATCCAAAATATGTAAAACACAGGGAAACAGGAAATGGTATCAACACCTCCCTGAGTCAAAAAAGACGTCTAGAGGATGTAGAGGAAAGGGAATTACCAAAAAGAGCACCAAAGAAAAGATTCTTATAGAGGAAACTCCACAAGTTGGTATTTTTAATCTGTCTAAAGAGGTTTTAAAACCGATAGAAAAACAGGTACTCCAAAAAGGCCTAACGTTTGCACCATCCTGTCCATTAAATAAGATACATTTTTATATTGATTTAAACCTTTATATAAGGAATTTAACCCTTAAGCGGCACTTTATAAAAAAAGGAGAGGCTCCAATAAAAAATTGGGAACAAACCTCTCCAGATAATGTAACTTCTGGCCTTAAATTAAAATCCACTTACTACCCTATAGAGTCGAAAGGACCATACATAGAAATGTTCTCCCAAATGGTAAAAAATGAAATAGATAAAATTAAAGGAGGAGGTACAATGATGAAAAATAGGAATCTGAATAAAAATGAATTCCAAGCTCTAAGGGACCTTGAGAACAACAAAAATATAGTCATCAAAAGTGCTGACAAGGGGGGTGGTATTGTAATTTTAGATCGAGAATATTATGTGGATGAATCTGTTAGACTGTTAAGTGATCCGTTGTCTTATAAGAGATTGGAGGGGAATCCTACTATGATGTACTTAGATGATCTAAGAATTCTCTTGAAAAGAGGTCTAAGTGACAAATGTATTACTATAGATGAATATAAATATCTACTAAATGAAACACCAAGAATTGCTACATTCTATCAGATTCCTAAAATTCATAAGAATAGTACAAAACCGCCCGGACGTCCCATCATTTCTGGGATTGGGTCCCTTACCTCTAGGGTGTCAGAGTATGTAGACACATATATCAAGAAGTATGTTTCAAAGCTTACATCATACATACAAGATTCTACCCATGTTTTGCAGATAATTAATGGTTTAACATGGAAATTAGACTTTAAATGGTGTACGATAGATGTACAGTCTCTGTACACGGCCATCCCCCATGATAAGGGAATTGAAAGTGTCAGGGAGTGTTTGAAGGATGATCCTGATATTCGGTAGGAATTGGCAGATTTTATATGTGATTGTTTGAACTTTGTGTTAAAACACAATTATTTTACGTTCCTAGAGGACTGGTTCCTGCAAACGTGCGGGACGGCGATGGGCACGATTTGCGCACCGAGTCTAGCGAACCTATATATGGGTGCATGGGAAAAAACCTTGGTTGATAAGGAGGGTTTTAAGTCTGTTATTTTATTTAAAAGATTTATAGATGATATTCTGATGGTTTGGAGTGGAGATAAAACAGAGTTTGAGGAGTTTATGAAAGATATTAATGTGAACGCGTTTAATTTACAGTTCACCTCCACTTATAATGACAGTAAGATTGAATTTTTAGATCTGGTACTAGACACCACTAACTTTGAGAAAACAAAGGAAATTGAAACATACACATTTTTTAAGAAAGTTGATTGCAACAGCTATCTGGAATTTTCCAGTTGTCACTTCCATAAATGGAAGAGAAATATACCAGCATCTCAATTTGTTCGGCTTCGCAGAAACTGTAACACTATTGAACGATTTGATCAACAATCTGAAATTTATAATCAGAGATTTTTAGAACGTGGTTACCCCAGAGATATTATTCAACATGCAAGGGAAACAGCGAGAGATAAAGATCGAAAAGATTTACTGGTTTATAATACCAAAAAGAGAAATATAATGAAAGCCAGCAATACTGATCAGGAATCTAAAGATAATTTATTCTGTCCATTTGTTACGAGTTATAATAGTGGAGCCAATATAATTCAGAGAGTTCTAAAAAAAAGAAAAAATTGGCATATCCTGAAATTAGATCCAGTTTTATCAAATTATCTTCCTAGTGGTCCAAGTATGGTGTTCAAAAGGGCCAAGAATATCAAATCGTATGTGGCAGTTGCAAGGTATGTAAACTAGCCGAACGAGGTGCTAAAACCTTTTGTGGAAAAGAGTCAGAGAAAGAATATTTAATTAAAAGTTTCATCAATTGCAATTCCATGTTTGTAATATACATGATCACCTGTCCCTGTGGATATAGGTACATAGGGAAAACGAAGAGGGTTTTAAAAATCCGGATCCTAGAACACACGCGAAATATTAGAAATAAATTAATGAATCATAGCCTTCCAAGGCATTTCCAGGATCATCATAACAACAATCCTGAGGTCCTGAAATTTAAGGATATTGAGAAACTAAATATTAACAACCGCGGTGGTGATCGAGATAGAGATTTAATAAAAAGGGAGACATACTGGATTCTAGCTTTAGATACTATGATACCAAATGGTCTAAATGAGGGGATAGAAATAACTCCCTTTATAAGGGATATATAAATGATTGTGTAAATATACTTACTGTTTTTTAATATCTTTGGGTTTCTATT
This sequence comes from Taudactylus pleione, assembly GCA_031769625.1. Taxonomy (NCBI): domain Eukaryota; kingdom Metazoa; phylum Chordata; class Amphibia; order Anura; family Myobatrachidae; genus Taudactylus; species Taudactylus pleione. Next base: position 2,823,964 of record JAUIMM010000544.1, read on the forward strand.
CATGTAACTTAGTGTCCCTAGAAATATAGGTTTTGTGAAAAATGATGTGTTTGTACATTGATCGCTGTATATCAAGAATATGTTCAGGAACAAAAGAGATGTTTTATGTAAGACATGTGTGGACTGGTGCCTAATCACAGTCTTTCCAAAAAATCCTTCTTGTATTTAGAATGGACACGATTAGTTTAGTGTTTGAGAAAGGTGTGGATGAAAACCCCCACACTGATTGGCTGATCTGCCGTTTATTAAGGAACTTACTGCGTCACGAAGCCCAGCCCTCTGATGAAGTCTATGACGAAATGCGTTAGGGCGGGGCTTTGTGACGTGCACGGAACTGATCCCCGACATCCCTGGCAGCGTGTCCAGGACTGACGTGGTCCGACCCGCGGCGGCCTGTTCCCAGTGTCCAGCGGCGGGGTGTGTGTACCCGACGGATCCTGGCAGCGCGAGTTGGAGACTGTCCGGTGGAGTATGCTTATTCACACCACGTGATAACCAGCCCACACTGTTTTTTATCTGGTACGAGCAGTACCTTATCAGATGTATGCTTGTTAACTATCTATGAGTGATATTAAAGAGTGTTTTTATCTGCACCATGGAGCGCTCTCTTTCCATTATATTTTGATATATATATATATATATATATATATATATATATACATATAATATATGTGTGTGTCAGTGTGAGGAATTGTGTAAGGGTCCTCACCTTCAGTCTAAATTATTTCTGACAAAAAAATTTGATTATATTCCTTACTTTTAAAAATTTGTTGTCTCTTTGATTACTCAACCCATAATTTATGGACTTGTATTTGGCAACCATAAAAGAGAAAAAAATTGACATATAGTGTAATTCTATTACTTAAGGTGACTGTGCTCTCATGCAAATTCAAAATATAAGTAAATAGAAACAAAATTAAATGTAGATATTGTGTAAGAAGGAGAATTGAGCACTTCCTTTTGGAACCAAACAGTGAAACAGTAAAAAAACACTTCCATAAAATATGTATACTGTATATAAACTGTATATAAACACCAGTAACACCCCAGGTACTGCTTCCAAAGTACCAACCAGACTTTTCTGGATGCACACTCTGGACAAATCTCTATTATTCTGATGTTTATGAGGCTTATATGGAAAATTAGATACAACAAACAGAGAGAAATCCAGTCAGTGCTGGTGCAATATCTAGTCAAAAATAAAATTCCATTTAATAAAACTCCACATCCCATAATGCTCTTGGCAAGTTATACAATAATTCCTTTCCGTGAATGCTAACACGCACTTGATTCATGCGCTGGGCATATAACATCCTTCAGATGACCCTAAAATAAAATTATTGCAAACCAATTTTTAGAAACTTCATATGACAGAGGCGTCGTTGGCAGATGTTAAATTTTTCAATAGTTCTGTTCCAAATGTTCAGTATTTATATGGTTTGGTAGAGGATAGATTATACAATCGTGGCTACACACATTATATTTAGATTTTTTACAAATGCAGTTTTTACTAAATATATATAGTGTAGGACAATTGGCTAATAGGAATTGGGGCAGGGTTACATAAAAGAAAAGTAGAAATGGGTAAGAGGGTCATTAGACACATATACAGATACAAGATTCATTAAGCACAAATTGATATTGCTAAAACCATTATATACAGTATGACATAAGATTTAAAATATGAAAATATGAAGAGTCTAAGAGGCCTAATCATCATTGGAGGCCGCATGTCCTCCGATGATTAAGTAGTGAACTCGCTGCGAGGGATACTTAAGTATCCAACTCGCAGCGGGGGAAACGTGACACCGGGGCAATTCATCATTGCTCTAGTGCGGGGACAGCAGCTCCGAAAAGCAGCGGTCCCTTCGGTTAGTATCGCAGCTTTCCTCCTTCCCGTCATCCCAGCTACGCATGTGTGACCCGAGGTCACGCATAAGCACAGCCGCAGGGGAGGTAGTGAGGAGGCGGCGGAGGGATCCCTCTTCGCATACCCGGAACTCCTTCCCATAGGAAGGAGAAGGGATCCGAAAACAAGCTCCGTCTGAAGATGGCGCTTGTTCTCGGAAGCAAACTTTGCTGAATATCAGTAGGTCCTATTCAGACCCCTAATGATGAATGGCTCAGTAACTCAATTATGCTGAAACTAGCATTTGCACATGGTGAGCAGGCCATTTAGTGTTGATGCATAGGGCCCTAAATCATATAAAAACTGGATGCATTGCTAGCATAGTACAAAGGAGAGTGAAAGGAGAAGAGAACATCATATATATGGCCTATTTGTAACATTGAGAGTTCCAAAATGGCCTAAAAAGAATCAGTTCAGGTTGACCCGGCACCACAAATACTTATTAGGATGATCATGTGAAAAGCTTGTTATGGATTCCATGCAGTCCACTTGCCAAGTTTTGTCAGTGACCACTAAGAGATGAGGAAACTCTGGCTTTTTCCAATTGGCTTTCACCATAAACTACCTGCATTTAAAACGTGCCTAATGAGGTTCTTGTTTTAGGTACTTTGTAAGGCACCGCAGAGACTTGTGGCACTATACAGTGTAAGTATAACAATAATAACTATATATATTGCAGATTGGCAGTGAAATTTGTTGTGGAGCAGGTACTGTAGTAATATATTTTGCACCTATAATCTTCAGAATTGCATACATGATTTGCATTCTTTCACCCTTAATTATATTCTATAGTGTATTGTGCAAAGGTGAAAGCAAATACTGAACAGAGCATATTATGTGTTTGAAACCAAATGACTTCTGATGAAAGATAAATCTCTTCTTTGTGTTCAAGCACAGACCACCAAGTGCTCATCAGTTGCACTGCACACCTCTTAAGACGGCTATGTCAGGATGGAGATGCTGCTAAATAGCATCCTAAGACACGGTGACACATTTTTATGAACTGGATAGATAAGAGAAAGCACAAAAGCTGTCTGAGAGTGCATTGCTCAGATACAGTATCAAGACAAAGGTTAAAAGCATTGTAAAATTCCTGGGAGAATGGTTCACTCCAGCCTGTCTGTGACTTGACGGTGTGTAACCATTGCAAATGAAACAATTAACACTTAAATGATCGTATGGTAACAGTCAATAAAACCTATATCACAAGCATATGTTTTTATATATATATATATATATATATATATATATATATATATATTAGGGGTGAGCGGGTTCGGATTTCTGAAATCCGAACCCCCCCGAGCCCCCCCGATCCGAGACCGATCTGAGTCAGGCTCGACTTTTCCCGCCTGACTCGGATCTGAAATCGAGGCAAAACGTCATCATCCCGCCTTCCGGGTCTCGCGGGTTTTGGATCCTATATAAGGTACCCGCGTCGGTGCCATTTTCTCACTCGGCTGTGGACAGTGAAGAGGGAGGGTGGGAGTTAGGGCTGGCTGGACTGTGTAGTGTAGTGTAGTGTAGTGCAGAGTAGTGTTGTGCTGTGCTGTGCTGCGCTGTGCTGCTGTTGTCCATAGGGGCTGTGTCCACTACTTCAAAGTCCATAGGGGCTGGCTGTGTTGTGCTGTGCTGCTGTTAATAGGGGCTGTGTCCACTACTTCAAAGTCCATAGGGGCTGGCTGGACTGTGTTGTGTAGTCAGTTCTCAATAGGGGCTGTGTCCACTCCAAAGTCCTGTGCAGTGTCCCAGTCCTAAAGGGGTGCTGTAGTGTTGTCCAGGGGGTGCTCTGTCCATTAGGGGTGCTCCCCCCAAGTGCTAAAAAAATAATATTTTTTCTGTGTTTGTGAATTGTGTGCGCAGTAGCCACACGTGCATCAACAAAGTAGTGCCAAGCGTGTGCCTGTGTCATAAGTAAAGGGCCGGCTGGCTTGACCGTTAAACGTTGCTGTAACCCCCAAAGTACACTACAAACCAACTAACAAAATATTTTTTCTGTGTTTGTGAATTGTGTGCGCAGTAGCCGCACGTGCATCAACAAAGTAGTGCCAAGCGTGCGCCTGTGTCATAAGTAAAGGGCCGGCTGGCTTGACCGTTAAAGGGTGCTGTAACCCCCAAAGTACACTCCAAACCAAAAAAAATAAATATTTTCTGTGTTTGTGAATTGTGTGCGCAGTAGCCGCATGTGCATCAAAAAGTAGTGCCAAGCGTGCGCCTGTGTCATAAGTAAAGGGCCAGCTGGCTTGACCGTTAAAGGGTGCTGTAACCCCCAAAGTACACTCCAAACCAAATAACATTATTTTTTCTGTGTTTGTGAATTGTGTGCGCAGTAGCCGCACATGCATCAACAAAGTAGTGCCAAGCGTGCGCCTGTGTCATAAGTAAAGGGCCGGCTGGCTTGACCGTTAAAGGGTGCTATAACCCCCAAAGTACACTCCAGTCCACACCAAAAAAAAAAAAAATATTTTCTGTGTTTGTGAATTGTGTGCGCAGTAGCCACACGTGCATCAACAAAGTAGTGCCAAGCGTGCGCCTGTGTCATAAGTAAAGGGCCAGCTGGCTTGACCGTTAAAGGGTGCTGTAACCCCCAAAGTACACTCCAAACCAAAAAAATATATATTTTCTGTGTTTGTGAATTGTGTGCGCAGTAGCCGCACGTGCATCAACAAAGTAGTGCCAAGCGTGCGCCTGTGTCATAAGTAAAGGGCCGGCTGGCTTGACCGTTAAAGGGTGCTGTAACCCCCAATGTACACTCCAGTCCAAACCAAAAAAATATATATTTTCTGTGTTTGTGAATTGTGTGAGCAGTAGCCGCACGTGCATCAACAAAGGAGCAGTGCCAAGCGTGCGTCTGTGTCCCATAAGTAAAGAACCGGCTGGCTCATTTCTTAAAGGGTGGTGTAACCCACAAAGTGCACTACTCTATAGCAAAAATAAAAAAATATTTTCTGTGTTTAGCCGCACGTATATATCAAATCGATATAACATAAATGGAGGACCAAACTTTCTCCGATAAAAATAAAAAAGAGAAAGATCAAGAACCACTTTCTCCTAGTGCTGAAGGTGCTGCCACTAGTCATGACATAGACGATAACATGCCATCAACGTCGTCTGCCAAGGCCGATGCCCAATATCATAGTAGAGGGCACATACAATCCCAAATGACAAAGTTCAGGAAAATGACCTTGAAAAAAAACATTTAAATCAGCTGAAGAGAAACGTAAACTTGCCAATATGCCATTTACGACACGGAGTGGCAAGGAACGGCTAAGGTCAATCCCTAGTATGTTCATGACTAGTGGTTCAGCTTCACATGACGATGGAAGCCCTCCTCCCACTAAAAAAAATCAAAAGAGTTAAGCTGGCAAAAGCACAGCGAAGAACTGTGCTTTCTAAGAAGATATCACAAATCCCCAAGGAGAGTCCAAGTGTGGTGGTGGTTGCGATGCCTGACCTTCCCAGCACTGGACGGGAAGAGGTGGCTCTTTCCACCATTTGCACGCCCCCTGCAAGTGCTGAAAGGAGCACCCACAGTCCACTTGCTGATATGCAAATTGAAGATGTCACTGTTGAAGTACAACAGGATGAGGATACTGGTGTAGCTGGCGCTGAGGAGGAAGTTGGCGAGGAGGATTCTGATGGTGATGTGGTTTGTTTAAATCAGGCTTCGGGGGGGACAGTTGTTGTCCGTGGGATGAAAAAGCCCATCACGGTCATGCCTGGGCAGAAGACCAAACATTCCACCTCTTTGGTTTGGAAATATTTCTATCCAAATCCGGACAACAACTGTCTTGCCATATGTACCATATGTAAAGGTGAAATAAGTAGGGGTAGGGACGTCAACCACCTAGGAACATCCTCCCTTATACGGCACCTGCAGCGCGTTCATAAAAAGTTACTGTCAAGTTCAGAAACTTTGGCTAAGACCGTAAGCAGTCCAGGGACACCTAAATCCCGTTGTCCTGTTGTATCCAAGCGCCTGCAAACCACACCGTCAACTCCCTCCTTGTCAATTTCCTCCTTAGTCAGGATCAGAAGTAGTCCTGCAGGCCATGTCACTGGCATGACTGACTTTCCTATCCGGGATTCCTCCGGAGGATCCTGCATTGCTACGCCTACTGCTGCCGCTGCTGCTGTTGCTGCTGCTGGGAGTCGTTCATCATCCCAGAGAGGAAGTAGGAACACCACTACTTTTACTAAACAATTGACCCTCCAACAGTCCTTAGCGAGGAGGATAAAGTACGACAGCAGTCATCCTTAAGCAAAACGTATAACTGAGGCCTTGACTGCTATGTTGGTGTTAGACGTGCGTCCGGTATCCGCCATTAGTGCAGTGGGATTTAGACAATTGATAGAGGTAGTGTGTCCCCGGTTCCAAATCCCGTTTAGATTCCACTTCACTAGGCAGGCGATACCGAGACTGTACAGAAACGTCAGAAAAAAGTGTCCTCAGTGTCCTGAAAAATGCCGTTGCACACAATGTCCACATAACCACGGACATGTGGACAAGTAGAACAGGGCAGACTAAGGACTATATGACTGTGACAGCCCACTGGGTAGATGTATCACCTTATGCAGCAACAGCAGCAGCGTCACCAGTAGCTGCATCTCAGAAACGCCAGCTCGTTCCAAGGCAGGCTACGCTGTGTATCACTGGTTTCAGTAAGAGGCACACCGCCGACAACCTCTTAGAGAAACTGAGGGAAATCATCGCCCAGTGGCTTACCCCACTTAGGCTCTCCTGAGGATTTGTGATATCTGACAACTCCACCAATATTGTGCAGGCATTACATCTGGGCAAATTCCAGCACATCTCATGTTTTGCTCACACAATAAACTTGGTGGTGCAGAATTTTCTGAAAAGCGACAGGGGCGTGCAGGAGATGCTTTGGGTGGCCCGAAAATTTCTGGCCACTTTCGCCATTCAGCGACTGCATGCCGAAGACTGGAGCACCAGCAAACACTCTTGAACCTGCCCCGCCATCACCTGAAGCAAGAGGTTGTGACGCGGTGGAACTCAACCCTCTATATGCTTCAGAGGATGGAGGAGCAGCAAAAGGCCATACAAGCCTATACATCCACCTATGACATAGGCAAAGGAGGGGGTATGCACCTGACTCAAGCGCAGTGGAGAATGATTTCCGTGTTGTGCAAGGTTCTCCAGCCCTTCGAACTTGCCACACATGAAGTCAGTTCAGACACTGCCAGCTTGAGTCAGGTCATTCCCCTCATCAGGCTTTTGCAGAAGCAGCTGGAGAAAGTGAAGGAGGAGCTAAGATGGAGCGATTCCGCTCGGCATGTGGGACTTGTGGATGAAGCCCTTCATTCGCTTTGCCAGGATTCCAGGGTGGTCAATCTGTTGAAATCAGACCACTACATTTTGGCCACCGTGCTCGATCCTAGGTTTAAAGCCTATGTGGTGTCTCTCTTTCCAGCCGACACAAGCCTGCAGAGGTGCAAAGACCTGCTGGTGAACACACTGTCAGTTGAAGCGGAACGTGACATGTCAACAGCTCCTTCTTCATTTTCTCCCGCAACTGGGGCTGCCAGGAAAAAACGTAGGTATCCTAAGCAACCCGCTGGCGGTGATGCAGGGCAGGCAGGACCAAGTTTGGACATCTGGTCCGGACTGAAGGACCTGGCAACAATTTCTGACATGTCTACTGTCACTGCATATGATACTGTCACCATTGACAGAATGGTGGAGGATTACATCGGTGACAGCATCCAAGTAGGCATGTCAGACAGTCCATACCTGTACTGGTAGGAAAAAGAGGCAATTTGGAGGCCCCTGTACAAAATGGCTCTATTTTACCAGAGTTGTTCCCCCTCCAGTGTGTACTCCGAAAGAGTGTTTAGTGCAGCCGGGAACCTTGTCAGCGAAAGGTGTAGGAGGTTGCTTCCACAGAATGTGGAGAAGATGATGTTCATCAAAATTAATTATCAGCTCTTTCAGGGAGACCAGCCTCCAGAACGTACAGAGGGACCTGTGGTGGTGGATTCCAGTGGGGACAAGTTAATACTCTGTGAGGATGAGGATGTACACACTGAAGAGGGTGAGGAATCGGTGGATGAGGAGGATGAGGATGACATCTTGCCTCTGTAGAGCCAGTTTGTGCAGGGACAGATTAATTGCCAGCTTGTTTTGTGGGGGCCCAAACGAACCAATCATTTCAGCCACAGTTGTGTGGCAGACCCTGGCGCTGAAATGATTGGTTTGTTAAAGTGTGCATGTCCTGTTTATACAACATAAGGGTGGGTGGGAGGGCCCAAGGACAATTCCATCTTGCACCTCTTTTTTTTCTTTGCATTATGTACTGTTTGGGGCCTAGTTTTTCAAACTGCCATCCTGTCTGCCACTGCAGTGTCACGCCTAGATGGGTCACGTGTTTGTGCCGCCCACTCGTGTCGCTTAGCATAGTCATCCAGCTACCTCGGTGCAACCTTTTGGACATAAAAACACTATTGTGAGGTGTGAGGTGTTCAGAATAGACTGGACATTAGTGGAAATTAAAGTTATTGAGGTTAATAATAGCATAGGAGCAGAAAAACCTACAAATTCTGTGATTTAGCTGTTTTTATGCTTTTTTTCAAAAAAATACAGATCCAAAACACAAAACCCAGAACCCAAAACACGGAAGGGTGGTTTTGGCAAAACCAATCCAGATCCAAAACACGAAGAAAGATCCAGATCCAAAACCAAAACACAAAACACGAAAAGTGGCCGGTGCACACCCCTAATATATATATATATATATATATATATGTATATATAGTCCAGAATATTCCACCAATGTAGAAAAGAAGGGCACTCGCCAAAGCATAACGCTTAATGTTTAATCACCGTAAAAAAGATAATATCCAAGCAGTATGTGATGTCACCATATCAACGTTTCAGTCCCTCTCGACCTTTGTCAAGACAGCATTATTGTAAACACCAATAGGTTAATATCAGCCATATCACCTAGCAGCGTGCTTGTCCAAGTAGCTACAGCGGAGGATCGCGGCACTACACAGGACACCAGGTAAGTTGACGGACCGGAGGGTACGGGACTCTGCCCATCAAGAGCGCCACTACCATAGACTTACATCATCCTTTTGTTCGTGACTCTTGCATATATATATATATATATATATATATAAATAATTCACTCTCGCAGCACTCCTCACTAGTACTTCTTGAGAACAACGCAGGTGCCTTCCTAGCATAAACCAAGCACGTTGGGATACGTTTGTACAGCATATAAATCAGGCGGCACTCAATGCAGACATATCACAGGAGACAGATCTTGCCAACGTTTCAATGTTTATGTAAACATTTTCGTCAGGGCTCAAAAGTACAAAAAAACAACTCACCTATATACCCCCACCGGACCGTCCATGCCGCCGTCTGCACGCGGAGTCCCAAGCGTAAATATGACGTCACTGGGAGCGCCTGCATCAGCGTCACGGAGGGGCCGGACCACGTGACCACTAAACACCAATAGAAAGCACATGCCATTAGGTCACCTAGCAACCGGCAAACAATATTATGCATGCCTCTGCCGGACAGAATGAATACTTAACAACATTTCTTACAACATAGGACAAACAAACATGCACACAAACATAGAATAAATAGCAGCCATAGAATATAAAACATTACAGATATAACAGTTATCACGGAATAGAACAAATGTAATGGCAGCAAATCAATCCTATCTAATACTCATATCTATTACCAAGTATTGAGAGCTCAATGTAAATGCGCCAGACAGCGCTAAATTACTTAAGACTACAATCATGAGTATGCTAGGTAAATCAGAGATATCAGAAAACGAATTATCGCTCAAATGGACCTAGATACTAATACAAAATAAATAAATACAAATGAAACAAAATGTGAATGAAAGCAATTGTCCGTAATTTTAGAAATAGAATGAATCACAAATAACAGCTAAGTCCCAGATGCTCATTTAACCCACTTGGAGCCAAAGTGTCCAAGCGGAAAATCCATCTACATTCTGCTTGTAATAATAGCAGACCACGGTCTCCCCCTCGTGTCGGGGTTTTGATATGATCTATAATCCGATACCGTAATACAGCCAAGCTATGTTTGGCCTCTAAGAAATGACGGGCCACGGGTTGATCAGATCTGCCAGTTTGTAAAGCAGACCTGATGGAAGACCTATGAGCCGCCATCCTTTCCTTGAAAGCCCTCTCTGTTTTACCCACATAATGTTTACCGCAAGGGCAACTAATTAAATACACCACATATTTCGTGGAACATGTCACTCGATGTCGAATTTGATATTTCTTGCCCGAATATGGATGATAAAACGAATCTCCGCATATCAAATAGCTGCAAGTGGTGCATCCAAGACATCGGAAACATCCATTACGTCCAGCATTCAAAAAAATAGATTGTGCAGGTCCCTGTTGTACGGGTACAGCTGATGTCACATCTGTTTTCATAACATAGTCTCTTATGTTGCGACCACGCTTATAAGCCGACATCAAGCGCATTTCAGACAATTGGCTTAGTTGGGTATCTGATTGTATAATAGGCCAATATGATTTACTAATACGATTAGTTTGGCTACTATTGGTGTCAAAGGTGTTAACCCAAATGAATCGATTCTCTTTATTCTTATGGTTTTTACATGAAGATACCAGCGCTTGTGATCTAGGTATTTTGAGAACTCGCTGTTTGATCTTATTGAGAGAGGCTCTATCATATCCTCTAACAACGAACTTGTTAATCATAGTGTCTAAGGCTTGATTCAGGGATAAATCATCACTAATGATGCGGCGTACCCGCAGCATCTGTGAGTATGGAAGTCCACTTTTAAGGGCCACAGGATGATGACTTGTTGCCAAAAGGATATTATTACGATCCGTTGGTTTAGTAAACATTGTAGTGTAGATTTTGTTATTATAAACTGTAATAGTAACATCCAAATAATTCGCAGTCGATGTATCCATATGATATGTGAATTTGACCGGAGAGTCACTGGAATTGTGGGCCAGGATCAGACTTTCAAGTACATGACGAGGTCCCGTCCAAAACAGTAATAGATCGTCGATATAGCATAAATAAAGTAGGATATTAGAACTGATTTCAGATTTGCCAAAAAATAGTTCTTCCTCCACGCCGTACATAAAGCAGTTCGCAAAGGATGGCGCTACATTCGATCCCATAGCGCAACCTTTCTGTTGCAGGTAAAAGGAACCATTAAACATAAAATAGTTGCGCTGTAATGTTAATTGTAATAAATTAAAAAAAAACTCGATGTCGGGACCTTTATATAATGAATTGTTGGTAACTACAGATCTCACGGCAGCCAATCCCTGTTGATGAGGTATGCATGTATATAGATTTTGTACATCTATAGTGGCTATAATGCAGCCTGTAGGAACAAAATCAATCTCCGCTAATTTGTTAAGTAAAGTTGTAGTATCCTTTAAATAACTGGATTTTGCCTGTACACAGGGTTGCAAAATAGAATCCAAAAAAATAGATAGTGGTTGGTAAATAGATCCCCTGGCGGAGATGATTGGCCTCGCAGGTGGATTATGACAATCTTTATGTATTTTAGGTATAGAATACATCAAAGGAGTGACAGGGAATGTAGTATTGAGGGATTCAGATATTGTTATGGGGAGAACACCATCATAGACAGCCCGTGATAAAATACCATCCAATTCCTGTTTGTAAAAAGTTGTAGGGTCTTTGGACAAATGGCAATATGTATCTGTATCATTTAATAGTTGGTTTATCCCTGATACATAATCTGATAAATTTTGAATTACAATGGCCCCGCCTTTATCAGCGGGCCGTATTACTATATCACGATATGTGCTTAAGGACTTCAAAGCTTGCCATTCATCTTTAGTAAGATTAGAACGTACATGTGTCTGTTTCGTTGCTGATTGTAAAACATCATGGTCCACCATACGACAAAATGTCCGGATGGAAGAGTTGGATGATACAGGATCAAATTTAGACTTCTTTTTTAATGCTTTAGGTACCAAAGGATATTCAGTACACTCGTTGTGTTCATTAGAGGCAACATTATTAAAGTGTTCACGTAAACGCAGTTGTCGACCCAGTTTATATTGTTCCACCTTCCAACGAAATTGGTCAAAGTTATTAGTAGGAACGAAATTTAAGCCTTTAGAAAGGACATTTGCTTCCGGTCAAATTCACATATCATATGGATACATCGACTGCGAATTATTTGGGTGTTACTATTACAGTTTATAATAACAAAATCTATACTACAATGTTTACAAACCAACGGATCGTAATAATATCCTTTTGGCAATAAGTCATCATCCTGTGGCCCTTAAAAGTGGACTTCCATACTCACAGATGCTGCGGGTACGCCGCATCATTAGTGATGATTTATCCCTGAATCAAGCCTTAGACACTATGATTAACAAGTTCGTTGTTAGAGGATATGATAGAGCCTCTCTCAATAAGATCAAACAGCGAGTTCTCAAAATACCTAGATCACAAGCGCTGGTATCTTCATGTAAAAACCATAAGAATAAAGAGAATCGATTCATTTGGGTTAACACCTTTGACACCAATAGTAGCCAAACTAATCATATTAGTAAATCATATTGGCCTATTATACAATCAGATACTCAACTAAGCCAATTGTCTGGAACGCGCTTGATGTCGGCTTATAAGCGTGGTCGCAACATAAGAGACTATGGGCCTGATTCAGACCCACTCGCGAGCGGCTGTCCGCTCGCAAGTGGGTCGATGTTATGGACTGAGCATGCGCACGACGGAGGGAGCTCCGTCGTGCGCATGCGCCAGACGCGACGAGCGAAGGAAAGTCCTTCGCTCATTGTGTCTGATCAAAGGGGGCGTGCTGTCGATGTTGATTGACAGCACGCCCCCTTTGGTAGGCGTGCCGGGGTCGTGCCTCCCTGACGGGGGCGTTCCCACGGGAACGCCTCCTGTCAGAAGCCGGCCCACTGACATCACTAGTGATGTCAGTGGGAGTGATTTTGGCTCTGATAGAGCCAAAATCACTCCAGAGCTTGTGGTTGAAAACCTCAACCGCAGGCTCCGGCTCGCTGTTTCGATGGTCGCGATGGTCACGACCATCGCGGCCATCAAAATGCACGCTTGTATAGCCTGTGGGTGGTGACCCACAGCTATACGAGCGTCCAGGAGGACGCTCCATTTTCATGGAGGCCGGCCCTCATTCAGAGCGTGCGCTCTGCTCAGAGCCTACGGCTCTGAATGAGGGCCAATGTTATGAAAACAGATGTGACATCAGCTGTACCCGTACAACAGGGACCTGCACAATCTATTTTTTTGAATGCTGGACATAATGGATGTTTCCGATGTCTTGGATGCACCACTTGCAGCTATTTGATATGCGGAGATTCGTTTTATCATCTATATTCGGGCAAGAAATATCAAATTCGACATCGAGTGACATGTTCCACGAAATATGTGGTGTATTTAATTAGTTGCCCTTGCGGTAAACATTATGTGGGTAAAACAGAGAGGGCTTTCAAGGAAAGGATGGCGGCTCATAGGTCTTCCATCAGGTCTGCTTTACAAACTGGCAGATCTGATCAACCCGTGGGCCGTCATTTCTTAGAGGCCAAACATAGCTTGGCTGTATTACGGTATCGGATTATAGATCATATCAAAACCCCGACACGAGGGGGAGACCGTGGTCTGCTATTATTACAAGCAGAATGTAGATGGATTTTCCGCTTGGACACTTTGGCTCCAAGTGGGTTAAATGAGCATCTGGGACTTAGCTGTTATTTGTGATTCATTCTATTTCTAAAATTACGGACAATTGCTTTCATTCACATTTTGTTTCATTTGTATTTATTTATTTTGTATTAGTATCTAGGTCCATTTGAGCGATAATTCGTTTTCTGATATCTCTGATTTACCTAGCATACTCATGATTGTAGTCTTAAGTAATTTAGCGCTGTCTGGCGCATTTACATTGAGCTCTCAATACTTGGTAATAGATATGAGTATTAGATAGGATTGATTTGCTGCCATTACATTTGTTCTATTCCGTGATAACTGTTATATCTGTAATGTTTTACATTCTATGGCTGCTATTTATTCTATGTTTGTGTGCATGTTTGTTTGTCCTATGTTGTAAGAAATGTTGTTAAGTATTCATTCTGTCCGGCAGAGGCATGCATAATATTGTTTGCCGGTTGCTAGGTGACCTAATGGCATGTGCTTTCTATTGGTGTTTAGAGGTCACGTGGTCCGGCCCCTCCGTGACGCTGATGCAGGCGCTCCCAGTGACGTCATATTTACGCGTGGGACTCCGCGTGCAGACGGCGGCATGGACGGTCCGGTGGGGGTATATAGGTGAGTTGTTTTTTTGTACTTTTGAGCCCTGACAAAAATGTTTACATAAACATTGAAACGTTGGCAAGATCTGTTTCCTGTGATATGTCTGCATTGAGTGCCGCCTGATTTATATGCTATATATATATATATATATATATATTTTTTTTTTTCATTCTGGCTCTCTCCCATGTTCTTTTATACAAGGTATTTTTTCTTCTATTTTTGATTATACCAGGACTGTGGCAATTCCCTCCCTGGCATATATCTGTCTTGACTGTCAATATCAGGGACAGAGCAGAGGGGGACTGTCCGGACTCACGATCCCCCCCATCACTATTATTATTATTATTATTATTATTATATCTTTTCATCTCCCCCACCCCCCCCACTTTTCTTCTTTTTCCCCTCCCCATGCATCCATATTCATTACAGAGAGGAGCACTGTTACTCCGGACAGACCTCTGTACTCCAACAATAAATGAGTTTATTATGTATATTTAGTCACTATCATTTCTAACAATATACACTTTATGTGCTCACCTTTCATCAAGCGCAGGCACAAGTTTTTGTTCGTACTATAACTGTGCTAACACCAGTGGTATCCTCTTATGGCAGTAAAAACATGACATTTGAAAAATATAGGTTTTTTTGTATTTAAATTATAAAAACTAAAATAGTCAAAAAGTAAATAATTGTTAAGCATTCTACTACTTTGCTTATTTTGTGATTCTTATGATATTCTAATTATAGTTTTACTGTCCTCCCTGTTGGATTCTCCTTTTCTCTCCACTCTTCAACTTACCTACTTTACAATGTTGTATCCATCCCCACTACCATATTGCAAACACTGAACTTTGATTATGTTTGTACTGATATGCTATACTTAAAAAAGTTATTATAGTTATTGTATGTTTTTCTTATACCATTCTTTTAAATAAATATATTCTTAGATGATGTTATGATTAGGGGTGAGCGGGTTCGGATTTCTGAAATCCGAACCCCCCCGAGCCCCCCCGATCCGAGTCCGATCCGAGTCAGGCTCGACTTTTCCCGCCTGACTCGGATCTGAAATCGAGGCAAAACGTCATCATCCCGCCTTCCGAGTCTCGCGGGTTTTGGATCCTATATAAGGTACCCGCGTCGGCGCCATTTTCTCACTCGGCTGTGGACAGTGAAGAGGGAGGGTGGGAGTTAGGGCTGTGTAGTGTAGTGTAGTGTAGTGCTGCTGTTGTCCACTACTTCAAAGTCCATAGGGGCTGGCTGTGTTGTGCTGTGCTGCTGTTGTTAATAGGGGCTGTGTCCACTACTTCAAAGTCCATAGGGGCTGGCTGGACTGTGTTGTGCAGTCAGTTCTCCATAGGGGCTGTGTCCACTCCAAAGTCCTGTGCAGTGTCCCAGTCCTAAAGGAGTGCTGTAGTGTTGTCCAGGGGGTGCTCTGTCCATCAGGGGTGCTCCCCCCAAGTGCTAAAAAAATAATATATTTTCTGTGTTTGTGAATTGTGTGCGCAGTAGCCGCACGTGCATCAACAAAGTAGTGCCAAGCGTGCGCCTGTGTCATAAGTAAAGGGCCGGCTGGCTTGACCGGTAAAGGGTGCTGTAACCCCCGAAAGTACACTCCAGTCCAAACCAAAAAAAAATTATTTTCTGTGTTTGTGAATTGTGTGCGCAGTAGCCGCACGTGCATCAACAAAGTAGTGCCAAGCGTGCGCCTGTGTCATAAGTAAAGGGCCGGCTGGCTTGACCGTTAAGGGTGCTGTAACCCCCGAAAGTACACTCCAGTCCAAACCAAAAAAAAAATTATTTTCTGTGTTTGTGAATTGTGTGCGCAGTAGCCGCACGTGCATCAACAAAGTAGTGCCAAGCGTGCGCCTGTGTCATAAGTAAAGGGCCGGCTGGCTTGACCGTTAAGGGTGCTGTAACCCCCGAAAGTACACTCCAGTCCAAACCAAAAAAAAAATTATTTTCTGTGTTTGTGAATTGTGTGCGCAGTAGCCGCACGTGCATCAACAAAGTAGTGCCAAGCGTGCGCCTGTGTCATAAGTAAAGGGCCGGCTGGCTTGACCGTTAAAGGGTGCTGTAACCCCCGAAAGTACACTCCAGTCCAAACCAAAAAAAAATTATTTTCTGTGTTTGTGAATTGTGTGCGCAGTAGCCGCACGTGCATCAACAAAGTAGTGCCAAGCGTGCACCTGTGTCATAAGTAAAGGGCCGGCTGGCTTGACCGTTAAAGGGTGCTGTAACCCCCGAAAGTACACTCCAGTCCAAACCAAAAAAAAATTATTTTCTGTGATTGTGAATTGTGTGCGCAGTAGCCGCACGTGCATCAACAAAGTAGTGCCAAGCGTGCGCCTGTGTCATAAGTAAAGGGCCGGCTGGCTTGACCGTTAAAGGGTGCTGTAACCCCCGAAAGTACACTCCAGTCCAAACCAAAAAAAAAATTATTTTCTGTGTTTGTGAATTGTGTGCGCAGTAGCCGCACGTGCATCAACAAAGTAGTGCCAAGCGTGCGCCTGTGTCATAAGTAAAGGGCCGGCTGGCTTGACCGTTAAGGGTGCTGTAACCCCCGAAAGTACACTCCAGTCCAAACCAAAAAAAAATTATTTTCTGTGTTTGTGAATTGTGTGCGCAGTAGCCGCACGTGCATCAACAAAGTAGTGCCAAGCGTGCGCCTGTGTCATAAGTAAAGGGCCGGCTGGCTTGACCGTTAAAGGGTGCTGTAACCCCCGAAAGTACACTCCAGTCCAAACCAAAAAAAAATTATTTTCTGTGTTTGTGAATTGTGTGCGCAGTAGCCGCACGTGCATCAACAAAGTAGTGCCAAGCGTGCGCCTGTGTCATAAGTAAAGGGCCGGCTGGCTTGACCGTTAAAGGGTGCTGTAACCCCCGAAAGTACACTCCAGTCCAAACCAAAAAAAAATTATTTTCTGTGTTTGTGAATTGTGTGCGCAGTAGCCGCACGTGCATCAACAAAGTAGTGCCAAGCGTGCGCCTGTGTCATAAGTAAAGGGCCGGCTGGCTTGACCGTTAAAGGGTGCTGTAACCCCCGAAAGTACACTCCAGTCCAAACCAAAAAAAAATTATTTTCTGTGTTTGTGAATTGTGTACGCAGTAGCCGCACGTGCATC
Organism: Taudactylus pleione; assembly: GCA_031769625.1. Classification (NCBI taxonomy): domain Eukaryota; kingdom Metazoa; phylum Chordata; class Amphibia; order Anura; family Myobatrachidae; genus Taudactylus; species Taudactylus pleione. The sequence goes on from JAUIMM010000544.1 coordinate 2,841,335, forward strand.
AACAAAGTAGTGCCAAGCGTGCGCCTGTGTCATAAGTAAAGGGCCGGCTGGCTTGACCGTTAAGGGTGCTGTAACCCCCGAAAGTACACTCCAGTCCAAACCAAAAAAAAATTATTTTCTGTGTTTGTGAATTGTGTGCGCAGTAGCCGCACGTGCATCAACAAAGTAGTGCCAAGAGTGCGCCTGTGTCATAAGTAAAGGGCCGGCTGGCTTGACCGTTAAAGGGTGCTGTAATCCACAAAGTACACTCCAGTCCAAACCAAAAAAAAAATTATTTTCTGTGTTTAGCCGCACGTATATATCAAATCGATATAACATAAATGGAGGACCAAACTTTCTCCGATAAAAATAAAATAGAGAAAGATCAAGAACCACTTCCTCCTAGTGCTGAAGCTGCTGCCACTAGTCATGACATAGACGATAACATGCCATCAACGTCGTCTGCCAAGGCCGATGCCCAATGTCATAGTAGAGGGCACATACAATCCCAAATGGCAAAGTTCAGGAAAATGACCTTGAAAAAGACATTTAAATCAGCTGAAGAGAAACGTAAACTTGCCAATATGCCATTTACGACACGGAGTGGCAAGGAACGGCTAAGGTCGATCCCTAGTATGTTCATGACTAGTGGTTCAGCTTCACATGACGATGGAAGCCCTCCTCCCACTAAAAAAATCAAAAGAGTTAAGCTGGCAAAAGCACAGCGAAGAACTGTGCTTTCTAAGAAGATATCACAAATCCCCAAGGAGAGTCCAAGTGTGGTGGTGGTTGCGATGCCTGACCTTCCCAGCACTGGACGGGAAGAGGTGGCTCTTTCCACCATTTGCACGCCCCCTGCAAGTGCTGAAAGGAGCACCCACAGTCCACTTGCTGATATGCAAATTGAAGATGTCACTGTTGAAGTACAACAGGATGAGGATACTGGTGTAGCTGGCGCTGAGGAGGAAGTTGGCGAGGAGGATTCTGATGGTGATGTGGTTTGTTTAAATCAGGCTCCGGGGGAGACAGTTGTTGTCCGTGGGATGAAAAAGCCCATCACGTCATGCCTGGGCAGAAGACCAAACATTCCACCTCTTTGGTCTGGCAATATTTCTATCCAAATCCGGACAACAACTGTCTTGCCATATGTACCATATGTAAAGGTGAAATAAGTAGGGGTAGGGACGTCAACCACCTAGGAACATCCTCCCTTATACGGCACCTGCAGCGCGTTCATAAAAAGTTACTGTCAAGTTCAGAAACTTTGGCTAAGACCGTAAGCAGTCCAGGGACACCTAAATCCCGTTGTCCTGTTGTATCCAAGCGCCTGCAAACCACACCGTCAACTCCCTCCTCGTCAATTTCCTCCTTAGTCAGGATCGGATGTAGTCCTGCAGGCCATGTCACTGGCATGACTGACTCTCCTATCCGGGATTCCTCTGGAGGATCCTGCATTGCTACGCCTACTGCTGCCGCTGCTGCTGTTGCTGCTGCTGGGAGTCGTTCATCATCCCAGAGAGGAAGTAGGAACACCACTACTTTTACTAAACAATTGACCCTCCAACAGTCCTTAGCGAGGAGGATGAAGTACGACAGCAGTCATCCTGAAGCAAAACGTATAACTGAGGCCTTGACTGCTATGTTGGTGTTAGACGTGCGTCCGGTATCCGCCATTAGTGCAGTGGGATTTAGACAATTGATGGAGGTAGTGTGTCCCCGGTTCCAAATCCCATCTAGATTCCACTTCACTAGGCAGGCGATACCGAGACTGTACAGAAACGTCAGAAAAAGTGTCCTCAGTGTCCTGAAAAATGCCGTTGTACACAATGTCCACTTAACCACGGACATGTGGACAAGTGGAACAGGGCAGACTAAGGACTATATGACTGTGACAGCCCACTGGGTAGATGTATCACCTTACGCAGCAACAGCAGCAGCGTCACCAGTAGCAGCATCTCAGAAACGCCAGCTCGTTACAAGGCAGGCTACGCTGTGTATCACCGGTTTCAGTAAGAGGCACACCGCCGACAACCTCTTAGAGAAACTGAGGGAAATCATCGCCCAGTGGCTTACCCCACTCAGACTCTCCTGGGGATTTGTGATATCTGACAACGCCACCAATATTGTGCGGGCATTACATCTGGGCAAATTCCAGCACGTCCCATGTTTTGCTCACACAATAAACTTGGTGGTGCAGAATTTTCTGAAAAGCGACAGGGGCGTGCAGGAGACGCTTTGGGTGGCCCGAAAAATTTCTGGCCACTTTCGCCATTCAGCGACTGCGTGCCGAAGACTGGAGCGCCAGCAAACACTCTTGAACCTGCCCCGCCATCACCTGAAGCAAGAGGTTGTGACGCGGTGGAACTCAACCCTCTATATGCTTCAGAGGATGGAGGAGCAGCAAAAGGCCATACAAGCCTATACATCCACCTATGACATAGGCAAAGGAGGGGGTATGCACCTGACTCAAGCGCAGTGGAGAATGATTTCCGTGTTGTGCAAGGTTCTCCAGCCCTTCGAACTTGCCACACGTGAAGTCAGTTCAGACACAGCCAGCTTGAGTCAGGTCATTCCCCTCATCAGGCTTTTGCAGAAGCAGCTGGAGAAAGTGAAGGAGGAGCTAAGATGGAGCGATTCCGCTCGGCATGTGGGACTTGTGGATGAAGCCCTTCATTCGCTTTGCCAGGATTCCAGGGTGGTCAATCTGTTGAAATCAGACCACTACATTTTGGCCACCGTGCTTGATCCTAGGTTTAAAGCCTATGTGGTGTCTCTCTTTCCGGCCGACACAAGCCTGCAGAGGTGCAAAGACCTGCTGGTGAACACACTGTCAGCTGAAGCGGAACGTGACACGTCAACGGCTCCTTCTTCATTTTCTCCCGCAACTGGGGCTGCCAGGAAAAAACTTAGGTATCCTAAGCAACCCGCTGGCGGTGATGCAGGGCAGGCAGGACCAAGTTTGGACATCTGGTCCGGACTGAAGGACCTGGCAACAATTTCTGACATGTCTACTGTCACTGCATATGATACTGTCACCATTGACAGAATGGTGGAGGATTACATCGGTGACAGCATCCAAGTAGGCATGTCAGACAGTCCATACCTGTACTGGCAGGAAAAAGAGGCAATTTGGAGGCCCCTGTACAAGCTGGCTCTATTTTACCTGAGTTGCCCCCCCTCCAGTGTGTACTCCGAAAGAGTGTTTAGTGCAGCCGGGAACCTTGTCAGCGAAAGGCGTAGGAGGTTGCTTCCACAGAATGTGGAGAAGATGATGTTCATCAAAATGAATTATCAGCTCTTCCAGGGAGACCAGCCTCCAGAAGGTACAGAGGGACCTGTGGTGGTGGATTCAAGTTGGGACGAGTTAATACTTTGTGAGGATGAGGATGTACACACTGAAGAGGGTGAGGAATCGGTGGATGAGGAGGATGAGGATGACATCTTGCCTCCGTAGAGCCAGTTTGTGCAGGGACACATTAATTGCCAGCTTGTTTTGTGGGGGCCCAAACGAACCAATCATTTCAGCCACAGTTGTGTGGCAGACCCTGGCGCTGAAATGATTGATTTGTTAAAGTGTGCATGTCCTGTTTATACAACATAAGGGTGGGTGGGAGGGCCCAAGGACAATTCCATCTTGCACTTCTTTTTTTTCTTTGCATTATGTACAGTTTGGGGCCTAGTTTTTCTAACTGCCATCCTGTCTGCCACTGCAGTGTCACTCCTAGATGGGTCACGTGTTTGTGCCGCCCACTCGTGTCGCTTAGCATAGTCATCCAGCTACCTCGGTGCAACCTTTTGGACATGAAAACACTATTGTGAGGTGTGAGGTGTTCAGAATAGACTGGAAATGAGTGGAAATTAAGGTTATTGAGGTTAATAATAGCATAGGAGCAGAGAAACCAACAAATTCTGTGATTTTAGCTGTTTTTATGCTTTTTAAAAAAAAAATACAGATCCAAAACACAAAACCCAGAACCCAAAACACGGAAGGGTGGTTTTGGCAAAACCAATCCAGATCCAAAACACGAAGAAAGATCCAGATCCAAAACCAAAACACAAAACACGAAAAGTGGCCGGTGCACACCCCTAGTTATGATTTGTTGGATTCTCACAGGCTGATGTTACCTGATTGTAGCGTGTCAACAGATATCAGCTCTTGAGCCTGCTCTATTTTTCGGCAGCACTCTTGCTTTTCTGTCCTTTCACACCACAGCAGAGAAGCAAGTAAATCAGTAAATCAGACCAACCAACAAGGATTTCGTATTTATAGCTAAAGACTCCACCAGAGGTGTGAAGGTGGGACACTTCATATACTGTAAATGGTAAATTGGCAAGAGTATTTGGTATGGTAAGGGAAACAGATTTCAGCAACAAATAAATACAAATGATAATATTCTGCATATCGTGTATTGGTTAATAGTTAACTTAGGGCTTAATTTGGCAGTGTGTGCTAGTGCACCGCTGAACGCAGATTCCCGATATTCGTGACTGTCCGTGATCGACATTCTGCTGCCATTTGAGGATGGGAGGCGAGGGAAGAGGTCAGGATCTCCATCGGCTGATTGAGATTTCCTGGTCTTTTCCTCACAGCTGCTACTCCGACTGGGTGACACCATGGCCGATGGACCGCAGAGTATCTAATGCTGCGTTGGACAACGCAGCTCGGATACATAATGCAGCAGGAGACATGATGCCCCATGTTGCATTACCATTTCAGCACAGACGGAATAGCTAAGCTGCTTGCGAGCAGCTTAGCTATTCCGTCTGAAGCTGAAACAGGCCCTTAGTTAGAATGAAGGTTAGCTTAAACCACAGTTCTAAATAGAATACTGTATGGCTTCTTTAAAACCTACTACAGACCTAATGAAGAATACTTACTTAGGAATCCAATGAACAGTTACTATACTATCTACAGATCTAATAAACAGTGCTACTGTATACTGAGGACACTCTCTTCTCTAACTCAAATGAACGTTCCTATACCTAACTATGAAGATCTCACCCGGGCATCTAAAGTATACAGTAATAAATCGGACCAGTGGGACGCCGCAGGTTCATGAAGACAGAAGACAGACAGTTCGTTGGAACTTTATTTACAAGTCGCATCAGGTTTCGATAAGCCTCAGTTTATTTGACTTACCCATAAGGGAGACTCATTTGGTTTCTTTGTATGACAGTGACAATTACTAGCTCTAGCAGCATCCCCATGCACCATATATGAGGTTGTCTATCGACTAGAGAGTAGTTGTTAGACTACCCCGGTACATACCCTCCCTTTTATATGGTGATTTGCTGTATTCGTATGATTCATTTCTGTGTATTTTACTCAATGATCGATGAAGACCACACTGTATTGAATTTGGAAGTAAAGATTTCTATTCATGAAATTTTCTGTATGAACATTGAGATCTGACATATTTTGTGATGTGACTGATTCTAATTGTTAGCATCAACACTGTTAGGACCATTATTGAACTGTCTAGACCACAGGTTCTCAGGACCCCAAACAGTGCATGTTTTCCATGTCTCCTCACAGAATCACCAGGGGAAAAAATTAGCTCCACCTATGGATCTTTTTTAAATGTGTCAGCGTGTAATGACTACACCTGTGCACCTGCTAGGTGACCTACAAAACGTGAACTGTGTGAGACCGAGTTTGAGAACCACTGGTCTAGACCACAGGTTCTCAAACTCGTGCCTCAGGACCCCAAACAGTGCATGTTTTCCAGGTCTCCTCACAGAATCGCAAGTGAAATAATTAGCTCCACATGTGGATCTTTTAAAATGTGTGAGTGAGTAATGAATACACCTGTGCACCTGCTGGGTGACCTGGAAAACTTGAGCTGTGTGGGGTCCTGAGGATCGAGTTTGAGAACCACTGGTCTAGGCTATAGATTGTAGACACACTCTGACACACTCTGTGGTGTAATGCTTTGGCACAACAAATCTTCACCATTATTATTTAAGGAGATAATAGGACATATCTGTTACCTAAGCAGCTCCCAAACAAAAACACATCTGAGCACAGGATCAGAATACTCATCTTTCACTATACCTAACTATGCATGTCCAAGATGCTGTGAAATGACTTAGGGGTCTATTTACTAAGCTGTGTTAGGAGGCAAAGTGAACGGTGATAAGGTACCAGCCAATCAGCTCCTAACTGCCATTTTTCAAACACAGCCTGTGACATGGCAGTTAGGAGCTGATTGGCTGGTACCTTATCACCGTTCACTTTATCTCCTAACACAGCTTAGTAAACAGACCCCTGAGTTCTCCTTAAAGCAGTGATTTTCAACCGGTGTGCCGTGAGCGGTTCCTAAGTGTGCCGCGAGAGAATCACTGCCCGGAGATGCCCCCCGCAGCTTAACTTTTAACTTTGTGCCCAGGCAACACTGAGCTCTTCCGGGTGGCTCAGCCACTGCCTTGGTCTTACCAATGGAGACGCGGTGGCATGACATCATATGTCATGCACGCGCGTAGCTGTCCCGCCTGCACAGTACTGCTCACTACTGACGAGCAGTAAATGTGACAGGCTGCTTCAAGCCTACACCAACCATGGCTGAAGAACTGAAGGTGTCAGGATCTGCACAGTAAAAGGGCATCTAGACGCTATCGAGGGACAGGGAGCTCCAGGTAGGTGGGCAATGTATATTATTTTGCTGTCTGTGGGGGCCAATGTAATTGTGTTTTTTTATGTGGGGGCAATGTATATTATTTTGCTTTCTGAGGGGGATAGTGTGATTTTTTTTTTTTATCATTTGTGGGCCAGTGTGTTTTATTTTGCTGTCTGGGGGACCAGGGTATTATTTTGCCTTCTGTTGGGGCCGGTGTGATTGTTTTTTTTTTATGGGGGCCAATGTGTTTTATTTTTGTTTTATGTGGAGGCCAATGTGCTTAATTTTGTTTATTAGGGAGGCCACTGAATGTGTTTTTCCACCTGTGGGGGGCAATTTGAGTGTTTTTCTCCATGGGGGACAGATGGTGTGCCTTGGCAATTTTAAAATCTTGTTCGGTGTGCCACGAGTTCAAAAAGGTTGAAAATCACTGCCTTAAACGCTTGAATGTTGGTAAACAAGAGTAGTTTTTTGGTTTATTTGTGTGCACAGTATATACAGTACTGCTGTGCTGTTATGTGTATGTAACACTTTGGGCCTGGTGCTGAGTTGGACGGAACCACATCTGTGTCTTTTGCCGGCAGACATCTGTGACTAGGCAAATGCTGCAACAAAGCCGTACTCTGGTGTACATCCATGTATCCTAATGCGTAAGGACTGACAGCCTCATTTACCAACAAGTTTATAACTCAAAACAAGTGATAAATATCACTGTGTATGATAAATGGTGCTCCAGCCAAACAGCTCCCAATTGTCACTTTCTTACAGTTGACAGTTGGCAGCTGATTGGCTGAGCACCTTTTATCATACACAGTGATATTTATCACTAGTTTTGAGTGATAAAGTCATTGGTAAATGAGGCCCTGAGACATCCACTTTTAGCGCCCTTAGATGCTATAATACCATTTGATGCAGTCGGTCCATCAAAAATTGCACCAGCCCTATGGCAGGTGCAGTCTTTCCATCAGAGTATGGCCTTCTATGTGAGTGATTACTCATCTGTGTATGCAAAGACTTCAATAACATGCCCTACAACACTCCTATAATGCATCCACAAGACGCACCATCTCCATACGTTTGAATAGCCACCATTCACTGCCCAGGAATGCCCAAAACATCTCCAATGTACTCCTTTGTGCATGTGCCTGAAATCACAACTGCAACCCTGTATGAACACAATCAGGATGCATGCCAGTGCGACTTAGATGCATGTGCTGTTAAAATAGCTCAACTCCGTGAATTATCGTCATTAAATCCGACGGATGAGGCCTTTTGTGTTAGCAATATCTCTCATACTAAAAGGATGGGTTCTGGTGTGAAAATAAAATAGCTCGTTCTGACCCAAGTGGATACTGCCAGCCCTCCAGAAGGCACAAACTCTCAACTCACATGTAATGTGGCACCACAGAACCCAGCATGCTGCACCGCTCTGCAGCCTGACCACCTCTACCTGGCTCATCTGCAACGGCTCACAGGCAATCTGTTTCCATGAACCTGGCTCAATACCAAGGGGTATTCTCAAGCTTCCACACTGCTCACTGCTAGCATTTATATTATTATATCAATATAAAATAAAATAATCATATATATATATAATTTATTATATATTATTGTTATTATTGTTATTGTTATTATTATTATTATTATTATTATTATTATTGTTATTATTCTTCTTCTTATTATTATTATTATTATTATTATTATTATTATCAATATATATGATATTTCATGGAATGTTGTGTAATTTATATCTTATCAAGACAACCTAATTTTGTATCTTTACTGTATTTAGAGATTCATTATTTTATTTTAGCAAACGTGAACATATTTGTTTATAAAATACATATAAAAACAAGGACAAATAACATTTTCTTTATTAAAGTTTTTTTGAGCAATTATAGTCATTGAGTACTGACTTTGGGTCAATATATACTAATGTCTTGGTTCCTGCAAACACAATGGGGCAATTTTCAAGCCTTTTCCTTTTGTTTGGTCAAATTTAGCAGAGCTAGGGGTAAATTTACTAAAGTGAGAGTTTTTAGAAGTGGAGACGTTGCCCATAGCAACCAATCAGATTCAAGCTATTATTCTCTAGAAGGTGCTAGTTAAATGTTAAGTAGAATCTGATTGGTTTCTATGGGTAACATCTGCATTTCTAAAAACTCTCACTTTAGGAAATATAACCCCTAGACTACATGAAATTTGGTTTTTATGAACCATTGGTAAGAAAGATCATGGTTACTATCGGAAATGTCATACAGGAGATGAGTACAAGATAAAACTACGTCAGAAGATCTGAATATTCAGCACAAAGAAAGGTCTAATACCTGTCACCACAGATCATCATATATATACAGTATATTGTATTGCTTGTTTGGTTTCTGTTCTGTAGTATATATAAAATATTTATATTTCTGTATATAACATTTTGAAGGAAGGCCTCCAGGCTGTCGTTGATTGACAATGTCAATCCTCATTAAACCAGCCACACACATGGAGGATGCTTGTGTAGAATGGGTCATTTAACCCCATTACCGAACAACAAAATATCTCCTTACACCACATTGACACATCTTGTCTGATATGATCCACAGCAAGATTATATTGTGAAGATATAAATTCCAGTCTTTAATTTTCTAAGATCCAAATGTCCACATGTCATTTTGGTTACAAATGACCAAACTGGAAGCCAATACTTAACCTTTTGTGATTTACCTGAGCCAATCTGAATCTTGCATTATAAGGTGGGAGGTTTTCACAAAATCATTCTTAAGGCACATATCCACTACACGATATAAATGAACGATTGAACGATAACGATATTGTTATCATTCATCATCCGCAATATCGTGCAGTGGATATGCCGGCAATGACCAGTGATGAGGCTCCCGCTGGTCGTTGTTGGCATCTGTCATCACCTGAACCTACTGTCCAACCTGACGATATCGTCAGGTTGTGCAGGTTCGGGGATGAGGGAGGGTGCCGGCACTGAATGACATATCGTTAAGTGTGGGCACAATATCCACTGCACAGTATATTGAACGATCAGGGTCAGTCCTACCAATACGCAAGGTACGCAGCTGCATTGGGCACTACGCTGTAGAGGGCACCGCTGTGCCACAGACTGACATGCACTACTGTACAGTCAGTCACCATCACTCAATTGGTTCCCCTCCCCAGGTAGACAGACTCCTCTGATAGGCGCACAGCTGTGCCGCTGTTCATAGGAGGCTTGGAACTGACTACTCTGACTCCCGGAAGCATGTGCTGACTGGGAGGTAGAGCCACATGAGGAGCCGAGATGAAGTGCATGTCTTTCAGGCAGAGCGCACAGTCATTCAGAGGAGCTGCACTTCCGGGTTCTAGTGCCATTAACGAGACCCCGGCACCAGCTACAGTGCAGCAGGACGCAGCTTCACAGGGGACTGCATACGGTGACCACTATATGAGGTATCTCTCTCTATCATCTCCCCCTTCTGTCTCTCATTTCCACTTATTCCTCCTCCTCTCACTCTCTTCCATCTTCCCCGATTTCTATTCTCTCTCTCTATCCTGTTCCCCCTATTCCCCCTCTCTCTCTCAACTCCCCCTATTCCAAAACTCTGCTGTATACCTGTATTCCTCCTATGTCTCCCATATCCCCCTATTCCTACTCTCTATCTCCCATCTCCCCCTATTCCTCCTCGCTCTCCCGTCTCCCCCTATTCCTTCTCTCTCTCCCAGCTCCCACTCTTTCTCCTATGTCTCTCCCAACTTCCCCTATTACTTCTCTTTCTCTCCTGGCTCCCCCTGTTTCTCCTATGTCTCTCCCAGTTTCCCCTATTCCTTTTCTCTCTCTCTCTCTCTCTCTCTCTCTCTCCTGGCTCCCCCTATTCCCACTCTCTCTCTCCCATTCCCCCTATTCCTTCTCTTTCTCTCCCAATTCCCTTTATTTCTCCTATGTCTCTCCCAGTTTCCCCTATTCCTTCTCTCTCTCTCTCCTGGCTCCCCCTATTCCCACTCTCTCTCCCATTCCCCCTATTCCTTCTCTCTATCTCCAAGCTATTTCTCCTATGTCTCACCTGCCTTCCCCAACTCCTTCTAGCTCTCTCTCCTGGCTCAACCTATTCCTTCTCTCTCTCCCGGCTCAGCCAATTCTAATCTCTCTCTCCCGGTTCTCCCTATTCCTTCTCTCTCTCCTGGTTCTCCCTATTCCTTCTCTCTCTCCCAGCTCCCCCTATTTTTTCTATGTCTCTCCTGGCTTCCTCAATTCATTCATTCTCTCTTTCTCTTTCTCTCTCTCTCTCTATCTCTCTATCTCTCTCGTATTCCTTCACTCTCCCGGCTCTCCCTATTGCTTTCTCTCCCAGCTCAACCTATCCCTTATATATCTCTTCCGGCTCTCCCTATTCCTTCTCTCTCCCGGCTCAACCGATTCCTTCTCTCTCTCCCGGCTCAGCCAATTCTACTCTCTCTCTCCCGGTTCTCCCAATTCCTTCTCTCTCTCCAGCTTCTCCCTATTCCTTCTCTCTCTCCCAGCTCCCCCTATTTCTTCTATGTCTCTCCTGGCTTCCTCAATTCATTCATTCTCTCTTTCTCTTTCTCTCTGTCTCTCTCTCTCTCTCTCTCTCTATCTCTCTATCTCTCTCGTATTCCATCACTCTACCGGCTCTCCCTATTGCTGTCTCTCCCAGCTCAACCTATCCCTTACATATCTCTCCCGGCTCTCCCTATTCCTTCTGTCTCCCGGCTCAACCGATTCCTTCTCTCTCTTTCCTGGCTCCACATATTTCTCCATTGTCGCTCCCGGCTTCCCATATTTCTCCTTTGTCTCTCCCTGTTTCCCCTATTCTCTCCCCCAGTTCCCCCTATTCCTCCTCTCTCTCTCCTGGCTCTCTCTAATTCTCCTATGTTGGATCCCCTACTTCTTTTCCTCTCCCCCAGCTCTCCAAATTCATCTTCTCTATCTTTCTCCCAGCTCCCCTCTTTCCTTCTCTCTCTCTCTCTCTCTCTCTCTCTCTCTCTCTCTGCCTCTCTCTCTCTCGTCTCCCCCTATTCTTTTTAGTATATTACTGTTTCAAATCTGCAGATCCATATTGTATTAATACTAATTTTATACAATATATTGTTTATAATATTTGTATTTTATAATATTTGTTGTGTACAAATATTCATAATGTTTTATTTGTTATTTTTATACAACCTACTGTATATGGGTGATTGAGCACTATATAGTGTCTATCTCTATCGAGGAGGACATTGCAGCATGGATAATAATTTTTTACATGATTTTCCCTTTTATGTACTAAATATAATTTGCAGGGACAATGGTAGCACTAACCATTTTCCCTGCAAGTTACAGTACATCCCCGGCGGCTGCGGGAATGCCTCCATAGGCATAAAGCGGTTTGCGCCATTCTCAGATGGCGTAAACCAAAAGGGACCAATCTCTGAAAAGCTATGCTTTTTTCGAATTTGATACATAGGTGTTAGACTGCAGTCCCCATTGACATTGAAGGGAACTGCGGTTGCAGTGGTAGTTAGCCTTTTGCAGGAGATTTCTGTGAAATTTCCTGCATTAGGCTGTTAGTACATACCCGTGATACATAAAATTATGCAGAAACTGTAGGTTATGCATAACTTTAAAAAAAAACACTGTGTATAATGTTTATTCCAATAAGGGGTGCCAAAATTGATAATTGCTTACCAAAAAAATTAGCCTCGGGCCGGTCCTGTGAACGATTGCACGATAATGATGTCGTTATCGTTCAATCGTTCATTAATCGTGTAGTGGATCTGCCCCTTTAGAGGCCTATTCATGTGGCCCCCGATATTTATGTATCCAACTCGCTTTGAGACGGTGGTGGATACTTCAGTACCAGAGCAATTCAATATTACTCCGTGTGGGAACAGCTGCTCCGAAAAGCAGCTGTCCCCGCGATCAGTATCACTGCTACAGAAGTAACAGTGATACTTTCCAGTGCCCAACTGTCCGACTGCACAGGTGTGACAGCCAATGGTCGCACTGTGCGGCAGCGGTGGAATGATCCGCTCGGATGAAACTTTGCAACCTATGGATTCCGCTCCTATGCACCCATAGGAAGGAGCGGAGCTCTGAGAACTAGTACCATCTGACGATTGCATTGGTTCTCAAAAGCAAGTTTGCAGAATACTAGGTGGCCCTTATTAGTGAAGTGTTCATGAAAGTTTAATTTGCAAAAATCACAGAAGCACAAAGCTGTTTCATTTGCACTAGTCCTTCTGACTACTGCAGGTTTCACAGTCCAGACTGCAAGCTCGCTGAAAACACCACTGCAAGCTCAGGCCACACATTGGGGGTTTGCAGAAACTTCTGAAACTAAACTGATAGGAACACAAAAATAAGCAGCTGCATAAACGTAACTATAGTAGCTGCAGAGAATGTGGCTGCTATGGATCTGGGTTGCCTCCAGGATCCAGCCCTCCCCCTGCACACAGTTATGCTTTACCACATTGATTCACTACTACTTAGTGCGGGGCGGCCACTCACCTCCTGAACCCCGTGGGTAGCTTTTGCTGTCTTAGCAGTGTGCTGCTGCAGGCACATATGCTGTCCCAGCCTGCTTCGTCTCTCCTCACTGATGCTGAGAGGAACCTGTGGAACATCCCCGGACCATGAGCACGCCTCCACCTAGCATGAGTGAGAAACAGCCTTTAATCCAGATGGCCCCTACATTGCTGTGTATTTCAAAGTACATTGGCTGGGCAGATTGCATACATCCCAACATATGGAAGATGAAAGGAGGGACACTTTACGCACACCAAAGGCGCATGTCCATAGAAATGGCATGGCCTCTTGGTAATGGGGCATGGCCTTGTGGTACACCCCTGTTCCATCAATAGGTGTTTGCCCAGCACTACTAGAGATGCTAAGGATGTCCCCAGGCTTTTGCTGCTCTGTTTGTAAGTAGGGATGAGCAGGTTCGGTTCCCTGAGAACCGAACCCACCCGAACTAAGGGGATTCGAGGCAGATCCAAGTCGGTTCGGGTTTTCCCGTCTGACTCAGATCTGAAAACGATGCAAAATGTCATCATCTCTCTGACAGATACTCGCAGGTTTTGTATTCTATAAAGGTCCATTGATTGCCGCCATTTTTTCATTCCGGCTGTGGAGAGTGAAGAGGGAGGAGGGAGGGAGCTGGGATCTGTGCTGTTGCATGCTGATGCTGTGCATAAGGGCTGGCTACTGTTGTCCATATAGGGGCTGGCTGTTATCCTGTCCATAAGGGCTGGCTGTAGTCCTGTCCATAAGGACTGACTGGCTGTTGTCTATAGAGGGGCTGGCTGGTTGTTGTCCTGTCTATAGAGGGGCTGGCTGGTTGTTGTCCTGTCCATAGGGGCTGGCTGGCTGACTGTTGTCCTGTCCATAGGGATTGGCTGGCTGACTGTTGTCCTGTCCATAGGGGCTGGCTGTTGTCCTGTCCATAGGGGCTGGCTGGCTGTAGTGCTGTGTTGTCCAGGGGGTGCTCTGTCCTTCAGGGGTGCTCTTCACTCACCCCCAGTGTGAAAAAAATAAAAACATTTTTGTGTGTTAGCCACACTTGTCATCATCGCAGGGGTGCTGTACTGCTGTCTGTTTAAGGGCTGCTGCCTCTTTCAGGGGTTCATCCCATTGTTAAAAAAAAAACATTTTTTTCCTTGTGTGCATGTTAGCCACAGCTGTAATCAGCTTAGGTGAGCAGGGGTGCTGTGCTGCTGTCGGTCAAGGGGCTGCTGCCCACCCCCCAAAAAAATTGTGTGCATGTTAGCCACATCTATCATCGGCATAAGTGCACGGGGGTGCTGTGCTGCTGTGTGTCAAGGGGCTGCTGGACAAAAATATATTTTTTTTGTTTGTATGTTAGCCACACCTGTCATCAGCATAGGTGCGTAGGGGTGCAGTGCTGCCTGTGTTGTTTATCAAGAGGCTGCTGCCTCGTTCAGGTGCTCTCCCTCCCAAGTGCCAAAAAAAATTAAGTAATCAATGTGGTTTTTTTTATGTGTGTGTGCGCGTTAGCCATGACATCACAAACGCCTCTGCTGAGATTTTTGGAAGCACTCTTTCTGGTCCCCTTCTGGGATGAAAATACACTCCTAGCCACAGAAGCAGGTGCAGGATTCTCAAGAAAGACACAATGTCAGGCCTAAATCAGGGGTAGCCAACCTCGGTCCAAGAGAGCTACTTAAGTTCATGTTTTCCAGGCCACCTAGCTGGTGCACAGGTGTATTCATTACTCACCAATACATTTGGAAAGATCCACAGGTGGAGTTAATTATTACAGTTATTATTCTGTGAGGAGACCTGGAAAACATGCACTGTTGGTAGCTCTCAGGGTTGGCTACCCCTGCCTTAACTCATAGATTTTACGCTTGAGGCCACTAACTAACTCTGTTTTTTTTAATGTCCTTGTACAGATTGGGAAATGCTTTATCATGTGGAAAGCACTAATAGAAGTCTTCCTGGTCCCCTTCTGGGATGAGAAAATCCACCCCCAACAGCAGAAGCCATGCTCAAGGATTCTTCTGTGGCAAGGACTGATGTGAATGTAAAAAACATTTTTTGTAAATGCTCCTCCCCTCCCCTTCTCCCTCATAAATTTTCTTTGGAATCAAAAAATTAAATTAAATTTACTACCAATCAACCCTTCCTGTCCTTGCCCTGGCTTCAACTACATACATACTCCAACTCCCTCAGGCCTCTCTTGAATAATAAAAGTGTTTACTGATGTGCCAAGTTTGAAGTTGAGCTGTCATGTGTTTGTGCCGCTTAGCTTAGTCAGACAGCTGGCTTGGTGCAAATTTTGGGCCTAAACTGGATGAAAACAATATAGTGTGCTGTGAGGTGGTCAAAATTGACTGGAAACGAGTGGAAATAATGTTATTGAGGTTAATAATACTGTAGGAACAAAAAAGGCCCATTTTATGTGATTTTAGCATTTTTCATGAAAAAATCCAGATCCAAAACACAGAGGTGAGGTTTTGACAAAAAAAATCCAGATCTGAAACCAGGGGAGATCCAGATCTAAAATACGGGGGGTCAGTGAACATCTCTATTTGTAAGCCGTGCACATGTGCACAGTTTCTATTCACCCATTGCTGTAACTTCCCCTCACATGGGAGACTGCGGCCCGCAGGTGGGACACGAGAAAAATGCTAGACATGCAGTACTGTCCTACCCAAAACAGGATGATTGGGGGTTATGAGATTGTTGTGTGTAGTAATATACCTGTACAAAATTGGTTTCTGTGTATTATAATGTACTTGGGCCATGCATCCTGCTGTGTATAGTAATATATTGGACTCTATTGACTGCTGTGTATTATAATTAGAGATGAGAGGTTTGGTTTTGACTTGGTTCTTTATGCCAAAATAGTGCAAGTTCGGATTAGTTCAGATTTATCTTATTGGCTATCCAAAACACGTGAGAGCTGGATAGCCAATAGGATGCCGTTTTTGAGATCAGAGCATAACCAAGTATAACCGAGTAAAACCAAAACACTCATCTCTAATTGTAATGTAGGTTTTTGTGTGTTTCTCTGGCGCTGATTATCTTATATATTTTCCTTAAAAATAGTAGGATAAATTAGTTAGACCATAAATGTGTAAGCCCTAATAAAAAACAATTGCAGGTTCTACAGTATTTGTTGTCAGAACTATTCCCATATAATAAAGTCTTAAGGTGCCTACACACCTGGCGATGTGCTCACAATCCTACATTGTGTATGATTTCCCTTGAACTTTCCCTGGGAGCCCCCCAGCAGTCGTTTGATACACGATCCCACGATCTATCGTACATCGTGTCGGAAGTCCAAATCGTGAGATCGTGCATGATAGATCGTGAGTTTACCAAACAACACACGAGGATCTTCACGATTGGTTGGAAATTTCAATAATAGGCAGGGCTAGCTAGGGGGTATAAAAAGCAGGCACCATTTTAACTCTGTGCACATTCTGCTCTGCTACTAGTGAGGCTAGGTGTATACCTGCTGAACCCTGTACATTCAGTGGCATCTTAAGAGAGGAGGGGGCCCATGTGCACTCCCCATGCAGGGCTCCCTCCTCTCTTCCCAGTGGCTGGCAGCCGACTGACGCAGCTGGCCAGCCACTGGAGCATTAGTAGACTACGGGCATTAGAGTGTGCCTGGACTCTACTGCGCATGCGCAAAACACCGGAAAATGGCCACGGTGACCATTTTCCAGTGTTCTGAGCAGCGCTGACACCTGCCGCGGGACCACGGACAGGTAAGTTTAAAATAATATGGGTGCAGGGTGTGCAGAACAGGGGCCCCCTGCCCCACACACACTGCACCCATTATAGATACGCTACTGTGTACATTGCTACTGTGCTCTGCTTTGTATTTGGCTTGCCTTTTACAAAGTGTGTTCTACCTGCAAGTGTGTGCTACCTGCATTCTATCCTGTTCCTGAATTCTGTGCTGATGGATCTCTATCGGTATAGAGTGATGGTCACCTATGCTGGGCTCAAGGTAATGAAGGAGAGGACCCAGCGAAGGAGGAGAGCATGCTGGACCAAGGAGTGGCTGCTGCAAAGGGATACTCACTCTCACATGTCCCTGCTGATGGAGATCAAGGAGAACAACCTGGACGACTACCGCAACTAAATGCACATGGATGATGCCACCTTCCAGGAGTTGCTGAGTATGGTAACCCCCCACATCCGGAGGCAGGACACAAGGCTGTGGAGGGCAATCTCTGCTAAAGAGATGCTGGTGGCTACCCTGAAACACATGGCTACAGGAAGGCCACTGGAAGACCTGAAGTTTGGGACCCTCATCTTCCCTCAGTCCTTGGGCATCATCATCCCGGAGACCTGCAAGGCTCCAGTATTGCAAGGTAAGAAAAAAAAACACACTACACATTTGTGAAAGAAAAAAAAAAACAATATATATATATATATATATATATATATATATATATAAATTTTTTTTAACTCTTTCAATAACAGTATTGTCAGCCAATATGGCTGCATTAACAACACTGTGCCAACAACACTGCACAAAATAACAAACATTTTTCTTTTTAATATATACATTTTTAAGTATGCATAGAAAATGTCTTAAACAGCACTAGCACCAAATTTTATCAGTCCCAATAGCTGGGCTGCTGTATGGTATACGGTGGGTCAGAAGCCAGATTGAACAGGCCAATACACACATGGTACAAGTACAGATTGTGGCCCCGGCTTCCATCAATCTTCACTTACCTCATGTGTGTAGTGACCTTGTACAATCAGCATCATCACCACCATATACCATACAGTACCTATTGGGAGTGATAACATTTGGTGATAGTACAGGCAACAATAAAACTTGTGGCAAATCATCTTCTGCCTCCAGCATGGCAGTGTAAATTGCCTGGCTTGTGGATGGGGTACTGGGTGGGCGAGTAGCCTACAACTGGGCTGGGGGGGCCTCCCAGATGTGGTTGAGGCAGGTGAGTACATAAGAGGGTCTGCTATATATGTGGAAACATGCAGAATTGAATTAAGAGTGTGTTGCTGTTGCTGCTGCTTTCTACTTGGCCTTTTTTTTCTTTGAGAGGTGCAGAAGATGTTGTGGGGGCTGAATGGTCAGTGGGCATGGGGTATCCACCTCGTTGTCCCCAATCAGACTGATGTCTGGAGTTGTGGACAAATCAGGCTCTTGGGTGGGAGTCTGTATAGGAATATAATAGAGAAAAAATATAATAATCATGTTTTATCCCATTTTTTACTATTTTTGGATGGATGAGTTGAAGACCATAGCTGAAGAGTTTGAACAACGTTGGAATTTCCCTAACTGCGGAGGAGCCATTGATGAAAAACATATACGCATCAACCCACCTGCCAACACCGGATCATATTACTACAACTATAAAGGCTTCTTCAGCATCATTCTCATGGCAGTGGTGAATGCCAACTATGAATTTTTGTTTGTGGATGTTGGCAAGAATGCCCGTGCTTCGGATGGTGTGTCCTTCAAACAGACGGCATTCAATCAGAGACTCACCAACAAAACCCTCAACTTGCCATCACCTTAACGAGACATTTCATGGCCCAAATTACATTTTCGTCGCAGACGAGGCTTTTGATTTACATGAACATGTGATGGAGCCATTTGCACAGAGTGGCCTGTCCAGAGAGAAGAGGATCTACAACTATCATCTATCCCGGGCACGGCATATTGTGGAAAATGCTTTTGGAATACTGAGTAACCGGTTCTGCATTTTCCACACCACAATAACCCTACGCGTGGACAAGTTAGACTGGATCGTGATGGTGCGCTGTGTGCTGCATAACTTTTTGCAAAGAAAAACTACACAACGGGAACCAGTCACAGCTAGACCAGAGGATGCAGGACATCCGGAGGAGATTTGCCCAGTGTCTGCACCTCCAATTCCAACAACATTTATTGGCATATTGTCTGCAGCTTATCCGCCATAGACATTCTTTGGACTGCAGGATCTCCAGGAATTCTGTGATAAATTCTCGTTCCTTATCAATTGACATTTCTAGGAAGAAGAAAAATATGAACATATACAGTTTTAGCAATAATTGTAAATAGTTTTGTGATTTTTAATGTTGAAATTTTCATTTTTAGATACATTTGTAAGTGTTTGTTCATGTTATGGTGTTTTAATATGTTGATTTACAGGGCTGTAATATGTTTGTTATGGTGTATTAATATGTTTTTTACAGGGTTGTAATATGCTTGTTATTGTACAGGACATCCGGAGGAGATTTGCCCAGTGTCTGCACCTCCAATTCCAACAACATTTATTGGCATATTGTCTGCAGCTTATCCGCCATAGACATTCTTTGGACTGCAGGATCTCCAGGAATTCTGTGATAAATTCTCGTTCCTTATCAATTGACATTTCTAGGAAGAAGAAAAATATGAACATATACAGTTTTAGCAATAATTGTAAATAGTTTTGTGATTTTTAATGTTGAATCATGTCCCAGATTGACAAATCTGCCCTACAGCATGACAGATCTGAAGATGCGATGTATATTAATATGTTTTTTTTACAGGATAGTAATATGTTTGTTATGGTGTATTAATATGTTTTTTTTACAGGGTGGTAATATGTTTGTTATGGTGTATTAATATGTTTTTTTACAGGATTGTAATATATTTGTTATGGTGTATTAATATGTTTTTTTACAGGGTTGCAATATGTTTGTTATGGTGTATTAATATGTTGTTAACAGGATTGCAATATGTTTGTTATTGTGTATTAATGTTTTTTTTACAGGGTTGTAATATGTTTGTTATGTTGTGGTAATATGTTTTGTTATGGTGCTTTAATATATTTGGTATCATGTTTTAACATGTTTTGTTATGGGGTTTTAATATATTTGGTATCATGTTTTAATATGTTTTGTTATGGTGTTTTAATATATTTGGTATTGTGTTTTAATAATTTTTGTTATGGTGTTTTAATATATTTGGCATTGTGTTTTAATGTTTGTTATGGTGTTTTGATATTTTCTAGGTCTTTAATAGGTTGCCTGTGGCATTGGTAGTCAGTGGGTAGGTGGGTGGCTCACATTGGTGGACAGGGCGTATAATGCATGACCCAGCCACCGTCCGCCACATATGAGCAGCCGGTGGCTGGGTCATGCATTATACTTTTAGGAGGACAGAGGGTGACTCACATTGTGAGCAGTGGGTAGGTGGGTGGCTCACATTGGTGGACAGGGCGTATAATGCATGACCCAGCCATCGCCTGCCTCATATAAGCGGGCGGTGGTTGGGTCATGGATTATACTATTAGGGGGACAGAGGGTGGCTCACATTGGTGGGCAATGGGTTGGTGGGTGGCTCACATTGGTGGACAGGGTGTACAATGCATGACCCAGTCACCGCCCGACTCATATAAGTGGGTCATGCATTTATAGGTGGACAGTGGGTGGCTCACATTGGTGAACAGTGGTGGTGCATCAATGCAGCAGCAATACTCACCAAACCACAGAAGTCCAGACTTGGGTGTGCAGGCTCAATCACGTCCTTTCTTCTCATTCAACCCACGATGCTGCACAAGATGGCAATTGGGCGTGTACAGGGATCTGTCAGTCAAATTACGTGACGTACGATGGATCGTGCAATAGATCGTGAGTAAAAATTACTCACGATTGGCACCAAATCATGTCCCAGATTGACAAATCTGCCCTACAGCATGGCAGATCTGAAGATGCGATGTATGACCAGCGGGTACATGGCATCGTGACTGGACACTTACGATTTGGGCATGTTTTACACGATTTGTCATCACGATGCATCGGAATCGGCCAAATCGTGTAGAAAATCACCAAGTGTGTAGGCACCATCATTGTGTAAAAAAGATCAGCCAATAAATTATTGAAATAAATAAAATTTATTGAATCAAATGATAGAAGCATGTACTGTATGACTTGAGTGTTAATTCTTTCACTCCCAGAAACCAATGGTGCTACAAAGATATAGAGCAGGATATATATAGGATATTAGTCTCGCTTGCAGTGTATAAATTAATAAAAAATGGGGAATACAAAGCAAGTATATTAACAGGAGAATAAAAAGCTTATTAAAAACCAGATGTTTTAAAATGCATCTGAATCAATAAAATATATATAACAGCACTAAAATAATCTATATTTTTAAAACAACATAGACAATAACAATTGTTGAATAAACCGTAAAATCAAAAGTAAAATAAATCAAAAATAAAAATGGATTTCTCACATGAAAGTACTTTTGTCTCTGCAACACGTTTCTTGGTGCAACGGACCGCTTTCTCAGACTGTGTGTCACACAAATAGACCAAAAACACATACTTAAAAGCACTTTAACAGAAACATTTAAGAGCACATTGGGGTTCTCCATTTGGTTGGATGAATCCACATTTATAAAGATGCAGACAATTAGCTTACTGATTTGAATAGAGCTTGATCAGCCTACAAAATGGCAGCCTCCTGCTTGTGGTGCCAGCTGCATTTTAAAACATAAAAAATGTATTGATTATTTATTATCACCATAGTCCTGGAAAAATAACTTAAATGGTTTTCTGAGTAACATAAATGTACTATTGTTTGTATTTTATATTATATTTTATTCAATTTCCCCTGAAATATACTTCATTATGCCTTTGCAATATATATCTGTATGTTACTATACATTCTGTTCTTTCACTTAACTGAGATTTTAAGTATCTCTTGGAGGATTTCAAAATATTTCACAACCAGTAATCCCTTCAGAGTATCAAATTCATTTTTAATCTACACTCAACAATGGCTATACAGCCTGCACTCTCCTGATCCAAAACCATTGAAAAGTATTTCCATTTCGGGATTTTCCAGCATATGCGCATTTTGTCACTTCTGACTTAAACTACTGGTGATTTTTTTTTTATTCTCCTCATTATTTAATTTCCAAATATTTAATTAGTTCAGATTTAACAAAATATTTAAAGCAAAATGTATCTGCCAAATGTGTCAGTATCCTTAGTTTTACAGGACTGTTAAAATAGAGTCACCGGACAAAACATACTCTGTATAGCTTTTTCCACCACTGGATTTAAAGGGGCAATAATATTAATACAAAACCAGATGTGTGTTCTATGTAATATTATTGCCCCTTTAAATTCGTCGATCAAAACCGGTGACTACAAAATAACTTCTGTTTTGTGGAAGAGGGATCGCACATGCTTTTTACTGTAGGATTGGGAAATTATCAAGTCCTATTGTAAGGAAAAAAATCTTCTTTCCATGATCAATACATACTGGCAACTAGGTGAAGATACTGTACAAGGGGGAAACTTACTTTCATATGTGATATGTTATGATTTTATTAACAGTAAATAATGACCTGTTAATACCTTATGGCATAAAGGACCAAAGGACTGGATCCTTGCTGAATACACAGAGTTGCTCCGCTGTGAGGATGATCCCGGCAGTCTTAAGTCTTTTCCAATCAAAATATGTGGCGGTGAAAAAAAGATCTCTAGTGGTGATTTCCCCAGAGATAGTTGTAACTGTATAAACGGTGGTCAGTGAGGGTAGAGAGCCGCTGATGGCAGAGAATATAGTCAGGCAATCTACAGATCTTAACGTGTTTCAATGCCTATGCCGACACTTTCTTCAGATCCAGATTTTAATCATTCAAATTTATACACTCCTTCAATGCATTAGGCATATCTAGGGAAAATATTCCCTCCCCAGCTGTTTGGAGACATTCAGTTATTTCCTTATTGCCACTCTGCTTAATTCTCAGCTTGGCTCTTTTACCTTATTATATCTATTACATTACATTTATCATTGCATAAACACACACTGGCTTTAAAAGTATGCAGCAGTGAGCACATAGGGCTTGTTCTGAGTCACACGTAAGGCGGATTATATTCCGGGCATTTCCAATGATCAGTAGTCCTATGTGACTATCTGCTGATGCTCTGAGTTGGCTGCACCTTTGAATAACACACAGCTGTCTATAAGTCCATGAAATGCCCATGGAGCATTTCTGCAACGTGCAAATGCCCCATTGCCACAAAATTTCCCCCCAGTAACTCCCATTCAACTGTACATGAGAAGTGACTGAGGGCCTGATTCAGCAGTGAAGGAAAGTTCACTGCTGATCGCAGAATCCTGATTATCGGGAATCTGCGCGTGCACAGGACCCATTCTGCGAGCGTGTAAAATAGATCCTGCATAGATACACGCAAACCCTTGAATTCCTCTGCCTGACTGACAGGCAAAGGCATTTAAGGAGCAGTGCGGGGAGGGGGCTGCCGCCGTTCCCAGAAACGGGCGTGTATGTACCGTTTTCCGGGAGTGGCCAGCCCAGAATCTGCATTGATCAATGCAGTGTCCTGGGCTCGCAAACCAGCCAGCCTGAGAAAGTTGAGGCTTGGTCAGCTGGCTGGAGGCTCGGCGCCATCCACCATCGCGGGGGAGTAATACACCTCCTGCTGCATTTGCATTTAAATAGGTAACTAAAATTATATAAATCAAGAACAGAATTGCAACAGAACACTCTGGCATTGATACCAGCAGTATAAAAGATGACCCTAAAGAGATAAAATAGTTCAGCATTACATTATTATGTTACACTGTGGGCCCAGGTGCAACAATATGCTTTGGACCCCCCACTGCAAATTAGGAACTTTTTATTTTAGCCAAAGGCATGCATCTGAAAAAGGGGAGTGTCCTTGTGGGGCGAAGAGTGGACTCACAGCACACATGGTTTCAGTAATGCAGAGAGCATCGTAATGATCATCATATAATACAGAGAATATCACAGTCACCACCATTTAATAGAATCAATGTTGGTAAAATATGTTGGCAACTATACAATATTTAATTTACTACACCATTTAATACATGTTGTTAAATTAGGCTAATACTTTCACCAAAAAAGGGTCACATACTCCACTCTTTCAATATAAATAGAGCCTCTAGGTATGCAAATTCATACATAATCCATATTTTATTTTATTTCCACTTCAGAACAGTACTATACCCTAAACAGCAATATATTCCCCTCTTTCCATATATTCAGATAATGAATCAAGTCTCTTTACTTAACTTACCTGGGCCACGCCAGATAACTTTAGTTTGTGGGGAGAGCAGCTCCTCCTTTCCCCCCTGAGATATTTGGCGCCGGGTGTCGATCACAAAATCATGATGTCAGATCCCAAGGAGTACAAAGACAAATAGAAATGACGTTGGACAACTGGGCACAAGGGGCTGCAAAGGAGGGTAATGTCAATAGAGGGATCACCAACCCCCAAATCAAATAACACTGAACACAAAAATAGACAAACCCAACCTCTGAGCACTCCAAAAGATAATGTAATGATACCAAAATGAAGGAAGTCCTCAGTGAAAGTAGATGGTATCCAGCGTAATGACTGATGTAAAAGTTCTACTTGTATAGATTCTTGTCTACAATGAAAAAGAAAAGGGAGACAGGAGAACAAGATGGTGTAGTAGATCAAGACAAGTCCTTCATATATATATAAATGAAACTCGACCTCTCCCCTTAAATCCAAACATATATATGGTATCCGTACTGTACTCACGTTATAGTGCTACGGTACCCTCTTATCAAGGTATCTTTATCAAGGGAGTCATGTCACCAGTGTATGTTATATCATACGGTAGGGCTCACCATAATGCAGTGTGGTAGAACAGAGCGAGAAAAAATGGGCATGCCCCAACTCACACTTCAAAGTAGGTACATAGGTACATAAAGGTTTCTTTCAAATCTGGCGGTCACATTCCTCAGTGTTTCCCCGGATATTCCTTCCTTACATATCAGTGGGTAACATAAAGTGGAATGGAAACCCTCCATCACAAATAATCCAACAAATTTTACAGATAGGTCACACCCATTTACAGATAGACCACACTCACTTTTCAGGGGTGCGTGTCTTTGATGCTCGAAAGTCCCGAATCCTGCGAAGAAGTGATGACACAAAGCAGACTGGAGAAGGAAATCATTGCTGTCCTAATCATTTCCTTCTCCAGTCTGCTTTGAGAGTGCCCAGAGGTTGGGTTTGTCTATTTTTGTGTTCAGATCCCAATGAGTGCCTGAGAGAGAAATAAGGTAAGGAAAGGGGAGGAAACAAATCAAGTCTCAGCCACTGGAAAGGATCAAAATTAACTATAAAGATCGAATAATTATAAGGAAAGGAGAGGAGCAGGGAGGAGAGGGGACCCCTCCCCCACTGACTGATACGCATCTACACAGCTTATTTGTTAATGAGACTGGCAGCCCGCAGCAGTGGAGGCATATAATGAATCAGTCGGACTCATTATAATGCCACCATCTGCAGGTCCTTTAGTTGTGGTGGTTTCTGGTGCAATAAACTGGCTGCACGGTCAGTAGTTCCCTCTCCTGGTATAGCTCAAGCTGCAGTCACCATAACTTTTACGGCTGTGAAAATAGAGACCATTGACCTATATAGCAATGAGCTGATGGTATAACTGTTCAGAAGACACAGGACCTTATTCAGAGTTGGTCATGAGCGCTGAGCGCTCGCAACCGACTCGATGTTGGTCCACAGGGCATGCGAACGACGGAGATTGCTCTGTCGTGCGCATACGCGAGCCCCTGCTAACGACGGATCACCCGTCCTTAGCGGGCTCGAAGCAGACGGAGCGAGCTGTCGATGTTGATTGACAGCTCGCTCCAATTGCTGGGCGGGCAGGGGGCGTGCCCGGCCAAACGGAGGCGTTCCTTTCGGAACGCTTGCCGTTTTGTGGGCGTCCCCACTGACATCATCAGTGATGTCAGTGGGGAGCTTCCTGCTCAAACAGAGCAGGAAGCTCCCTGGGGCTTAAGGTTGACGAGACCCTACCCTAGGGTCTCGTCATAAGCCCCGATGGTCGCGATGGTCTTGACCATCGCGACCATCTCCCTTAGCGGTTGTTAGAGCTGTGGGTATTAACCCACAGTCTAATGACCGACATGGAGGCGGCCGTTCAGGATGCAAGCAGCCGCCCTGTTTCTGAGCGACCGCTTGCATCCTACGACCGCCTCTGAATGAGGCCCACAGACCCTGTCCTTGGCACACCTACAAAACAGGGACAATATGCTCCCATTTTGTAGAACAGACCCAGTGGCTGCCCCCTCCCAGCCCCCAAAAGGCCACAGCCTGTCAAACAGGCTGCAGGTTAGGGGGCACTGCAAGTGATCTCACAGGACCCGTTCTGCACATGCGTAGAATGGGTCCTACCTGGGCATGTGTAATTCCCTTCCCCCGCCATCAGAAATATATGCAAACCATCAAGGTTGTGTACATCTCTAAATCAGGCCCAATCTTACCTGCTGTTGCTGAAGGTGATACGCTCACCCAGTGGCCTATCACAGTCATGTAATCTATAGTTTGACCAGTACCGTTTGTCCACATATCTGTACTTAAATAGATAGTCGGTACAATAGTATTTTGCAGGCAAAAAAATTACTTTTTTTAATGTCCTGGTACAAGTGAGGAATTTGTGTTCTGATAAAATAGAATTGAGCGGGAAATTAGTAGCGTGGACACATGACCTCAACTAATCATCTAAAACCAGATGCATTGATGGCAGATATTAGATCTAATGCTAAGATAGCCGTCATGGCTTCAGTGATCCTCTGTGCAAAAGGATGGCAGCTGTCATTATTGGTTCCTTTTGCAAATGATTGTTTAGCAGCCAATAGTTGTTTGAATCTACTAATCTTCTTGGTCACCTTCTGGGATGAAGAGTCACCAGCAGAAGCAGCCCTAGTGAGCAAGGGCCCTGCTTCAGACCCACTCGCAAGTGGGCGTATGCACGTTCGGCGTACGTAAAAAAATATTTAAATTCAAGCACTCGCTCGTATTTTCGTACGCAGCTAAAAATCCGCCCCAAACTCAGGCGACCCCTACTCTAACTAACGAGCGTGCCAAATAGCAAGCGTACATCCCCAAAATGGCTTGAAGGGAACGTACACACAAGTACAAACCGGAAGTGGGAATGTCAGATTCCGATTACCTGCTCGTTTTTTCGGCCTACCTCCCTCAATCGTATCATGCCAATCAATGTATCAATTAGCTTAATTTTTTTTTTTTTCAACACAATGCAATAAACTTTAATCTTGTCCGTGTTTGTATTTGCTCGCAGAATACGTACGGCTGAAACCTTCGCTTTTATTGTTCAAAAGACATGTTAGCCCAAATTAAACAATTGTTCTATTTGTTTGTCTCCCCACAATTTTTCTGTGGTTCATTTCTTTATTTAAATTTGCTTACGCATATCACTGCATCAAGCCTATCATAACTCTCAAGAGATTTGTGGCCCTGTCGAACACATGACTCATACACTAACCAATAGAATTTGGCCTGTTAATTTCCCAAATACATTAGCCAATCAAATTTTTTTGGGGTGCTTTATTAAAAATATTTTGTCAAAAAAACACCATTGCCATCATGAGATCCGCCGCATTCACCAGGCGCGAACTGCTGGTGCTGACGGAGGTGATGGACAGGCGGATCACCAGTCAGCCTCCACCCATCTCCAATAGGCGCAAGCGTTCCGCATATGCGGAAGTACGTCGACGCCTGCGCTCCTTCGGCTCACGCCGACATATTGGCCAGCTGGAGCGCAGGTGGTCGGACCTGCACCGGCGGACGCCCCGCTTGCTGGCATGCTTTCGCATGCAGATTGCGGAAAGTAAGTGTTCTGGACTGTGGTTTTCAAGTTTATCTTGTGGGCCCTAACTGCGTGTGCATGTTTTCATGTCTGTCCTATTGAGTCATTGTAGTCATATCTGCATGTGCATGTTTTCATGTCTGTCCTATTGAGTCATTGTAGTCATATCTGCATGTGCATGTTTTCATGTCTGTCCTATTGAGTCATTGTAGTCATATCTGCATGTGCATGTTTTCATGTCTGTCCTATTGAGTCATTGTAGTCATATCTGCATGTGCATGTTTTCATGTCTGTCCTATTGAGTCATTGTAGTCATATCTGCATGTGCATGTTTTCACATGTTTTCATGTCTGTCCTATTGAGTAATATTTTTTTTTTTTTTTCTTGGATTCCTGTTGAAACTAACCACAATATTTTTGTCATTTTTTAGGGGCACAGCAAACACTACGGCGGCATCGCCACACAAGACGCCGGTCCCGGCCCCTCTCTCCAACCCCCAATTCGTCGATTACCCCCTCCTCCCCAGACCCTGTGGCCGAAATTTCAGGCCTACTTCCCCTCCAGCCCAATTCCCCCTCTCCTCCATCCGTCCCTCCTCCAAATACCGCCTCCCAGGATTCCTCAAACACCTTTCCCCTAGGGTTGGGGAATGTAGCCACCTCCGAGGTGGTCCAGGGAGTGGCTTCTGGCTCTGTCGTTTAGGAGAACGGTATGTTTTTAAAGTTTATTTTGGACACCACAAACTGTTTGTATGTAATCATGTGTCGTCCCCATTTTTTTTGCCTTTCTGTCGCCTTAGGGTATTTTTGGGGGTTGTCTTTACCTGTTCCTGCTGATGTCACCATACACATATCACACCTGTGTGCCTTTTTTTAGGGCCCTTGTATTTTTGCCCTTAGACATTTTGGGGTGCTGGGTTTTATCCGTGTAATGTTTTTTTGGCCCACAAGCTTGTAAGTTTTGGTTTGCTTGTTTGCTTGTGTTTTTTTAGAATGTTGCTTCATTATCGATTTATTAATCCCCAAACTTTTGTCACCCACAGAGGAACAGAGGCGTCGGGAAGAGCTAGTGAATTGTGTGGGCCGTATGCGGGAGCAGGTCACCGGGCTTATGCAGGGCCTTGACCATCTATTGGTCCTCCTTAGGAATTAGTTTTTTTTTTATTTTATTTTCGATTTGTTTCATAATAAATCAGTTTTAAATCAAGCTCTGTCTCATGCATTTGGAGTAAATCCAAGATTCTTTACACTGACATAAGTAGACTCTTCAAGCAAGGATTGCCACAGAATCTCACTACAGATTGTGTGTTGTATTTTGAATGCAAACAGGCACAAGAAACACCTCCCAGTACCAATGTCATTTTCCTTTTTTGTGGTGGTCAACATGATAGTTTACACCATTTTTCAGGTTCCTATTTGGTGGCCAAACTGCTTAGGACAATCTTACGAAGGCAACTGATTGTACACGATTCCTTGTTGTGTTGGTTAGTACCCCGAAAACATATTACATTTTAGCTCCACTTGCTTCATTACTGGGTTACCCCTTAGGTAAAATTAACGTTTGGGAGTTTGTTTACACTTGCTTCTAACGTGCCCAAAAAGGAAACAAATTACACTCTCCAAATATTTATTCACAACAGAAATCAAAATACAAAGTGGTCACTCACAAACAAAACACACAGTGATAATCAGAAATACACCACATACCAAAAACACGAAACAAACACACAACAAATCAAGAACTGGTTGACGAAGGTCCATGCCCACATGATTTCAAAAAAATGGCGTTGCAATATTGGTGTCAGAATATATTCCCGAAGTTTCAACATAAAGGTTTTTGAAGGGTAGCAGGAAGTAGTCATCGTGGGAGTGCCAAAGATTATGCAAACAAACAGAAGATGGTGCAAGAATTAATATCAAAAAAGATGAACGTTAAAAAACCGTAACACATTGGGTATACACACTGTTGTTTGGTCAATAATTACCTAAAATATCGGGCCACCACATCATCACGTATGGCCCCCCCACATACTGACCTCCGACCAACTTCGGGGGGGCCATCCTCAGGTAAGGCATCCTCTGGCTGCATTGGAACACCACTCCTTATGGCGATGTTGTGAAAGATCCCACACAGGACCACAATTTTCGAAACCATATCCGGCAAATACATGAGCTCGCCACCAGAGCGGTGGAGGCATCTGAATCGGCCTTTTAAAAGGCTGATACAGCACTCCACCACTTGCCTGGTGGCTGTAAGTGCGGTATTAAACTCACTTTGTGGACCTGGTGTGGGAGCCAAATAAGGAGTGAGCAGCCAGGGCATGCAAGGGTATCCACTGTCTCCTGTGAAAAAGAATAGACAACATCAGGATCACTGTGTATCAAGCTTAACATTGTTATGTACTAAAGGTCTACACTTACCCAGAAGCCACGCATCACCAGCTTGTAGGTTGGTTAATTTGTGCCATATCCCTGATTGCCGGATGACGAAGGAGTCATGTGCACTTCCTGGTAATTTTGCATTCAGGGACAGGATCTGGAGGGAGGCATCACATACCACCATTACATTCAGGGAGTGATAGTGTTTCCTGTTTCGAAATATGGCCTCCAGCCATGCTGGAGGCTGAAGTGGTATGTGAGTACCATCCACAACCCCTATGATGTGTGGGAAGCCAGCTATTTGGTAAAAATTGGCCTTGGCCACACTAAGGGCACCCATATCCAAAGGCATTTGAATAAAATGATGGAAGTGCTTGAAAAGTGCCTCCATCACTGCCCTCAGGATCCGGGAAAAGGAGGATTGTGAGATGCCCGCCACTATTCCCACCATTGTTTGAAACGATCCTGAGGCACAGAAATGTAACACCGCCATAATTTGCGTAAGTGGTGGTATTGCTGTTGGACTGTCAATTTGCCGCTCAAGATCACTCTCTATTAATGAGAGAGTGTCTATGATGATTTTGGGAGGAAGACGGTAGCGTCTTAAAACCTCATCAATGGGCATTCCAAAAAGGGTGACACGTGTTCGAAATATCTGGGGCCTTGCACGCCTACGATGCCTACGCCTGGGATGAGATTGAGGTTGGTCGGCTTCCGGGAGCATGGCCAGAACAATCCGCCCAAGATCAACCTGAAATGGCAAGATTGGAATGTAAGGCTTTGGACCCACCCCAAAAGAAAATTAAGAACAACTTAGCTTGATGATACCATCCATTGCTGCTTACATGCCGGGGTATTGTCATGATACGTCCAAACTGAAATTAATCACAAAAATAATTTGACAAATTTTACGCTAGACAAAACTTAAAATATGCGAAACACACATTTGGCCAAAGAGCAAAACAACATTGCACACAGTACATCAAAATGGGTTGAAATGTTTCCCAAAAAAGCGAAAGGGCAACCACAAAAAATTTTACAGGATTAATAAGCATTTAAAAATGCGCTAATTAGTTCGCAAATACAAGTCACAATAGTAAGTAGTAAAAATGCGCTAATTTGTTCGCAAATACAAGTCACTATACAAACTGAGAAAAATGCGCTAATTAGTTCGCAAATACAAGTCACAATAGTAAGTAGTAAAAATGCGCTAATTAGTTCGCAAATACAAGTCACTATACAAACTGAGAAAAATGCGCTAATTAGTTCGCAAATACAAGTCACAATAGTAAGTAGTAAAAATGCGCTAATTAGTTCGCAAATACAAGTCACTATACAAACTGAGAAAAATGCGCTAATTAGTTCACAAATACAAGATAAAAAATGGACTTACCAAGAGCAAATATATAAGAGTCCAAATCAAAAGGTCTTTGGGTCCGAAATTAATAAAAAGCTAAAAGATATGAAATTATGGATCCAAAAATTAAAAACAAGAAGAAACACAATGAGACACCAATTGAACAAAAGTTAGACTTCACAAAACTTACCAAATCAAGAAACGAGGCCAAAAAAAAAAATACCAAAAAAGAGAACGGAAAATAAAAACGCAAATCTAGCAAACAAAATAAACTCCAAACGCCAACTCCTTTATCCGCAAACAAGAAACTCCAACCAAGGTAACCTCCAACAATTCAAAAACGCCACCTCGACTCGAGACACACCAAGCCATAAATAGTGTTTCGTTTCCCGCACAAATTAAGGAGGGATCATAGGAACGCACAATCAATGATGCGGCCGCAAAATAAGGACGCATGTATAAATACGTCACTAAAACACATTTAAATTCTGGTGTATTTCTTGTTTGGACCTCAGACATGGCGACAGACCAGGGAAACAATGCCCAAGAGTCAGGCGGTAAGTCTTTCATGCATTTTGTATCAATGATTAATTTGAAACCTAAGATTGGGCAAGTTGTGAATTTGTGAAATCTGAATATTTACACAAATAGGTGAGGAGGATGACATGGAAGAGGCTGCTGGGCCCAGTATCCCGGCCAAAGCTGCCAAAAAAAAAAGGCAGCCACATTTCACAAGAAAGGAGATGGAGGTTTTGATACAGAAGTGTGTGGACATCCTGCCCCAGGCAGACAGGAATATGAGTCTAAGCCAGAAGTGGAGAATGTGGGAAGAGGTAGCCGTTGCTGTCAATAGGGTGGGTGATTATGTCCGTCTAGCCCGGGATGTCAAACGGCGGTAAGTAAACACTTGTCCCCCCTAAAAACAAACACCATTTTAAACAAAAGGATAATGGCTTCCATTTTTTCCCACAGATGGGCCGACTTCAAATATCGCCTAAAGCAAAAACGCGAGGGCAGGGCTAGGCATGCAAGGGGGACAGGTGGGGGTCCCACCCCTGTGTCATTGGAGTTGACGGATTTAGAAGAGCTGGCACAGGGGTGTGTGCAGCCTGTGGAGGTGTTTGGCGTGTCCAACATTGATATGGACATGCCAGACTTTGCGGCTCCTCATGTTGTCCCAGGTAAATCTTTTGATGTCACCAACTCTGAAATGTTAGTGGGCCAATATGTAGATTCTAATGTGAGTCTTTTCTCATTTTTCCTAACAGAGACACAGGCGGATGAGTCTGCTCCAGAGGGGAGCCTTGGCCGCCGAATTTCTGCTGGCTCGGCAGGGGAGGAACCAGTACATCCGGCTGAGGACCCTGCAGAAGCCAGTCCAGGGCAATCCCCCTCGCAGGCAGTGTCCCTCCTCACAGAACTCAATTTCAAATCGGATTTCCATACGGAGATTCTGCAGAGGATGGACGCCAGTCTGCTACGGGTGGCTGAGGCCCTGGAGCAAAATGCTGCGGCCAACGTGACCATTGGTCAGGCCCTGGCGGAAAATACCAGGGCCAACATCCGCATCGCCAATGCCCTGGAGCAGCTCGTTCTCCAGCACATGGTGGAGCCGACCTCCC
The DNA here is from genome assembly GCA_031769625.1 of Taudactylus pleione. NCBI lineage: Eukaryota > Metazoa > Chordata > Amphibia > Anura > Myobatrachidae > Taudactylus > Taudactylus pleione. The sequence goes on from JAUIMM010000544.1 coordinate 2,874,439, forward strand.
TTCCTGCCGGAACATCAGGATCCTCCACCTCTGGCACAACATCAGCCAATCCTCCAAATGTGCCTAGCCCTGTGCCTAGTCCATAGGCCACAACATCTGCCTCTGGACAGGCCAGCCCGATGACATCCCGGACCCGGTCTGGCGCCCTCCCTCCCCCATCCAAACGGGTGAAAAAACGGTGACAGCAATGGGGACTTTTCCCACACTCCTTCTGTGCTTGGCTCATATTCCTTTCTGGTCAAAACTTCCCTCTCCTTTCTTGTGAAATGTTTTTAATTTTTTGTTGTATGTTTATGTCAACAGTTATGTTGGGCCAATTTGTTTGATTTTGGGACTGATCTTTGCCAAAAAAAGATGTCCCCAAATTTTTTAGTAATTTAGTTTTGGTTTGACCAATAAATTGACGCCAAAAATCTGACATTGTATTGTGACATTATTGTAGAAATGGGTTACATTTAATCCTGGCCCAAAAGGCAAAAACTTGCCAAAAAAAAAAAAAAAAATTTTTTTAAAAAAGGGCTCTTTAAGGAACGTTAAAAAATTCATATAACGAGGCAAATTCAAGAGGCAAAAATAAAATGGTGAGAAAATTAAAACATGATGACATTATTGTTACAATAGGCCCTAACCACCAAATTGAGGCCAAAATAAACCCCCACAAATGTACGCAAATTGATTGTGTCATCCTGACATTAGCAGCTCTGATTTCCACCTGCGTACGGTTTTGAGCTATCCCAAAAAACTGATTTCAAAACACATACCAAGCCGGTTTTCAATCCAACACTAATTGCTTTTCAAATCACCCGCGATTAATCGCAACAACATCGTGGAGTCCCGGGACGGAGGAGAAGGCCATCGCCAATGTGGTCGAGTAATCCAGACCCTAAGCTGTGCGAGCATTTTGAAGGGAAAGAGGATCATCCAGTGACGTATGAGTCGGTCCGAACACATTTTACGCTCGCATCTGCTAATGTATGTACGCCCCAAAAACGCCTCGCCACGCCTGCGTTTTTCCATCTCCACCCCCGTCAACACCCAAAAACGCCCTGTTCTGTCAATCACATTTGACATGTCACTTCCTGTACGCTATTTGACGAACGAGACCAAAAAAACTCGCAATCTGCCGTACGCACATGCGCAGTGTTACACCGACGCATGCGCGGTTATTCAACATCGGAACGCAACGAGCGTACTGCTGTTTGTGAGTGGCTCTGAATGAGGGCCAAGGATTCTTCTTGCGAATCCTAGATAGGAGATGAGTAAGTTTGCCTTTGCAAATTAGATGTAGGAGTACCTCCGATCGCAAATGTGGAGGATAATGAAGAAAGTGTTGTTGGTGGAGATTGCATGTGCTGGGATTTATCCATGCTGCTGTATCTGATGCTGGGGAATCGATATGTAACACCGCCAGATCTTATCCCGGCGGATGAAATCCCGATGCCGGAAGGCCGGCAAATGAAGATCCCGACTAGGGTAAGTTCCCTAACCCTCCCCTCTCCTTAAAGAATGGTTAGGTACATTTTTATTTTATACATTTTAATTAGAGCCTCTTTAAGGCAGAGATAAACAAAATATTGCAGAGTATAATACCCAATCTATATAAGGCAGTCATTAGCAGTACTTCTAAACAACCAGAAAAGTTAATTTACTTAAATTGATAGATATGAAAGTAATATTTAGGAGCAATAGCTACTTGACTGCTACAATTTGTACTAAGGGCCTGATTCAGAGCTTACTTCTCCGATATTTTGGGGTCTGCGCATGTGCAAAATGGGTCCTGTGATCTTGCTCGCAGATCCCCCAACAACAACATGATTGACATGCTGCAGCATTTGGGATGCAGAGTGGGGGCATAGCTGGCCAGCATCCTCGAAAACGGGGTCTTGTTACCCTCATTTATCAAGAGGGACAAGGTCAGGGTCTGCGACAGTGCACACACATTTCCTGGCCTCGCAAGCTGCCAGGAACCAACCATGCTGAGTAAGTCTCAGCTTACACAGCCTGGCCAAAAGAGCAACCATCACGACCATCCGAGGCAGCGTCTTCGGACGCAGCATTTGAATTGCAGTTGCATACAGTAGGTGTCTATTTGCTACAGACACCTCCTGCTGCATTTTCATTTGAGTTGGATAGTATTGCACAGCTGCTTTCTTGCGGCAGTACAAAATATCATCCATCTCTCAAACAGACCTTAAAGCCCCTAGGATAGTACAATGATTTGTTTTACCAACATTTGGACTAGGAGTCATCAGCAGAGACTAAACAATGTAAGTTTAATTAGCTTAAATAAAAAACAGGTAACACTGTGAGGGTACACAGAATATAACGATGGCAGATTTGCTAATTCAATTGAAGGACTGGTGTCTTTTTTAAACCTCGCTAATTTTGTAGCTGTGTCGTTTGTTTACAGTATGTATTTACCATGTGTCCTTTGATGTATACTGTACGTTTACATTTCAAGTATACATCAATAGACTATTTTCCTACTTTTGCAAAATGTACTTCCTTTATTGTTTCTCAAATGCATCTCCATAAAGATTTTCAATCACCCCATCAAGCTAAGAACGCCTAAGGTTGTGCTAAACATAGCTTAAATTGAACTTAGTTTAAAATATTAAATGTTTTGAAACTCCATACATGAAACATCTTTTCATATATGTCACGTCTCTTTGTAATGACTTAAATCAATAATGCAATTTCAGCTTCGCCTGCATGGGAAATGTAATGATGAACGTAAGTAAGTGTTGTGTTACTTATAGCAAAGGAAATTATAGGAAAATGGAAATGTTTTGTTTCGCTAGTCAAATCCTTGATTAGTCAGTGACTAAGCGTGTGGAATGAATTTTCACAGAAATATGTCCTTACTTGGCAACTTGCAGGGAGTAACTTCTGGCTCATTTCTAATTAACCAGGGCTGAACGGCAATATGGGGCAGATTTATCAAACCTTGGAGAGAAAAAGAAGAGAGAGATTTTAGTTTACCTATGGTCTATTATATAATAAGTATAGAAGAATTATTTATATTTTGCTATTGTGGTGATTTTTATGTTTTTTTTATATACTATTAATTTTTTATTATATATATATTATATATTTAATAATATCTAACTACTTAATGTACTAGTTCGAGCTGTATTAGGAATAGTCTGCCTTATGTAAATATCCCTGTATCAACATATACCCACTAGACCAGGGGTAGCCAACCCTGGTCCTCGAGAGCTACCAACAGTGCATATATTCCAGGTCTCCTCACAGAATCACAAGTGAAATAATCAGCTCCACCTGTGGACCTTTTCAAATGTCTCAGTAAGTAATGAATACACCTGTGCACCAGCTTGGTGGTCTGGAAAACGTGAACTGTTAGTAGCTCTCGAGAACCGAGGTTGGCTACCCCTGCACTAGCTCTATTAGAGCCGGAAGCTCACTGGGGCTTGCAGTAGACGAGACCCTACCACAAGCGTCTCGTCGTAAGTCCGATGGTTGCGATGGTCAGGACCATCGCGACCATCACCTGGCCGCTCGCTAAAGCTGTGGGTGGTCATATATATATATATATATATAAAAATATATAACCCTCCAACACATACTTGCTTACCCTCCTGAAATGGTCGGGAGCCTCCCAAAAATCGGGTGTCACTCCCGACCCCCCGGAAGAGGGGGCAAGTCTCCTGGCCAGCGCAGCCCGTCCGCACCCCCTGCCTGCGTCCGCTCCCTCCCCCTGCCGGCGTCACCTCTTACCTGGTCAAAGTGGCTGAGTTGGGGGAGCTGATGACTTATCATGTTCATAGTGGCCCCGCTCCCAGCTACAAAATGCAGATTATATTTGCATTGTGTAGCGGGGGCTGGGCTGCGATGACGCAGCCACGCCCCTGTTCCACCCCCAAAACATGAGTCACGCCCCCTTTCCCCCCCACCATTGTGTCGAGCTGGCTGCCTCCTCCCGGAAGAGGCAGCCAGATTGGCGGCAAGTATGCTCCAATATGACCCGTTCCTCTGTGGAACTAGGTAATTAATGAGACAGGTGTTTCACCACAGGTTGCTGCAATCATAAATTAAGAGGGAAGTCCAGGAGCAGAGCATTTTGTACCTAAAGGAACGGGTCATGTTGGAGGGTCTGCTGACCCTTTACATAAAATCAACTTTATGTTCATCTACTAAAGTATTGCTCATCTTAGTCTCCTTTATGGCTTAAGTCAGTATTTCGCATGGGCCAGACACTATAACAAGCAATCTGCAATACAGGCTCCTCCTGAGTATGTTTGAAAGTGAGCTGCTCTTACAATTGTTTTCACAAGGTAATATACATTATATATTGTGTATGAGGGCAGCTACAGTACTGTGATTTCAAGCTTAGCTGACCAATGATCCAGTTTGCTCAGTGCTGCACATGTCAGTGTGAGATAAGGGATATACACTATGGGGCATATCTAATTGGCCGTGAGGTGTTGACTGCAAAAAAATCACGCAGACCTCGCACCCAATTTTGGATTACCGCGGGTATGCGCGCTCCCGATACCGTCTGTAGCCAATAAAAAAAAAAAAAAGCAGGGTTGGAAACCCGGCAGCGCATGAAAAAGAAAAGAACTCACCTGCTGCGGATATCTGCTACCATCTGAGCCCAGCTGCTGCATCCTCTGAAAGCTGGACCGGCTCATGTGCTCTTCTGCAGAAGATTGAAGCTGGCCAGTGAAGTGTGTACAGGGAATGGGTGCAGGGTAGCGGGGGTAGTTTAGTGTGTTCGGGGAGAGAGGTGCAGGAAAGTGGGGGTAGTGTAGTGTGTACAGGGAATGGTGCAGACTAGTGGGGGTAGTGTAGTTTGCAGGGCCGTAGCTAGGGTAGTACGACTAGTGCCATGGCACAGGGCACCGCAGGGCAGGCTTGCCTGCCCTCCAGATTTGGCCGAGAGCCTCCCGATTTTCAGGTGCGCTCCCAGCCCCCCAAAAAGGCAGGCAAGCCTCCCAGAATCTGGCATCCCTCCCTATCCCCCGCAGAGTTAATATCAAAACCCCCACAGCAGGGGGGGGGCAGTGAAGTGATTTGCGCTGAATCGCGTCATCGTGGCCCTGCCCCCTGCTTCACAATGCCGAAAATAACTCCATTGTGTAGAGGGGGCGGGGCCACGATGACGCAATCACACAGCTCTGCCCCCTAATGTGATGTCATGGCTGGGCACGCCCCCTGCTGTTAGCCGACAATCAGCTCCCTCACGGAAGTAGGGAACTGATTGTCGGCAAGTATGCCGCGGGGCAGGGGGCCCTGTTTGGCCTTGTCAATTTTCCTGTTTATTATAATTCTCACTTGTAGCTTCCACTTCTTTTATCCCCAGCATCTCCTGGCCTCCCCTATCTCTTCCCCATGAGGCCATGACCCTTATTAGGTGCATTATCTATATATCCTATAGATTGTAAGCTTGCAAGCAGGGCCCTCTTACCTCTATGTCTGTCTGTTATTACCCTGTTTTGTTCTATCAATGTTTCCAATTGTAAAGCGCAACGGAATATGCTGCGCTATATAAGAAACTGTTAATAAATAAATAAAATAAATATCCCTATTTAAAAAATGGGTGGGCGCACCAATGCGGGGAGGGGGGTGCAGGGTAGAGGGTGTAGTGTAATGTACAGGGAGGGTGGTGAAGGGGTAGTACATACCTGTCCTGTGCTTGGCCAGTCCCTGGAATCTGTCTGCGATGCTGAAGAGAAGAACAGGAGGAGGAGGCAGCACTGCAAAAGGTGCGTAATTAATGACTACTTAAGCTAATTGGAAACTTACAATTGCTTAATAAGTCATTAGGAGGGTTGCCACCAGGGTCCCAGAGCAATACCAAACCATTTTTCCTAAAATTATAGATTTTAAGAAAAAATGGTTGTGCTCTAGAAGTCCGCAAATAAAACCTCCTGGCACTCAAAAAATTAAAAGCCCTGCACCTAATTGAATAGCAAAAATCCTGCACCTGCAGGAAAAACCTTGCAGATGCAGAATTTTTGCTATACCCGCACTTAATTGAATATGCCCCTATAGCTAACAATCTGAATGGGCTCCTCTTTGTGTATGAGTCTGAGCTGCACTTACTGTGTACACATTTGAAGGGTATATATCTTGTGTATTTTGGACAGAGACAGTACTGTGATTCAAAACAAGAGGAGAGGTACTGCAAGTACCCTAATAATTAACACAATAGTTAAGAAAACCAACAAATATTGTAAGTTTAGTGTTCCCTATACAGGGAGTCCTAAATTGTTATATGGTTGGTGATGCTTCCTAGAGATGTATAACTGTATAGATGTAGAGAGAGGAAAGAGACTCTTTTTTTCTGGGGCACAGCTGACCAAAAGTACTGTGCTGTGTCTGAGTGAGCTGCACCCCAAAAAAGACAGCGTATCTCCCATCTAGATACTAGTGCGGACTACTCCACCAGACCATCAGTAGCTGGTACTCTCACACTGGCAACCTCTCATCCAGATACTAGTGCGGATTACTCCACCAGACCATCAGTAGCTAGCACTCTCACACTGGCCAACTCCCATCCAGATACTAGTGCGGACTATGCCACCGGACCATCAGTAGCTGGTACTCTCACACTGGCCTGCTCCCATCCAGATACTAGTGCGGACTACTCCACCAGACCATCAGTAGCTGGTACTCTCACACTGGCCTGCTCCCACCCAGATACTAGTGTGATCTACTCCACCAGACCATCAGTAGATGTAACTCTCACACTGGCCTGCTTCCATCCAGATACTAGTGCGGATTATGCCACTGGACCATCAGTAGCTGGTACCCTCACACTGGCCAGCTCCCATCCAGATACTAGTGTGGACTACTCCACCAGACCATCAGTAGCTGGTACTCTCACACTGGCCTGCTCCCATCCAGATACTAGTGTGGACTACTCCACCTGACCATCAGTAGCTGGTACTCTCACACTGGCCTGCTCCTATCCAGATACTAGTGCGGACTACTTCACCGGACCATCAGTAGCTGGAACTCTCACACTAGCCTGCTCCCATCCAGACACTAGTGCGGACTTCTCCACCAGACCATCAGTAGCTGGTACTCTCACACTGGCCTGCTCCCATCCAGATACTAGTGTGGACTACTCCACCAGACCATCAGTAGATGTCACTATCACACTGGCCTGCTTCCATCCAGATACTAATGCGGACTACGCCACTGGACCATCAGTAGCTGGTACTCTCACACTGGCCTGCTCCCATCCAGAAACTAGTGCGGACTACTCCACCGGACCATCAGTAGCTGGTACTCTCACACTGGCCTGCTCCCATCCAGATACTAGTGTGGACTACTCCACCTGACCATCAGTAGCTGGTATTCTTACACTGGCCTGCTCCCAACCAGATACTAGTGCAGATTACTCCACCAGACTATCAGTAGCTGGTACTTTCACACTGGCCTGCTTCCATCCAGATACTAGTGCGGATTACTCCACCAGACCATCAGTAGCTGGTACTTTCACACTGGCCTGCTTCCATCCAGATACTAGTGCGGACAATGCCACCGGACAATAAGTAGCTGGTACTCTCACACTGTCCTGCTCCCATCCAGATACTAGTGCGGACTACTGCACGGGACCATCAGTAGCTGAAACTCTCACACTGTCCTGCTCCAATCCAGATCCTAGTGCGGACTACTGCACGGGACCATCAGTAGCTGGAACTCTCACACTGGCCTGCTCCTATCCAGATACTAGTGCAGACTATGCCACCGGACCATCAGTAACTGGAACTCTCACACTGGCCCTCTCCCATTTGAATACCAGTGCATTTTCTGCCTTTGGACCAGCCTCACGGGGCTTTCGCTTTTCCAGGATATCAACCCAGTGTGTCTGACTGTACAATTGTTTGGTTATCCACCATGGCTGCCTACACCTGGTAATTGTAACAGCTTCTATGTATACCAATATAATTTATTTTTGTTCACAGCATCCCTATACATTGGAGCGACAGTTCTTATGCTAATATGCCATCACACTGTTATTGTGTTTTTATTGAAATTGGTTTTCAAGTGAAAGTTAGATAAAACCTGTATGATATTAGAATTTTATAAATAGATGTTTAGATGGTCTCATATGCTTCCATTTGTTTATATTGCACCAAAACATTATGAGTATGAATATGAGTCTAACATCTTCTGAGTACAGTATCACATGAGTAATATCACTTTTTTGTATTTATCTTTTGCTTATTTTTTCAGTCAGATACTTTTTGTACATTATTGCATGTGACTGGCCCCTATTGATATTTTCCCCTCAGTTCACTTAAAACATTTTGTAAAGGAAAAAAATGGATGAAAGCATTTATATTGTCAGACCATATTCCTCATTCTGTAAGCTGCTGAACTATTTATGCAGTGAGTATCCTGTTAGTCACTTTTCATTTTACCCTTGTATGTCTTATTTTCATGTATTTCTAATCGCACATTGTAACCTATGAATTATGCAGTGCACACAAGATGGCTGCCTCGCCTGGTGCTCTCTTGTGTAGAATAACCAATACATGGTTGTGGTGATTTAGCAAGGATCTCTCCTAGTATTTCCCCAATTATGTGTCATCTCTTGACTTACATTAATCTCTTACATACAATTATTGATCACTTATTACTCAGAGCCATCGATCCAATTTCATCATGTCTCCATAAACCCTTCTCATTTCCCACCTCAGTGTTTAGGCTCTAAGCCTGCAGATCACACACTTTACCTATACTTTATCTAAGCTGAGCTTTCATCCTCTCAGCCTCCCCACCACCATATTACTTTCGTTACCAACTCTGCTCTCATTTACCTCGCAAAGCCTCACTTCAGCCTCTTTTGCCTTTTGAGAGCATTTATTCATAAAAATAACGACAACTTCAAGCAAAAATATATTTAAAAAAAAATATTTAAGCTTTTATTTCAAGTAATATATAAACTTTTGTTTTATTTACTCTGCATTATAAAATAGAGAATTCTTCCAGAATTGATCCAGAATTTATACACTCTTGTCCTATAAGAGGAACAAGATGACGGAAACCTCATGACTCACGAAGAATCATCCTTCAGTATTCGAGAGGAAAAAACCCCTGTGGATGAAACCTCTGCGGACCCATGGCTGAAGGACTGCCTGTCCCTCTAGGCATTAAGAGGCTATCTTCAAGCAAAATATATTTAAAAAATAAATGTAAGCTTTTATTTCAAGTAAAATTTAACTTTTTTATTTACTCTGCATTATTAAATAGGGAATTCTGGACCAAGATTTGTCCAGAATTCTTACACTCTTGTCCTATAAGAGGAACAAGAAGGTGTGGAGTGACAGATAGACAGTACTAAGTTAGACAGTCAACAGATAGACACCAGAAGGTAGACAGTAAATAGGTCGACAGGTAAATGGTCAACAGTGCTTTGGATCGACAGTGTTAAAAGCTTGACATGGTCAAAAGGTTGACATGCAAATGGTGTCTATCTATTGACAATCTAGTTACTGTCTATCTACCATCTAGATACTGAATAAGATGGCGGAAACCTCATGACTCCTGAAGAATCATCCTTCAGCACTCAGGAGAGGAAAAACCCCCTGTGGAGGAAACCTCTGGGGACCCATGGCTGAAGGACTGCCCGTCCCTCTAAGCATTAAGAGGTTATGCAGAGTTTGCCCAAATCACCCACCCACCACTAACCATGAATAACCCGTCATTCTTTCTGTCACCTCAATCTGCTATTTTGACCTATTACCCAGCCGGTGATAAACGCATCTGCACGTCGATGGCGAGCGCATGTCCATGGTGAGAGTTAGAAAAGAGTGTAGCAGACAGGGGAAGTGGGCATGGGAGGGGGAGAGACAAGACAGAGAGAGGAAGAGGGGGGTGGGAAGAAAAAACCCTAGCACCTCGTTAGTATTTAGAGCTCCATGTAAAAAAGTTATGACCCATTTAGTACTCATTTCTGGTGCTAAAAGGAGTGATGACTGCAATAATATATTCAGCAAACAGCACTAACGCTGTTTCTGAAGTCCCCACAGGGTTTGAGCTCTATGCGCATACACAGACGGTCATCACGTATGTGCATTAGTCAGTGACCCATCGCCGGCAGCGTTAGGCTGCCAGCAACACAACAAGGGATGCAGCGGAGGAGGAGGACACCGCTGGACCTCCCTGTGGTGGTAAATACTAGCAGCATATTCGTATGCAGTGATGCAAAACAAAATATGCCACCGGCATTTAGTATCACTCTTACATGTAGCCCAAACTATGATCTAGATCTAACATTTACTAATGACAGTATTGGATAAAAACAAATAACTAAAGCACAATATGCTGTAATTCTCTCACACCTCTGCATATTAATAACAATGGGACAGGCCGCAATACTAGCATACCGGGCTTAGGAGGCAGAGTGTAAAGGAATTAATCAGGAAAGTATAGTCCCATCCAGATAGTGCCCACCTAACACCTACCGTATAAGAGATGTCCCAGATGCAGCCACTTTGGGCTGTAATGACACTGTCCCATTAGGTGTGAGATTCTGTTTTTAACCAATACTGCCCTGTCCCCAAGGTCTTAAGTCATATTACAGTCAGGGGCGCCGAGAGGGGGGGGAGCGGGTACAGTTTACCCGGGCCCGGGCTTCCAGAGGGGCTCGGCGGGGGCCCGTGTCTGGCACCGCCCCCCCCCTCACTTCCTCCCTCCCTCCCTCTGCAGCAGCCCAGCACACAGCGTGTGCTGGGCTGCAGCGGGAGATTGCTTGCCGCTGCTAAGTAGCAGCCACAGCAATCTCCTATGCCTGAAGGGGGGAGCAATCACAATGATCGCGCCCCCCACTGGCTTTGCGCCGGGCTGAGGGGCTCACAGCGCCCCCTCCCCGGTGCGCGGCGCTGCAAAAGTTTTTTTTCAAGGGGCGTGGCCACACCTTCTGAAATTAGGCCACGCCCCCTCTTTACCGGGGCCCCGCGTGGCTCTCTACGCCCCTGATTATAGTAGTCAAACTGTCTGCCGACGCATGGAACTAAGGCCCTCATTCAGAGCCGCACGTTAACAACAGTACGCTCGTTGCGTTCCGATGTTGACTAACCGCGCATGCGTCGGTGTTACACTGCGCATGTGCGTACGGCAGATTGCGTTTTTTTTTTCTCTCGTTCCTAAAATAGCGTACAGGAAGTGACATGTCAAATGTGATTGACAAAACAGGGCGTTTTTGGGTGTTGACGGGGGTGGAGATGAAAAAACGCAGGCGTGGCGAGGCGTTTTTGGGGCGTACATACATTAGCAGATGCGAACGTCAAATGTGTTCGGACCGTCTCATACGTCACTGGAACATCCGCTTTCCCTTCAAAATGCTCGCACAGCTTAGGGTCAGGATTACTCGACCACATTGGCGATGGCCTTCTCCTCCGTCCCGGGACTCAACGATGGTGCTGCGAATAATCGCGGCTGGTCAGTAAAGTAATTAGTGTTGGATTGAAAACCGGCTTGGTATGTGTTTGGAAAGCAGTTTATTGGGATAGCACAAAAGCGTACGCAGGTGGAAATCAGAGCTGCTAATGTCATGATTACACAATCAATTAGCGTACATTTTTGGTGTTTTATTTTGGCCACAATTTGTTGGTTATGGCCTATTGTAACAATAATGTCATCATGTTTTAATTAGCTCCCCTTTTTTTTGGTTTACTGTGGAATTTGCATCGCTATGTGATTTTTTAAACGTTCCTTAAAGAGGCCTTTTTTTTAAGAGGGTCAGTTTTTGCCTTTAGGGCCAGGATTAAATGTAACCCATTTGTACAATAATGTCACAATACAATCTCAGTTTTTTTTTTTAAATTTATTGTTTAAACACAAACAAATTGGCCTAATATTTTTTGGCCTTTTTTTTGTGGCAAAGATATTTGTTAAAAAAAAAAAAAAAGCCATAACTGGTAACATAAACGTAAATACCAAATTTTAAAAAATTTCACAAGAAAGGAGAGGGAAGTTTTGACCAGAAAGGAATATGAGCCAAGCACAGAAGGAGTGTGGGAAAAGTCGCCATTGCTGTCACCGTTTTCTCGCCCGTTTGGCTGGGTGAGGGTGGGCGCCAGACCGGGTCCGGGATGCCATCGGGCTGGCCTGTCCAGAGGCAGATGTTGTGGCCTCTGGACTAGGCACAGGGCTAGGCACATTTGGAGGATTGGCTGATGTTGTGCCAGAGGTGGAGGATCCGGATGTTCCGGCAGGAAGGGAGGTCGGCTCCACCATGTGCTGGCGAACGAGCTGCTCCAGGGCATCGGCGATGCGGATGTTGGCCCTGGTATTTTCCGCCAGGGCCTGAGCAATGGTCACGTTGGCCGCAGCATTTTGCTCCAGGGCCTCAGCCACCCGTATCAGACTGGCGTCCATCCTCTGCAGAATCTCCGTATGGAAATCCGATTTAAAATTGAGTTCTGTGAGGAGGCCCACTGCCTGCGAGGGGGCACGCCCTGGACTGGCTTCTGCAGGGTCCTCAGCCGGATGTACTGGTTCCTCCCCTGCAGAGCCAGCAGAAATTCTGCGGCCAAGGCTCCCCTCTGGAGCAGACTCATCCGCCTCTGTCTCTGTTAGGAAAAATGCGCAAAGACTCACATTAGAATCTACATATTGGCACAATAGCATTTCAGAGTTGGTGACATCACAAGACTTACCTTGGCCAACATGAGGAGCCGCAAAGTCTGGCATGTCCGTATCCATGTTGGACACGCCAAACACCTCCACAGCCTGCACACACCCCTGTGTCAGCTCTTCTAAGTCTGTCAACTCCAATGACACAGGGGTGGGACCCCCACCTGTCCCCCTTGCATGCCTAGCCCTATTGGCAAGTTTTTGCTTGAGACGATATTTGAAGTCTGCCCATCTGTGGAATGAAATTGGAACCATTATCCTTTTTTTTACAATGGGGTTTGTTTATAGGATGGGAAAGTGTTTACTTACCGCCGTTTGACATCCCGGGCTAGACGGACATAATCACCCACCCTATTGACAGCAACGGCGACCTCCTCCCACATTCTCCACTTCTGGCTTTGGCTCATATTCCTGGCTGCCTGGGGCAGGATGTCAACGCACTTCTGGATCAAAACCTCCATCTCCTTGCTTGTGAAATGTGGCTGCCTTTTTTTTTTGGCAGCTTTGGCGGGTTGACTGGGGCCAGCAGTCTCTTCCATGTCATCCTCCTCACCTATTTGGGTAAATATGCAGATTTAGGCACTTCACAACTTGCACAATATTATGTTTTAAAAGAATCATTGAGACAAAATGCATGAAGGCCTTACCGCCGGATTTTTGGCCATTGTTTCCCTGGTCTGAAGCCATGTCTCTGCTTCCAGAATGAAATCAACCAGAAATTAAATGTGATTTCGTGACGTATTTATACATGCGTCCTTAGTTTGCGGCCGCATCATTGATTGTGCGTCCCTATGATTCATCCTTAATTTGTGCGGGAAAATAAACACTATTTATGGCTTGGTGTGTGTGGAGTCGAGGTTGCGTTGTTGGATTGTTGGCGGTTAAGTTGGTTGGATTTGGTTGTTTGCGGTTGGAGGATTTGGCGGAGTTTTTTTTTTTTTTTTTTTTGCTACAGTTGTTTTGGTTTTCCGTTCGCATTTTTTTGGTTTTTTTTTTTCCATCGTTTCCTGATTTGGTAAGTTTTGTGCAGTCTAATTTGTGGCCAATTGGTGTCTACTTCTGGTTTTTGGTTTTATATATTTTTTTTTACACTAATTTCATCTATTTTAGTTTGTTTTGGCTTTCGGACCCAAAGACCTTTTTGTTGGAAATCTTATATATTCGAGTTTGGTAAATCCATTATTTTTCTTGCATTTGCGAACTAATTAACGCATTTATGACTGTTGGTGTAGTGACTTGCATTTGCGAACTAATTAACGCATTTATGACTGTTGGTGTAGTGACTTGCATTTGCGAACTAATTAACGCATTTTTGACTGTTGGTGTAGTGACTTGCATTTGCGAACTAATTAACGCATTTTTGACTGTTGGTGTAGTGACTTGCATTTGCGAACTAATTAACGCATTTATGACTGTTGGTGTAGTGACTTGCATTTGCGAACTAATTAACGCATTTTTCGAGGCTTATTCATCATGTAAACCAGTTTTGCTTTTCCCTTTTCCATTTTTGGGGTCCATTTGACCCCTATTTGACGTACGGTGTGCAATGTCGTTTTCATCGATGGCCAAATGTGTGTTTCGCCTATTTTATGTGTTGGCTTGCACCAATTTGACAAACATAAAATCACCCTCTAAAATTTTGATGTCTCATTTTTGGCTTTTTTACAGTTTATACGTATCATGACAATACCCCGGCATGTAAGCAGCTATGGATGGTATCATAAAGCTAAGTTGTTTTATGTTACTTTTGGGGTGGCTCAAAAGCCTTACATTGTAAACTTTGAATTTCAGGTAGATCTGGGGCGAATTGTTCTGGCCCTGCTCCCGGAAGACGACCAACCTCAAACTCGTCCCAGGCGTAGGCATCGTAGGCATGCAAGGCCACAGATATTTCGAACACGTGTCACCCTTTTTGGAATGCCCGATGATGAGGTTTTAAGACGCTACCGTCTACCTCCCAAAATCATCATAGACACTCTCTCATTAATAGAAAGTGATCTGGAGTGGCAAATTGACAGTCCAACAGCAATACCACCACTGATGCAATTTATGGCGGTGTTACATTTCTGTGCCTCAGGATCGTTTCAAACAACGGTGGGAATAGTGGCGGGCATCTCCCAATCCTCCTTTTCCCGGATCCTGAGGGCAGTGATGGAGGCACTTTTCAAGCACCTCCATCATTTTATTCAAATGCCTTTGGATATGGGTGCCCTTAGTGTGGCCAAGGCCAATTTTTACCAAATAGCTGGCTTCCCACACATCATAGGGGTTGTGGATGGTACTCACATACCACTTCAGCCTCCAGCACGGCTGGAGGCAATATTTAGAAACAGGAAACACTATCACTCCCTGAATGTAATGGTGGTATGTGATGCCTCCCTCCAGATCCTGTCCCTGAATGCTAAATTACCAGGAAGTGCTCATGACTCCTTCGTCATCCGGCAATCAGGGATATGGCAGAAATTAACCAACCTACAAGCTGGTGATGCGTGGCTTCTGGGTAAGTGGAGACCTTTAGTACATAACAATGTTAAGCTTGATACACAGTGTTCCTGATGTTGTCTATTTTTTTTCACAGGAGACAGTGGATACCCTTGCATGTCCTGGCTGCTCACTCCTTATTTGGCTCCCACACCAGGGCCACAAAGTGCGTATAATTCTGCACTTACAGCACCAGGCAAGTGGTGGAGCGCTGTATCGGCCTTTTAAAAGGCCGATTCAGATGCCTCCACCGCTCTGGTGGCGAGCTCATGTATGTGCCGGATATGGTGTCTAAAATTGTGGTCCTGTGTGGGATATTTCACAACATTGCCATAAGGAGTGGTGTCCCAATGCAGCCAGAGGATGCCTTACCTGAGGATGGCCCCCCCGAGGTTGGTCGGAGGTAAGTATGTGGGGGGGGCCATACGCGATGATGTGGTGGCCCGATTTTTTAGGTAAGTTGTAACAAAACTACAGTGTTTATACCTAATGTGTTTGTTTGCGAACATCTAATTTTGTGTTTTTTTTCTCACCATCTTCTGTTTGTTCACATAATCTTTGGCACTCCAACGCTCACTACTTCCTGCTACCCTTACCAAACCTGGATCTGGTCCTTTTGGGCATATATTCTGGAACCCATATCGCTACGCCATGTTTGTGGAATCATGTTGCCATGGTCCTTCGTCAACCAGTTCTTGATTTTTAGTTTTTATTTAATTATTTCTTGGTATGTGTTGTATTTGAATTTATCACTGTGTTATTTTTTTGGGAGTGACCACTTTGTTTTCTCTGTTATGTTGTGAATAAATGTTTGGAGAGTGAAATGGTCTTCCTTTTTTGGGACGTTAACAGCAAGTGTAACCAGGTTAACACAAGTTACATTTGACTAAGGGGTAATCCAGTACTGACGCCAGTTGAGCTAAACTGAAATATGTTTTCAGCTTCCCAACCCACACCAAAAGGAAGCCTGGCCCAACCTTGGGATTTGTAAGATTGGCCTAAGCAGCTTGCGCACCAACTAGGAACCTGTAAAATGTAGAAATATGTAATTGACACTACACCCAAATAGGGAAATGACATTGTTACTGTTATGTGTTTCTTGTGTCTGTTTGACATACAAAGACAAAACACAATCTAACTTTTAAAAAAGGGAAATCCTTGCAGGAACAGTCTACTTATGTCATGCTAAACTATCTTGGTTTTGGATGTAAAAAATGAGCCAGAACGTATATTTGTCGGAAAAAATTTATTTGGAAACGTTAACAAAAATAAAAAAACTACTGCCGAAGGAGGCCAGACAGCCGGTCGAGGCCCACCAGAATGCCAATTACATGTTGGCGCATCTGGCCCACACAATCCGCCACCTCTTGCCGACGCCTCTGTTCCTCTGTGGGTGAGAAAAGTGTGTGGGTTAATACAACAATAGGGAATCCACAATAAAAAAAAAAAAAAAACAACGAAATCACTCCTAAACCTAAAAAAAAACAAAAAAAAAAAGGGGGGGCTGCCAAAAATACAAGGCCTATGTACAAATTCCCACAGGTGTGATATGTGTATGTTGAAATCACCAGGAAGAGGTAAAGGCAAACTGCAAAATCACCAAAAGTCAAGCCACAAAAACACGAAGAAAGGCACGACACATGATTACATACAAACAGTTTGTGCTTTAAAAAAAAACAAAATAAAAACATACCGGGAGCCAAAACGGGAGCTCCGGAAATGCCTCCATGATCCTCCTCGGAGGATCCGTCATTCCCCAAAGAATGGGGAGGAGTTATGATGGACTCCGGGGAGGGGGTAATTGGAAGAGGGGTGGGTGGAGGAGAGGGGGAAGTGGGACGGAGGGGAAGGAGGCCCGACATTTCCGGGAGAGGGTCTGGGAAGGATGGGGAGGAGTGGGGAATAGGGGAAAGATTTGGGGTGGAGTGTTGGCTGGGGGTTGGGGATAGTGTCCAGGAACGCCGTCTGGACGGACGGTGACGGCGGAGTCTTGGCTGTCCCCCTAAAATATGTCAACGAAATTGCGGTTAGTTTATGGACAAATCCGGGGACCAAAACTAAAAAAAAAAAAAAACCCAAAAAATAAGCCAAATAGGAGTAGAATGAATAAATCAGAAAGAGAGGGAAAACATGCACACGCAGATATGAGTACAAATAATAAATAGTACAGACAGGAAAACATGCACACGCAGATATGAGTACAAATAATAAATAGTACAGACAGGAAAACATGCACACGCAGATATGAGTACAAATAATAAATAGTACAGACAGGAAAACATGCACACGCAGATATGAGTACAAATAATAAATCGGACAGACAGGAAAACATGCACATGCAGATATGAGTACAAATAATAAATCGGACAGACAGGAAAACATGCACACGCAGATATGAGTACAAATAAGAAATAGGACAGACAGGAAAACATGCACACGCAGATATGAGTACAAATAAGAAATAGGACAGACAGGAAAACATGCACACGCAGATATGAGTACAAATAAGAAATAGGACAGACAGGAAAACATGCACACGCAGATATGAGTACAAATAAGAAATAGGACAGACAGGAAAACATGCACACGCAGATATGAGTACAAATAAGAAATAGGACAGACAGGAAAACATGCACACGCAGTTTGCCCCACAAACACAAACATTAAAACCACAATACATAACACTTACTTTCCAGGATCTGCATGCGAAAGCATGCCAGCAAGCGGGGCGTTCGCCGTTGCAGGTCGGACCACCTGCGCTCCAGCTGCCCGATGTTGCGGTGTGAGCCGAAGGACCGCAGGCGGGACCGTGCCTCCGCATACGCGGAGCGCTTCTGCCGGTTGGTCATGGGTTGAGGTTGGCTGGTGATCCGGCGATCCATGACCTCCGTAAGCACCAGCAGCTCGCGCCTGGTGAATGCGGAGGCTCTCATGATGGCAATGGTGTTTTTCTTCAAAAACATTTTTGATAAAGTGTGTAAAAATTTACTGATTGGCTAATGTATTTTGGAAATTAACAGGAGCAATTTTATTGGTTAGTGTATGAGTCATGTGTTCGACAGGGCCAGAAATCTCTGGAGAGTTATGATAGGCTTGATGCAGTGACATGCGTAAGCAAATTTAAATAAAGAAATGAACCCAGAGAAATATGCGGGGATCCACAGCAATAGAACAATTGTTTAATTGTGGTTCACATGTTTTTTGAACAATAAAAGCGAATGTTTCATCCGTACGTATTCTGCGGGTAAACACAAACACGGACAAGAGTAAAGTTTCTTGCATTGTGTTGAAAACAAACAAACAATTAAGCTAATTGATACATTGATTGGCATGATACGATTGATGGAGGTAGGCAGAATAAAGGAGCAGGTAATCGACATCTGACAAGGCCACTTCCTGTTTATACTTGTGCGTGCGTTCCTTTCAAGCCATTTCGGGGATGTACGCTCGCTATTTCGTACGCTCGTTAGTTAGAGGAGGGGTCGTCAGAGTTTAGGGAGGAATTTTAGATGCGAACGAAAATACGAGCGAGCCATTGAATTTAAATATTTTTGTACGTACGCCTTACGTACGTGCGCCCGCTTGCGAGTGGGTCTGAATGAGGGCCTAAGCTACCCTTATCTTTGACCAGTCACTAACCTTATGCGAGTATCTCCTTCCACTGGTGTGTGGTGCAGTGTCAGTGAACTGGTAGTGTATGAGAGAGGCAGCAACAGCAAAGCCCTGATACAGGCAGTTACCAGTATGACATCACAGCATGACCTCACACTGCAACAGACAGGCCAAGACTGGTTATTTCTATTTTGAGGCCCCTGGTGTCTTTTGTATGACTGACCTAAGGGAAATGTGATGTCACTTCTTATTTACAACTCTTACATTCACATCAGATTATTATTATTTTTATGGCAGGGTTTTAATTTTTGGCTATGTGCTGCTTTGTATGAACCCAATTTCCCTGGTTACGGTTTAAAAAAAATATATATATAAAAAAATTAATTCCAGTATAAAAAACATTATCAATACAGGTATGTAAAATATCGGTGTATCATTTACATTCCTTTGGGGAGTATTACATTTGTAAATCAAATCACATTCAGCACCATGCTTATATAAACCCAAAAAATTATATAAGCAAAATAATAGCACCTCTATATAAAGAAGTAAAACTTTACGTTGTTTTTTAATGTTACAGTGTATCAGTGATTACCTCAATTAAGCATTAAGCACTATTTAAGTCACTGACCTCCCTCGGATGTATTGTGATACTTTCAATTAAACATCATATTGGCATAAAACTCAGCACTACATTCTCTCCCTTCCCCATTAGGATCTGCAGAGCCGCTATGGAAAGTGCTGTCCAATTGTCAAGTAGAAGTTTGTTTAGTAAAAAATATATACCGTATATACTCGAGTATAAGCCGAGTTTTTCAGCACATTTTTTGTGCTGAAAAAGCACCCCCTCGGCTTATACTCGAGTCATGCCCGCATGGTACGCTGCTGAGTAGCGTACCATGCGGGCCGCGGTGCAGACTGTGTCACTGTGACACAGCCTGCACCGCGTGTGTAGCGCTGACCGGACGGAGTTTGGTCAGCACTACACACTGCCAAACACACAGCCGCCGGAGCCGGCAGCTATGTGTTTGGTATAATCAGCAGCCGCTGAGAGTCTGTCAGACTCTCAGCGGCTACTGCTGCTCCCACTGCGGGAGCCATCTTCCGGCTCCCGCAGTGGGTAATGGGAGAGACGTCGTCATGACGACGTCTCTCCCATTATGCAAAGCGGCGGGGGAGCCTGTAGCAGCGTCGGGACCAGGAGCGGGGTTACAGGTAAGTGTTTGTTTTTTTTACATTTCTTTCTACTGGGGGGGCTACTACCGGGGGGTACTACCAGGGGGGGGATATCGCTACTGGGGGCACTACCAGAGGGGGGGATTAATAATGGGGGAACTACCAGGGGGGATGTTGCTACTGGGGGCACTACCAGGGAGGGGGGGAATACTGGGGGCACTACCAGGGGGGATGTTGCTACTGGGGGCACTACCAGGGGGGGTTAATACTGGGGGCACTACCAGGGGGGGATATTGCTACTGGGGGCACTACCAGGGGGGGGATTAATACTGGGAGCACTACCAGGGTGGGATGTTGCTACTGGGGGCACTACCAGGGGGGGTTAATACTGGGGGCACTACCAGGGGGGGATATTGCTACTGGGGGCACTACCAGGGGGGGGATTAATACTGGGGGCACTACCAGGGGGGGATATTGCTACTGGGGGCACTACCAGGGGGGGATTAATACTGGGGGCACTACCAGGGGGGGATATTGCTACTGGGGCACTACCAGGGGGGGTATTACTACTGGGGGCACTACCGGGGGGGATATTACTACTGGGGGCACTACCAGGGGGGGATTACTACTGGGGGCACTACCAGGGGGGGATTACTACTGGGGACAGTACCAGGGGGGGATTACTACTGGGGACAGTACCAGGGGGGATTACTACCAGTAGCTGCTGCATTTCCCACCCTAGGCTTATACTCGAGTCAATAAGTTTTCCCAGTTTTTCGTGGTAAAATTAGGTACCTCGGCTTATATTCGGGTCGACTTATACTCGAGTATATACGGTATACTGAAATATTATAATAATAGCTGTCAAAAACCATTAGGGCAGCAAGTGAACAGACCTAAATAAGGTCACCAGTGGCTGGATCTGGGACCTCTGGGACTCTGCTTGATGGAAGACAGAAAACACTGCAGCACATTAAACAGCTGAAATTGATTAGTTCATGTTCATGTGACTGCAGTAACCAGTCAGAAAAGCCCTGGCATGGGTTTGTTTGATGGGAGGGGCTATTCTAAGTGCAAAAATCACAGCAGGGTATATCTGTGGGATGTATTAGTCATATATACATACATAGATGCTAAGTACCACATTTTATTAGGAGAATGTTGCTGAGAAGGGGTCCCAGGCTGATAACCAACTTTATTTAATCACATCATAATACAACAGGCTACAGCCCTGGGGTCCAGGCAGCTCACCTCCATTTGCTATGGCCATGTTATGACTATGACTGATGGCCTCTCCAGCTTCATTCCAGGTGAGAAGATTTAGGTCCCCTTCTGAATGAGCATTCTATGCACCCTGCGACGTGCTACTATGTCAGCGCTGTGTCTACAGATTAGCTTTATATGTTACATTGATTACTCCCTGCAGGGTGGCTACATTTGGAGGTGCCTTGTGCAGTAGTGTCAGACCCTCCAACATGACCCCTTCCACCAGGTACAAACTGCTCTGCTCTTGGACTTCCCACCTACTTTATTATTCCGTTTACCTGTGTTGAACTGGTTGATTGATGAGAAGGTTTCAACACAGATGACTGCAATCTTAAATGAGGTAGGACGTCCAGGAACAGAGCACTTTGTTCCTGGTGGAAGGAGTCATGCTGCAGGGTCTGTATTATATCTATAATGGGTGCACACGGACCCCACATCCTCATTAACAACACTTACCCTGAGTGGAACCTGAGGCCACCTGAGAGGAATCTTCCAGGAAAATAGTGCCAATGCCATTCTCTGAGAGATATGTACATGCGGGGTAGACTCTGGCACAGTCCACATGCACCAGCTCAAGGGGGGGGGGGCAGGACTCGGACACTGCAGACCAGACCCATAACTGATATGAGATGTAAAAGCAGAAACATGTAAATGCATTTTGAAGTACACTTATACACCCTTCCTACCCTCCAACATGACCCATAATATTATTTGCAAAATGCTCTGCTCCTGGACTTCTCACCTAATGTATGATTGCAGTCACCTGTGTTGAACTAGGTAATTGATGAGACAGGTGTTTCACCACAGCATACCTCCCAACATGACCCTCTCCAGGAGGGACTTCCCTGGTAATTTATGATTGGTGGCGGCTCCAGAGGTGGGGCTGCAGTACAGTCCAAAATTCAAATAGGGGAGTCACACCAACTGCCAGTGAGTCCCAGCCAGTGATGTTTGGCAGTGTGTGAAATGACAGTTGGTGTTGCTCCCCTATTTGACTTTTGAACTGTGCTGCAGCCCCACCTCTTACCAGGGAAGTCCAGGACCAGAGAATTGTGTCCTTCCTGGAGAGGGTCATGTTGGGAGGTATGATGACAGTGTACTGGCTGCAATCATAAACTAAGAGGGAAGTCCAGGAGTAGAGCATTTTGTACCTAATGGAATGGTCATGTTGGAGGGTCTGATATATGTACATACTCCCCAGTTATTGCTTCAGATGATTCCCACCAACATGTGCCACAGTTATAAAGGTGATGCAGGTGCAGGAGTGCAGTGATTGACCGGAATCACCACTGCACAGAAAACTGCCTTGGAGGATAACAGGAACTGCCTGGGAGGATAACAGGAACTGCCTGGGAGGATAACAAGAAACTGCCTGGGAGGAGCTGTGTGTGGCTGCATCAGCTCCTCCCTATTCTGCAATCTCCGTGGCTATGAGAAGCTGCCGCACATGCGTGGCCGCTCCCTCTACTGACAGGCTCTGTTCTGAACTCCAGTGAGACAGAGACAAGAATCTCCGTCTCACAGGTCTGACCCCTGTGACCAGGCCCGGGACTCCAGTCCCGGCAGTCCCCCTCTGATGGCGGCCCTGCTTGCAGATATCTCTTTCAGATCTACTGGTGTCTACGGGCTACTGACCGACCCATATGTCGGCCACAGGAAGCAGTTAAAATGACATCAACACTCTTTTTTTCTGGCCAGACACATTGGTAGGCCAATTGGTTAGTGTGTATGCACAGGCACATAATACCAAATCGGTCAGTGGGTCGACCAAGTGTGTACCTCACATAAGACTTTATTACATTAAACTTGTAAGCGCCATTATGAAATAATTAGGAAAACGTTTTTTTTTAGTGAATCACTGGCGATAGTGAACCATGTTTTCCCCCTTTTTTATTTCGTGGTGGATTCTTCATATACTCGGGTTTGGAGAAAGTAGGAAAATCAGAGAGTTTTTAAGAAAGGCATTCAATAGACTTGGTTCATATAAGCAGGGCCAGAACAGGGCTCTGTGCGGACTTGTGCTGGCACTGCCGCATAAACCCCTGATATCCTGATGTCATGCCTAGGGGATGGGACTGCAGGCTCTAGTAAGTAGAGCACTAATGATGTTTAGGACAGCTCCACAGGATGCAGGTCGCCTGCCGGAAGCGTCTCATGGAAGCTCTGGACAGCTCAGCAACAGCGCTACATGCATGTGCCATGGGGCAGCGACTGCACCGTTCCCAGGGCCCTGTGCTACAGCACCGCTCACACACCACTAGTTACTGCCCTGCATGTAAGGGCATTTAAACTAATTCATCCTATGTGGCTGGGGATTTTTCTTCTTCTTTGGAACATTCCGTGAATGGTTAAAGTCCCTGCAGTTTAGATAATTTGGGGAACATCAAAGATTTTTGTGAAAGGCTTTCAATCTGCTTGATTCTTACACAGAGCTGTGGATTCTCTTTTTGGGCAAAGGACGAAACAACATCCCTCTGGCATGAGAAAAAACACCACATTTCATCCCTTACAGTTGTAGTGTTTTGCTATAGGGTGGTTTATAATTAAATTTTTTGTTTTTTTGTAATTACTACAGTATGGTATTTTGTTTATATTTTTTACATGTTTTTAAATTGTTGACATTACATGGGAGACAATATAACAGCACTGGGTGGAAACCATATTCTACATATCAAGATATATAAGTATATATTGAGATTGTGTGAGGATACTAGAGTGCGCGGACCCCCTTGTTTTGTTTTTGGTAAACCACCCTCAAGTGGTTCAGATTCGGTTTGGTTTTGGATTCTTTAAAATTGATAACGACAGCTAAAATCATGAAATTTTGGCCTGTTTACATGCAATCCAAAACCCGAGATTCAGATTCAGTTTTTAAATCCAAGTTCCGAACTTGCAGTAGACCCTAGCCAGGACTCAGTTTGACTCGGAAACCCGAAAGTTCCCGTATGATCATTTTTCAGGAAATCGAACTGCACTCTCTAAAGAAAACCAGGCCCTAGTTGGGGCTTGAACGATGCTTACCCCTGTGCCACTGTGTTGACTTGCATGTTAATTTTACTGAACTGTAAAATTAATGAGGTTTTTATACAAACATTTGACTGAAATCCATTGCGAATGTATTACAAATGTAGCAGAGACATAAAAAAGTGAAATCAATCAAACTTCACAAATAAAAACAATTACAGCAAGTCACAGTATGCCGAATTGGGACAATTAAAATATTTGTTAATAGTACTTTAGTAAGCCTAGCTAAAAACTAAGATAAAAAAAAGCCTAGCAAAAAAGAAGTTCAGTAAACTAGTTAGAAGATACCTACAAGTCACAAACAGAAATAAAAAAAGTCGATTTTATTTCAAAGTTTGCTTCTTATATTGAAGCACATATTAAAGCAACAGTACGATGTTCATAAAATATAAGTGTGATGCCGTAACATGTCAGAATACTGATATTTTGTATGTATACTAAAATAAGAATTCTTAAAATTGTACAAATAGATACATTAAAAATGACATAGAAATAGGGTGCGATTCTGGCACATATTAGTTTAAGACGGGATTATAAGCAAAAAAGATTTACAAGAATCAGCAGTAACAAGTCTGATGCTCAAGAGACATTATAATTGTACATTTTACTGTACATACATTATATGAGTTGAAGCTGGCTGAATATTATATTGGAGTTTTTTTTATTTTTTTTTATTTTTTCTTTTCAAGTTTAAAAATGCACTACATATAAAGTGTCCATAGTTTAAGGCGACGTTACAGCTCAAAACTGTTATCCTTTCTAATCTGTGGAAGCTTTGTTTGACATAGGGCTGGATGGTTATGTTACATACTGTAAAATACACCCTTCATCATCATGTGTTTTTTGTTTTTCCTCGATATCAGTTGCATTTTACAAGTGGTTTTGTCCCAGATAACTGAATACTTTAACACAGGTTGTATGGTTTTCACAGTATCCATCACCACTGCAAAAGTTCATGTTTTGGAAGGAACTCTATCTGTAAACCCTTTAAGGTCAGGTAAGCCGTTTATTATTCTTTCCTTTAAAAAAAATACCTGTTAATGTTTTCTCTGGGTTTTTGAGAACATTATATAGTTCTTAAGGCCAAGTTTAGTACTTTATTGTTAAGAATCGTCTTCGTAAGTGTCTTTGGAGCCATATAAGTCTGCTAGTTTCTTAAATCGAGGTCCCCAGTTTTGTAGATAATCGTAGTCCAGATCTGAATCCGTAGAGGCCGACTCTAAAGAACTTAGAGACCCAGCCACAGAACCTCGCCCTTCGTATCCATAAATTTGAATGGAATCATAGGGAGGTGCGGTAGGGTCATTATCAGCTTCATGTATCCTTGTGTTAATGAAATCGTCAACATCAACACTATTTGGAGCTGGTCGTATTACAAGATCCCGTGGAGAGAATTGGTACTCAGGCTTTATATCTTTACGTGGAATGAACCCATTAATCCCATCAGGATTTTGTAATGTGGCAATGTCAAAGGCTTCAGTGTCTTCCTCCCCTCCACCTTCGTCATCGTAAGTTATTATATTCTCACGAATATCCTCTTCCTCAAAGACAATCAAGGGTTCCTTCTTTTCTCGACGTAGTGCTACAAATAACACCACAATCACTGCAAGTTAAAAAGAAAATGATACTGTTAGAGTTTTCTGTTGTACAGTTTGAAAGATTTCAGCAAGAAACTAATCAATATACAAAAACTCTTTGGCTAAAATAAATAATTTATGGAAAAACTTAACATGATTAAAATATAATGGGCTGCAAAAAGATGATGTCATAAATATTATTCAATGGGCTATGCCATCCATCTAGCACATGCACTGGGGAAATGCTGGAGGGAAAAGCTCTGAACTAGGCACCAGAGGAAGAAAGGTGTTGGAACAAAGGGATGTCTGAGTATCCACCTACATACCAGAACATCTGCAGCACCCAGTGGAAAAGGAAGCCAAACGGCAGCGCACCCAGCATTAGAGGCTATTGACTTTCCATCCACTAACTGTCCTGTTTTCTCCAGGATCTGTATTGTGTTCTCCCGACCCGAAGGCCCTGCACAGTATCATTGCTGTCTTTGGTCAGCAGTATATGATCACAAAGGTAGCTGGATGTCTGCTACAGAGTTCTAACAGGAGAGATAGAAAGGGGGAGAGCGAGAGACGGGGGATTGAGAGGGGAAGGAAAGACAAGGGAGAGAGAGTGATAAAGACAGGGGAGGGAAATGAGAAGAGGAAAGAGAGAGAGAGTATGAAAGAGAGACAGAAGAAGTAGATAAAGATGGGAGAGAGAATTGCAAAGAAGATAGTGGAGGAAGGTGGGGATAGAGATAGAGAGAAGGGGGAGAGAAAAAGGGTGGGAAAAAGAGAGAGAGAGACACACAGAGAGATTGTGGAGGGAGAGAGATACAGGAGAGAGTGATTGAAAGATGTGGAAGAAAGAAGAAAAAAGAAAGCCCTGCAACACCAGGCACAATAGCTAGTAGTAGCAACCCAGTGAATGACAGGTCCAAAATACTAGTATACTAAATGTATGCACAGGGGAGATGCAGGAGGGCATGGTGCAGAAAACAAGTCACCGTGTATCCGCACCCCTCCGCATAAAAAAAATACAAATTATATGATTGGGGCTGGGATGCATCATGTATAGCATTTCGAGTGCAATACATCCAGCCGCTTACCGCATACATAGCAGCGTTTATTAATGCCATATGCATGTAGTTTTGCGATTAGAACTGAAAAGGACAGTTCTTCGGATAAAAGCTGTCCTTTGCAGCCTGAGGACTTCAGGGTTTATGACCCAGGAGTCCTTCTGCACATGTGCGGCTGTCCGCCAGCACAAGCACAAGCTGCGCGGGACACTGGTAGGTATCCCACAGGCTTCTGTAAGGCAACACCATCTATAGATATCGTTGCCTATCTGGTGC
This sequence comes from Taudactylus pleione, assembly GCA_031769625.1. Lineage (NCBI taxonomy): Eukaryota > Metazoa > Chordata > Amphibia > Anura > Myobatrachidae > Taudactylus > Taudactylus pleione. The sequence goes on from JAUIMM010000544.1 coordinate 2,901,524, forward strand.
AGGCTTCGGAAAGTTTGGCTCACTGGAGGTTGATACATGTGGCCATTTTCATTGAAGGCGGGATGTACTAACACTAAAAATGCAGTCTTATGGGAAAGGTTTGACTGCATTTTAGTGTTAGTATATTCCGCTTTTAGTGAAAACTGCATCACCAAGATTCCGGACCGACCACTTCACTAGGGAAGCAGGTGGTATCCATGAAGCTAGCCTACTCTCCCTAGCCACCCACAATATCAGGAGCCTCTGTTACTACTTACTGATAGCCACTGTGAGGAGCACTTCTAAACAACATAAGCAAGAAAATGTGAGGAACATGTGTGGAGAAAGACATGCGCCATTTTTAAAACTAAAAATATTTATTATATGCTGTTTATAAATTAAGTTTATTTGTAGGCTTGTAAAGGCTTATCTGAATAAGATCATGTAGAAATAACCAACGCGTTTCGTCTGGATGGGGTTATGTCCCATTTCCTGGACTTCCTCAGGGGTAATTCATTATTATAAGCCTTTTTTCTATTTTTGATGTACAGGCATTTTATATATGTACATTTGTGCTTTTGTGTACAAACCATCTTGCACTATATGTGTTTTATTTTTGTTTTTATCCTATGTATGTTTTTGAAGTTCCATTAAATTCTATGAAAAACCTAATGGTGGAGACATCCTTGTGTACCTGTGGGATACATTGAGAAAAGCCTATTTATCTTTTTATTTAGTACGGGTCCACTTATTAGTCATATTGAGTTCACATTGGTGGCATTTGCACTTTATTGCACTAGGAGGCGCCTAATTTTATTTCAGATCGGAGGAGGTGGTATGGATCCAGACAAGGAGCTTTTGCCGTCCCTTATAGGGATTTTCCTATGCACGTATAAGAATAATTGATGGAATTTTAATCCCCTTGGATTGAGTTGGACTTTTATATATATTGAATACACCTGTCAGCGCTAAGTGTTTTCTTTCATAATATATATATATATATATATATATATATAAATCACAGGGGCTCAGCACTCACCATAATAACTAACAATAATAATAATAAACATAGTAAACAGTGGGGTTTTGATTCATGAATTGATCAATGCATTTAAGCTTGCAGCCCCCGTCACGGGACCCCACTTTACTGCAAGTCCCTACTCTATTGCTCAGAATTATAACATGGACATAGCCATCACATTAGTGTTAAACTCAGGGTATGCTATCAAGGTTTAAAGCCCACAGCAACTTTGCTTTTAAATGTGAGACAGTTACCAAGCACACCTGTTGCAAAACACCTAGGAAAACAGCTGACACAAGTTAGATAACTAGTTAAAAAGGGTGCATGAGAAAATGTGATCACAAAAATGATTAATTATAAAAATTATATATATATTTATATATATATATATATATATAGTATTTACTTTGGTTCATTTGACCGTCTGAGGGCACCTGGGCAAGTTGTTTCTTTTGTCGCGGAGTGCCGGCTATACGTATGTATGTATATATGTATGTATGTATGTATGTATGTATATATATATATATATATATATATATATTATAATAAAAAACAGTGGTGGTGCAGCACTCCTTGCGGCTTTGTGAAATAACAAACTCTTAGGGCGGCATGTAGTATGGCAACTTTTCAATGCCCTTTATTGCGGCACTTTCATCAGGCTCAGAAAGTGCTGCAATATTGGGCACTGAAACGTTGCCATACTACATGCCGCCCTAAGGGCTCTATTTACTATAATCCGCATATTGAATGCAGATTGTAGTGTGATATTAACGACTGAATTCGCATTGAGAATTCAGGCAATATCACAGGGACTTACTACAAATCCCTTGCGATAAAGCTCTGTCCCTGCGAATCCCCTTTGGAGCATTATCAAGATATTTTCGCAAAAAATACCGTGACAAAGTGCCCACGCATGCGCCGACCGGCCACCGCTGCTCCCCCCCCCAGCGCTAAGCCCCCCCGTGATCACGGACCCCCCGCGACCCCCCCTCTTAATTACACTTACCTGCATGATCCGGGTCTACGGTGATGTTCTCCATGCCTTCGGTCAGGTGATCTCCCATACTGCACTGGGACCCGATCACCTGATGACCAGGCAGCAGTGCACTATGGGAGACCAGCTGACCGGAGGGGAGTCATAGGCCCAATCCCCGGTCCCTGGAGTCAGGTAAGTAAATTTTTTACCAATTTTTTTATTTTTGCAGTGATCAGCTTGCGGTCTGTTTAGATCAGACAGCTGATTACAGGGACCGACTCTCGGCTCCGCTCTCCCCGTTAGAGCAGGGCAGGAGTCCGGTACCCGGGGGAGACCCTGGATAACGCCACCTCCAGGTGGCGTTATTATCACAGGGCTTTCCCCGATATTTTTTTACAATTTATTTTTAGTAACTTTGGCCAGATCACATTTCCCATTACAATTATGGGAAAAGAGATCTGCTTACTAAAAATAAGTGATACTTAGGGGTTGGAGTAGAATTTTACAAATTCTACTCCAATTGCCCTGTAATAACTATAGGTGATACTAAAATAATGTGAAAAGGGTGTGAAAACACCCTTTTCCACTTTATTTTAGTCAAAATAATATTAATAAATAGAGCCCTAAGTTTGTTATTTCACAAAGCCGCAAGGAGTGCTGCACCAACGCAGTTTTTTATTGGAAATTTCCTTCTGTGCGGGCACCCGGCGCCATCGATCTAAACAGGGAGAGTTGGACACGCTGGTCTATTTATATATTAATATATATATATATATGTATATATATATATATATATAATATATGTATATATATATATATATATATATATATACACAGTATATATAAAACATTATCTCCGTTGCTCTTTTCTGTGTTTTTCACCATAGTCTTTACATCACCCCTGCAGAGTTGTTTAATCCTAGTAGTTATTAGACTGTATTCAGTATACAGCACAAATTTGTTTTTTATCCAAGGAAAAAAAAATGAAACAACTTTGTCTTGATAATAATAAGGTATTCATTTTAAATATGATCTGCAACAGGACTTGTGCGATATAATCAATGAAAAATGCCTGAAGACAAAAAGTGCCTTTTCTGATTTAGGGGCCTATTTACTAAGCCTTGGATGGAGATAAAGTGGACGGAGGTAAAGTAGCCAATCAGCTTCTATCTGTCATGTCACAGGCTGTGTTTGCAAAATGACAGGTAGGAGCTGGTTGGTTGGTACTTTATCTCCATTCACTTTATTTCCATCCAATGCTTAGTAAATAGACCCCTTAGCTAGTTAAAACAATGGTGTCACTGTGACTAATTTGGTAGTAGATACTCATATCCACATTGAAACTTGAAATCTCAAAAGTATATTTTTGAAAATAGTTCTCAATCAAATCTCAAGTTGCCACAATACTCAAAAGAATCTGTAGATTCCACTTACCTAATAAAATGACAATGCAAGCCAGAATAGCGATCAACGCGCCTGTGCTGAGCCCTGCATTAAGTGACAGTGGTTCATCGTTGCAAGAGAGGACAGTTTCGTCACTGTTACAACTACAGATGCGGACGGTGAGAGTGTTGGTGCTACTCATCGGTGGGGTCCCACCATCACTTATTACAATAGGAAGCAAGTGCATCTTCTGTTTCTGACGGCTGAAAGACACACGCCCAACGTGAAGGGTTGCTGTGTTATCTGTGGGATACAAAGAAGAGAACAATCTTTTACATGTTCCATTTGCATCCCAAGGCCATTTCACCTATGTATGTATAAGCCGGAAAATCACTGCAGGGAGCAGGAACATTGTTTCAATTAAAAAATATTTTCATTCTACTTCATTTAATGTTTTAAGTAAATATATATATATATATATATATATATATATACACACTGTATATATTTATTTATTAACAGTTTCTTATATAGCGCAGCATATTCCGTTGAGCTTTACATTTGGAAACATAAATAGAAAAAACTGGGTAATAACAGACAGATATATAGGTAGGAAGGTCCTCCTCGCAAGCTTACAATCTATAGGGAAATAGACATTGATGCACAAGGATAGGTGCTATATATTGCATTTTGGTCCAGTCACAATGCAGAGTTTCTTGGTGGGCTGCATGATCTAGTCACACAGGAATGTCGGTCAAATATCAGGAGGATGTGAAAGAAAGACAATGTGTGAGGGTATGTGTGGACTGTGAAAGGGGATGTAATTAGACATGAAAGCTATGAAAGTTATGTGGGCAGTTCTGGAATCTGATAAGCTTGCCTGAAGAGGTGAGTTTTCAGGGAACGCTTGAAGGATTGGAGTCTAGAGGAAAGTCTTACTTCTTTGCATGGTAAGGCATCCCATAGAGTGGGTGCAACCCATATATATATATATATATATATATATATATATATAACATATTCATCCAATGGATACCAAAAAATAGATTGTTAAAGAGAATGTTATGAGGATGTTGGATCATGATTGCACCTTCACACATCCAAATCTAAGAGATTCTGCCCGCCTGTAAAGCTTATTGTCACACCATGTCAATTACGTTGCTGACTATTTCTAGGGCTATATTTACTAAAGTGTGGGTTTTTAGAAATGGAGATGTTGCCCATAGCAACCAATCAGATTCTAGCTATAAAAGTGTTAAGTAGAATCTGAGTGGTTGCTATGGCCAACATTTCCATTTCTAAAAACCCGCACTTTAGTAAATATACCCTCTAGTGTTAATAAGTTGCATTTTCATAAATGTGATTCAAACCGTAAATATATAAAAGCCTGAACTTTTTTATATTTACATACTGGTGTTAATGACGCCGGTATGTACCTAGATTTGCGATTCTAATCGCAAAGGACAGTTCTCCTGATAAGACCTTTGCGATAGAGAGACTTGGGGGTTCATGACCCAGCAGTCCCTCTGGAATCATTCTGCGCATGAGCAGAATGAGGCATGCCGACGGGGGGTGCTTGGAGGGATCCAATCGGATCCTTCTCAGTTAGGAATGCGGAAAGAAGCCCATAGGCTTCTATTGGGTAATGCCATCTAAAGTTGGCATTAGCCACCGGGTCCAAGCTCGGAAATATGTCACATTTTGGAGCTTGGTACATTTGAGAAATGCAGTCAAAACCCTGAAAGTGGCCTATTCGGGCATTTTACCAAATTTTTGCCCATAGTACATCCCGCCATTAGTATCTACATTAAATTAATTATTTGAATTTCAATAATACAATGTAATGGTTAACAACAATAATTCTGTAGTTGTGCACGTTTTTAAAGTAAAACAGGCCTCCTAAATCTACTTATTTGGGCTGCATATTCTCCTACCTCTTCTTTTTTATATTTTTCTTCTTTCAGGTCTGTTGGAATAAACACCATTATTGGCTCCCAAAAGTTATAGTAGCACCTGGTTTCATCCATGTGACTATAGTTTGCTCAGCTCCCTCTCATACTTCCTTTGAAGTCCCAAATTTGGTTAAACTAGGAATCTATTCCATAATGTTAATTTGATCTCTGCCGTAGAGAAGTATTTGGAGTAAAAGATTGGGGGCCTATTCATCATAATTTAAAATTCTCTGGAGGTAATTAGGTTTAGAACTCGCATGGAGTGCTACCTAATTACTGGAGGAATTCCTCATTCCTCCTCTCCATAACTATCTATTCCGAAAAGCTGTCATATTTGTGATGACAGCTTTTCGGGAAATATATAGTTTTCACTAACTTACTGCAGCTGGAATCCATGCTGCGCATGCGCCGTTATGTTCATAAATTTTGAGTGTCCAAGCCCCCTCCGAAAACCTCCCCCCTATCCCGCACTTACCTGCCCGCTGCAGCTGCCTCTGGCTCCGGTGGCTGCTCTAACATGTGTTCTCCCAGCAGACCACAGTACAGTTTAGAAGAAAAAAAAAGTTGTTTTTTTTCTAAACTTTATTGGGTTCTGCTGGGAGAACACAGTGTCCGAGCAGCCACCGGAGCCAGTGGACGGACCAGACCGCCGGAGGAAGATGCCGGGGGACCTCACCAGCAGGAAGCAGGTAAGTCTCACCTGCTATTCGCCACCTCACAGTGGCGTATAGTAGCTTCATCAAATTCCGAACATACATAATGTTCGGAATTTGATGAATACCATAATTTCCATATCCCTATAGTAATGTATGGGGAGTGTGGAAATTAACGCAGGGGAACTTAGCCAGATATCAGTGATACTTCATGAATACTAAAATAACGGTATTTAAGGAAAATGTCCTTAAAAACGTTATTTTACTGTTGATGAATAGGCCCCTTGGGGAGGAAAAAAGGATCAGCCGTGAGAATATTATGATGCATGGGGGCCATGGAAATAATACCTTACTACCCAGCAATCACTCCTGCTCCCTTTACTGCCAAAATAAATCTATTATGTCCATGTTATCCTATTGCTTGCTACTTGATTTGGATTACAGAAAAGCAGTCACACTGTTTTCTTTTAATCGCATACATTTAGAAAGCTGCATCTGTAAAGGCTATTAATGTAGGTCTAAATAACAGCTTCAGTAAAATATGCAGAATAAAAGAATTTCATCGGAGACTTAAATCTTTTGGAAAATAATTTGGAAAGTAAATGATTCTGCAAATGCGAATGTGTTTATTTGCATTACGTGATGGGAGGTTTGGCATAGCATGAAAAGGATCAGTCTACACAGAACAATGTATTCAATTATCCCCATGTATGTTTTATACAAAATAGGCTTTTTGACATTAGACTTGGGGTCCTGTAAAGTGATAGTTAAAAGCTGATTGGTTGGTACTTTGCCTCTTCCAAACTTTGATAAATCTCCCCCTAATTGGCCTATTCAGTATGTTCATTATTGGGGACCTGGCAGTCCTCGATAAATAAGTGTCCAATTAGTTGCGTATAGCAGCAATAGATACAAAACTGCCGAAGCAATTCACCATTGCTCCATCACGCTGTCTCTGCACCGCAGCAATTCACCATTGCTCCATCACGCTGTCTCTGCACCGCAGCAATTCAACATTGCTCCATCACGCTGTCTCTGCACCGCAGCAATTCAACATTGCTCCATCACGCTGTCTCTGCACCGCAGCAATTCAACATTGCTCCATCACGCTGTCTCTGCACCGCAGCAATTCAACATTGCTCCATCACGCTGTCTCTGCACCGCAGCAATTCAACATTGCTCCATCACGCTGTCTCTGCACCGCAGCAATTCAACATTGCTCCATCACACTGTCTCTGCACCGCAGTGATTCAACATTGCTCCATCCATCACGCTGTCTCTGCACCACAGCAATTCAACATTGCTCCATCACACTGTCTCTGCACCACAGCAATTCAACATTGCTACATCACGCTGTCTCTGCACCACAGCAATTCAACATTGCTCCATCACGCTGTCTCTGCACCGCAGCAATTCAACATTGCTCCATCACGCTGTCTCTGCACCGCAGCAATTCAACATTGCTCCATCACGCTGTCTCTGCACCGCAGCAATTCAACATTGCTCTATCACGCTGTCTCTGCACCACAGCAATTCAACATTGCTCCATCACGGTGTCTCTGCACCGCAGCAATTCAACATTGCTCCATCACGCCGTCTCTGCACCACAGCAATTCAACATTGCTCCATCACGCTGTCTCTGCACCACAGCAATTCAACATTGCTCCATCACACTGTCTCTGCACCGCAGCAATTCAACATTGCTCCATCACACTGTCTCTGCACCGCAGCAATTCAACATTGCTCTGGTGCAGAGACAGCTGATCCAAAGATTAACTATATCCACAAGACCCTTCACTGCTACAGTACTTCTGTAGCAATGAAACTTTGCACCGCCGAGTCTGATTTAGCAGTGCTAGTGTGTCTGCATGAAAAATGACAGTACGGAGCTTATTGGTTGGTACTTTATCTTTCTCAACTTTATTTCTCTTCAAGGCTTAAAAAATCTTCCCCGAAGGGGTCTATGTACTAAGCCTTTAAGAAAGATAAAGTGGATGGAGATACAAGTACCAACCAATCATCTCCTAACTGTCACTTTACAGACTGTGTTTGACAAATGGCAGGAGCTGATTGGTTGGCACTTTATCTATATCCACTTTATCTCTCTCTTCAAGGCTTAGTACTCTTAGGCGGAGATGTATTATAGCGACACTTAACGTGCCGCTATAACGCTTCCTGTTTCGCCTCTTTACCGAGGTGAAGCAGGCACAAACGAAGAAATGTATTAACATCTCATCGGCCGGAGCGGGGGAGTGATCCCAGCTAGAGACCACAGCGCATCAGCCTATTGCTGATGCGCTGTGTCTCAGTCCCGGCCGGCTCCACTGAGCATGCGCGGGATCTCGCAAGCATTGCGAGATTCTGCATGCAGCCCCTGAGCTGGCAGCCCCCGCAGCAGGGATACCGCTCTCCCTGCTGTGGGGATAGCGCATCGCCAGGCTGCCGCTGTCGATAGCAACAGCTGCAGCAGGCAGAACGGTCAGGCGAACTGACTGTTCACACATAGCCCTGCTGTTCATTGGCATTGCGCCCCTGTTATTTACCGCCCAAACCCCCAATCATACATGGGGAAGAAGCAGTATCAGTGCACATAACGTGCGCTGATGCCGCTTTGACAGTTAATACATCTACCCCTTAGTCACTCGTGGCGATGCAGTTGAAATATTACTGTACAACACTGTATTGCCTTTACTTGATGCATGCGCAGTGCAAAAACATGCAAGATATGCTCCGCAAACAGTCCTACATGTGACTTAGCATCAGCCTTGCTATGTTTCATTTACTTTCTTCCTATGGATTTTCCTAATTTGCTACTTGGACTTTGTGAAACACAGAGATTTCCCAGTACAAATAAATAATGTATAGAAAGAAAGGTGTTGGATAGTGAGGTACTGATATGTGGGAATCACTAATTTAGGGAGTTAACTCTAAGTCTAGCCATGCTCATATTTGGATACTTTGTGGTCATAATTTCATATGATCTATAATACTTGTACTTCAATCATTCAGTAAGTGTTTAATGGCATTGGGTCTCGTACTGTTTATAGAGAGGTTTTACAGTGACATCTATAGGCTTCTAGAGTGTAAGTTGGCTATTGGGATTTTGCATAGAATGCAGTTATGGGTCAGGTATTGCATGAGCATGTCACAAGTAACATGAAGGGAAGGAATTACTTATGTTCCTTTCACACGTGTATACAATGTTTGTAATATGCACGTGGTAAAGCATGCACACAAATATTCCCAAATTAGCTTTGATCCGTACCGGTCAATGTAATGTAATGTAAAGTGCAGGGTCTTTATAATACACTTCCTTATAAAGCTGTTTTTATGGATTTAAAAAATGTGCATACAGCTTAATAAATGCAGCCTAAACCTACTCACACATACGTCATGCCTATTTAGATAACTAAAATGTAGGCTTCATATGCACATGTGAAAGGTTTGCAGTAGCTAAAGCTGCCTCAGGATCTTCTAGGACAAATGAAACACTCTATTTTGCATTGATACAAACCTCTCTGGTCTCTTATGGAAAAATTGGAATGTACAAATTCTGGTGGAAAACTGAAGTAAAATCGAAGTCCATTTGCAGTGTCATCTTTATCTACAGCAGTTACTGTGAAAAAATTCTATAGAAAAGGAAATATAGAATATTAGACATGAAAAACTGGAAATATATTTAACATTTATAAAACATCTACCATAACCATATATAATTATTGGGTCACTTTGTGGTGTTCATGTTCTTCAGTAAAGCAAATGACAGCCCTTTGCATAGGCAAATGCATGGGGGGTTTCCATCTGCCCCGGAAACCCCGCTCCCCAGCCCACACCATGACCAGAATAGAAATAGTAATGTAATAGAATTTTACTAGTGATGCATTTTCTTCACAGCATCACAAATTAAATAATTAGCACCGCCTGTGGATCTTTTAACATGCATCAGTTAGTAATAAATAAGCTGTGTACCAACTTGGAGATATGGAAAACATTCACAGTTAGGGATATGCTGCTATAGAGCCCAATATGTACATATATGTCCAGGGCAGTGCTAGGTTATTCTGCTGCTCCCAGACTCCCGGACTTGCTCTAATACTCTGGAATGGTGCCCACCTCTAAAATACAAACATTCAGCTCAGGCAGGATGATCCTACAGCCGCATTTAATGGCTTACTGTGATCACTGATCCTGTATATGCTGGAATTATGATACACAATACACTCTGTATGATGCATATTAAAGCTGGATAAATGCTAATTATACCCTCTTCATGGACTGGCCACATTCACTCCAAAATCAAGCATTTGGAAACCCCCCTCTAGAAATCCTGTGTTTGCCACTGCTTTGTATACATCCCAACAAAGTGAATCAAATTTATGATTGAACAACACTCCTATGAAATGACTATTTGTGAAACACAATCACATGACTTATTGTGAAACTCTCCTTTCACATAACTCAAAAGACACTTTTGTCATATGACTCATTGTAGGACACTCCTGTCACATGACTCATTGTGAAAGCAATCAGACAGTCCCGATTTCAGGGGTCTATTTACTAAGCCTTGAATGGAGATAAAATGGACTGAGATAAAGGAGTCAATTCAACATGTTAATTATGGGGGCCCAAACAGCAAGTAGTAAATTAAACCACCGAGTCTGTGGTCTGCCTCTGGACAATCATGAGTTAAGGTTTTTAGTGAGATAATGGGGTGAGGAGTTAAGAAGGGGTCAGCCTATTGAATGGTGTTGTGGGTGGGGTTTCAGGGCCATTTGTGGAGTGATTCAGAATCCATTTTAGTGTGTTTTGGCTGTGAGATCGGTTCCCACCCCCCTCCCTTGGAATTTGGTTTGTTAGGTGTCGGCTTTGTTATGGCGGGAAAGAACGGTTGCAGTCGTTGTCTTTTGCAGCTTGAGGTTCTCTCCCTTCCAATACATGGCTTAGGCTGATTATACCCTACTGGGGTCAGCGGCAACCATCTAAACAGGTGGGCCTCACATCGTGTCATTAGGGTGGGAGGTGGATACCTTGACGATGGTAATGGGCTGACTGCTCGCCACCAATTTGGAAGATCTGAATGAGTGTGCAGATAGTGATATTGCTTATTGGGGCCGTTCTTTCTGTGCCACCATACTATGTCTATTATTTTCTTCTTCTACCTTTACTTAGTTTGTTGAAAACCTAAATAGTAGGTTAAATAGTTAAATAGTTTATAATTCAATAAAGCTGACCTTTCTTTCCCCTTAAGTAAGTCTCCTTGTCTTTATTTCATTATGGTTAAAGTGTTAAGATGTTGGTAGGAGGGAGCACATATCAGACGACAGGGAGTTTATTAATGTTTCTTCTCGACTCCAGCACCGGAGCAAATCATTATTGCTCCGGAGAGGAGACAGCTCATCCGAAAATCAGCTGACTTCCTGGACGCTTTCACTGCTCCTTTCGAAGCAGTGAAACTAGTGCGTATGCATGACCTACATGTCACGCATGCGCACAAGAGCCTCGACGTCCAGCGGAAGAAGCCGGACAGGGGCTCCCACAATCAAGCTCCAAAAATACTGTATTTTTGGAGCTTCATGAATTATGTCCCCACACTAATGTATGGGGACAGCGGCCCATTTCGCAAGAGGAAGGTAGGCAGGAGATATCTGTTATACTAGTGTATGGGGACAGCGGGCCATTCCACCAGAGGAAGGTAAGTAGGAGATATCTGTGATACTAGTGTATGGGGAAAGGGGGCCATTCCGCCAGAGGAAGGTAAACAGGAGATATCTGTGATACTAGTGTATGGGGACAGTGAGCCATTCCGCCAGAGGAAGGTAAGCAGGTGATATCTGTGATACTAGTGTATGGGGACAGCGGGCCATTTCGCCAGAGGAAGGTAAGCAGGTGATATCTGTGATACTAGTGTATGGGGACAGCGGGCCATTCCGCCAGAGGAAGGTAAGCAGGTGATATCTGTGATACTAGTGTATGGGGACAGCGGGCCATTCCGCCAGAGGAAGGTAAGCAGGAGCTATCTGTGATACTAGTGTTTGGGGACAGCGGGCCATTCCGCCAAAGGAAGGTAAGCAGGTGATATCTGTGATACTAGTGTATGGGGACAGCGGGCCATTCCGCCAGAGGAAGGTAAGTAGGAGATATCTGTGATACTAGTGTATGGGGACAGCGGGCCATTCCGCCAGAGGAAGGTAAGCAGGTGATATCTGTGATACTAGTGTATGGGGACAGCGGGCCATTCCGCCAGAGGAAGGTAAGCAGGTGATATCTGTGATACTAGTGTATGGGGAAAGCGGGCCATTCCGCCAGAGGAAGGTAAGCAGGAGATATCTGTGATACTAGTGTATGGGGGCAGCGGGCCATTCCGCCAGAGGAAGGTAAGCAGGAGATATCTGTGATATCTCCTACTTTACCTTCTTGATGAATGGCCCAATAACTTAATTTTTACAATTGCAGCTGAAAATGTTAATTTTCATCTGCTTTTGTAAAAATTAAGTGATGATGAATAGGCCCCAAAGTACCATCCAACCAGCTCCTAATTGTCATTTTTAAAACACGGTCTGTGACATGGCAGTTAGGAGCTGCTTGGCTGGTACTTTATCTTCGTTCACTTTATCTCAATCCAAGGCTTAGTAAACAGACCCCTCAATGCTCTAACCTGCACAAGAACAGCATTCTCCTGCAGTAGAAAATCTGGGAGGCATGCCCTGTTTACTGTAGCTCTGCCTTGAAGGGGGCATGATATGACCGTACCCTATTTTCGTGCATGTGACGCCACCATGCACACAATTTGTTCCTGTTCTCCAACTTCAAAATTTGGGAGGTATGACATTGAAATTTATGCCTACAAAGAATAATGGTTCCACTGCTGTAAAATAACAACTTGGATGTTTAAAATGTGTTTTGATAGACTGTACAGAGGTGCATTTATCTACACAGGTACTATTATGTACTTTTAATAAAGTTGTTTCAACTTTTTAGTAAATTGTAAAATGTTGTATTTAATGCAGCCTTATTTAGTAAATAAAAGAGTAAATAAAAGAATACCTTGTTCGGTGGCGCATTTTCACATACAAATGCTTCATAGGGTTTAGGAAATTCTGGAGCATTATCATTCCTGTCCAAAACTTTAATCGTCACGGGAACTGCATTTGCGTAACTATTGTGAGCTGTAAACAGCAGAATATTGGTATTAGTTTCAAACTATGGAAAACAAAATCTTATTGTGAAATAGAAACATTCTACCTGAAAAATAGAGACAAGACCAGATCACAGAAAGTTATCTTAATTAAGAACTGTAATTCTTTAACAAGAAATTGACATAGTATGTATACAAATTCTATTCGCATATTTTATGTGGATAAACACTAAAGTATGAAGTTTTTCCATGTTTTGAATTTCCATTTTCTCTGATTTGAAGTAAATTCAAACAATTTGATGGAAAAAGCTTCTAAATATTGTGATGTTCTTAAATGGATTTTTGAAATCAGATATCTCATTCTAATCATAGTATTCATTAGACCTCCTAGGCTCCATGGAGGTGGGAAGAGAGGCCAAACCAACAGGTTGCCTAGTGCCCCACAGGGTGTTAATTTGGCTCTGAATCTAAAATTAGTGTCTTGAGACACAAGCCACTAGGGGGTGTCTGGCACACTCCAAAGTTTCTACTATTGTTTTCAGTCTTCTCCACTCACTTCCTGCTCTCTCTTCTCTCTTTGCATGCTCATCCTTCTGGACCTGCAGGTGTGTCCTCATACATCTGACCTCAATATACTATGCAGCACAAACTGCCTGCCCGTCTTTTTTGCTGAAAATGTGTTTTAGGTGCAATGAGACTCGGATGCTTTAGGAGACTAACCGACACTCAGCTCCTTTTTTCTGGGAGGGGGTAGCCAGGCTTTTATGGTGGGGGGGTCAAGGCGAGGTAGAAGGAGGTGGGGCACTGCAATGATGCAGCATTGGGGGTGGAGCAGGAGGCGTGAATGTGTGATCGCTGCATTGTTGCCCCGCCCCCTCTTCCAATGCCGAGATTAACAGCATTGTGAAGCAGGAGGCCGGGCCACGATAACGTGATTCACCGGCCTCCCCTGCTGCGGGGGTGTATGTATGGGGATGCGTAGGGGTCTGGCGCGATGCGGAGGGATACAAGGGGGTGGCAGCACCTGGGATATTTGCCTACTTTTCCGTAGGGCTGGGAGCGCCACCCGATTTGCGGGGGACTCGATTAATTTGATATGCGACACTTGTATATCTGTGTGCGACTGAGTCTGCATACGAAGGAATGTGAAACTTGGAGTGGCTGCCGCTGCATCACAGCACTTCGTATACAAATTAAGAAACTCATTCGCACACATATATACAAGTGTTGCATATTAAATTAAACAGCGCAGTCTTCTGATGCATCCTAGTCACATTACATTGCGATTAAGATGCATTTTCGGCAAAAAAGATGCCTGGCGCTAGCAGAGTAGCATGGGACCAATGATGTAAGAGGACACATCTGTATCTGCTTTAACGGACAGCTTTGGAAGTCACTTAAATAATGTTTGTTTTAGATGCGTTTGGTACAGAATGCCAGCGCTTGGGATCCTGGCAGTCAGAATCGCGACAGAAAGAGGTAAGTATACTCTTCTTCCCCTACCCTTAACCCTCCCTCCCCGCAGCCTAAACCTACCCCCCCAGGGCCTAAACCTAACCTCCCTCCCCGCAGCCTAAACCTACACCCCCCCCAGTGCCTAAACCTAACCTCCCTCCCCGCAGCCTAAACGTAACCTTCCCCCCTAGTGCCTAACCCTCCCCCTTGTGTCTAACCCCTAACCCTCCCCCTATCCCCAATTGTTACTGTTGGAATGCCGGTGTTTGGGATGCCGATGGCGGGATTCTGACTAGTGTTGGGATTCCTGCAATGGCATTCTGAGCACCGACATCCCGAATGCCATAATAGTGACCATATCCCGTTTTGACATTGTCTGCCCTGATGCTTCTGTCTTTTATATAAACCCTAGAAAGAGCAATCTAGCTATGGGTGACACCAATACTTTTGAATGTGTTCCATAATGGAATGCATGACAGTAATTAAAGGCAATATATACCTAGCTATGGGTCTCCTGTCATCCAAGCAACTTATTCGTTTTATAATCAAATAAGGTCAGAGAATGTTCAGCAGATCAGTTAAAGCTAAATAATTCACTCGTCACTTATGAACGATTTATTCTCAGATTTTGAATGCAGAAAGCACTGGGCAATACAGCTGCACACTTTCCATTGCTTTTTGAAAAGGGACTTAGATAATAAATTCACTCCATCTGGGGAATACGTACAGGCTTCAGTTGCTATCACAGAGATGTTGTGCCAAGCGATTTCCTCTCTATCCAAAGCCTTTGTGGTTTTGATGACACCATCATCTTGGATGTTGAAAAATCTGTCAAGGTCAGTGTTCCGATCGATTGAATACCTAAAGAGGATGGTCGCAGAGTAATTAGACAAGAAAATTACTAAGCAGCCTGATGCTCAAGTGTTAGATATTAAAGATTCATTTGAGAGTAGTTTCCCAGCAGCACGCATGGCAAAATCAGAATATTAATGGAATCTATCAAACAACTTTTAAAAGGAAATTTAGCTTCATCATTTATTCATGTCTGCATGTAGGGAACATTTGCTACATCAGGATCCTCTTTCCTTGCTATTAATGTAGAAAAATAATAACGTAATGCCAAATACAAGATATTGCAGACTAGACTATGAGCTGCTATTGTACTTGATGCTCTCACTCCTGAAATTCTCTTTTTTTTTTTCATAGTGCATATGATCACTTTTTAGCCGCTGCTTTGAAGAACAAGTCATTGGGAAAAAGTTATACCTTGCCCACCCCCTGGAGAACAGGTTTTGGAGATTAACCCAAGCAAGTGCCTCATCTTCTTTGGTCCAATTTGGGAATGTAGAGACCATAGACAGATGGCTCGGGGCAGACTACTAGTAAGAGCTGATTGGGAAACCCATAGATAGGACTAGATTTATATTTCCTTCCCCTATCCTAAGTTTTTACTATGCCACTTCCATCTATCTCTACAGTTCTCTGATCTGTATGGCCCAAATGTAATAGGCTCCAATTTGTTGGCCTCGCCGCGATTCCGGTGATATAGTTGCTAGATTTAAAGTGGCAATTGTTTGAAGGCAAAATCAGGTTGATTATGCCTTAAAGCCAATTGGCACTTTAAACCTAACAACTACTGTATATAGCCGAAATTGCACTAAAAACAGCAAATCAGAGCCTTTTACAATTGAGTCTTTAAGTTAAACATATTCTACCATTTGAAAGATACATTTTTAATAAAGGTGGTCCAAGGAAAGCTTACACCCTAATGGGGATGTATCAAATCTTTTAAAGACAGGTGGAGTAATTGCCCATTAGTCACCAATCTGCTTCTACCTATCGTTTTATAGAATGTACTTAGCTAAAAGCTGATTGGTTGCTTTGGGAAATGCCCCCTCTTGTATAAAACCTTCTAGAGAGGACATCTCCCCCTATGTGCCCATGTAAAATACATTGCTAACATTTTTGGCCATTCAAATGATGGGCAGAGAAGCTATGGTCAAAACAGGATAAGCTGTGAGCTGATTTAACTGTTGAAGTTAGCACAAATGAATGTAGTTTGTATTATTGTTTTGTGGGATGGTTATCTGTGACACTGCCTGAAGGGAAAAGTCCAGGTTTGGTGATTAGAGACAGGCAGTGTCATAATTTATATTAAGGTTGCATTGATGTTCAGAAATAAATTGTAGAGCTGTGCTTACTTCATGAAATAAGGCTACAACCAGCACAATTACTCTATGATGCATGTAAAAAAGGTATTAGTATTGATATAAAGTTAGTATTTTTATATTATTATGTGCAGGGTCTACTCATTTTCCTGCTGTATATGCAGCAGTGACCTCCACCGAGTTAGGAGTGCAGAGAGGTAGGGGCAGTTACTAGGTATTCCAGTCCAATAAGGCATGGATAACCAAGCCTCCTTGGCGTGCGAAGCAGCGACTCGCTGATACAGTAGCAGGCCCAGCTGATTATTATTATTATTATTATTATTATTATTATTAATAATAATTATTATTATTATTAACCTTTATTTATAAAATGCCACAGAGGGGAAACGACAAGACAGTACAAGGTACAACAGTACAATACAGTAAACAAATAATACTACAACTCTCAACACAGCAACTGAAAGCTTGGGTGGGTAATAGGGTGCAAGGGGTTTATTCAGTGCAAGCTGTAACTTGTGCCCATAAGAGTGGGCACAACTAAAAGATTTAGAGCAACTGAAAGGGGTGTGAAGAAAATGATGGAGTGGAGTCTAGGGGCAGAAAGCACAAGGAGGAGGAGGACAGTGTAGCTGGTGAGCAAGAGTAATAGGTAATGAGAACCAGAGGAAGAGGGCCCTGTTACTTAGAGCTTGCAATCTAAAGGGAAGGGGGCAGACAAACAGTACACATGAGGTGATCCAGTGTAAGGGAATCTGAGGG
Source organism: Taudactylus pleione (assembly GCA_031769625.1). NCBI lineage: Eukaryota > Metazoa > Chordata > Amphibia > Anura > Myobatrachidae > Taudactylus > Taudactylus pleione. Next base: position 2,919,005 of record JAUIMM010000544.1, read on the forward strand.
CAAGAAGCAAGATTGGGAGAGAAGGATGGAAGATAAAAAAGAATGCAGTACTATATACTACATGGGGAAATGGTTATGCAGAGGACTATGGCCCTCATTCAGAGGAGGTCGCAAGAAGCGATCGCTCTCTTTGAATGAGGGCGGCCGCTTCTTTTTTTTAGTGCGGCCTCCTGGTCACTAGTTAAGCTGTGGGTGACCACCCACAGCTTAGCGACCGACCAGGTTGATGGTCGCAATGGTCAAGACCATCACCACCATCGGGGCTTGCGACGAGACCCTAAGGTTGGGTCTCAGCAACCGCAAGCCCCAGAGAGCTTCCTGCTCTGATTGAGCAGGAAGCTCCCCACTGACATCTTTGCTGATGTCAGTGGGGCCGCCCCCAAACGGCAAGCGTTCCGTCGGGAATGCCTCCGTTTGGCCGGCCACCCCCCCTGCCCACCTCCCAAATGGAGCGAGCTGTCAATCACCCTCAACAGCTCGCCCCCTTTGGTGCGAGACCCATAGCGACGGAGCGCCTGTCGCTAGCTGGGTCTCGTGCATGCGGATGTCGGAGCCGGCACCGACGTGCACATGCCCAGTGGGCAAGCATCGACCCGGTTGCGAGCACTCAGCGCTTGTGACCGGGTCTAAATAAGGCCCTATGTTTTTTTATGAACAGGTGGGACCATTTGAAGCTATATCAGGCTAGGGGATAGTCTGATAGAATCAGGGAGACTTTTTCAGTGGTTGGGGGGTACATGGGATAAATCTTGGATTTGGGAGTGTAATGTGGTTACCAGTGGGGAGGAAAGGCAAGGGTCATTGGTTGAGCAGAGAGGGCAGGAACTGGAAGCAACAGGATTGGGCAAGAGTTTATATATGGACAGTAACATAAAGTAAAGGGAGGAGTCAAGAGTGACGTACAGGCAGCAGAGTTGGAGAACGGAGGAGATGGTGATGTTGTCGATGGTGATAGAGAGGTTAGGAAAGGAGGAGACTCTTGATGGAGGAAATACAATGAATTCAGTTTTGGCCATGTTGAGTTTGAGAAAGTGTAAGAACATCCAGGAAGAGATGACTGAGAGGCAAATAGACACCCAGGAGAATAGAAAAGTGGATAGATCAGAGAGGGATTGGAGGACTGCAAAGAAATGAAAGACTTGAAAAAGGATTGTTTAGTGAGTGATGGGAGGAAAATGAAGGCTGAAAGGATGAACTTGAAATTAAGGAAGTCCACCAATGAATGATATTTCCTTCAGTGGTATTCGGCAGTGCATGTCCATTTTTAAAGGAATGAGGTAAATTTGGTGTGCCAAGTTTTGGGTTTAACATGGCAAAACAAAAGAGGTGAGGGCAGGTGAGGGTGTGGTTTTAGAAGAGGCCCCCTGGTTGAGACAGGCTAGGATGGATAGAGGGGAGAGGAGAGTTTCAAGGCAAGAGGACAAACTGGCAAGATCAAGAACATTGAGACTGTATATAATAAGGGTAGATTTTGGCATCGGGAGGGGTGCAGGAGATGAGGAAAGAGCAAAGTAGGGGAGATGGTGGTCAGAGAGTGGTAAGGGAAAGTCGAAGAAGTTAGAGAGAGCACATTGATGGGAAAACACAAGGTCAAGGGATTGACCGAGACAATAGGTGGTTAAGAGGTCCATTGTCTGAGTCCAAAGGAGGAAGAAAGGGCAAGTTGAGTGATGGAAACATGGAGCCTGTAAATACTATGTAAGCAATAAATAAGGCATTAAATATTAGTAAATATTGTGATAAGTAGAAGTCAGTAAGTTAAGCAATAAATAATACAATTCAAGCAGAATAGGAGCAGGTAATCAAGGGCAAGTTGATAGGGAAGCGAGGGAGAGTGCAGGATTGCGAAGTAAACGGGTACAGCAGTCAGGAATGGTGAGCGACGATCTCTTGCACAGGGTAAAAAAAAGATGCTGCAATATGTGAAAACATATTACTAAGAAGGGGAAGTACAACAAAAATCTAATAAAAATCATACAATATATTTTAATCAAATACATTTCAAAATAAGTTTATATTTATACTAAATCTAATTTTAATTATACCACCCCTTTAAAAAGTATTACTCCGATTAAAAGTAGAGAGTTATTATCACTTTCTGATTTCAGTCTTATATATCGTTGACAATGTATTGACCATAACCAGTTCTTTGAATAAGCATCTTGTAGTAATCACATATAACATGTAAATCTTGCGGACTATAGCAGATTATTAAGGGGTTTTCAGTTTTACTGTCTATTATTTCCATGCAATGTCTTCCTGCAGCTTGTTCCTTTTTGCTTTTTAGGTTCCTTCTGTGCTTTTTGAGCTGTCTTAATAACAGATGACTGAGCTGTCACTCATAGTTGTCCTTAGAGATGGCATAGAACTGCTCTCTAGATACAACTGAGCTGGATCATAGAAACATCCAGAAGTTATAAATACAAAGCTAAACACATAGGAATATATTTTCTAAAGTGCATTTTTTTAGAAGTGGAGATGTTGCACATAGCAACCAATCAGATTCTAGCAATTATCTTCTAGAAGGTGTTAGATAAATGATAAGTAGAATCTGATTGGTTGCTATGGGCAATATCTTCACTTATAAAAACCTGCAAACCTGTAAATATACCCGGTAGAGTCTAATAAAAAAAAGTGATATACAGTATTTAGAAAATCCAGCAACGGAACATGTGCAAGCCAGAAAGTTTAATTATCCGAAGGTGGGAAACGCTATTAAACTGTTAGCTAGCCGAGGGCAAGCACATTTTTGTAAATATGTATTAGTGTCTCTGAGCAGCCTATTGGCTGTGTTAATCAATATCATGCCTTATATTTATCATCTAGCAAAGTTTTTGGAAGTCACTGTGATATCTTGATGCAGTACTTTATAATTCTAAATTCTAATGTGTTTCAGCAATATTAAGCACAGTGAGTATACAACTGAGCTATAGGCAATAGAAACTGTGTCCTGAATACGTAAAATAAAACTCAAGGGAAAAAAATATCTCCTAGGCATTGGAATGTCAGCAAAATATATAGAAGACCTTCTTGTGGAAATTCATTTTATAGCCATCGTATGGGACTCGGTCATTTATTAGACTGTGCGCAAATGAAAACATTAATAAAGGGCTGTTTACATCCACAGAAGACACAGCCAACAGGCTGGGGAGATTTGTAACTGACAAGCTCACATTCCGCTAAAACTGAGAAAGAAGTTAAATTCTAAGAAAAAAAAACAAACACAAAAAATTCTAAAAATATTTAGGCCACAAATGACTGATCGCTGAATGTTTGTTATTTTTTATTTCTAAAGTGTGAATTAAATCTGATTTTTCTCTACTATAATATTATAAAGGGATGTTAAAGCTCAAGATTCAGCACATTATCCAGAGCTTCTTTCTTCTTACAGGTGTCTCCATCTCAAGTTCAGTCATCCCTGGCAATTACCACCAGCATCAGGATAGACGATCAATATCTATGCTATTATTATCCCCTATGGCTCTGACATCCAGTGACAGTGGGGACCCAGATAGAGGCACCTGCAGAACTTGTTGGAGAGGAATGCAGACCTGCACTCTCTCCTCTCTGCAATACACTCCAGGCACTAGGATCCAGAGTCAGCCAGAGGTGCGACCTACGACCGGGTGACATCTCTGCACATGCGCAGCCTACTGTGATCCACTGTGTAGCGTGCCACACAGAGTGCTACCTGTTATAGGCATTATAGCCATCACTGTATATTGACCCCCACTATGTATACTGCAAACCGCTGTTTACCGCTGTTACCAATAAATCTGCAAGTCTGGTTATGGTTGTGGGCTAACCCTCCATTGTACACCCACTAGTACTACAGCAGCCGCCCAGTATATAATACACTACTGTAGTCAGTAAGTTGAAGAAAACCAACACATAAAAAATAAAATAGTCATTAAAACTAAATGTAGCTGCTATATATTCAAGCTTCCATTCTTGCTTGTTAAGAACTGATTGTACTAGAGAAGGCAATACTGTACACAGGACTTTTACAAGGGATGTGCAACCATTGCTGATGCACAGGGTACAGGGATGCTGGTCCGTGGGCACATGTCTCCAGCTTGTGGGGTGCCTTGAGAGCATACATGCCTACTCTCCCGGGAATCGCGGGAGGCTCCCGATTTTTTGGGTAATCCCCCACACCCCCGGAAGAGTAGGCATATCTCCCGCATCCCGCACACTTCCTAGTGAAGTGGGCAGGATGGGGAGATTTTACCTGGAATTTCAGGTCCATAGGGAAGGGGCGGGCCTAAATGGCGTAAATTGCGTCATTTAGCCCTGCCCCCTCTTTACGGACCCGCAAATCACGGGTGTTTTCTGTAAAGGTAGTGGGGCCTAAAGCCGTCTATCATCTGGCCCCTCCTGCTGCTCCCGGAAATCTGCCCAGGAATGTCGGTAAGTATGCTTGAGAGTTGTGCATGAAGAGGCACAGGGAGCATGCTTAGGCCTTGCCTGGTGCATAGCTTCTTGCTCCTGGCCAGTGGCGGGCTGGGCCGGGGGCAGGGTGCCATCTGCCCCCCGGGCCGCTACAATTTTAAAGATAGGGGCTGGGGGGTGGCTGCAGCTGCACACTGCCTCACATGCCCGGTGGCCAGGAGAGAAGATGCTTCCCAACAGAGGAAAGCGGGACAGTTCCCGATGGGCCGGTCCCAATCTCCCCTCTGCTGGGCTGGCTTATCAATGTGTCAGCAGGCCCGTTTGACACAGCCTGCCAGCTGCTGCACTTCCAGGATTTGCATTCAATTGGAACACAAACTGGAAGCATTTATCTGCTCTGGCTAGCGGCACAGTAGAAGGCTTCACAAGCCCTTCCTGCGCCGCTTAGAGAGCCACCCCTCCGTGCCGGCATTTGCCTCTTTACCGCCTCAAGACACATGGGAGGTGTTCATTACGAGCGCCAGTGCCTGGAGGGGCGCCACCATGGCAGCCCTGTAAGGCACTTCCTCCAGGTGCCTGTGCCAGCTCGCTGGCAGCAGATAACTGCTGAATCTCTACTCCCTGCAAGATTGCTGTGGTGACGGTGCTGTTGTCTGTCTGAGGAGCTCTGAATAGGAGTGGAAACAAGAAGACTGCTTAAGGTAAGTTACATATGCATGCTGTGGGACCATAGATGGGGGAGGGGTGTGTGTGTGTGTGTATGTATATGTGTGTGTACAGTATGTGTGTCTACAGTGCGTGTGTATGTGTATGTGTATATATGTGTGGGTGTGTGTATATGTGGGTGTGTGTGTTTGAGGGAGCAAATCTATTCATGAGGGAGAAGGAGAGTTATCTAATTTGAGGTACAGCTTTAATCAGGAATGTGGGGAGTCACATCTGGGGTAGGAATTTTAATAATGGAGGTTTGGGTCAGTTAAATCTGGGGTCTAATTTAAAAAGGGGGGAGGGGCAGATATTTAATGAGCAAGTAGAGGCGGCCAGATTGTGGATCAGGTTCTATGTCTAATTATTGTATAGAGGTCACTGTTATGGTCTCTATATTGAAGAGAGAACATGACTAGTATACATTCTGTTTTTTCAGATGAGGCTGGTGGGTTATGTATTTGTTTATATCTCTTTCATATAACAAGTTTGTTCTATTGCTATTTAACCCACAACTATATTAGATACACCACACCTCTGAGAAATTTATTATGCTATTTTTTCAATCTCAGTTATTTGGTAGAAAATCGAGGGCCTTATGCTTGTGTTTGCCCCCCAGGTTTAAAGTTGCCCTGCTCCTGGCACTTGTTCTGGCACCACATGTACAGGTGTTGGAGGTGCCACCCAAGGGCAAGACTGCTCCTTGCTAGACTGTCTAGATAGATACAATATATGGTAAGTGCAAATAAAATAATATGACTTTGAGAATTAGTTGTTGATTGCAATATTGATATGTAAACAGTCACAAAAAAAGATAAATTTTAGTCAACCCATGTTAATTAACAGGACTACGGGAAAGACGTTTTCCAAAATATGGCAGCTTTAAGTGGGCAACAAGTACATTCTTTTCTAACTAGAGAGCTTGAGTATTTACCTGGCATGAGGTAGGTACATCTAGTGTACAATTCTTATGAACTGAATTTGATATAATATTTAGAGAAAAATGAAATATATTTCCAGATAATAAATTAACAAAGCCTTACAGAGACCATTGATACCAATGGAAAATGGGCTGTTCATTCATAAGCAATCTAGAGAAAACTCATGCCCTATTCTTTACTGGTTTCATTTAGGGATCGGTGATACGGATTTCTTACTCCAGTGAGCTCTATTCACAGCAGGGTGATATAAGTGAGGTACAATAATATGTTCAGGAGACCTTGGTATTTAATTTTCTTCCTTTTACTTATAACTTTCCACATATTGTACTTTTTCTGTCTAGGAAGCAAAAGAAATTTGAAAGTTTGAAACCTAGCTCTTGATATTTTCTCTGATAGGAAAGCTCTGTCAGTTGCTATTGAAGTCTATGGATTTATGGCTTTATGTGGCAGTTTACTGTGGATAATTTTTTTTTTTTAACTATTTGTGCACCATATTGAATTGTGATTTTTGTGCCCCCAGAAGAAGCAGATATTTCTTACGGTGATATATTGAATTAATCACTGATTTTTAAAAATATATACGTTTTTTTATGATTCCTAAATATACTCTGTTTTTGGACTTGGTTGCCCTGAACTACAAAATAAATGATTTCTGGAACCCCTGGAGCTCTCCACACCCCGATAAATAACATCCTAACTTGAAGATTTCATCATTGCTCTGTCGTGGAGACAGCTAATTCGAAAATCAGCTGTCTCCCCAAACTTAGCACTGCCGCTAGTGCGCCTGCGTGAACTAGAGTTCACGTAGGCGCACAATAGTTCGACAGGGGCGGAGGGATCCAAAAGAATGTCTACTCGCAACCCGGGACTCCTTCCGGGTTGCGGGAGCAAACGCCATCTAAAGATGGCGAATGCTCCCGCAGTTAAGATCCGAAAATATTGTATCTTTTGAGCTTGATGAATTTAGGTCCCCATACTAGTGTATGGGAACAGCGGGCCACATCTGTTTTATCTCCCGTGTTACCTGTATGATGAATGGCCCCAAAACGTAATTTCTACAAAGGTAGATGAAAATGTGCATTTTCACCTACTTTTGCAGAAATTACGTGATAATGAATAATAGACACCTTAGTCTGTTTTAAAGTTTTCATCAAAGTCATTTTGATATCAGAAGTTGCTCTTTTAACACTTAGGGGCCTATTCATCAACACTAAAATAACGTTTTTAATAGAGATGAGCGGTTCGGATTCTGTGGAATCCGAACCGCTCCGAACATTGGGGATCCGAGTCCACCCGAACCCTGTTCGGGTGTTCACCGCCTGACTCGGATCCCCGTTCGGGGCCGAACGGCGGCCGCCTGATGTCGGATTCTCACTAGAGAATCCGACATCAGGTCTCCTCGCGTGTAGGGCAGAGCGCAGTGATAGCGCTCTGCCCTACACAGACACAGACACACAGCCGCCAGCGGCAGCTGTGTGTTTGTTACAGCAGCCAATGAGAGTCACACAGACTCTCATTGGCTGCTGCACGGAGGGAGCCGGCTGGAGCTCACACATGAGCTCCGTCTTCCGGCTCCCTCCTCAGCGTGTGACAGAGCGGACGGCGCGGGAGCGGGGATACAGGTAAGTTTTATTTTTTTTATTTTTTTACTTGTCAAAGGTCCGGGGGCGCTACTGGGGGGGGGGGTCTGCACTACTGGGGGGGTCTGCTACTGGGGGGGGGCTATACTACTGGGGGGGCCATACTACAGAGGGGCCTGCTACTGGGGGGGCTATACTACTGGGGGGGGGTCTGCACTACTGGGGGGGGGGTCTGCTACTGGGGGAGGCAATACTACTGGGGGGGCCATACTACAGAGGGGCCTGCTACTGGGGGGGGCTATACTACTGGGGGGGGGTCTGCTACTGGGGGGGCCATACTACTGGGGGGGATCTGCACTATTGGGGGGCCATACTACAGAGGGGCCTGCTACTGGGGGGGGGCTATACTACTGGGGGGGTCTGCACTACTGGGGGGGGTCTGCTACTGGGCAGGGCTATACTACTGGGGGGGTCATACTACAGAGGGGCCTGCTACTGGGGGGGGCTATACTACTGGGGTGGGTCTGCTACTGGGGGGGCCATACTACTGAGGGGCCTGCTACTGGGGGGGGCCATACTACTGGGGGGGCCTACTACAGGGGGGGCCATACTACAGGGGGGGCCCATACTACAGGGGGGGCTACTACTGGAGCAGCCTACTACTGGGGGGGGCCTGCTACTGGGGCAGCCTACTACTGGGGGAGCCATACTACTGGGGGGGCATACTACTGGGTGGCATGCTAATGGGGGGCATACTACTGGGGGGGCCTGCTAATGGGGGACATACTACTGGGGGGGCCTGCTAATGGGGGGCATACTACTGGGGAGCATTCAACTGGGGGCACTGCATAGTGGACCGTACTACTAAGGGGACTGCATAGGGGGCACCACTGCTGGGGGACATTGTGTAAGGGACACCGCTACTGTGGGCATTGTGTAAAAGGGTCACTACTGTGGGCATTGTGTAAAAGGGGCACTACTGTGTGTCGTAACATAAATAAGAGACACTACTTTATGGTGTAATGTGAATCAGGCCCTATGTGCGGTGTAATGCTAATAAGATTGTGCACTGTGACTCCTAGGGCCGTAGCCCACTTTGTAAACAAGTACTGTGACTCTGCTGGCCGTACCCCACTGGGTGGGTGCACTGCTTTTCATTTCTGCCACTGCTGTGTGGCAATGTGTCATAGATGTGCTTTATACTGTGGTGTCTGTGTCGTTGTGCCGCTGCTTTGTCGCTTAGTAACCAGTCAGCTCACTGCAACCTTTGGCCAATAATGTTGAAAACAATATTATAAGCTGTGATATGGTCTAAATTGACTGGAAATTAATGTTATTGAGGTTAATAATACTCTAGGAAGAAAAAAAAGACCAATTTATGTGATTTTAGCTTTTTTTGTCAATTTTTGTAAAAAAATCCAAATCCAAATCCAAATCCAAATCCAAAGCCAGTCACCGCAGTTTGGCAAATCCAAATCCAAATCCAAAGCCGGACGACGAATTAGAACCAAATCCAAATCCAAATCCGGCAAAAATGGTCCGGCGCACATCCCTAGTTTTTAAGGACATTTTCCTTAAATAACGTTATTTTGGTATTCATGAACAGACTTAACACAGGAGATATCACTGTGGGGGGGGGTCGGGGGGGGTACGAAACTTACCGCATCTGTAGGCAGTGCTGCGCATGCGCTGGTTTTACAGATGTAACAGCGCATGCGCAGCACTGTTTCCAGACACGATAAGGTAGTGTAGGCAGGGAAAAGTATCTATTTCCCGAAAAGCTGTCATCGCAAAAATGACAGCTTTTCGGAATAGATACTTATGGAGAGGTGGAATGATGAATTCCACCTATAATTAGCTAGAACTCCATGAGAGTTCTAAAGCTAATTGTCTCCATTGAATTTTTACGTTTAATGAATAGGCCCCTTAAGCTGGCCACACACTAGACCAACTTACATCCAACCAGCCAACTAGTTGATTGGTTGGAATGAAAATCTGGTAAGGAATACAATCAACAATTTGCTCCCAAACACTGGAAAATGGGCCAAAACTGTTGTTTGAACAAATAGTTTAGATCTAACATTTAACAAACTTGTCTGAACGACCATTTTCATCTGTTTTCTGGCATTTGGGAGCAAATTGCTGATCATCATTTACTCCCATACGTTACCAGATTTTCATTCCAACCAATCAACAAGTTGGCTGGTTGTATGTAAGTTGGTCTAGTGTGTGGCCAGCTTTAGGTGTGCTTTGATTTCATACCCTTGCGAAACACATGTACAGTTAAGATTGATAAAATCATAATCTCGCATTTTATATCTGCATGCAAAAGATCCATTTCTCACTTACATACAGTGCCTGCGACATTACTAAAGCTGGGTACACACTATACAATTATCGCGCAAATCAGCCGAAGTTCATATGATTGGCCCGATAATTGAATAGTGTGTATACAGGAGTGTTAGCGGAAAAACAGCTTCAAACTCTCCTGCAATGGTCAGATTAGGAGGTCTGGATTTTATGTCCTGTTCAAATATTCCGATCCACGACCTCCCGGTCCCATTGAAGAGATCACACACTGAGCTAAAAATAACTCAGTACAGGGTGCAGACTGATCGGATAATCGCTCTGTCATGTCAGAGTGATTATCTGATCTGCAACCATCTACCCAGCATAAGAAACAGCCAGCAAAACAAAAAGAGGAAAGATAAGCAGGGGTACCAAGAGGGGGTGGGGAGCAGGTACTAATTAACCGGGCCTGGACTTCTTGGAGAGGCCAGCCGGGGGCCCCAGGAATTCCTGTTAGCCCTACCCCTTGTACAAGAGATTGATCTGAAAACTGACTTACAGAATCTTCGCCGCCTCTGCCCAACTATGCATAGCCCACTGTTGCACAGTCACAACCTCAATAAATGTTAAGTACATGCAAATGCCCCATTAGCAGCCAGTAACATACCATCAACCAGAATGGACATGGGACTGAGTTGCGCAAGGCTCTGAATTGCCCTTACACTCAGCCACAGAGCATGCGCAGTGCTAAAACATTCAAGAACCATTGTCAAAACTGACTAACATTCAGCTTTACAATGACCACATTATGTCATAACCCGGCCCTCTGTGTAAAGTAAACAAAGAGATATTTGAAGGAGTGGGTGTTAATTCATTCCATCGGATGTGTTTTAATTGATTTTTGTAAACACCACACATGCGGGTTGTTTGTCCGTCAATACAAGTAATTGGATAATCAACCTCTGCTCCTGATCATCAATAGCCGGGCAGCCAAATAAACGCCATTTTCACCAAGGAATCCATTAATGAAACAGGAGTTGGGTTCGCTAATCTATAACCCCGTCACTCTGTCTAGTGTGTCAGACCTAAGGTTAACTGCATCAATTTGAAAGATGTAATGTAGTTCATGTTGGCAGTCCTGTATAATCTCAATGGGACATTAAGTGCCTTTCATTTTCATTGTAAGCTCTAACTAAATGATACCAGCTTAACAATCTTGTGACTGAGTGTTTACATTTACTAAGCGGTTTAAGATTTAAGTACCGTGCAAAATACATTGGCTTCGGAGACAGGAGATTTTCTTCAGCAGCGTCTTGCTGTTGTCTGGGTGCATGTGTTATTTATTCATGGTTGCAACTGCGTTTTAATGATTCAGTGCTGCAATTACACTCAGCCCTAGTCTTTGCTCAATGTTGTGGTAACAATGGTCGAGTAATGCAAATGCTATGCGTATAGTAGAGCGTGTCACATGATCCGCAGTCGGGTGCAGACCTGAGCCCTTACAGCAAAGAAAATGTGAATGAGTTTTAAAGTGCATTAGAGAAGAGGGCTTAGAACCCTCTCAAGCTCATTAGTTTGTTCTTCATTGTCTGTTCGTTCGTGTATACGCTGTTTTGTAGGGGATCAGATCAGCGGAAAGTTTGCATCACCCCAAAGTGTTTTAGAAGAAGAGTGCCCTGACTGGCATGGCAGTGTGGGAGAATGTCCTATTTACCGCTGCTTGGCATAGAATAGCAGAGGAAGGGTGAAAGGGTGGTGCGTGCGGCAGTGAAAGTGTTATTACAAGGCCACTGGGGAATAAGGAACAGCATAATGTTTTCCAGAGCTAGATGTGTCCCTGGGGACATGGCCGTGCCCAGGACATGATACAGACACGTCCTTTCTATTTCATCCCATGCCTCCTGTCCCAATCCTCTCTCTCAACAGTTGGGAGGTGGGATGAAACCGATGCAGGATGACTGTATAGTCCAACTCAGCTCTAGGACTATATGCAACTTGTTATCAATGAATTAATTTGAACATGAAATACTACATGTTATGGGTAAAGAAGGACTCAGTATGGGGGAGAGAGTTTATCAAATGAAATAAAATGTACTGTAAGTAGAGTCATGATGTTTTTAGAGAGATAAATTACTAAAAAGTATATGATATTTAAAATATGATATACAGGTGACAGTACAGATCACGATTATTATTATTTTTGACATTGCTCATCACTGGTGAAAATAATATAATACATAGGTAATGTTAATTTAGAATGAGGGAGTATTAACACTACAGGACCTGGGGGAGAAGGGTAAAACTGCTGAGTCCCACTCCCAAAGTAGCCTTCTCCCAAAAAGCTGAGAATGCTGATTATACTGAGCCTGCGCAAATCTAGCACGTATGCTGTGAAGGCCCTCCAGTAATTGGTGTTTTGGAAAACAGTGATGTTCCAGCTCTGACGCGTATATATAATAATAAATAATAGGGGTGCATTAACCAAAAGGATGTAAGGCTGCCAATGTTTAAAGGGTAACTAAAAAGTGTCATAATGTGTATCCGCATCTAAAAGGAGTGTACATCAATCCACAGCTTATCACCTGTGTAGCTGCCGACTGCTGTGTCTCCATGTGGAGGGTATGGTGGGATGTGTCACTGAGATGTGATGTCACAGCCCACCACCAAAATTCAAATCAGACAGAAGATACTTGCACCAAACCTCTCATCATCTGCTCAGGCAATGTTTCCCAAGCTCGGTCCTCAAAGCACACTAACAATCCAGGTTTTTAGGATATCCATAATTAAGCACAGGTGACTTAATTAGTACCTCAGACAGTTTGATTATACCATCTATGCACGAGCATAGATATCCTTAAAACCAGGATTGCTAGTGTGCCTTGATGCCATGTTTGGGACCCCTGTGCTAAGGCAACAAGCTGTAGGATATGTTCTACAGTAGTGTACAGCTCACAAAGGGAAACCTAGTTCTCCAACTGAGCTTACTCCAGCCCTTGGTGCAATATATAACTAAGTATTGTGTTTTCCAGACTTTTTTCCCCTCTACATCTTCACTAGAACAATAAACTCTCTGGGCAAACGTCTTTGACTTTTATATATTTAGTTACTTACATATTTCATATAAAAAAATTTATTTACATAAATACATCTGAAATAGCTGGGTTTTGGGAACAGAAATATCATAAGATCCACACCTTATAGCAGTGCTCGCTGCATCAGGGTCTTTAGCATGGACTCTGCCGACTATAGTGTCCGCCGGCGCATTTTCATACACTTCTAAAGTATAACTTGGTTCCAAAAATATTGGTGGTTCATCAGCATCTTCTATTGAGATCTTCACAGTGGCAGTATCCTTGAAAGGCCCTCTGCTGAAGTATCGGGAATCTATGTGGACATTGGCTGCCTCAACCTTCATACTGTAGAACTTCTTCATTTCGTAATCCACCGTCTAAAGCAATAGAACGTAAGATACATTACACAGTACAGCGTTGGACAGTAGGTCGTACAGCTAACAAATGTTATTATATACAGTAGGAAAATGAGTTTGAACGATTTGGACACAAAAAGCCTGGGTACAGGTTAGACTAATACATTCCTATTAATTAATATGAGCTGCAGAACATATGTGCTACTGTATTTGCAGGATGTTATTTAAACCTTAAAAGGCAACCAGCAAATACACAAGTAAGTAACATATATATTTTTTTATCTGGATAATATTCATGGAAATGCAGTCTATGAATTATTTAGTAACAAGTGAACCAATGATAGCATTGACACTAGTAGGACAGTGAGTTGATTGGCTGCTCTCTCTGTGATAACTAGGGGTGTGCGCCGACCCCCGTGTTTTGGTTTTGGTTCTGGATCTGTATCTCCTTAAAGGTTTTGGATCTGGATTTGGTTTTGAAAAACCACCCTCAAGTGTTTTGGTTTTGGATCTGAATAAAAAAATAGATAAAAAGTTTTAAAAACAGCTAAAATCATGTAATTTATGCAATCCAAAACCCGAAATTCGGATTTAAAATCTGAATTCCGAACCACAAAAAGATTTACACGGATCTCCTCAGGAGATTAGAACTGCGACTCACCCGGATTCACCCGGATTCACGAAATTCGGGTGGATTCGGATTTCTGGAGAACCAAACCACACATCTCTAGTGATAACACTGGTATCTAGAAGATTAATTATTAGGAACTTTATAGTTCATACCACAGAAGACCTGATTCTGAGCCACATGTATGGGTGTCGCAATTCTTTCCTCTTCCTTCCACACCAACTGCCACCCCAATAGCTGCCAAACATCACCGGCCGGGATTCACTGGCAGTTGGTGTGGCTCCCCTATTTGAAATTTGGACTGTGCTGCAGCCTCATGTCTGGAGCCTCCACTAATTATTAAAATAACTGCAGCTGTTCCAGCCCCATCCCTGGTGCTGGAGACCTGAATGAAGTCATACTGATCTCTGCATACGCTCACCACTGAACTGACTGCAACCTTTTCTACACTCCGACAATACACCCATACATAATTGTACTGAATGCAAATGCTGTGTTGCCAATCAGGAATGCACATTCACAGTATATGAGAAGTGACTGAGATGTGTCTGCCTCAAATTTTGCTATAAATTGCGAATATAGGCTGCAACACATGAGCAGTTTGCTAAAAAAATCACACAATCCGTCCGCGTTCAGAATTGCTTGCTACTCTGAATCAGGCCCAAAATGTGTAAGCATCAGCTGCACCTCTGAGTTTAATATTCTCCTGGAAAATGCTACTGTATGTGATCAATTAGACCCCTGATACAAACCGTGGGCAACAAAAATCTAAAATAGCAACCACTCTATATTTAGGGGCATATGCAGTTAGCCACGGGGTTTAGTGCCACATCCCTGTGCATTACGCCCCAGAGGGTGCACAATGAAGATTTTTCCTCAGCCTCAGGAGCTGCAAGGAAATATCCACGTTAAATGCACCCACTGGGGCTTATCGCACGGGGAAACCCATAGATTCTAGCACTTAAAGTGGAATCTATGGGTTTGATTAACGCTACACGCAGGTTTACAATGTTGGGGAATTGACTAATATTTTAATAGCTCTGGGCCTTAAACCCCAAGCTTTACCTGAGCGATAAACACTGCGCACTAATTGAGTCTGTTCTGCAGTTATTGGTTTATTATTTGGTATGTTTTATATTAGTTTACCTTTTTAAGTTTCACAACGCCCTCCTGAGTTTGATAATCGGTTGTGATTTCAAATATTTCTGCCCCATCTCCATCAAGTATACGGTACTTTATGGAGGCATTTTCTTCCAAGTCTGGATCTTTGGCTTTTAGTCGTCCAACCTCATCACCTGGAACTGCTGCTTCTGACACTGACATAGGGTACGAACCTGTGTATATACATTAATTTATATGAAACTATGCTGCTATTATACACATCCTGTAATACAGTCGTAAAACTAAATCCTTTATGTGTGAAATCCATCAGCCATTTTATGAAAATGCTTTCAGTTTATTCTGGGAACCTTCACAAAATGGCTCCCATTTAGCTTGCAACCTACTGCTTATAACCATATTGTGGGCACAACTTGGCTGTCCATGGTGAATATACTGTATGCATTCTGTTATACATAGGAAGGGAATGCGGTTATAATACCATCGGAGTGGATTCCAGCGGGCAAACTGCTGGCGCCAGAATCTCAACACCTGTCAGAATCCCGGTGCCGGCATCTCGACCACCGGAATCCCAAAGGTAAGTAGTGGGGTTAGGGGGAGGATTAGGGGTTAGGCACTAGGGGAAGGGATAGGGAAAGGGTTTGGCACTAAGTGGCAATGGTCAGGTTTAAGGTGCGGGCAGGGGGAGGTTAGGTTTAGGTACTGGGGGGAGGGTTAGGGTTAGGCACCAGGAAGGGAGGGTTAGGGTAAGGAGAGAGGGAGGGTTAGGATGCCAGTGTCGGGATTCTGACCGCCGGGATCCTAAATGCCGGCATCCCGTACCCATCCCATAGGAAGTACCACTCACTTTGCGGAAACTTTGGTGGGTTGTCATTGACATCTGTCAGAGTTATTGTCACTTTGGTTGTCCCTGAGAGTCCTCCCATATGTCCTCCCATGTCTTTTGCTTGGATCACAACGTGGTATTGCTCCTTGGCTTCTCTGTCCATGTTTGGAAGAGCCGTTCTAATGATTCCTGGGTTAAATATATAAAAATTAATCAACACTGTGAAATGATTTATTAATTTGGAACACACACTCTGCAAGACCTATTCCAGGTGGGATACGTCATTGCTGAACACAAAATTGCCAAGGGATCATTGTTTTGTAAGAGCATGTCAAATGACTAGGGTCAAGTGAAATTGTTCACAATGGGGCACGGCCATTTCCACCACATGCTTGGCCACACCCTCTAAACATACCAGGGCTCGAAAAATACCCTGTCCTCATGCAAATTGATAATATATATTTGTAAAGAGCTACATGTAGCCATGATAGATATAATGTGTCCCTCTTAACCAACTGTATTTAAATAAAAAAAAGCATTTAAAACATTATATTCAACTTTACATAACCAATGTGCCCACTAAACAGTGGCCCTGATTCAGAGCCGGACGCTCTGACCAGAGCGCTCGCTCTGAATCAGGGCCATCCTATTTAAATTTGGAGCGGCCTTTTGGATGCTCGCATAGCTGTGGGTTACAAGACCATCGCGACCATCGGCTTGCGACGAGACCCTGCGGTAGGGTCTCGCTGCCGCAAGCCCTGGAGTGGTTTTGGCTCTATCAGAGCCAAAATCACTCCCACTGACATCACTAGTGATGTCAGTGGGGCCGGCCCAAGACGGTAGGCGTTCCCATGGGAACCCCTCCGTCTGGCAGCCACGCCCCCAGCACGCCCACCAAAGTGATGGTGATTGACAGCACGCCCCCTTTGGTGCGAGACCCGGAGCGACAGCTTGGTTGTCGCTATGCGAGTCTCGCGCATGCGCACGACGGAGCTCCCTCCGTCGTGCGCATGCGCATTTGGGTACCATCGACCCACTTGCGAGCGTCCTGCGCTCGCGAGCGGGTCTGAATGAGACCCAGTGTGCTTTGGAAACAATAGTGCTATAAAGTGATCATCATGCCAAACTCCCTAGTGCAGGGTTTACTGAATTCCCAGATGTGGTACAAAATGTCAACATTCAGAATGTCAGAATCAGAATGTCAGAATTAGAATGTCGACATGGTCGTTATATCAAGCTCTAACCCTAATCCTACCCTAATCCTAACTGCATCCTTACTCTAACCCTAACCACAGCCTAACCCTAACATGCACTGTCGACATTTAGACTACATACATACCAAAATTTTCGTTGGATAAAGCTTTCAACTATTTCATTTCATGATTGCTCAGGGGAAACAGTGTGCACAGCATATTTTTAAAATACCTATTTTCATGGGATTTTTTTTCTCCCAACAAACAGGTGTAGTCTAGCAATACAGTACTTTTACTTTTAAACAAAAATCAAAGTCAATCTGGTCTAAAACAAAAAATGTTAAGAAAAATAATCTTTAGCCAAGTGCATGTACTGTTTTGGCATAATTGGGACCTCCGTACATATTAGAATAATAAAGTTGTAAGTGAATTTTAAAACTCTACGCTGGCCTGCATTAATATTAGTCACCAAAGGTACAAACAAGACTAATCCAATAACACAGCATATTACAGTAATTTTGCTCAATACTGTAGCTACCTTGGGCAGGGTGTACTAAGCATCGCATCGTGGATGAGGTACATCCCGCCACTTACTGAGTACATACCGGCATAAATAACGCCACTATGTACCTAGTAATGCGATTACAAATGCAAAGGACAGCTCTCCCGATAAGAGCTTTTCTTTGTGATAGAGGGATTTCCGGGTTTATGATCCAGAAGTCCCTCTGGTGTCTTACTGCGCATGCCGCGAGGACACTGTGATTGGATCCCTCTCAGTGCAGAATGCGATAAGAAGCCCCTAGGCTTCTACTGGGAAATGCCATTTGAAGATGGCGCAGCCCACGCTACATTTGGAAAATACGGCTAAATTTCGAAAACGGCATTTTACAGATTTTTGGCTGCATTTTTCTTTTAGTACATCCCGCCCATAATGTGTGGTTTTTATTGAAGTTAGTATCATATGTAGCCTACTCTGGATGAACAATATTGCTTATGTTAGTTTCTAGAAGAGAAAGAGTGACAGACACTTATAAGATGTCTTTATATATCTTTCTTAACCTTATTTTTCAATAGAGAAGAATACAATATATTTCAGCATTAATCTGTGGGTATTTGGCTAGTGTCACATAGGCACTTTTCCATCTTCCAGCTTTACAGGTGCTCATTCCTAATATTAGCAGCATTTTATCACAGCTGGATCGGAGCTGCGCTTTACAGCTCACAGCTTATAATGAGAGCTTAAAATGCTCCATGCAACTGTGCCTGCTCAAATATGATGTCTTTCTTTCTATTGGAGAATACAGTAATGGATCCCTCTGGACATTTGTCCAGGACAACTTCTGTCTGCATTTAAAAAAATGTGAGAGCTTAAAGAGCCCCTGTGGAAAAGTAGCACCCATTTCATGAAATGATGACTGATCGATTTAGACAGTGTAATTTCTAAGCCGTGTTCTCTGTGACACAAAACTGGACATATGCTGTAATATATATACGGTAAATCACTGCTACTGCATGTATCACCAGTGCTAAATAAGACTGACCTGCTAAAGCTTCTAGGTCTAACTGTGTCTGAAGATTTGAGTGTGAGATTCTGTGAGAGTCTCTCTGCTAGAGAGGCCCAGATCGTTGGAATTCCTGCCTGGATGCCTTCATACAGCATACACATCACACGGAGGTTGGAAGCAAAGGACTATTCACTGCAACAGTGAGGCTCTGCCCGCGAGGGCCCTTTTCAAGTAAACGTATTGATGATGGGAGTATCTGTATAATAATATACAGAGCTTCTTTGCATTCGGAGGTTGAGGAGTCTGGTACTTTTTTCCAACATGTTTAGTGTTACTGAGATTATGTGCAGTAGGGGATCTATGCATTTGGGGGCTGTGCAATAGCTCTGTACATGGGTTGTGTGCAAATGGAATCGGTATGAAATACCGCCGGCAGTTCGATTCCCGGCAGCGCCTGGCCGACAACAGTAGAGTTCCCGGCAGCGGAAGCCCAACAGCGCTGGAAATCCCAAACGTGGATAGGTAAGTACTAACTAGCCTAACCTAACCCCCTAACCCTAACCCTCCTTAGGGGTGCCTAACCCTAACCTCCTCCCCAAGTGCCTAACCCTAATCCCCCCTCTAAGTGCCTAACCCTAACCACCCCTTCCCCGCTGCCTAAACCTAAATCCCCCGTGGGGGTGGCTAATCCTAAATCCCCCCTAGGGGGTGCCTAACCCTAACCCTCCTACCCTCTAGCCTAACCCTAACCCTCCCGAGGGGTGCCTAACCCTAAGTCCCCCCTGGGTGCCCTAAACCTAACCCTCCCCCCGCGGCAGTCCGCTCGCGGGGCCCGGGATTCCTTTCGATTAGAATGCCGGGCGCCGGGCTCCCAGCATTGGGGAAATGTCAGGCGTCTACATCTAGACGCCCGGCATTTCACCCTCGCCAGGATATGACAGTCGGGAAGCCAGCTGCCGGTATTAAGGCATCCGGCTTCCCGATTGTATGCCGTGTAAATTACCAGGATATGGTTGTCTGTACAATGGGGTGAGTATCTCAATCGGGGGTCGGGGTGGTGGCTGTGGGTCAACGGAAAAGTAGTTACTAATAGGATCTGAGCACTAGGTAACATAATAGAATAATTCTGAGGTTACAGTGCTGGTATAATCGCACACGTACACACACACACTCACATATATACACACACACACTCTCTCTTTCTCTCTCTCTCTGTCTCTTCATGTGTACAGTGATGAGGATATAGGGGCCCCAAAACTGCCACAATGACTAGGTCCATATTTGGTTTTAATATATGTTTAGGTTTCTTCTTTGATGCCTCAATTACTCATACAGTATATGTAAATCCTATTGAATATCACACATTCCTACTGCATACTGTATGTTAGACAGTATTCACTAAACTGGAGTGATACCCAGCACTGGGTGCTAATGGTCCAATTTGACTTTAACTGTCCATATTATTATAATGTGTCTATTTTATGAGTAATATCTCAATATAAATATGAAGGTCTATTAGGGGAATACTGTTTTCAATCTAATGAGGTCTATATATATATATTTTTTTTTTTTTTCACTCTTTTAATTGTGAGATAAATTGTCTTTATTAAATCCGATATATAAATCATTTATAGAATAAAGACATTTTTATACATATATATATTTTTTATAAATTCTTGGAGCCATGACTGATTTCTATATATGTGTGGATTCTGCCGTCTCATGTTACGCCTGTGTGAACAGACACTATTAGAGTGCAAACGCCCCCATTGACAATTATCCATGTATTATTATACATTATTAGGGATCCGTAGATGTATTGGTATTTTTTTTAACTGCAACAAAATGACTGCAACATTAAAATGATACACATATTCTATTATATATCTATAACATCAAGGGTTTTATTTACCTGTTTGTGCTTCCACTGAAAAATATGGTTGTCCTTCGAGAATACTATACACAAGCTTCGCACTATTACCATATGTAGGGTCATCTGCATCTGACGCCGTTACCTGGATTACTGACGTACCTACAGGATACAGAAAGCATCTTATTAACAACAATTTCTTTAACAGTATGAAGCATTTTCACTTTTCAGAACATTATATAATCTCCTCTTTAGCAATTAATTACAGTTATATAGCTTTTATAAGCACTTGGCATCTGGGAGCTTAAACATACCTGAAAGTGATTAAAGCCATTGTATCTCTTCTAAAAGTCAATGCTGGTGCTTCCAATCCAATTGTATTACAATTTGAAGTGTAAATAGTTGAAAACGCAGCTGTGCATTTAATTTAATAATTTAATACTACTAGTTATACAAAAAGAGCCAAAAACCTGTAGACATGTATTTTTCTGTACTCCGCTGGTTACACATAAAGGTTTTTTTAGGGTCTTATACATTGGGCTATATTTACTTAAGTGAAAGTTTTTAGAAATGGAGATGTTGCCCCTAGCAATCAATCAGATTCTACTTAAAATGTAACTAGCACCTTCTAGAACTTCTAAAAACTCTCACTTTAGTAAATATACTCCTTTGTCTCATTTTGAGGAGTGCTGCACACAGCTGTGATTTGTTTGAAAACTCAAGATATAGGCTTATAGTGTATGACTTATTTTTCCAGGTCAGTGAAAAAATGCATCACTGCACTTAAAGACAAATGGGGAGATGTATTAAAACTTGGTGAGAGATAAAGGGGGAGATTTATCAAAGCTAGAGAGGGATTAAGTGGAGAGAGATAAAGTGTTCTATGTATTAAGCTTTGAAGAGAGATAAACTGGAGAGAGATAAAGTACCAACCAATCAGCTCCTATTTGTCATTCTACAGGATGTGATTGAAAGATGACACTTAGGAGCTGATTGGTTGGTACTTCTCTCTCCAAGTGTTGATACATTTCCCCCTCAGGAATTAATCGAACTCAACATGTCAAAGAAAGTTGAGCTTACTTTTAAACCTTAAAAGAAAACACTGAACACAAAGAGATACATCATTTTACTTTCTGAATCTTGAAATTAAAATACTGTGCTCAAATTTCCAATGACACTTTGGGGAGAATTTACGAAGCAGCGGCTTCTGTAAGCTGCTGCTTCCCGACGAGTTGCATATACATATTTAAAATGGCACCCGGAGTCAGTGTACTGTAAAGTCCTGCGTGCTTTAAACTGACTCCGGGTGCCGTTTTAAATAGGTACCTGCAACCTGCCCATTCTCCCCTTTGTTTCAAATAAAACCCAAACATCAAAGGAGCATGCTTAGTTATTGTGGGCCTGATTTAGAGGCGGATGGAGGAGCAGCAGCCAATGGGCTTCCTACTGAGGTGCCAATCTCAACTGCACCATCAGACATTCGAGCAACTCTATGGTTACTCAGAATGGGCTTGGTTCAGAGCTGGACGTAGTTTCGAGTCTTCCGATGTTTTCTCTACTGCGCATACGTCTCAGCTGCACTGTACTCTGCCATAATGGTCTTGTGACAGCAGTCGCGTGTGGACTTAGATGCAGATTGATTTGCAGCCAGTGACCATTGGTAGGAGGTACAGTAACAGGTAGTTAACAGGTAACAGGTAGTGGCAACTAAAACGCAGGCATGTCATGACCCTTTTGGGGGCGTGTTGCAACCAGCGACTGCGTTTTTGGATGCATTGGTTCAGGCCCCCAGCTTCTCAGTTGCGACTAACATTCTGAGCAACCATAGGGTTTCTCAGAGGTCCAATGGATGCAACCGATGTTCCAGGGTTGGCTGGTTTAAATGGTTTTCTTTTTAAATCAACTGTTTTTTTTATTATGCTGTGACTACAGGCACAGTGCTGTGACTTCTTAAAATAAAAAGCCTATTACAAGGGAATCCCCCTAGCAATATTCCACATTCTTGTTGTTTGCGGTCTTCATTTGAGTGAGCTGAACCAATACAGTAAATTCAGACACACCAGATAAATAGGGAAAGTGAACTAGATCAGAGAGGTGCTAATTCTGCCTAGCATCAGCTAAGACTCCACAAACTCCTCCCCTAACAATACTATAGGACAGGAGAAAACTACAACTAACATTCTCAATCTTAAAGGGTAAACAACCCCAACATATTAAACAATACACAGAGAAACAGCTCATGGTTTAATCTCCTTCATGTTTATTTCAATTAAAAACCTTCAGTCCTACTGAGATCAGTAGAAGGGAAAAAACTAAAGGTGGTTACACACTAAGCGATATATCGGACGTTATAACGATTCAATGTGGATTAGAACAATATGTCGACCACATCCCTCAATGTGTACACACTATCATTCATTCATGTGCATCGATGGTTGCATCTTCTGATCTGTTTTGCATGTACGGCAGATCAGAAGATCCGGCAGCTGACACCATGCCTCTGGATGTGGCGGGGGAACAATATATCAGGTCTGTGTGTCTGGACCGCCCGATTTATAACGTGCCATAGCATCTGCCATTGCTAGGTACACACATCATCTAGTATGTATCCAGCATTAGTCTGGCTTTCTTTTGATGAGATTAAAAAATTCTAATAATTTTGGATTGCTAATATTAGAAAGCACTAAAACATAGATGATCAAGGTCTCTAATACATAGCAATGTTTAACAGTATTCATATAATAATAAATTTTTTTCATAAACACATTAATGCAAAACCTGTTTTTTTTCCAACCCTGCAATGTTCCCAATGTTCCTCCGATGCTGTGTCCTCGCACACAAGTGGCGAATCTCAGAAGCCACCGGTGGGCGTCTCTTTACAAATGTCAGCTCCTGCGGCCTTTGCATGTCTTCACAGATCCACTTTGTCCAAAGACGCAGCACAGATCCAATTTACGTCCACCTCTGAATCAGATCCAATGTCCGGCAGTACATGGCCGCTTGTGTTAGTGGAACTGCATCTTTGATGCAGTCTCTGACACTGGCACGCCCCCCGACTTACCCACCAACAAGCCCACCAGTGAAAGCCACCCAGTCAGCACTCGGAAACCTATCAAAACTGCAAAGAATCTGTGTGCAATTCCTAAATGTGTCCGACGGGAGTTATCATCGGGATGCATGAGCAGGGTTTCTCGGACACATGCGTAGATTTAAAACATCAGGTCCTTGTGCCCAATATTCTAAATTCATCCACCTCTGAATCAGGCCTTGTGCTCCAGTTTTCTGGTCATCTCAATGTGTCAGACTCTACGAATATCATTTTTGTTACCTAGGTGACTGCAAGACACTCAAATTAGGCTTTTGAGCACTGATACTCATTTATTTTTCCATTCCACTGTGATATATAATAAGGAAGATATATTATTTTGCCTATTGGTGCAAAGGATCTATTATAAATTAATATAAAAAGTGCATTCATCAGCTAAAAAAAAAAATACAGTCCTAGTAGACTATCCAGTTTTGTGTCTTGTTCCAAATAATAATTTACTTTTCAGGAAAATTTACATACATTAAATTTACTTTTTTCCATTAGTGTAGTAATTTTGGAAATAGACATACCCACACTGGACATCTCTGGTACTGTTGCGTGATAGTTTTCATTTAAGAATTCGGGAGGATTATCATTTATATCCTGGACTTTTACAATAAATTCCGATGGTGGCTCTAGGGGTTTGTTTGTTTCCCGGTCAACTGCCTGTGCCATTAACGTGTACTGGGCTCTTTCTTCTCGGTCCAAGGTCTTTGTTGCGTGAATGTTTCCTGATTTGTCATCGATTACAAAAATGGTCCCAGCACCTTCCCCTGAGAGTATGTACTTAATTTTCCCATCACCGGAATCGACATCTGAGTGAAGCTACAGAAAAAAAAAAGACACAAAATATCAATAAAACACATAATTGTGTGAGGTGGAAGCTGGTAAAACTGTACAATCATCATCAGTACTTATCAATTTAATCAATTGCATATATCTGCACTGTATAGCTGATTAACATGTTAAAGTTAGGATGCAAGAAGCTTTAAGGATTATTTAGTACTACGGCTTAAGCAGCAGACATGTTTAGTAACATACTGTATTCCAGACATTAAGTACATTTGCTGCTGACTAATAATAATAATAATAATAATAGCTAAAGCAGTCTTTCTGTGTGTTAAACTAACATTCTGGAGAATTCAGCATATGAACCTGCTTGTAACCTGTGACCACAGAACAGCACAAAACTCTATTTCTTGTTCTGGCTGTCCTGTGGTTGGGCCTAGTGTCACAGAGCTCTGCCTGCTACTAGGGAGGCCAATCCCGGCTAATTTTTTCAATCCTTGGATACCCTGGATGGAGTTAATCAATGCCGGACACCCACAGCACACAGACTCCAATGCGGGCGGACGCGACCATACAAGGGGGCGAGCTGGTGTGTGGCTGCGCAGCTTGACCTTTATGAAGTCACACGCAGCTGCACAGCTGTAGGAGGCCTGGGGGCAGCATCTGAGCCTACGGAACTAGTGCTCAGCATTGCCCCTGGACTGAAGACAAGCCACGCATTTTAATACAGAAAAACCCAGGATTGGAGGCACCAATCCCGGGATTGAACTCCCGCTGTGTTTTGCCCTAAATCCAGTGATCCTGCCGCTCCCAATCACGGGATTTGCTTCCCTACCCGCTACCAATCACAGCATTGGTCCAACAGAATTGCCCAATGGGAAATTAAGTCGACATCAACCGGGAGGTGCTGTTAATTCTAGGGAGTGGTGACAAAACAAAAACTCCTCCAATCCTCTTTATCATCTATTCCAGTGATTCCCAACCTCGGTCCTCAAGGCACACTAACAGTCCTGGTTTTAGTGATATCCATGATTAAGCACAATTGGTTAAATCAAAATAACTAAGGTACTAATTAAGTCACCTGTGCTCAACTATGGCTATCCTTAAAACCTGGACCGTTAGTGTGCCTTGAGGACCGTGGTTGGGAACCCCTGATCTATTCAATAGTCTATCCTTGAAGTCAGTGAGAAACTTATGGATACAAGGCCTGAATTCTGTGCAAACATACAATTTGAATGACAAATGAAACTAAATTGTTTCCAGTAACTTTTAATTGCTTTTTTTCTGTTCCTTCAGTAATTATTTGTCTTTCTCTTTACAGACCATGAATTCAAGTCATTTTGACTTGAAATAATGATTTATCTTAGACTGATTATGAATGGATGCTTCATTCTATCATTTCACTTATTAGATATGCACCGTCAGAATTGTTGGCAAATACCATGTAGATATAATGTAATTGCACTTTCATTAGCAGGCGCATACATTTATTTCTTTTTTATTTATTTCATTTTTTTTGAGGGGGGAAGAGATCCTGGGCCTGATTCAGAGCCGGACGCTATTTGCGCTCGCTCGTCAAGAAAAAGGGGCGGATATTTAAATAGAGCGCTCACTCTTTGCGGTCTGTTGACGCCTCTATGTCTGAACGAACGAACGAAACATGCGGACGTTTTTTTGTAAAAAACGCCCCCTGGCCGCTCACATCATACGTCATCTCCGCTATTTATTAGATTAATCGAGTACATCGAAAGGCGTATGAACTGCTCGCAGTGCTTGTGGTTGGATTTTCCTACCGCAATCATGCGAACAGTTCAAGCTAAGAAATAACCAAGTGACGTGGTCGATGACGCTGCTTTGTTAATTATGCACACCCTTAAAACGCCCGTTTTGACCATTTGGCACGCCTGCGTTCGGATCTCCACTCCCCGTTTTCAAGCACCTTCCCCTGTTACCACCCACAAACGCCTCATCCTGTCACTCAAATTAGCAGGCATTCACTATTTTGCGAGCACACGATTTTCGGCCGCACTGACTGGTTCGCGCATGCGTACTAAAACCCATACGCATGCGCAGTTGTGTGAACATCGCTCGGAGCGAACGAGCGGCCGCTTACGAGCGGCTCTGAATCAGGCACCCTGTTCCCACTGGGTCACTCTAGATTAATAAATGTGCTTGCAATTGACGTCCCAGATTGTGTTTTTAACTTTTAATGCTGTCACCATTTTATTTTTAATATGCCCCTTTATACTTTTGTAATCAGCTTCTCATTAATTAATTTATTTTTTCTTTCCACCTGGACATTATACTTCCACTACTTGCGCACCCTGCCAGATATAACCTACGCAGTGCGCCCCAGATGGCTGCCTCAGATGTTTTTTTTCTTGGGCAGGATGAACAAACCCGTGGATCTATTTATTCAGTGTATTTCATATTACAAATGTTTCAGTCACCCGTATATGTCATGCCCGATCTGCATCACTGCTTGCTGTATTTGCTATTCCCTGTTTTGTACCATGTACTTCCACCCTGAATGATGCTATACTGGTGTGCTATACCTCCACTGAAGTGCAATTTACCAAAATGTCTGCACCAACCCTGCAATATGCGTACTGTTCTCCCTAGCTTTTGGTGGATTTCAATTATCTCTGTGGTTTTCTATTTTATTGCAAAACCAAATCCCTGTACAATGTACCATGTTTTCTGATGTCTGTAAAGTGACTTTGAGTCCTACGGGAGAAAAGCACTATATAAATAAAATTATTATTATTATTTTAGTTCCTGTCTGAGCAGCATAGATTCAGCAGCAGGGGTTAATTAGGGTGGAAGGAGGCAATGATAAGAGCAGTGATATACAGGAGCAGGAGAGATCAGAGAAAAGACTATTGGAACAGGTATATCCAAAGTCAGAGTAAGACACATGGGGCAAGGTGCCGAGACTGGGGACAGCTACAAATTAATTGGGCCACCTAGACCATGCACCTTTGATGCTGCTTGTACATAGGTCACTATATGACATAGGTCCCCCACACACTGCCACACCAGCACTAGGACTGGCACTGCTCTTGATGGTCCAGATGTTCAGATGTCAGAGGGAAACTAATCAGTAAGAGGTACAGATAGCTTTGATGTGCAATTATTTGCATCTTTCTTCTGATCTCACATTTTGCTTACATTTAGGATGGTGACTGTGTATGCCCAACTAATTCATTAAATGCTAATGACTACAGGAGAAATTTGCTCCCACTTTGTGCTGCTTTTACACCTATCCTGTAATCACTTGATGAGGGGGACGTGTTCCCTGGAACATTGCCTGGGTGTCACCAATGTTTCATAGTAAACTTTTATCACTTGCAGTCGTATTGCGGTTGTCACTTCTATTTCTGCCAGGAAGAATATCACACTAATCACAGCAGGAAGATCCAATCTGCCCTTTTCTTCCATAGATGTTTAGTTTTATTTTCTAACTGTACTAGTAAATATGCCTGGTGACTTCTGTGGATTAAAACATATATCTTGGCAGTTACCTATGCCCCAATTTTCCTAAATGTCCTCCACAGCAACGTTAGCATAACTACTAGCAATGAATAATGTGATGGAACCTATGGTTGGTTGATATATTTTTGCTTTGCCCAATATCAGAAAGACATTACAGAAAGTAATCGTGTAATACCCCACCTTGTCTCACACTATACAGTACATGCGCATGTCATTGCACAGACAGACCACAATTCCCAGCAGCCTCTGTAGCTGCTGAAGAGGTCAGGAGCAGGTCACATGACCAGAGTCAGGTGGGGAGGATTGTGGCCATTGGTCAGGGAGAGTCTGAGGTAACAGTCTGAGATAAGGATGGCCATCGGAGGGGTGTCCATCGATGATTGCCATCAATGGGTCCATCGGTGGTTGCCATCGATGGTACACAAACCCCTCGATGGCCACCTCTGCTGTTGGGAACGGGCCCCGTGGGCCACACAATAAAGGGGGCATAGCTTACCCGCCATTGGGGGGCAGGGCTAAGCTCTGGCCCGTCCAGGAAAAAAAATAGTATTGGCTGCTACTCATACATCGATGGCAAAGAACCATTGGCTATCTGTCATTAGATGTTAAAACTATTTGACATCGGCCATAAACCATCGATGACTAGGCCATCCCTAGTCCAAGAGCAGGACACCGGTGCTGGTAAAAGACTCCTGATAGGACCCAGTGGCTGTGTGACTGTTAGTGAGCCGGCCCATGGAGGAAGAGAGTGGCGTCGCAGACCACCTAATTAGAGTGTACATACACTTTTTAAAAAAGACATAGTATAATAGTTACCGTATACTATTAATCTCTAATGTTGTAATAGTGTGATAGGATTTGTTTATTATAGGGTTATAACAGGGTGATAAAGTCATTCCTTTAGGAACCTGTTAGCTTATAGATCCTTGTTGGAGATAAGTATTTCTTTGTGCATGTATTTTTATTGTGAAACGTTAACTATAGTTAATCCTACAATACAAGCAAAGAAAACGTTCCTGTTCATATCATTTGCTCAAAGTGTGTATTATCAGAAACAATTGTTACTAATTGTAATTGATTGTTGGTGAGAATTTTAGTGGGGAAGTATTACATTATTATTATTGTTTTGCCAGCTATAACTGTACCAGTGATAATATTAATGGTGGGGTAAGAATACACCTGGAATCTCAGTGCGACGACAACAGAACAAAAATAAAAAATAAAAACTTTCATTCTTGTAATGTTTTTTTTTCGAATTATTCTATAAAATAATCTTACGTTTTTTTCTCTCCAAATAACTTGGAACTAAAAAAACACATATCTGGGTCATCTGCTGCACTACACATGCACAAGGCTACAAGCCCATCATCACTAGGGCAGCTAAATATTGCTCAGCTGTCTTGGCAATTTTTATTTTCATAAATATCATTGGAAAGTGATTTTATTATTGCCACGATAAGCAGGGCTAACTAAAAATCAAAGTTATTTCCATAATCAGTCTAATGATATATAAACCCCACAGTGATTTGATATCAGCACTTTTTTTATTATGTATTATAAGGTTGGGTTTAAATTAGTAGTATATCAATTTGGTGTTTAAAAAATGGATTCTGTAAAAAAAAAAAAAATTGAATTCAAGAATCAGGGGTCTATTTAACAAGCAGTGAAAAGTGTGGAGAAGTGGACCAGTGGAGAAGTTGCCCATAGCAACCAATCAGCTCCTACCTATTATTTTCTAGACCGTACTTGATTAATGTTACTTCAAAGCTGTTTGGTTGCTATGGGCAACTTCTCCACTGGTTCACTTCTCCACACTTTTCACTGCTTGATAAATAGACCCCATGAAGTTTTGCTGTATATGCATAGAGACAACTCATAGGGCAGTGTTGGATAACCTTGACACTCCAGCTGTTGTGGAACTATATATCCCAGCATGCCCTGCCACAGTTTTAGCATGCCCTAATAGCAAAACTGTAGCAGTGCATGCTGGGTTATGTAGTTCCATAACAGCTGGAGTGTCAAGGTTAGCCAACACTGTCATAGGGCCTGATTCAGAGATATATGCATTCTGGATCGCTGCTATGTCTTCGGTCTGAGAATTTATGCTAATGCAGCAGGAGCTGCCTTTTGTAAAAATACGCCTACTGTCGGGTTCTCAGATCCGCTGCCTGCATCTGAAGTTGCAGCATCGGATCCACATCATGACCATCGGATGCACCATCTAAGGTGGGCATCTAAGCAACCCTAATGTTGCTCAGAATATCCACCACACCAAAACTGCCGGAACACAGTCACTGGCTTCAAAAACGTAGGCCTCCATTTGAAAGCTGCTCCCCATCTCTGCCCCTAAACGCATGCAGCCTGTCAATCAGGCTGCAGCTAAATCCACACTGCAACCAAAGCCCCAGCATCATTATTTAATTATTATATATTTATTACCAGTTATTTATATAGCGCACACATATTCCGCAGCGCTTTACCGAGAATATTTGGCCATTCACATCAGTCCCTGCCCCAGTGGAGCTTACAATCTATATTCCCTACCACATGTACACACACTAGGGTTAATTTGTTGGGAGCCAATTAACCTACCAGTATATTTTTGGAGTGTGGGAGGAAACCGGAGTACCCGGAGGAAACCCACACAAGCACAGGGAGAATATACAAACTCCACACAGGTAGGGCCGTGGTGAGAATTGAACCCACGACCTCAGTGCTGTGAGGAAGTAATGCTAACCATTACACCGTCTGTGCTGCCCACATCGCGGCACAAGCGCACTGAGAAATGAAATGATTGGTTAATTGCGACCGAATCAGGACTGTATCTGGGTCTGAATCAGACCCATAGAGAGAATCTGTTCACAATGGAATTATTTTTATAATAATGCACCTAAAATAATAAGCTCCTTCCTTACATTTTAAAACTGTATGAAAAAAAGTGATAAATAAATAAAATCTAAGGAAGCGTTAAGTGTGCAATGTCATCAATATTTGTAGAATATGTAGAAGTAAATGAATATCCAGTAATAAATTAGCTAAAAAGTAGTTTAAAATGAGCTATTGCGGCACCACAAAAAAAAAACATTTTTTAAACTGCTTTTTAGCTATTTTATTGCTGCATATTCATTTACACCAACATATTCTACAAATATTGATTGCACTGCGCACTTAGCGCTTCCTTAGAGAATATGTTCAGCTAAGGTTCACAAATCAACATAAAATGCCTTTAGTATACAAAAGTTGCCAACTGCACAGTAATAAACAACATCACAAAGTGTATGCTGCCATTTTATAATCAGTCAGTAAAAGTATACAAATGAGTGGAATTTAATGGTTTTTGTGACTCAATACCTATCCTCCCTTCTAAAGGCGCACATCCATATGCTGCCTAGGGACAGACAGTACAATTACGACATCTTAATCTTACCGTTTTCCCCCATCCCCTGCAGTGCCTACACTGAATGATCAGTCGTTCAGTGTAGGCACCCTCCATCATCCCCAAACATGGCCAATCTGTCGTTATCGGCAGATTACCAGCATGTTCAGGAGATGATTGATGTCGGAAACGACCAGCGGGAACGCGCATCGCTGGTCGTTTTCGACATTTGCATGCCCGATTTGTGCCCGATTAACTAGCGATTGAACGATAACGATGTTCTCGTCCAATTGCTCTGTTTAATCGGGTAGTGGATACCTGCCTTAACTGTCCCAAAGACAGTTCCAATTCTATGAGACTGTTCTACCATCCCATCAACAGCTAGGTAGACTGCTGGTAATGTGGCGCGGTATACCACTGGTGCTTTCAGCAGCATTTTGGTGTGATATAACTGTATTAGACGTGGCCTAGCATTTCAGAGGCTTTATATAATCTGGATAACTAAAAGCTCCTCTACAGTAAATATATTTTCCAGGCACGTTTAAAACATGGCAGTACAGCAAAGGGTGCCCGCTGGGCAATCCTCAGTCATGAGAAGCTAATTTAATATATGCACATTTTATTGCGTTTAACCCTTTCACTGCTGATGGCTTGCCCACATCTGTCTTTATATCATTATTTTACATCTGCCCTCGTCACAATATCAATATCAGTAATATTTATGAACACTACCCATACAAATTATACTTTTTTTTTACAGAAGTTATTGTTTCTGTTGGAAACATCATTACTCTTCTAACATTTATAATTCAACTTGAAAAAAGCTGCCAAAAAGTGTTATTTTTTTTTTTTTTAAATTACAAGAAAGTGAACTAAAAGGTAAATATATGTCTACTTTTTTTAAACACGCCACAAATTATTTTTTGCTAACTTTCGCCATCTTGAACTAAGGACCTGATTCAGAGCTGTTTGCGAGCGCTCGCTCTGAATCAGGGCGGGGATTTATTTATTTTTCTCCAGCCCGCTCGCTAAGCTGCGGGATGGAGATGGTCACGATTATCGCTACC
The DNA here is from genome assembly GCA_031769625.1 of Taudactylus pleione. Taxonomy (NCBI): domain Eukaryota; kingdom Metazoa; phylum Chordata; class Amphibia; order Anura; family Myobatrachidae; genus Taudactylus; species Taudactylus pleione. The sequence continues at coordinate 2,951,295 of JAUIMM010000544.1, forward strand.
ATCGGGTTTGCAGGAGATCCTGTGGTAGGGTCTCAGCTCCCGCAAGCCCGAGTGGACTCCCTGCTCTGATAGAGCAGGAAGTCCACAGGCGCCAGGCATTCCTAAGGAAACGCCTGCATTTGCCTAACTGCCCCCTTCCCCACCTACAAAACGAGGCGAGCTGTCAATCAACATCGACAGCCATCCCATATTGTAGCGAGCCACGGAGTGACTGAACTTCAGTCGCTCGCTGGTGCATGCGCAGGGGGCAAACATCGACCGCGAGCGGGTCTGAATCAGCCCCTGAATGCTTACAATATGTTGGAATAATGTGGTAGCCAAAAAAGACCTACCATTTTTTTAAAGTAGATAACATACCAAATTAAATGAGGGGACACCTGTTTTATTTGACTCAGCATGGGGCATTAGTTCCCCCATCTGTGAAAAATGTAATTTTGTATGAACTGTTTAGTCATTGTCTGTTGACCACCAGATAATAACCACTCAGGGGACACATTGGGCTCCATTTATCAACGAAGCATAACCCCTTTAGCGCTCGCTAAAGGGGTTATGACTTCCTTTCTAAGATTATTGCTGTTGGTTACAGCATCTTTAGATTGCGAGAGTGATGCAGTCCCCATTGCCGGCAATGGGGACCCGGTGCTGCCTTTCCGGTTCCAGCGAAGCCTTTCAGGCACTATCGTGTCCCCGTGTAATGCACATGCAGACCGTCGCGCATGCACATTTCACAATATCCCTGTCGCTGGCAGCGTTAGGCCCAGCGGAGCATAGAGGAGGACCTTGCAGACGAGGAGGACTTCGCTGGACCTCGCCGGAGGGGTAAGTATTGGTAAATAGTAAATACTAAATACCAGTGAATTTTCCATTTGTATCATACATGCTGGTGTTTACCTTTTGTTGATAAATGGGGGCCATTGTTTGTAAGAGTTGACTCCTCCTTTTAAAGCAAGAGTGCTCTCATATGTGTTTGGGCCAGTATGAGAGAGATAGGGCACAATGGGCCTGATACAGAGGTGGACACAGTGTCGATGTCGCATGAGAACGGCTAATGTTTTAAGTCTGCACATGCGTCTGAATCGCACAGCACATGCATCCATATTGCTACTATGTCAGGGAGTCTCCCTGACAATCAGGGAAAGTTGGCAAGTATGGGGTGGTGGCTATTCAGAAGCACAGAGATACTGCATCTTCTGAACACTTAATCACTCAGATTGGAGAATCTGCACCTAGCATGGGGCTGGGGCAAGATTCAATGGTGCAACTGATGGTAGGGACTAAAGACGCACCATGCGGTATTTGAGCATCTAAGACATTTAGGGCCATATTCAATTGCCAGAGTAAAGTCAGTTGCTGGACTGTTCGCCATCATCGCCGCTTTTGGGTGCGAGAAAGTATCGCGATAGTCCCCGCGTTTGCCCGTATTCAACTCCAAATCGGCGAAAATTGGACCCGGTGAAAAATTAAATGAGTGAAAAAAACTGTCATTTTTGGGGAAATCAGCCTGACACCCCCAAAAAATGCCCTGATATGGGGGTTCACTATGGGTACCCCTGAATAGCCCTGCTGAAGGTATTTTGGATCTTTAAATGGTCTCAATAGCTGCTAATTAGTGTCTTTGGGAAAGTGATGAAGAATAGCATTTAGCAGGGTTTTTTTTTCAAAAATAAGTAGTCCCAACAAATTTGGGGTACATGAAAATGGGTGCATGCATGGTTTAAAGTCGCTTAAGTGAAGCTTTAAAAATTGCAAAAAACGCATCTTCAGCAAACACCTGCAATCAAAAAAACACCTCCCCCATACTTGCAGACTCTTCAAAAGTCTATTTCGCTAGTTTTTGCGTTTGTAGCCCCACTTTGTACTTTTTCGCCCCCTTTTTCAAAGTAATTTTTTGGGGTGATTTTTTTTTTTTTAATTGCATTTTTTGATGCAGTTTACCTTTGTGGGACTGTCCAAAGGGTGCAGAGTGGTTTCCGCACCTTTGAACCCCAAAGCCGCAATTCTGCACTATTTTCCGTCGGGTATTCATACGCGAATCTTTTCCACTGGTTACAAGGCGCAAACTTTTCACACCGTCAAAAAGTCTTTGCAATTGAATCGGGCGGAAAGTTTCCGTCTGGCGAAATGACATAATCGGCTAAACTTTCTAGCTGAAAATGGCATTTTGCCGGCAACTGAATACGGCCCTTAAAGTGGGTGTCTCAGTCCTTGCACATTCAGATGCACAGTTGTACAGTAGCATAAAATCACAGATGCAACTGCAACATATGACGCACATACAGCCGCTGCTGCATCCGGCTGAGAATCAGGCTCACACTGTCCTATTGCGCACTGTGTTTAATTAATTGTTTAATTGATTGGGTGCATGTGACTAGAAATATATAGTTCCCATCCCAGGCATTCTGTAGGAATAGGAGTCTGTCACTGATAGCTCTGCTCCAGCATTAGTAGTGAGGAAATCCCAGGGCGTTCATTTCTCAATAATAAATAGTTGGGTTTTTGTTAAATTGATTCATAACAATGAAAATGCTCATACTATGGGGAAAATGTATCAAACCTTCGAGAGATATAAGGGTCCATGTACTATAACGCCACTTCCCGTGGAGATAATGCCGCTCCTTCTTCACCTGCTATCAGTGCGAAGCAGGAGGCAGCTACCGCCGTGGAGAGTGAAGGTAAAGTCAGTCCCGTGGAGGTGTCGCAAAGCTGCACAGCGACTCTTGAATGCGTTGTGTGCATGCGCAACACTTGCGGTGCTGCTTTGTGAGATTTTTTTTTGTACTAGCTTTATTGACAATCAACTGCTAAACAGAAGACTTCTGGATTGCCTCTCTTCAGCTGGATGCCGCTAATGGGACCTACAAGTGAAGATTTCAGTGCTGGAAGAGACGGCTGACGGTAAGTGACATGTCACTTTAGTAACACAGCAGGTTCACTTAACACTGTCATACTGTAGGTACTTATGGCAGTATGATATTCTAGCCTGCTCTTAAGGCTTGCAGGCAGAGAACCCTTTAGTACATATCGATAAGCAATACATACAGGGAGTTTCTCTTCCTTTTTCGTTAGTCCACCTTATCTCCCAGTACAAGGTGTGGGCACACCCTGCACCTATTATTGATACGCCCCTGTGTGCTAGATAAATGACAGTTAGTAGCTTATTGGTTGCTATGGGCATCGTCTCCATTTTTTCCCCCTCAAAGGTTTAATACATCTCCCGCTGTAGATTTTACATGATGGTGCAGGACAACCCAGACTAGGCCTAATGGTAGAGCAGGACATGTCCTTCCAATTGCACAATGATACACTACACACAGAGTATCCATTTTACAGCAGTAATCTCTGAAATTACGTTTGAAAGTATATAAATTACCCAACAAGAACATTTAACTGCATGCAAAGTATTATTTTTTCTTACTGTATAAAGGCATTTATATCCTAAATAAAAATTTACTGGCCCGAAATAATTCTGCTAATGAACATTATACTGATACCCAGCTGAGAATAAACACCAACACAATGAGAACTCCGAAGCAAAGCAGCATGGAATGTATGAACATTGTATAAACGATTCAATCGACTTTCTCCATCCCGGCAGGGGACTGCGCCAGGGATTGTATTGGAAATACATGTATTATTTAATCATGCATAGTGATCCGGGCACTTTTTACATAAATGCTTAACCCTGTCTTAACTTAATGGTTTTAGGCCACTGATAACCCCAATTCTATTGGTTACCACGGTCCTCATTTAGGGCAAAAACATACCGACTTTTATAGTTTGTTTTTATTGACAACATCTCAGGATGGTGGGTTTTTTTTTATCTACTATTGGTAAAAGCACCTTCAAATGCTGTACCCCTTCAAATATTTTCCTTTATTTAAAACAAAATTAAGGAAATACAGGTTGAGTCTCCCATATCCAAATATTCCGAAATACGGAATATTCTGAAATACCTACCGTATATACTCGAGTATAAGTCGACCCGAATATAAACCGAGGTACCTACTTTTACCCAAAAAAACTGGGAAAACTTACTGACTCGAGTATAAGCCTAGTGTGGGAAATGGCAGCAGCTGGTAGTGCCCCCAGTAGTAATTCCCCCTGGTTGTGCCCCCAGTAGTAATCCCTCCTGGTAGTGCCCCCAGTGGTAATTCCCCCTTTCAGTGCCTCCAGTAGTAATCCTCCCCCTCGTAGTACCCCCAGTAGTAATCCCCCTTTTAGTGCCCCCTGTAGTAATCCCCCACTGGTAGTGCCCCCTGTAGTAATCCTCCCCTGGTAGTTCCCCCAGTGTTAATCCCCCCTTTTAGTGCCCCCTGTAGTAATCCCCCCCTGTAGTAATCCCCCCTGGTAGTGCCCCCTGTAGTAATCCGCCCCTTGTAGTTCCCCCAGTGGTAATCCCCCCTTTTAGTGCCCCCTGTAGTAATCGCCCCCTGATAATGCCCCTTGGTAGTGCCCCCTGTAGTAATCGCCCCCTGGTAGTGCCCCCTGATAATGCCCCCTGGTTAGGCCCCCTGTAGTCATCGCCCCCTGGTAGTGCCCCCTGTAGTCCCCCCCCCCTAGTAGAGAGAGACGTGAAAAGAATAAAAAGCCGGAAGATGGCTCCCACAGTGGGAGCAGCAGCAGCCGCTGAGAGTCTGCTGATTACACCAAACACGCAGCTGCCGGCTCCGGCGGCTGTGTGTTTGGCAGTGTGTAGCGCTGACTGAACTCCGTCCGGTCAGCGCTACACTTGACTCGAGTATAAGCCGAGGGGGTACTTTTTCAGCACCTTTTTTGTGCTGAAAAACTCGGCTTATACTCGAGTATATACGGTAATTATCTTGGCATGACTGAGAAAATGAAACCTTTGATTTTTGATGTTTCAATGTACACAAACTTTGTCTAAGGCACAAATTATTAAAAATAATGTATAAAATTAAATTCAGGCTGTGTGTATAAATAAGGTGTATATGAAACATAATTAATTTAATTTCTGTACACAATCTTTGCTTAAGCCACAAAATTATTGAAAATATTGTATAAAATGACCTGCAGGCTGTGTGTATAAGGTGCATATAACACATAAATCCATTCTGTGTGTATATTTTGGCCCCATTCCGAAGAGATTTCATTATGATATGAAAATATTCCAAAATACAGAATATTCCATTATCCAAAATACCCCTGGTCCCAAGCATTTTGGATATGGGAGACTCAACCTGTAAATACATTTAAACTTTTCCAATTCAAAGCCATCTGCAGCTCAATCTAAAACCCCGAATGTTATCAAGTGATAACAGCGTGAAACTGGACAGACAAATGAATAACAAGACTAAACTATAATGAACAATTACCTTTATTGTGTTACACCACTGATAACACAGTAATAAAACATTTATGGGGGCATCTTATTAAAACTTGCTTTTATCGTGATAAAAGTTTGATGGTAATTTTCGGGCTATCCAATTATAGCCTATTTTTTCCGCGTGGAAATTTATTGTTTTCTCGCCTGAAAATAAATAAGATCCTCGAAAAGTCGCAGACCTATGTACTTTTGCGGCAGTGATTGCTATAAAAAAACCTTACTAATCTGGGATTTGGTTTCACCTGGTTTAAATAGCCCCGTCGGCGGTTATTAGCCATGGCAAATTGCTGTGTCTAACAGGATACCGCCCTTAATATCAATTTATATTAGAACAGTAATTGTGAACATTAGTTTTCACATTGTATAGTGCCATATTCCCCTATCTGCGAGTTTTTGCAAAACAATTTACCAGCAGAATCTTGCTTCCCGTGTCCTAATTAGTCTCCTTACCAAATTTGGTAACATTCTGGTTGTTAGATCGAGCTACAGGCAGCTCAGAATAGGGGAAGTTTAATTGTAGCCACCCTGTATACTGTATTATTTTATGTCATTATTCTATACACTTTATTGTAACTCTATTACAATATATTGTTATTTTATCAATGAAACGGAAAGCCCAAAAAATTACATTTATACCTCGCTAGGCGAAGAAAATTAATAATCCTAGTTGTTGTTGAAGCAGTTTTATAAAACAGAGTCTTGAAGAAAGTGTGACATGCAGTAAACAAACATCTATGGCTAACAGAGAGCCACATTACACTAAAATATAATTTTACCCAACAGAAACAATTGGGCTGATTCGGATTTGTATGCAAGCCCACTGGTTTATACAGAAGTCCGATGGTTCTGGGTCTGTGCAGGTGCAGAAGAGGTCCTGTGTGATCGCTTGCAGTCCTTCTGCAGCATGATTGACATGCAGCGGGCGCTTGGGGAGCGGCGACCAGGACCGTTCTACAAAATGGGGGCAATGCCTCGTTTTGTAGGGGTGCAGAAGACACAGTCTTCCTGGACCCAGCAGAGGGGTTCCGACGGCCTGGCTGAGTAAGCTTCAGTTTACACCGACTGGCTGAGGGCGATGTCCATCATGACTGGCCGCTATTGTCGCGACGGACACTGCATTTGGATTCCAGATGCATGTATGAGGTGTCTATGTTCTACAGACACCATCTGCTGCATTTGCATTGTACTTGCACATTGTACTGCTTCCCTGTGGCTGTGCGATAGCGTACAAAATGGAATCAGGCCCAATTTCTGTAGAAAAACTATGTCTTTACTTCGGGCAAATGGTCATAACTTACTGTTTATGGAGGAGGGACATAGCTGCATAGAGATGTGCCTGAACACGCAATAGGCATAACTAGCTGGTCTACATCATATAGGCCCGTATTCAATTTGAGCTGAGCCGCGATACTTTTTCGCCTCCTGGACCTTTTGCCTACATCGCTTGTTTTGCAGGCGGAAAAGTATCGTGTGCGTGTCCGCGTATCGCCGTATTCAATTTGAAAGTATGCGAAAACGGGACCCGGCGAAACTTAAACAACCGGAAAGTACTGTCAGATTTGGGGAAATCAGCCTGACACCCCCAAAAGATGATCTAACATGGGGGTTCCCTATGGTACCACACGATTTGGCTTGCTGAAGGTATTTGGTGTTTTTAAACGGGCTCAATAGCTGCTAAATAGCGTTTTTGTGGTGAAGAATAGTATTCAGGAGGTTTTTTGCAAAATAACTTATCCCAACAAATTTGGGGTACTTGAAAATGGGGGTCAGCATATTTTAAAGTTGTTAAAGATAAATGTAAAAAAATTTGAAAAATCCACCTTCCGCAAGCCCCTGCAATGAAAAAAACACTTGGGGCATACTTGGGGGCCCCCCCAGAGCCAAGTTCGCTAGTTTTAAACTTTGTACCCCAACATTTTTTTTTCACCCCCAAATTCAAAGTGATTTTTTGAGGTGTCCTTAAGTGTTTTTTAAGAAAATATTGACACAGATTACCTTTGGGGGACTGTCTGAAGGCTGCACGGGGATTACCGCAACATTGCACCCTAAAACCCCAATTCTGCACTTTTGCCGCCTGCTATTCATAGGCAAATCTTTTTCGCCTATTACATTGCATTGACTTTCCGCCTAGGCGTAAAGTCTTTCAAATTGAATATGGCGATACTTTTCCGTCTGGCGAAATGATGTCATCGGCGAAAAGTTTTCGCCCGAAACACGCGAAAACGTCTTTTCGCTCCAAATGGAATACAGGCCATAGTTGGGTAGATCAGTGACTTGGCTAATATTGTGCCAATATTCTACTTAGTTGTAGATAGATACATTTGGCAGATGTCAATATGACATCTGATGTCATATGACAAGATGTCAAGATGACTTATATGCCAATAAATCAAGGACAACACAAATAATTGGGCAACATTTTTACTCCCAGGATTGGGCAAATGAGAAAAGTCATCCACTGCAGCTAGAGCAACGGCACCATAGTCAAGATCAATTCAAATAGTTGACCTACATTTTCAAACCTACCATTGGACAAGTGAGAGCATTTACCCTCGCTCTCCATTTATTCAGGCCATACAGTAAGTGATGCTTAACCTGGCAATATTAGAAATTATATAGTGGAACAGCAGTAATGGTAGATGGTTGGTCTGTAACATGATGTATACACTTTTGCAGCGAGCCTCTTTTTCCCACCACCTTGCGTGTGGAGAACCATTAGAACTATACAGTATACTTACCTGGGCTAGAAGCTGAGCCTGTCTGAGTAGAGCCGTGAGCAGGAAAACACTTATTGGTAATCTCGCAATATAATGATTACAGGCCTTATTAAGAGTTGTACGCTAATTGCATCGCAGCTGCATCTTCGTATGCAGCAGCGATGCAAAGTTATGCTAATGCCGCAGGAGGCGTCTTGTGTACATAGACGCCTACTGTCGGCTTTTGTGATCCGCTGCAGCATCCGAGAACACAGCCATGGGATCACTTGCATGAACGTCGGTAACATTCGAGTAATCTTCAGTTTACCCGGGATAGCGGTAAAACCCATGCAGCCAGGGCCAGTGAAGCTGGGTTGAAAGATGCAGACACTGGTCTCGGCACACCCAGAAAACATGGCTGGTGGTCCCATTTTCTGGGAAACTGGCCATCACTGCCCCTTCCACGCCCCCAAATGACCTAGCGGGCACTACGACTATCGCAGACACCGATTGGCACATGCACAGTACAGATCCTGGGCATGTGCCGATCAGCAACCATCAGAGTTGTACGCAAACTTTCGGGTTTGCGGCAACCATACAAATGAAATGACTATGATCCGGGATTGGCCACTCACGACCACTTGACTGGACTATCGGTCACATGGTAGGGTGAATTACGAGCTTATCATGAACGACTGAGGTCAGAATAAAGTGTTTAGGAATGTTTCAATTTTACTCTTTGGATAATTTAGATTAAATAAGATTGCCTTCTTATCTATAAGTATTACTAATGTTTTAAAAGAGAAACGGATGTCCTCTTAGCATACTCCCATTATTTAACAATGGCTAATGAAGCACAGATGAGTGGGATTCCCCAATTAAAGGGGTATAAAAGGGGTCTCTATGGGACATTTTAAACATGCTTCTGAAGAAATTGAATGGGCTTGCTCCAGCGAAACGCTTTAAGCGGTTTTCCCTTACTTTTACTGTATTACTTATTTGGATGTGACTCCTGTAATATTGTGGACTTTGGACCTGCTGATACTCTGTGGACTTTGGACTTACCATTACTTGTGGACACCACTGTTCCACCTGGATTTACAAATACACAGCTACAAGTGGACTGCTCATTCAGCCCTACCATCTGCGGACTTTCGCTAATGGGACTGTTTCCATCCAAATACTAACCACTTGGTAAATATTTGCTGTACTCAACTAAATGACTGTCCTGAAAACAAGTCCTAATTATCAGATAATACAACTTCATTCAGGAGTCCTCCTAGCAGTTGATTTATATAATTGGATTGTATAATGAAGAGCCCTTTATGCTTTTTTTAATTTAAATTATTGTTTTTATTAACATAATAAATATGCTGATATAGCGCCATATTCAATTTGGAGTGAAATTTCGGTTATTGCCGATAACGTCATTTTCGCCTATTTCAATTATCCCCGTATTCAATTACATTGACTTTTCGATGGTGCGAAAAGGCAATGTAAAAAAACGGGGATAAGTTTTCACCAGCCTTTCGCTGGCGAAAAAAAGTGCAGAATTGGGGTGTAGGCTTAAAAAAAATAGCCTGCACCCCTTGGAATGTCCCCTAAAAAGATATGTGTCAAACACAAATTTAAAAAAAAACCGTGACACCCCAAAAAATGACCTTTAACTTTGGGGTAAAAAATAAAATAAAATACAATACACACTTAGAAAACAGACAAATTAAATCCAGAGGGGTTCCCTTATATGCGGCAGGTGTTTTCTTCATTGCCAGAGTAGTGGCAGGTGCATATTTGAAGAATTTTGAAAAATAATTTTAGGGACTTTAAAATATGCTCGCACCCATTTTCATGTACCCCAAATTTGATAGCACAAGTTATTTTTCCCACAAAAAAAACCCTAAGTGCTATTCTGCACCACTTCTTCAATAGCCGCATTTATGCACCTGCCGCGGCTATTACAATCCCCAACTTTCTTCAGCAGGCTAAAATGGGGGTGCCCATAGTGAACCCCCATATCTGGACATCTTTAGGGGGGACCCAGGGACATTTCCCGAAAATTCACGATTTTTTTGCGATACTAACCTTTCCGCCGGCTCCCGTTTTTGCTGCTTCCTAATTGAATACGGGGATAAAGCGGGCACGCGCCCGATACTTTATCCCCGGAAAAGCTGCGATATGGAGCGAAAAGTCCAGCACAGACTTTTCGCTCCCAAATTGAATACCCCCCATAGTGGTTATACATCCATTTCTCATATTTATTAAGTATCATTATTTTATTCTTAGAAGCGCTGGTTCCTATATTTTCTTTCAAAAGTTAGATACATGGCAGCTAATGTGAATGGCTGCCTGTCACAGACATGTCCCTGTGGAGTGCTGCCCAGTGAGTAATTCAGACCACTCTCCCCAGTGTCATGTGCAAAAAAAAAATGTAAGAAAAATCTTTATGCGGAAGAGAGATAAAAATAAACAGCACCATGGTGGCTGCCCTGACTGGGGCACATATAAAGGGGGCGAGGGCCGCAGGGCTGATCTCGACACTGGTACAGAACCAAGAAGTGTTGCAGTGCTTTTGTAGACTAGTCCTTCATGCAACAGATATTTTTTAGAGCAATGTGTCAAGGTAAATAGCCTACTGTACTTCATTCTCTCTAATTTAACTAAGTAGACGTAATTGTAACATTTTATTAATTCCAGTTAATATTGCCAAATATGTAAAAATCATTCAAACAAGTTCTGGCATGTTTTGGCAAATTACAGCAAATCAGACTGAAATGGTAAAGGGGGTTGAAACCTTAAGCAGAAGTTAGCAGGTTAATTGCTGTACTTTTAGCTGTCTGGCGGTCTATTATCTTCTCTAAAACTAGTGAAACCGAGTAATAAGCTAATCAGGAGTCAAACCATCATTAATTACAGTAAGTCAGATTACGGTAAAAGTGATGCTAAATAGAGCACGGTTGAATCTATTTTATCAGCAAAGCGACATTATGGACTAATTATTGGTTGGAAAGGATTGTCAAGTCCATCGAGAGCAGCTGTGTGGTGCAGTATCCTTGAGGCTGGAAATTATTCTATTCTGGAAGGGATGACAGCATTTCAAATAAGCTCTGTCGCTAAATGCAGTATGGGCATGACGTATGACGTTAGTTAGTGGTGTTCTAAAGACGTTTCTATCCAATAACCTTCCCCCCAAGCCAAAAAAAATTGTTCTATTAATGGCTGCCCATTCACTAGGCTAAAATATTGTTCTAGGTATATTTTTGTTGGACCTAGATAAATGTAGCGGAGTATTTTTTATAGCTGAAATTCCCTCATCTCTGTTACATAATTCACATTCCCTATTTGGCGGTTCATGAGCATACAGTATCAGAGAGAAACGGGGAGCTGTATCAAGCTTTGAAAACACATTTAGTGTGAGAAGTTGCCCAAAGCAAACAACCAGCTCCTATCTGTCATTTCACAGTGTGTGCTAGATAAATGACAGTCAGACTTCAGCAGGTCCCCATGACCAAGACGACAGTTTAATGAACTATTCCACAGATAATAAATACCTATAGATCCATAGGTCCATGTTATTCAGCTATCCTATTACTTTCTAATGGTTGAATCTTAACAGGTAAGACGCTGCACATGATGTAAAAAAGGTTCTGTTATACTTAGAGACCATGTGAAGTAAGCTACTCACAAACATGGCATACATGCCTACCATTCTTGAGAGATTGTAGGTCCTGCGCAAGTGGTGTAGATGGTACTGCTTGCCACAGGTATGCTGCTGCACTGGGGGATGCCTGACCTCATCCAGTGGGTAAATACAGAGAAACGTGGGGACCAGATGCTGCGCACAACCTATTTCCTGAACTCTGTATATTCTAAATATACATGCCTACCACCCCGGGATTTGCGGGAGGCTCCCGATTTTTCGGGTAAGCCCCCGCGCCCCCCGGAAGAGTAGGCATTTCAACCGCATTCTGCTCACTTCCTATTAAAGTAGACAGAATAGGGAGACTATTAGTGGCGATCAGCGGCTTTGTCCGTTGGGGGAGGGGCCTAATGATGTGATTATATGATAATCACGTCATTTAACCCTGCCCCTAATTAATGTATGTGCCACCAAAGCCAATTACCGTGAGGGGCGGGGCTTAATGACACAATTTCTCCTCTGGGGAGGAGAAATTCAAAGTCGGTAAGTATGAAACATTGGCTTAAAATGAGTGTGGAAATACACCGCTGTGCCAGATGTCCAGGGGCGTATCTACCCATTGGCCAGGATGGCACTCCCCAGGGGCGGTGACCAAAGGGGGGGCGCCGTCCGGCAGTGCCACCAGCAGCCAAGGGGTGGACAAGTTCAAGGGGTGGACAAGCCAGTGGCGGCTGTGTGTTTGTAATAGCAGCTAGGCAGTGAGAGTCAGACAGACTGTCATTTGCTGCTGCGTCGTCTGCGGAGGGAGCCGGCTGAAGCTCACGCATGAGCTCCGTGTTCCGGCTCCCCCCGCAGCATATGATGTAAGAGACGTCATATACGTCATGACGTCTCTCCCATGCAGGAGAAGAGCGGGCCGGGACTCATAGCAGACAGCGGGGTCGCGTCAGGAGCAGGGATCAGGTAAGATTAATTTTTTTTTGTTCTTTGTGTGTGCGTGTAAGCCTGGCACAGCAGGGCGGGGGCACTGAAATAGGGGATGGGCGCTACTGGGGGCACTTTATGGGGGTGCCCGCTACTGGGGGCACTGTATAGGGGTGGCCACTACTGGGGGCAATTTAGGGGGTTGGCCACTACTGGGGGCACTGTATAGGGGGGGACTACTACTGGGGTCTACTACTAGGGCACTGTATAGGGGGGCTACTACTGGGGGCAATGCAGCATAGGGGGGATTACTACTGGGGGATTACTACTGGGGGCACTGCATAGGGGGGTGCCAGTCCATTACATTGCCAGGTGCGCTTGGATCCCTAGATACACCCCTGCAGATGTCCAAGTGAGTTTTTGTTTTTAAGTATTGCAGAATGTAAAAACTTGAGTAAATGCATCTGTGGACCTACAGTACAGTACATCAGTGTAGCAGTGCAAAACCAACATTGCAGCTATGCAAATATGGTAAGTAACCCTTGCTATAAGTGAAGTGAAATTTTATCTGTTAAAGATTCTAAAGCTGGGTACACACTATACGCGATGTGCAAAGCCCGACGGTCATTCCAATTTCCCTTCATCCCCACAACTAACAACATAGTGCGTACACACTAGGCAATCCTCCAAACCACTGAACGATATACTGTATCTTGCATCATTTGGTTGTTAAATCGTTAACAATATATCGTTTGCTTTTTAAATACCATCCGTCCATCTTAACAATCCAACTTTAAGAAGAGAAAATGGAGGATATGGGAGTGGATAAGGTGACGTCTTCAGAGCCCAGATCGGAAGGACATATCACCTGGCTGTCCAGTTGGGCATACACACTTCACTATTTGTTCAAAATCATTAAAGATATCTTCTCATCTGCCGTGCAGTACATCAGATGAGACGATGCGAGGAACGATGCACAGAAGCGCACAATAGTGCGTACACATTAGATGATGTGGATGATTGTCATTCCAATTCGGCTCAAAATGTTTAAATGTCATCGTCTAGTGTGTAGTGTACCCAGCTTAAAAGGGTTGTTTATGGGTGTGGATGTACAGTATGTTGCTAGTGCTACCCAATACAACTAATCATCATTTAAAAATGTATTTCTCAGTAGATCTTGATAGCAGCAAAAAACCACCATATGGAACAGTAACCATTATGGCTTCATGCTTCTCCAACAGAGCAGCGATCGAGTCACACCCCCCCCCCCCCTGTGCAAATTGGGCATAATGCCTGAACATAATTTAGGAGGGATCACTCTGCATTTTAAGCTGCAAATCCCTGTGCTAAACCCTCTGATAGCTGGTTATTATTATTGCTAACATCACTTCCAAGCCTACTTCTTCTACATATCACAGCTCTACCTCTGTGTGGTCAGGAGGAAGTCTGCCTGGCAGGGAGCACAGCTTGTAGGATAAAACACACTCTCCAGGGTGAAAGGGATCCTATGGGCACTCTGATTTTGTGAAGCTACCAAAGGTGAAGTCCAAGTGGCAAGTGTGGGGTCTGCATTGTATTTCTACTCACAACACAATGGCAGAAGTGGACAGGTTCCAGTAAGAGGTGGGAGTCTCCCAGGCATTCCAGGAGTGATGTCACTACAACCTAGAGGATCAACAGAGTGGTGCAAGCCATAAATATTGGTAATAGCCAACAGCTTGGCTGCCTCCACTTCAAACAATGGGTGCACTTTAAGATACATATAAACAAACATTTATTATTGCATTATATCTACATTCATAAACAAATCAAAACAAAATACAGGTTACTGTACTAAATTACTCATTCTACAAATCACAAAACACACTAATAAACTGACTGGATACAATTATATTGGAGCCAGAGAAACAAACTGTTTCTAGAAACCAAAATTGAAAGAGAAAAGGGAATTTGGGTTCATAAAAGGACTCGTCCTCCAAAAGACAGGTATACAGAGATGTACTATTAATTTGAGCTGCTTCAATATAACTATTATTTTCCACACGGTTGCGCAGCGATAATGTTCCATAAACACATAAAGAAAAATAAATATATCAATTTGGAAAAAAAAGCTACGAATTGAATATACTGCATGATAAATGAGTATTAGACATGAACAAGGCAATATCAGCACCGTGAAAAATGTTTGTAAATTACCATTATCATCTTAAGCATTGTTACATTTTTCTTGGCAATTATTAAGCTCAGTATCTTCATTTGGTATTAAACTGACACGCAATATAGTGAAGGCAAAATAAGTTATAAATAACATCATTAATTCTGTGTGAAAACACTGACTCTATAGTGACACCTGGCGGTCAAAAGACTGTATTACACTACAATAAAAAAAAACTGAAGATGAGCTCATAATGTTAACTGTTTCTTTCCAAACTATTATTCATGTGAGTCTCAATAGATTTAAAAACATATATGCCAATTGCTTTACGTTATTGTTCTCAGTATGTGTCAAATGATCTGTATTCATTAATACCATATTCAATGCAGTACAAATACCAACACATAAAAAGGAATACATTTTGGCACATGTATTAGGTGCTCAGGGAAAAAGAACTGTAATAAAGCCAAATCAGACGGTTCATTTTCCATTAGCGTTTAAAACATAAGCTAACAGCAAACTTAGCTTAGTGGTTACCATTACTGCCTCACAGCACTGTGCTCATGGTTTTAATTCCCATGAAGACCGATCTGTGTGGAGTTTGTATGTTTTCGTTGTGTTTGCATGGGTACTGTACTTTGATTTTTTTTTCCCTCAAACCAAAAACATACTGGTGGGTGAATTGGATTCTGACAAAAAATGAACCTTATTGTATATGTGTGTATGTGGTAGGGAATATAGATTGCAAGCTCCACTGAGGAAGAGACTGATGTGAATGAGCACATATCCTGTATAAAGCACTGTGGAATATGTGCGCACTATATACCTATTATATTAAATAAAGCAAACATCTGACTGGCAGTTATGGGTTGCAGCAACACATATTCCCTGTGCATTCATTCTTATAAATTCCCCCAAATATACTCCATCGTATAGCACAACCCAATGATCATGTATTCACAGTACAACTTCCGAGTCCAGACATTCCCAGAATGCTTTGCAAACATGTCAAGGTTCTTACCCGTCCAACAAGCACAGGATCCGGTCCAGTATATTCCTCTATTACAAAAAATTGATTCCATACCCATCCCCTCTTGGACCTATGTAAGACTTGTCCTTCCTTGCCCTTTTCGTGGTGTCCATGAAATGATTGCCTTAATTTATTGCCTCTCCTTGTTGTTGTGATGTGACTACAGTATGCGATGCCCAGGCATAGAAGAATGCCATGTAAACATAAGTTCTTCTTCATTTTTGGTAATGTTGATTCAACAGTCCTTGATCCCTATTCCAAGCCAATTCAAGAGAGTCTAATAGGAATTCCAATATGTAAATGTCGTCCCATAGATTATACCCATAACGCACTTCTCCTTTCTTTCCGATTATCCTCCGTTGATCCTGAATAAAAGAGAAAAGTCAGGTAAATATTTTTGATGTGTTCAGGAAATACTCATAAGGCAAGGAACATTAGGTCTGATTCAGAGGTGGATGTCTTTGTGCGCAGAGCGACTTTATTCTAATGCCACAGTAGTTGGGCTTCCTACTTAGGCGATGCACTGGCAGCTGCTCTAAGCTGCCGCTTTGCATAAATAGACACGCCATCGGTCGCATCATCAGACACTGCACCAGCCCTATGGAGGGACAGTATGTCTGTCTGAACATGGCTGCGGTGCCAACACAACTGTGATAAAAGAAGCTATCACTGGCCGCGAGATGCCTGCCTCTGGCCAGCCACCCCTCTGTTACCTCGCACCGAAATTGCCTCTCTCTGCATCTGAGTATGTTCTGCGACTCCCAGCTGAACCATCAAAATGTATGCTCTGGTGGTTCAGACGCCTGCACTGACTACTTGCGTCTAACATCACCACTGGGCCATCTTTGAATCAGGCCCATTGGCTGAGATGAAAGAACAAATTATAGTACCACTTACTGTATGACCACCACTTACACGTGTTTTGCAATGTACATAAATGTGTAGGTTAAACTATGGCGTGGATATTATACATCGATATCATACAATATAATGCATTGTATATGTACTGCATTCAAATATCAAAGAATGTGTGGCATTTGAGAACAGCTAAGAGTAGAATGAAGCCTATGGAAACTTTGTGTTTGCACCAGTTTTGTTTAACATTTTACAACACTTTTTAGTTTTGTGATATCAGCCCCTTCCCCCCAATATCCATGTACATCATATAAGCTACATAATGGTAAGGAGTTGCCGGATTTCACCCTGATCTCTTCCTTCTCTGTTACTGATAGAGTTTAATAACTATTGTAAACAGGGTAAAGGCAGAATAGATACTTTTGTAGTTTATGAAGAAATGCCACCCTTGCCCCTGTACATCTGTAACGAGGAATGGCAGGGTAATTACAAACGTTATATTCTCCCTATAACTAGGAATCAGCTTAAATCAAATTAGTACATCTCAGTGTTATTTAGTTTAGAAGAACAATTGAGAAAATAAAATCACACTGTACATGCAAGCAGGAAGAGTTTTTCTTAGGATAGCTCCAGAAAAATCAGCAGTGTTGGCAACCAGAACAGGCGGACAGGAAGGGCAAGCCCCACTTTTCAAAGCAGCCTGGAGAATAGTCCTTGGGGGTTGTAGTAAAGGAGACAACCACATTTACAGAAGATGTTTCTCCAGGCAGATTTGTTTATTTCCTTTCTCCTGAAATACAGCAGACTTACTGTATAGATTTAATGGTTTCCAAAACACAGATCTGAGTTTTACTGTTGCTGTACCTAAGAACAATATGCACAGGGTATCGGTGGGTGCACCCGCTATGGGGCATCGAGATAAGGGAGGCTGGAAGACTGGTGATTCACAAGAACCATAAGTACAACTAATACAGACAGAATATAAATTCACAGAGATTCATAATTACAATGAGCAGTTAATATAATTATGTGTCATACTTGCTCGCTCTCCCCCCAGAACTTTGCGGAGGCTCCTGATTTTTTTGGGTAGCACTCCCACCCCGCAACCACGGAGTAGAAAGCACTTTTCCTAGAGAAGTGGACAAATTGGGAGGGATCTTAACTGGAACTAGCGAATCAGTGAAGAGGAGACTTGACCTAATGACACAAACTATGATAATCTCATCATTTGATCCCGCACCTATTTAATTATGCATAATTCGTTGAATTTTGCAGCAAGGGGGTACATCCTAATGATGCAAATAGTCCAGCCCTGTTCCCATCACTGTCCCATCTGTGTCTGGAAATTAATTCTAATAGTAGACAAGTATGTGTAGAATACTCTAGACAAAGGGGAGAGGGCCCTGGTCATATGAGCTTACAATCTATAGGGGATATAGATGGACACTATGGGAGAAGATGGCAAAATTGCCCTAGAAAATATATTTGTTTGTAGCTGAAGATGCCCTTTACCACAAGAAAAAGATCCCAGCTCTTTGGGAAGGGTATTATTTAAAAACAATCCTTTTCTCATGGCAGTAACTTCTTGATGGAAAGCCATAGCAGGGTTTTAATGACTAGACACTTCTCCGTGCAAATTGTCATATCTGCATACATTTCCCTTCTTTTGTTTGTACATCAAATAAACCTCATGTGAAGCTTCATTAACAATACAATAAATGAAAGCAGCTCCATAAACAAGGCTGTTACATTTTATGCAGACGCTAATGGGCTGAGTGTTAAGACTCAGACATGCCAAGTGCAACTAAGAGGGTCAGCTTAATGCACAGATCCCACTCCCTTTCTACTGGCATTAATGTAGTGAACAAACAAGCATGCAAAGGTACTTATTATGAATAAATTACTGCAGAAAAGAGTATTGTAGAAATAAATCTCTCATGTGTAACAAAGAAACATGAGTTTCAAGATCATAACAAAGTATGTATGTGTGTACACAGCGTACGCCCACTGTACCTTCAGTTCTAGCTGGAATTATACTCAGTAATAACATTAAATTACATTTATTGCTGCAAATTTTGAAGCCGTTACCAATCTAAGTAACTGTAGTGTGAAAGATGACACATTAAAAATACATTCAGTCGGTAACAATAAAAGAGAGCGGTATCATGTTGCAACTAAACTGACTTTAAATATTTTGTTGCTTGAATTAGGAAAACTCAGCTGCAAGATATTGTGGCACAAAAACTAAAGGGGTTTCCACCTTCAGATGAATTTAATTTATTGGCTGGAATGTGCCCTTCTGCAACCTTTATTAATAGGCTGCTTTTCTTTCTAGCTCCTTTCTGTGATTTTTGTGCCATGAGTTTATATCAACCAGAGGTATTTGTCTCTGTTGCCCTTGGATATGATGCAGCTCTGCTGAGTTCCCTTCATCGTGTATAGTTGTCTCCAGTGAGCAGCTTTGTGTCATATCCCAGGGCAACAAAAATAAGAAGCTGTGCCTGATGCCATAGATACAGGTTTCAATGCATTTAATGAATGATGCAGGATAACAATGGGACATGCAGGGCTAGTTTTATAGAAGAATACGGGATGCCCTATAATGAGAAACTCTAATGCAGCCATCTTAGTTATTGGCAAGGCCGTAACTAGAGATGTTCGAATGGTGCCATCGCACAGGGTGCAGGGCCCTGGGATCGACACCTTTGCTGCCCCACAGCCCCTGAATCTGGCTAGCAGGGTGCCCATAACGGCTCCCTGAAGCTTTCTTAGCTGCTGCAGTGCCACCGGCATGCACCCTGCAGCTTGTACAGCTTCTCTGAACATCTTCAGGACACTTTGGCCAGTGCCATACTTCCCCATATTGGCAGCCTCACCCTCTTGGTTCAATGTCATGACATCATGCGTGGGGGGAGTTATCGTAAAAATATATGAAGTTTACTATTATAGTCTAAATTAATGGGTTCCTATCATGTTGGTACATCTAATAGAGATTGAGGGCCCCATTTACAAACGAAAAATAACCCCTTTAGCGCTCGCTAAAGGGGTTATGCCAGGTTTCTGTATTTAGTAAACAGAGGTAATCTTAGATTACTGCTGTTTTTACAGCATCACTCTCGCCATCTTTTAGATGGCGAGAGTGATGCAGGCCCCATTGCCGGCATTGGAGACCCGGCGGTGCCTTTCCGGCTTCAGCGAAGCCTTCCAGGTACTGCCAGGTCTCCCTGTCATGCACATGCACAGACGGACCGTCGCGCATGCGCATAACACTGGAGGCCCGTCGCTGGCAGCGTTAGGCTGCCAGCAACCCAGCGGCGGACCCTGCCGAGGACTTAGACTTCACGGGACCTCGCCGGAGGGGTAAGTATTACTAAATACCAGTGGAATTTTCGTTTGTATCACAGTGATACTAAACAAAAATATCTGCTGGTATTTCGTTTCGTTTGTAAATGGGGCCCTAACAATGTATCACAAGCAAATAAAAAAGCAGTGCATTCATGTATTGTGAAACAATCAAGATAATCCTCTCATTCAAATAAAATTCTTCTAATGAGGAATGCTTTAAAAACGTCCATAACTCTCCTCTCTACTCTCCCATTGAGAATACCTTAAAAAAAAAAATTCTGCCATTTAAAAGTTATTAATTAACATGACATCACAACCACTACCCACCCAATCACCCCCTAATGTGGTGAGGTTTGTGAAATAACAGTGATGGCTATGACTATTGCCCCACTTCTCATTTATTTTGGTAATCACCATCTTCCCCAGCACAAAGTAATGCAATCAGCCTAGGTGTAAGGTAAAGATTAACATATACTCCCAACAGTCAAGACATTTGTGAGACAATCAGTTCCCAGTGGTTAATTGTAGTGGTCTGGGCAGAAACAAAGGCACACTAATTTATCTAGACTTCCCATCTGGAACGTTATGGTAGCTATACTGTATAATTAAAGTGTTCCCCATACTTGATCATATGTGGTGCTTATAATATAGTGATAAAAGAACTGATTAAATAACCTGAGGCATCACTTTTACACTAGCAGGCAGATTCACAGAACCGATCACACGATAATAATAACTGCTGTTACAGTCTGTCAATGTATCAAATACATTTAAACAGTAATATAACCAGAACCAGTTAGCATAAGGCACGGAAAATGATCATGTATTTTACAAAAGCCAACCACAAAAGTTGCTATATATATATTTATTTATTTAATTTAAACCCCTTATTGCAGAACATATAACTTTCATTCTGAACACTTCCTACTATGATGCCATACAAATAAGTTGTGACAGAGAAGCATGGAGTATATATATATATATATATATATATATATATATATTATAAATAAAGTAATATATTGCTACATCCTGCCATTTTCTAGTGCTATTTAGAAAATGACAGCAACATTTGTTTTACTCACTCTAGGCATTTCTCATAATTGTTTCCCAATGGAATCTCTTCTGTATTTGAGCTGTTGCAATTTCTTAAGTGACTTAAGGCATCGGTAAACTCTAGGGGGAGTGATGTTGCCCATAGTGACCAATCAGATTCTAGCTATTATCTTCTAGAAGGTGCTAGTTAAATGTTAAGTAGAATCTGATTGGTTGCTCTGGGCAACATCACTTCTAAAACTCACTTCTAAAAACTCTCACTTTAGTAAATTTATCCCTAGCTGTCTAACAGTTGGGACAAGGCATGCTGGGACTCATAGTTACGCTATCGCTGAGCACCCAAACATTACACACAGTACACATTACAGACATTAACAAGCTAGCCGGGTGCCCTGTGCACAGGGAAGTACAGCATTGCTGCCTGGAGGAGTGTTCTGAGGTCACATTGAGCAGCTGCACAGACTGCAAGACGGCAGTGCAGCTGCAATATTGGCTGCAGGCTGCTGTTTCAGACACCCTGATAGCAGTTATCAGGGGCATTGGGGACAGTGACATGCTGCCCCCAAGGCCCTCCGCCCTGTGCAACGACACATGTCACATACAGTACCTCTAGTTACGGCCATGCTCCCCCTGCCCGCACAAGGAGAAGTGCACTTGCCCTACCGGGGTTTTTGTGAAACTCTACAAATTGATTCTACAGCAAGTATTTTTATATCACTCCACAAAACACTTTAAATGCTCATTACAATTATCGTACTTTGCAGACACGTATTACGGGATCAGTGTCCTTGAAAAGCACATTAAATTCACCATATTAAACAAAGTCTCTGCAGAGAAGAGCACCCTCTAACTGCACATAAAATCACCATATTTAGCAAAGGCGTCTTTGACAGAGCAGGATATCAAAATAGCCATGGAACGCATCCATCATTAACAATGATGATTTAATTCTCTGTGTGTGACTAACACTAGTTTAAGGCTCGTGACACATTTTCAGAATAATTCTAACAAAGTAAGAAAATGTTTCATATACTGTAGGTCCAATATAGAAACGCGAGATCACAAAACATTTTTTCTGCTACTGAATAATTTATATTTCAGCAGAAGATAACTCATAAGGCTGAAATGTACAGCACACCAATCAGACATATGCTTTCAACTTGTGGCATATTGATGAAAGCTAATTGACAATTAATAGATCCCAGTAGTGTAGCTTTGCTCTATTATACCCCTTTCAGACATGCCGAGAATCCCGGGAATTTGGCCTGCCTCAGCCAAATTCTCGGGTTGCCGCGTATGTCTGAAAGGTACCTACCCGGGAACACGTTCCCGGGTAGCCAACCCTTCAATAGACCAGGGAATTTCCCGGGACTTAAGTCCCGGGAAATTACCCTTCTTATGTCTGAATGGTGCTAACCGGGAGTTTACTGCTCTAAGGCTGCTCCAAGCAGCATTTACATTGATTTGGCAGTGCAGAGCGTCCTGTAGGATTCCCAGTGCTGCTGCTTTGAGTTGGCAGCGTGGACGTTCAGCACTACTGCTTTGAGTTGGCAGCGCAGAGCATCCTATAGGACGCTCAGAACTGCTGCTCACCAGCGCTGGACGCCGGGGACACCTACTGGTGAGTCTCTGGCACATTTAAATAATTTAATAATAATAAAAGAAAATGCCTGTAGTGATTGGTCGGCTGCCTGCTGCATGATGATGACATTATCAGCGGCAGCCGGAGAGGGGATAGGCTACGAAGGGCAGAGGAGAGGCACTTAATATTAAAAACTAAAAAACCCTGCTTATGTCTGAAAGGGGTCTACCTGGGAATTTCCCGAGTAGACGCTGTAGTGTGAAAGGGGGGTCTCGACCAAATACCCGGGAATTTGCACAGGAGAAATTCCCGGGTCGTATGTCTGAAAGGGGTATTACTGAAAAAGCTCCACTCGATCACCAAAATATTATATTAGTAAAGTTCAATTTTGGATGTTTTATGCAAGCCGATTTTTTATGACAATGGGCTGTGCAATACCGTACAACTAATATGCTAATGCAGCCGGGGGCGTCTGGTGTAAATAGACAGTTCCTGACCATAGTGTAGATCCGAGCAGAGGCGTCACCCGCCTGGGTGATACCCGGGGCGGCTGGACTGAGACGGGAGCGTGGCTTTGCAGTAAGGGGGCGTGGCCATGACTCGCGAAGCCACGCTGCCTTGTGTGCTGATCTTGGGGGCGTTATCGCCTCCCATTCTCGGCATACAGTGGGCTTCCCCAGTGCTCCTGCAGCTGCTGGGGCAGCTCACAGTCTCTCCCTTGCCTCTCTCCGTGTCCTGGCTTCAAGGTGACATCATCCGATGGGGTAGTACCAAAATAGCAGAGCAGCTCTACAATTTTGGTGTCACCCCCTCGGATGGTGTAACCCAGTGCGGCCCGCATCCCCCTAGTGATGCCAGTGGATCCGAGTGCTGCGTCCAAAGATGTGGCATCGGCAATCTGAGTAATCGCCCATTTTCCTGTCCTCTCCCCACCCCCAAACGTCTGCAGCCTGTCAATCATACTGCGGCTATAGGGAACTGTGAATGACCTTGCAGAGGGAGACCTGCACATGCGTAGTACAGATCCTGTGCATGCACAGGTATCTCACAATCGGTGTTGTATACTATAATAAAAATGGCTATCTATGGGGGAGGGGCATTTTTGGAAAACTGTGTAAATAAAGATGATTGCATCCAATCATATCAGTTTTTCTAGTATAGTTTAGTAGCTTAAGGCTAACCTATGATTGGTTGCTGCCTACGGCACACCAGGGCCGCATAAAATAATTTTAAACTGGGTACACACTAGTAGGATGACAGATCAACCTCCCGGCCAATCTGTCATCCTATCTGGGGTTTGGTAAGTGCATACACACTTACTAATTGTCTGCCCAATGTATCGTGTCTGATATCACAACTTGGTGGGCATTTACATTAGGGATGTGCGCCGGACCATTTTTGCCGTATTTGGATTTATATTTGGTTCTAATTCGTCGTCCGGATTTGGATTTGTCAAACTGCGGTGACTGGCTTTGGATTTGGATTTGGATTTTTTTACAAAAATTGACAAAAAAAGCTAAAATCATATAAATTGGTCTTTTTTTTCTTCCTAGAGTATTATTAACCTCAATAACATTAATTTCCAGTCAATTTAGACCATATCACAGCTTATAATATTGTTTTCAACATTATTGGCCAAAGGTTGCAGTGAGCTGACTGGTTACTAAGCGACAAAGCAGCGGCACAACGACACAGACACCACAGTATAAAGCACATCTATGACACATTGCCACACAGCAGTGGCAGAAATGAAAAGTAGTGCACCCACCCAGTGGGTACGGCCAGCAGAGTCACAGTACTTGTTTACATAGTGGGCTACGGCCCAAGGAGTCACAGTGCACAATCTTATTCACATTACACCGCACATAGGGCCTGATTCACATTACACCATAAAGTAGTGTCTCTTATTTATGTTACGACACACAGTAGTGCCCCTTTTACACAATGTCCACAGTAGTGCCCCTTTTACACAATGCCCACAGTAGTGCCCCTTTTACACAATGCCCACAGTAGCGGTGTCCCTTACACAATGCCCCCAGCAGTGGTGCCCCCTATGCAGTCCCCTTAGTAGTAGGGTCCCCTATGCAGTGCCCCCAGTAGAATGCCCCCCAGTAGTATGCCCCCCATTTGCAGGCCCCCCCAGTAGTATGCCCCCCATTAGCATGCCACCCAGTAGTATGCCCCCCATTAGCAGCCCCCCCCAGTAGTATGCCCCCCATTAGCAGCCCCCCCCAGTAGTATGGCCCCCCCAGTAGTAGGCTGCCCCAGTAGCAGGCCCCCCCAGTAGTAGGCTGCCCCAGTAGTAGCCCCCCCTGTAGTATGCCCCCCCCTGTAGTAAGCCCCCCCTGTAGTAGTAAGCCCCCCCAGTAGTAGTAAGCCCCCCCAGTAGTATGCCCCCCCCAGTAGTATGGCCCCTCAGTAGTATGGCCCCCCCAGTAGCAGACCCCCCCCAGTAGCAGACCACCCCCCAGTAGTAAGCCCCCCCAAGTAGTATAGCCCCGCAGTAGTATGGACCCCCAGTAGCAGACCCCCCTAGTAGCAGACCCCCCCAGTAGTATAGCCCCCTCCAGTAGTATAGCCACCCCCAGTAGCAGACCCCCCCAGTAGTATAGCCCCCCCCAGTAGCAGGCCCCCCAGTAGTATGGACCCCCAGTAGCAGACCCCCCCCAGTAGCGCCCGCGGCCCTTGCACAAGTGAAAAAAAAAAAAAAACACTTACCTGTATCCCCGCTCCCGCGCCGTCCGCTCTGCTGTCACATGCTGAGGAGGGAGCCGGAAGACAGAGCTCATGTGTGAGCTCCAGCCGGCTCCCTCCGTGCAGCAGCCAATGAGAGTCTGTGTGACTCTCATTGGCTGCTGTAACAAACACACAGCTGCCGCTGGCGGCTGTGTGTTTGTATCTGTGTAGGGCAGAGCGCTATCACAGCGCTCTACCCTACACAATAGGAGCCCTGATGTTGGATTCTCGAATGGGGATCCGAGTCAGGCGGGGAACACCCGAACAGGGTTCGGGTGGACTCGGATCCCCAATGTTCGGAGCGGTTTGGATTCCACAGAATCCGAACCGCTCATCTCTAATTTACATGTACTCACCCAGTTGTGATGTCAGTCACCGGCGGCCTCTGCAGCAAGTATGAGGCCGGTCGACTGACCACCCATACACACAGCACAATGTGCAGATATATCGCCCATCGGCTGTGCCCACGATATAGCGGCCAGTGTGTAACCAGCATTAGCCTCCAGTGTAGCATCTTTGTAGAGCAAAAGGCAGTGCTGTGAGAACATTTCAGTTCCTCTATAGTTTCTAACTAGACTGCTTTTCTCCTCAGCAATTGCTTGTTAATTGCCAGAAGTTGTCTACAAAATAAAAAAATAAATTGTTTTGGGTGTGAAAGTTAAATTAAACAGTCACTTAATGTACTTGTTTGCCACGAAGAAAACAGCTTTTCTCAATGACGGCTAAGAAGTTGACATACTGAAATGTAGAATAAATTAATCAGGAATTGAAATGTGTGAGGTGTTGAGAAAACAATGAGAAGAGTTAGTATAATGAAAAGCGTGCCATGTTATCTTTATAGTAGAATTGTCTATACACCCTATGAGGCCATTTTTCCTTTACTTAGGGGTATATTTACTAAAGTGCAGGATTTTAGAAGTGGAGATGTTGCCCATAGTAACCAATCAGATTCTACTTATCAATTATCTAGCACCTTCTAGAGGATAATTGCTAGAATCTGATTGGTTGCTATGGGCAACAACTCCACTTCTAAAAACTGGCACTTTAGTAAATATACCCCTCAGTGTCTCTATGCACCTGTTTCATCTGTGTGCAACCCAATGTTGCCTACTCTCCCTGGAACATCTGGGAGACCCCCGAATGTCAGGTAGCTCTATCATCCTCCCGAATCGGCCCACTTCACAAGTGAAGGGGGTGGTCAGAGGATTGAAGACCTGATTTGTGGCCTTCAGAATCGTGGGGTGGGGGCACACCTTCCGCCTGCACCTGCGCTCTGCAAGCATGGCCTAAAAACATATTACTTATTTTATTTAAAAAATATTAAAGTTATAATACATTAAATTATAGGTTGAGTCTCCCATATCAAAAATGTTTGGGACCAGGGGTATTTTGGATAACTGAATATTCCATATTTTGGAATAATTGCATACCATAATGAAACATCATGGGAATAGGATTTAAATATACATACAGAATGCATTTATGTGTTATATACACCTTATACACACAGCCTGCATACATATACAATATTTTCAATAATTTTGTGGCTCAAACAAAATTTGTGTACAGAAATTAAATTCATTTATGTTTCATATACACCTTATGCACACAGCCTGAAGGAATTGTATACAATATTTGTAATAATTTGTGCCTTAGACAAAGTTTCTGTACATTGAACCATCAAAAATCAAAGGTTTCATTATCTCGGTCATGCCAAAAAAAATCCGTATTTCGGAATATTCTGTATTTCAGAATATATGGATAAGGGAGACTCAACCTGTACTAATATTTAATATTTTTGTTTCATGAACTTCTGACATTTCCCTTTTCCACGGCTTCACCATTTGTTTTATTTTAGCATTCCACCGATTGCTTATATCATAGATGAAGGGGCTCGATTAATTTTGTCTTCTCCTGGTACAGTATGTGGTCTGGGCTGACTTGGATTATACCCTAATGCCCATGTGACAGACAGACCTGCATTTTCTGCACCCCAGTGTGGTATGTGATTGCCAGAATTAGATGTGGCTTGCATGAATTTGTGAGTTTTGCAATGTGCCCCAATCAAGAAGAGAGAAATTGCTGTACTCTATATGTGCCTATATACTTAGAGCAGGTGAGCCTCTCTTACCCACTTACCTGGCACGGTCACATGGGATGTGACCACAGCCAGCTGGGCTTTCACCGACATGGCCGCATACCATTCAACTGTGCCGTCGGCATCTGTCCCACTACTGTAAAAGATGAAATTTGTTCTGCACATGTGCATAACATATTTCCCATGCTGCTCAGGCCCCCTGGGAATGATTTTGTGGTTTGTGACAGACACCACTACCGAAATTGTGCCCCAGTTTTCTGCGTGAACGGCACTCTGGGGTGCATGCACCGGAATCAAAAGTGTGAAGATGAAGAGTCCCCCCTGAGCCACGCACTGCTGCGCTGTGTTGGATGTTATGGGGGGGTAATGTCAGAGGAGGAGAATTTATTACCCCACTTTATAATCATTGATGGGATTTGTATGTACTGTGTATATATGCAGTATATATATAGAGAGAGAGGGAGAGAGAGAGAGAGGGTGACTATTGATGCATGGGGAGTTACTAACAGGATGGGTACTTATGGACATTGGTGAGTTAAAGGGCTCTGCCACTTTGGATATTTTACCACTAGGAAGTGATGAAAATGCAAAATCTGGATCTATTGCCCATGAAGGGTCTGTTAAAACTCAGGGTGTGAGGTTAGGTACAATTGCAATAGGGTACAATGGAGATGGGGGGATATTTTTTTTTTTCAATAACATCTATAAATGCATTTTGAAAAATACATTCTGAAGTTAATTATCCAACAAAACATAAAATGTGACAATTTCTGAATGTTTTTGGGGTAAAAATTAGCCAGTTAAACGATTAAAATGAAAAGGAACCTCACAGTTTGAAATTTATGACTAAGGTTGAAAGATCAAAAAAGAGGATGACATTAATGAACCAGCTTTTAGGACCTGTGCTTTATATAACTGAGAGCTGTGCCCCTTATTACCGGAAAACAAATGATGCTGGGAAACAAATTGCGGACTGCCGGTCTGTCAATCACGCAGTTTGTAATCGTTTTGCACACACATAATGAAAGGCATCCGAGCAGCTCTTAAAATCCATAACAATGACCCCAAAACATCTTTGTGTACAGCGATTCCTTTTCCAGTGGAGCAGCCTGGCACCTCTCCAGAAGATGAATGTCAGAATATATTGTGATGCAGGGAGCGATTGAAATTGCGGAAAGGTTTTTTTCATTTGCTATTTTCGGTATTGGTTTTTTCAGCTATTTTACTCTGGGGATTTGCATAAAAGCACACCTGTGTTCAGTATTCCTACATGCAGATCAATCAATTTAGCTCATCTTAATTCTAGTCCTCCCCTCATGGTACACTAACAGGCAAAGGCTATTATCTTTCTGAGAGCATAAAGGCCATAGAATAAACGGGAGGAAAGCAGAATGCCAGATTCTAGTTTCCTGCTGCTTCAGAACCTCTTCTAATGCAGAATGGAAATTGAAAACCCTGAGGAATTAGTCATTTTAAAACAATAAATATAAATTCTTTGCTTAAAAAGGAGATTTAATAGATTTCAAAATGCAGAGTTATACTACTATTGTGCATAAATACTGCACGCATTTGGCAGTTATTCATGTACGTTGATGGCAGCGAGCTATAGGCATTCTGGCTTTTCTCAGACACACCATGACTAACAATACTGCTAATTTTTCTTCATGTATCATAGAGATGCACAGGAAAATCTGTAATGTTGGGGGTTGGAGGTCATGGGGTGCACTAGGCTGATGCACTGTGGGGTCCGGCAGGGATTGCCGAAGGGGGGATGTAATACATCTCATCGGTAGTGCTTCCGGCTTTGCCTCGGTAAAGAGGAGAAGGACATAGAGATATAATGGCACGATCCTTGCCACTATAATACATATTTCCCAGTGTTCGTGAATTTGCAAACCCGTATGTGTAATAAAGCAATCAAACCTACTTTACACAGCTCAGCTGATTTTGTATAATCCACATCTATTTTGTGCTGCATAATGTAATTGTTTCAAGACATAACTAGATTTCTGTTTCAGTTTTCCTAGTATCAAATTTTTTACTATATACTGTGAGGTCTTTGAATTATTTAATTGAAGTTAATTCATACGTAGATCCAATCTATAAATAACTCTATAGAGTAAATGGAGGTACCTCATCCCTTTTTCTATAGTTACCTTATTTACTGTATTTCAAATGTTCCCAAACTCTGCCATTACAGTCCACGTTTTAAGGATATTCATACTTGAACACTGGTGACTTAATTAGTACCTCAGTCAATTTGATTAAACCATCTGGACTAAAGCATGGATATCCTTAAAACCTGGACTATAATGGCAGAGTTTGGGAACCTCTGCTGTATTTAAAGGTAATCCTTAGAGCAATTCAGTATTGCTGTACTTTTTAAAACCTCAAAACTCTACCGTGCTTGCATAGTGTTTGTACCCCGACAAGCACAACAAAGTGGCATAAATTGGTATATTGCACTGGTTCTCAACTCCCATCCTCAAATACCCCCAACAGGTCATGTTTTCAGGATTTCTGTTAGTGGAAATAGATGAGATAATTACTGACCCAGCAAAATAAAATCAAGTCACCTGTAAATGATTAAAGAAATCCATAAAATATGGCCGGTTGGTGGTACTTAAGTACTGGAGTTGAAACCCCTGGTACTGTATATTGTATTGTGGCCAGGAAAACTGATTATTTTATCGAATACCAAATTGTTATTAAAAAAGAAATAGATACACCAAGAAATTGGAGGAGCATTCATTTAAAAAAAAAATTATATTTCAGTAAAATCACAGTGAATGTTCTAGATGTTGGATACATAAATAAATGTACATTTCAAGTAATACAAACAAAAAGGATCATTAGGTAAAATTTGTTAAAGAAAATAAAGTAACAACTCAGATTGACAAGATAAATTGTTTCAAATTGATGCAATTTATATATTTTTTTATAAATGTTACTTGAATTATATTTACTTGCAAACTAAGCATGGATTCTGCATGTATTATAATAAGTGGCTCCTGAGCTAGCATGCAAATGCATATAAAGGTGTTTTTGCGCTTTCTATCACCTCCAACACAGGGTGAGATAGCGATAGTTTATTACAAATGTCTGCTGCATTTCATCCCATACAGGTAGGTAGCTGTCAATGACAAAATCTAATTCAAATTAGAATGAATTAAATGGTTTTAAATGGACTAAAATACTCTGTTTGTGAAATAAAGGGAATTAGCCCATTAAAATGTAACCTTCGGGCAGGATTTACACAGGCAGAGATTTTGTTGGTGTAAAAATGTAGGCTTTAATTTATTACCAGTTATTTATATAGTGCACACATATTATGCAGTGCTTTATAGAGAATGTTTGGCCATTCACATCAGTCCCTGCCCCAGTGGAGTTTACAATCCATATTCCCTATTACATGTACATACATACATACACACTAGGGTTCATTTTTGTTGGGGAGCCAATTAACCTACCAGTATATGTGTGGAGTGTGGGAGGACATCAAAGTACCCAGAGGAAACCCACGCAAGCACAGGGAGAATATATAAACTCCACACAGTTATGGTCCGTGGTAGGATTCAAACCCAAGATCTCATTCATTAGAAATCTGTGGCAACCCCGTGATGTGCTAATGAATAATTAGACTCTCAGCTATAGGTTCAGCATGCATTATGGTCATCCCCAATGTGTGTGAGGTCACATTGTCCCTCATGTCTAAGTCATATGACTACTCCTAGTTAATTGATAAGTTGATTTCCTAAATATGGGTACAGCAGCACTAAATGACTGTATTCACTCTGTGTAGACAACATTTGTGTTTTAAATCTTAAGGTGTTCGTGTTAAAAAAAATATAACATGTTTTTCTATATAGAGTATTTCTGTTCTTGTGCTAGGGCAGCACAGACGGTGTAATGGTTAGCATTACTGCCTCACAGCACTGAGGTCGTGGGTTCAATTTCCATTACGGCCCTAACTGTGTGGAGTTTGTATGTTCTCCATGTGCTTGCGTGTGTTTCCTCCAGATGCTCCGGTTTCCTCGCACACTCCTAAAATATACTGGGAGGTTAATTGGCTCCCAACAAAATTGCCCCTAGTGTGTATGTGTGTGATAGGGAATATAGATTGTGAGCTCCACTGGGGCAGGGACGGATGTGAATGGCTAAATACTCTCTGTAAAGCGCTGGGGAATATGTGTGCGCTATATAAATAACTGGTAATAATAATAATAGTGAATTCTGCCCGCAGCAAGCCTCACACTAAACAGTGCGGCTCTCCTACGTGCAGCTGATGTTATAGGCTAACTGCTGACATCACATAAAAACATGATACAAACTTTGCAATATGAAAAATTCCTTTTGTTTATTTGGGATGTAGTCACCACCTTGGCGCAGACAATGCCAGCAGACAGAATCCCGGCGCCAGAATCCCGACAACAGTTAGAATCCGGGCTCCAGAATCCCGCCGGCTGCAATTCGATGGTGAGTATTAGATTTAGGGTTAGGTTTAGGGTAAAGCTGCATATCCACTACACGATATAATGAACGATTGAACGATAATGATATCATTATCATTCATTTGTTCATTATACTGTGCAGTGGACATTGAGCCCACACTGAATGATATATATCATTCAGTGCCGGCACCCTCCCTCATCCCCGAACCTGCTGAACCTGACGATATTGTTGGGTTGGACAGCAGGTTTGGGTGATGAGCGACGCATCAACGACCAGCGGGAGCGCGCATCACTGGTCGTTGACGGCATATCCACTGTACGATATTGTGGACGATGAACGATAATGATATCATTATCGTTCAAATCGTCAGATTTATCTTGTAGTGGATATGCACCTTAAGTGGTGAGGGTTAGGCACTAGGGGCAGGGTTAGGGTTAGGATGTGGGAGGGAAGGGTTAGGGTCAAGCTGCCAGGGGGGATGGTTAGTGTTTGGCTGCAGGAGGGGAAACTAGGTGTTAGGCTGCGGGAAGAGTGAGCTAGGGGAAGGGTTAGAATACTTACCTATATGCATCAGAATTTCCGTCGAGATTCTGACCGACGGCATTATCAGCAATGTCTGTTCATATTGAAAATGACTGCCTTTATACTGCTGATCAGCAAACCCAACTCACATATTAACTTATGCATTCCTGGAAAAATAATATCACTTTCTCTCTGAAATTCTCTTTGAAGTATTCATAAAAATGTATCTGGGCCCAAAGCTGAATGTGAAATGTGATAATATATTCCTGAAAACCACCAGTCTAGCTGTATACCCAGGAAACTATGACCAGCAGCACCCCAAAAACATCAGAAGATTTTGTCAATGGCATCAGCAAGACCCAGGGGTATATTTACTGAAGTGCGGGTTTTTAGAAGTGGAGTTGTTGCCCATAACAACCAATCAGATTCTAGCATTTATCTAGCAGCTTCTAACAGATAATACCTAGAATCTTAACGGTTGCTATGGGCAACATCTCTACTTCTAAAAATTCTCTTCTAAATATACCCCCCAGTATTGATTATACCAGTATTACCACCATATTGATTATGTCAGCATAACCCCATATTGATTATACCAGCATTATGCCATATTGTTTATACCAATATTACCACTATATTGATTATGCCAGTATTTTCCCCATATTGCTTATACCAGCATTACGCCGTATTGATTACACCAGTATTACAACCATATTGCTTACACCAGTATTACCTCCATATTGACTATACCAGCATTACGCCATATTGATTACACTAGAATCACCACCATATTGACTATACCAGTATTACAACCATATTGCTTACACCAGTATTACCCCCATTTTGACTATACCAGCATTACGCTGTATTTATTATTCCAGTATTACCACCATTTTGATTATGCCAGCATAACCCTATATTGATTATACCAGTATTACCCCATATTGATTATACCAGCATTGCTCCATATTGATTACACCAGTATTACCCCCATATTTATTATACCAGTATTACCATATTGATTACACCAGTATTACCACCGTATTGATTATACCAGTATTACCTCCATATTGATTATACCAGTATTACCACCATATTGATTATACCAGTATTACCACCATATTGATTATACCAGTATTACCACCATATTGATTATACCAGTATTACCACCGTATTGGTAATACCAGCAGGAACTCAGCCATTGCTATTCTCCCACCTACTGGCCAATCCTTCACTGGTGAAGATATAAATGACAACTCAGCTTCAAACCTGTTCTTCATACTGTGTTTTTGTTCTTATAGCGCCTTATTTTCTTGTGTGTCTTCTTTTTAATATTTATTTTGTTTGTGTAGCATTACATTACTGTTAGTGCAGGAAAAAACTCAAATATCTTATGGAGAACCTCTGTTAGCATTAGTAACTAAACACACTATAGTTCTATGTGCACAATAAGAAGATATTATCTTTAGAAAGCTGTTTAGTTTATATGTGTCTAAATAGCGCTGTCAGGGGCAGCAAGTTACCTAAATGTTTATACAGACCATATCACTGTAAGTAAACCATACCCCCAGGCAGGCCTAATCTCACATGACACCACTGGCCTTTTTGTTTTGTGGTGCTAGGTAGTTTTATAAGCACATCGGAATGGTGGGTATTATTTCGGAATAACCGATGTGAAATGGACAGTCTTATGCACAAAGCAGCAGCTGAATCCTGCATTGTACTTGCACGATAAAAAGATTACTGGGCCTGAAAATCAGAGAACCGAAAATCTCACAGCTTCTTAGGCTTGTAACTGAAAGAGCCATTGTAACGTCACTACAAATCCTGCGATCCCCAGACACTCGACAACTAAAGCAACGTTCAATAGAATTTTTGTGTTAAACAAAACTCCCCTTGTCCATCAAAGAGCTTATCTGTGTGATTTACAAATGTCTTTTATTGTCCCCAATATAATTCCCTAATAAAAAGCTGCGGCTACATAGATACAGTATATACCATTGCTTGGCATATTGAAAGAATTTACGACTTCAGATACATGATGTACGCATATGTTTGACCTCTATATAAGATCTTCAGTTCAACTAATTTCCTATGCAGTATTCTACTGTGTTCCCAGGACCCCATAGCTGTCACTCTGCTTTGGACAAGTTTTCTTAAGGGGTAGTCATCTGAATATGGATAACCGCTTTAATAAAATGATTCTATAGGCCTGATTCAAAGATGTATGCTATTCCGATATTTACGGAGTTAATCGATAATCGGCAATCTGACCGTGACCTGAGTTGCTCGGCTTATGCATCAAAGTCCATTACTATAGTCAGGGTGATTGACAGTCGGGCTCCATTTGGGGAGGTATGAGGGAGTGGCAGCAAAAAACGCAGGCGCATTTTTGCGGAGGTTTGCAGCCTGCGTCTGCAATCCAGTACGCAGATAACATGGCTCCGGCGTCTCAGTACACGCAGCCATTCTCAGTAGCCATAGGGTTACTCAGTAGGCCAATCAGAGGATCTGTGACTGATGCTGCATCTTTGCACGCAGTCAATACAAATCCCAGCGGCTGCGACAGTTGCATATTTTCACACAGCAGCTGCATACAAAGACTGAGAGGCAATGGCATTAGCGTACATTACTGATACAACCCCCATGTGTAGAAATCTTTTGCAACCTGTAGCATGTTTGCCTACTTTTCAAAAAGCATTTGAGGGAGATGGTGAAAGCTACACCTATAAGCGCGGCGGTAAAGTGGGCGTGTGCTGCTACATCTGAGAGGCGTGTCATAACATTAACTTCCAGACAAATGTATACGAGCCCCAAAGCAGTTGGTAAGATCTTCTTGTTGATGGAAACACACTGATACTTTTTAGGGTTTGCTTATGTATTGTGTATTACAAGGGGTTACATATAAGTGGCCAAGAGTAACCTTATATGAAAATGCATGTAGCCATAGGGATCATTGTGCCGTATAGCCAATAGATCACATTTGATCACCAGGGGGAGATTGTGTGGCTGAGAGATGCAGGGGAAAGGAAGTTACACAGGGGGAATGAGTTTGGTTGAACCGCTGTTGTATAATGATGACATTCTTAATATTCCTACACAAGCAGGCATCTTCCGGACCATGTGACATGAATAGTGAATATTGACTCGAATAGTGAATACTGACTCAAGACACCGTCTGCCCAGGGAGGATACATTTCTTTAACCACATTGTGAGAAACCACCGTATAGGTAAGGTGCATATGGAATGGAAAGGAATGTTCCCAGAGTGACGAGAAACGGGTGGCGTGTCATGTTGACACGCCCTATGTTCAGTGGCCATGCCCCTTTGGTATGTGACTACGCCCATTTTTTTTGCTGCGCACCTTCGGCAATCAGAGAGAGTTGGCAAGTATGATCTGTAGCTACCAAGCAGATGATTTTACTGATGCTTAGAAATAGAAAGCAAACATTGTTTACTGATTAGTTACAGTGTAAAACAATTACTTAATTAGGGGGATCTGTATCAAACCTTCCAAAGAGAGCAGGTGGAGACGTTACCCATAACAGCCAATCAGATTATAGTTTTCATAGAATGTACTACTGTAGACAAATGATTTGTAGAATCTGATTGGTTCCTAAGGGAAACCTCTCCACTTGCCCTCATAATTTTTGTTCTGATTTACACAAGTAATCATTTGGTTAATTACTGCAGAAAACTGGTTGTGACATGGACAGTATTATGTAAATTGGATACAGTAACATATCTATTGCCATATGATGTTGCCTTTTTTTTCAATAGCAAGAGATGATTGACCTGCGCTACTGAATCACATTCCTGTTTTCTTGAGGTGTGAGGCCTGGGTTGCTGATTTGGGTGGTTGTGGATCTTCCCTCATTAAATCCACTTAGTTCTGCAAGATAGTTTGTTGTACATAAGCGCTACTAGACCCTTTTAGATTAGTTTAGTGCATTTAAGGTAGGGATGTGCAGGCTTGGATTAGTTCGGATTTTCCTGCCAAGTTCTGATTTTTCCCGCCAAAAATCGGGTCTCAGAAAGAGGCAAAACGTCATGGACAAACATCATCATTCTTGGACAAAAATCAATGAAAGATGATGTTTGCCCATGAAAGATGACGTTTTGCCTCTTTTTGGTGGGAAAAATCTGAATTTGGCGGGAAAATCCGAACTAATCCGAGCCTGCACATCCCTAATTTAAAGTCAAATGTTAAAATTGTGGGGAGGCCTTATATCCTGGTTGCAGTGTTCAATTTGAGTAATTAACTATACAGACTTTCAATCAATCAATTACCTACTCTCTCGGAAGTTATGGGAGTCTCCCATTTTTTTGGGTAGTCCCCCGCACTCCCAGAAGAGTGGGTGGAACTTCCACATCCCCCCGACTTCCTAGTGAAGTAGGCAGGATGGGGAGATAAGTCGGCAGGGAGGGGCGGGGCTAAAAATGCAGCAACCAAATAATTTTAGACTATCCCCAACCTCACAGACCTGCAAACCACGGCATTTTGCCAGGGTGGGGCCTAATGACGTAAAAAGCCTGCCAATGCTTCCTAAATGGTCAGCTACATCTCATCTCTGGACTTCTCCCGAAGAGGAGAATAAAGATATTGGCAAGTTTTCATATATGTACACATATTTATCTAACTTTTAATACTGATTGGCTTGCTGTAGTGTCCCCGTACCTTTCCCAATGATTGTAACATTTCATGTATACACATGGTTAGTGGTGGCGCTAGCACAGATATTGGTGGTACGGCACAAGCTGTCTCCTATGAATGCTTTAATATCAAATCCACTTCAGAGATATGCTGTAAATACATTTATAACTGTCTGTTCTATATTTACAGTGTACGGATTAAAGTGAATAGAAAAATAAACCAAA
Organism: Taudactylus pleione; assembly: GCA_031769625.1. Classification (NCBI taxonomy): domain Eukaryota; kingdom Metazoa; phylum Chordata; class Amphibia; order Anura; family Myobatrachidae; genus Taudactylus; species Taudactylus pleione. The sequence goes on from JAUIMM010000544.1 coordinate 2,988,606, forward strand.
TGTGGAATTCTAGCCCAGTGCTGATAGAATCCAAAAATCCAAAACAATTGAGGGACTTGCCTAACTAACCCCTTCAGTACCGCATGTGTTTTACTTCCTGTGCCGTGGTCTATTGGGGTTCATTTTATTTTATTTTATTTGTATATTTAATCAACCAAACTCTGTTTGTGAACAAAAATAGTCATAGAGACACCTATCTATTGCTGCTTCTTATTTTTACACAGTTAAACGAAACCCCAAATTTATTCTACACCTTTTAACATTTATAGGAAGATGTAATTTATTTATTTTAATAGAAATTATTATCACTACAAGGGGGCAGATGTACTAAGTCTTGGAGAGTGATAAAGTGGAGAGAGATATAAAGTACAAGTCAATCAGCTCCTAGCTGTCACTACAGGCTGTGTTTGAAAAATGACAGGAGCTGATTCGCTGATACTTTGTCTCCATCCACTTGATCACGCTCTAACGCTTAGGACATCTGGCCCTTAAGTAGGGATGTGCGTGGACAATCGTGTTTTAGTTTTGGCAAAACCACCCTCAAGTGTTTTGGTTCTTTTCTGTTTTGGTTTTGGATGTATTTAAAATTCATAACAAAATCATGTAATTTGGACCAGTTTACATGCCATCCAAAACCTGAGATCGATTTTTTAAATCCATGTTCGAACTTACAGCAGATCTGAGTTGGGACTCGGATCTACTCGAAACCCCAAAGTGATTCTAGCCAGGACGCGATTCAACTCAAAACCCCAAAGTTTGGGAAGAAAACCGAACCAGACATCTCTACTATTTCTCTACTAAAAGTGTTATAATACATTTATAGGGCTCAATCCAATTAGCTGCGAAGAGTGCGAGTTGCCGTTGACACGATGTTAAAATGCCAGCAACGGCACCGTATCTCGCACCCCTCATGGCCAGCCCTATGGGGCTGCAAGCTTTTTTGTGCAAGTTCAGGTTGCCGCAAAGTGCGGCTGTTGCCGCGATGACTCGCACCTGAGAGATCATTGCGACTAATTGGATTGACCCCATAGAATTTTTATCTTATTTTTTGTACTCATTATTATTATTATTACTCCATAAGGGGAAACATTGCTATCAATATTACTTTTAGCACAGAAAACACATGCAAAACTTAAGCACAGATGTTTATGGCTCTAACACTAGGGCTTGTTCTGGAGAGCCTCTATGCCAGTGATTCCCAACCTCGGTCCTCAAGGCACACTAACAGTCCTGGTTTTAGTGATATCCACGCTTGCGCACAGATGGTTGAATCAAAATAACTGAGGTACTAATTAAGTCACCTGTGCTCAAGTATGGCTATCCTTAAAACCTGGACTGTTAGTGTGCCTTGAGGACCGTGGTTGGGAACCCCTGCTCTATGCGTTATACTAGATCCAGGTCTCTCCTCCCCTGGTAATGACATCACTGAAAGAGAAAAGGAGAAGGTGTACCAATCACTTCCTACACAGGGAAATCTAATGACTGGGAACCAGCTTGTACACATGAACCAGAGTACAGTATGTCAGTGACAGTCTGTTCCCTGTGCAAGGACTAGACCAGGACATAACTATATGCCATATTGCCTGGTGAACACAGTTACAGTGCAGCAGGATGTACTATTATATCCTGTTATGGGAATGAGATAAGCTGGTCAGTGGCCACACTCACAAAGATGCTGCCATTCAGCTAGAAAGCCAAGCTTCACTGCCTAAAGTGGTCACATTTACAGCGTACACTGATAGTGTGGACAAAAGATGACCAAATACAAACACAAAGGTCTTTTAATTGGATATTTAGATTGTGTTGGGCCATTTAACCTATACCTTTAAGTGCGCCCAGAACCGCATAGTCAGCATGATTAGGTATAGTTGTTGTGACTGAGGCCTCACATCACTACTCTGTGCTCTTAATACTTATTATGGTGATGCTCCAATTAGCACCATTTTCGCCATATCAACATCTATGCACACATTATCGGGACAAAAGTAGTCCCAACCCTAATACATCCAATCTCTGGTCCCTGATCTACATAAACCACACCCTCAAGGAGAAATGCCCTCATTTGATTGAATTCTCATCCCTTTCAAGACCTTCAATAACTCATGGATATGCAGGAGTTAGCTGAGCTGAAACACTCTAATGTAACCATTGGTTACAGGTAGTTATGGCCACAATGAACTAAACATCAATGGTTGATGGATTTTAACCATCGGAGGAAGCCATCGATAGTTCTGGTCTGTGCATGTGCAAAGGCTTGGGGACTGTGGTCCATGTATCCTCACTTCTTAAATGTGAAATAGACATATGACTTCCCTCAGCAATGGCAGTGACTATTTAGCATTAGGGTTGGAGCTAGCATTATGGATAGAATTACAATAAAAAGACACTGTCAACAAGTCAACAATGTCGACATTACGTCAATGTCAAACGTAGTTAATGTCGGCATTATGAACACATCAACATTGTTAAAATCGACATTACAACCAGGTCAACACAGCATTTCGTCATGTCGACCTAACGGATGTCAATATTTTGAATATCCACATAATATACCACACGCAAAAACACTGACCTTTTTAAGGAACTTTGGTGAACAACAAAAATTGTTTTCACTTTATATTTTGATATTAGATTACTTGAAATTGATTCTAGGAGAACGCACCCGATATATCAGCAATTTCAATGCATTCTCCCAGCAGACAAGCAGACATCTGCAGCAAGCTTCTGAAAAAAGCTTTACACTCCTCGGTGTAATAGATCTGCTGTTTGTAATCTTCAATCCGAACGACCAAACCCAAATCTGTCAGGAATCTCAGACAAGTGAAACAGTAGTTATCTCACTGACTCCATTTTAAGAGCTAAGGATTTATTACTTGTCATTTACTCAATTATCATCCTGGAAGACAAATGTCTCCATCACTGAAACAACAATAATAATTTGTATCCTGCACATTGCCTTGTAATTCTATTCAGTCAGCAACACACTGCATTATGTCAGCCTGTAATTTCTGGAGGCAGGAGTTTTATTTTTTTTAAAACAATACGGATCCTTTAGGATTTGCAAATAAATAGCTGCTTCTTGATTTGTACACATGCACCTAATTCTACAGGGCTGTGAATCAACCTGGAAATCCAAAGGGTGGAAAGATTGAATATGTCACTTCAAAGTATTTTAAAGGAGTAGAGCTTTACCCAAATGTTGATTTTTAAGGGGCGATCAGGACAAGTTTGAGTGGACTGGACATGGTTAAGGCAGATTTGGACTTTGCTAAGGCAAACTGGGCAGAGTTTAGACATGTGGCGTCACTAGAGGGGTGCAGACCGCACTAGGTGTCATCTTCCAAGGGAGGGTGACACCAAAATGCAGAGCAGCTCTGCTATTTTTGTGTCACCCTTTTGGATGGTGTCACCGAGCAGCGCTGCAGCAGCGGTGATGGATGACGCACGCAAAAGTGAAAGCAGTGGTCGCCCGTTTGCATATCACCCAACATGACCCATCCAGGAGGGACAAAATGCTCTGCTCCTGACCTCCCTCTTTATTTATGATTGCCGTCACTAATTAATTGATAAGAAAGGTATTTCACCACAGGTGGAAGTCCATGAACAGGGCAGGTCTCCCAGCAAAAAAATTGCATCGTTTGCAGATGGTACAAAACGCAGCTGCCAGGCTTTTAACCAACCAGCCACGTTTCAGCCACATAACACCCATTCTCTTCCCCCTTCACTGGCTGCCTGTCAGATGGCGAATTGTTTTCAAGACTGGCTTACTAACTTACAAAGTCCTACATGACCGTGGCCCAGGGTACCTGAAGCAGCTTCTGATTCCTTACCGTCCCTCTCGATTATTGCGATCTGTTGACGAAGGACTATTAACAGTACCTAGAATCTCACGGAATTTGTCTGGGGGTCGAGCTTTCAGTTTTGTGGCTCCAACCTTTTGGAACTCACTTCCCCGCACAGTTCGAAAGGCCTCCACTCTAGAATCCTTCAAAAATAGACTCAAGACTCACCTATTCACCAAAGCATTTCACTAATGCCCCTTGTTTAAGCTTATTTTGTATTTTGTACTGTAAATGTAAAGCACTTTGAGTCCTTTAGGAGAAAAGCGCTATATAAATAAAATTATTATTATTATTTTGTCCCTCCTGGAATGGGTCATGTTGGGAGGGGTGCGTCTGCGAGTTTATGCAAATGGAATACAACATCATTCCCTTGTGTACATCCTTGTGGCCAAATGTACAAGGCCTGAAATGCCCACTATTATTGCCTATGCATGCTGTAATACAGATTGGTGCATCTTAATATGTCACCATCACTAGTACCATCTAAAATTGCACCAGCCCTATGGTAGGTGTAGTGTCACCATCTGACATACCCTTCTATGCTGAGAATGCGGTCGTTCGCAATGACATATTGCGACACTCCAAAAATATGCCAACTGAACAGTCCATTTTTGCACGCACTTCTAGCAGCCTCCCAATCACTGCCCAGGAACGTCCATCATTTTCCACCTGAGAACTGTCCTAAATTCTCTTTCTCCACCCCATGACTCCATAGAATAATTAAACAAGCAAATATAATTTTTGCACGTGGGTGCAGTTGGTGCTGAGCAGGAACAACAACCACCCTACTCATCCCATCAAACACTTGCAAACCTACAGCAACATGATTAGTAAATTAAAGTGTTGTCCATAAATTAAATACCGTATGTCATCTTTTTCTTTTTGGAGTATAGTATATATGTTTTCAGGCTATTCTGTATATATGTTCCAGGCAAAGTGTTAAAGTCTGGCTCTGTATACAACTGAATTGTTTTTTGTAAAACACACAAGGCTGGGACCTGAAAATGGCTATGGCCTGAATCATCCCTTGTATGCACTCTCCCTGCTCTCTGTGCTCCCATGACCTCTTCCATATACCTAAAGGTACTCAGGAGTCATACAGGGAGCTCAGGCATAGCTGCCTGTCATTTTCAAATAAAATCACATTAAGAGGAAAAAATGCCAGGATTAGAGTCAGGGTTCCATTAAAATGACACTCTGCTATGACTGTGAGCATTGTGCCTGTTGCTGAGTATACCTAGTAAGTTATGTTGGACACCAGGATCGAGAGGTTACACAAAGGGGGCTCATACAGGGATGGATTCAGAGGTGATAGCAAATAATATAAATAAACAAAAATCAATTTGCTCATGGAACAACCCATGTTACAATGCAACGGGTGCAAATGCCTTTATTTTTCATACATACTGGCTGCTTTTGCATGTAGCAATAATACTCGGCAGCTTTATTTTTACATTGACATTTATAATTATGTTAGGGGCAGCTTTATTTTTACACTGATATTATACTTTATACTATAACTATGTTATGGTATGTCCTCCCCAACTATAAATCTACCTGCACATTTTACATCTGTTCCAGCTGCAGCACAACATGTTTTTACTGAGGTGCAGATCGTACATTTTCTTGATCCTTTTTTTTTTTGCTCCTAGTTCTGAATCATGTCTAATATTCATGTTGTGTTTGATAGATCATATTTATTGTGTGCTTTATTGTTTAGATCGATAGAGATAGATCGATAAATAGACAGACAGACAGACAGACAGACAGACAGACAGACAGATAGATAGATAGATAGATAGATAGATAGATAGATAGATAGATAGATAGATAGATAATGATATGAGATAGATAGATAGATAGATAGATAGATAGATAGATAGATAGATAGATAGATAGATAGATAATGATATGAGATAGATAGATAGATAGATAATATGAGATAGATAGATAGATAGAAAGATAGATAGATAGATAATGATATGAGATAGATAAATAGATAGATAGATAGAGATATGAGAGATATAGATAGGTAGATAGATAGATAGATAGATAGATAATGATATGAGATAGATAGATAGATAGATAGATAGATAGATAGATAGATAGATAGATAATGATATGAGATAGATAGATAGATAGATAGATAATATGAGATAGATAGATAGATAGATAGAAAGATAGATAGATAATGATATGAGATAGATAAATAGATAGATAGATAGAGATATGAGAGATATAGATAGATAGATAGATAGATAGATAGATAGATAGATAGATAGATAGTGATATGAAATAGATAGATAGATAGATAGATAGATAGATAGATAGATAGATAGATAGATAGATAGTGATATGAAATAGATAGATAGATAGATAGATAGATAGATAGATAGATAGATAGATAGATAGATAGATAGATAGATAGATAGTGATATGAAATAGATAGATAGACAGACAGACAGACAGATAGATAGATAGATAGATAGATAGATAGATAGATAGATAGATAGATAGATAGATAGGAGATAGATAGGAGATAGATAGATAGATAGATAGGAGATAGATATGAGATAGATAGATAGATAGATAGATAGATAGATAGATAGATAGATAGATAGATAGATAGATAGATAGATAGATAGATAGATAGATAGATAATGATATGAGAAAGAGAGCGATAGAGAGTTTGCCTGTAAAATACAGCACACATACAATACTTTCCCAGGGCCTGATAATGAGTAATAGATCTAATACATTGCTTTAACACCTGGTTTCACATCAAAATACTGTTGTGCCCTTCTGCCTATTTCTTGGCTCTCCTAAGCAGTATTAATGACTGGTAACAGTCCTCATCGGTTCACTGCGCTGCTGATGGAGGCAAGGTCAGATCACCACAGCAACAGTCATCCTAATGCCTCTGTGAATGCTACGTAACATCTCATTCATAAAAGAGCTAATGTTGGTCAGATGAGGTAAGTCACTGCCAAAGTAGATGTTTACATTACAGGTGCCTATTTGTGAAACACACAAATGCTCTGACATGCGGAGAGATAGCCACCTCATTTACACAACGATGAGCTACTGGTTGTAATACAATGTTGCAAGAGATGTGAAGATTGCAGTTAATGTCCCCTTTGTTAAGGAAAAGCTCCATTTGCGTTAAATTGAAATATCAGCTTTCATGTTTATAGCTAGGTACAAAAATCTGCAGTAATTTTTCCAAGGGATGGTGGGATGGGGCATAATTCCTTCTACATATAGATCTCTTAGGAACAGTGAATATAAATATACAATTAATGTCACTTATTTTCATACCTATATTTATTTCTCCAATGAAACTAATATAATTACCACTCATTATCGTAATAGGATTGCCTTCTGTCTGTGTAATAGAAATGTATTCTGATCATCAGGTCAGGTCATGTTGGGGGTGTAGTGTCTTATATCTGTATAAATCAGTGTTTCTCAGTAATTTTCCACTTGCATACCCCCTAGCAGCCCATTTGCATCATTTATGTGTATATTCATGTATATCATAATAAAATATTTAGGCGTCACTATAAATACAAGAAATAATTGTTCTATAAACAAAAATGAAAAGTACATACAATATATATATATATATATATATATATATATATATATATATATATATCTCACATCTTGCCATTTAAAACTATTGTCTATATAAGCTTTCTTAATATTAATTAAAGTTATGTTATTTTCTAACAATTCCATGAAATACAACTATAGACACTTTAATGATTTACTGTAATGATTACATTTGTTTAAAACTTTGTTTTTTGAGTCAACTAGAACCTGGTATAATAAGTTAACTGTAATCCCTGTTTGTTATCAGGGTTTTACTGTGAGATCCCTAGGACCCTGCTCTCCCTCCTTAAGGTGGGTACACACTATACAGATATATCTGCAGATGATGGTTGTTCGTACACACTGAACCACCATCATCTATGCCTGCCCGCAGGTCCCGGCGACCACCCCCCTCCTCTCTGCTGCTGCTGTGTGTGTACGGGCAGTCTGTCGACTGCCCGTACACACCTGCCGATGGACAGATATGTCTGCAGACATATCTGTCCATTGGCTGTGCAGCACAGCCAATGCGAAATGTCGGTGAATGCCGACGTTCACCGACATATCGCAGGTACACACTGCCCGACGGGCAGCAGATACATTAGCCGATCAATTGATTGGCCAATATATCTGTCAGTGTGTACCCAGCTTTAGGGGCCTATTCATTATCACTTATTTTCTACAAAAGCAGGTGAAAATTAAAATTTTGGTTTTGTAGAAAATTAAGTTTTTGGACCATTCATCAAAAAGGTAAAGCAGGAGATATCACTGCTTTACCTTCTTTACTCTTCTCTCCCAGAATGACCCGCTGTCCCCATACACTAGTATGGGGACAGAAATTCATCAAGCTCCGAAAATACAATATTTTCGGAGCTGACTGCGGGAGCATTCGCCATCTTAATCTTCAGATGCATTTGCTCCCGCATCCCGCTCCATCCCTTTCAGTTCTCGCTGCCCACGCCCGGCTCCTTCCTTTGGACGCCGGGTGTTTTGTGTGTAGGTGCACTAGCACTGTCAATTCAGACTCGGCACTGCTAAGTTTCACTGCTCCGAAAGGATTTTCAGATCAGCTGTCTCCGCGCCGGAGCAATTCATCATTGCTCGCCATGAGTTCAAATGTTAATTATTGGGGTCCACTCGGACCCCAATAATTAACATAATGAGTAGAACTATTTGTGACTATTTATTACCGGGATGTCATTGCTCCCTACCCCCACCATCTCCTGCATCACCATTAGCGAACACATTTGCATACCCCTGAATGTCACAGCAAAAAAAAATGCTTCAGTTTAGACATATGGGGCCAAATGTAATAGGGTGAGAGCTTAGCAGTAATACTTTCACACTAAAGCTGGGCATACACGTCCAGATAAAATGCCTGTCAGACCGACAGACATTTTATCTGGCAGCCTGCCAGCCGCAGATATCCGCGGCATACACTGTGAAATTACTCACAGTGTATTAGCCACGACATCTGCGCTCCGCCCCCAGTGGAGGAGACATTTCCCTGTTCCTTCCGTAGGAAGGAACACAGGAAATGTCTGTCTGTCGGTCGCGGCTGGGCATACACTGCCCGATGCGGCAATATTTAACCCTCAGTCGCCTGAGCACACGCTATGATTATCGGGGCGATCCGCTGATATCGGGCGGATCTCCCCGATAATTGTAGCGTGTATGGCGAGCTTAACACAGTGATCGAGTTGTATTTTCAAAACAGGAAACACATGGATGAGAGTTTAAATCTTGAGAGCTTTTTGAGTCTGAAAAACATGCAAGTTTGTATGTTCTGTGACTTTATTACATTGGCTGAGTTTAAAAATGTGACCGTTTTCTCTCACATTTTCTAAACTCTCACCCTATTACATTTGGCCCTTCATCTGTTCCAGACCCCACTACACAGACAAATCGCTATATTAATCTGCTTTGTGTTCCTTAATATTGCTTTTCCTATTAGTTTAGATTGTAATCTCATATGGCTAGGGACTGACTTATTGATCTCATGTTTTGTTCTGTGTGTTGTGTGATATTTAGTTTGGACTACAGTATACAGATGCTTTCTATGAACTAATGATTTTTTTTTTGCAGAATATATTATTCTTAGAATGCAGGAGTAGCCTAACATTAGATTTATGTAACCCTTCCCATTCCAGATAATGATTTACTACACAGGCTGTGTTCCTGCTTTTTCAGTGTAACTTGCCGCATTGGTACATTTTACATCACCAGAATGCAAGGTATTAACTCGCTACAGTTACTTAGCAAGGATCTGTCGCACTCCGTTACACCACTGAGTAGATTACATGTATTTCTCTGTTTAATAATCCATGGTCCAAATAGCATTACATTTGCTGCAAACACATACAAAACAATCAGATAGCTGATGTCATTACTTCTACTACACTAATACAGAGCTCAAAACTATTATAAGCATAAACTGGTCATAGATTTTGGTACATATAATATTGTATTTTAAATTTAAATATCCTTAAATATGACATTTATAGCTAAAAGTTATTTTTATAATAATAAAAATAATAATAATAATAGTTATTTTATATAATTGATTTTGAATTCCCCATTAGAGATTGGCAACCCTTAAAATATCTCCAGACCATCAATTTAAATGATGGTCTGGAGATAGAGACAGGTCTCTAGTTGACAGAGCTGCAGTCTTGGAAGTGATGATCTTCTGTCTAACGTTCTAGTATACACTGAGAACTTAAGTTACTTGAGCACTCGGTGCTTAATGAGTATTTATGCACCTGGTGTTTGTGTCAAAATGACAGAACAATCTCTGCTTCTAAATGGAACAGCAAAGAAAGTTAACCATCCTTTCCAGCCACAATACATAGCAATGTGAGGGGTTAGGCAAAAGGGTTCTCTATACTAAGGGGGTGATTATTTGTCCAATCTGTTGGCTGGAACGAACTCTAGCCTTATACTGACCATGACCTCACCCCTCTACAATCTATCCGTGACATTGCCACTCTACTTCTGCTGCCCCTCTGCCAGCCACTCCAATAGCTCGCTGTCCCATACAGTATCAAATTCAAACTCCTCTCTCTCACTTACAAAGCCCCCAACCACATTTCTCTTCCCTACATCTCCATACTTATTTTATCACACACTCCTCCTGCTCTCTTCGCTCTACCAATGACTAATGCCTCACCACCATCCTGATCGCATCTCTACACTCTCACTTCAAAACTTCTCCGATCCCCAGCACATTGTAATTACTGTAAGTATATTTGTAAAGTTGTGATCCTGTCTGTATCAGTTTGTGTATATGCTGTTCTTCCTCTTATTGGGGAGCTACTGAACCATTTTGGTATATAAGTATGAGGCAGTAGTATCACTAAGGTGGTGCGGACCGCACCGGGTGACACCATCCGAGGGATGTTATCACCAAGCGGCGAGCAGCGGTGATGGATGACACGGGCATGCGTGCGTCGTCCTTTCCACACACCCCTGTGTACAGAGAGGTTGGGGGCTTGGCAATCCCACTGCGTGACGAGAACAGCAAAAATTAGGAGACATCAGGGGCAAACGCAGGATTTTTATAGGAGGGTTTACACACACACATACTATGTATATATATATATATATAGACATACACACACATAGATATGCACACACACATATACACACATATACTGTCACACATACATTAAACACACATACATATATACATTACACAAACACCCTTACCTCGCAGACCTGGCAGGCTGGAAACATGTCATTATGCCCCTCCCCCTAGCATGAAACTGCTGCGATTCGCGGTTCAATCGGGAGGGGGCGGAGCCAAATGACGCATTTCCAATGGAATCATCTCCTATTGGCTCTGCCTCCTCCGATTGACCCGCGAATCACGGGATTTTGCTGTGAGGGGGCGGGGCTTAAGAGCATGGTGCCTGCTCTCGAGTCTGTCAGGGGGGGTGTTTCTTAGTACTCAGAAACCCCACCTGCGTGCGCTACTGGACATTGTGACGCCTCTGAAGGAAATTATAATTAGGTTACAGAATAATTATTGAATTTTTGAAATTTGAAAACTTTTACATGTGAGGAGTTAAATAATGCTACATTTTCCCTGTCTGTCTGCCCCCTCCTTTAGACTGTAAACTCTCACATGCAGGACCCTCTTCCCTCATATGCTTTCCCTTCCTTCGCTTCTACCACCATTCCTCCCCACTGCCTACAACAGCACCAACCTTTGGGTTCCGCCACCCTGCTGCCTATTTGAGTTTTGAGACTGCTGATACAGCAATGCTAATAGGGACTGTGGATACCTTGTGGTGCTATATAAATAAAGGATAATAATAATAATAATAATAATAATAATAATAATAATAATAATAATAATAATAATAATAATGACTAGGATAAACCAATCAAACAGGACAATATAGCAAAAAGTTCTCGTGGCTGGTGGGGAAGAGTCTCATTTAAGTGTGACGAATCTTTTAAGTAATTCCTGGAAGAGAAATGCAAATCTTCCCTGCATTATCCTCCTCTTCCAGTAATATAATATATCCTTTTATCACATAAGATATATAATAATCACGTTAATGTTTATTTAATGCTGTAGGCCAGGTGCACCTATACACAGTGTACGAGCTGATAGGAAGCACATTGTGTGCAAATGAAACTAAATGCCATGGAGAGGACCACTCTCTGCAGAAGATAGGATCCCTGCTGCATTTGTTGTACAGCCAAAGTCCTTAATACAGTTTATTTGTGGAAAATAATGCAAACAGATGATACCTATCTATCCATCAGGAGAGAGGATGAGAGGACATTTACAGTAAAAGATCACTTATGCCCATATTAATACGAATTCAAGCAGCAAACTTCCAGTAACCTTCTATTAAATTATGCACCTAGGGCCGAAATCAATTAAATGGATTTCTCCTCCTAGTTGCGCTATTTGATTACATAAAGCACCTCCGAAAAACTTTGCTTCCGTCAATCACTTGTAAATCGCTTTTTGCAGAGCAAACTTTTCACAACAGACTAAAAAATGTGTTGTGTCAATACCGTAACATATTATTAACCCTTGCAAGACCTCATAATCAACGTATATATATATATATATATATATATATATATATATATTTATACAGGTTGAGTCTCCCATAGCCAAATATTTCGAAATACAGAATATTACGAAATACAGAGTAATTTTGGCATGACTGAGATAATGAAACCTTTGATTTTTGAATTTTCAATGTACGCAAACTTTGTCTAAGGCTCAAATTATTAAAAATATTGCATAAAATTACATTCAGGCTGTGTGTATAAGGTGTATATGAAACATAAATAAATTTCATTTCTGTACACAAACTTTGCTTTAGCAACAAAATTATTGAAAATATTGTATAAAATGACCTGCAGGCTGTGTGTATAAGGTGTATATAACACATAAATGCATTCTGTGTGTATATTGGGGTCCCATTCCCAAGATATTTAATTATGATATGCAACTGTTCCAAAATACGGAATATTCCGTTATCCAAAATACCCCTGGTCCTAAGCATTTTGGATATGGGTGACTCAACCTATATATATATATATATATATATATATATATATATATATATATTGGTCCTCGCTCATCTTTTTCATCTCTGCAAATTGCCGCGGCACGTATCCGTATGGATGCATGTATCTTTAGCGCTCCGTAGGATTACATGGTATGAATGATGCAGCGGCCTGGCATACTGTGGTGTTGAGAGGTGATGGTGTGGGACAGTGCTAGGGGCAGGACAGGGGGGTCAGATTGGCTTGGTTCTGTTAACTTACTAAAATATATATATATATATACAAACCTATGGAAACTTACATTGGGGCCCATTGATAGCTATATTTAGTTGCAAGAACACCAGAGTCTGAACATTATTTATCAGGCATATTTTTGGGAGATGCTGACTAGACCATAAAAACTGTACCCGCTGTTTTTTTCTGAGGAGTGTATTCAATAATGCAACATTATCAGGACAGTCAGTGGAGCGGTGGTACTTTCCCTCCACCAGCATCATCTATTTTCCCTTGCACTCCATAGACTACACACATCATGGGGCATATCAGTACTGTGTGTACTTCTCAAAAATTCTCTTTTTTTTTGCTATATTAATGCAGCTGAATTCAACTCAGGCTTGGCTCAGTTGCTTCACAATTGCCTGCATGTAATCAGCCGTGGATTTACAACTCTACACAGAATTAATGATGAATAAACAACTGGACAAAACTCTAGCTGTTGAAAGAGGGTAATTTAAAAACAGTGTAAATGTTTACACTGTGGGTTAAAACAATATTTATGAGAATGCGCCCTTTCAATTCATCAGGTACTACCACATTGCTGGGGCGTGAGGCACAGGACTGTGCATAGTAATTAATTTCCTTTTATCGCCTCAGAAGAGCAATTTATAGAGATTCCCCCACTCATGAGAAGACTAAGTGCAAATTAACAGGTAATTAATTTTTATTATAAAGATTACTATAACTATACTTGCCAACTTTATTTTTTTTTTTAAAGATGCAGCTAATCATGGTGGGAGTGGTGACAGGTACACACATAATAAACAGTGATGTGTGGTCAGGTGAGGCTTTCCTGTCATACTTCAGAATACTCCAGAGTTTTGACTATAAAAATTATAAGAAAAATGTAAAGAAAATATTATAAATATCTTCTTCGTATTATTAAAATCATTTTTATAGACAAAACTCTGGAGTAAAAAATGTATGGCAGGTGAGGCACTGCCTCCCCTGTCTACCTTTTCCTCACATCCCTGATCAAAACACACCAAATTTCCAGCACTATATACTGCTGCATCTTTGTATAATGCCCACATGAACCCTCGGGTTCATCTATGTATCTGTAAATCTGGCTCTGATACTAGCCAGGGCCTCCCCAGCCATTTACCTCAGCGCACGTCACTGGTATTAAGGCCCTGCCCCCGTGTGCCTAGTGCCTCAACTCACTGGTCTTTGAAGAGAGAGCATGGCCAAGATGTTGCAGTTATATGAGAATTGGGTCATCACGCCCCCATCCCACTCATTTCACTAGGGTGACCTACACTTTTAGGGAGCCCAATTTGGGAGCCCCCTTAAATGTTCTAGATTAGTAGACATGAATGCTTATGACTATTACATTAAACATTTTTAGATAATGATCTTTTAAAAATTAACGTATACTTCAACTGCGTACAGTATATTTTGCATTAAACATAAGTAAAATTCAACTTATCATAAAAGGCTACAAATAGCACAAAGCACTAATAGGCACTGGCAAATATGATCTATATATAGAATTTATAAACCAACAATTATAAGAACCTAAGTGTTTTATAATAAATTTAGAAAATAGAAATAATAACTTGAATATAACAATCCAAATTTCCAAAGCTAAAATATTTAAGTACTTTTAAATGTTTTCGCTCTTTTTACCCTCTAACAAATTAAACCATAAGCAATAACATTCTAATTTGCAGTTTCAAAGTTGACTTGTGATTTTCAGACTTGCATCTACTGTAGTGTTATAATAAAAAAAATGAGCCAGGAAAGGAATAGTGAAATGATTTTATTTATGATCGCAATTTTCAATTAATATACAAGTCCCCAAGAGCTATGTAATGTAACTTGCTAAATTATGGAGGGCTGGTGATATTAACATTTAGAATTTTACCATCATAAACTTGTAAAGCAATTTACTCCGAAAACCAATCTTAAAATCACATTTTTGAAAAAAGTTTATAACACAATTGGAAAACATTTGGAACAAAATAAAATGTACCTTAAAATTATAACGTTACATGCTCTAATCCACAGAATTATGACAATGAAACAATTACTGACGACGTCTAATAATTCTCTCAAGTACCTCTTCAAGCTTTGGAGCATCACAATAATTTCCGTTAACTTGACTACAACAATAATACCTTGGGGCACACATACATTACTTGTAAACGGATCAGAAGGATTTTCCGCTCTCTTGCACTAAAATAATTTACTGCTGTCTGAAATTTCTGCTGGGATACCATTATTTAGCACGGTGGGCATTTTCTGAACACAATACTTAATCATTTTTTAATACAGGGAGCACAATAGGAGATCATGGATATAAAATAAACCAAGATTATCTAATGTGCTAGAACAGAGTCATCCAACAAGCAGCCCGTTCAGAGGATCAGGTTTGTATCGGCTGTTATCATGACTATTCCCAAACTGTTAAACCACTCTTCTTTCGACCAATGGAAAACAGTCACTGTCCCGTGATAGCGCCTATGCAGAAGGCTAGCTGTTGTATTTGTCAACTGGAGAAAACTAATTTGCCAAATCTTGACCTCAGGCAATCATGGGGCAGCTTATTATTATTATAGAACGGATCTCAGGATACCAAAAGCGGGAGAAAATGAATAAACAAATGCTTTTTTATTTAATAAAGCATTTTTAGTTAATAGTATTAAATTATGTACTATTTTTGGTCTTACATATATATATATATATATATATATATATATATACTATTTAAATACAACTGAAACAGCATTAATACCATACCCCCCAACATGCAAATTTCTCCGAAGCCGGAAAAGGGGGGCAGCCGCAACAGGTTGGAGGTGAGGTCACATCCCAGTGGGCATGGTCACACCCCCAGCAGGTGTTGTTTTTATCGGTTTGTAATGGAATACCACCCAACCCACTGCAATTCACGACAAAACTCTTGATGGTAGGATGCAGGACAGTACTCAAAACCATCCAGCTTATGGGATTTATCTAAACTTAGTATGTACTGTATTTATAGTAGAAGAATATATTAGGAAGAACATCCAGACCCTAATAAATGTAAAGGTATGTCTTGTTTTACAGCTGCACTACTAATTTATTGTGGGCTTTACACACATCTGACATTTGCATACAGTTTAAATTTTAAAGAGTATTTAACATCTTGCAATGCATATCATCAGACTCCTCTCTGAAAAGCAATGCAATACATAGGAGGCGATAAACACAAGACAGACATGCAATTGCAAACGTAAATTGTTTTCCTTATTTTCTTTTGAAGAATTCCGGTCATTAGTCATAGTTGTCAACTGCAGTCCAACTTTTGGATAAACTTGTCCTCCAGTTTTAAGTAGGGGTGAGCGGGTTCGGATTTCTGAAATCCGAACCCCCCCGAGCCCCCCCGATCTGAGTCAGAACCGAGTCAGGCTCGACTTTTCCCGCCTGACTCGGATCTGAAATCGAGGCAAAACGTCATCATCCCGCCTTCCGGGTCTCGCGGGTTTTGGATCCTAAATAAGGTACCCGCGTTGGCGCCATTTTCTCACTCGGCTGTGGACAGTGAAGAGGGAGGGTGAGAGTTAGGGCTGGATGGGCTGTGCAATGTAATGTAGTGTAGTGCAGAGTAGTGTTGTGCTGTGCTGTGCTGCGCTGCTGTTGTCCACTACTTCAAAGTCCATAGGGGCTGGCTGTGTTGTGCTGTGCTGCTGTTGTTAATAGGGGCTGTTGTCCACTACTTCAAAGTCCATAGGGGCTGGCTGGACTGTGTTGTGTAGTCAGTTCTCCATAGGGGCTGTGTCCACTCCAAAGTCCTGTGCAGTGTCCCAGTCCTAAAGGGGTGCTGTAGTGTTGTCCAGGGGGTGCTCTGTCCATCAGGGGTGCTCCCCCCAAGTGCTAAAAAAATAATATTTTTTGTGTGTTTGTGAATTGTGTGCGTGGTAGCCGCACGTGCATCAACAAAGTAGTGCCAAGCGTGCGCCTGTGTCATAAGTAAAGGGCCGGCTGGCTTGACCGTTAAAGGGTGCTGTAACCCCCAAAGTACACTCCAGTCCAAACCAAAAAAAAATTATTTTCTGTGTTTGTGAATTGTGTGCGCAGTAGCCGCACGTGCATCAAAAAAGTAGAGCCAAGCGTGCGCCTGTGTCATAAGTAAAGGGCCAGCTGGCTTGACCGTTAAAGGGTGCTGTAACCCCCAAAGTACACTCCAGTCCAAACCAAAAAAAAAATTATTTTCTGTGTTTGTGAATTGTGTGCGCAGTAGCCGCACGTGCATCAACAAAGTAGTGCCAAGCGTGCGCCTGTGTCATAAGTAAAGGGCCGGCTGGCTTGACCGTTAAAGGGTGTTGTAACCCCCAAAGTACACTCCAAACCAAATAACAAAATATTTTTTCTGTGTTTGTGAATTGTGTGCGCAGTAGCCGCACGTGCATCAACAAAGTAGTGCCAAGCGTGCGCCTGTGTCATAAGTAAAGGGCCGGCTGGCTTGACCGTTAAAGGGTGCTGTAACCCCCAAAAGTACACTCCAAACCAAAAAAATATATATTTTCTGTGTTTGTGAATTGTGTGCGCAGTAGCCGCACGTGCATCAACAAAGTAGTGCCAAGCGTGCGCCTGTGTCATAAGTAAAGGGCCAGCCGGCTTGACCGTTAAAGGGTGCTGTAACCCCCAAAGTACACTCCAGTCCAAACCAAAAAAAAAATTATTTTCTGTGTTTGTGAATTGTGTGCGCAGTAGCCGCACGTGCATCAACAAAGTAGTGCCAAGCGTGCGCCTGTGTCATAAGTAAAGGGCCGACTGGCTTGACCGTTAAAGGGTGCTGTAACCCCCAAAGTACACTCCAAACCAAATAACAAAATATTTTTTCTGTGTTTGTGAATTGTGTGCGCAGTAGCCGCACGTGCATCAACAAAGTAGTGCCAAGCGTGCGCCTGTGTCATATGTAAAGGGCCGGCTGGCTTGACCGTTAAAGGGTGCTGTAACCCCCAAAGTACACTACAAACCAAAAAAAAAAATATTTTCTGTGTTTGTGAATTGTGAGCACAGTAGCCGCACGTGCATCAACAAAGTAGTGCCAAGCGTGCGCCTGTGTCATAAGTAAAGGGCCAGCTGGCTTGACCGTTAAAGGGTGCTGTAACCCCCAAAGTACACTCCAAACCAAATAAAATGTTTTTTCTGTGTTTGTGAATTGTGTGCGCAGTAGCCGCACGTGCATCAACAAAGTAGTGCCAAGCGTGCGCCTGTGTCATAAGTAAAGGGCCGGCTGGCTTGACCGTTAAAGGGTGTTGTAACCCCCAAAGTACACTCCAAACCAAATAACAAAATATTTTTTCTGTGTTTGTGAATTGTGTGCGCAGTAGCCGCACGTGCATCAACAAAGTAGTGCCAAGCGTGCGCCTGTGTCATAAGTAAAGGGCCGGCTGGCTTGACCGTTAAAGGGTGCTGTAACCCCCAAAGTACACTCCAAACCCAAAAAATATATATTTTCTGTATTTGTGAATTGTGTGCGCAGTAGCCGCACGTGCATCAACAAAGTAGTGCCAAGCGTGCGCCTGTGTCATAAGTAAAGGGCCGGCCGGCTTGACCGTTAAAGGGTGCTGTAACCCCCAAAGTACACTCCAGTCCAAACCAAAAAAAAAATTATTTTCTGTGTTTGTGAATTGTGTGCGCAGTAGCCGCACGTGCATCAACAAAATAGTGCCAAGCGTGCGCCTGTGTCATAAGTAAAGGGCCGACTGGCTTGACCGTTAAAGGGTGCTGTAACCCCCAAAGTACACTCCAAACCAAATAACAAAATATTTTTTCTGTGTTTGTGAATTGTGTGCGCAGTAGCCGCACGTGCATCAACAAAGTAGTGCCAAGCGTGCGCCTGTGTCATAAGTAAAGGGCCGGCTGGCTTGACCGTTAAAGGGTGCTGTAACCCCCAAAGTACACTCCAGTCCAAACCAAAACAAAAAATATTTTCTGTGTTTGTGAATTGTGTGCGCAGTAGCCGCACGTGCATCAACAAAGGAGCAGCGCCAAGCGTGCGCCTGTGTCCCATAAGTAAATAGCCGGCTGGATCATTTCTTAAAGGGTGGTGTAACCCACAAAGTGCACTACTCTTCAGCAAAAATAAAAAAATATTTTCTGTGTTTGTGTGCGCCTTAGCCGCACGTATATATCAATATAACATAAATGGAGGACCAAACTTTCTCCGATAAAAATAAAATAGGGAAAGATCAAGAACCACTTCCTCCTAGTGCTGTTGCTGCTGCTGGGAGTTGTTCATCATCCCAGAGAGGAAGTAGGAACATCACTACTTTTACTAAACAATTGACCCTCCAACAGTCCCTAGCGATGAGGATGAAGTACGACAGCAGTCATCCTGAAGCAAAACGTATAACTGAGGCCTTGACTGCTATGTTGGTGTTAGACGTGCGTCCGGTATCCGCCATTAGTGCAGTGGGATTTAGACAATTGATGGAGGTAGTGTGTCCCCGGTTCCAAATCCCGTCTAGATTCCACCTGCATCCTCAAAGCAGCAGCGACAAGCGTGCGTCTGTCTGTTAAAGGATGGTGTAACCCTCAAAGTGCGCTCCACAAACAATAAAAATATTCTTCTTTTTTCTGTCTTTGTGAATTGTGTGGGCTGTAGCCGCACTTGCATCCTCAAAGCAGCAGCGACAAGCGTGCGTCTGTCTGTTAAAGGGTGGTGTAACCCTCAAAGTGCGATCCACAAACAATAAAAATGTTGTTCTTTTTTTTTCTGTCTTTGTGAATTGTGTGGGCTGTAGCCGCACTTGCATCCTCAAAGCAGCAGCAACAAGCATGCGTCTGTCTGTTAAAGGGTGGTGTAACCCTCAAAGTGCTCCAAAAAATAAAAAACTATTTTTTTAATGTGTTTGTGACTTGTGTGCGATGTAGCCGCACGTGCATCAACATAGTAGCAGCGCCAAGCGTGCGCCTGTGTCATAAGTCAAGGGCTGGTTTGGACATCTGGTCCGGACTGAAGGACGTGCCAACAATTTCTGACAAGTCTACTGTCACTGCATATGATACTGTCCTCAAAGCAGCAGCAACAAGCGTGCGTCTGTCTGTTAAAGGGTGGTGACACCCTCAAAGTGTGCTACACAAACAATAAAAATATTCTTCTTTTTTTTCTGTCTTTGTGAATTGTGTGGGCTGTAGCCGCACTTGCATCCTCAAAGCAGCAGCGACAAGCGTGCGTCTGTCTGTTAAAGGGTGGTGACACCCTCAAAGTGTGCTACACAAACAATAAAAATATTCTTCTTTTTTCTGTCTTTGTGAATTGTGTGGGCTGTAGCCGCACTTGCATCCTCAAAGCAGCAGCGACAAGCGTGCGTCTGTCTGTTAAAGGGTGGTGTAACCCTCAAAGTGCTCCAAAAAATAAAAAACTATTTTTTTAATGTGTTTGTGACTTGTGTGCGATGTAGTTGCACGTGCATCAACATAGTAGCAGCGCCAAGCGTGCGCCTGTGTCATAAGTCAAGGGCTGGTTTGGACATCTGGTCCGGACTGAAGGACGTGCCAACAATTTCTGACAAGTCTACTGTCACTGCATATGATACTGTCCTCAAAGCAGCAACGACAAGCGTGCATCTGTCTGTTAAAGGGTGGTGACACCCTCAAAGTGTGCTACACAAACAATAAAAATATTCTTCTTTTTTCTGTCTTTGTGAATTGTGTGGGCTGTAGCCGCACTTGCATCCTCAAAGCAGCAGCGACAAGCGTGCGTCTGTCTGTTAAAGGGTGGTGTAACCCTCAAAGTGCTCCAAAAAATAAAAAACTATTTTTTTAATGTGTTTGTGACTTGTGTGCGATGTAGCCGCACGTGCATCAACATAGTAGCAGTGCCAAGCGTGCGCCTGTGTCATAAGTCAAGGGCTGGTTTGGACATCTGGTCCGGACTGAAGGACATGCCAACAATTTCTGACAAGTCTACTGTCACTGCATATGATACTGTCCTCAAAGCAGCAGCGACAAGCGTGCATCTGTCTGTTAAAGGGTGGTGACACCCTCAAAGTGTGCTACACAAACAATAAAAATATTCTTCTTTTTTTTTCTGTCTTTGTGAATTGTGTGGGCTGTAGCCGCACTTGCATCCTCAAAGCAGCAGCGACAAGCGTGCGTCTGTCTGTTAAAGGATTACATCGGTGACAGCATCCAAGTAGGCATGTCAGACAGTCCGTACCTGTACTGGCAGGAAAAAGAAGCAATTTGGAGGTCCCTGTACTAACTGGCTCTATTTTAACTGAGTTGCCCCCCCTCCAGTGTGTACTCCGAAAGAGTGTTTAGTGCAGCTGGGAACCTTGTCAGCAAAAGGCGTAGGAGGTTGCTTCCACAAAATGTGGAGAAGATGATGTTCATAAAATGAATTAACAACTCTTCCAGGGAGACCAGCCTCCAGAACGTACAGAGGGACCTGTGGTTGTGGATTCCAGCGGGGACGAATTAATACTCTGTGAGGATGAGGATGTACACAACACTGAAGAGGGTGAGGAATCGGTGGATGAGGAGGATGAGGACGACATCTTGCCTCCGTAGAGCCAGTTTGTGCAGGGACAGATTAATTGCCAGCTTGTTTTGTGGGGGCCCATACGAACTAATCATTTCAGCCACAGTCGTGTGGCAGACCCTGGCGCTGAAATGTTTGGTTTGTTAAAGTGTGCATGTCCTGTTTATACAACATAAGGGTGGGTGGGAGGGCCCAAGGACAATTCCATCTTGCACCTCTTTTTTTTCTTTGCATTATGTATAGTTTGGGGCCTAGTTTTTCAAACTGCCATCCTGTCTGCCACTGCAGTGTCACTCCTAGATGGACCACGTGTTTGTGCCGCCCACTCGTATCTCTTAACATAGTCATCCAGCTACCTCGGTGCAACCTTTTGGACATAAAAACACTATTGTGAGGTGTGAGGTGTTCAGAATAGACTGGAAATGAGTGGAAATTAAGGTTATTGAGGTTAATAATAGAATAGGAGCAGAAAAACCCACAAATTCTGTGATTTTAGCTGTTTTTATGCTTTTTTTCAAAAAAATACAGATCCAAAAAACAAAACCCAGAACCCAAAACACGGAAGGGTGGTTTTGGCAAAACCAATCCAGATCCAAAACACGAAGAAAGATCCAGATCCAAAACAAAACACAAAACACGAAAAGTGGCCGGTGCACACCCCTAGTTCTAAGACACGGGAACCAAATTGCCTCCCCCTTCATTGTCTCCATGGTAGATTAAAATCTGGGGTCCTGCTCTCTATGACATGTTCAAATCTCTATTACATGTTAATAACATAGCAGGCATGTACTATATTCTTAACCAAATTTCTGATTTAAAGATCAACATGCACTGTATACATTAAATTATTGCTTAATATTTAACTTTATAATATGCACTTACAGGTATTGCTGGTGATCCATGAGCCATCACTTACATTTTCATTAGAACTGACATTATATATATACAGGTTGAGTCTCCCATATCCAAAAATTCCGAAATACGGAATATTCCGAAATACGGAATAATTTTGGCATGACTGAGAAAATGAAATCTTTAATTTTTGATGGTTCAATGTACACAAATTTTGTCTAAAGCACAATTTATTAAAAATAATGTATAAAATTACCTACAGGCTGTGTGTATAGGGTGTATACGATCTGACAGAAAATCTGACCGTGTGTATGCACCATAAGCAGGACTTTGAGGTGATATTTAAATCATCAATCAAAAATCAATAAAAAAGTAGAAATATGGTTTCGTACTGTTATATAAATCTTAGACAAACAGGTGCAGTTGTGTATACACAGAAATGTGGACATCAATTTTATGTTGCTAGCTATGTATCATGGGTGTGACCTTTCATGACCTCTAAAGTGACTACTAGAGTCTTCATTAATGTCTCTACACAACTCGCACAAAAGAGAAGATAAAATAGTATTCTTTAGGGAACAAATCTGCACATTGACACGTTTCCACGTCTCGATCCCGTTGCATTCCCAGTTCTCCCATCAGATGAGTCTGCGATAGGTTTAAAAAGCCATTCATCTCCGTGCTGCAAGTGATATGAGCACACATTCCTTTGGTAAGAATGGTATAAATAGCTGCATAATAATAATACATCACCAATTGCATAAAATCTGCAGTAAAGTAAAAGAGTTTCCTGTAGTCACTCGGAGAAGTTTTATATTCCCTCAGCTATGCAGGCTGCCTTATAAATTTGTAAAGTTGCTTAGCAACACATCCGTGCGTGCAGCTGTGATGTCTATTAACAGGTATTATCCCAGGTTCCTCGTTTAACCTCTTGCCAGCCAGAGTCGGTCTGGAATGCAGGGCAGAAAAGCTATTACCGTGCTGGGCTTTCCAGCAATTTTTCTTTTTAAAGACTGGGGCATGTTGTATCCCCACCCAAGTGTAGTAAAAGTGGAGGACCTAAATAAGAGCACTAGGCTAAAGACTTCAGGCTTGCACTCCTCGAAAGTGTAAGGCCCCAGTGTGCAAGGCATGCAGTCATTAAGTTGACAATTACATTAACGTTTATTATGTCAAGATTGTTGAAATGTTGACATGGAAAATCTCCACATCAGCAGATAGGGGCGGATCTAGACTTTTCTTTTAGAGGGGGCGGTTTAAGAATTAATCCTGACCTCGCCCCTCTCTACTCCATCCTGTCAGTCTTGGCTCCTCCCATTTTCAGGCAGTGACCTCACATTATAGGTTTTTTTCCATTCATTATTTATCTTTTTACTTCTTCTATTCCTTTTACTTCCCTTTCTTTACAATTTTTTCTCTATTCTCCCTTGTCTTTATGAACCGTCCTAAGCAATTTGCCCCCTCTCCCCAGCCTCTCCATGAGGCAGCTCGCCCTCTTTTCTATAATGTAGTGACTATATATAGTGACTATATGACCAAATATGTATTTTATGCCCATCACCCCCTCCCCTCACCCCACATATATTTTATGCCCATCACCTACTCCACTCACCCTTTATATATTTTAGGCCCATCACTCCCTCTCCTCACCCCTATATCATGCTTGCCTATCCTCCCGCTTTCTGCAGGAGCCTCCCAATTTAAGATGGAAGTCCCCGCTACCCCGCAAGCTATATACAATCCCCCGCTTTCCCCACTGCACTGCAGAAAGTCCTACCTGTGCATGCGTGATGGGGCCTGGGCTTGCAAACAAGAAGACGCAGGGGCAGGGAGTCCATTTGCTCTGAAGCCCGGAGATGCCTACCAGGTCCGCCCCCTGCACAGAGCTGACAGTCACATGGGCCACACACTGACTGCTGGGAGAAACTGATGCTCCCAGCATTCCCTGACCAGCCCAGGCTTCCCAGCCATAACGGAGGACA
This sequence comes from Taudactylus pleione, assembly GCA_031769625.1. Lineage (NCBI taxonomy): Eukaryota > Metazoa > Chordata > Amphibia > Anura > Myobatrachidae > Taudactylus > Taudactylus pleione. The sequence continues at coordinate 3,013,169 of JAUIMM010000544.1, forward strand.
GACAGCTCAGCTGGAGGAGGAGACTACGCTGAACTGACTGAGGAGCTGTGTGACTGATCAGAGCTCACTGTAGCTCGTGGTAGAACCATGGATGTCAGTGCTGCAGGAGAGGTGAGGGGATGAGAGAGAGAGAGAGTGTGTGGGGAGTGTGGGGGTTTGTCAGTGGGGGGGTCCATTAATGTGAGGCTTCGGGGGTTCTATTAATGTGAATGTGTGTGTGTGGGAGTCCTATTGCTGTTTGTGCGTGTGTGTGGTAATAGATACGCCAATAGGTGGATCTAGACATGCCTTTTGAGTGGTGCTGGCCACACCCTCCAACGCCGCGGGCGTCGCTTGCTACTTCTGTAAATGATCTCCCTCAAACTACTTTTCAAAAGTAGGCAAGTATGCCCCTATATATTTTATGCCCATTGCTCCCTCCCCTCACCTTTTATATATTTTATGCCCATTGCTTCCTCCCCTCACCCTTTATATAGTTAATGCCCATCACTCCCTCGCCCCTTATATATGTTTTGCCCATCACCCCTTTTTTGGTCAGTACAAGTTTATATCATGCTTGATAAAACCCAAGCAATGTTTTCTAAAAAGGTTGCTATGTACAGAAAGGCTACTCTAGATACCTGTGGCAGTGTATAAAATTCTGAACCTGGCACTTAATCATGGGGGAAATATATTCCAGTGTCACTTATTTCATGTACTTTAATTGGCTTTCTTGAAGCCTGCATGTGATGATTTCTTAATTCTTACCCAAAATAGGAGACATCCCCCAGTGCTGTAATAACAGTAGGCTTAGCAGTCTTGTGTTTGCTGACTCTTCATCCTGCTGCAATTCCTCATGGGATTTGTAGTTTATCTTTTACTGCTCAGAGTCTGAGCAGTAAATGATAAACTACAGATCCCATGCCTCTCCTCTTTCTCCTCTGGCTGGCATGTGGCTGCCACGTCCAGGTCCCGGTTGGTGCCTGCAGTCAACCTGTGCCCGGCCTTTATTCGCCCACCCCAGAGAGCTGCACTGCTCTTACTGACTCACTGCAGAATCAGCAGGTGGGCAGGGCATGGGCTGTGTGTTACGGGGGGCGATCTCACTGATCACCCCGCTGGATCCGCCACTTTCAGCAGAATTTCGACATGTTCACAATGTTGACATAGGAAATGTCGATTTTCTCCAAGGACGTGAGGGTTAGGATTAGGCTACGGAATTGGAGGGTTGGGGTAAGGCACTTGGGGGAAGGTAAGGGTTAGGGTGCGGAGGCTTGAGTTAGACACTAATTGGAGGACTAGCAGTTAGGGTTGGGGTTAGCAAAAGTCACAGCCACAGAAGCAGCAAAAAATTACCGTCAGTTGACTAACAGACCCAGGAGAAACTGTTGAAGCTGCTGGACCTGCTGAACAAGTCACCCCTAGACCATCAGGAGCATTTTAGACCACCAGGAGCATTTTGTCAACATTCTAATCATGTTGAGTTTTGACCAATTTTGACGTGGTCAATGTTTCTCATATCGACACTATGAATGTCAACATCATGATTGTTGATAAAATATACCTGAACCCGGTTCCAGAAGGTTTGTGTTTGAAAAGGGTCTGTAGACCCATTTTCTCTGCAAGCCTGGTTCACTCTTTATGCAAGAGAGAGAGAGAGGATTTCAGCTCAGCATCCAGAACAATTAAGAAATTGTCCCACTAAAACAATAAAAAGGGTTAAAAGAGAGTATCAGTATATAACAGGCAACACACATAGACTTTTCTAGGGAATGTTGTGCTCTGAACACCTTTGACACAGCGAGCTGCCATCTAAGTAACATTTCCCAGAATCCTTTTCTCCTGAATAGCAGTAGCCCGGCTAAAACTATATTGATGAATATTGCATCATTCTGACTTGGTGCCTGTGCACATTAAGTAAAACTGGGTCAATTTCTTTAAAAAGCTACAACTTTGAGTAAAATCTATATGACTGACACCCTGGTGGGTAAGGAAATTGCTATTTCTATCTTATTATAAATAAAAGCTCACAAATAAGGAAAAAGAGAATTAGAGTAACTTAGATAAAATATTGGGTCGATAAGCTGTACAAACATAGAGTATAGCAAATGCTTCTTCTAAAAGCCACTGGGAGGCTAATGCTGCACTAGCAAAACCACTCACACCCCAATGTAATATGCATTACATTATTTCTACCCTACTGTAGCACTTCATTTTCAGAGAGGACAAACCTGTTTTTGCCAACATCTGATTGCAATTTCCAGGAATACATTGTTGCTAGGCAGGAACATCTAAATGTAACACTTCTTGGAGGAAATGTATCAAACCTTGAGTTTTCAAAAAGTGCCAACCAATCAGCTTCTAACAGTCATTATTCAATCACAGGGGGAGATGTGTCAAACCCAAAGCAGTTAAAAGCTGATTGGTCGGTACTTTATCTCTCTCCACTTTATCTCTCTTCAAGGTTTGAGGCATCACCCCCTTGTGCAGTGTAGTTGGACATAGGGGACAGGATTTACAAAGCACCGCATCCGCGATGTTTTACCTTCTGCCACTTTTCAGGTACCTACCGATAATAATCCTAGAAAATTACAAAAGACAGTTCTCCGGAAAAGAGCTGTCCTTTTACGATAGAAGAACCCTGAAATCCCTCCCCTCCGGCATCATTCTGCACATGGGGGTTGCTGGGAGGGATCCCATTGGACCGCTGTCAAAGGGCGGTGCGGAAAGACGACCATATACTTCAATTGGGTAATGCCATCTAAAGATGGCGTTACCCGCCAGGTCCAAACTCATATGTATAGCATTCCGTAGCTTGGTATCTATGGAAATGCTACCAAAACTCAGAAAACAGGGGTTTTCAGAGTTTGACAGAATTTCTCCCATTAGTACATCCCGCCCTGGGGTACTTATCTTTTCATTACTCAACATGACCTCTAACAATGACAAAATAGGGTGATTGTCTCCAGGCCTATACTGTACATAGTGAAATTCCATGTATGGTGCAGAAACATGCTGTCACAGCCAAGTGTCCTTCTTGAGGATCAAGTTAGACAAGATGAATACAGCAACTTATGAAAAATGGATAGTGGTAATAGTAACATAGATCCTGGCACTAACAACAGTTTTGTTGTTTGTTTCAAGGAATCCAGCATGTTCAATGCTAGATCATATCTCTCCCTACTTTTAATACATCCAAGGCTGTTGTCTACTCTCCCTAGCCCATGACCCAGCCCTGCCACAGAATGATGTCATAGCTCAAAGATTGTTCACATACAGTATATGCCATAATTGCAATTAGTGCTAGTACTTGTGGTTATTATTATTTACAAATACGTATATTGTAAGGGACAATAAATTCTAGGGACATATTTTTAAATCCCGCTCTCTGGAATTTCTAAACAGCACCTAGGCAACAATTTACAAACATGTTTAGTAGGAAACAAATTGTAAAATGATTTGTTACTTTTACAGTCAGAGACGTAATCCAGTATTTTGCATTTTTGTACAGTATATTGATGCAAATTAACTAGAACTCTGCATTATTTCCCACCCTTCTAGGAGATCATTCTGAACCTGTAGTATAACATGAATGAAAACTGACTTCAGGTCTACTGATAATTGGATTTCACATACTAACACCTAACTACACATGTGTGATTCTTAGATATATATCGTGTGAGTCTGTATAAATATACTGTAAATCCCAAACTTAATATGTGGGAAAATAGTACTTCTAGTGATTTTTTATCCTGGGGTTTTGAAAAAAGAATCAAAACAGTGTATAGTATAGTATGTGGTAACTGTTCCTTGAAACTGTTAATGGGCCATTAGGTCATACCTGCCTACCCTCCCGAGTTGGCCGGGAGCCTCCCGAAAATCTGGTGCCGCTCCCGACTCCCCAGAAAGGCAGGCAAGCCCCCTGGCTGCCGCCAACCCCTCCTGCCCCCCACCCCCCGCGATTATATAAGAATCCCCCACAGTGGTGACGCAATTCACGCATTGTGTAGTGGGGGGCATGGCCAAATTAACGTGATGGCTTGGCCATGCCCCCTGCCCCACCCACACCCACTGGCCACAACCCTGATTTTGCCGATTTGGCTGTCCCCTCCTGGAAGGGACAGCCAAAATGTTGGCATCTCTGCGTTAGGTAAGCCATAGAAGGATGGAAACGTATCCTTATACAATTATGCAATTTAAAGGAGAATCTACTCTTACTCTCTCTCTCTCTCTCTCTCTCTCTCTCTCTCACTGGGGCATATTTACTAAAGTGACAATTTTTAGAAATGGAGATGTTGCCCATAGCAACAATCAGATGTTACTTAACATTTAACTAGCACCTTCTAGAAGATAATAGCTAGAATCTGATTGATTGCTATGGGCAACATCTCCACTTTTAAAAACTCTCTCTCTCTCTCTCTCTCTCTCTCTCTCTCTCTCTCTGTTTTCTATGACTTTTTTTTGCCTTGAGCAACACAGTACAATTTTTTTATAAGTACATGGATGTGCCATCACTTTCACAAAGAAACTAAATGTATCTATAGGAGGTTCGTTGATGTCATAGAGAATGTTCTGATCTCCAGACTGTTCATGCTTTAGCTGTAATTCCTTCATTTCCAACTATTCCTAAATCCCAGGGTGAGTCCCTCCCAGGTTTTGAAGAAAATATTGGCACAATTATCTTACTTGCAATTACAGTACTTGAAGAAAACCCATATTTGTAAAATAGTACAACATTAGGACCATGTTACATTAATCTCCACTCCATCCCCAACAATCTCATGTGTTTAAATTTTGCCCCAACTAACCACCTAACCAGACCAATCTTCTCAAAGTGGCTTTCACGAAGAATGCACTCGTGTAGGAGATGGGATACTTGCAGTAGACCGATCAAAGCTTCATGTAACTTCCCAAATCAACAGCTGTTTGGAACACAGATAAATCAAATATAGATCAAAATGATCAGTATTTCGGCACAGGGGATTAGAATGCCGGCGTCGGAATCCTCACACCTGTCAGAATTACGGGCCCAGCATCCCAACCGCTGACATCCTGAAGTCAAGTAACAGGGTTGGGGCATAGGTTTAGGCACTAAGGGGAGGGTTCGGGTTAGGCAATAGGGGGGTTAGGTTTAGGGTGCGGGGAGGGGTTGGTTAGGTTTAGACACTGGGGAGGGAGGGTTAGAGTAAGGAGAGGAAGAGGGTTAGCATACCTACCAACAGGTGTCGGTATGCTAACCCTGTCGGGATGCTACACGTCGGGATTTTGGAATCCCGAGCTACGGCATCCTGTACCCATCCCATTCAAACTAAATATGGTCCAAGCCAGAAATCATTTATAATCCACAAAATTGCAACCCACAACGTAATTCCCTTTTGTTACAATTACAGTGATTTTGTACTACGTAGACCATACCTATAGAAGTGCAAAAGTCTAGGAGGGTGCAGTGCAAGGTGTTGAGTGCTCGCTTAGTGAAGTTTATGGGCATCAGTGTTCCTGTATTTGCCACAACAAGCCAAAGCGTGATTTCATTTTATTGGCTGATATTGTTTGTGAGATAAAAAGGATGTGATGGCATACTTAGTGGAACATTCACTGCTTTTTATCATATTGATTTGATTTTTGGATCAGTTCTCTTCCAGGCCGTAGAATGGGACACAGGGCCTGATTCTGGCCCCGCTCGCGAGCGTGCTGTCGATGGTGAGTGATGGGGGCGTGGCTGCCAGACGGAGGCGTTCCCATGGGAACGCCTACCGTCTGGGTCCGGCCCCACTGAAATCACAAGTGATGTCAGTGGGAGTGATTTTGGCTCTGATAGAGACAAAATCACTCCAGGGCTTGCGGTCACCGTGACCCTACCGCAGGGTCTCGTCGCAAGCCCGATGGTCGCGATGGTCTTGACCATCGCAACCATCATCATGGACGCTCGCATAAGCTGTGGGTGGTAACCCACAGCTTTGCGAGCGTCCAGGAGGACGCACCAAGAAAAAAAAAAAACGTCCTGATTCAGAGCGGGCCCACAGTTTACACCCCACAATTGCAGTATTTCTTGTACACTTTACCCTATATTAAAAAAGAAAACATTTAAAACACTAAAGGAACATGTGATACAGACAGTCATGATGTTCCTTCACTTTCATGATTACATTAATGAAGGGAGTGATCCATTAGTAGACTGATTTTGCAGTGACATTTCAATCTTTTGCCCAAGCCTGTCTAGATACATCCGCCAACCTACATATAATCTATCTCTATTATTAACTTATCTTCCTGCTGACCTAAACACCACTAGAGGTTTACCAGTAATCTTATATCAATAACGTTCTGTCAAAAATAACTTACCGACAAACAATTAGCTTCAACCATGATAAAGACACTGGAAAGCTTTTGTAACTGTAAAACAGAAATCCTAGAGACTGGTCTATAAATTAGTCTAAAATCCCGACACCGCTAATCCTGCAAACAAAGCTGCATTAGGTGTAAGAATCATGGAATTCCAGTGTCACACACTGTCCTGGGAAGAGCAGAGTACACGGTAATCCTTGTGTCTGGTGTTACAGCTTAATTACTCTTTGTTTCTGGCCGAATTATTGTACTGAAAATTTACTTGGCAGGAATACAATAGAGGCCTATGTATCCGAGTATAATGATGGTTTTTCATCTCTTAGTTATTGGCAAAATATAGCAAAAAATATCTGCCATTCTGGAGTTTTGAATGTTTATATACTGTTTACTGCTGTTTTCATTCACTTCCGCCACAGTGCATTCCCCTTTAGCAGTACAGCTGGGCGCAAAGCACCATACTTAAGACTTTAAAGAGACATTTTAAAGGAGGGGGTGCCCACGATTTGTTATACATAAGTAAATAAGTGGTATGTGCCCACAGTTTGCTATACATAAGTAAATAAGTGGTATGTAGCAATATAATGAAATAAATGACATGGTGAAATTCACACTTTTGAATATGAAACAAGAAGGTTGTATTGACGTAGTGTACTAGGCAGGAGAGGTGGTGGAAAAGAGGCAAACCGTAGCATATTATGTAAATCACTCACCACAAGCTAAACCAAGTGAATAAACTTTGTGCTCTTAACACTTTGATTACAGATTATGCAGACAATGTAATTTAAAAGAGTACGCTGCCTGATAAGTGCAATGAGAGGGAATTATGTAAATTTCAACACATTAGATTGATTTGCTTGAAATGAAACCAGTTACACTCGATGTTTTCAGAAAGAGGCACAATTATTATGATTGAGAAACAGCAATGTTAATGAAGTGTGGTACTGTTAATCAATTTCTCCCTCAGTAGTAATAGCACTGGCTTGTGCCTTATCCCAAAGCACTTACAGACAAGTTTCTCTTCAGCATGAAAACTGGGTCATCAAATAAACCACTTCCTTTCTTATGAAAACTCTTACATGGTCAATTAGTTGAGGGGGGGGGGGGGCAGTTTTTTAGAAAAACATGATTTCTAAAACAAAACGATAACTATAAACAAAATGGTTGTTTGCAGTCAGCTTAGGGACGGACGGCGAGCTAAAAATGTGCGGACAGAGGGCCTGATTCAGAGCCGGACGCAATTAGCGCTCGCTCGTCCTGAAAATAGGGGTGGCTATTCAAATGAACCGTTCGCTGTTTGCGGTCTGTTCACGCCTCTAGGTCTGAACGAGCGTACAAAACTTGCGGTCGTTTTTTGGGAAACTACGCCCCCTGGCCGCTCGCATCCTACGTCATGTTCGCTATTTATTAGATTAATCGAGTACATCGAACAGGGTATGAACTGCTCGCTATTCTTGTGGTTGGTTTTTGCTACCACAATTTTGCGAGCAGTTCTGGCTTAAAAAAAACCCAGTGACATGGTCAATGACGCTGCTGTTTTAAATATGCGCACCCATAAAACGCCCGTTTTGACCTTTAAGCACGCCTGTGATCGGATCTCCACTCCCCGTTTTCAAGCACCTTCCGCTGTTACCACCCACAAACGCCTCATTCTGTCACTCACATTATCAGGCATTCGCTATTTTGCGTGCACATGAATTTCGTCCGCACTGACTGGTTCGCGCATGCGTATAACGATCCATACGCATGCGCAGTTGGGCAAACATCGCTCGGAGCGACCGAGCTGCCGCTTACGAGTGGCTCTGAATCAGGCCCAGTATCAGCAACGTGAAACCATGTTCTGTGTGAAAATGGATATACAAAAGTCTGAAATTGTATAGGGCTCCATTTTTCTCTGGGCACAGTCTTACTTCAAAGAACAGACATAAAAAAGACACCCTTTACCCACTCTGCCCTAAGAAAGGAAAAGCTACAGAAAGATTACCGATAACTGCAAACTGCGCATGCACCATAACAGCAATTACTAAGGGGCATATTCAATTGGGGGCGAGAAAAGCAAAATCCTGCACCTGCGAGGTTTTTCCTGTGGGTGCGGGATTTTTGCAATTCAATTAGGTGCGTGTTTTTTTGAGCCCCGGGAGGTTTTACTATTGGCATGAGACAGGACAAAGACTTTTGGAGGATGGCCTGGTGTCAAGAATGGCAGCAAAGAAGCCACTTCTCTCCTAGAAAAACATCAGGGACAGACTAATATTCTGCAAAAGGTACAGGGATTGGACTCTCATGAATTTTTCAGATTGTTTGGGGCATCTGGAAAAACGTTTTTTTCCGGAGAAGGAAAGGTGAGCGTTACCATCAGTCCTGTGTCATGACAACAGTAAATGAGACCATTCATGTGTGGGGTTGCTTCTCAGCCAAGGGAGTGAGCTCACTCATAATTCTGCCTAATAACACAGCCATGAATAAAGAATGGTACCAAAACATCCTCCAAGAGCAACGTCTCTCAACCATCCAAGAACAGTTTGGTGATGAACAATGCCTTTTCCAGCATGATGGCGCACCTTGCCATAAGGCAAAAGTTATGACTAAGTGGCTCAGGGAACAAAACATCGAAATTTTGGGTCCATGGCCAGGATACCCCCAGACCTAAATTCCATTCAGAATTTATGGTCAATCCTCAAGAGGCGGGTGGACAAACAAAAACCCACAACTTCTGACAAACTCCAAGCATTGATTAGGCAAGAAAGAGTCGCCATCAGTCAGTATGTGGTCCAGAAGTTGATTGATAGCATGCCAGGGCGAATTGCAGAGGTCTTGAAAAAGAAGGGTCAACACTGCAAATATGGACTCTTTGCACAAACTTAATGTAATTGTCAACAAAAGCCTTTGATACTTATGAAATGCTTGTAATGTTACTTCAGTATACCATAGTAACATCTGACAAAAAGGTCTAAAAACACTGAAGCCGCAAACTTTGTGAAAACTAACATTTGTGTCATTCTCAAAACTTTTGCCCATGGCTGTAGATAGATAGACAGATAGACAAATATGAGATAGATAGATATTAGATAGATAGGTAGATAGATAGATAGATAGATAGATAGATAGAAGATAGATATGAGATAGATAGATAGATAGATAGATAGATAGATAGATTTTTTTTTAATTAGCTTCATGTAACGCCTCAAAGCTTTTTGATACAGTGCCCACTGCCTCTCCATTTACCTTATTACAGGCACAGCTGCAGCTGCCTTCTAGTAATATTTCATATAAAGGCATGAGAATAATTGCATGTTTATTGATATACAATATACCTGCTATATATTGTATATGTCAGATTCTTTTCCCCAGAGACCTGTCCCTAAAACAAAAAACTAAAGGTGGACCATCAGAAACTGTGTAAACTTGATCTTTCTATGCTATACTCTGAGCAAAGTACTGACAATTACTGTACATTATTATATTAGGGTCTGTATGGTTTCTTAGCATAATTCCCATTATAGTTTATACTATGGATTTTGATCAATACCCTGATGCATGTCATATAGATCATTGCGGTGCTGGTGTTTTTCCATTACTTCTTGTACATTTGTCTTAACGCTCTTTCCCACAGATGTGTTGTACACAGGCATCCGATGCTAAAGTGGTTTCAAGGTACAGATTTAGAAAATATTGGTAACATGTCCATGAGGTCCTAATGGATGGCTCAAATTTAATGTTGTTCATTAGACCATTATCTTGAGGTTCAACATTACTGGCAGGGATCAAAGCTAAAATAGTAGAAAGAAATTAAAGATGAATAATATTGTATTTTATGTTATAAAGCTGAAGAGCAAAAGTCAGATATGGAATGGAATAAATAATTCTGTTTTATTTTGATATTAATTAGTCGATGTAGACATTTGCTTGTCCATTTTAAAGCCCTGGAGCGGGTGAGAGGATGGATTAAATACTGATGGACCATAGCATGGAAGGTACACAATTATACACAATTAGGGCACATTTGTTTAATGTGGCACAGCACAAATAGGGTTCGCTTATAGTGAGGACTGTAGATAGTAAATCATATTCATTCTCTGCAATTTCCTGACAAAGACACGAAAAGTTAATGAAAACATGAAAAGATCTTTTGTTCAATCATAAATCTTTAATGCCAGTTCTGTTCTGTGAAGATATGAAGCTAGTCAATATTTAGTGACCTTTCACCTCCTAGCGATAAACATGATGTTGAAAATACATGATAAAGTGATTATGAATTGAACACTTTTGCTTGTTCCATAACCTTTCTCGGCACTAAACTCTTGGGACCTGCATGTTTTGTGCTCAGTTTTATAGCATTAAAAAAAAATCTGAGAATAGTGTAGCCATGATCCCTAAGTCTGAGACCTGCTTTTTATGTCATATAGTAGTTTCTTATATACAGGATAATCACTTCTACCAAAAAAAACTTGGAATCCCCGCAATGCCGCAGCTGAGCCTTCAATTTATTTAAGATAAGTTCTCATCAAGTCCCATTTGAGTGCCTGCTTCTTTTCTTTGTACAGTATATATATATATATATATATATATATATATATATATACAGGTGCATAAATATTGGGACATTGACAGAATTTTCATATTTTGGCCTCTATTCACCACCACAATGGCTTTGAAATGAAACAAACAAGATGTGGTTTAACTGCAGACTTTCAGATTTAATTTGAGGGTAATTACATCCAAATCAGGTGAACAGTGTAGGAATTACAACGGTTTCTATATGTGCCTCCCGCTTTTTAAGGGGCCAAAAGTAATGGGATTATCAACTCAAAAGCTATTTCATGGACAGGTGTGGGCTATTCCCTCGTTATTTCATTATCAATTAAGCAGGTAAAAGGTCTGGAGTTGATTCTAGGTGTGACATTTGCATTTGGAATCAGTTGCTGTCGACTCTCAATATGAGATCCAAAGAGCTGTCACTATCAGTGAAGCAAGCCATCATTAGGTTGAAAAATCAAAACAAACCCATCATAGAGATAGCAAAAACAGTAGGTGTTGCCAAATCAACTGTTTGGAACATTCTTAAAAAGAAAGAATGCACAGGAGAGCTCAGCAACACCAAAAGGCCCGGAAGACCACGGAAAACAACTGTGGTGGATGACAGAAGAATTATTTCCCTGGTGAAGAAAAACCCCTTCACAACAGTTGGCCAAATCAAGAACACTCTCTAGGAGGTAGGTGTATATGTGTCAAAGTCAACAATCAAGAGAAGACTTCACAAGAGTAAATATAGAGGGTTCACCACAATATGTAAACCATTGGTGAGCCACAAAAACAGGAAGACCAGATTAGAGTTTGCCAAACAACATCTAAAAAAGCCATAACAGTTCTGGAACAACATCCTATGGACAGATGAGACAAAGGCCCTCATTCAGAGCCGGACGCTCTGAGCAGAGCGCACGCTCTGAATGAGGGCCGTCCTCCATAATTATGGAGCGTCCTCCTGGACGCTCGTATAGCTGTGGGTCACCACCCACAGCCTATACGAGCGTGCAGGTTGATGGCCGCGATGGTCTTGACCATCGCGACCATCGCCACTGCAAGCCGGAGCCTGCGGTTGAGTTTCTCAACCGCAAGGCCCGGAGTGATTTTGACTCTATCAGAGCCAAAATCACTCCCACTGACATCACTAGTGATGTCAGTGGGCCGGCTTCTGACGGTAGGCGTTCCCTTGGGAACGCCCCCGTCAGGGAGGCACTCCCCTGGCACGCCCACCAAAGGGGGCGTGCTGTCAATCAACATCGACAGCACGCCCCCTTTGATCAGACACAACGAGCGAAGGAAAGTCATTCACTCGTCGCGTCTGGCGCATGCGCACGACGGAGCTCCCTCCGTCGTGCGCATGCGCAGTGCACACCATCGACCCACTTGCGAGCGGACAGCCGCTCGCGAGTGGGTCTGAATCAGGCCCAAAGATCAACTTGTACCAGAGTGATGGGAAGAGAAGAGTATGGAGAAGGAAAGGAACTGCTCATGATCCAAAACATACCACCTCATCAGTGAAGCATGGTGGTGGTAGTGTCATGGCATGGGCATGTATGGCTGCCAATGGAACTGGTTCCCTTGTATTTATTGATGATGTAACTGCTGACAAAAGCAGCAGAATGAATTCTGAAGTGTTTCGGGCAATATTATATGCTCATATTCAGTCAAATGCTTCAGAACTCATTGGACGGTGCTTCACAGTGCGGATGGACAATGACCCGAAGCATACTGCAAAAGCAACCAAAGAGTTTTTTAAGACTAAAAAGTGGAATGTTATGCAATGGCCAAGTCAATCACCTGACCTGAAGCCGATTGAGCATGTATTTCACTTGATGAAGACAAAAATGAAGGGAAAATGCCCCAAGAACAAGCAGGAACTAAAGACATTTGCAGTAGAGGCCTGGCAGAGCATCACCAGGGATAAAACTCAGCATCTGGTGATGTCTATGCGTTCCAGACTTCAGGCTGTAATTGCCTGCAAAGGATTTGCAACAAAGTATTAAAAATTGAAAGTTAGATTTAGGATTGTTTAGTTTGTCCCATTACTTTTGGCCCCTTAAAAAGTGTGAGGCACATATAGAAACCGTTGTAATTCCTACACCGTTCACCTGATTTGCATGTAATTACCCTCAAATTAAATCTGAAAGTCTGCATTTAAAGCACATCTTGTTTGTTTCATTTCAAAGCCATCGTGTTGGTGAATAGAGGCCAAAATATGAAAATTCGGTCAATGTCCCAATATTTATGCACCTGACTGTATATATATATATATATATATATATATATATATATGTATATATATATATATATATATATATATTTATATATATTCATATATATATATATATATATATATGTATATATATATATATATATATATATATATATAGTTGTTCCCTGAGCAAGTTTGCATTGAAACAAAATGCGTTGGAGTTTCCTGTTACTATTCATTATCACCACTCTATAGGAAGAATTAATGCTGACTGGGAGCTCCCGCTTTTCCAGAGGGAGTTGCAGTTAAATAATATTCCTTTTGTAGGAGTTGGGTGTTATGCATGTGATTCTTAAGCTGTTCTTGAAGATTTTTTACTTTACGTGCTTTTAATTACACATTTATAAAATTTTAAATTACTAGTGGTTATATGATTGGACAATTACAACTGTATTTTACAATAAGTTAGCAGAATATTAATTTTATTATGAATATATTATCCAAAAACTAGTTTTTCTGATACACTGCACCATAAGTGCCCTCCTGTTTTGTTGGGATATATATATATATATATATATATATATATATATATAGTGGGGCAAAAAAGTATTTGGCCAGCCACCGATTGTGCAAGTTAAACTTTAAAAGATGTGAGAGGTCTGTAATTTCCATCATAGGAACACTGTAATTGTGAAAGACAGAATCAGAACCAAAAATTCCAGAAATCACATTGTATGATTTTTAAACAATTTATTTGTATATTCTTGCGGAAAAAAAAATAAATAAATAAAAAAAAAAAAATTAAAAAAAAAAAATATATATATATATATATATATATATATATTGTTACCTTACCTCTGTTATCCTACTACTGGTCAAAGTATGACGTGACCACTCTTCTCCTTTCCTTGGTTACCATGTGTAATTATTTTGGTCATTGATGATCAGTAGTTTTTTCTGGAAATATGGAAATATGGCTATGTACTGTTTGTCAAAACCATGGGGGTTATGTAACAAGTTCCGATTTTGCAGAACCAGGCGGATTTCAGCAAGATTGCTGCTAAATTTAAGGCGCCAATCAGTTATAAAGCTGAACTAGGTTTTAATTTAGCTGCAATGTCGCTGAATACTTTCCGGTTTTGTGAAATTGGAACCTGTTACATAACCCCCATGACTGAGCTGACTACTAGGACTGTGGCTGACTGATTAGTCTCATGCTTTAGCAGGTGATCACAATAGCCCTTAGCATTTATATAAAATAAATATATAATATATTACTGCTACTATTACTAAGATTTATATAGAAACATTACATTTAAAAAAAATATATGTTACATTTAATTTAGCAATTACATTTTTCTTTTTTTTTTTACTTCTTGGGAAATAGAAATTAATTTGATGTTTATTTGAACCAAATCTTACAGTTGTTGTATCTACAGACTTTGCTAAAATACACTACAATGCTGCTGCTTTTGCTACTAGTACTTCATTGTGAATAGTGCCATTGTGACCATGTTGACATTCTGAAAGTAAACCTATACCCCACATAATGACCTTACTATACTGCATTTCCTCTTCCTACTGTTACTACTACTACTGCTGCTGCTGGTACTACTACTACTACTACTACTACTACTACTACTACTACTACTACTACTACTACTACTGCTGCTGGTACTACTACTACTACTAATAATACTACTACTACTACTGCTGCTGGTACTACTAATACTACTACTACTACTACTGCTGCTGGTACTACTACTACTACTAATACTACTACTACTACTACTACTACTACTACTACTGCTGCTGGTACTACTACTACTACTAATACTACTACTACTATTACTGCTGCTGGTACTACTACTGCTGCTGGTACTACTACTACTGTTGCTACTGCTGTTGTTGCTGGTATACTACCACAACTACTACTACTATTGCTGCTGGTACTACCACTGCTACCAACGTCAGACTGGGGCATAAAGGGCCCACCAGGGGAATGTAGTGATAGGGACCTATACTTATGGGTGTGGCCAGCCTCCAATGGGGGTATGGCCAGCCTTCGCAGAGGCTTGACTAACCATTAGAGAGTGCATGTACTGGGCCCCTTTAAAAAAATAAATATATATATATATATATTAAATTCTGCTGGTGCATGCTAGATAATGTACCAGATTAATAACAGCAATGCACCATAATCCTGTGCAGGAAAATGAAACATAAGTATAATGTATAATTCAAGTGCACAGTCTTGAACCTGATCCCTAGAGGAGGGGTGGGTCTTCAGGCAGTGGGGCCCACCGGGGGTTTCTGCTGTACCCCTGTGGGCCAGTCCGACACTGACTGCTACTACTTTTGCTACTTCTGCAGGTACTACCACTACTACTACTGTTGCTATTGCTGTAGGTACTACCACTACTACTACTACTACTACTGTTGCTACTGCTGCAGGTACTACCACTACTACTGCTATTATTACTACTGCTGCTGCTGCTGGTACTACCATAACTACTACTGTTGCTACTGCTGCAGGTACTACCACTACTACTACTGTTGCTACTGCTGCAGGTACTACCAATACTACTACTGGTACTACTACTGCTGCTGCTGGCACTACCATAACTACTACTGTTGCTATTGCTGCAGGTACTACCACTACTACTACTGTTGCTACTGCTGCAGGTACTACCACTACTACTACTGTTACTACTACTGCTGCTGCTGGCACTACCATAACTACTACTGTTGCTACTGCTGCTGGTACTACCACTACTACTACTGTTGCTACTGCTGCAGGTACTACCACTATCAAGAGGGGGGGGCAGGTACAAATTACCCAGGCCCAGGCTTGCTGCAGGGGCCTGGCACCGCTCCCCCTCCCTCTTAAGTCACAGCAGGCCAGCACACGCTGCTATATGCTGGGCTGCACTGGAAGATTTCTCGTGGCTGCTAAAGCAGCAGCCAGAGTAGTCTCCTATGCCTATGGGAAGAGCGATCATGCTGATCGTGCCCCCCATTGGCTGTGCGCCGGGCTGAGGGCTCACACAGTACCCCCCTTCCCAGAAAGAATATTTTTTTTTCTTTGAGGGCATGGCCATGCCTAATGTGATTAGGCCACGCCCCCTGTCACCTGGGCGCGGCGCAGCTCTCGTTGGCCCTGACCAATACCACTACTGTTACTACTACTGTTGCTGC
Source organism: Taudactylus pleione (assembly GCA_031769625.1). NCBI lineage: Eukaryota > Metazoa > Chordata > Amphibia > Anura > Myobatrachidae > Taudactylus > Taudactylus pleione. The sequence goes on from JAUIMM010000544.1 coordinate 3,029,424, forward strand.
TGGTACTACCACTATTAGTATTACTGCTACTACTATTACTGCTACTGCTGGGACTAATTCTACTACTACTACTACTGCTGCTGGTACTACCACTACTACAACTGTTGCTATTGCTGCTGGTACTACCACCACTACTACTGTTACTGTTGGTACTACCAACACTACTGCTACTACTACTACTACTACTGCTGGTACTACCACTACTACTACTACTACTACTACTGCTGCTGGTACTACCACTACTGCTACTGTTGCTAATGCAGCTGGTACTACCACTACCTACTACTATTACTACTACTGCTGCTGGTACTACCACTACTACTACTGTTGCTACTGCTGCTGGTACTACCACTACTACTGTTGCTAATGCTGCTGCTACTACAACTACTACTACTGTTGCTATTGCTGGTGGTACTACAACTACTACTTCAGTGGCTACTTCTGATGGTACTACCACTACTAACACTGTTGCTACTGCTGCTGGTACTACAGTGGCATCCCTCCCTGTGGTGTCACCCGGTGCGGGGAGGGATGTTTTGAGCGCGGCGTAGCCACGAGCACCCTGAAAAGAGGGCATGGCCTCAGACAAAGGGGCGTGGCATCGCGATCACGATGTACCGTTCTTAATATTACTTGGGGGGGGTGCAGGGGGTGCTGACTGCTTTGTGTTGCAGTGCCGGCTCCCTCACAGTATCAGGAGCCGGGTGCTGCACTTAATACTACAGTGCAACATCCGGCTCCTGCCACTGTGGGGGAGTGTCAGTCTGCACCTTGGTGTCACCCCTCGGCGCGTGGCACCCGGGTGCGGCCCGCACCCCCCGCACCCACCTTGTGACGCCACTGTGGTACTACCACCACAAATACTGTTACTGCTACTGCTGATACTACCACTACTACTACTGTTGCTAATGCTGCTGGTAATACCACTACTACTACTGTTGCTAATGCTGCTGGTAATACCACTACTACTACTGTTGCTAATGCTGTTGGTACCTCCACTACTTCTACTCATGCTTGCCGACTTTTGTAGTTACCTCTCCGGTAGATGCCTGGAGAGGAAATGCAGGTGATTGGTCAGGGGGCAGGTGTCGTATATTGCTGTAATATTTGAATAGGGTTGGGGCCAAATGACACAACTATCATAAAATTGCGTCACACGCTAGGTGTTGCAGGTCTGCTATAACACTGCTACTACTGCTGCTGGCCCTACCACTACTATTAGTGCTACTGCTGATGCTGAACAATGCCTCCTACAGTACAGTAAAATACATTTGATTGTGTTGACAAGGAGACTGGAACTGATTAACACAATTATTAAAAATGTATTTATGAGATCTGACAGGGAGAGTGTATACATAGCAAGAATAATTTGTTAAACGATTGATTCTAAACCTGTATACTGAAGATAGTTTTATAACACCTAAATCCACATTACAGTTACGTCATCAGTTTTTAGCAAAAGAATATTATTTCAAGCTATGAATTCAGTAGACTGCAGAAGTGCCACAGCTGAAAGATAATGAACAATAAAATAAGTTGTGTCTTAACCTACTTTCAGTATCTTGTAATACAAGCCAGAGCCTTCTAATCTTATACTTACACAGAAAGAACACATTAATAAGAGGCAGGTGCTTTTATCTCTTGTAACTATATTCTACATTCTAACAGCATACATTCACTGTTATGTGTGTAGGCAGCAAAAGGGTAACAATTAATGCAGCATTCATATTCTATTAACACAGTGAGATAGAAGCAAGAGAGTGAAAGAGAGATAGAGATATTTCGGTACCTGCAAAAAGATGACAACGTTTCAGTGAGGATTTACTTTCATCAGGGAACTCTTACTGAAACGTTGGCAAAGAGGAGTGCCATCACATTGTTTCTCTATTTTGTTTCTCTATTTTGCATACACCTGGCTGGTTTATGGTGGAAGGCAACCTGGTAAGTACTAAGCTACTAAGCTGATTTGAGTGACATATGTTTGCTGTTTGTGTATATCTATCATGGATGGTTTGTCCTGTGTCCAACTACGATTTTTGTCACCCGAGGCAAGGCCATACTTTGACACCCCCTCATAGAGGACAGAAAGGTTGTGTGGTTTTGTGACACAGTAATGCCCCTTATAACACATTATGCCATACAGTAATGTCCCATATAACACATTATGCCACAGTAATGTGCCATATACATTATGCCACAGCAATACCCCTTACATTATGCCACAGTAAGGCTTCTTTTACATTAAGCCACAATAAGGCCCCATCTCCCTTCTCTTACCTGCCAGGGCCATGTGGTGGATGAGCTCGGGGCAGGGACGGATTGCGGCTGTATTTCAGCCCTGGCAGTCCGCCCTTTACTCGCGTGTAAAGGGGGACGTGGTTAAATCAAGGGGGCATGCCACAAGTCACGGGGGCTGGCCTCGTGGCACGCCCCGTCTCTCCCCGGCCCAGCACAGCAGTCGCCGGGCCATCCATGCCTCCACCCCTTCCGTCTCCGTGAAATTATAGTGATTCTGGAGCCGTGGGGTGGAGGGCGGGGGACTTTTCCTTTCCCACTTAGGCCATCGACCCTTCTGGCATATGCCAGAAGTGCCCGATCGCCAGTCCGGCCCTGGCTCAGGGTGTCGCAGGACGGGGCTGCCACATGCTGGGGAAGTGTCAGTACTGCCGTCACTGTAATGTGGCGCTGCTCGCACACCAATTGGAGCTCACGGAACGGCAGCCTCTACTTATTGGCTGCTGGTCCGTGAACACTGATAGGCTTGCGACCGGCACCAAATTATACTGGTGATGTCTCTGTGCCTCTCAAGGCTGGGATGCAGCTCCAAACCCACAATAACAGCAACCTAGCCTCCCGGCAGCGTCTCCCTGGCACCCCCTCAAGTCCAGCACCCGGATCCCCTTCACCCTTAGCCCCCCCCACCCCCTAATTGTGGCCCTGCACAAGCACAGTGGGGGATGTAAGTATAGTGAGAAGGGAAGGAAGGATGAATATGCCTGGTCTGTTTTACTAGTATATTATACTATTAGAATTATATATACTGTACACACACATATATATATATATATATACATACATATACAATTGTATCCTTAGCGTCTTGTGTTCAGGGTTGCTAAGCGACAGGATCACATGTTCGGCTGACCTGTGGGGCACTGGTTGATGACGTCACGGGCCTAGCGTCCGAGTTCCCGCTCGCGGGTCCGGGAGGTCGGAGGCTGGCGTCCCATAGGTGAGTTGATTATGAATTGATTTTATGGCTTTATATGTTTGTCATGTTTGTATGTTTTACTTGTACTGCTGTCCCTGACGAAGGGGGGAACCCCGAAACGTCGGCCTAATAAAGGACCTTTTTATTCATCTACACTAGTCTATGGAGTGCCGTCCGTCTGTTCTATGTTATATGGAGGGAGCGTGATGCACCTTTGGAAAGGCACCCTAGCAGGTATCACTGTCCCCATGATATTAGTGCCGGGTTTTCTGGATTTTCTATATATATAATATGTATATATATATATGTATATAAATATATATATATATATATATATATATATATATATATACATATACAAATCTCGATAGTGGCGGTGGCAGCACTCAGTGTACACAAAAACTCAGGCGCAGGTCATATTAAACACCAATGCTTTGAGACTATTTAGTGAATCATCATCAGGGTACAGGCTGTACCCTGATGACGATACATTAAATAGTTTAAAAATGCTGTTTTATATGACCTGCACCTGAGTTTTAGTGTACACTGAGTGCCACCGTTATCGAGATCTGTACGTTGGGCTGTGTATTATAGGCACCTATAGAGGGCACCAGGCATAGTGGCTGTTTTACATGGGAGTACCACCCTAAATGAATTGTGTATTGGAGAGCTTCACTGGTGGCAGGATAGTGTCTCTCTGGGCACAGGCACACATATTGGATTTCCCTATTTTTCCATTGCATCAGGTGTACTTCAGTAGTGCACAAGGCTGTACCCCGAGGGCACCAGGCATAGTGGCTGTTTTAGATGGTAGTGCCACCCTAAACAATTTGTGTATACAGGTATGTATACATACAATATATATATACTGTATGTATATATATATATATAGATATATATATATATATGTGTAAAAAATAATATATAATGCTGTTTCTTATAGTGCTAATTGGAGGTCCCAGGGGTGACTCCCAGGTAAGCTGGCTCTCAATTTGGATGTATTTCTGTATGTGCCTTATCAATTGGAATGGTGGCTTACCATGTATTTTCAAATGCATGCAACAAATATCTCTGAATTTCTATTACCTTATAGCTTTCAAGTATTGTTGCAGGGGCAATGTAGTGTGCAGGGGGACATCTGGGGACATCCTCCTTTCTGTTTTTTTTTGTATATATATATATATATATATATGGTTAGAATTACTGCCTCGCAGCACTGAGATATTGGGTTAGATTCCCATCAAGGCCCTAACTGTGTAGAGTTTGTATATTCTCCATGTGCTTGCATAGGTTTCCTCTGGGTACTCTGGTTTCCTCTCACACTCCAAAGATATACTGGTAGCTTTTTGGCTACTGACTAAAAAAAAATAATCTGTACGTGTTGTTGTGTGTGTACATGTGGTAGGTAATATAGATTGTTAGCTCCACTGAGGCAGGTACTGATGTGAATGGCCAAATATTCTTTGTAAAGCACTACAGAATATGTGTGCACCATATAATTAACTGGTCATTTATATATATTCTGAAAATAATAAAGTAATAAAGTATAATATATAAATATATAACTTCTATGACTAATAATAATAATAAGTTATTAATAACCAGAATGCATTTGCTCATTTCTGTATTACATATAGCAATTCTAGTACACATGACATTGTTAATATATCAACTTCATTAAAAGTCCAAATGAAACTGATAATGAAAGCATTTTTAGTAAGTACTATAAGCAGATCTACTGTACTTGAACAAGACATTGCACAATGCATCTCGCATTTGAATTGAGAGAGAATCTAGAACATTGTGTCACTTTTAAAATGAGTTTGTTGGCAGTTGTGAATACAATGATTAACATGAAGTCACCTGGGGCCTCAGGACTGAGCGGGCCACACACAGAAAGCAGTCCTCCTGTCTGGATTTATATGATCCTGTAGCTGTGGAGTGCAATCAAGTGCTCACAAACTAGAGGAAGATTCTGTCTTGGCAGCTTTTAAATTCGTTTTGAAAAGGGTTGCTATAAAAAGATGCAAAACACGGCAGACAGAGGAGTCTTTCAAAGAAGTGTCACAGGAAATCTAGAGCCACCATTTGACGAGGTGCAGGATGAAAACTGAGTTTCTGGATGTGATAACAGTATCACCCCTATCTTTCATTGCATGGCTGTTTGTCATTGTAAGAGAAAGGGGATGACAGCAGAATTAGACTCACAGGCTCATCTCTGTGCAGACCACCTACTCGAACACAGGCTTCATGCTCACCCATCCCTGACCTCACCTAAAATTGTTTAGTCTAGAAGAACTGGCTGCACTTTATTCTCTAAGCCTTTATGTAAGACAGATCGCTTACAGTTCATGGGCTGCATACCAAAACACAGAAAACCTCTCAGCACATATTACTACTTGCATTTCCTCTGGTATCTTAGACATCACACCTGCTATAACCAAAAGCATCTGCACAAGTTGTTGGGAGTATCTGCAACGCAACATGGTTTTATTGGCACAGGTCCTGATTGTGAGTCGCAACCAGATCCGTATGCTGCCGCTTTCAGAATGCGGACACTGTGCTAGAGCGACTTCATCGCAGGTATTGGGACTTACATAAGCCCCATGCTGTGTGCAAGAAAGCCAAGTGAAATAAGCATTCACTCACCAACACGCCCACGAAACTCCCATGGTAATGTCTCTTTCATTCGTTTGCACAGTTGCCCCCAGAAACTGACTGAAAGATGCGTCCGAAATGCGTCCACTTTCCTGAAGATTAAAGTCAAGATCTATAATGTTCAATGCATGGGCAGTATGCTAAAATTCACTTTAATTAGAGCTGTATGTGACTCTGCCTGCTAAATTGTGTCACCCTCATACCAGCTTACCCACTGCAATAACAGCTTGTAAGGAGCCTTATAACAGGGGTGTATCTAGGGGTCCGAGTGCCCCTGGCAAAGTAAGGGACTGGCACCCCCCATATTTGAAATAGGTAAGGCGCATGTGCCGAAACTCCATATCTATATTTATAATAACTTTACCATTAATAATAGCACAGAGGAACCCTCTCACCTCGCAGCCCCCCTCTGCACAGCCCCTCATACCATAGTCCCTCACTGCATAGCGTTCCTCAGCACAGCCGCCCTCACTTCACATCCTCCCTCACTACACAGCCTCCCTCACTACAAAGCCTCCCTCACTTCACAGCCTCCCTCACTACACAGCCTCCCTCACTACACAGCCTCCCTCACTACACAGCCTCCCTCACTTCACAGCCTCCCTCACTACACAGCCTCCCTCACTACACAGCCTCCCTCACTACACAGCCTCCCTCACTTCACAGCCTCCCTCACTACACAGCCTCCCTCACTACACAGCCTCCTCACCGAACAGCTCCTCTCTTCTCCCCGCCAGCCACAGTAAACTTACCTGCCGGCTCCTGCACAGCGGGGGACTGGCAGCTGCAGCGGTGGATTGGTGGCGGCAGCATTGCCATCATTAGTGTGGAGTCACTGGAGCTGATGGGTGGGCCGGAACTTGCTGCCTGCCCAAACGCTGCAGCCATCCTGACGGCTCCTCGGCGCAGGGCAATATGGGAATGGACTGGGAGAGACGTCATGATATCTCTCCCAGTCCCTAGAGACCCTACAGGAGGCGGTGGGAAAGACTGCTTTGCGCCACAATAAAGCACTCGTGGGGGCTCTCCAAGTGACATGCAGAGTCTTATTGATATCGCTCTCCTCCTCACTAGACTGGGCACTGATTGAGATTGCTACCCTCTGGCCGCGGGCGGCACTTCCGGTTGGCGCCCCCCCATTGGCCGGCTCCCCTGGCAATTGCCATCCTGTCCATAGGGTAGATACGCCCCTGCCTATTAATACTTACTAATTAATACTTCTGTGTTCCTTCTGCAAGGGATCCCGAGTCATCAATCAAGGACTTCCCCCACTGTACTCCTAACCTGACACCTTCCCCCACCATCTGACCTTTCTGTGCATGGGAAATCTTGTCATTTTCATTCTGTGACCAGGCATGACTTAGTCAAAGGATAGGCAAAACATTAGTGCTCCAGTTGTAGGGAACTATAATTTCCCAATGAGGCCAGCTTACCATAATCATATAAATGTGTTTCCCTAATCATTAATGTTGTAGCTGAAAGAACACAATTACATAGGGGAAATATATCAAACCTTCTAACCAGTGGAGAAGTGGACAAGTAGAGAAATAGGCCATAGCAACCAATCAGCTTCTACCTATCATTTTAAAGACTACTTGATAAATGATAGCTAGAAGCTGATTGGTTGCTATGGACAATTTCTCTCCTCTTTAGGAGCTCTGATACATTCCCCCCTAAGTGAGAATAATAATTAAAAAATAAAAATACTCCACATTTAAGTCACAGGTAATTGCCAAGTTAAAGCAAAAAAATATGTTACTATTATCTACTACAATGATTTATAGGAATCTAGGGAGAACTGATGCATCGGTTGAACAAGTCTTGTTATGACATTGTGACAAGAGGAAGTATGCATGTTTTTGCTAAAAATTAAAACAAAAGCTCTAAATCAGTCATACAAGCTAATGATACATTGTATAACATACACTATAGGGCAGCCAATGAGAGAAGCTTTTAATATGAAACAATAATTAATTTATTACAAAGTTGTACCCATTGCAGAGAAACAGTTCTACAATGGAGGAAAACTTAGATGGGTTGTACAGTTTGCACAGCACAATTTGTACAGTACTACTAAAACCTACACGGGTCTATTTACTAAGCAGTATTAGGAGACAGAGTGAAAAGTGATAAGTCAGTGATAAGGTGCCAGCCAATCAGCTCCCAACTGTCATTTTTCAAACACAGCCTGAGAGATAGCAGTTAGGAGCTGATTGGCTGGCACCTTATCACTTTTTACTCTGTCTTCTAACACTGCTTAGTAACTAGACCACACAATCTAACTGCACCACTAGTCTAGAGAATGTATATGAACACAATTAATTATAAAATCAGTTAAGAACAAAAGCATTTGTTCCCCAAAACACCTTGCATTTAATCAAGCCAATTCAAGACAGATGAAGTTTAGAATCTCAAGCTTAGATTAGATTTACACTGGAGTTGTGAATATCATTTATTTTCTCAGAACTACAGCCTAAATACGTGAGATAGCTTTCATTACACTTTCTATAATCTGATTACACCTCTGATGGTTATATTAGCACTATTTCCTCACGTCGGAGATTGGAAAAAAAAATTGGGCATTATTTCTCAGAACACAATTAAAGGAAAGAATTTATGTTGCTCAGTTTGTGTGTAAAAGGTATCTGGCAGTAAAGATTTAACCGAGCACAGATTGCTACGAGTGTAGTGTGTAATATGATGTATGCAGACAATCTGTTTCACATCTCTTGTAGAGAGTGGCCTTGCGGACCCTTGGATAATGGGTAATTACTGCAGCAGGCATCTTGTATGACCTTCATCTAGACCTAAAAGGAGAGGTTACTATACCTGTTCGGTGTCACATCTCACCAGGAACCACAGTTGGCAGATGTGTTACTGCCGTCATTATTCCTGCAAACTCATTTTTTTTTTCCGTTTTGATTCAAAAATTAAAGCTGTATTATGAGGCAATTCCTGGCGTGTGACACGGATGCAAAGCACGGATTCAACCAAGCATAACTTATATCCCTTTTACACCGGAGCTAAAATCCGGGTTATTGCAGGGTTAACCCGGGCAGCTCCTTGGTGTACAAGGGGTGAGGGTTGGATCGCCGGGTCGAGTGACCCGGCAATCCAACCCAGTGTAAATAGCAGGGTTTAACACGGGCTTAGCCCATGAAACCCTGCTGTGAGAACAGCGCACTCCGGGTCACGATGACCTGGAGTGCGCTGCAAGCCGGCCGATTGGTCCGGCTTCAGTGGCTCTTGGAGATGACCTCATCTCCAAGCGTCCACTTTCTGAGTGGAAAAGCCGGGTCTATGCAGATCCGACTGCGGTGTGAGCGGCGCCGACTCGGGAATATCCAGAGTCAGCACCGTCTAAATTCCGGGTCTCATCCGGATAGGAACCCTGTTCCAACTCCGGGTCAGACCCGGAATTTTGGTGGAAAAGGGGTATTACGGGAGAGCACCACAGAAATGTGAGTTTATAGGCTGAAGGACACCCGTCTCACACTAAGAGGCCTATGTATCAAAGGTGGGAGAGAGATAAAATTGTGAGAGATAAAGTACTAACCAATCAGCTTCCAATTTACATTTTGCAGGCTGTGTTTAAAAAATGATAGTTAGGAGCTGATTGGTTGCTGATTTATTTGGTACAAATTTATCTCTCTCTCAGCTTTGATGCATAGGCCCCTAATGCCATTTTGTCAGCAGAATTAATATTCAATTGACTGCAGCCTTACTGCGAGAAGAAGAGGAGGTGTGACCAGTGTCATGTGGGCGTGTACACCCCTTATACTATCAGACCCATTGTCTCCCTAAATAAAATACAAATTAGTAAAAAAACATTTGTGAGGAAAATAGATATACATGGATAACCGTGTGGCCAGCTGGGTGGGTGTCATCATTATGCTGTCATAATGATGGGCCTATTTTTAAGAGGAGAACTGGTGCTGTAGTCCCACCTGACCCTGATGTAGCCTATTCACAAGGAATTAGTACCTTACGAATATTGGTCATGAAGAGCGTCAATTGTCATATTCACAGGTAAAAAAATGACTGTGCCAAGTAATATTATGGTCATTTGGTGATGTACAATGGCAATCCTGTCATTTCTGTATATAGCACCATGGTGGATGACAAATATATATCTGTGTGGAGTTTGTATGATCTCCCCATGCGTGGGTTTCCTCTGGGTGCTCCAGTTTCCTCCCACAACCCAAAAATATACTGGTAAATTAAATGGCTCCTGACAAAAGTGAACACTAATGTGTGTATGTGTGTGTACATGTGGAAGGGAATATGTATGTGCTATACACAAACATATTCCCCATGTATCATTACTGTGTACACACAGTGATGATACATGGGGAGATAAATGGGGATAGAGAGATAGCGGCTGATTGTGTTACATCATCCCTCACTGCCAAGGATCACACAGCCAGAGGCATACTAACAATTTGTGCAATTTCTTACATCTCAATAGTCCTTACCATAAAATACAAAACAAAGACAGCAGGACACTACTGTAAAACTGACAGTAATACAAATATAGGATAACATTCACTTCAATCTAGAAACCAGTATTTTAAAAGAAATGTACTGTATGCTCTTATCAAATAATCACTCTATGTATTAATCATTACAATTTCCAGGAATCAGAAGCAACTAATGTCTATACATATTTTCTGTTATACTGTTCCACAATGTTATAAAATAATGAGTTCCAGAGTAGAGAAAATGCTGCAACATTTCATATCCCCAGCAGTTAAAATGTCACTGTGCGTCATACCAAAGTGAAGTGTTTTTGATTACATTATGCCCTGTAGGTGTCATGGCGATGAAATAGGTGAGGTTAGGAGACAGTTTATAGCAGTATAAGTTAGAGTGAGATTGTCACTAGTTAAGAAGTACCAGCCTGGAGGAATTTTTGAACGGATGATCTGACACAGCCAATGAAATGTTTTCCTTCATTAGTGCTAGAAAGTGCTTCGAACTTCTCATTAAAAGTTTAGATATAGAAACTATAAGCTTTGGGAGAGTGACAATTCAGAACATTCAATGATAGTTGAGGTGGCATATTTCTCAAAGCCGGTCTACGGAATATTCATCTCATTCCCCATTTGGCCACGAAATTTCACAGGTTTCGTCGCCGGAATTGGGGTTTCAATGTTCTACTGAGAATTGCACCATTCATATTTGTCCCACCTGGAATACCCCGTTCTTGGCCTCTTAGCTGAGATCTTTTTGTTTACATCTTTTTTAGTGTGTGGGTGCGTCATTTGTTTTAATAAGGATTTTTGGGGAGTACTTTTGTTCCCCATTTGGTCTACGGTGGATCAAGAAAGAATAAAAGAAGACTTGGTTTTCCATTAGGACTACGAGAGAAAATGTTTTTATATGGTCAAATAAGGGTCGAAGAAAGGTTTTTGGTTAAACTTTGACAAATGTGTTCATGTGTTTATTTATGTGGGGTTTTTTTTACTCTGCAGGCACAATAGGGTTGTGGTGAGAAAATAGACAGTCTTCATAACCAGCCTCCACAACTCAGAGGAGTCAAAAAGAGCACTAGTAAGTTGGGGTAGTAGGGCATTGCTGGGGAGGGCATGGTATTTTTTCCAACCTATGTTTGTGAACTCCATGTTATAATGGGATCTAGCTGGGGCTAGTTGAGCAATTAGGAGGGTGTAGGTGATCACTGTTAGTTTTTTAAAATATTTATTTTTTAATATATAACATGCGGAATGGAGAAGCAGAACTGTAAGGATGAATGGGTGAAAATTGCTGCCTGTTCCTCTTGGAATTTGACTAATCACTGTGATGTTGCTCAACTCCATTATCAGGATACTGCAAATATGGGGTCTGTTGTTTCATATAGTGAACATTTTACTGAAAAGTATAATTTCTTATTGCCACAAAGCAGCGATAAGAAATTGACTATTGGTGATACTTACCAAAAAGTCCAGCTGACAACGCACCACTTATAAGTTAACTGGCAAAGACTTTACTCAGCTGTCAAGTCTTTCCCCACTGCTGAATCTTCCTGGACAGGGTCCATTCCCTATACTGCTGCTGAACATGCATGGCACAAGTTCCCTAGTGACCAAAATGGTCTTTGATTGGTTGGAGGTTACCAAGCAGTACTTCTTTCCAGTAACGCTGCTGCCTATGGTAATTGCCAGCTTAAATACATCTAAAGATGATGGTAAGTTTAGTGGCCAAGGGGTCTATTCAGCATGATATAATTGACGAAAAAAAATGCAAAAACACTAGTTTCAGCAATATTTAAGCTTTTGACCTATTCAGCAATGTGTAAATGGAGAAGATACTGTAATTATCCTCTCCATATTTTCCTAATTCGCAGAGTTCCGCACTGTAGGGATCATGCCATTGATCTCTACAGTGCTTTAACGCTTTTTGCTATTCAGCAAAGCAAAAAACATTAGATCACTCAAAAAATATTTACTTTATATAATACCATTTCAGAATGGCGTTATGTGAGGAAAATACTTAAGTATCCCGAAAACTGCAGGGACAGAGGGAAATTTTCCCATAAGACCCTGCAGCATCATGTAACACCGCCCAGTCTCCGTGCCTGGTTTCCGGTGATCGCCGACAGGTAAGTCCAATTAGAGCCTGTTAAACCTGCTGAAATTGACATGTGTATACAGGCTTTATACTAGCCTGTATAGATTTATATTTTTGTGCGATTATATTTAACATTTATATATAAATGTTAAATATAAAAGCACATAAATATACATTTATACAGGCTAATATAAAGCCTGTATACACATATCAATTAGTTTGGACAGGCTGGAGCTGTACTTACCCCGTCGGCGGTCACCGCAAGCAGGGATGGAGACTGTTCCCGGGCGCTTGACTGAGCATGCGCAGAGGAACAAACAGAAGGGATTGTTTTTGGGTTCTCGAAAATAATGCCTTCTGTAACATCACAGGGACAGCGTGTTACCGCAACCGCTGCACAAATTATTGCTGATAGGCATTAACCCTTTCATAAATAGAGTGAAAGTAGCCATTTTGTACTAGAATCATTTGTGCTGGCTGAACCCAAAAATGGGGCACAGAGACTATAATGCACTCAACCCATAACTGAGAGTACTTTTTATCAGAAGAGGTTCAGCAGCAGCTTGTCTTTCTGTCCAATGTTCTGTCTACAGTTTACTTAAACACTTTTGTGTCTATTCCCATTCACAATGCACTGGAAACACAGGAGCCGCTAATGATCTGTATCTAGGCCAATGGCCTGCCCTGTTATGAATGCCCTCATGAGTCAGCCTCTGTAATAAGAGCAAACTAGGTAGCAGCAGCAGCAGTAACAATTTACACTATATAGTTATAGAATATAGTTATTGTGTTAACCATCAAATACTGAATATATTATTCAGAATTTTGCATCAACTTCAATAGTGAAAATACATACACAGCACTACATAAGGACGCCCACTTTACCTTACACACATTCGTAAAGTTTAGCAAGACTGCGAAACCATCGGTAACATGGAGAACCATCGCAGCCTCACGCACACTTGCACAAGCTCTGACCTTACTCATGAATTGCTAACCTCGTCGCACGCTGTGAGTACTCATTCGCGTGGCATCATAGTGGATAATTTATGTATGCCCATGCAACGGCATTCAAACGTACTGGCACGCCTTAGATTCACCGACCACCCCCCCGTCACCACCCCCAAATGGTACTTCCTGTCAATCACTCTGCGATAGGTCTGTGTACACTGCAATCGCAGTACAGATGGCAGTGGATTGTTCGCGCACGCACTGCGATACATGCGCAGTATGCAACAACTGGCCAATTGCGTGCGTAATCGCAGTTGTGATCCTTGCTGAATTAGGCCCTATTGACGCAGATGCTGAGACTTTTTACACAGAAGCTTGGCATTGCAAAGTCGCAGGCGGGCAGCTCGATCGATACATCTCACGGCGTCTGCGACATTTGCAGCAACTGTGTACACACTCCCAACAGCGGCTGCATTAGCGTAACACTCTGAATCAGGTCCTACATGCTTTGGCTAATGTTTAGATGTAAATGGTTTGCTTTTTCATTGTAGTCTCAACATGCACCACTTATTAATGTAAAACCTGCTAAACAGTGCCTTTTGCAACTGTAACAAACAGAGCATTCAATAGTCAAAAACAGATTCAACCAGCGATTAAAGTGTGAGAGCTAATTGTAGCTATACATGGGAGAAGGAGGGATGAGTAGCGAATATTTTGCTGTCAATAGACTCTGCATATATTACAGCATTTTCAGGAACATGTTATCTTTAGAGTATTTGCAGACCAGGCCGCTTCAGCATGTTCAGAGGTGAAATAGAAATAGATCAAGTCAGCGATGCCCGTCGCTTTCAGAATGAATATGTCCTAATCAGTAAATGATCCCCTATATTTGTATGCCTCTATTTTTGTTATTTTAATGTGGGATAAGCATTTGTTAAAGACCCAAGGGTATATTTACTAAAGTGCAGGTTTTTGGAAGTGGAGATGTTGCCCATGGCAACCAATCAGATTATACTTAACATTCATCTATCACCTTCTAGAAGATAATAGCTAGAATTTGATTGGTTGCTATGGGCAACATCTCCACTTCTAAAAACCCGCTCTTTAGTAAATATTCCCCCCAGTAGCAATTACTGACAAAAGAAAAAGCAGCAGTTTTTTTGCTCATTTACTTAAGACGGATACAGGTAATACTTAACCCATTTTATGCTGAGACTACTCTGCTACATTAGGAAAGACAAACATGTTCCTTATAAATGAGTTCCTAGTCCTGCACATGTTGATGGCTTATAGAGGGTTCATAGTCTGATGTAGTAAATCGACTTCCACTGATCTACAATCTATGTTTACAGTGGCCCTGCCATTCTGTGGCTATCAATTCACTGCTGCTATGATTCATATGTGGATGAACTGGCTGCATTCTTGCAAATATTAGTTCAGCTCACAATGGCTGTCTACAGGACATTGCGTGATGGTGACGTGTGCACTTTAGCATGCAAGTTCATGCAGTATATCCAGCATACTTGCCCACCATTCCTATTTGAACTGTGGGAGACCCAGAGAGGGTGAGGTGGGAGGGATGTGCTGGTGCTCTATAAATCGCATCATCGCAGCGGCACCCCCATGATGTAATGTTAGGATGTGTAACATTACATTGCCTGGGTGGAGCCACAGTGACACAATTCATAGCAAATTGTATCATCACGCCCCTGTCTCAGACCCTTCATGGGATAAGTTGGTACAATGCAAAGGGTTTCATACTATCGCATAAGCCTGGTGAAGCCTCCCAAATTTGTGAGTCTCCCAGAAACTCTAGGAAAGTAGGTAACTATGATATGCAGTGTACCCTGTTTGCCGAATTTAATGCGTATGTACTTTCTTTAAATCAAAAATACCAATTACAAAACTTAAAAAGTTTTTACCTCTATGAAGTTATCAGAACATTCTTGTAGAATCTAGAAATTTGAGAGTTTAGAGCAACTGCCCCTTTAAATAGTCCACCAAACCCTAATCAAAGACTAATTAAAAATGTTACAGTTTCCTAAATCAAGTGGTTCTAGCTTCGGAGCTCACCGCTTGCCCTTCCTCTAACCCCCAGTTCCCATGTTGTAGAGAATAAAGCTTCCGTTTGTCCTTTATTAAGCACTATTCACATGCCACCAATCTTCAGAGTGACCGTGTTGTAGTTGTGCCAAGCGTGTGCGTTGCAGGAATGCCTATCCTTAGTCATACTCCAACGCATCGTCTTTTAAATCTCCCATCCAAACACTTCCCCTGCATTGATTTCTTCCGCTTCGTCTCCAAATTCATTACAATACTATTAACAGCTTTGATAAAAATCTTGTGCTGATTCAGTTGATCAAATACTTTCATTCTCAGGAAAAGAAGCAATGAGGCTTTAATACAGCAACTTAATGAGCAGTGAGAAGGATTTCCTATGTTCCTACACCATGAGAGATAACAGCTCACCTCAACCCTTCCCCAAATAATAGTAAAAATAGTAAAGGTGGAAAACAATTTTGGCTTTGACATCCATTAAAAAGCTAACTATACAAAGACTTATATTGTATACAGCATATATGGATATGATATAAATATAAAACTTATAATAATATAAAATACACAGACATAGGGCCTGATTCAGACCCACTCGCGAGCGGCTGTCCGCTCGCAAGTGGGTCGATGTTATGGACTGAGCATGCGCACGACGGAGGGAGCTCCGTCGTGCGCATGCGCCAGACGCGACGAGCGAAGGAAAGTCCTTCGCTCGTTGTGTCCGATCAAAGGGGGCGTGATGTCAATGTTGATTGACAGCATGCCCCCTTTGGTGGGCGTGCCGGGGGCATGCCTCCCTGACGGGGGCGTTCCCACGGGAACGCCTCCCGTCAGAAGCCGGCCCACTGACATCACTAGTGATGTCAGTGGGAGTGATTTTGGCTCTGATAGAGCCAAAATCACTCCGGAGCTTGCGGTTGAAAACCTCAACCGCAGGCTCCGGCTCGCAAATTCGATGGTCGCCATGGTCTCGACCATCGCGACCATCACAATGCACGCTCGTATAGCCTGTGGGTGGTGACCCACAGCTATACGAGCGTCCAGGACGACGCTCCATGAAAATGGAGCCCGGCCCTCATTCAGAGCGTGCGCTCTGCTCAGAGCGTACGGCTCTGAATGAGGGCCATAGATACAGACAGATTTGGATCTGTTTTTTTTTTTTTTAAACGGCTAAAATTATATACATTTGACGTGTTTATATGCAATTCAAAACTTGAGTATGGTTTTTAAATGCGAGTTCCGAGCCGTGGGAAGATCCGAACTAGGTCTCGGCTCAACTCGGTTCCCCAAAGTGATTCCGAACTCCGACTAAGGGCCGTATCCAATTAGTTTTGCACCCGCGATACTTTTTCGCATGCCGGACTTTTCGCCTACATCGCTTATTTTAGCCGCGGAAACTTATCACGTGCGTCCCCGTGATTCGCCCTCTTCAATTTCAATAGATGCGAAAACGCAACCTGGCGAATGCAAAACAGGCAAAAAGTGCTGTCAGAATTGGGGAAATCAGTCTGACAACCCCTACAAGATGCACTATCATCAGGGATCAATGTACATGCCCCCGATTTGCCCTAATAAAGTTATTTGGGGTGCTTAAGGTGTATCAATATCTTCTAATTAGCATCTTTGCACAAGTGGATATATGGATATATAAAACAAAAATAACTATTGCAGTCATTAAGGTCTGATCACTTAGAGGTATGTATATCAGCTAACCACACACTGGCACTGAAGCAAATACTGTACAATCATCCATGACATTCTTGGAGAGCTCGATTAAGCAGCCTGTAATTGGTTAAGTAGCGTAAAGTGTAAAAATAGAACTCAGGAATTCTTTTTTATAAATTGAATGGTTTGATCAATTGTAAAAAGAAGTTACGAGATAATTTCAGGAATTCATAGCAAAGTTTCACTATCAGAGAATCATATGCGCTAATGTTATTGTCTTGTAACACTTGTAAAGCATCTCTGTGCCTGGTTAATGCACCTCCACCACTCCTGCCAGGGAACAGAGGTTTGGGATTATATATCACCATTCCCATTTAAATGCCTTTAAAAGTGTTAGAAAACACAGTAAATGCTTGGAGTCTTTTAGCATCAGTGGGTAAGAGGCTAATGCATAAAGGCACCTTCTCTCATTTGCAATTTACAAATGAAAGAAGAATATTATTACATGGAACTATTGGTACATTCACATAGTGAACACTGCTATTTTTATTATTATTCATATTAAGGAGAATTGCACCTAGTGACTTCACTGAGGCATGAGGCACAGTCGACGAAAAAATCAGCTTTCACTCTGAATGGGGACAGGGACAGTTTAAGTCAATATAATGAATATGATCATTTGAAGAAAGTCTATTTCCCAGGAAGCGTGTGACTGTAAGTAGCGAATACATATATTGGGTCTATATTTATAGATAACTGACAGAGATCTTGAAATCCCTGTATGTTATTGTAACAAGTTAAGTTGCAAAGCTCCATCAAACCGCCAAACCCCGCTGTATATCTGACAAGCAGCTTGGACATTTCGTAACCAGCACATCCCGATGATCCCGTTATCTTTAATTAAATTACAGCAGTAAAACTTCCCCAGTGCAAAATATTTAAGATATAAAAGCAAAGATGAAGAGAAGCTAAATAGCGGAGAAGTGACTGAGGTCATATCTAAAGCTTGGGTTAAAAGGGCAATGTGACATTGGGACCTGTCCACTAAAAAACATCTATGTCACTTTGAGGCCTCCTGGGGTTGTGGGCATTGTGAATATATCACACTTTGCCGGACAGTTCTATACGAGCAGGGGCTGCAATGGGCCAATTGACCTTTCCAAAAAACTCACATGCAGGATTTTAAAGCAGCCTAAAGAACTTAGAGCAACACTCATCATTAAAACTTTCTGTTAATTAATATTATTACTCTAGTTCACCAGAAGAGATAGACATTGTGATGTACTAATATCTTTTTTCTTTATTCCTCATACAGCTTATCCCTATTGGCATCCTATGTGGGAACAGCTTTACTCATAAAATCCATATTTGTATCCTACAGAACAGCTTTAAAAGGCCTATGTATCACCCATCACAAAATCCAGCCAGTGCTTATTAGCTGCTACCAATGCTATTCACAGCAATAACAGATGAGTTAATGGAACAATTTACCAATACAGCCATGCTGGGAAAGTGCATCCGATGATTGTGCCCCATTGACGCTTCCTCTGCTGCTTGCTTATCGCAGTAGTGAAAGAAGGGACTTTCAGGTCTAACCTGGGACTGGATGCATCAATGAGAGAAATGCGGTCAAACCCCAAAAATGCGAGTTTGACCACATTTCTCATATGCACCAAGCCCCGGAGTGCTATGGGATTGGTTGCGGTAGGTAATGCCATCTTTCTGATGGTATTACCCATAGAAGCCTATGGGCTTCTATTGGGAGTGAGCTTAGAGAGGGATCCAATTGGATCCTTCCCAGCACCAACCGCGGCATGCGCATCCTTCTACGCATGCGCAGAAGGACGCCGGAGGGGCTTCTAGGTAATAGACCCGGAAATCCCTCCATCACAAAGGGCCGTTCTTACTGACAGAGCGGTCCTTTGTGGTGATCGTCAGGCACAATCTAATCTGCTGGATCGGGGGATCTGTAGATCCCTGTCTAGGGATGCTGTATCCTATAGGCTATAGCTGCTAACACCATGCTCAAATTGCCCCTATCTTTCGGGGTCAAGCGCCGAAAAGTGTTTGATAACTTGATCCCAGCCAACAGTCCCCTTGAGAATTATGGGGACTGCAGTGTACTGCGATCTCTGGGGTTAGGCTTATGTTACATAGCCCTCGTACTCAAATAATTTTTTATACAGGCCCCTTAGTCACTGAACCATTATTTGCTTCCTAATATAAGACTAGTTTAATCATATTAAATTACCCAATTAGACTCTTAAATACTCAACTACTTAAAATGAGAGAATGGAAAGGCTTATGAGGAGCTATGATCAGGTCAGGAAACAGATAGGAAATAAAGGTACAATGATGGGTACAGGGACTGGCAATGACAGCAGTTACTTTGGGCACATGGTGGTCAGATCTCACATTATAACCCTTGCATGTCAGCTCCCTGGTTAATGTCTGCTTTTGTATATGGGGGCAAGTAATGGTGTCACTCCTTTTGTGTTTTTGTCCTTTTCTGTAAGTGTAATTTGCAAGATCTTTAACTGTGCAGTAATATTTCAGTGTTCTTTAGACCAAATGTAATTCACAGTTCTGTGTTCTTACTCTGGACACACAGTGGCAGAAGCAATTACATACAAGATGCCGCCAGCAGCTCCATTTGCACATTTGTTTTTTGCCAATTACGGCAGCCTGATTCTGCATGACCATAGATTGTGAATAGAATCAGCCTTCTGGCATGTAACGTGCGAACAGAACCGGCCTTCCAGGACATACCGTCTGAAGACGCACTTAATTGAATATGCCCCACAGTGTGTACAATTGCACAGTGCAATTTATTATGTTCAACATGCTTAATGCACATGTAGCAAAATCTGTTCTTGTAATGTATAGCACGAATCCAGGGTCCATATGTATATACAGTATTCACATTTAAAAGTCTGTACAGTATCATCTCTTATCACGACTATTTATAGCAATGACCAATAACGTTATGACAGTACTGTGATTCCAATAAGTGGCTGCCTCGGCAATGACATTTTCCTAATGACAGTTCATTCACCCTTTTCTGACCTCAGTGAAAGGTGAAAGAAAGATCCCCCAGGTTCTGATCCACATGTGCCGCCAACAGTCAGTCCAGTCCAACAGTCAGTCCAGACGATCCCTCTCCAAAACCAATGCTTTCTCAATAGGCCCAGGGTTGGAATGGCCCACAGGGTACAGGGGAAATCCCCGGTGGGCCCCACTGCTTGGGGGCCCACCCCCTCCTCTAGGTGTCATGTTCCACACTGTGCACTGAATTGTACATTGTTACTGTATTAGATGGTCAATGATCTTGTGGAGCAGGAACATGGATGAACATCAGTTATTGGTTTGCTTCTATAGAAACTACACCAAGATTTGCCCAATAGTTAGCCAAGCCACTGCGGTGGCTGGCCACACCCCCTCTGGTGGATGACCACATCCTTTAAGCATGGGCCCCTATCACTGCATTCCCCTGGTGGGCCCTTTATGCCTCAGTCCGACACTGAATAGGCCAGACATGCTAGCTCCATCTCAGATGCCTTTAGCAATCACAACAAGCTCTGAGAAGTTTTTCGGTTTAGATTACGGTCACCATTGAGATAAATTGACTGTCATTCTGCGTTGTTTTGCTGAGCTCTGACTCTGCTGCAGCTGCTAACCTATATCTCCCACAATGCTCAGGACTCAGCCAAGCATCATGGGAGCTAAAGCTGGGTACACACACAATGCAGTGGTGCGACCCAGCGACGGTGCGATGTAATGATATACCTCGTGCGCTGTACACACAGCGCGATGTGTCGTTACATGCTGCATGTAGTACCACTGCGTCTTTCATTGCAATGTCCCTACTGCTGCGCAGAATAGCAGGTGGGTCGATGCAACGGCATTCGGGAAGGATGGTTTGGACGTACACCATCTATATATATCGTTGTGATCCGAGTTGGAAAGATTTGTCTTATTTATTTAATTATTACCAGTTATTTATATAGTGCACACATATTCCGCAGCGCTGTACAGAGAATATTTGGCCACTCACATCCATCCCTGCCCCAGTGGAGCTTACAATCTATATTCCCTACCACATGCTCACACACGTACACACTAGGGTTCATTTTGTTGGGGCCAATTAGCCTACCAGTATATTTTTGGAGTGTGGTAGGAAACCGGAGTAACCGGAGGAAACCCACACAAACACAGGGAGAATATACAAACTCTACACAGTTAGGGCCGTAATGGGAATCGAACCCACGAACTCAGTGCTGTGAGGCAGTAATGCTAACCATTACACCGTCTGTGCTGCCCGTCTGTGATGTATGATATATCGTATAATGTGTTCCCTGCTTTAAAGTTCACCCACGTCGATGTTTCATAATGTCTGGCTTTGTGTAAAAATGGAATACTATAAGGATGCAGCAGGCATCACTTCTAAACTCAGACACAAAAGATCACAGGTTTATCACCCTGCCCTGTGTTTATTGTACTATTGTATTTTACTTTTCACATTTTATTATTTACTTGCTTCTCCAGACTGTACTTCCAAGTGCTGTCCTCATAGCTACCTGAAAATCGACAGTAACTCTCTTTAAATCACTGCTGCGGGCAGCGTGTGCTTCTCACCTCTACGCCAAGTGACGAACTCCACAGACAATCTAAAGTTACGTGATTCTCCTAACTTTGAAGCGTACAGCAAAGTGCTAATATAATGCTATAGGTAAGAAGAGCCACTGACTAGAAAGATGTTAATCCTGACAAACTGCCTGCGCATTAGGCTGAACCACAGCTAGATTGAATTCTGTCTCCCCCGAGACTCTGTACATTGCTGGAGGTAACAAACCATCTTCTCATACTGCCCTGAGATGCACACAGGCCACTAGCTGAGATTTATGAAAGAACATTACTGCCCTCTAGTGATTACTCTTATGTTCAAAAAGAATAATCGTCAGCTATTAAGTTGCTTCTTGTTCATTGAAGTCTCCGTGTTCATCCACAGATTTGATTCTTTTTGTCTCTTAAATTAGTTACATTGCTTTGCCTAGCAATGTTCTGCAGACACATCTGCAAGCTCTGATGTTAATTACTGTACGTATTAATGTGGTAATGAAGAAAATCCGCAATACAGAGATCACTGTATATTGTCTATGAATTCAATGCTTATCTATTAAAAAGGAATATTAACTTGACCCTCTTTTCTCAGTGAAATGGTGATATCCTTGTTTTGGGGACGCCAAGGGGGTAATTCAATTCAACATGATGTGCATGGAAGGAACGCAGAGTCAAAGGCACTTTGCAACAAATATGGTGACTTATTTTTCCTCCAGTCCCCTTAGAGGTCAGCACCATATATTCTTGTTATCACTCGTTACTAATCCTTAATGGTGCTCCAACCTGTCTGCTTCTAACGGTCATGTGTTTTAAAAATGACAGTAAGGAGCTGATTGGTTGGAGCACCATTCAATGAGTGATAACAAGAATATCACTCGATAAATCGGGGCCTGTGCTCGCCTATTGTAATAAGCGGTTAGACCACGGTGTGATGTCCAGCGATGCATCATGCTGAATTGAATTCCTCCCAGAGAGAAAGTGGAGGAAGAGTACAGAAGTCATTACAAAAATAGGGGACATGAGTTTCAGAAATAACTAATAATAAGTGATTATATTATTATATCCAGTTATTTGTATAGCAGAGACATATTCTGGAGTGCTTTACAGAGAATATTTAGCTATTCACAAAAGTCCCTGCCCCAGTAGAGTTTACAATCTATGTTCCCTACAATATGTACACGCACACACACACACTTGGGTTACAGTCTTTGTTGGGAGCTAATTAACCAATCAGTATATTTTTGGAGTATGGGAGGAAACTGGAGTACCCAGAGGAAACCCTCCAAGCGTGGGGAGAATGTACAAACTCCACACAGTTATGGCCATGGTGGGAGTCAAACCCAAGACCTCAGTGCTGTGAGGCGTATTGGTAACCATTACAACATCCGTGCCGCCCATCCGCTACAGGCATGTACACATTCTAATATTAATTTTGTACGTATGTTCTAACATCTATGAACATGATCAAACCTCCCCCCTAAGCTACATTTTCAGTTTTGGGTGGAATTCAGTATGTTCAGTAAATGCCAAATTTGTAATTGCTGCAGTGCGCACAGCATCCCAACACTACAGAGAGAGGCACAGCACAGCATCCCAACACTACAGAGAGAGGCACAGCACAGCATCCCAACACTACAGAGAGAGGCACAGCACAGCATCCCAACACTATAGAGAGAAGCACAGCACAGCATCCTAACACTACAGAGAGAGGCACAGCATCCCAACACTACAGAGAGAGGCACAGCACAGCATCCCAACACTACAGAGAGAGGCACAGCTCAGCATCCTAACACTACAGAGAGAGGCACAGCACAGCATCCCAACACTACAGAGAGAGGCACAGCACAGCATCCCAACACTACAGAGAGAGGCACAGCACAGCATCCCAACACTACAGAGAGAGGCACAGCATCCCAACACTACAGAGAGAAGCACAGCACAGCATCCTAACACTACAGAGAGAGGCACAGCACAGCATCCCAACACTACAGAGAGAAGCACAGCACAGCATCCTAACACTACAGAGAGAAGCACAGCACAGCATCCTAACACTACAGAGAGAGGCACAGCACAGCATCCCAACACTACAGAGAGAAGCACAGCTCAGCATCCTAACACTACAGAGAGAGACAGAGCACAGCATCCTAACACTACAGAGAGAGGCACAGCACAGCATCCTAACACTACAGAGAGAAGCACAGCACAGCATCTCAACACTACAGAGAGAGGCACAGCACAGCATCCTAACACTACAGAGAGAGGCACAGCACAGCATCTCAACACTACAGAGAGAGGCTGGGGAAGCTCTGGGCCCACCCCCAGCATGATGATTGGTCACTCTCCCGATGTGATACACAATGTGGGTGTGACAAGATGTCCCTCTTTGCGCATGGTATTTTTGATTTTTGGGGGGAACATCTCCCAGATTTAGCCACGCCCCCAGTACCCGGGCTCCGTTCAGCTTTTGATGGCCTTGGTGTGTGAGTATGTAAAATATAGATTTATATTATGTTAATGAACCACACCCAACACTAAATATTTAGTTTTGGATAGAGTTATACCTCTATGACCATTAAAATGATAGGAAGAATGGAAATTCATTCTTATACCTGCGTTCCATGTTTTACTGTATTATTATTATTTAATAACTTTTCCTCAACTGTGGATCTCAGACTTCTGCAAATGAAAAGTCATCTTCCTTCTAAACATATTATCATCTGATGTGTGGCTACTCCCTTATAGCAAGATAGCCCCTTAAAAACTTAATCTTAATTATAATAAAGTATGATATTAAGGCATATCTATGGTGAAAAGGAAAAGGTCAGCTTTATTTATTTATAATAAAGTAACTATCAGAAGGGATAAAAGAGATGATAAAGTATGGTGGCAAAGAAAGAACGGCCCCACTAAGCAATATCACCATCTGCAAAACTCCTCTTCCACCTAGATGAAACGCCAACTGCCTATCCATCACCCCAACTCAAGGTATCCACCTCCCAAACCAATGACACAGAAAAGTTTACTTTAGAAACCATCATGGAGTATTCAGAAGATCAATGAACTATTCTTGAAGACAATGAATCATCATCAGACTATCTGCAAATTACTTTTACCTGGACCAGTGGTGCTGCTGACCCCAGTAGGGTTGAATCTGCCCAAACCGTGTATTGGCTGGGAGAGCACCTCAAGCTCTAAAAGGCAGATTGCGACTGGTACCATTCTTTACCACCACAAAAGCGAAACCACAACACTCAAACTAAGGCAGGGCGGGCGGGAAAATCTCTGACAGAAGAATATCCTTCAATATGTAAACTAGCACAGATCACAAAATGGCCCTGAAACTCATGCCCCCAATAACCAGCCACTGACTTACCCAGTCAACAAACCTGCCTACCACAAACACAGGGGTTTAAGCTCCGATATGCATATAAAATGCATTGTGTCTAACTTTCTTCTCACAAGCTAAGACGTTGATTTATATTAGTATGGTATAAACTATAAAATACAAATACTGGCATTTTTATCATGACAGAACCATGAACTCAATTTATAGCAACAATACATTTTATATTATCAGTTTTTATATTATATTATCAGTTTGTTGCCCTCTTGTTGCACTGACAAAGCAATCTGCTTCATTTTGCCTTACCATAGGAAAACCTAATTACTATATTCTTAAGGACAATGAATCATCATCAGACTCTCTGCAAATTACTTTATCTCAAACAATCCCCTGCCCTCCAAATGAGCTAATTAAAATTAGGGATGTGCAGGCTCGGATAGGTTCGAGTTTGCACGCTGAGTTCGGATTTATCCCTCCAAAAAAACGGAACTCAGAAAGAGGTTAAACGTCATCTTGCATGGACAAAAGTCCAGGAATGATGATGTTTGTCCATGCAAGATGACGTTTAGCCTCTTTCTGAGTTCCTTTTTTTTGGAGGGAAAAATCCGAACTCGGCGTGCAAACTCGAACCTATCCGAGCCTGCACATCCCTAATTAAAATATGTTACCCTATAAACATGGTAATGAATATAAAAAAATATAATAAAAAAAATACCCCTACTTAAATACTTTGCAGATCGGATTGGGTTCTCATTGAAATCTGGAGATTTAGGGTTCATGTCCACTCCACTATTGCCCCTCCACGTGAGCTGTCTTTTGTTCAAATGCCATTGAATGGGGCAGACTGCAGCTGGAAACTGAACATTAACAATGGATCCTGGATCTCTGAGGTTTGGAAGGACCATTCACAGAACCATTTCCTCAATGAAGATAAATGTTCGACAGATTATAAGTGCAGTTTACAGTATATTTGCATTCCATGTATTCCAAGTATTCATCCTGAATTGCTCTGAGTAGCTGTGTGCCATCGTGCTCCCCATAGGGGTCAATGATCCCATTTTAAAGTTAGTTTGAGCTGCATTGTGTCCACAGCTCCAACAGGGGCATGCATCCTTAAATTGTTGTCCTTGTGGAATTAAAATACCATTTTGAAATCAAAAGTTTTACGCTGAATTGTACAATAGTCTCTTGTACATAACCATTATCATTTAAACGTACATGTCACCTACACAAGTTATGGGGTTCACTAGGAAACAGTAATATTTGCTACAGATATACAGCTAGTTCTTTGCGGATTGATATTCTGCATGTAGAAATGACTCAATATGGCCATGGAAAACTTATTTCAACACAATTATGGGCCCATAAAAAGTAAAATTAGCAATAATACCTGAATGCAATATATATATGCATGGAGGTCTGCTGGAAAATATGCTAATGACTGCAATTGCAAAGCCAGTACAGAGATGCCCAACGCCAGCATAGAGACGCCCACAACCGCTTTCGCACATCCATAATACCTTGCAATCCTGCGAACATATCAAGTAACATCGGCCCCTCACACACAATTATAACAGGTCTGACCTTACTCAGAAATTGCTAACTTTGTCGCACGCAGTGAGCACTCAAGCTGCGTATGCCGTCGCAGTGGCAAATTTATGCACGCCCATGCAACGGAATTCAAACAGACAGACACGCCTGCGTTTCCCTGACCACTTCCTGTCACCAACCCCAAATGCTCACTTTCTGTCAATCACTCTGCGATGATTCTGTGTGTGTGATCGCAGTGTTGCATTCGCGCACGCGCACTGCAATGCATACACATGCGCAGTAAGAAACAATCACCCGTCTGCGTGCGTAATCGCAATAGCGATCCGTAATGAATCAGGCCCTGTATCTGCAAAACAGACACATTTCCTGGAAAAAAAGTTTTATTACCTAGGTCAGTGGTTCCCAAACTCGGTCGTCCTCAAGGCACCCCAACTGTTCAGGTTTTAGAGATATCCATGGTTGAGCACAGGTGGTTAAATCAAATTGACTGAGGTATTAAGTCACCTACGGTCAACCATGGATATCCTTAAAACCTGGACTGTTAGAGTGCCTTGAGGGCCGAGTTTTTGAACCTCTGACCTAGATGGTCTGTCCGTCTGTCCCTGGTCATTAGGAAGTGTGTGCACCTTTTCACAAAACCAACGTTTACAGTTAACTCAGGGGGAAGTGGTTGTTGTCTCTCCAGCTTTAATAACATCACAACTCCCAGCATGCTGTGACCTCTTGCTGTCAGCACACTGGGAGTCATTTGCATAATACCTGGAGTGCCACAAATTGTCAAAGTCTAATCTACGTTTAATCGAATTATATGCAGAAACACCTCATACAGTCCTGCAGCACTAACTAACACACCATTTACAAACAAATCGCAAATGACACAAAGGCACTACTTAGAAAAAAAACACACGCAATAGAACTATAATTGACAGAAATTCTGTAAAAAGTGTCAGGGAAAATGAAAAAAATAAGTATAAGAAAATAAGCAAGGGGCACCAAAATCAATATGATGACATGTCCCTTTCACAAGTCTCAAATTGCAGGTCATGAGTGAGTTATACAGTGTACAGTTGCCATCTGTTTAACACAATGTAATATGGGAGCAAAAAAGGAGCAGTTTGCTCCTAGAACAAACCATATTGCAATGCAAGGGGGGCAAATGCATCTATGTTATTTTTCAAGCAGGGTAAATACTGGCTGCTTTTGCATGTAGCCAAATACTGTAATACCGGACAGCTTTATTTGTACAATGATATTTAGAATAAAGCTAGAACACACCCTTTCGACATATAAATCTCTCTGCATATTTTAAATCTGCCCCTCCTGCAGTGTGACATAGTTGTGCCAAGGTGCAAATTGCTCTTTATTTTGCTGCTCGTTTTATTGATTTATTCCTAATTCTGAATCAGTCCCAAAATATCTATTCTGAAGTAAAAAGTACTTACTGGGCAAAGGGGCCTGAATATTTGCTTTCTCAGCTGGCCTGGATAGCTGTTACTAAAAGGCTTTGATTATACAATACCATTGGCAATTTGTTTACTGTACATAAAGTTATTATAATGAGAGAAAAGACAGATAATAATAAATGACTGCAGCATTCAGATTTCCCAGTACCAGATCCAGGTTCTTTAGATTTGCCTATAACACAGGTTCTCAAACTCGGTCTTCAGGACCCCAAACAGTGCATGTTTTCCAGGTCTCCTCACAGAATCACAATCTGAATAATTAGCTTCACCTGTGGATCTTTCAAAAATGTGTCAGTGAGTAATGAATTCACCTGTGCACCTGCTGGGTGACATGGGAAAATTGACCTGTGTGGGGTCCTGAGGACCGAGTTTGAGAACCACTGGTCTATAAGAATAGAACTATTTTGAGTAGTGACTTATTGTACAGGACCAAAATCCTCTTATTCTGAATATTGGATATCTATATCAGTATCTATTCTTATTCTCTAGGCTCTATGTTATGTTTATATATAATGAATAGAAAATTAAAACAACACAGAAAAAGAGTTTAATTATGTTCAGTGAACATGGTATAATGAGAGCTGCAGTACCCCAATGTCTGCCTAGGGGATACATGTTAGGCTAAACTACCCAAGGCATGCTAGTAAGTACAACAGCCAGCTGGCAACTGTAACAATTTGTGATATATATATATATATATATATATATATATATATATATATATTCATAATCATATTCACTGTTAGTGTATATATATATATATATATATATATATATACACTATCATATGCAATTTTCTATATTAGCTTCGCAGTGCAACATGAGGCCTTCATTAGGCTTTGGAATGAAGGGATCATGTGCAAAGCGCCTGAAGATTGTGAAAAGATGTGCACATACAAGAGGAATGAAAACATCAGACAACCTTTGGGGGAATCACTTCCAGATGTTAAAATACTGTAGCTGTAAACTCCCTACCCCCTTCTACACATACATCACCCCTCACACTCCGCCCCATCCCCCCATAGCCCACAAAAAAAGTCCAGGGTTGCTTGTGGATTTACCAGGATCCCTGACAGCCATGAAAACAATTTGCCTCGCAGGAATTTTGTCTTACTGTTCAGACTGAAGTATTTCCAGATGAAAAAGGCATTGTATCTGGCATATTGAAGGTATCAATGTGAAGGAACCAGCCAGGAAATGAAGCCTGAAAGCAGCAAATAACAAACGGCATGTCACCAAGTGCCGAATGATGATTAAAACCTCCTACATTTTCCATTTCCATCTGCGCAAGCACTTTTTTTTTTGCCACAGTTGTCTGTAAGTCATTTAAACAAAATGTAAAGGGGGATGGAACTGGCAAAATGAATAATACAAACAAAAAGAACAATATCTCTGTCAATTTTCCTTTTGCTACACAACGGCTGACTCACAAGGATGTTAGCGCAGGGTGTAAACTATTGGGGCAAGCTGTGCTCTGTCAGTGCCGCATACATGCGCCACCGCCATGATAACACGTATTATGACCACCATTCTTGCGTTAAGGGTACACCAGTAAGCACCAGTAATAAAATCTACAGGAACCTCTATTGCAGTCCTCCATAAGCAGCATAATATGATCTTTTATAGATATTGAAGTTTAAAAACTTTGATTGGCTGCTCAGTTCTAAATATAATCAAGTACCCTAATAGATCTATCACAAGGATATTGCAAGTCATCAAGGACTGCAGGCCAAGTGTCTTTTGAGGACACGAGAGTCCTCTAGTCTATAACTTATGGTACAGACTTTAAGTTCTTTATGAGGCAATAATTATCCATCACAAGGGAATAATATAGTGGATGATATCACCATTTATTGATTATATTAATATAGCAAACAGAAAATGTAAACTTTTTAACCTGTCACTGATAGGCCTTTCTGTTCAAATCACGCTCAGTAATACATTTTGAGCATACATTTTACAAAGGATTGTGCCTATATATAAGAACAAGGCAACTTTTTCCTCTATTTTAAAAATGTGACCACATCCCAGCAGAGTATAGAGAGCTACAGAAATCCACCCATATACAATGGTTTAGTTTTCGCGTACACTTATTAAACTCTGCTGAAACAATATTTTCTGTGCCAAATTGGCCTTTAACCTTAAACATAAGTTGGTACCAGATAAACACAGGCTGCATTGTATAGTCCATTGAGATTGTTATAGTCTGTTTAGGGGCCTAACCTTAATTGTTCAGTGGAGAAGTTTAGATGTACCTCTCATTGGCTGAGCCTGCTAATTAGTACCAGACACAGACTATGCTGAGATTGTGAGTCTTTAGAAACAAAGCATTTAAAAAAAAAAAAAAAACATATTTGGCCACTAACTAGCTTTTTAACTTATCTGAAACCAAGTCACGAAAACAACGCAAAACAAATGTGTTTAAAGGGAATATAGAATCATTTTCACAAGAAACTGCAACATTTTAAACTTAATTGCTCAAGAAAAACACACTGACAAACTTAGAGGGTAAATACATTGTAGGACAGACGTACTTTAATAGAGAACTGTATCAACTACACTAAATCATTCCCCCCCCCAATCATCCTTTAAATTTGCTGTTTAAAGAAAATGATCAAAAACACCACTACTGCTAGTGATTTATATTTAATGGGCCATCAGTGTTTTAGGCCTGAAAGTTATAAAGAAATTCGGGAATCCTTATTAAAAGTGGAACATTCAGCGTCTGACTCTAACAGCGGGATCCCACTTAAACTACAGTCTGTTTTTTTTTCTATCTGTGCCTTTTTCTAGAGCAATTCACCTCTTTGTGCAGGAGTGGTGTGGTACTGTGCATGAAATCTGTCTGTAAGGTCCTGTGTCTCCTAACGGGAAGCTGGCCAAAGTTAATGTCAATATCCAATTTTGAAAAAAAAAAAACATGAAATGAAGATTGTATTATGCCAAAAAAAATCAAATAACTGCATTATATATTCTTCTCTAGTTTTTCAACATCAGATTCTTTTTTGTTATATAAATTTGCTAACAGAAACTGGTACTGCATAATTAAGAATGCTTCAGACTGAGCTTTGCAATTTGTCAAATTTTAACAGTACAATCCTTAACTTTTTTGTGCCACTAATAACAATTTGCACTGCATTTGTTCTCATTGTACAGCACTACGGCCTATGTTGGTGTTTTTGTTTAGAATCATGGTTATACCATACTCTGTCCAGTACAAATGAATATACTTTATATCCTAAAATGTGTGACAAATCATCTATAGGACAGGCAATGCTACATTCAGTCCAGGAATACATTATTTTCAATACAACATGCTGTGGCACCATGTAGACCAAACCTTGATAGCACTATTTTAAATCCAGCTTATGAGCACAATGTAATAAAATGTAAGTACTGTATTCTGCTGATGCCTCAATGTGAGGTGATAAAGAAGACCTGAATTTCTTTCTCGTAAAAATTCAGACACTTCACAATCATCCACTTGTCTTCTAAGTCCTCAGCGGAAAAAGAATTGATTTAGACATACTTTATAATAGTATCTGAGGACTTGCCTGTTTTAATTAAATACTAAGGTTATTTTATTGACGTAGTAGAATTGAGAAGGGGGATGTAACAGTAATGCTGCACCTACAACATGAAATATATATATATATATATATATATATATTAAAAATGTTTAAAAAAAAATGCAACAGCTAGGGAATAAGGATGATGCTTCTCTGTCAGTGGTCTATTATGTTTTCTCACTGAACTGTTACTTGATTAAATAATTCAGAAGAAAATCTATTCTTCATGGGAGATGCAGTTTTATCCTTGATCAACTGACAGTCTATCCATCCAGAGGGTACTGTATGGCCAGCCTCACAATGCAGGGCTGCGATCCCTCTACTAATAATAGCTGCTAGACTGTATATTATATGAAAGAGAGGGGCACAGACATCCACTGAATCTGTAACACTTCAGGGGCTTGCAATGTAGTCACTACATATCTCTATTACCTAAGCAGGATTACATGCACTGAATTCCCTAACAAACTGCGCTCTTTAGAGGGTCACCCCCCTTTCCGCTCCTCTACTGCAAAGAGTTTGTTAATAAAGATACCCTAAGGATGCATCCTTCTACAGCCACAGGATGTGTTTGCAATTAAATATTTAGGGTGCTATCCAAGAAATCAATGCATCTGTGGAAGGTAGAGTCATTTGCATGGTGAGACAGTGTCTCACTAAGGAAAGCTCTTTTCAGGCTATATTCTATTGGAGCATTAACACTTTAGATACCAAGCAGGCCTGAAACACAGGGACGAGCAATTAAAGAGTTAACAACACAGGATAATGATATTGGCATGTAGCAGCTGCCTCTGCCTGCACAGCCAGACCCCCAAAACATCAACCCCTTCCAATAAGACTCATAATAATGCAGATTTGTAATTTTTTTTATGTAGATCAAATTAACCCCTTCTGTGCCAATGAGGTCTGTAAAGTCCCCCCTGCCATAGAAGGGTCTTATACATGCACAGTTTACAGAACTCTATCTTATTAACCATTCACGGTGCAAGGTAGATGTATCAGTAAGAGTTTATTTTTTTCAAACAACTATCCCACAGGGAGGGATTTTAACCCTTTTTGAGGCAGAGGGAAAAGCAATCAATCAGGTATTATTTTGGTTACCCCCGTGCCAGAAGAAAGGTGATGTGGTCGGTGCCACTAATCAGACAGATGCACTGGAATGCCTCCTGGCACGGGGGTGGTTAAAATTGAACCAAGTGAATTTAAACAGGATTTTTTATATACTCCAGATTAGCCCCAGTTATGTCCTCTTCTGCACATCTCATCCCATTCAGTCACCTCCATCAGACGCAAAGGTCCAAAAAGCCCCCACTGTGTGCCAAGAAGACGTGCTCAAAAATACATTTAAAAAACACAAAACATAATAACAAAATAGGCTGCCAAGTGAACAAGTGAAATAAAAAAAAATACAGGCAATATTTTGATTTTTTTGTTTTGTTTTTGGAACCAAAACGCCAAACATCAGCCATAAGATCCTTCCTATGTGGCAAGTAGGGATGGAAAGGTACCGGAGCTTCAGTGTGATTCTCAAGGAGCTCAGAGGATTGGCTTTGGATGGGCAAACAGTTGCTCCTAGCCCAACCTGGCTTATTGCATTCCTCCAGGAGTAGAAATATCTCTAGTCTCCTTTCCCCCATGGAGCTGCCAGCTTCACCAAATCCCCAGGGTGGCATTCTGTAGGAACACGCAACTGGCAAGAGGACAGAGATGCAATAGACAGGGAGACAGACAGGGATCCCTTCTGTGTGGAAGGGGTGCCAGGGTCCTTACCTTGGTGGCTTCTTCAGATGGCACTAGAGAGAAATAATAAGGTCCCAGTCACATGGAGAACCAACAGCATCTTAAAGTCCTGTACACTCCAGTCCTGCAAGGAGATCCGAGTGAAGCTTGGAGCTTCTGGCAAGGAATGCAACAGAGAGAGAGAGAGAGGGAGAGAGGAGAGGGAGGGGACAGGCTAGGGCTGAGAGCAAGCTGCTGACGGAGGGAAGGAGAGGGGGCCAGCGAGAACAGAATCACATGAATAATTGCAAGAGGCAGGGGTCTCAGACTTGAGAAGATGAGGAGTGTTGTCCATCAGAGCTGACCCTCAGTCTCTCTCTCTCTGCATCTCTCATACTGATACTATCTGAGAGATGCAATCGTGGACAAAGTGATGAAAAGACTGGATTGATGCAAAGCAGATTGCACAGCAATGGGAGCATATGGTGGAAGAGGGTGGGAGTGCTCAGCACCCCTGTGAGCAACATCACCAGGTTTCGGGGGTACTTTGTGGCATCTTGGGGGGGGGGGGGGGGGAGTCAGTGTTCTTCAGTGGGTAAACTGTGTGTGTGGAATGTCTGTTTGCTTTCATTACATCCAACGGGGATTTAGATTTGCATAAAATATGCATTCATTTGGAGGGATTGATAGAGGGAGAGTGCTGGGGGGGGGGGGGGTGGAGTGAAAAGGGGGAGAATCTGCCAAATAAACTGGATAAAGTGTTGAGTTCAAGAGCTGTGGGAGGCTGGGCTAAGGCAGGTCAAAATCACTAAGAATGCAGAATAGCTGCAGCCAAGGGAAGATGCACAGTTTAGACACTGTGTACACTGATCAATGGACAACTAGGCTATTTGGGCTAGTGTATTTATACAGGCTGTCCAAGATATATGCAAATGATGTCTCTCTCTTACCCATTCATAAAACTGCAACAAAAACATTATTTGTTGTCATTTTAATTCTTAGCATCCTGACAGGCACATGCATTAGAGAGATGTACTCTATGCTTTATGTTTATCAGAGTCATTTAGCACAGTGTAGCCATGCTTTGCTTTTATTTTGATCCACGGTTTATTTTCAGCTGAGAAATGGTTAATGATTACTTCCAATGTCCTCAGGATTAAGTTATATCGTCCTTTTAACTTCACCACCATAGAGGAGCACAGTGGGGATGTTCTAGCAGTCCTGCATGAAAGCAATCAAAAGAATTCTATTCTTTTTTGTTTGTGGCTATATTATATAGAGTTTAGTTATTCTTCACATTAGATTGCTAGTACTTTGGGTTAGTAGGCGGTCTTTTCTCTGAAACTGAAAATGCCAGGCTTGTGTGGTTGGCACAGGGTATACACTTCTGAGTTTCCTGATGCGGAGTAATCATTCCAAGATTAATCTTTGACGCAGACGTTGGTATGAATGGAGATATTTACTATTGTGCCACAGCTGCGTGAGTGATGCAATGCACAGAGGATTCGGAGCTGCAGGGTGTTTTCCAGGACAAATCTGGTGCTTTCATTTATAGAACTTCTGCAGATTGGAGGCCTGGTTGGTTTGCCACAATTAATAGCCAGGGCCTTATTTACTTACAGCAAAGTGAGCAGGAATTGCGTTCATTCCTTGCATCTCACTGTTTCCATAAATATCTCATTTGTAACAAGCACAGAATATTATGCTGCTTTATTCTGCATAAAATGAGGTTTTCTTGAGGTAAAACCATGTTCACAAACAAAGATGTTTTCCTCTGAGGGTAGGTGAACTTTGAATTCTGCAGCATGCACATATCTGTGCAAGTCTCAGTGGGCCAAACATGTCACCTCAGCTCAGCTCCATTTTGGGGTCACTAGTTTTCGCTCCAGTCCTGCCAGAACATTAGAAGAATTCTCAGTGTGTACAGGACTCTCTTGCTCCTGTTAGTAATCATTTTCCAGGCTTATGGTAGTGAAGATGTTAAATAACTTTATTTCAAGAGGCTTATGTCAGAAAATAAAACACTTTAACTTTTTTTTCTGTTAGTTTGAATAAACTTTGTAAATCACAGTCAATCATTAATGATACATTATTATGTCATTATGTTTTTCAGCAGCTCCCCTGTAAGATGGATGATGCTTCTTTTGCACGTCATGTTTTATATACAAATATCTCACCTTGTAAACAAAATTTGTATGGATTAGCACATTGGGCCCGATTCAGAGATGCACGCCAAGGCCACTGCAGCTGCGATCCTGAACGCAGCGATTGTGCGGAAATATGCAAGTGTCGCAGCCGCTGGGATATGTATTAAAACGTCCATCGGTGTCTTTGCAAGTCCCAGCATCTGCAAACAATGACGCATCATCGTTTGCATGTCAACAGTCCTAGGTAGCCCTGCGGTCGAGCAGAATGGCCACGTGAACTGAGACGCCCGGAGCTATATTTCTTGCATACGGGAACGCAGACGCAGGATGTGACATTCCCCTGAAACGGTCGAGACACACCTGTGTTTTTAGCCGACATTCTCCATGACTTCCCCAAAACGCTTCCTGACTGTCAGTCACACTACAAATAGCAGCTGCGAATGGGCGTCT
This sequence comes from Taudactylus pleione, assembly GCA_031769625.1. NCBI lineage: Eukaryota > Metazoa > Chordata > Amphibia > Anura > Myobatrachidae > Taudactylus > Taudactylus pleione. The sequence goes on from JAUIMM010000544.1 coordinate 3,065,396, forward strand.
TACGACGCGGCTGGCCAGCCACTGGAGCATTAGTAGACTCCGGGCACTAGAGTGTGCCCGGAGTCTACTGCACATGCGCAGATCGCCGGAAGAATGACCGCAGCAGCCAGTGTCCCATGTCTTGTCTTGTGCAAACTCCCCTTCAAGCACATTGGATGTACATTGGATGCTCCCCACAAAGTACCGCAGTTTAGCATCAGTGTGACCGGCAGGTTTCCCCATACAGATGTGCCTTTATTTTCCTAACATGAGACACTTGGCTAAACTTAGATTCCATGCCACAAATAGCCAGTTTTGATCTTTCGCATCTTTTTAGCACCGCATAATGTCTTTTATACATTGCAGCCACACACAAACAGGATTGTAGTGTACTAAGGCTTTACAATTTGTACTTTTCTCGCAATAATAGCAGTGTAAATTTGCGCAATGCTGCGTGATGGGATGCATGGCTCAGATTAGTGTCATGTCCACTAGCGATGTACAGGGTACGCAAACGGCTTTTTATTGCATTAGTAGTGCGAAAATGACGCTAAAATTCAGTTATCAATACTGAGCAACAGGATGCATGGTGCAGCTTAGTGTGGTGCCTCAAACGGGGCTATTTGGCGCAATTTGAGGATAGGTGAATGAGGATATATTTGTATTAAGGTACAGTGCAACACCAGAGAAGAAAATATAGTGTGATACGAGAACAATGCTAACAACGCTAACTCTAGGATGGCCCAATATGCAAGTCCTTACGAGTAGTGAAAGTGTCTGTGTGTGCCCATTGGCACACCATGGAAAGCTAAAACATACGATATATCCATCCCCGAACATGCACAACCTGTCGATATCGGCATGTTGACCTGAATGTTCAGGTGATGACACATGCCGGCAACGACCAGCGGGAACGCGCATCGCTGGTCATTGCTGGCATTTTACTGCACAATTAATGAACGATTGAACGATAACGATGTTCAATCGTTCATTTTTCTTGTCTACTGGATACGCACCTTTAGTTACTTCTGGCCCAGTACTTGGAGGGGGTGCAGCTATGGGTGTAAATTTACTGAAGTGAGAGTTTTTAGAAATGGAGATGTTGCCCATAGCAACCAATCAGATTCTAGTTATTATCTTCTAGAAGGTGCTAGTTCAATGTTAAGTAGAATTTGATTGGTTGCCATGGGCAACATCTCCACTTCTAAAAACTCTCACTTTAGTAATTATACTCCATGGTGTGAGGGAGATGTCATGCCTCATTGTGAATACCAAGGCTGAGGCTGTAGGTACATGCTCCACTGAAGGAGGTGTGGCCTTACTATATTGCGGGCATAGCTGCACTCTTACCTGGCAGACCTGAGCCCCAGACAGGGCTGCATAGTTTATACACGGCCCTCTTGGCACCCATGCCCAAACCAGCTGCCTACTCATTTTCCACATGTGAAGTCAAGACAAAATAAACCCCCACAAAACTGACCCAGTCCGCCCACTTTGGGATGAAACACTATGGATCGCTATTCTGCCTATATGCATGCAACGCAGTTGCTAATATCAGCGGTGATATTTAAATGTTTGTATTCGCATAGCGATCACAGCCTGACATAAAGACGCCCACTTCCCATTGTCACATCCGTATATTTGGCAACATATTGAAACAATCGGTATATCGAATAACATTGGACAGTTAATGAAGCCCAGACCTTACTCAGGAATTGCTTACCCTCAGGCGGCCTCTGGTATCGCAGTGGATAATTTATACACGCCCCTGCAATGCCATCCCAACACACTGGCACACCTGCGTTTGCACGAACACCCCCCAGTCACCACCCACAAACGGCACTTCCTATCAATCACTCTATCATAAGTCTGTTTAGTACGCAACCATCGACCTCTTGCGTGCGTATAAGCAACTGCATTCCTTGCTGAATCAGGCCCTCTGACCGCTATTGTGTAACCCCCCCCCCCCCATTGCAATACATGGAAATAAGTACTACACTGTAGAAATCAGGACAGTTGGGAGGTTTACCATAGCACTGACTGTGACTACAAAGGCACTCTGTAAATATGTCTCATGTTGCTTTCTGTTTAAGTTCAGATATGAAAATCTCTTTAAGAATAAAGCACAGGGATCGCATGGATTAACTGTCCAGAAGTATAGCTCTACACACCAAATCAGTGGATCAAGGGGTCTATTTACTAAGCAGTGTTAGGAGGAGACAGAGAGAAAAGTGATAAGGTGCCAGCCAATCAGCTCCTAACTGCCATCTCACAGGCTGTGTTTGAAAAATGACAGTTGGGAGCTGAAGTTCATCCAGTTCCAGCATTTAGACGCACAAAGCAGCCTCCCCGCAGATTTGGCCCCGTAGTGTGCTTCTGTTTGCACAAGTACTTCTCAATTTCTATGGTATTGCATAGCAAGATGACTGCATTTACAGAGGAGCAGCAATTTGTCAGACGCAAGGCATTGGGAAGTTCAGAATAGACACACTGGTTCACAGCAGCAATAAGATTTAAGGGCCTATTTATTGTTGGTGGCATTTGGGCCCTGAGATGTATAATTCTTATCGCAGTGATAAGGAATTAATTTTTTGGGTGTATTTATGCAGTATTCATGCCAGGAGGACATCTGCTTCCAGATAAGTGTTCCATTTTCTGTCCCCGGTAGTGCTCCTGAACATGCACACAGGGCCACCGAGTGCTGCCTTGAGTCCGGTACTGAGGGCAGCCTGGGCAAGTCCAGAGGAGGCGTGGTGATGCACCCTAAATAAAAAGAGAGAGTTTTCCCAGGGGCGCACAGGTGGCGCCTAATGGCCGCAAAAGGCAGGTACAGCATGGTAGTAGCACTGGGCAGTAGCGCTGCAAAGGGGAACAATGTCCCTTTTAGCAGCTGACCCAATCCCAAATTAGGCCACTCTTACAAGCCTGGGCCCGGGTAATAAGTATTCATCACCCTCACCCTCGACTCCCTCGCACCCCTGATAAATAGCAAACTCATATTGTATGGACATGGCAGTATGCACCAAAGTACGCTGAGTGGACTATAGTAGGCCATCCACACTGACCAAATATTTACAAAGGATACATCGAAATGAATCCTAAAATGGCACAATGTACAAATAGCTACACGTACCACTCAGTGACATAAGGGTAAATACAGTACTGTATAAAACAATGAACTGCTGACAATGTAAAACTGGTAATGGATTTCAGCACCAATTCTTTAAAAATTCTTTGAGTCCAAAATCTTTTATATAGTCATTGTTTTTTTTTATGCCTCTATACATGAAAGCTAATCATCCTTCACAATTGTATAGGAAATTAGTTAAATTCCCTCATGTGCTGTTTCTAAACTCAGCAAAGCAGTAAATTTTAAGAACCTTGAAAACAGCAGTCAACATCTTTATCATTAACATCCCTTTGGTTCTCCAGAAGTGAAAGGGTTGAAGCATTATCCGTCATCTCCTGGCTGCCCCTTCAATTCCATCATCTCATCTCTCTAGTATAATAAAAATACATGTACATAAGTAAGCTTCACTGTTCCCATCCTGGCTCATCAAGGATTGAGTTTCTAAAGCAGATTGGTTAATAAGGATAGTATATGTCTTACAGCACAGGGCAGGCAGGAATCATGGCCTGCTGTCTCCGACTGATTGATATATATTGATGTTACACTGAGGTCAGCCCTTGATGAGCTGAAGGGTGGGAAGATACCCAGCAAGAGCTGTATCCTCTTCGACTGAGGAAGCATTTATCTTGTGTGGTCCATCGAGAACCTCAAGTACATGACACAGTGAGGGGCTCCTAACCTAAAGGGAGGGGGAGATACTGTATTGCTTTTTTGACATGGTGTGATTGTGTTGGGTTTCCATACAGACCTCAGTGAAACATTTGTGCATTATGTATTAATTATGAGTATGTATATTTTACAGTACATAGAGCTGGATTCAGACCCGCTCGGTAGATGCGTATGCAAATTCGGCTAACTATCAGCAAGGCAGGCGATCGCATGGCAAGGCATAAGCAGGCCCACTATGTCTGGCATGCGATTGCCCTGTGTATGCAGATGCCCACCAGCCTGTCTCAAGACGCCCACTTATAAACGTCATCTCCAGGAAGTGTATGCAACCATCGGTACTATCGGAAGCGAATGGAGCGTTTGTGGTTGACCATACCCTACCGCAAGCACTGCGAGCACTTCAGTATTAAATCTAGCCAGGTGACATGTACTATGACGCTGCCTCTTAATTATGCATGCCTCTGACACGGCGTTGATAAGCTCAGTCATGCCTACGTTCGCACCTCCACTCCCCCGTTTTCACAGACCAACCCCTGTCACCACCCACAAACGGCTTCTCCTGTCACTCACTCAGCTGGGCAGCCTATGCGCAGCGAGTGAACGCTTCATGATCGCTCGGATTGGTTTGCGCATGCGCATTGTGATGCGTACGCATGCGCACAATGCAAACATCGGCAGTCTGCATACGAACGCTTCCTAGCAAGCGGGTCTGAATCATGCCCATAGTTACTTCCTGACTTTCTAGCTGCCCCTCCCTCTGGTTTTTCTAAAAGATGTGTAAAAAAGCTCAATAATTTGAATGAGCAACAAAAAAAATCGCTTCATCAGCGTTAACGGAGCATTCGGAAACAGTCAGTCATATGTGTTTTGCTGGTGATGGCAACTATCATCATACGCTTGCTCCTGGCCTCCCAAGAATAATATTGTCTTCTAAGACATAAATAGCCTAAATGTATTTCCAAATGTGCCAATGCCCCTATGCTTAATTTAGTGTATGTTAGCCCCAGTGCTGCACCATCGCGCCTATACAGGTGCAAGCAGGCTTAAGTGGAATCAGGATAATCTGCATGGCTCATATGCGTGTGCCCCTGTCCAGGAAATGTGTCTCGCAACTTAGGCCCGTCTTCAATTTGGAAGCGAAAAGTCCGTGCTGGACTTTTCACTCCACATCAGAGCTTTTCCTGGGATAAAGTGTCGGGCACGTGCCGCTTTATCTCTGTATTCAATTTGAAATCAGCGAAAACAGGACCCGGCGAATTGGGATCTACGAAAAAAATGGGAATTTTCCGGAGATAATTGTAGGACGCCCTAAAGATGTCCAGACATGGGGGATCACTATTGGTACCCCTGTTTTTGCCTGCAAAAGAAAGTCTGGTTTTTAAATAGCCGCGACAGGTGTTTTTTCCCGACATTGAAGAAGTGATGCAGAAGAGCACTTAGGTTATTTTTTCGTTTTTTTAAGTGGTCCCATCAAATTTGGGTTACATGAAAATGGGTACTAGCATATTTTTAAGTCACTAAAGTCATTTTTTAAAAATTCTGCAAAAATGCACCTGCCGCTAATAGCCTATTCTAGAAGACACCTGCCACATATTTGCAGAACTCCCCAGAACCTATTTCCCTATTTTTAAACACTGTTTCCACTTTTTTTTCACCCCAAATTTTTAATTCATTTTTTTGGGGTGTCCCTGTTTTTTTTTTTTTTACTTTTTTTGAAACAGTTTATTTTTAAATGACATTCCCAGGGGTGCAGGCTATTTTTTTTGAGCCTGCACTCCTAAACCCCAATTCTGCACTTTTTTTCGCCATTTAAAAGATGGTGAAAAGTTATCCCCGTCTTTTGTCAAAGACTTTTCGAACTTGCGAAAAGTCTTTGAAATTGAATACGGGGATAATTGAAATAGGCGAAAATGATGTCATCGGTGATAAATTACCGCCGATTTCGACTTTTCACAGCCTAATTGAATACCTCCCTTACTGTAGTACAGATAAAATCCCCAAATGTAACAGCCATATATTAATTTCTTATTAGGATTAAGCACACAAAATATGTAATGTACTGAATATATTATGATAGAGCATCTACAGTATATCTCTCATAAAGTCTCTCTTGTGTGTCTCTATGTGCAGAACTGTTTCGCAAGTCTCCACATCCACACTTCCACTTGTGCCTGCAGCTAATTACACCAGCTTGCATATTGATCATTGAATTAATAAACAATTAGTTATCACTACCTCTGTTTTCTGTAAAAGGTGATACACTGCAAGTTCTCCTCATTAGCTTGTCGCAATCAGAAGTAACGGCGGCAGAGAATAGTGTGATTTTGTGGTCCTCTTAGAGACAGATTGAGAAATAATTTAAAAATAACATTTCATAACAACAAATGTACAAATCATTTACATGAATGTTTACACTGAAGCTGGCAGTTCTTAAAATAAAGAAATGAGATAATGCCAGTCCCTGCAGTGTATCAACACAAAATTGACAGGTATGCAACTGCAAGCCATCATCTGCTGCAAAATCACTGTTATGCATCCTCCATTATCAGATACAGTGCCTTTAATCTAATGCCCTCCTGCAACTTTTGCCAACATTTTACTTCTGGCTTCCTTAAGAGAATGATTAGCATAAGAAAAGAGGTGGTTGAAACCTCTAGGATGGGGGCTGGCATGTGTGCAGATCACTTGTTTCTAGTAGCCCATAGCAGTGCAGGGGGCGTGTTTATAGTGGTTGTTTATTTAAGGGGCAAGATGTGTAGGCCAAAGCCTCTTTTTATGTCCAGGCTTCCCACCCTCCCTTCCCTTTGGTTTGTTTATGTGTTTGAGTTGGCTTTATTGAGGCGGGAAAGAACGGCAGGTCACCCGCTGCAATTGTTTAGTTGAGGTGTGCTCCCTTTGTTGACTGGTAGTTGGCTGTACCAACCTAACGGGGGCAGGTGGATAGTCAAGGTAGAAGGATAGTGGATACCTTTTGTTGCTTATAGTGGTTTTTATAGTTATGTTCGTGCACTCTGGGTGGTATAAGCCTTCTATGCCTGGTGTTGGCTGTGTGTGGGCATTGCAGATTGGCTGATTTCTGGCCATCCTTATTAAGTTAAGGCTATATGGTGGCAAACACCATACATCCTTAAATTAATAATAAAATAAATAATTATTGCTTCAATAAATAACCATAAGTTTTCTGACAAATCTACGTCTAAGTGTCTTTATTTTAGATATGAGCGGGTTCGGATTTACTCGGATCTCAAAACGGCATTTTATTGGCTATCGGCTATCACGTGTTTTGGATAGCCAATAAAATAAATCCGAACTAATCCGAACTTGCGGTAAAATGGCGATAAGAACCGAGCAAATCCGAACCCGCACATCTCTACTTTATTTACTTTTAGTGTAAGGTTAAGTGGATGCACACGTGACACACAGCTAATCTGATTTAAAACTACTCAGAAATTTATATAACTGAAAAGCTGTTATGTTTTTTTCCAATTTGGGCTCTATTTAAGATATGGCCAAACACACCAGAACAATGTGAAAAAAATCTGCTTTTTTGACATATTTTCCCTCACATTCCATAATTGTCATGCACCCCTGCTGTCTATTTTTTTGTCATACAGAGGATTGTTTCAAACATACAAATTGTTGCTACTGGTAGTTCTTTGCAGGTGGGTTTATAAAAGTTTGAGTTGTGAATGTTTTAAGAGTTCATTCAGATCTTAAAGAACAAACTGTGATAAATATGTTGTCAGTCAATAGAAATCTTAGGTCCCATTACACTCATGTTTTTGGTGCCCTCATCCCCCTCTTTTAGGTATAGCTTGTTCAGCAATTGGCTCATCTCACCTGTGTCTCTCCAGCTTCACACCCCCCCCCCCCCGTGCCATTCAATATTATCTCCCTGTGGGCTCTATTTATTATCATTATTTTGACTAAAATAAAGTGAAAAAGGGTGTTTTCACACCCTTTTCACATTATTTTAGTATCACCTACTGTTACTAAAGGGCAATTGGAGTAGAATTCGTAAAATTCTACTCCAACCCTAAGTGTCACTTATTTTTAGTAAGCAGATCGCATTTCCCATAACTGTAATGGGATATGTGATCTGCTTGGTGGTTACTAGAAATAAATAGTGAAAAAAATACCAGGGGAGGCCCTGTGATAATAACGCCACCTGGAGGTGGCGTTATCCAGGGTCTCCCCTGGTTACCGGACTCCTGCTCTGCTGTAATGGGCAGAGCAGACCCGGAGGCGGTCCCAGTGATCAGCTGTGTGGTCTAAACAGACCGCAAGCTGATCTCTGCTAAAAAAAAAAAAAGTAAAAAAATTTTTTACTTACCTGAGTCCATGGACCGGTGGTCGGGGCTCCGGTGATGTTCTCCCTCCGGTCAGCTGGTTTCCCATGCTGCACTGCGGCCCGGTCATCAGGTGACCGTGTCCCAGTGCAGTATGGGATGTCAGCTGACTGGAGGCATGTAATACATCACCGGAGCACATATGACTGCAGGTAAGTGCTATTAAGGGAGGGGGGCCAGGGGGGGGGGTCGCGGGGTTGTCCACGATAACGGGGGCAGGGCTTAGTGTCAGGGGCGGGGCTTAGCACCGGGGGGTAGCAGCGGCAGCCGGTCGGCGCATGCGCGGGGCCCTTGTCACAATATTTTTCATGAAAATATCATGATAAGGTTGCGGAGGTGATTCGCATGGACAGAGCTTTATCGCAAGCTCTGTCCCTGCAAGGGATTTGTAGTAAATCCCTGTGATATTGCCTGAATTCGCAATGCGAATTCAGTTGGTAATATCACACTACAATCTGCACTATTGTAGTAAATAGAGCCCTGTGTCTCTTCAGTTTCATCCTTGCCTGTGTTGCTGCAGCCTTATCCCTTGCCTGTGTCTCTCCAGAACCATCCCTGCCATGTCTTTCCAGCATCATCCCTGTGTCTCCAGCCTCTTCCCCACTGGCAAAACTATCGGAGGTGCAGGGGGTGCGTCTGCTATGGGGCTCGGCCCTTCTCCCGCACCTACGCTGCCAGGCCAGCCTGCGTCTTCCTTCATCAGTGTGCTGCGCAGCGCAGGCACATCTGCCCTCCTGGTCACCTCCGTCTCTCCTCTCTGACTGATACTGGGAGGAGGTGGGGCCATGAACTAGGGATGTCCTAGCAGGCTCAGCACGGTCATGCCTCCTCCCAGCATCATGCACAGCATGCTGAAGGAAAATGACCATGGAGGATAGGTAAGTTGCAGCGGGAGGATAGTGGGTGGCTGCGTAGGGGGGGGGGGCAGGGGACCTAGAGGGGCCCATGAAAATGTATCTATGGCGCCCCGTAGGTCTAGTTACACCCCTGCTTTTCCCATTATCTCCCTAGTCTTTTTCCCCCCTGTGTTTCTCCATCACCAGCCATCAACTGATCTCCACTGTGTCTCTTAACCTTATCTCCCCCTGGGCAGGATGCAGTATCTTCAAACAAGCGGTCGAACCTCCAAAAATGCAGTTTTCGTAGGTTTGACCACATTCTCCATATGCATCAAACTCCGGAAGGCAAAACTTTCTGGAGCTTGTTTCCAAAAGGCAACGCCATCTATAGATCGCGTTGCCTAAAAGAAGCCCATGAGCTTCTTGCCAGAGACTCCCCAAGAGGGATCCCTTAGGATCCCTCCCAGTTTCCCCCATGGCTTGCGCATGCACTGGCCAACGGCCGCGCATGCACAGAAGGACTTCCAAGTCATACACCCAAAAATCCTTACAAAGAACAGCACTTATCGGAAGAGCTGTCCTTTGCGATTTCAACTGCAAATCTTCATGCATATGGTGTAAATAAGCACCATTATGCATGCGATCAGTGGTGGGATGCATTGTATTAAAAATGCAATGCATGATGCATCCCATTCCCGTCCCCCATGTCTTTCAGCATCATACCCCCCGTATTCCTCAGACCTGTGTCTCTCCAGCCCCTTGACTTCAGTTCCATCCTCCCCAATGTCATTACTTCTACATATCTACCTCTCCTTTTCGCATATGGCTACTTTCTTATCCAGCTTTAAAAAAAGTCTTTATTGCACTGACCTGTTCCCTGCTAAATATTTCAGTGACATGGGCAAATTAGATACATGAATTAAACTCCTGAGATTCCTGGTGGGCTGGGGCCCCTCAGAATCTTGGGGGCTGGTACAAGTGTCCCCCTTGTACCACCTTGTCCTCGAGCCTGTAAATATGTTACCTTATGTGAATGCGATTGAGAAATACAGGCTTAATGACTGTGAGAATGCCAATGTGCCTCCCTAAATCTACGTGTGAGATGAGCTATGCCAACCTTCATCAAATCATCAATGCAATGTTATGTATTTGCCAAAAGTGCAGCCATGCCCCCAACATGCCCCTTTTGTGTAAATGTTGACATTTCTATTGGCGGCCCTGAGCATATACATTTAAACATGCCCACATTTAACATTTGGTATCTATCCTGTAAAAATAGTCTGACATCATCACTCTTGGCCTCCCATGAAGAAAACACTGGGGAGAAAAATAATTAGGTTGTGTTACACAAGAAAATGGCCTCCACTTTCCAGCACACTGATGGCTACATGAGGGGCTGTGCCCAAGGATGTATGATAAATTACAGGAGATATGTAATAAATTGCATGAACCTGGTGGAAGCGAGAGAGTTAAAGATTTTTTTTTTCTTAAGATGCTAGAAAATAGTACAGTACATTATATTTTTAATACACAGTCACACCTATGGTAAAACATCTCACATGAGTTCATAGGCTAAAGAGCAGGACTGTATGATCGAGTATATATATGTATGTACAGTATGTTACTTTGCAGGTCATATACGGTTGGACATAAATCAATTTTATGCCAAGCCTCTAAATGGGAAGTATACCCCCGTGTGTTGCTTTCAAAGACTCTCTATTATGCTTATTCAAAAGTAGGCAAGTATAGTCTGCAGTAGAATAATGTACTCATTAGCTGTTATCTCAGGAGATTATGCATTTACATGTCTGCAGTTTCAACATGATTTTACATATCGGGGCCATGTAACAAAAGCCTAATGCAGGATATATCACAGATACCTCACGTAAAAGTCTAATTAGTGCTGCAGACCACATTCCCTGTTATTCTCAAGGGGTACTAAGTTCTGGCACCTATGTAACAACCTCCAAAAAACATTGCTTTTCCGAGCTTGGCCCTATTGGACTTCATCATCATTATGAATAAAAAAAATTGCCGGTGTGACACAGTTTTTGATACATAGACCCATTTAACAAGCGCTACAGTAAAATAGACATAATAATGCATTGCTTCCTAAGACACAGCCTGATTATCAGGCTGTGGCCATTTGGTGGCAGGGAGGGGGCAGCCACAGGATCAATGTTACAAAATGGAGGTGTTTAGCCGCCATTTTGTAGGGTACCAGGCCAGGGTCTGCATCCTCCAATGCAGATTTCATGCCCCAGTAGAGGAGTTCCTGCAGCCATTCTGAGTAAGCTTAGATGTCTGATGGCTGCAATCATGGTCGCGCTTTTGATCCAATGCTGCGTCATTGGATGGAGCTCTCAGATCTGTGATGCTGGCAGGAGGTGTCTTTTTTCTTCAAATGCCTCCTGCAGCATTACCATATTTTCAAATCGCTGCTGCGCTTAAAGATACAGCAGCGCTGCCGGGGGCGTATCTATAATGGGTGCAGGGTGTGCGAGGAACATGGGCCCCTGGGTCCAGGGGGGCCCCACCCCACACCGCCACCCTGCACCCATAATATTACTTACCTCTCTGGAGTCCCGCGTCGTCGCAGGTGTCCGGCACTGTAAAACGACTGGAAAATGGCCGTGGCGGCCATTTTCCCATCATTTGCGCATGCGCAGTACAGGGAAAATGGCCGCCGTGGCCATTTTCCCGGTGACCTGTGCATACATTATAGACTCTGGGCACACTCTAGTACCCAGAGTCTATAACTCCGGCGCTGGCCACGCACAGCTCAGTGCGTTGTCGGCCGCCGGACGGAGAGGAAGGGGTCCATGTCGGAGACTGCACACGGCCCCCTCCTCTCTAGAACCGCCCCTGAGCGCTGCGATCACCGTACAACTCTGAATTACCCCTATATAACTATGGAGGATACTGATTAAAATAACCTTTTTTTACTACATAGTTTAGAGCTTCCTCAGAATTCACCGCTTTCTTCTTTGAAAAAAAAAAAAAAAAAAACAGTTTATTGTGAGATTCTGCTAATGTACATATAATACAATGCACTGCTTAAACCATTCAATTATACTCACAGGGGCTGTGCAGCAGTCATCAACCATTCTTTCAGAAGCAAGAAAGTAAATTGCACTGGCAGCTACAAAAGAGGAAAAGAAATCCTCCATTTACTGAGAATTTGTCTTCTTAAGACATTTGTGTTAATGATGTTTACTTAAAGATTTCCTTTTTTTTCTTACGGTGAGGCATCTTAACTGACTGTTATATGTTTTATTTATTTATTATGTGAGATTGTAAAGGGCTGTACGTTTTTATTTTTACTTCTGGGAAAATACTCATTTTCTTTTTTTTATGAAAAATATTTATTCATCGCTGAAATTTTAATGCATGAATCCATTTTAAAACTCTTAGAGATAAATGTACTAAAAATCATGTTTTATCCCTGTCTGTCCGTTTTAAACACGAGTAGGAACGATCAGAATCTGGATGGGTTTTTTTAAATAAATTCGGGAATATGCCAAGCTCCTGTTTTTGTCATGATCGTATTTCCCGATGGTGTATGTGATCATTACTACCCGTATTTAATCCCTGTGTTTCCTTCCCGAACAAGCAGCCTGCACATATCAGTGAGATACGTGTAGGTTGCTTGTGTGTATGTGTGTAACTAACCTATGGATGAGCGGGTTCGGATTTCCGAAATCCGATCCCCCCGATCCGATCTGAGCCGTGAAACTAGTCAGGCTCGGGTTTTCCAGCTTGGTTCCATAGGGGCCAGCTGGCTGGCTGTAGTGCTGTGTTGTCCAGGGGGTGCTCTGTCCTTCAGGGGTGCTCTCTTCACCAACCCCCAGTGTGAAAAGCTGGGCTGGCTGGTTGGCTACTGTTGTCTATATATACATAGGGGCTGGCTGGCTACTGTTCTCCTTGTCCATATATTGGTTGGCTGTTGTCCTGTCCATAGAGGCTGGCTGGCTGTAATGCTGTGTTGTCCAGGGGGTGCTCTGTCCTTCAGGGGTGCTCTCTTAACCCATCCCCAGTGTGAAAAGCTGGGCTGGCTGGCTACTGTTGTCCATATACTGTATACATGGGGGCTGGCTGGCTGGCTACTGTTGTCCATATACTGTATACATGGGGGCTGGCTGGCTACTGTTGTCCTGGTCCATATAGGGGCTGGTTGTTGTCCTGTCCATAGGGGCTGGTTGGCTGTAGTGCCGTGTTGTCCAGGGGCTGCCCTGTCTGCTGTAGGGGTATGATCATACAAATAATTTTTACAGGGGGTGCCCTGTCTGCTGTAGGTGTATGCTCATACAAATAATTTTTACAGGGGGTGCCATGTATGCTGTAGGGGTATTCTCATACAAATATTTGTACAGGGGTTGCCCTGTCTGCTGTAGGGGTACGCTCTTACAAATAATTTTTACAGGGGCTATTCACTCCAGAAAAATAATGGAGGACAAAAATTTGGAGGATAAAAATAAAATAGGGAAAGATTAAGAACCACTTCCTCCTAGTGCTGAAGCTGCTGCCACTAGTCATGACATAGACAATGAAATGCCATCAACATCGTCCAATGTCATAGTAGAGGGCATGTAAAATCCAAAAAGCCAAAGTTCAGTAAAATGACCTTAAAAAATAAATTTAAATCATCTAAAGAGAAATGTAAACTTGCCAATATGCCATTTACGACACGGAGTAGCAAGGAACGGCTAAGATCCTTCCCTATGTTCGTGACTAGTGGTTCAGCTTCTTTAAAAGAGTTAAACTGGCAAAAGCACTACAAAGAACTGTGCATTCTATGAAGATATCACAAATCCCCAAGGAGAGTCCAAGTATGTCAGTGCCGGCGGTTACAATGCCTGACCTTCCCAACACTGGACGGGAAGAGGTGGCTCCTTCCACCATTTGCACGCCCCCTGCAAGTGCTGGAAGGAGCACCCACAGTCCAGTTGCTGATATTCAAATTGAAGATGTCACTGTTGAAGTACAACAGGAGGAGGTTATTGGTGTAGCTGGCACTGAGGAGGAAGTTAACAAGGAGGATTCTGACGGTGATGTGGTTTGTTTAAATCAGGCACCGGGGGAGACAGTTGTTGTCCGTGGGATGAAAAAGCCTATCATGGTCATGCCTGGGCAGAAGACCAAAAATTCCACCTCTTTGGTGTGGAAATATTTCAATCCAAATACAGACAACTACTGTCTTGCCACACCTATATGTAGCTTATGTAAAGGTTTACTAAGCAGGGATAAGGACGTTAACCACCTAGGAACATCCTCCCTTATACGTTACCTGCAGTGCGTTCCTTAAAAGTTAATACCAAGTACAGAAACTGTGGCTAAGACCGTAAGCAGTCCAGGGGCACCTAAATCCCTTTGTCCTGTTGTATCCAAGTGCCTAAAAACCACACCGTCAACTCCCTCCTCGTCAATTTCCTCCTCAATCAGGAATGGAAGTAGTCCTGCAGGCCGTGTCACTGGCATGACTGACTCCTCTCCTATCCGGGATTCCTCCGGAAGATCCGGAATTGCTACGCCTACTGCTTCTGTTGCTGCTGGGAGTCGTTCAACATCCCAGAGAGGAAGTTGGAACACCACTACTTCTTTTACTTAGCAATTGACCCTCCAACAGTCCTTAACGAGGAGGATGAAGTACGACAGCAGTCATCCTGAAGCAAAGCGGATAACTGAGGCCTTGACAGCTATGTTGGTGTTAAACATGCGTCCGGTATCCGCCATTAGTGCAGTGGGATTTAGACAATTGATGGAGGTAGTGTGTCCCTGATACCAAATCCCGCCTAGATTCCACTTCACTAGGCAGGCGATACCGAGAATATACAGAGACGTCAGAAATAGTGTCCTCAGTGTCCTAAAAAATGCGGATGTACCCAATGTCCTCTTAACCACAGACATGTGGACAAGTGGAACAGGACAGACTATGGACTATATGACTGTGACAGCCCACTGGGTAGATGTATCGCCTTACGCAGCAACAACAGCAGCGTCACCATTAGCAGCATCTCAGAAATGCCAGCTTGTTCCAAGGCAGGCTATGCTGTGTATCACCGGTTTCAGTAAGAGGCACAACGCCGACAACCTCTTAGAGAAACTGAGGGAAAACATCGCCCAATGACTTACCCACTTAGACTCTCCTGGGGATTTGTGATATCTAGCAACGCCACCAATATTGTGCGGGCATTACATCTGGGCAAATTCCAGCACGTCCCATGTTTTGCTCACACAATAAATTTGGTGGTGTAGAATTTTAAACAAAATGACAGCGAATGCGCGCCGAAGACTGGAGCGCCAGCAAACACTCTTGAACCTACCCTGCCATCACCTGAAGCAAGAGGTTGTAATGCAGTGGAACTCAACCTCTCTATATGCTTCAGAGGATGGAGGAGCAGCAAAAGGCCATTCAAGCCTATACATCCACTTATGACATAGGCAAAGAAGGGGGTATGCACCTGACTCAAGCGCAGAGGAGAATAATTTCTGTGTTGTGCACCGTTCTCTAGACCTTCGAACTTGCCACACGTGAAGTCAGTTCAGACACTGCCAGCTTGAGTCAGGTCATTCCCCTCTTCAGGCTTTTGCAGAAGCAGCTGGAGAAAGTGAAGGAGGAAATAAGACGGAGCGATTCCGCTCGGCATGTGGGACTTGTGGATGAAGCCCTTCATTCGCTTTCCCAGGATTCGAAGGTGGTCAATCTGTTGCAATCAGACCACTACATTTTGGCCACCATGCTCGATCCTAGGTTTAAAGCCAGAGCCGGCCCTAGCCAATTTGGTGCCCAAGGCAAGATTTTGGCTGGTGCCCCCCTATCTATATAGATATACACATTCAAATGGGAGTTGGCACCGGTCTCAATAAATTAATTTACATCACACCACACTGATGCTGTATTGGAACGTTTAAGTGCTTTATTTCACTTTCGTCAAGCAAAATGCTGCGCTGTGTGAGTGTTGAATGAGCCATGATATCACATGTAGGAGACAAGGCGGAAGTCAATGACGGACTCCCCTGGTCTTCAGCAATCACTAATGGCGGACTCCATAGCATTGTGACAGAAACGGGAGTATGCCAGTCCACAGAACTATATATATATATATATATATATATATATTTATATATATATATATATAGTTATATATATATATATATATATAACTATATAAATATATATATATATTTATATACACACACATATGTACACACACATATGTACATATATACTCACAAATTTAAATATATATACACATGCTGTATATACATATTTACACATACATATATTTTGGTAATGTGTATATATGTATATATATATATATATATATGTATACATATACACACAGATATATATATATATATATATATACTGTATATATAAATATAAACACATATATACGTATATATACATATATATGTGTATATATATATGTATATATATATATATTTACACACATATGTACACACGTATATATATATATATATGTGTATATATATATATATATACATACATACACGTAAATATGTATATAAATACACACACAGACGCAGCACTGTCCAGTGTATACCTGCCCCTTTTCCAGCTAAAGTTACAGTAGCTAAGCATTACATATGCCCCTCACTCACCTGCCTGCCATAAATGTGCACTGCAGCACAGCTAATGCTGCCTGGTCCGATGCTGGCCGGTTAGAAGGGAGGCGGAGCCACGAGTTGTCACGGCTCTGCTCCGCAAGGCCCTCCCACGGCCATCTTAGTTCTGTAGTCAGAATGAGCTTCTGGGCAGAAGCTCGTTCTGACCATGCCGCGCGGGCTGATCACCCACACCGTCACATTACCGGCCAAGCGCTGCACTACTCGATCGGAGCTGAGCTCCGATCGTGGCAGCAGGGAGGGGCAGCAGCGTCAGAGAGTCCTGGAATGCCCCAAGGCATTTCAGTCGCCCCTAGGCATTTGCTTGCAATGCCTAGGCCTAGAGACGGCTCTGTTTAAAGCCTACGTGGTGTCTCTCTTCCGGCGGACACAAGCCTGCAGAAGTGCAAAGGCCTGCTGGTGAAAACACTGTCAGCTGAAGCGGAATGTGACATGACAACAGCTCCTTAACTGGGGCTGCGAGGAAACAACTTAGATATTCTAAGCAACACGCTGGCGGTGATGCAGGACAGACAGGACCAAGTTTGGACATCTGGTCCGGACTGAAGGACATTCCAACAATTTCTGACATGTCTACTGTCACTGCATATGATGCTATCAGCATTGAAAGACTGGTGGAGGATCACATCCAAGTAAGCATGTCAGACAGTCCATACCTGTATTGGCAGGAAAAAGAGACAATTTGGAGGCCCCTCTACAAACTGGCTCTATTTTACCAAAGTTGCACCCCTCCAGTGTGTACTCCGAAAGAGTTTTTAGTGCAGCTGGGAACCTTGTCATCGAAAGGCGTAGGAGGTTGTTTCCACAAAATGTGGAGAAGATGATGTTCATAAAAATGAATTATCAATTCTTCCGGGAAGACCAGCCCCCAGAAAGTACAGAGGGACCTGTGGTGGTGGATTCCAGCATGGACAAATTAATACTCTGTGAGGATGAGGATGTACACAACACTAAAGAGGGTGAGGAATCGGTGGATGAGGATGAGGACAACATCTTGCCTCTGTAGAGCCAGTTTGTGCAGGGACAGATTAATTGCCAGCTTGTTGTATGGGGGCCCAAATGAACCAATCATTTCAGCCACAGTCGTCGTGTGGCAGACCCTGGCGCTGAAATAATTGGTTTGTTAAAGTGTGCATGTCCTGTTTATACAACATAAGGGTGGGTGGGAGGGCCCAAGGACAATTCCATCTTGCACCTCTTTTTTTTCTTTGCATTATGTACTCTTTGGGGCCTAGTTTTTCAAACTGCATTCCTGTCTGCCACTGCAGTGCCACTCCTAGAAGGGCCACGTGTGAGGTGTTCAGAATAGACTGGAAATAATTGGAAATGAATGTTATTGATGTTAATAAACGCGTATGAACAAAAAAAAAAAAATTCTGTGATTTTTGCTTTTTTTATGCTCTTTTCCAAAAAAATACAGATCCAAAACACAAAACCCGGATGGGTGGTTTTGGCAAAATCAATCCAGATCCAAAACACATAGAAAGATCCAGATCCAAAACCAAAACACAAAAAGTGTCTGGTGCACACCCCTAAACTAAACAGTTAATTAAAAAAAAAAATGACTTGAGCCAACCCCCCCCCAGAGCCAGTCCTCACCCTAAAAGGGTGAAAATATGCGTGGGGTTCCTCCTATTTTTAAAACTAGCACCTGACTCAAATCTAACTGGGGTGTAATGCCACAGTCAGGGGCCCCTTTCACCAGTTCTCCCCGGCCAAAGCATTAGCACTCCATGCTGTCAGCACAAGCCGGGGATCTCAGGGTAGGTGGGGACCCCCCAATAATAGGGTCCTCCTTCTCTCGAGCACCCCAGGCTACCGCTGAAGCCTGGGGCTCTTCTCTGCACCCCTGGCCGGTGGGTGCAGGGGTAATAGTGTGAAAATTAGAATTATACTATTGTTTTTTACAGTAGATCTATAGGTGTCGGCATGTCTCCCACATGTGGGCAGCACCCGTACCCCTACTGTACAAAAAATAGTAAAAAAAGTCAGAACACACACCGTAGAATGTAATAGTTTATTACATACCTAACACACACACTTACCTTCCACCAGATGTTCATGTCCCCTTCTCCAGTAGAATTCCCACGGGTTTACCTGTGAAAAAAAAATCCAATGCTCACCTACCTGGCATAACTAAAATGAGTACCTGATCCATATCGGACATGTAGAGATATATGTGTTAAAACACACATCTCTACCGAGCTGAATGACAGGGACCGCATGGTTTCTGTCATTCTCCAGGGCCGCCAGCCAATCTGTGGCCACTCTACAGTTAGCGGCCGCTGATTGGCTGTGACCCACGTGCTGTTGACTGTCAGTCATGTGGGTCAGTGCCAATCAGCGGCCGCTAACTGAAGAGCAGCCTATAATTGGCTGGTGGCCCCAGAGAATGACAGAAGCCTGCCGGTCTCTGTCATTCAGCACAGTAGATGTACTGTAATAGTTAACACATAAAACTCTACATGTCCGATATGGATCGGGTACTCGTTTTTTTTTTTGTTTCGTTTTTTTGCCAAGACCCGAGTTCTTTGTAAATTCCTGTGTTTGGAAAAATGGCAATCTACCCCTATGATTGCAATCTCAGACCAACACGATTCTTAGTAAATTTACCCCTTACTGTGTTATAGGTAGGATTTTAAGACTTTTAAATGAAAATAATTTACATTTATTATCATTTGGTGAGGCCGCAATAAATTTCAAAATACATAGGGGGCGGGATGTGCTAAGCATCTCATCTACTATGCGGTACATTCCGTCTGTCTTGGAGTACATACTGCGGTTGATTTCCGCGGTATGTACCTAAAAATGCGATTGTAGGTGGGAGTAAGAGGTGGTTACTAATGATGGGGCAAGGTGCAGTTCAGTAGTAGATCTAAGAAGATGAGAAGGAGGGTATTTTGAAAAGAGCAGCACAGATTGTGTAATGGTTACCACTACGGCTCTAGCTGTGTGGAGTTTGTATATTCTCTCCGTGCTCATGTGGATTTGATCTCACAATCCAAACATATACTGGCAGGTAAATAGGTAAATTGGCTACTGACATAGGGCCTGATTCAGACCCGCTCGCAAGCGCATTGCGCTCGCAAGCGGGTCGATGGTGGCCCAGTCCCCACGCGCGGCATGTGCAATGCGCGTGTGCAAGCTCCATAGCGAGTGGGACCTTCACTTGCTCTGGAGCTCGCAGCAAAACGGTGCAGCTGATCGATAGCTCACCCCGTTTTGAAGGCGGGTAGGTGGGGTGGCTGAACAAACGGAGGAGATCCCGAAGGACTGCCTGCCGTTTGTGGGTGGCGCTACTGACATCACTTGTGATGTCAGTAGTGGACTTCCGGCTCTATTAAGTCCACTTGGCATTGCGAGTGCTGAGACCCTACCACAAGGGTCTCCTCGCCAGGCCGCACGCACAAGCTGTGGGTGGTCACCCACAGCTGTGCGAGCGGCCTGGAGGCCGGAATAAAAAAAATAGGGACGCCCTGATTCAGAGCGAGCGCACGTAAATAGCGAGCGCCTCTGATTCAGGCCCATAGTGTGTATGTGTGTGCACATGTGGTAGTAAATATAGATTGTAAGCTCCACTAGGGCAGAGACTTATGTAAATGGACAAATATTCTCTGTACAACGCTGCAGAATATGTGTGCGCTATATAAATAACTAGTATTAAATAAATAAAATAAGAGATTTAAAAGGATGATGGGCTCTATTTATCAACATTATTTTTACTAAAATAATGTGAAAAAGGGTGTTTTCACACCCTTTTCACATTATTTTAGTATCACCTATAGTTATTACAGGGCAATTGGAGTAGAATTCGTAAAATTCTACTCCAACCCCTAAGTATCACTTATTTTTAGTAAAGCAGATCGCATTTCCCATAACTGTAATGGAAAATGTGATCCGACCAGAGTTACTAAAAATAAAATGTGAAAAAATATCGGGGGAAGCCCTGTGATAATAATGCCACCTGGAGGTGGCGTTATCCAGGGTCTCCCCCGGTTACCGGCCCCCTGCCCTGCTCTAACGGGGAGAGCAGAGCCAGGAGTCGGTCCCAGTAATCAGCTGTGTGGTCTAAACAGACCGCAAGCTGATTACTGTAAAAAAAAAGAAAAAAAAATAGTAAAAAAAATAACTTACTTACCTGACTCCAGGGACCGGTGATCGGGCCTCCGGTGATGACTCCCCTCCGGTCAGCTGGTCTCCCATAGTGCACTGCTGCCCGGTCATCAGGTGATCGGCCCCAGTGCAGAATGGGAGATCAGCTGACCGGAGGAATGGAGAACATCACCGTAGGCCCGGAGCATGCAGGTAAGTGCCATTAAGGGAGGGGGGGTCGCGGGGTGGGTGGGTCCGTGATCGCGGGGGTGGGGCTTAGCTATGGGCTTAGTGCCAGGGGGTAGCAGCGGTGATTGGTCGGCGCATGCGCGGGCACTTAATCATGGTATTTTCTGCAAAAATACCGTGATAAGGCTCCGAAGGGGATTTGCAAGGGACAGAGCTTTATCGCAAGCTCTGTCCCTGTAAGGGATTTGTAGTAAATCCCTGTGATGTTGCCTGAATTCGCAATGCGAATTCACTCGGTAATATCACACTACAATCTGCATTCAATATGCGGATTGTAGTAAATAGAGCCCGATATATGAAAGGATGGTGATGGGAAGAATTTATAGTTAAGGGTGAGTCATTTGAATTGGGTTCTGGAGGACCTAAAGGATTTGCAAAGTGATGCTACAGACACAGGGCCTGATTCAGCAAGGCCTGATTCGGCCGATTGCGTGCGTAATCGCAGATGCGATCCTTGCTGAATCAGGCCCATGGAGCAGAGAGAGAAAGATGGGTTTGGCTGCAGCATTTAAGAAGATTGAACATGTGCTTTGGATGTCATTAGTGCAGAGGTGGTACTGGACGCCAAATGAAAAAATTAGTTTGCCAAGAAAAGTGTTCAGTGGGAAAACAAGGGAATGAGAACTGAGCATTGTTGGTACCCAACGGATGGTGAAAGTGAGGTGAGGATGTGTCAGATATGGAGACACTAAAGGAGGGTTTCGATTAGGGGTGTGCACCGGCCACTTTTCGTGTTTTGTGTTTTGGTTTTGGATCTGGATCTTTCTTCGTGTTTTGGATCTGGATTGGTTTTGCCAAAACCACCCTTCCGTGTTTTGGGTTCTGGGTTTTGTGTATTGGATCTGTATTTTTTTTTTAAAAAGCATAAAAACAGCTAAAATGACAGAATGTGTTGGTTTTTCTGCTCCTATGCTATTATTAACCTCAATAACCTTAATTTCCACTAATTTCCAGTCTATTCTGAACACCTCACACCTCACAATAGTGTTTTTATGTCCAAAAGGCTGCACCGAGGTAGTTGGATGACTATGCTAAGCGACACGAGTGGGCGGCACAAACACGTGACCCATCTAGGAGTGACACGGCAGTGGCAGACAGGATGGCAGTTTGAAAAACTAGGCCCCAAACTATACATAATGCAAAGAAAAAAAAGAGGTGCAAGATGGAATTGTCCTTGGGCCCTCCCACCCACCCTTATGTTGTATAAACTGGACATGCACACTTTAACAAAGCAATCATTTCAGCGCCAGGGTCTGCCACACGACTGTGGCTGAAATGATTGGTTCGTTTGGGCCCCCACAAAACAAGCTGGCAATTAATCTGTCCCTGCACAAACTGGCTCTACGGAGGCAAGATGTCGTCCTCATCCTCCTCATCCACCGATTCCTCACTCTCTTCAGTGTTGTGTACATCCTCATCCTCACAGAGTATTAACTCGTCCCCACTGGAATCCAACACCACAGGTCCCTCTGTACGTTCTGGAGGCTGGTCTCCCTGGAAGAGGTGATAATTCATTTTGATGAACATCATCTTCTCCACATTTTGTGGAAGCAACCTCCTACGCCTTTCGCTGATAAGGTTCCCGGCTGCACTAAACACTCTTTCGGAGTACACACTGGAGGGGGAGGCAACTCAGGTAAAATAGAGCCAGTTTGTACAGGGGCCTCCAAATTGCCTCTTTTTCCTGCCAGTACAGGTACGGACTGTCTGACATGCCTACTTGGATGCTGTCACCGATGTAATCCTCCACCATTCTGTCAATGGTGACAGTATCATATGCAGTGACAGTAGACATGTCAGAAATTGTTGGCAGGTCCTTCAGTCCAGACCAGATGTCCAAACTTGGTCCTGCCTGCCCTGCATCACCGCCAGCGGGTTGCTTAGGATACCTAAGTTTTTTCCTGGCAGCCCCAGTTGCGGGAGAAAATGAAGAAGGAGCTGTTGACGTGTCACGTTCCGCTTCAGCTGACAGTGTGTTCACCAGCAGGTCTTTGCACCTCTGCAGGCTTGTGTCGGCCGGAAAGAGAAACACCACATAGGCTTTAAACCTAGGATCGAACACGGTGGCCAAAATGTAGTGGTCTGATTTCAACAGATTGACCACCCTGGAATCCTGGCAAAGAAAATGAAGGGCTTCATACACAAGTCCCACATGCCGAGCGGAATCGCTTCGTCTTAGCTCCTCCTTCACTTTCTCTAGCTGCTTCTGCAAAAGCCTGATGAGGGGAATGACCTGACTCAAGCTGGCAGTGTCTGAACTGACTTCACGTGTGGAAAGTTCGAAGGGCTGGAGAACCTTGCACAACACAGAAATCATTCTCCACTGCGCTTGAGTCAGGTGCATACCCCCTCCTTTGCCTATGTCATAGGTGGATGTATAGGCTTGAATGACCTTTTGCTGCTCCTCCATCCTCTGAAGCATATAGAGGGTTGAGTTCCACCGCGTCACAACCTCTTGCTTCAGGTGATGGCGGGGCAGGTTCAAGAGTGTTTGCTGGCGCTCCAGTCTTCGTCACGCAGTCGTTGAAAGGAGAAAGTGGCCAGAAATTTTTCAGGCCACCAAGAGCGTCTCCTGCATGCCCCTGTCGCTTTTCAGAAAATTCTGCACCACCAAGTTTATTGTGTGAGCAAAACATGGGACGTGCTGGAATTTGCCCAGATGTAATGCCCGCACAATATTGGTGGCGTTGTCAGATATCACAAATCCCCAGGAGAGTCTAACTGGGGTAAGCCACTGGGCGATGATTTCCCTCAGTTTCTCTAAGAGGTTGTCAGCGGTGTGCCTCTTACTGAAACCGGTGATACACAGCGTAGCCTGCCTTGGAATGAGCTGGCGTTTCTGAGATGCTGCTACTGGTGACGCTGCTGCTGTTGCTGCGTAAGGTGATACATCTACCCAGTGGGCTGTCACAGTCATATAGTCCTTAGTCTGCCCTGTTCCACTTGTCCACATGTCCGTGGTTAAGTGGACATTGGGTACAATGGCATTTTTCAGGACACTGAGGACACTTTTTCTGACGTTTCTGTACAGTCTCGGTATCGCCTGCCTAGTGAAGTGGAATCTAGATGGGATTTGGAACCAGGGACACACTACCTCCATCAATTGTCTAAATCCCACTGCACTAATGGCGGATACCGGACGCATGTCTAACACCAACATAGCAGTCAAGGCCTCAGTTATACGTTTTGCTTCAGGATGACTGCTGTCGTACTTCATCCTCCTCGCTAAGGACTGTTGGAGGGTCAATTGTTTAGTAAAAGTAGTGGTGTTCCTACTTCCTCTCTGGGATGATGAATCACTCCCAGCAGCAGCAACAGCAGCAGCGGCAGCAGGAGGTGTAGCAATGCAGGATCCTCCGGGGGATTCCTGGATAGGAGAGTCAGTCATGCCAGTGACATGGCCTGCAGGACTACTTCCGATCCTGACTAAGGAGGAAATTGACGAGGAGGGAGTTGACGGTGTGGTTTGCAGGTGCTTGGATACAACAGGACAACGGGATTTAGGTGTCCCTGGACTGCTTACGGTCTTAGCCAAAGTTTCTGAACTTGACAGTAACTTTTTCTGAACGCGCTGCAGGTGCCGTATAAGGGAGGATGTTCCTAGGTGGTTAACGTCCCTACCCCTACTTATTTCACCTTTACATATGGTACATATGGCAAGACAGTTGTTGTCTGGATTTGGATAGAAATATTGCCAGACCAAAGAGGTGGAATGTTTGGTCTTCTGCCCAGGCATGACCGTGATGGGCTTTTTCATCCCACGGACAACAACTGTCTCCCCCGGAGCCTGATTTAAACAAACCACATCACCATCAGAATCCTCCTCGCCAACTTCCTCCTCAGCGCCAGCTACACCAGTATCCTCATCCTGTTGTACTTCAACAGTGACATCTTCAATTTGCATATCAGCAAGTGCACTGTGGGTGCTCCTTTCAGCACTTGCAGGGGGCGTGCAAATGGTGGAAAGAGCCACCTCTTCCCGTCCAGTGCTGGGAAGGTCAGGCATCGCAACCACCACCACACTTGGACTCTCCTTTGTGATATCTTCTTAGAACGCACAGTTCTTCGCTGTGCTTTTGCCAGCTTAACTCGTTTGATTTTTTTAGTGGGAGGAGGGCTTCCATCGTCATGTGAAGCTGAACCACTAGTCATGAACATAGGGAAAGACCTTAGCCATTCCTTGCCACTCCGTGTCGTAAATGGCATATTGGCAAGTTTACGTTTCTCTTCAGATGATTTAAATGTTTTTTTCAAGGTCATTTTCCTGAACTTTGCCATTTGGGATTGTATGTGCCCTCTACTATGACATTGGGCATCGGCCTTGGCAGACGACGTTGATTGCATGTTATCGTCTATGTCATGACTTGTGGCAGCAGCTTCAGCACTAGGAGGAAGTGGTTCTTGATCTTTCTCTATTTTATTTTTATCGGAGAAAGTTTGGTCCTCCATTTATGTTATATCGATTTGATATATACGTGCGGCTAAGGCGCACACAAACACAGAAAATATTTTTTTATTTTTGCTGGAGAGTAGTGCACTTTGTGGGTTACACCAGCCTTTAAGAAATGAGCCAGCCGGCTCTTTACTTATGGGACACAGGCGCACGCTTGGCGCTACTCCTTTGTTGATGCACGTGTGGCTACTGCGCACACAATTTACAAACACAGAAATAAAATTTTTTATTTTGTTTGGAGTGTACTTTGGGGGTTACAGCACCCTTTAACGGTCAAGCCAGCTGGACCTTTACTTATGAGACAGGCGCACGCTTGGCACTACTTTGTTGATGTACGTGCGGCTACTGCGCACACAATTCACAAACACAGAAAATATTTTTTTATTTGGTTTGGAGTGTACTTTGGGGGTTACAGCACCCTTTAACGGTCAAGCCAGCCGGCCCTTTACTTATGACACAGGCGCACGCTTGGCACTACTTTATTGATGTACGTGCGGCTACTGCGCACACAATTCACAAACACAGAAAAAAAAAATTATTTGGTTTGGAGTGTACTTTGGGGGTTACAGCTCCCTTTAACGGTCAAGCCAGCCGGCCGTTTACTTATGACACAGGCGCACGCTTGGCACTACTTTGTTGATGCACTTGCGGCTACTGCGCACACAATTCACAAACACAGAAAATATTTTTTTATTTGGTTTGGAGTGTACTTTGGGGGTTACAGCACCCTTTAACGGTCAAGCCAGCCGGCCCTTTACTTATGACACAGGCGCACGCTTGCCACTACTTTGTCGATGTACGTGCGGCTGCTGCGCACACAATTCCCAAACACAGAAATTTTTTTTTTATTTGGTTTGGAGTGTACTTTGGGGGTTACAGCACCCTTTAATGGTCAAGCCAGCCGGCCCTTTACTTATGACACAGGCGCACGCTTGGCACTACTTTGTTGATGCACGTGCGGCTACTGCGCACACAATTCACAAACACAGAAAATATTTTTTTATTTGGTTTGGAGTGTACTTTGGGGGTTACAGCACCCTTTAACGGTCAAGCCAGCCGGCCCTTTACTTATGACACAGGCGCACGCTTGGCACTACTTTGTTGATGCACGTGCGGCTACTGCGCACACAATTCACAAACACAGAAAATATTTTTCAATTTGGTTTGGAATGTACTTTGGGGGTTACAGCACCCTTTAACGGTCAAGCCAGCTGGCCCTTTACTTATGACACAGGCGCACGCTTGGCACTACTTTGTTGATGCACGTGCGGCTACTGCGCACACAATTCACAAACACAGAAAATATTTTTTTATTTGGTTTGGACTGGAGTGTACTTTGGGGGTTACAGCACCCTTTAACGGTCAAGCCAACCGGCCCTTTAGTTATGACACAGGCGCACGCTTGGCACTACTTTGTTGATGCACGTGCGGCTACTGCGCACACAATTCACAAACACAGAAAAAATTTTTTTATTTGGTTTGGACTGGAGTGTACTTTGGGGGTTACAGCACCCTTTAACGGTCAAGCCAGCCGGCCCTTTACTTATGACACAGGCGCACGCTTGGCACTACTTTGTTGATGCACGTGCGGCTACTGCGCACACAATTCACAAACACAGAAAATATTTTTTTATTTGGTTTGGAGTGTACTTTGGGGGTTACAGCACCCTTTAACGGTCAAGCCAGCCGGCCCTTTACTTATGACACAGGCGCACGCTTGGCACTACTTTGTTGATGCACGTGCGGCTACTGCGCACACAATTCACAAACACAGAAAATATTTTTCAATTTGGTTTGGAATGTACTTTGGGGGTTACAGCACCCTTTAACGGTCAAGCCAGCTGGCCCTTTACTTATGACACAGGCGCACGCTTGGCACTACTTTGTTGATGCACGTGCGGCTACTGCGCACACAATTCACAAACACAGAAAATATTTTTTTATTTGGTTTGGACTGGAGTGTACTTTGGGGGTTACAGCACCCTTTAACGGTCAAGCCAACCGGCCCTTTAGTTATGACACAGGCGCACGCTTGGCACTACTTTGTTGATGCACGTGCGGCTACTGCGCACACAATTCACAAACACAGAAAAAATTTTTTTATTTGGTTTGGACTGGAGTGTACTTTGGGGGTTACAGCACCCTTTAACGGTCAAGCCAGCCGGCCCTTTACTTATGACACAGGCGCACGCTTGGCACTACTTTGTTGATGCACGTGCGGCTACTGCGCACACAATTCACAAACACAGAAAATATTTTTTTTTTAGCACTTGGGTGGAGCTCCCCTGATGGACAGAGCACCCCCTGGACAACACTACAGCACCCCTTTAGGACTGGGACACTGCACAGGACTTTGGAGTGGACACAGCCCCTGTGGACAACTGACTGCACAACACAGTCCAGCCAGCCCCTATGGACTTTGAAGTAGTGGACACAGCCCCTATTAACAACAGCAGCACAGCACAACACAGCCAGCCCCTATGGACTTTGAAGTAGTGGACACAGCCCCTATGGACAACAGCAGCACAGCGCAGCACAGCACAGCACAACACTACTCTGCACTACACTACACTACACAGTCCAGCCAGGCCTAACTCCCACCCTCCCTCTTCACTGTCCACAGCTGAGTGAGAAAATGGCGCCGACGCGGGTACCATATATAGGATCCAAAACCCGCGAGACCCGGAAGACGGGATGATGAAGTTTTGCCTCGATTTCAGATCCGAGTCAGGCGGGAAAAGTCGAGCCTGACTCGGATCGGCCTCGGATTGGGGGGGCTCGGGGGGGTTCGGATTTCAGAAATCCGAACCCGCTCACCCCTAGTTTCGATAGGTAGAAAGTGAACCAGGAATGAACTGGCTTATTCAATTATTTACTAGAAGATGGTGGTGATCAACATTGTCAAAAGCAACAGAGAGGTCCAGGAAGATGAGTATGGAGAAATGTCAATTAGACTTTGCAAATGGTAGTGCACTGTGGGCCTGATTCAGACCCGCTCGCGAGCGCTATGCGCTCGCAAGCGGGTCGATGGTGGCCCAGTGTGCATGCGCAAGACCCGGATAGCGGCGGGCAAACCGTTGCTTCGGGTCTCGTACCAAAGGGGGCGTGCTGTCGATGTTGAGTGACAGCATGCCCCCTTTGGTGGGCGGGCCGGGGGCGTGGCTGCCCAGACGGAGGCGTTCCCATGGGAACACCTACCGTCTAGGGCCGGCCCCACTGACATCACAAGTGATGTCAGTGGGAGTGCTTTCGGCTCTGTTAGAGCCGAAAGCACCCTTGGGCTTGCGGCAACGAGACCCTACCACAAGGGTCTCATCGCAAGCCCGATGGTCGCGATGGTCTTTGACCATCGCGACCATCATCATGGCCACTCGCTATAGCTGTGGGTGGTCACCCACAGCTATGCGAGCGGCCAGGAGGCCGTTCTGAAAAACCAGAGGGCCGGCCCTGATTCAGAGCGAGCGCTCTGTCAGAGCGTCCGGCTCTGAATCAGGGCCTGAGATCCATCTTTATGAGGTGTTAGGAGCACCTACCCAACAGTAAAGTGTACCCACAAATTATATAAAAATGTTGTCAAGTGTACTGACAGTTACCTGGAGATGTGAGCAGCCAGGCCCGTTTCTGAGTTGGACGCAAAGTGCCCGCTTGTGCTGCCTTATGCTTCATTTATCCAGCCATCTATGGTATCTGATCGCATTCATGCTTATACATCGATCTGCCCACTGCTGTACCGGGCACAGCCGTAATCGTCATCATTATTATCTGCACTAGGACCCACCCCATGCTGGGTGTAAAAGAATCGGCTGAAAGCACAGGATTTGGGTTACGTGTTCACAACATGCCCATGAGATGCCCAGTTACCACCCAGAAATGCCCAAATGACATACAGAGAGATCCTTCTCCACTTGCTCTCATATATTCTATGATACAGCGCAAGTGCGATCTACGATCGATTATTGCGGAACAGAGTAAAATAGACTCAGTTTGTCTAGTCCTCTTTAACAGAACTGAAAAAATATATACAGCTTTATAGTAGGGGTGAGCGGGTTCGGATTTCTGAAATCCGAACCCCCCCGAGCCCCCCCGATCCGAGTCCGATCCGAGTCAGGCTCGACTTTTCCCGCCTGACTCGGATCTGACATCGAGGCAAAACGTCATCATCCCGCCTTCCGAGTCTCGCGGGTTTTGGATCCTATATAAGGTACCCGCGTCGGCGCCATTTTCTCACTCGGCTGTGGACAGTGAAGAGGGAGGGTGGGAGTTAGTGCTGTGTAGTGTAGTGTAGTGTAGTGCTGCTGTTGTCCACTACTTCAAAGTCCATAGGGGCTGGCTGTGTTGTGCTGTGCTGCTGTTGTTAATAGGGGCTGTGTCCACTACTTCAAAGTCCATAGGGGCTGGCTGGACTGTGTTGTGCAGTCAGTTCCAAAGTCCTGTGCAGTGTCCCAGTCCTAAAGGGGTGCTGTAGTGTTGTCCAGGGGGTGCTCTGTCCATCAGGGGTGCTCCCCCCAAGTGCTAAAAAAATAATATATTTTCTGTGTTTGTGAATTGTGTGCGCAGTAGCCGCACGTGCATCAACAAAGTAGTGCCAAGCGTGCGCCTGTGTCATAAGTAAAGGGCCGGCTGGCTTGACCGTTAAGGGTGCTGTAACCCCCGAAAGTACACTCCAGTCCAAACCAAAAAAAAAATTATTTTCTGTGTTTGTGAATTGTGTGCGCAGTAGCCGCACGTGCATCAACAAAGTAGTGCCAAGCGTGCGCCTGTGTCATAAGTAAAGGGCCGGCTGGCTTGACCGTTAAGGGTGCTGTAACCCCCGAAAGTACACTCCAGTCCAAACCTAAAAAAAAATTATTTTCTGTGTTTGTGAATTGTGTGCGCAGTAGCCGCACGTGCATCAACAAAGTAGTGCCAAGCGTGCGCCTGTGTCATAAGTAAAGGGCCGGCTGGCTTGACCGTTAAAGGGTGCTGTAACCCCCGAAAGTACACTCCAGTCCAAACCAAAAAAAAATTATTTTCTGTGTTTGTTAATTGTGTGCGCAGTAGCCGCACGTGCATCAACAAAGTAGTGCCAAGCGTGCGCCTGTGTCATAAGTAAAGGGCCGGCTGGCTTGACCGTTAAGGTTGCTGTAACCCCCGAAAGTACACTCCAGTCCAAACCTAAAAAAAAATTATTTTCTGTGTTTGTGAATTGTGTGCGCAGTAGCCGCACGTGCATCAACAAAGTAGTGCCAAGAGTGCCCCTGTGTCATAAGTAAAGGGCCGGCTGGCTTGACCGTTAAAGGGTGCTGTAACCCCCGAAAGTACACTCCAGTCCAAACCAAAAAAAAATTATTTTCTGTGTTTGTGAATTGTGTGCGCAGTAGCCGCACGTGCATCAACAAAGTAGTGCCAAGCGTGCGCCTGTGTCATAAGTAAAGGGCCGGCTGGCTTGACCGTTAAAGGGTGCTGTAACCCCTGAAAGTACACTCCAGTCCAAACCAAAAAAAAATTATTTTCTGTGTTTGTGAATTGTGTGCGCAGTAGCCGCACGTGCATCAACAAAGTAGTGTCAAGCGTTCGCCTGTGTCATAAGTAAAGGGCCGGCTGGCTTGACCGTTAAGGGTGCTGTAACCCCCGAAAGTACACTCCAGTCCAAACCAAAAAAAAAATTATTTTCTGTGTTTGTGAATTGTGTGCGCAGTAGCCGCACGTGCATCAACAAAGTAGTGCCAAGCGTGCGCCTGTGTCATAAGTAAAGGGCCGGCTGGCTTGACCGTTAAGGGTGCTGTAACCCCCGAAAGTACACTCCAGTCCAAACCAAAAAAAAAATTATTTTCTGTGTTTGTGAATTGTGTGCGCAGTAGCCGCACGTGCATCAACAAAGTAGTGCCAAGCGTGCGCCTGTGTCATAAGTAAAGGGCCGGCTGGCTTGACCGTTAAGGGTGCTGTAACCCCCGAAAGTACACTCCAGTCCAAACCTAAAAAAAAATTATTTTCTGTGTTTGTGAATTGTGTGCGCAGTAGCCGCACGTGCATCAACAAAGTAGTGCCAAGCGTGCGCCTGTGTCATAAGTAAAGGGCCGGCTGGCTTGACCGTTAAAGGGTGCTGTAACCCCCGAAAGTACACTCCAGTCCAAACCAAAAAAAAATTATTTTCTGTGGTTGTGAATTGTGTGCGCAGTAGCCGCACGTGCATCAACAAAGTAGTGCCAAGCGTGCGCCTGTGTCATAAGTAAAGGGCCGGCTGGCTTGACCGTTAAGGGTGCTGTAACCCCCGAAAGTACACTCCAGTCCAAACCTAAAAAAAAATTATTTTCTGTGTTTGTGAATTGTGTGCGCAGTAGCCGCACGTGCATCAACAAAGTAGTGCCAAGAGTGCGCCTGTGTCATAAGTAAAGGGCCGGCTGGCTTGACCGTTAAAGGGTGCTGTAACCCCCGAAAGTACACTCCAGTCCAAACCAAAAAAAAATTATTTTCTGTGTTTGTGAATTGTGTGCGCAGTAGCCGCACGTGCATCAACAAAGTAGTGCCAAGCGTGCGCCTGTGTCATAAGTAAAGGGCCGGCTGGCTTGACCGTTAAAGGGTGCTGTAACCCCTGAAAGTACACTCCAGTCCAAACCAAAAAAAAATTATTTTCTGTGTTTGTGAATTGTGTGCGCAGTAGCCGCACGTGCATCAACAAAGTAGTGCCAAGCGTGCGCCTGTGTCATAAGTAAAGGGCCGGCTGGCTTGACCGTTAAGGGTGCTGTAACTCCCGAAAGTACACTCCAGTCCAAACCAAAAAAAAAATTATTTTCTGTGTTTGTGAATTGTGTGCGCAGTAGCCGCACGTGCATCAACAAAGTAGTGCCAAGCGTGCGCCTGTGTCATAAGTAAAGGGCCGGCTGGCTTGACCGTTAAGGGTGCTGTAACCCCCGAAAGTACACTCCAGTCCAAACCAAAAAAAAAATTATTTTCTGTGTTTGTGAATTGTGTGCGCAGTAGCCGCACGTGCATCAACAAAGTAGTGCCAAGCGTGCGCCTGTGTCATAAGTAAAGGGCCGGCTGGCTTGACCGTTAAGGGTGCTGTAACCCCCGAAAGTACACTCCAGTCCAAATCTAAAAAAAAATTATTTTCTGTGTTTGTGAATTGTGTGCGCAGTAGCCGCACGTGCATCAACAAAGTAGTGCCAAGCGTGCGCCTGTGTCATAAGTAAAGGGCCGGCTGGCTTGACCGTTAAAGGGTGCTGTAACCCCCGAAAGTACACTCCAGTCCAAACCAAAAAAAAATTATTTTCTGTGTTTGTGAATTGTGTGCGCAGTAGCCGCACGTGCATCAACAAAGTAGTGCCAAGCGTGCGCCTGTGTCATAAGTAAAGGGCCGGCTGGCTTGACCGTTAAAGGGTGCTGTAACCCCCAAAGTACACTCCAGTCCAAACCAAAAAAAAATTATTTTCTGTGTTTGTGAATTGTGTGCGCAGTAGCCGCACGTGCATCAACAAAGTAGTGCCAAGAGTGCGCCTGTGTCATAAGTAAAGGGCCGGCTGGCTTGACCGTTAAAGGGTGCTGTAACCCACAAAGTACACTCCAGTCCGAACCAAAAAAAAATTTATTTTCTGTGTTTAGCCGCACGTATATATCAAATCGATATAACATAAATGGAGGACCAAACTTTCTCCGATAAAAATAAAATAGAGAAAGATCAAGAACCACTTCCTCCTAGTGCTGAAGCTGCTGCCACTAGTCATGACATAGACGATAACATGCCATCAACGTCGTCTGCCAAGGCCGATGCCCAATGTCATAGTAGAGGGCACATACAATCCCAAATGGCAAAGTTCAGGAAAATGACCTTGAAAAAGACATTTAAATCAGCTGAAGAGAAACGTAAACTTGCCAATATGCCATTTACGACACGGAGTGGCAAGGAACGGCTAAGGTCGATCCCTAGTATGTTCATGACTAGTGGTTCAGCTTCACATGACGATGGAAGCACTCCTCCCACTAAAAAAATCAAAAGAGTTAAGCTGGCAAAAGCACAGCGAAGAACTGTGCTTTCTAAGAAGATATCACAAATCCCCAAAGAGAGTCCAAGTGTGGTGGTGGTTGCGATGCCTGACCTTCCCAGCACTGGACGGGAAGAGGTGGCTCTTTCCACCATTTGCACGCCCCCTGCAAGTGCTGAAAGGAGCACCCACAGTCCACTTGCTGATATGCAAATTGAAGATGTCACTGTTGAAGTACAACAGGATGAGGATACTGGTGTAGCTGGCGCTGAGGAGGAAGTTGGCGAGGAGGATTCTGATGGTGATGTGGTTTGTTTAAATCAGGCTCCGGGGGAGACAGTTGTTGTCCGTGGGATGAAAAAGCCCATCACGGTCATGCCTGGGCAGAAGACCAAACATTCCACCTCTTTGGTCTGGCAATATTTCTATCCAAATCCGGACAACAACTGTCTTGCCATATGTACCATATGTAAAGGTGAAATAAGTAGGGGTAGGGACGTCAACCACCTAGGAACATCCTCCCTTATACGGCACCTGCAGCGCGTTCAGAAAAAGTTACTGTCAAGTTCAGAAACTTTGGCTCAGACCGTAAGCAGTCCAGGGACACCTAAATCCCGTTGTCCTGTTGTATCCAAGCGCCTGCAAACCACACCGTCAACTCCCTCCTCGTCAATTTCCTCCTTAGTCAGGATCGGAAGTAGTCCTGCAGGCCATATCACTGGCATGACTGACTCTCCTATCCGGGATTCCTCCGGAGGATCCTGCATTGCTACGCCTACTGCTGCCGCTGCTGCTGTTGCTGCTGCTGCTGGGAGTCGTTCATCATCCCAGAGAGGAAGTAGGAACACCACTACTTTTACTAAACAATTGACCCTCCAACAGTCCTTAGCGAGGAGGATGAAGTACGACAGCAGTCATCCTGAAGCAAAACGTATAACTGAGGCCTTGACTGCTATGTTGGTGTTAGACATGCGTCCGGTATCCGCCATTAGTGCAGTGGGATTTAGACAATTGATGGAGGTAGTGTGTCCCCGGTTCCAAATCCCGTCTAGATTCCACTTCACTAGGCAGGCGATACCGAGACTGTACAGAAACGTCAGAAAAAGTGTCCTCAGTGTCCTGAAAAATGCCGTTGTACACAATGTCCACTTAACCACGGACATGTGGACAAGTGGAACAGGGCAGACTAAGGACTATATGACTGTGACAGCCCACTGGGTAGATGTATCACCTTACGCAGCAACAGCAGCAGCGTCACCAGTAGCAGCATCTCAGAAACGCCAGCTCGTTACAAGGCAGGCTACGCTGTGTATCACCGGTTTCAGTAAGAGGCACACCGCCGACAACCTCTTAGAGAAACTGAGGGAAATCATCGCCCAGTGGCTTACCCCACTTAGACTCTCCTGGGGATTTGTGATATCTGACAACGCCACCAATATTGTGCGGGCATTACATCTGGGCAAATTCCAGCACGTCCCATGTTTTGCTCACACAATAAACTTGGTGGTGCAGAATTTTCTGAAAAGCGACAGGGGCGTGCAGGAGACGCTTTGGGTGGCCCGAAAAATTTCTGGCCACTTTCGCCATTCAGCGACTGCGTGCCGAAGACTGGAGCGCCAGCAAACACTCTTGAACCTGCCCCACCATCACCTGAAGCAAGAGGTTGTGACGCGGTGGAACTCAACCCTCTATATGCTTCAGAGGATGGAGGAGCAGCAAAAGGCCATACAAGCCTATACATCCACCTATGACATAGGCAAAGGAGGGGGTATGCACCTGACTCAAGCGCAGTGGAGAATGATTTCCGTGTTGTGCAAGGTTCTTCAGCCCTTCGAACTTGCCACACGTGAAGTCAGTTCAGACACTGCCAGCTTGAGTCAGGTCATTCCCCTCATCAGGCTTTTGCAGAAGCAGCTGGAGAAAGTGAAGGAGGAGCTAAGACGGAGCGATTCCGCTCGGCATGTGGGACTTGTGGATGAAGCCCTTCATTCGCTTTGCCAGGATTCCAGGGTGGTCAATCTGTTGAAATCAGACCACTACATTTTGGCCACCGTGCTCGATCCTAGGTTTAAAGCCTATGTGGTGTCTCTCTTTCCGGCCGACACAAGCCTGCAGAGGTGCAAAGACCTGCTGGTGAACACACTGTCAGCTGAAGCGGAACGTGACACGTCAACGGCTCCTTCTTCATTTTCTCCCGCAACTGGGGCTGCCAGGAAAAAACTTAGGTATCCTAAGCAACCCGCTGGCGGTGATGCAGGGCAGGCAGGACCAAGTTTGGACATCTGGTCCGGACTGAAGGACCTGGCAACAATTTCTGACATGTCTACTGTCACTGCATATGATACTGTCACCATTGACAGAATGGTGGAGGATTACATCGGTGACAGCATCCAAGTAGGCATGTCAGACAGTCCATACCTGTACTGGCAGGAAAAAGAGGCAATTTGGAGGCCCCTGTACAAACTGGCTCTATTTTACCTGAGTTGCCCCCCCTCCAGTGTGTACTCCGAAAGAGTGTTTAGTGCAGCCGGGAACCTTGTCAGCGAAAGGCGTAGGAGGTTGCTTCCACAGAATGTGGAGAAGATGATGTTCATCAAAATGAATTATCAGCTCTTCCAGGGAGACCAGCCTCCAGAAGGTACAGAGGGACCTGTGGTGGTGGATTCAAGTGGGGACGAGTTAATACTTTGTGAGGATGAGGATGTACACACTGAAGAGGGTGAGGAATCGGTGGATGAGGAGGATGAGGATGACATCTTGCCTCCGTAGAGCCAGTTTGTGCAGGGACACATTAATTGCCAGCTTGTTTTGTGGGGGCCCAAACGAACCAATCATTTCAGCCACAGTTGTGTGGCAGACCCTGGCGCTGAAATGATTGATTTGTTAAAGTGTGCATGTCCTGTTTATACAACATAAGGGTGGGTGGGAGGGCCCAA
This sequence comes from Taudactylus pleione, assembly GCA_031769625.1. Taxonomy (NCBI): domain Eukaryota; kingdom Metazoa; phylum Chordata; class Amphibia; order Anura; family Myobatrachidae; genus Taudactylus; species Taudactylus pleione. Next base: position 3,101,703 of record JAUIMM010000544.1, read on the forward strand.
GGACAATTCCATCTTGCACCTCTTTTTTTCTTTGCATTATGTACAGTTTGGGGCCTAGTTTTTCTAACTGCCATCCTGCCTGCCACTGCAGTGTCACTCCTAGATGGGTCACGTGTTTGTGCCGCCCACTCGTGTCGCTTAGCATAGTCATCCAGCTACCTCGGTGCAACCTTTTGGACATAAAAACACTATTGTGAGGTGTGAGGTGTTCAGAATAGACTGGAAATGAGTGGAAATTAAGGTTATTGAGGTTAATAATAGCATAGGAGCAGAAAAACCTACAAATTCTGTGATTTTAGCTGTTTTTATGCTTTTTTTCAAAAAAATACAGATCCAAAACACAAAACCCAGAACCCAAAACACGGAAGGGTGGTTTTGGCAAAACCAATCCAGATCCAAAACACGAAGAAAGATCCAGATCCAAAACCAAAACACAAAACACGAAAAGTGGCCGGTGCACACCCCTACTTTATAGAAAGGAACTGGATGGATTCATGCTATTGTGTTTTATGCTTGCAGCTCTATATTTCATTGAGAAGCTCCCAGCTTCAGATAACAGAAAGCGTAGTAGATAAGTGGAATAGCCTCCCATCAGAGGTGGTAGAAGCTAAGACAGTAGAGCAATTTAAACATGCTTGGGATACACCACATGCTCCTTTCAAGCACGGATCCGGTAAACGTTACCTTTGTTGCCTCCTTGGGGATCCCTGTGTGATTGCTCATTCACTTGTTTTTATGTTTACATTTTATTAAACTGTACTTCACCATATGCATATCATATTTCTTTTCTGGGTACACTGTGATTAGTCTTGAGAGCTTACAAATCCAGAGTTCATCTCGATCTGCAGTCCCAGATTATCTATTACCATCTGGTCTTATAGGAGCGCAGGTTATATGATCACTATATAATTTTATACCAATGTACTAAGCATTGGAGATAGATAAAGTGGACGCAGATCAAGTACCAACCAATCAGCTCCTGTCAATTTTCAAACACAGTCTATAAAGTGACAGGAGCTGATTGGTTGGTACTTCCATCCACTGTATCTCTCTCCAAGGCTCAGACCCCTCAGGATCAAATAGAGTTGAGATTACCAAAAAGGTAAAAAATAAAAATAAAAAAGGGGGCAAACTAGATGGGCCAAGTGGTCCTTTTCTGCCGTCAAATTCTATATTTTTATGTAACATGGGAAATGAAGGGAGGGACACCCATATTTGCTGCATGGGATGGGAAGGATTGTCCCAAAAATCATTGACTGTAATTGCTTGGTATAGTTCTAAATGACTATTAAATGTGTGTAATAATTACAGATGAGCAGAACCGAACCCACCCATTTTTAGGGGATCCGGAGCGATCCGAGCGCAGCTCGAATCTCCCTGCCTGCCCCAGATCCCTCACCTGAGGCAAAACCTCGTGACCCCACTGTCGGTTCGCAAGATTTTGTTTTGAGCGGGCTTAACGTTGATTGGCTGAGAGAGCCGTCTGTCATGGCTCTCAGCCAATCAGCATTAAGCCCATTGAAAATGCACTAGGAGAAAGAAAAAGAAGATGGCACCCGCCATCCCCCACCGCCTGACACCGCAGGCACCCCCTGCTGCCGACACCGCCGGCACCCCCACTGGCAGCAACCCCCGCTGCTGACACCACAGCTGCCGACACTCCTGCATTGCTGCCCCACATACTGAGGACACCATCAGCGACCCCCACACTGCCGACACTGCCGACACTCCCAAACTGAGGAAACTACCAGCACCCTTGCACTGCCGACACTATCAGTACACATGCACTGAGGACACCGCTGGCACCCACGTTCTGCCGACACCGCCGGCACCCTGCAATGAGAACACCCCTGCACTGCCGACACAGTCAGCAAACGTGCACTGAGGACACCGCTGGCACGCCCGATCTGCCGACACCGCCGGCACCCTGCATTGAAAACACCCCTACACTGCCAACACAGTCAGCAAACCTGCACTGAGGACACCGCTGGCACCCCTGCTCTGCCATTCCATGTACTGAGGACACCGCCAGCAACCCTGCACTGCCGACACAGCCAGCAAACCTGCACTAAAGACACCGCTGGCTCCCTGCACTGCCGACACAGCCAGCAAACCTGCACTAAAGACACCGCTGACACCCCACGCACTGCCGACATCACTGGTACACTTCACTGAGCACACTGCCAGCACCGCAGCACTGCCATTCCATGTACTGAGGACACCGTCAGCAACCCCGCTCTGCTGACACTGCTGTCACTGTAAGTGCACTATTGGTGTATCCAACCCACACTGTATAACACACTGTATCTGTGTTGGAAATTAGAAGCTGAACTGCCACATGTTAGTGCCACCCACTGTGCCACTTAGCTTAGTCAGCCAGCTAGCTGGATGCAACCTTTTGGCCTTAACTAGATGAAGCAAATAATATTGTGAGGTGGTCAAAACTGATTGGAAATTACTGGAAATAAGTGTTATTGAGGTTAATTATACTGTAGGAATAAAAACAGGTCCATTTTATGTGATTTTAGCTGTTTTTATGGTTTTTAAGACAAAAAATCCAGATCCAAAACCAAAACACGAAAACAAAACACGGAGGTGAGGTTTTGGCAAAACCAATCTAGATCCAAAACCAGGGGGATCCAGCTCCAAAACCAAAACCAAAACACGAGGGTCGGCGCACATCTCTAGTAATAATGTATTACTGTTATTATATATGTTGATTAGTTTATTATTGTGTGGTAAATACTGTACTTTACATTACTATGTGATACATACAGACTACTGTGAGCTGTGAGTATATATTTTATAGTGAGTTCCCTCACGCAGTACGGAACCAGAGATCAACGTTTTTATGATGTAGACCAATAATAATGGATACACGTAATCTAAAATGACTCATGTGAGACTTGTATCCTAGACAGTACATTGTGCTACAGTTAAATGGAGCTTGACAACACATATAAAACTTTTCAATTCCGTTCAGTGAGACCTTTGATCTAAAACTTTAGCTGACATCTTTAAAGGATGAAAACCCGACTAGGTTAAGTTTTAAAGAACAGTACTACACATGACCACTTCCTAGCCAGATACTGTACTGTATATCAGCCAAGTGAGCAGTTTTATGACTAAAATTAAAAGGGACACTGAGTCTGATTCACTACGGACCGCTACGGATCGTGGCTGCGATTATGCACGCAGTTCTGCTGCAAAAATACGCTAATGAATGCAATTGCAATGCAGTCACACAGCCAGCATAGAGACGCCCGCTACCTATATCTCACATCCGTAATACCTTGCTGTCCTGCGTATACATCTTTAGCATCGAGTAATATCGGCCCCTCACGCACAATTACAGCAGGTCTGACTTTACTCGTCGCATGCAGTATGTACTCTAGCTGCGTATGTCATCGCAGCGGCAAATTTACGCACGCCCATGCAACAACGTTTGAACTAGGGATGTGCACCAACCCCCGTCTTTTGGTTTTGCATCTGTATCTCCTTCGAGGTTTTGGATCTGGATTTGGTTTTGCAAAACAACCCCATGTTTTGGTTTTGGATCTGGATTTTTTTTTTTTTTAAATAGATAAAAAGTTTTAAAAACAGCTAAAATCATGTAATTTATGCAATCCAAAACCCGAAATTTGAATTTAAAATCCGAATTCCGAACCGCAAAAAGATCAGAACTGCGACCTGGATTTACCCGGATCTCCACATGAGATCAGAACCGCCACTTGGATTTACCCGGATTCACGAAATTCAGGTGGATTCGGATTTCTGGAGAACCGAACCACATATCTCTAGTTTGAACGGACAGGCACACCCGCATTTCTCCGACCACTCCCCTGTCACCACTCCCAAACCCTGACCTCCCATCACTCACTCTGCGATGGGCATTGTGTGAGCTGTGTGATCACAGCGCAATCTCAGTTCTGTGGCTGCGCACGTACACTGCGATGCATCCGCATTCGTAGTACACAGCAATTGGCCATCTGCGTATGCTATCACAATAACGATCCATGGGGAATCAGACCCACTGACCACAATATTTTGAACCTCATGTTTGTGCTATGTGCAGGAAATTACATGGAAATGTACTGGCTGCTTTATGTTCTTATTGTGGACAAATGTATTTGTGTGGGAGACAATGGGGGTTATTTATGACCCGCCAATGTGAAAACATACGGAGCAAATACTCTTTATTCACAATGTACAGCTTCTTTTACACATGGCAACCTGGCTAGAAGGGGAAGAACATGGCTTTGTGGCCAATGGTGGCAAATGGAGCGAGTGGGAAATTTTTGATTTTTCTGTAAGGAGTTGATGGCGAATCACTGTTGTACCTTGGACAGATCTCTTAGAAAGGACGCAAACGGTCGAGTTTTTGCATCCAGCGCACAGAAGTGAATTTACGCTGTTTTGCATATGTCTGTACTATTCGGTACGTTTCAGGGTGGGAACTGGGCAGCAAGCATGCAATCACACAGAACCACCCTGACTTGTGGGAGTGTAGCAGGAGTTTAATGGGACTGTTGTGGGAGTGTATAAAAAGCTTCATATGATTCTACGCCATACGTACGGGGATTGAAAGCCTGTCTCTGATGGATCTCCTGCACCTTGCATGGGGCTGATTCAAGCGCACATACTCGTGATGACGGTTGCGGCGCTCGGCGTAAAATCAGTGAGCGGCTTGCACATGCACACATATATCTGCAAATGATGGTTGTTCATACACACTGAACAACTGTCATCTGGCATGGAAGTCCCGTCGTGCCCCCATCCCCGCAGCCTCTGCTGCAAGTTTACGGATGGTCAGCTGACTGCCCGTACAAACAGCACAATGGATAGGTATATCTGCAAATATCGACGTTATTCACAGACATATATCGCTGCTACACACTGGTCAACAGGCACACAATATATTGGCCGATCAATTAAATCTCTTTACGCAATTGGAAGTTATAAGTGGTCCTTGGTGATTCCTACTGCAGCTTCCCCAATTCATTCTCCTGTAAACAAATGCTTGATAAGAGGGTAAAACTTTTTATCTGCCTTATATAGGGTAATGAAATCAGAGTTTGGACGAGAAGTTTTATGCACCAGCCATTTTTTGTGTTTTGGTTTTGGATCTGGATCTTTCTTCGTGTTTAGGATCTGGACTGGTTTTACCAAAACCACCCTTCCGTGTTTTGGGTTCTGGGTTTTGTGTTTTGGATCTGTATTTTTTTGGAAAAAAGCATAAAAACAGCTAAAATCACAGAATTTGTGGGTTTTTCTGTCCCTATACTATTATTAACGTCAATAACATTAATTTCCACTCATTTCCAGTCTATTCAGAACACCCTCACACCTCACAATATTGTTTTTAGTCCAAAAGGTTGCACCGAGGTAGCTGGATGACTATGCTAAGCGACACGAGTGGGCTGCACAAACATGTGGCCCATCTAGGAGTGATACTGCAGTGGCAGACAGGATGGCAGTTTGAAAAACTAGGCCCCAAACAGTACATAATGCAAAGAACAAAAAGAGTTGCAAGATGGAATTGTCCTTGGGCCCTCCCACCCACCCTTATGTTGCATAAACAGGACACGCACACTTTACCAAACCAAGCATTTCAGCACCAGGGTCTGCCACACGACTGTAGCTGAAATGATTGGTTCATTTGGGCCCCCACGAAACAAGCTGGCAATTAATCTGTCCCTGCACAAACTGGCTCTACAGAGGCAAGATGTCGTCCTCATCCTCACCCTCTTTAGTGTTGTGTACATCTTCATCCTCACAGAGTATTAATTTGTCCCCGCTGGAATCCACCACTACAGGTCCCTCTGTACTTTCTGGAGGCTGGTCTTCCCGGAAGAATTGATAATTAATTTTGATGAACATCATCTTCTCCACATTTTGTGGAAGCAACCTCCTACGCCTTTCGCTGACAAGATTCCCGGCTGCACTAAAAACTCTTTTGGAGTCCACACTGATGGGGGGGCAACTTAGATAAAATAGAGCCAGTTTGTAGAGGGGCCTCCAAATTGTCTCTTTTTACTGCCAGTACAGGTATGGACTGTCTGACATGCCTACTTGGATACTGTCACCGATGTAATCCTCCACCATTCTGTCAATGGTGACAGCATCATATGCAGTGACAGTAGACATGTCAGAAATTGTTGGCAGGTCCTTCAGTCCAGACCAGATGTCCAAACTTGGTCCTGCCTGCCCTGCATCACTGCCAGCAGGTTGGTTAGGATATCTAAGTTGTTTCCTGGCAGCTCCAGTTGCGGGAGAAAATGAAGAAGGAGCTGTTGTCGTGTCACGTTCCGCTTCAGATGACAGTGTTTTCACCAGCAGGTCTTTGTACTTCTGCAGGCTTGTGTCCACCAGAAAGAGAGACACCACGTAGGCTTTAAACCTAGGATCGAGCATGGTGGCCAAAATGTAGTGGTCTGATTGCAACAGATTGACCACCCTCAAATCCTGGCAAAGCGAAGGGCTTCATCTATAAGTCCCACATACCGAGCAGAATCACTCCATCTTAGCTCCTCCTTCACTTTCTCTAGTTGCTTCTGCAAAAGCCTGATGAGGAGAATGACCTAACTCAAACTGGCAGTGTCTGAACTGACTTCACATGTGGCAAGTTTGAAGGGCTGGAGAAGCTTGCACAACACGGAAATCAATCTCCACTGTGCTTGAGTCAGGTGCATAACCCCTCCTTTGCCTATGTCATAGGTGAATGTATAGGCTTGAATGGCCTTTTGCTGCACCTCCATTCTCTGAAGCATATAGAGGGTTGAGTTCCACTGCGTTACAACCTCTTGCTTCAGGTGATGGCAGGGCAAGTTCAAGAGTGTTTGCTGGTGCTCCATTCTTCAGTACGCTATCGCTGAATGGCAAAAGTGGCCAGAAATTTTTTGGGCCACCCAAAGCGTCTCCTGCATGGCCCTGTCATTTTTCAAAAAATTCTGCACCACCAAATTTACTGAGTGAGCAAAACATGGAAGATGCTGGAATTTGCCCAGATGTAATGTCCGCACAATATTGGTGGCATTGTCAGATATCACAAATCCCCGGAAGAGTCTAAGTGGGGTAAGTCATTGGGCGATGATTTCCCTCAGTTTCGGCGGTGTGCCTCTTACTGAATACACAGCGTAGCCTGCATTGGAACGAGCTGGCGTTTCTGAGATGCTGCTACTGGTGACACTGCTGTTGTTGCTGCGTAAGGCGATACATCTACTCATTGGGCTGTCACAGTCATATAGTCCTTAGTTCACATGTCCGTGGTTAAGTGGACATTAGTTACAGCCACATTTTTTAGGACACTGAGAACACTTTTTCTGACGTCTCTGTACATTCTTGGTATCGCCTGCCTAGTGAAGTGGAATCTAGATGGGATTTGGTACTGGGGACACACTACCTCCATCAATTGTCTAAATCCCACTGCACTAATGGCGGATACCGGATGCACGTCTAACACCAACATAGCTGTCAAGGCCTCAGTTATCCGCTTTGCAACAGGATGACTGCTGTTGTTCTTCATCCTCCTTGCTAAGGACTGTTGGAGGGTCAGTTGCTTAGTAAAAGAAGTAGTGGTGTTCCAACTTCCTCTCTGGGATGATGAATGACTCCCAGCAGCAACAGCAGCAGCAGTAGGCATAGCAATGTGGGATCCTGCAGAGGAATCCCGGATAGGAGAGGCGTCAGTCATGCCAATGACATGGTCTGCAGGACTACTTCCGATACTGATTGAGGAGGAAATTGACGAGGAGGGAGTTGACGGTGTGGTTTGCAGGTGCTTGGATACAAGAGGACAAAGGGATTTAGGTGTCCTTGGACTGCTTACAGTCTTAGCCACAGTTTCTGAATGTGACAGTAACTTTTTATGAACGCATTGCAGGTGACATATAAGGGAGGATGTTCCTAGGTGGTTAACGTCCTTACCCCTACTTGTTACACCTTTACATAAGCTACATATGGCAAGACAGTTGTGCGGATTTGGATAGAAATTTTTCCAGACCGAAGAGGTGGATTTTTTGGTATTCTGCCCAGGCATGACAATGGGCTTTTTCATCCCATGGACAACAACTGTCTCCCCCGTTGCCTGATTTAAACCAACCACATCGCCATCAGAATCCTCCTCATCACCTTCCTCCTCAGCGCCAGCTACATCAATATCCTTATCCTGTTGTACTTCAACAGTGACATCTTCAATTTGAATATCAGCTACTGGACCATGGGTGCTCCTTACAGCACTTGCAGAGGGCGTGCAAATGGTGGTTGGAGCCACCTCTTCCCGTCCAGTGTTGGGAAGGTCAGGCATTGCAACCGCCAACACATTTGGACTCTCCTTGGGGAACTGTGATATCTTCTTAGAACGTCCAGTTCTTTGCTGTGCTTTTGCCAGCTTAACTGTTTTCATTTTTGTAGCGTGAGGAGGAGGGCTTCCATCGTCACGTGAAGCTGATCACTAGTCATGAACATAGGCCAGGACCTTAGCCGTTCCTTGCCACTCCGTGTCATAAATGGCATATTGGCAAGTTTATGTTTCTCCTCAGATAATTTAAAAAAATGTTTGGGTCTTTTTACTGAACTTTGGCTTTTGGAATTTTACATGCCCTCTACTATGACATTGGGAATCGCCTTGGCAGACGACGTTGATGGCATTTCATCGTCTATGTCATGACTAGTGGCAGCAGCTTCAGCACTAGGAGGAAGTGAATTAAAAAATTACGAGCGCTAGAAATAATGTTATGAAGAGAGAGTAATTTAAAAATAAAATAAAAAAGTAAAACAAAGATTTGTTTATAGCCCTTTTTAGGGGATTAATTGGGAGTAGGTAGAGAGCAATGTTAAAGTCCGCTTGCAAAAGGATTTGTACAAAGTTCCAGGAGGCTGGGTTGGTAATAAGGCTATTTCTCACCCTATTTTGCCCTACCTCTAGGAGCTCTGGTCCTCTTGTAGATCGAAGGTACACCCTCAGTCAGCAGCATGTGAGGGCAATTGTGGCACCCGGAAATTATGTCAGATGCCCGGATCGTGCTCGGCAAGCACGGACAGCTTCGGTGTGATGCTTCTCTTCCTGTATCCCTTGTGTCTCCAAGGTGTTTCACGTCTCTGCGGGTGCTTTGTCAAAGTGCCACTGCAGGCACCCTTGACAAAGCCCCTGCAGTGGTTTGAAACGTGTTGGAGGCACAAGGGAGAGAGGAAGAGAAGCATCACACCAATGCTGTCCATGCTTGCCAAGCACAATCCGGGCGTCCGACGTCATTTCCGGGTGCCACGATTGCCCTCACACGCAGCTGACTGAATGTGAACCTTCGATCTACAAGAGGACCAGAGCTCCTAGAGGTAGGGCAAAATAGGGTGAGAAATAGCCTTATTACCAACCCAGTCTCCTGGAACTTTGTACAAATCCTTTTGCAAGCGGACTTTAACATCACTCTCTACCTACTCCCAATTAATCCCCTTACTTTTTTATTTTATTTTTAAATTACTCTCTCTTCATAACATTATTTCTAGTGCTCGTAATTTTTTAATTCAAGTCATTCTGTCTATTTGAGTTGCTTTCAATATATACAGCGCAGAATACTCAGTATATATAAATACTAGGAGGAAGTGGTTCTTGATCTTTCCCTATTTTATCCTCCAAATTTTTGTCCTCCATTATTTTTATGGCGTGCATTACTTTTATGGAGTGAAAAACCCCTGTAAAAATTATTTGGATGAAGGGCAGCTTACACCACCCAGGACAGCCCCTGTAAAAATTATTTGGATGAAGGGCAGCTTACACCACACAGGACAACTCCTGTAAAAAAATATTTGTATGAAGGGCAGCTTACACCACACAGGACAGCCCCTGTAAAAATTATTTGGATGAAGGGCAGCTTACACCACACAGGACAACTCCTGTAAAAAATATTTGGATGAAGGGCAGCTTATACCACACCACACAGGACAGCCCCTGTAAAAATTATTTGGATGAAGGGCAGCGTACACCACACAAAAATGATGAAAGGCAGCTTACACCACTCAGGACAGCACCTGTAAAATTATTTGGATGAAGGGCAGCTTACACTACACAGGACAGCCCATGTAAAAAAAAAATTTGGATGAAGGGCAGCTTACACCACACAGGACAGCCCCTGTAAAAAATATCTGGATGAAGTGCAGCTTACACCACACAGGACAGCCCCTGTAAAAATTATTTGGATGAAGGGCAGCGTACACCACACAGGAAGTGGTTCTTGATCTTTCCCTATTTTATCCTCCAAATTTTTGTCCTCCATTATTTTTATGGAGTGCATTATTTTTATGGAGTGAATAACCCCTGTAAAAATGATTTGGGTGAAGGGCAGCTTACACCACACCTGACAGCCCCTGTAAAAATTATTTGGATGAAGGGCAGCTTACACCACACCACACAGGGCAGCCCATGTAAAAATTATTTGGATGAAGGGCAGCTTACACCACAGCCCCTGTACAAATTATTTGGATGGAATCGATTCCCGGCAGCGGCTGTCCGACAGATGTGCAGAGCCCGCAGCGGAAGCCCGACAGTGCTGGAAATCCCGATCGTCCAAGCTAACCTAACCCCCTAACCCTAACCCTCCTTAGGGGTGCCTAACCCTAACCTCCCCCCCAAGTGCCTAACCCTAATCTCCCCTCTAAGTGCCTAACCCTAACCCCCCCTGTAAAAATTATTTCGATGAAGGGCAGCTTACACCACACAGGGCAGATCCTGTACTTCAAATGATTTGGATGAAGGGCAGCTTACACCACACAGGACAGCCCCTGTAAAAATTATTTGGATGAAGGGCAGCGCACCTCTACACCACACAGGACTGCCCCTGAAAAAATTATTTGGACTGAATATACAGCACAGGACAGCACCACTGGACTGGATTGGACAGATACAGCAGAGCAGGTCACCCCCCCACTGATACAGCAGCACAGCACCACTGGACTGGACTGATACAGCAGAGCAGGTCACTCCCAGACTAATACAGCAGCACAGCACCATCGACTGGACTGATACAGCAGAGCAGGTCACCCCGAGACTGATACAGCAGCACAGCAGCACTGGACTGGACTGATAAATCAGAGCAGGTCACCCCCAGCCCAGACTGATACAGCAGCACAGCACCACTGGACTGGACTGATACAGCAGAGTAGGTCACCACCAGCCCAGACTAATACAGCAGCACAGCACCACTAGACTGGACTAATACAGCAGAGCATGTTGATATGATACAGCAGACCCACTTTTCCTTAGACATTACACTACATGTCCTCTCACTACACTCTCCAGGACTGGAGTGATGATGGCGGGGCGGGAGCCGCGCAATGTGCAAAGTCCGGGTCTCGCGAGAATCCGACACCCGGATGATGACGTTTTCTCTTGTTCCGGGAACCGAGTGTGGTGGGAAAACCGGAGCCGGACTCGGTTCCCAGCTCGGATCGGGGGGGGCTTGCGGGGGTTTGGATTTTGAAAATCCGAACCCACTCATCCTTAGTCACGACGCAGTGGAATAGTTAGGAGGCACAATAGATCGTTTATCACATTGGACATTTTTTAACACCAAATCATGCCCACGACTGCCGGGGAGCTGCTGTTCAAGGGAGTTCAAGGGATAATCGAACACAATGTCGGATCGTGAGCACATCGCCAACTGTGTAGGCACCTTAACAGGAAATCTTTATGTAATGCACTTACCATGACTTTATACTTGAGAATGATATCCACATTGTAGATGGACTAATAAAAAGTAACTTAATAAATAGGGAGTTAATCACTTTATTTAAATGATAGCCTAGGCCAGTGGTTCCCAAGCTGTGGTTGCCTCAACCTTGCAGGGGTGCCTCAGGTTGGTTGCCAGGCATAAAATCAAATTATTTATGGTCAATATAATGTTAATATGTGGACAAACAGAAACACAAACCTCTCCCCACCACATAACTGAACCTAAGAATGACAGGTAAGCAAAATTTACATCACTTTACTACTTTACTACATTTTCTTCTGAATTTCTCAATAACAAACTTTTGGCTTCGGGGTGCCATGAAGACAATGCTGATACTCTAGGGCACCGTGATTCAAAAAAGTTTGGGAACCACTGGCCTAGGCTAATCCTTAGTTAATGCACATACCATATACAGTATAATGCATATATTCCTTATTTTACTGAAAACACATCAATCTATTACATTTTGTACAAACACACTACAAGATAACCGTTCAGCTACAGTATAAGTCGATTTATTCCTATCTTTTAAAACATCAGAATTCTGTTATTATATTTCTTTGTCCTACAACTTGTAAAATCAATTCTGTCTTTGAGCAAGTATTTGCTGGTGATAGCATAGCTGGGTTGTAAGTTTTTCTCTATTTAAATCCTGTTACAATAAAGAAAAGCGATGAATGAACGTAATAACAGATCTGTGCATTTTTTAGTACAATGGTTTGTTTAATACTGAGTTGATCATAAACCAGCTTCGCCAGCCATCGGTACTCGCGGTGGTAGATATGGTTGGGGGGGGAGGGGTGGGTGAGAATGCGATCACACAGCAGTCTGGACTGGGCTGGAAAGAGAGGCTGCGGCAGCTCATCCTGTTACTGGGAAAGGGGTGGAGGGCTGCAGGACCCTGGCTCCTCCAGCAGGCCCAGGTAAAGAGTACCCGCTCCCCCTTCACTCTCAGCACACCTGAACGCAATAGAGGCCATTACAAAGTGCAACACATCTGATACATTGTACAAGAGCAGCTTTGGCCCTGTATAATGTCTTGATTTGCATAAATTTGCATACATTACAGAGTTGAAGAAGGATCTGAAGTTTGATCAGTGTAAGGGGAGGAGTTGGGCAGAATGAGAGTGTGCTTCATAAAGGATGGAGTAGGCGCATTGGTGCGTCTTGCTATATGGGGCAGTGCAAAGCAGTTGTATTTCTTATACACCAATTTCTATTCCACATATAGATTGGTAATTAGCACCAATTCAGAACTGGTGGGTGTCAGGTTTTGTCCTATAGTTTCACTTTCTATATCTCCATATTGCATTTCAGCATAGCAGCACATATACTCTCAGCAATACAATAAAAACAGACTTGCCAAAGTTTATGAACCTGGAGGGGAAAACCTTACAACGTGGCAGTGCCATTCAAGGCACTGACAGGGGGAGGTGGACCATGATGACGCATTTCGCAGTAAACCATGACATTAATCCTCATCTCCACCCACTTCACAAGGGAAGCGGATGGAATGTGTGGATGTGGCTTGCTTTTCCAGTAGTTAGACTTTGTACACTGAATCAAAAAGCCATAATTATGTGCATAAATGGATTTTTATTTTGTTTTTTTATTTACAAAAATATTTATATATCTGTTATTTGTGATGCAATTCTTGTTTTAAGCTTCACATACAGTCATTCTGAGCAGCTAGAGATGAAAAACAGTTTTCAAAATTGTTCTCAAAACATTTTTTTTGCTTTATCTGGGAAATTTTTTTACATTTCTTTCGAATGTAGTCTTAAATGTTTGCAGACCTGCCCCACCACATGGCAGAATAAATTACCCAAGCATAGGCTACAGCAGGGGTTCCCAACCACGGTCCTCAAGGCACACTAACGGTCCAGGTTTTAGGGATAGCCATACTTGAGCACAGGTGACTTAATTAGTGCCTCAGTTATTTTTATTAAACCATCTGTGCACAATCATGGATATCACTAAAACCAGGACTGTTAGTGTGCCTTGAGGACCGAGGTTGGGAATCACTGGGCTACAGTGTAAACTCTACAGCATGTGATTATACATATACTGTACAGTGCAGACTGGCATTCAGTGAAATGATGAAACAAAATTGAAACTTGAAGATTGTCTTACTGGACCTTCATATATCTGCAGCCTGTAACCTCTTGAATTTCACGTTCTCATGAAATTTCCCGGCAACCTAATTCTTCTCTACCTGTAGCATGTATGACATTGAATTGTATGATTATCCTTGTTATCTCCTTGCCAGTGGGAATTTCATTTATATCATTTTTTGGGGGTCATGAAATATTTTGTGTCTGATGCACATTTGGCAGCAAATATCAAGCCAGATTTGTGTTCCTTATTAAAAGGACACTGACATCCCAGTGGTCTCACTCATCTAATACAGCAGAAACAATTCATTGGGCCTGAATCTGAGTCCGACATACAGTATCCATGACTGCTTCTCCATTTAGCAGTGGCAGCCTACTAACTTCCTTTTGCTAATGCCCGTATACTGTATATGTCAAAGATCCATGCGTTTGCTTCTGGATGCCTATCCTGCCCACCATTTTTACATCTGTAACTGTCATTAGTATCTGTGCATGCACCCAATTCATGCTGAGTGCAAAAGACCAGTCAGAAATAGACATATCATTTTCATCCACATGCTACGATTGAACAAAGAAGTTGGCTTACACGTCTTCAAAACTCCCATGACATTCCCATGAGATGAAACAGTTCCGTGTGATCACATGGTCGCCGCCCAGAAACACACATTTCACGGAAAGTGTGGTCCATCGACAGACAGATCAATCCGCATGCACTAATTATCTGCCTTCCATGACCTTGCACATGTGCAGTCACCGATTTTTTTCTTTGGCGCATGAAATCACCAATCAGTGCAAGCAGCCAATCACAAGCAGTTCGCTAGAGCTGGTGACCATCATCATCATTTGCTTTATGAACTTCTTGCTGAACACACACTAAAAATAAAGCTTTTTTACTAACATATGTGTCTCTGTTTCGGTTTGCATCTGTTTGCAATTGCACATACATGCCCTTACTGTAGCTATAGAACACCACCGCCCTGCCTCTTCAGACACAGGCAGGTATATCATGCAAATCTGATTGGACCATACTTACCAACTCTCCCAGAATGTCCGATAGAGTCCTGAAGTTTGGGGGAGAGCTCCAAGACTCCAAACAGAGTTGGTCCATCTCTAGTGGGGTTGGATAGTGTAATTCGTAATGAATTGCGTCATCATGACCATGCCCCCCACTGCAAGAAGCAGCGAATTGCAGCTTTGAACAGCGCAGGATGAGGCCACATTGACACAAGTGTGGCATCACGCCCCCTCTGAACATTGGGCATGGGTACCCTTTCCAGAACTCTCTCTGTTGGAGCCAGTTAAAAGTCAGCGAGCATGACATGAGTAGATATGTTTTCTTATGTATCAGTGGTGTATCTAACCTGTATATGGAATGAATAAAAACAAAAACAAAAAATAAAAACAGCAGCTAACAGGTTTCCATCAGTGTGACGGATAGTGTAGGACCTGCAGAAAGTGGGGTCCCGTGATGTGGGCTGCGGGCTTAAATGCATTGATCAATCCATGAACTAAATCCCCATTATTTATTTACTTATTTATACATCATTGTGAGTGTTTAAACATGGTGAGTGCTGGGTTTTCTGTTTTTATTTATTTAAGCAGTGTGGTCACAGGCCACTTGCACCCCAGTCCTGGGAATGGCGAGTGCAGGTCTGCACCCCAAATCTAGGAGTGACGAGTGTAGTGGATTTCTGACTCTGTATATGGAATGGGTATGAAGTCCCAGCGGCTGAATATCCCGACGCCGGAAGCCCGAAGGGAGAAGATACAGACAGTGGAGGTAAATACCCTAACCCTACCCCTCTTCCCCCTTTAACCCTATCCCTCCTTTAGTGGTGCCTAACCCTAACCTCCCCCCGGTGGTGCCTGACCCTAACCCCCACTTCCCGCACCCTAAACCTAACCCTCCCGGACCCTAACCCTAACCCTCACGGGGGGTGCCTAACCCTAAGTCCCTCCGGGGGTGCCTAAATCTAACCCCCTCGCATGGCTAACAGATAGAAAGCTCTGCTTACCTTCGCTCGGGATGGCAGTTGTCGGGATTTAATCGTCGGGTTAAAGATAGGCGCGTATCTTTAGTCCCGGGTCGAGATTTTAATGTCCGCAGGTAAATTAACTACATCCCATGTATATAATGGGTGCAAGGTGTACAGTGCACATGAACGCTTAAACCAAGGGGAACCCACACTGCACACTCGGCACCCATTCAATTTGCTCATCTTGAGGCTGGCATCAGATTTACTAAAGAAATCACAAAGGAATAGCAGCGCTGTATGAAAATAAATGTATAGCAACTTATTAAACATATAAATCTTAAAACTAGGGATGTGCAGGCTCGGTTCTACTCGGTTCCGTTCGGTTCTTTTTACCGAATCTTATTGGCTATCCAAAACTCGTGACAGCTGAAACCCAATAAGATCCGGTAAAAAGAACCGAACGGAACCGAGTAGAACCGAGCCTGCACATCCCTACTTAAAACACAGGCTAATGTAATGAGCACATGTACTGTATGGATAAAATGAAAATCACATTTATAAATAGCAATGAGCAATAATATGCCCTGTAACACTGTTTGGAAATAGTATCCTATAGCACTGTTGACTATAAGGCAGTCCAACTTTACAGCACACCAATGCTGAGTATATTTACCCACTAGATAGAAAAGTCCACAATGTCCTTTAATTTGCGATGGTCCCACACTAAGGTAATCCAACGCAGATGACCAGACCCAGTGTTGTAGAAATGGGTGATGATAATGGTCAGAGTCCAAAGTTGCTGCCACAAGAGTTTAGCAGTGCCAATAGTCCAATGATGCTTGATATTAAATCCAAGTGTCCAGGCTAAAGAAATCACTGGGGAAATAGTGATGGGTGCCCTTTTCCTGGAGGTTTTGCACGTACGTAGTAGACTCTAGCGCAGTGCCAGAGTCTTCAGAGCATGCAACGGTGTAAGGAGGTTGCACATTTGTCCCCTCTTTTTATAAAATGCCCCCAACGTGTTGAACCACTTCACACTGAGGGGATGATTCAGCATGGATCACTATTCTGCTTATACGCACGCAACGCAGTTGCTAATATCAGTGGTGATATGTAAATGTTTGCATTCGCATTGTGACCGCAGCCTGACATAAGGACGCCCACATCCCCTTACTCACATCTGTATACTTGGGAAACAATCGGTAACATTGAGTAACATCGGACCTATATGCACAGTTAAGGAAGGTCAGACCTCACTCAGGAATTGCTTACTTCAGTGCACAGTATGAGGCCTCAGTCTGCGCCTGGTAGTGCAGCGGATAATTTAAGCACGCCCCTGCTATGCTGTTGAAATGCACTGGCACGCCTATGTTTGCCCGATCACCCCCTCATCACCACCCACAAATGACACTTCCTGTAAATCACTCTGCTATGGGTCTGCGTGGTCACTGTGATCGCAGTCCCGATCACAGAGGCCGGTTCACACACCGCGATGCGTACACATGTACAGTAAGCAACAATCAGCCGATTGCGTGCGTTTAAGCAACTGCGATCGTTGCTGAATCAGGCCCTGAATACGCAATGCCAATTCGTGTAATATTTTGTCCTTTAACTATGATACTTTTATGCTTTTGCATGTTTTTAATTCTATTTTGCTGGTGTAAGTATTAAAGGACATAGAGAAAGTAGTCTTTATTTTAATAAACTGCAGAAGCACTGAGCACTCTCTGCCCTTCGTACATATTGTTTATGAATTAATGACTCAAACAGCTGATACAAAGTCCAAAGCAAACAATACATTAAATTCAGATATCGCTTTGATTTCTTAAACAACTCTACTCATAAAACATCTAAAGCCTCAAATAACTTGCAATCTGTTACAAATATCTATATTTGCTATGGATCAGGGCCAGATGAGCATACGGTACACAACTGAGCATTTCTTAAAATTGTCTTTTAAAGATAGTTTTAAAGGTAGTAGGATAGCACAGGCAGAAATGAGCAATTCTGTTGTGACACAGGGCGGGATGTAGTAAAGTGAAAAACTAGAGATGTGCTGTTCGGTTCTCCAGAAATCTGAATCCACACGAATTTCGTGAATCTGGGTAAATCCAAGTCTAAGTACATACCGCGGTAATCAACCACGGTATGTACCTGATGAGCAGCGGGATGTACCGCGTTGTGGACGCAATGCTTAGTACATCCCATTCACAATATGAAGTAATTGGTGTTCCGTCAACCAGTGTGCGTCAGATTGTCTGGAGCATGGGACCATGGGAAATCTACTCTGATTGGATGATTGCACATTGCAGTACAACGTGCAACTTCTGCCAGCCAGGGGCATTCTTGCATTTGTAGTTCTACAATTGCCAGGCTGCCCAACGCAGTCAAAGATTTCTTGGTACTTACAGTCCTACAATAGTATTTACATAATAATTGGCTACGGTCTGTCCCTTCTCTGACATGGGCAGTGGGTGCCGGAACTTCTGCCACAGGTGCAACCTCCCCCCAACAATTCCCACTGCCACAGTGGGACAGTCCAGCTGGAGAAAAAGACTTCTCTGCACCTTGAACAGGGTAATAAAGTGGGGAGAGGGGGAGATTTGGGCGGACCAAGAAGGAGGCAGGATGGGCAGAATGGAAAAGGGCGGACTTATGTGACCTGACATATGTCGAGTCAGTCCTGTCACAGCCAGGGTATTTCAGCATGGCGCTAGGCGAGTGTTACCTGTGAGGTCATTGTGGCGCGGGCTGTCTGGTGGCGGAGCTGGTGTCTGGCGGGGGGCTTTGGCTGCACGCGTTGTTGTGCGGGCCTGTTGTCACTCTGCGCTGGTAAGGCCTGGCGGCGTCTCCATTCCGTCTGGCATGGGCGCTGCCATCTTGCCTTCTGGCCATGTGATGCGGCTGGCCAATCCTGGTGAGTCACATGTTCCCTCCGGCCAGTAACAGCGCGGCATGGGGTATTTAGGAAGGGTCAGTGCCTTCCTTCTTTGCCAGTGCAACGTGTATCTCAGCCTAGCTGAGAGGGAGTTCTCTGTGCTTTCCTGTTCCTGTGAATCCGCTGTCTGCCAGTCTGCCTGTCAGCTCCTAGTTCCCACTGGACTACCCCGCTACCTCCATCACCCTTGCCCATACCTGAGTGCCTGAGCCTGCTGACATCCTGCACTTCAGTTCACTATCTGCAAACCTGGCTTGTTTATTTTCAGTTTCACTACCTGCACACCTGGACTGCTCTAATTGTTTCTACCTGGACATTAACCCTTTTGCTCCCACCACAGAACTCTTGTGCACATTTATATTTTCCTGGACTTTTATTTACTGCCACATTATATGTCCACTCGAGCACTTATTAAAAATCCTAGTTTTATTTACAAATCTGCTTCTGTGATCGCTCCTGCTACCACCCCGGGTCCACAAATAACCCAGAACGTAACAGTTTGCACTGGCCCCATGGAGCCGGCCACGGATCAGGAGTCAGGAGTGGATTTGTTCAGGTGCATTTCTGGTCGATTAGAAAATCTGGAAAACATGCAGCATCAGATGGCTAAATTTCTGCAAGAGATGTCCAAGCGACAGGATAGTTTGCAAACTTCCTTTTCTACCCCTGAAGTACCAGCAACTACATCCGCATCAGTGTCTGGGAATACAGGAGGCAGATCATCTCCCCGCTTACGTCTTCCTTTACCAAATAAATTTGACGGCAATCCTAAACTCTGCCGAGGATTCCTAAATCAGTGTGACATACATTTTACCCTGCAGCCTGACAACTTTCCAACTGCAAGAACTAAAGTGGCTTATATAGTCTCTCTGTTATCCGGCCAGGTCTTGGAATGGGCTTCCCCACTCTGGGAGTGCTCAGATCCACTGCTGGATAATTACGCAGGCTTTGTGTCATCCTTCAGGAGGATTTTCGATGAACCTGGGCGTACTGTATCAGCATCATCAAACATCAAGACACTGAGGTAAGGGGTCCGTCCTGTCAGTCAATATGCCGTGCAATTTCAAATTTTAGCATCAGAGCTCAAATGGAATGAGGAAGCCCTCACCTCGGCCTTCTGGCATGGGTTGTCAGACCGACTAAAGGATGATCTAGTCACTCGAGAGCTTCCTACTAATCTGAACGACATGATTTCATTGTGTATCAAAGTTGACCTACGCTTCAGGGAACGTCAGGCTGAAAAAAACAGAACTGACCGGCAAAGGTCATTTACCCCCTCCATTTCTAGCCGTCCCATTCCTTCTCCCACTGAAGAGGAGCCTATGCAGGTGAATCATACACACCTCTCCAAAGAAGAACGTCAGAGAAGAATGCAAAAGAACCTCTGTCTGTACTGCGGAGAGTCTGGTCACCTGCTGATCTCCTGTCCCCGTAAACCGGGAAATGCCAAATCCTAACTGACCCTGGAGACATCAAGTTAGGAGTTATGAACCCGTCTCCAAAAATTAAAGATTTCACGATTACCCTAGCCTTGGATCTTAAACCCAAACCTGTCTTTGCTACTGCTCTAATCGACTCAGGAGCAGCCGGAAATTTCATATTGTCTAGTTTCATTGATAAATTTCAGATACCTTGTTTGACTCTCAACCATGCTATCTCTTTGACCTCGATAGACGGACGCCCTCTGACTAACGGGATAGTCACCAAAGAGACTCAACCTCTATTGGTCCGAATTGGGGCACTTCATTCTGAGTCCTTAAAATTCCTGGTGATATCAGAGGCCTCTCAAGAAATTGTTCTTGGTCTACCCTGGTTACGTAAACATAATCCCAGGATTGATTGGAGTTCTATGCAGATTCTGTCATGGGGTATGGACTGTCAGAAATCCTGTCTTCCAAAAATTTGACCTGTGAGAAAGACAGTTTCATTAGTTTCTTCTGCCATTCCCAAGGAATATCAGATGTTTGCCGACGTTTTTTCTGAACAACAAGCAAATATCTTACCCCCTCATAGGGAATGGGACTGTCCAATTGAATTGATACCTGATAAGATGCCACCTCGTGGTCGTACCTATCCGCTGTCCTTGCCTGAGACTCAAGCCATGACCGAGTACATCCGGGACAACCTGGCAAAGGGGTTCATCCGCCCCTCTACTTCACCTGCCGGAGCTGGGTTTTTCTTCGTTGGCAAGAAGGCCTTAGTGACATTACTGTAAAAAATCGATACCCTCTTCCCCTGATTACTGAGTTGTTTGATAGGGTCAAGGGCTCTGTCATTTTTTCTAAATTAGATCTAAGAGGGGCTTACAACCTCATTCGTATCCGAGCTGGCGATGAATGGAAGACCGCTTTTAATACCAGAGATGGACATTTCGAGTATTTAGTAATGCCTTTTGGATTATGTAACGCCCCTGCTGTCTTTCAAAGTTTCGTTAATGAGATTTTCCGGGATCTGTTATATGTTTCGGTTGTTGTCTATCTGGATGACATACTGATTTTTTCACCCTCTGTGGCTAATCATCAAGAACATGTTAAGGAGGTCCTGACCCGTTTGAGAGAAAACCATCTTTACTGCAAACTGGAGAAGTGCGTCTTTGGAGTGCCCAGAGTACCTTTTCTCGGCTATGTAATATCTGGCTCCAGTTTAGAAATGGACCCCAAGAAGGTACAAGCAATTCTGGATTGGACCCGACCTCAGACACTGAAGGCCATCCAGAGATTGTTGGGCTTCGCCAATTATTATAGACGCTTCATTAAGGGATTTTCTACACTGCTGGCTCCCATTACAGCCTTGACCCGCAAAGGTGCTAATCCTGCCCAATGGTCACCTGAGGCAGAGTCTGCCTTTCATCTTCTAAAACAGGCCTTCATCTCAGCACCAGTCCTTCGACAACCAGATCTGGACAGGCCTTTTTTGTTGGAAGTAGATGCATCATCTGAAGCTGTGGGAGCAGTCTTGTCTCAACGTTATGAGGACAACCGAGTCCATCCGTGTGGGTTCTTTTCTAAAAAATTCTCTCCTGCCAAAAGAAACTACGCCATAGGTGAGCAATAACTACTAGCTGTAAAGTTGGCGTTGAAAGAATGGAGATATTTGCTAGAAGGCGCCAAGTTTCCATTTACTGTATTTACGGACCATAGAAATCTCCTATTTCTCAAAAACCTCCAATGTGTGAGTCCTCGTTTGGCCCGCTGGGCAATATTCTTTGCCAGGTTTCAGTTCACCCTGACCTTTCGGTCTGGAGCACTTAATCAGAAGGCTGATGCCCTATCGAGAGCTCTCCTCTGTGATGATCAATCTGAAAATCAAAGCAATACCCCTGTCTTGGAATCAAGAGTTTTCGCCGCATTACAACTTCAGCCTCCTACGGGAAAATCATTTGTGGCCCCGGAATTAAGGAAGCAGCTTCTCACTTGGGCACATTCCTCTCGCTTCGCAGGGCACTCAGGCACTCGGAAGACCTTGGAGTTCCTGAAAAGACCCTATTGGTGGCCTTCTATGAAGGCAGACATAATGGAGTTTATCTCTTCCTGCTCCTCCTGTGCCCAGCATAAATCATCACGACAAGCTCCAGCTGGGGAATTGCTTCCATTACCTACTCCATCACGTCCATGGACGCATCTCTCCATGGATTTCGTTACAGACCTGCAAGTCTCTCAAGGTTTCAACACTATCTGGGTTGTAATAGACCGATTTTCTAAGATGGTCCACTATATACCGTTGAAGAAGTTACCTTCTGCCCCTGACCTGGCACAGTTGTTTGTCCAACACATATTTCGTCTACATGGCCTTCCTGCTGAAATTGTCTCTGACCGTGGTGTGCAGTTTACTGCAAAATTCTGGAGGGCTTTGTGTTCTGTTCTTCAAGTGAAGTTAAACTTTTCCACGGCCTACCATCCGCAAAACAACGGCTCCACCAAGAGAGTTAATCAAGATCTAGAGACTTTCTTAAGAATTTTTATGTCATCTTCCCAGGACAATTGGGCTGCCTTGCTGCCGTGGGCTGAGTTTGCACATAATTCTTCCTACCACTCGTCAACTAACCAAATGCCATTTCAGGTTGTATATGGCCTTCATCCTCGTGTTCCCGAATTCTGAAGCCTGCCTGTTTTCGATGTTCCGGCCGTGGAGGACACGGTGCAGAATTTTGCTGCCATCTGGACTCAAGTACGGTCTGATTTGTTGAAGGCATCCTCTCGCTATAAGACCCAGGCCGATAAGAAGCGTAGAATAGTTCCACGCATGCAAGTTGGAAGCCAGGTCTGGTTATCCACCCGGAATCTTCGTCTGAGGGTTCCTTCTATGAAATTTGCACCACGCTTCATCGGTCCCTTCTCCATAACAGAAGTCATTAATCCAGTGGCCTATCGTCTACAGTTACCCCCATACCTAAAAATCCCTCATTCCTTCCATATTTCCTTATTGAAGCCCCTGGTCCTGAATAAATTCCATAGTGCTCTACCTGCTTCTCCTCGAGTCCAGACGGAGAGAGGAGTTGAGTTTGAGGTCGCCCAGATCTTGGACTCTCTTCTACGCAGAGGTCATCTACAGTATTTGCTGGACTGGAAACGTTACGGTCCAGAGGAACGTTGCTGGACCGATGCTCGTGATGTCCACGCTCCCACGCTCATCAGGAGATTCCATTCTGCCCATCCGGAGAAGCCTGGTGAGTGTCCTGAGGCCACCCCAAAAGGGGGGGGTACTGTCACGGCCAGGGTATTTCAGCATGGCGCTATGCGAGTGTTACCTGTGAGGTCATTGTGGCGCGGGCTGTCTGGTGGCGGAGCTGGTGTCTGGCGGGGGGCTTTGGCTGCACACGTTGTTGTGCGGGCCTGTTGTCACTCTGCGCTGGTAAGGCCTGGCGGCATCTCCATTCCGTTTGGCATGGGCGCTGCCATCTTGCCTTCTGGCCATGTGATGCGGCTGGCCAATCCTGGTGAGTCACATGTTCCCTCCGGCCAGTAACAGCACGGCATTGGGGTATTTAGGAAGGGTCAGTGCCTTCCTTCTTTGCCAGTGCAACGTGTATCTCAGCCTAGCTGAGAGGGAGTTCTCTGTGCTTTCCTGTTCCTGTGAATCCGCTGTCTGCCAGTCTGCCTGTCAGCTCCTAGTTCCCACTGGACTACCCCGCTACCTCCATCACCCTTGCCCATACCTGAGTGCCTGAGCCTGCTGACATCCTGCACTTCAGTTCACTATCTGCAAACCTGGCTTGTTTATTTTCAGTTTCACTACCTGCACACCTGGACTGCTCTAATTGTTTCTACCTGGACATTAACCCTTTTGCTCCCACCACAGAACTCTTGTGCACATTTATATTTTCCTGGACTTTTATTTACTGCCACATTATATGTCCACTCGAGCACTTATTAAAAATCCTAGTTTTATTTACAAATCTGCTTCTGTGATCGCTCCTGCTACCACCCTGGGTCAACAAATAACCCAGAACGTAACAAGTCCCTTTTTATTTTAATCAAAATGCATTCAGGAGGTCGACACTGGTTATGTTTACAGTGAGTGTATCAACCTGGCAATGCCGACACCGGTATTCCGACATTAGTGTAGTCTACTTAGAGCATTTGAATCGGCAGGTCTTATAACATTAAACACGCCAGTTGCTGGCATGTTTAAAGTTATAACACTCACACGGCAACTATGCTCTAAATACAGGTGAAGATCTGGATTTATTTCCAGTGACACAATACAGCCAATCTGACTTGCATGTAGCTCGGAACCACCCCCATAATGTGACCAGTACAGCCTGGCATATCCTTGTTTTGTTGACCTCTCTTATAGGGGTCCTCTGAAATTTCCCACTGCTTTAGCAGTAACCAGACCAAATCATACTTCCCTACATTTTGGCGGCCCCCCGTTGGGAGATGCAGGGATGGGGGAATGCTAGGTGTATTAGCAGTGGCGTAACTAGAGTATTTGGAGCCTAGAGCAAATTGAAAAATGGAGCCCCCCCACACTATGTGCGCGTGCCGAAAAAAAATGGGTGTGGTCACAAGGGGCATGGCCACTGAAAAATGGGGCGTGTCAACATGACACATACCCCTTTATCATTACTCTGGGAACATTCCTTTCCATTGTATAGACTCCTTAATGCAGTGCCCTTTATACAGTACCCCCAGTATGCAGTGCCCCCAGTAGTGGTTCTTCTTATGCAGGACCCCAGTAGTTCCCCATATACAGTGGCCCCTGTAGTGGTCCACTCGTGCCCCTTCTTATGCAGGCCCCCAGTAGTTATTTCCCCCTGTGCAGTGCCCCTTATACAGTGCCCCCTGCAGTGGTCCCCCCTATGCAGACCCCAGTTGTGATCCCCCTTATGCAGTGCCCCCTGTAGTGCCCCCCCCATTCAGGCCCCCAGTACTGCCCCTTCTTATGCAGGTCCCCAGTAGTGATCCCCCCTATGCAATGCCCTTTATACAGTGCCCCCTGTAGTGGTCCCCCTGTATTGACCCTTCTTATGCAAGCCCCCAGCAGTGATTCCCCTCTATGTAGTGCTCCTTATACAGTGCCCCCTGCAGTGGTCCACCCTATTCAGGCCCCCAGTAGTGATCCCCCTATGCAGGCCCCCAGTATTGCCCCTTCTTATGCAGGCCCTCAGTAGTGATTCCCCCTATGTAGTGCCACCTGTAGTGGTCCCCCCTATGCAGGTCCCCAGCAGTGCCCCCCCTTATGCAGGCCTCCAATAGTTCCCCTTATACAGTTCCCCCAGTAATGGTCCCCCTTATGCAGGCCCCCAGTAGTGATCCCCCTATGCAGTGCCCCTTATACAGTGCCCCCAGGAGAGGTCCCCCTTATGCAGGCCCCCAGTAGTGATCCCCCCTATGCAGTGCACCTTATACAGTGCTCCCTGTAGTGGTCCTCCCTATTCAGGGCCCCAGGGTCAGTAGTGGTCCCCCCTGTGCAGTGCTCCCAGTATTAAGCCCTTATAGTGCCCCCAGTAGTAGTGTTCCCTATGCAGTGCTATTTTTATAGTGCCCCCAGAAGTAGTCCCCCCTATGCAGTGCCCCCAGTAATAGTTCCCCCCTCAGATGCAGTGCCCCCAGTAGTAGTCCCCCCCAGTAGTGATCCCCTCCAATGCAGTGCCCCCAGTAGTTGTCCCCAGTAGTGGTCTCCCCGATGCAGTGCCCCCAGTAGTTGCCCCCAATAGTAGTCCCCAGTATAGGCCACCCCCAATGCAGTGCCCCAGTAGTAGTTCCCCCATCCCCCATGACGTCTCTCCCATTACCCACTGTAGGAGCCGGAAGATGGAGCTCATGAGTGAGCTCCAGCCCGGCTCCGGCAGTGGGTGCAGCAGTCAATGAGAGTCTGTCTGAGTCTCATTGACTGCTAATTAAAACAAACATAAAGCCGCCGGCTGTGTGTTTGGCACTGTGTAGTGCTGACCAAATTCCGTCCGGTCAGCACTACACTGACCCAGTAGCAGCTCCAGGCATGGGCAAGTTGGTCTGACGTGACCAGAGGGCGCAGGTTCCCTCACTCCCGGCGGTACAGTGCATATGTACGTTGAGGGGGAGGGAGCTGCGGAGGGAAGGGGCAGCAACACAGGACGGCGATGGGCGCAGCAAAGCCTAGCGCTGGCCCTGCATTAACTACAGTGTCCTGGACGCGGCCGGCAGTGCCCCCCTCACCGCCAGTCCGAAGGCGCCAAGGGCACAAGCCCTGCACGACCTCCCTTAGTTACGCCAGTGGTATGAGGAGACATCTGTAGGTTACACCTTCAGGAAGCATACTACACTTAATTGTACATGTCCCTACTGTACTGAGCATGCATGCCCCCAATCCTTTTCTACAAGCGTGAGACACAGTACGTACGTGCAAGTTACTTTAAATCTGACTGCATATTTCTGTGCTTGCACGCTGCTGCTAAGTGCAATTATGTTCACTCTATCAGGTCCATATTTGGCATTAACTGCAAAGTCGCAGAAGAAAATCGTATTGATACGAATAAGAAAAGAATAATGTTTCAATAAAGACTTTCCCCCGTTTTCTTTTTCATACAGTGCACATACCTGAAATATATATTTGATCTACTGTGGTACAAGAAAAAGCTCTACCTATTGAACAAGAACAATATACAGTATAAAAAGTAATTGCAGACTGTAAGCAATTAAAAACATAATATTGGTAAAACCCTCATACTGTGGGTACAAATCTGGAAGCCTGTGAGTAGTGACATTTGACGATTTAAAGTGGAAAATTGTGAAAAATTTTTTAAATATCAGCATTTGCCGCAACTCGCGTGCTATTACATTTGGCGCATAGCTGCGAAAATGACATGGACCATTAGCAATGAAAGGGTTAAAGTGTTCTGTAAACTGTAAAATAAAATGTATTTTACAGCTATGACATTAGCATAAATAGTAACATTACGCCAGACACTTAAACACGGTGCTGTTATTAAAAATGTCCCCTTCCATTTATGTGCAATAATCTCAGCTAGCGTTATATTTGTATAAGCCTATGGCACCTGCATAGCTTGGCTGTGTGACTGTGGGGGCTGCAGTAATTGGAATACTGTATGCACCAGAAAATAAACAAAACTAGTTTCGTGTCTACACATCCCCCGTAGATTTTGGCTAATCTATAACTGGCAATATCCCATGGTGTAAAATGAAAGCATTCTTGTGAAAGCAAACTATTTTTGTTGCGTTAGGAACTGCACTAAAACAACATTGGCCTTAAAGATACCTATATCAATAGCAAACACATTTTATTTGTGATAATAGGTTGGGATTCTTGAGCACAAGCCATTTTTTTTCAGGGCAGTTTGTATTGCTGAAAAATATACTAAGTTTTAAAAAAATACATTGTATTTTACTGTCAAGAGTCATATGAAAATATCATTTCGGGGTTATTTCTAACAACTTTTATTTTCAAAAATATTTATTTGCATGCATTTTTGGACAGGGTATAACTAAAAAAATATATTTTAATTTGTCCAAAATATTATTTATTACCTGTTATTTTTTAAAAGCGCACACATATTCTGCAAATTATGTGAATTTGACGATTCACATCAGTCCCTGCCTCAGTGGAGCTTACAATCTATATTCCCGACTGTATGATCACATACATAATTTTTGTCAGTAGACAATTTACTTGACAGTATATTTTTGGATTGTTGGATCAACCCACACCAGCACAAGGAGAATATATAAACTCCCCAAACTTACTGCCATGGTGGGAATTGAACTCAAGACCTTAGTGCTGTGAAGCAGTAATGCTAGCCATTACACCATCCTTATTGCCCAAATATTTTTGTTTGTTTTTCTCCATGTATCCTTAGAAGTCTGCAGGAAATTGAACAAAGTTGCCTAATGTAAAAGACAGCCGAACACTGGGGTGATGTCCAGCAGCACATCATGCTCAATTGAATTCCTCCCAGAGAGAAAGTGGAGGAAGAGCATACAGGTCAAAAGAAAAATAGGGAATATGAGTTCTAGCAATAGCCAATGGGTGATTACATGGGCACATTTTGTACGTGAGTTCTTACTTCTATAAAAATTATCAAATCTTAAAAGAGAATTCCACCCTAACTACATTTTCAGTTTTGGATGGAATTCAATAAGTTCAGTAATTGACAAAATTGTACTTGCTGTGGTTGCGATGTATGATTGATTGGTCAGGGCTCAGAAGGCTGTAACAGTCTAAGCCCTACTCATCTGTCTTATTGCCAAACAGGCTTAAGGTGCCTATCCATTAGGCGACCTGAAAATCTGAAGGTCTAGCGTTCAGACCTTCAGGTTGCCGAGGTGCAGTGCCTGCATTGAACGGCGTTCATTGAACGTCTTTCAGTGAAGGAGCCTGACCTCCTATCTCTGAACATGCCGAACCTGACGAGCGTGGTCAGGTTGACAGGCATGTTCAGTAGATAGTCGGGGTCGGCAAGGATCCAGCATGCACATGCATCGCTGGTCCTTGCCGGGTATGGATAGGCCCCTTAAGTGTATTTTGGCGCCCCGCCCCCTCCTATGTGACCGTTCAATCCATTAGACACCCGGGCTGCTGAATGAAAACTTTAAATTAAACGACCATGGGCCATGGGGATTCTTAAATCATGTACCCCCAATCTGCTGAATTAACCACTGAAACAGTGGGGGGCCCACACCCTGCACCCGTATACAGTTATACTTACCTCTCCACAGTCTCCAGAGTGCTCCTCTGCAGTGCTAGGCCAGTGCTGAAGAGCAGCAACGATCACTGGAAAAATGGATCGGCCATTTTCCCGGTGACTTGCACATGCGCAATAGAGATGGCCCTGGGAATTGGACGCGGGCACCATTATCCCGGAGAGCCGCGCATGCGCAGTAGATTCTTGCACTAAGCCTGAATCTACTGTGCTGCCAAAGGGGAGGGTGCCCACACTGAGTCTGCACACTGACCCTCTCCACTCTTAAAACACCCCTGGTGGAAAATATATCCAAAGTAAGACCTCGCATATTTTGTCTCCAATAAAATTGCTCCTTTAAATCCTGCAGCAAAAATCAATGAAAATCAGCTATAGTGATAAGTCGCTGTTCAGTACATTTTCCCCCAAGTGTTTTAATGTATGTGGTGAGACTCATACTTTGAACACAATGGGCCTAATTCTGAATCGCACACAAAGTGGCCACTAGTCCAGGTGGCCATATTTGGAACCATATGGTAATGCAAGCATATATACAGCTTAATGCATATGGCTGCACTACCCACTGTTCATTCCATAGGTACTGTAGCCTCAACTGTAATCCCCAGGCTGCGTGCAGAAGATCTGAAAAGTCTGCAATAAGCTTCCTCATCGCCAAACACATGCCTCTGAATAGACACGGAACATGGCTACATGCCCACAACACTTCCTTGACACGGTTCTTTTACGTGGGTCCGCAAAGTAGCTGCCCAGTCGACACTCAGAAATGGCCATTCCAAAGTTGGAGATATATGGCCGAGGTCCGTCAGACTCAAACCCGTACCAAAGATACGCAAAGTCGAGAATATTCTCTTTGCTATGTTCGCTCAATGCAACAGCAGATGGAACAGTTTCAAACCACAAATTCGAATCGGGAGATATTGACAATTGCCATTTATTCCATATACATGTTTGTGGCATCAAACCAGTTAGACATTTTCTTGATAACAACAGAAAATGGTATGACACCTGATAGTTTATAGCGTATGGCTGTAACTAGGGCAATGCACCCTGTGCCACTTCCCAAGCCTCAAAGTGAGGGGGCACCAACTCAGGGGCCATTATCTCTGGCACAATGAGACTGCCAAAACAGTCTGAATTGTTCCGAGTCACTACTCACTCAGAACATCAATGTGCCACCAGGCACCGAATGGCGGGGAGTACCATCCATTTATTGAGTCATTTTTTCTATAGCCACCACCATGCTTCTGCAGGCTCTTTCTTATAGTTTTCTTGATTTTTCTTGTTTTGCTTTCTGTTTTCTTATGTGGTTTGGACTAACATTGGGCAACATATCACGTCACGACACAGTGGCAATTTACTGCATGCTGATAACACAGTATTCCAGAGCGCCTGATTCCCTAATGGTTATTCCCCTTGCTATGTACATGTTAAGTCATAGAGCATGGATAGGATACAGGTAAGCAGAAAAGCAGAGGCTATGTTAAAGCCACCATATTGTCACAGAGCCCTAGCGATGGTGATTGCTGAACTGCTAAAAGGCAAATGGCCGCTACTGGACAGTGAAGAGGAGTTGTATCAAGCCTTGGAGAGAGTTAAAGTGGAGAACTTGCCCAAAGCAGCCAATAAGCTTCTGTCATTTATCTAGCACAGGGTATGAAATGACAGCCAATCAACTCAGAACTGTCATTTTTCGAATAGATGAGTTAGGAGCTGATTGGCCGGAGCACCATTATCATATGCAACAATTTTTTTAACTCTTTGCATATGATAAACCTCATTGATAAATGTACTAACCAATCAGCTCCTAACTGACAATTTGCAAACACTGCCTGTAAAATGACAGCTAGGAGTTGATTGGAAATCTCCATCCACTTTATCTCTCTCCAAAGCTTAGTAGTTAGTACATCTTTCCCAGAGTCTTCTACACACATGCGGCCATGATAATATCTTCTTAGCAGTTGAAAAACCCATGAACCTGACATTTCCAGACCAGACATTTGATATCCGGGGTTAGTTACCAACTCAGGGCCGGATTATAGGCAGGACGGACGGGGCGGTCGTCCAGGGGCTTCCACACATTGGGGGCCCTCACATATTGCTCCTACCTCGTCACAATGCCCCCTACCAGGCCTGCCCAGCTCCTGCCTCCCGGCGGCATTGCAGTCTCTCTTACTGAAAAAGCCCTCTCCTCTACCTCCGAGGCTCAGCCGTGATGGATGTGGTGGATGTGATAGGTGCTCGGTTCCCTTGCCTTGTTATCTGCTCTCCCACCACAAGCTGCTGCTGCTGCTCCTCTGTAAACAGCCGGTGAGTGGTGACAGTGGCTCCAGCAGAATTAAGACCGGGACCACCAGACCAGGGTCCTGAAAAGGTGCCCGGTTTTGAGGGGTTCTAGTCGGCAACTTGGCACAGCAAGGTGGCACATTCATTGCTGTCTAAAGAGACCCTCCCCACTGGCCCTACTGCTCCCCAAAGTACATATCTGTATGCAGGGGCATAATAGTGGCAGGGGGATCTTTGTCAATTTTTTTGATGGGGCCGCAACAATTGCCCCCACAATCCTTAATCTGGCCCTGTACCAACTGCATACATATTTTATTATTGTCAGACTGTACAGAGTAATCCAGGACGGGTGGTAACCCTAGGTGCTATTAATTTAATGTTTTAGCTAGTGTAGTCTGTTTATTAATTGGGATTACTAATAATAAAATGTTGGGGCTAGTTGGGGGCTAATAGGTCTTTTTACTAGATATGAATGATATGAATTTAATTTGGGTGGTGGTTGTGGGAAAAGAGACCTATTAATTAAGAATAAAGACCTTTAATTTGGTATCGGGTTGCTCTGCAAGCATCTGCCTGTCTTAGTAACGTCTAAAAGTTGAAGACTACCCATGGCTTCTTTATTAATTTCACTCCATCAGTAATTAATTAATCACTGCACATCATTTTATTGCCTTTAATTTTTCACTGCTTACTACATTTCTTGATTAAACACACCAAGGAAAACATAACCATTTGTCATAGATACTTAATTAATTAAAATAGTTATACTTTTAAATACTAGGATTGCAAATACCAAATGTCATTATTTTTCTGTCACTCCTGACAATACAGTTCATTCATCATGATTTTGATTAGTCCAGTAAATACGGTATTACTCGCATTGTAAAATATACCCTTTTAGTGAGATTGAATTCATTTTTCTGAGCATGCTGACTATTGCTAGTGGACAAACACAAATTGCTCCCAGGATTAGGACTGACTATAAAAGTTATGGGAAAATCTATTGGTGGGCACCAAGATTTAGGGGTTATTCAATTAGCTTCAGGGCTGTTTAGGAGCTGCTGGTTATGCCATACTTGCCTACTTTTGTTAAAGGATTTCAGGGAGAATGTGAAAGCAACGCCTGAACTGGACATGTACTGCCACATCTGAGGCGTGTCATAAAATTGACTTACATTCAAATGTAAATGAACCCCCAAGCTGTATTTTTTTATGGAAATACACTGATACTTTTCAGGACTTGCCCATGTATTGTGTTTTGCAAGGGGTTCCATATAAGTGGCCAAGAGAAAATGCATGTAGCCATAGGGATCATTGTGCCTATGAAACCAATGCAGGGAAATGGCATTTGAATGTATATATCTGATTTTTTGTTTTTTATCCAAGTATATAACAGCCATATAATGGGGGTAAGGTGCAATAAGGGAGATCGCTAGTCTCTTCAGGGAGTCAGGGAGATTGCTACAAATTCAGGGAGTCTCCCTGACAATTTGGGAGAGTTGGAAAGTATGGGCTGGGCACACAAAACGACAACTACGGTAATGACAACACCAGGTATTTTTGCTCACACACTTGAGGTATGAGAAAAATGAGTGACACATCATGCGGAAATACAAAACACAAGGTTAGAGCAGTGCAGAACCTCCCAGCTAATTGAATCAGCCCCTAGTGCTTTCTAATGGTTGTTTTATTAGCTAGACAGAGTATAAATATAGTTTTTATTGCCCTCTGATGTCACAAAATCCTTATATAGTGCACATTAGTGTATATTTATGAAGCAAAAAGTGTAGACAATATATCACATGGCAATCAACCAATCAGGCCTCCATGGTTGTATGGAAATCGAGCCCCTTACAGTGAATAAGCTAACAACAGATAGAGATATATATATATATATATATATATATATATATATATATAACCTGGTCAGATATATTACATAATCAGTCATCATTGATACTGAATGATATGAGGTTGTTACTATAGCCAAAGCATCTTTAAAGCAACCTAGACTATTATCTAGAGTCCAGTGGGCTCTGAGGGACCTGGATTAAGTTAACTCTATGTTTTATATATATTTTTTTAAATATTGTATAAGGGGCAGGTGGCATCAAAGCCGTTTTTGCCGTCAAACCTCTGAAAATCAAATTACATTTCTGGAGATTTGGCCGCTTACAGCTAATGCACCAAGCTTCGGAATGTAAAACATTCCGGGGCTTGAATGCAGCGGACATTGCCCAACAGAAGCCTATGGGCTTCTGTTCACACTTTCCTCTGAGATCCCTCCCAGTACCCCCCGCGGGCAAGTTTGCTACTCAGCGCATGCGCAGAAGGATTCTTGGGTCCTAAACCCGGAAATCCTTCTAAAGCAAAGGACACCTCTTACCGGGAAAGCTGGCCTTTGTGATTTTTTTCAAGCATACAGCGTTAGTAAACCCTGTTATGCTAGCGAGACAGGTTGTATCGCATTAAAAATGCGATGTGTCATGCATATCACCCAAGGAGGGGAAGGGGGCCTAAACAGTATGTTGCCTAGAGACAATTAGGTTCTTAATCATTACATCCAAATAGATTTACCGTCCAGGGAAAGAGATGTCCTATTTATTTCTGGGTTTGAATACCTTCTTGGAAGGAAATCTATTGTAAATTTTACTGAAAGTCATGTACAAAGCCAAAACACCCACTGGGCAATACAAAACCAGCTTTGGCCCACTGTTTGGATTAGTTTCCATCATTAGTTTTGTGGAACAAGATGTCTGTTATTAAATGCATGACCCACCCACTGACCACGACTCTGTCCCCTTCCCTGTCCACCAATATCTATTATTAAATGCATGACCCACCAACTGACCACCACTGTGTCCCCTCCTCTGTCCACCAATGTCTATTATTAAATGAATGATCCACCCACTGATCACCAATGTGTATAAACGCATGACCCACTCTCCACAATTCTGTGCCCAGCCCTATTGTGTATATAATATATATATTTTAAAAAAAAATCAGTATAATTCATATTATGCACATAATAAAAAAATTTAATTATTCTAAATAAAACTATTGAAAAATGCAAAAATAAAAAATTTACTTCACTGTAACATTAAAACAGCATAACTTAAAACATTAAAAACACTATAACTATAAACAACATTAAAAACAACGACATATGACAACATTAAAAATACAAAAAAAAATCTGTTTAAAATCACTAAGTCATAAAGTTGTTATGACAATTGTCCACTTCATTTTTTTTTTTTGTTTTCCCATAGAAATGTCTTTGGATAAGGATCGCAAATTTATTACTGGCTTCCTGGAGCTTTTGTAAGCCAAGGAATGTCTCTGGAGGGTCACCTGTCGTGACTATGCCAAGTACAAAAAACTATTGGTATTGGAGGAGTTGGTCCAATATAGCAGTTAATACTACAGCGATGCAACAGTTAAATGGATGAGGAGTAATATCTAGAATCTTAGGACAGGACAGGACAGAAGAAGGTGGAAGAGTGCACAAGATCTGGAGCCTCTGCTGATGATGTGTACCACCCCACCTTGTGGTATTACAATTTGATCTCCTTTCTCCTGGTGCAAGAACCTCAGCGAGGGTTGGTTGTCCTGATGACCGAGCAAGAGGGAGAAGAGGAGGCGGCCGAAGTTGCCAGCGTGGCGTCTGAGAAAAGTTTGGTAAGTAGAGACACCATGCTTTTTTTTTTTTTTTTCTTACATTAATTTCTTTCCTTTCCCCAAATGTCCACTCCATTTTTTTATCTGAGACAGTCCTCCTGCCATGGCACTGCCCCCAGTCCATTAAAAAAGGTCATGCATTCCTCCCTCACTTGCTTTGCCCGTGCAGTCCCTGTGTTTTGTAGTCCAGGTGTTGCCACATATGAAAAATGCCTGATCTTCTCAGGGGATGCAGTTAGGTAGCTGCAATGCCGACCGCCGGCTTCCCGACTGTCTAATCCCGGCAAAGGTACTAATGACAGGCATCGAAATCCCGACGCCTGTCATTAGACCTACGCCGGGAGCTTGACACCCGGCATACCGATCAAAGGTAAGCCGAGCGCTGGGCGCGGACAACCGCGGGGGGAGATGGTTAGGTTAGGGGCTCCTGGGGGGCGACATAGGGTTAGGCACCCCCTGGGAGAGTTAGGCTATGGGAAGGGGGGGTTAGGGTTAGGCACCCCCGGGAGGAGGTTAAGCACGCCCCCCTTGGAGAATTACGCTGCGGGGAAGGGGGGATTAGGGGGGGTTAGGCACTTGGGGGGGAGGTTAGGGTGAGGCACCCCTAAATGAGGGTTAGTGGGTAAAATAGGATTAGTTGTACTTACCTTTTTTAGCTTCGGGATCTTCACCCCTGCCGGGCTTCCACTGTCGGGATCTGGTATATCATTCTGATTCCCTCCTCAGTCTGGTCAGGGTCATCTGGCATAGCTGTGCCAGATGCCCTTTGTTGGGTTGTTTTGTGCCATAGAAAGAACGACAAGACGACCCACTAAATTTTGTCCACAGGTTTATTGAGGTGTGGATAATCAGAAGCAGTTACAGAGAATTCCATATGCATTTGGAAAGCCTGTAATTGTAGATCCGCTTCTCTCTTCATGATATTCTCATGTAATGCGAAAGCCTCGTCAGCCACAAAGACAAAGTTTTTAGTGTTGTTCAATATGACAGTTTTATTACATGCAGCCATGTTGGCAGCACATTTTACACTTGTTTTCTACTTTTCCTAAATTTAAAAAAAACTTTTTTCTTCCTAAAGAAATTAATGTGTGGTGTGTTTTTTCTTACAGTACCTTGCAAAACTGGTACTGCAGAACTTTGACAATAGCCTTGCATGTCTCCAGGATGATGATGCTCAAAGCCTGAGGGGAGATGAGGGACCCAAACTTCAGGTCAACCAGGGACCGTCCTGTAGCCAGGTACCTCAGGGTAGCCACCAGCCTCTCCTCGGCAGGGATGGGCCTCCACAGCTTAGTATCCTGCCTCCGGATATTGGGGGTGACCAGATGCAGCAACTCCTGGAAAGTGGCGTCATCCATGCGTCGGAAGTTGCAGTAGTTGTCCGGATTGTTCTCCTGAATCTCGATTAGCAGCAACATGTGAGAGCGAGTATTCCTATGCAGCGGCCACTCCTTTGTCCAGCATGCTCTCCTCCCTTGCTGGGCCCTCTCCTTCACCACCTTAGCCCCAGCATAGGGTAGCAAAAGTCTATAGCGATAGGGATCCATCACCACAGAATGCAGGATAGAATGTAGTATAGAACACACTTTGTTAAAGGCAAGATAAAAACAAAGCAGAGCACAATAACAATGTACAGTGTTCAGCAGGTATATAAACCAAGCCTCACTAGTCACAGAGCAGAAGTGCACAGAGCTAAAATGGTGCCTGCTTTATATACCCCCTAGTTAGGCCCGCCCATTATTTACATTTTGCTGAAATCTTGAAGATCATTGTCAGGTGTTTGGTAAGGTAACGATATATCATGTACGATCTAACAATTTGCAAATCATTTACGATGCATGATAGATCGTTAGATCGTTGGTCAGATCGGACACCTTGTAGCACCATATCGTGGGAGTGCCAGGGAGTTGCCAGGGGGAGTTCAAGGGAAATCGCTCACGATATCGCATCGTGAGCACATCGTCTAGTGTGTAGGCACCTTTAGGCTAAGCAGATTAATAATTGTGTTCTTTACAAGTGAGGAGCGGGTGTACTGATGTACATTGTTTGAGATAGGAGATAAAGGGGTAGAGGTGCATTTTAGAGGTTATGCTTGCTTTGTGGAGTGGCCCATGACCAGCTACACTCTAAAAATTGATTTTTAACTTATACCATCTCAGAGATGGCATCCGGATCCTGTCCTTTTTAATGGGATCCTAGAACGGTACTTTGCAGCTAGTAAAGCTCCAGGTACTCACCTTCTTCCTGGTGCTGTTGGAATTACATTGCGACCTCATATTTTCAGGGGGTGGGGTCAGCACAGGGCAGAAAATCCCCCTTTTATGGCATTGACTAACGGTAGTAAAATGCCAGTTAATATACTCAGTGTTAATATGCCCAGTAATATGTTCTACCATAGTAGCAATGTACCTATTAGCAAGCATTTCCCCTGCTGTGCACAGTGGCAAACAGCTTCTCAGTTACAGCCATTTGTACATTCACAGCTGTTATTACAAAGAGCATACAGCATCTCTGCGGCACCCAGTAGTACCCAGCTTCCTGTGAGTCCAGTAGTGCTAAGCTCCTCACTTGTGGCCAGTGTTACATAACCCCCAGCGCCGGATCAACAACAAGGCAGCCAGGGCAGTTGCCCCTGGGCCCCCAACCCCCCCCCACACACATATTGCTACGTGACCAGCGTGAGGGGCATTCTGGCATGTGAACAAGATATTTTGTGTGGCATGATGTGAACTGGGGCCACAACAGTGCAGTTAACATATTTGTGGTGCTGGGAGTATTTTAATAACATAACCAGTATACATTATTGACAATTTTATTGGTAGGGCCCCTCACAAG
Organism: Taudactylus pleione; assembly: GCA_031769625.1. NCBI lineage: Eukaryota > Metazoa > Chordata > Amphibia > Anura > Myobatrachidae > Taudactylus > Taudactylus pleione. The sequence continues at coordinate 3,139,394 of JAUIMM010000544.1, forward strand.
CTAATTGCCCTGGGGTCCCCACAAACCTTAATCTGGCCCTAATAACCCCATGATGTGCCCAAGAGTACACTGCCTCATGTTCTACCCAGTAGTACCCTTATCATTTGTTGTACCCAGCTCAATTATTGCACCAAGTAGAACACTGCTACCCTGTTATAACAAGTAGAACACTGCTACTCTGTTCTATGCTCTGTTGTTACTCTGTTGTGTACCAACTCTCCCTGAAGGTCCAGGAGAGTCACGATTTTAGGAGGGCTCTCCCGGAATCCCAACACAGTTGACTAGTCTTCCACTGCATCCCACTTCCCATCAGAAGTGGACAAACCATAGCTTGGATGACGCATTGAATCATGTCATCTTAGCCCTGCGCCCTTCTGTAGATTGATGGCCTTGAACAGCGTGGGTCAGTGCCATGATAACATGTAGCCCCTCACCCAACTGTAACATGCTGTGAATCAGGCACATTGAAGCAAACATGGTTCCATCCCCCCCGCCACCTCCATCATACATCATTGTCCTCTCCGGAAGAGCTTTTATAGAAGTCGGCAAGTATGGCTCAGTAGTACACAATTTCTGCTGTATCTAGTACTACTCAACTTCTCTGCATAAATATGGAAGTGTTACTTTCTTGCTTAATTAAAAATCATCCATTTTATATGTTAGTCCTGTCTTTGAAAACCTTCCTAATTCTAAAAAACAATCTTGCTGCTTTAAAGATTATATAATCATAGTAATGTTCTCTGACTCTACTACTTCTACTCTTTGACTTTGCCCAAACCATACCCAACCTGACCATTTCTTGTGAGACTAAGCATTTATACAGCACATACTACAAAGTGGTAGGTGGAAGCTGATCAGTTTCTATTGGAAACATCTCCACTTTTTCACTTCTCCACTCTATTCTCCACATAAACCTACAGTATATCATGGTTGACCGAAAAACTTTTTGGACCTCTTATAGTTGTGACTGTTACATACCTCCCAACACTTACAAATGCTAAACCAGGACAAAATAGGCCTTGCTGAATAGTTACCCAAACTGTGCTGTGCCTAGTCCATCCAAACCCACCACAATCTACTAAGATTTTTATCTGGTGCCCCTTAAATCACAGTCAATCCCCCCACCGAGCATTGTTATGCCTGTTGGTCTTACCTTTGGAGTCATTTTCCTATGCCAAGGGCCAGCTCTGGATGTATTTATTGTTATATTTGACAATAAGGGTTGTATTATCTCATATATTATGTTACCTTTACTTAGCTATCGATATGGCGACTATTTTACAATATGTGAAAATATTGAGGGATTGAAATGCTATTTTTATGACGCATACCTTATTTTTGCTAAATGTTCACAGAAAACCAAAAGTGAAAAGAACTCTGTCTGTCTTGCAACTTCAGAAGGAAAAGTGACCTTCAAGGAATTCACTGCATAGTGTGTTGATTACTTGTTTGGATTGTTACATTTTTTTTGGGTTAAAAAGACATTGGCAAAATGTCTTTCAATTTTTTTTACACTATAATAGTAAACAGCTTGCTCTCGCCCATACAATGAATTTCACCTCTTTTAGGTTGTGATCTTATTTCCGGCTAACAAAGAATGTCCTTTTGTTCTATTGATATAAAGTGGTTTATCTGGCTACAGAGAAAGAACTATTGCAAAGATACTGGCCAAGAAACACTGTGACATTACTAGATTGTATAGTGTGGAGCCCGTTAATGGATGGACACGTACTGTAGGAAAAGGACATTCTGATGAAACAGCTTTTTATGGCAAGAGATTCCTCTATAGGACATTTCTTAAGACACTCAAAAATGCAACCTTTGACCTCTAAATCTGTAGAAATTATAGCCCCTGGGTAGACAGCACAGGGAGCCAGATCTATCAGACTTGGAGTGTCTCTTTCACAAAGAATGGTGTGTGTTTCTGCTGCATTATTACAGGAAATACATGGAGTGTTAAGTTCATTTTGGGTAGGTGTAGTGTTCTCTCTTTCTATATGGGGTAATAGGACAGTATCATGAGCATGTCTAGAAATCTAGTCTTCTTGAAGGGAGTGGGTGATTGTATCCTCTATCCCCCAGCTCCACAGTTATGTTTGCAGCACATTACAGAGAGCCTTGTGCCTTCCCACTGTGTGCAATTACCCAATGGTCTAATGGGCCCTAGTTAGCTTATGCTCCTCCAGTCCTGAGTCTCAGGAATCCAAGTGCCACAATGAAGCTTACAGGGCCGGTTCCAGGGGGAGCCGCGTCCTGTGCAGGACAGGACTTATGCACCCGTTACCTGCGTACGGAAACCGGAAATGGGGCGTGGCTAATTTTCATAGACCATGCCCCTAAAAGCAGTTAATGTCAGGCTGGAAGTAGCTGGACTGCCCCCAGTCCTCTTCCTGCACTGATTGGATGCGCACGCCAACCATTCCTTTTCTCTGGGACCGGCACCGCCACACAGCTGCGATGGTGGAGGTGCCCAACACTTCGTCCAGCCGGGCTGTGCCCGAAAAACACTGAAATTTGGAATGGCTGGGAGTGGTGCGCCCTCTATGGGGTGACATGGTGTATATCTTCTTAACCCAGTGCAATATAATTAAATCCATAGGTACATTGCAATAAAATCATAGCCAAGGAGTGACATGGTTAGTAGAACTTGCTGGCCAAGGAGTGACATGGTTAGTACAACTTGCTGTAGCTAGAGTCAACAGACAGTGGTGAGTCACAGGGGAAGGCACTACAGTTCCCAATGATCCTATACCTATTGTATGGGGAAGTAGATAGTGTCAGAGTCGCTGAAGGTGAAAGGAGACAAAAGACAAGGAGCACCGTTGGTAAGAATAGTGCAAGGGAAAGAACAAGAGTGAAGAGGACTCTGCCCAAGAGTTCACATTCTACAGGGATGGGGTAAACAGTTGGAGGGTGAACTGAATAGGAGTCAAGTGGGTAAAGGAGAGAGCTTGAGGAGAGTTAAGAAGAGCACTGGTATTCTTACATGAAAAGATGCATCTTAAGAGGATGTTTAAAGCTGGAGAGACTGGAAGGATGTCGGACATGACAGGGAGAACATTCCAGGGGAAAGGTGCACTGCAAGAGAAAGCTTGGAGGTGGGCATGGGGGGAATTGACCAGAGTTAAGGTAAGGTGGCAATCACAGGAGGAGTAGAGAGGGAATGTGTACAGAGATGAAATTGGAGATGTAGGGGGAGAAGGAGTGATTACCAGCTTTACATCTTTTGCACCTGCCAGAGTTGATTGGTAATGACTTGTCGTAAACCAGGTACATATTCTACCAAGAAAAGGTGCACACCACCCGAGATGTGTACGACTCTCCATATGCATTGAAATACAATATTTTTTCATGCTGGTTTTTTTATTTTACCCACTTTGACAAGTCTACATCAGACCCATTGTATAGAATACCTACCTATAGAATACCTACCTAACTTAGCTACTCTGTGTGAAAATATCGTTGCATGCTCATTCAGAAGTACAGGTGCTATATAGAGAAAGGGGAAAAGCGCCAGCCCCTTAATGATCCTGAGAAAAGCATGATATATGGTCGTCCTATACGCAGATGAAGGGGCCATTATGCAGTCTCTGTAACCCCCCTCCCTTGCAGAAATTGCGCCAGCAAATGCGCAGAACTGTGCTAGAGTCTACTGGGTGTGCCAGTGCTGCAGCTAGTGCTCCCGGCACCCGTTGCAGACCACGCCCCCTCCATATGACGTCACTTGGAGGGGGCGGCTCCTGGAGCGGGTGATTACAGCAATGCCCGGAGCATCCTGAGGATGCTCCGGGGTGCTGTAAGGGCAGCGTTGTGACCGTCTGGAGCGTCCTAAGGACGCTCCAGGCGGCACTGCTGCAGAGATTCTGGCAGCAGGGTGCCATTACAGGCACCCTGCTAGCCAGATGCAGGAGCTGTGGGTGAGGGGTGGTGCCGCCCACAGAGCGCTGCACTCTGTGTGATAGCACCGCTCGCACACCCCTAGTTACGGCCCTGGTGCATACGCAATATTTTTGGGAGAATGGCACCTATCCCGTATTTCTCATGATTTCTATAGAAAAATGGTGCCAGCGTCATTTCTAAATAAAGCTCTGGAAAAATGGCACCGGCGGCCCCAAGGTACAATACATAAGTTCAATAAGTGCATCTTGGTTACACCAGTGGTTATACAGTATGTAGGATAAATCACAACAATCACATCTACTGTGTGAGGAATATCTTGTTTTCTCCAGAAAATGAACACACCTGTACGGATCTGCTTTCCAGAGCAAAAACTGCACCATCTAGTAGGTCTTAATGGAATTGTGCATAAACAAAAAGTAATATTAGCAATAGCACTATAGCTGAAAAAACATACAGTATCGATCTCTGATGAAGGCTTTCATTATTCCTTTCCAAGAGACATGTTAACAAATTGGTATGGTAACATTTGACCCAGTCATTGACTTGCATCAGCCCTTTGCACTTGTAAGCTGACTTGCGATCTATAGAATGGTGAAACAGGATTTGCCTTTATATTTTATGTGCCCCAAGCTGAACAAAAAAATTACTAAATAAATCAACATATTGACATGCGGAAAGCGAGGCTGACTTAAGCAAAACTGGTCCACATATTGTATTTCAGAATGCAAATATCAGTGCAATATGCATTTAAAGTTACAGAACAATGGGGACATGTATGAAAACGGAAACACAAATAAAAGTGGCTTCCCTGATTGATTACACTATTATTACCAGTTATTTATATAGCGCACACATATTCAGCAGCGCTTTACAGAGAATATTTGTCCATTCACATCAGGTTGATGGTCGCGATGGTCAAGACCATCGCGACCATCGGGGCTTGCGACGAGACCCTAAGGTTGGGTCTCGGCAACCCCAAGCCCCAGGGAGCTTCCTGCTCTGATCGAGCAGGAAGCTCCCCACTGACATCACTGCTGTCAGTGCGGCCGCCCACAAAACGGCAGGAACGCCTCCGTTTGTGAAACCACCCCCGCCGCCACGCCTACGAAACGGGTCGAGCTGTCGATCATCATCGACAGCCGCCCCTTTTGTAGTGAGCTCCGGAGCGAGAGAATTTCTCTTTTGCTCCGGGGCTTGCGCACGCGCAGTGCGGCCGCTGCACGTGTGCAGGGCCTAAACATCGACCCGGTTGCGTGCACTCAGCGCTTGCGACCGGGTCTGAATGAGGCCCTATATGCCATGACCTCAGTCAGTGGCAAACGCAGGATTTCTAGAAGGGGGTTTCCAAATCCTTGATTTTAGAGTGAGTGTGGCCAGTCCATGAAGAGGGCATAATTAGTACTTTGCCAGCTTAAATATGTGCCATACAAAGTGTATTGTGTGTCATAATTCCAGCATATACAGGGCCAGCGCTCACAGTAAGCCATTAAATGCATGAATAAGGCCATCCCGCCTGAGCTGAATGATTTTATTTTAGATGTGGGCACCATTCCAGACAATTGGAGCAAGTCCGGGAGCCTGAAAGAGCAACAGAAGAACCTAGCACTGCCCTGGACATATATGTACATATTGGGCTCTACAGCAGGGGAAGCAATCGGGAAGCCGACTGTCTATATACCGGCAGCCGGCTTCCCGACTGTCTTATCCCGGCAAGGGTGAAATGCCGGGCATCTAGATGTAGACGCCCGCATTTCCCCAATGCCGGGAGACTGGCCCCATTCCAATAGCAGTGCATCCCTAACAGTGCATGTTTTCCATATCTCCTAGTTGGTGCACAGGTTATTTATTACTGGCTGATACATGTTAAAAGATCTGCACGTAGTGCTAATTATTTCATTTGTGATACTGAGAAGAACAGGTAGCACTAGTAATAATCTATTATATTACTATTTCTATTGTGGTCATGGTGTGTTCTGGCGAGGGGGGTTTCCAGACAGACGGAAACCCCCCCTGTGTTTGCCTATGTCAGTGGTGTGAGGCAGTAATGCTAACCATTACACCATCTGTGCTGCACAACCTTTGCAGTTAACTGTAAGTCTGTTTTCATATAGGTCACTTAATATTTATATAAATAGTATAATCACTTTATTCCGGGGGGAAATACTTTTTTTTTTTGCAGTATTTAAGTCGCCAGATTTGCTAAAGGCAAAAGCGATGGGTTTAAACTCACCATATTAGACATCACTATGACGGCGAGAATATAAAACAATAAGTTTATTAAGATTCAGTTTATTTCCCTGCATTTTGCTTCAGTTTAACATACAAAAAAGAGTACCCCCCCCATCCCTGGAAATCCTGCCAGCTAAGGATGAGGTTGTTTTAGTACAACACAGGAGAGGAGGATTGTGCAGATAGAGATGCCTAGCCTAATGCTAAGTATAACATGACCCCTCCTGGAACCCCTGACTGGGTGGCACCATAGAAATAGTAAATACTGTAAAAATGTTTAACAAAACTAGTAAATAAATTAAACACAGTGACAGCACTGATCAATTAATAGTGCAGGTCTTGACAAATTTTTCTAAAATCTAAGAGCCAGGATGAAAGCGTAGGAGCCAGACCACTGTACCCCCCAAAAAAATTACAGGAATGAGTGAGGAGCACAGCTCTGTGTGTTATGCAATGTTATATACACTATACTAGTCCACAAAATGGTCACAGTTTAATGGATACATTAACATGGAGACCCTCTCACTGCTCTACACAGCTCCCCTGCTCCACCCTCCAGTAATAACGGACCACATTTCACATAAAATAATGGTGCCAGAATGTACAACAAAACCCCCCTCCCCTCGTGGTCACATCACTATCCCTCTGAAGCCGCTCCGCAATCCCTGGCCACGCACATGCACTCCTGTGCATGATTTGAACACCGCAATATTATAGGCACGAATCTCCGCTGGAGCTGATGAGGATCTGATTCCTCCCTCACTGGAAAATCTAGTAGCTAGGCAGCAAAATCTGGTATCCATGGTGACATGGCCCCCAGGATTTGTCGAGCCCTGTAATAGGGTACCCACTAATCTAATAAGGAATAGCATCCACACTGATAAAAATAATCCTAGAGCCCCTGTTCATTAAACAAATCTTAGAATAAATATGAATTAATTAAATAATAATAATTCAAATAATAATTACATTATTAACAATAAAATGAATTACCACCCAAAATATGTGAGGGAGGAGAGGCAACTTCTGATTGGCTGTCCATAAAACCTGTGGCTTGAAGGTGACAAAATGGCTGCCTCTTGGCTGCTAGATAACTAGACTAGTGTGTGGTTTAAGGCCATCCGCTCTTGACCAGCCTGTATCAAAGTATACTGAATTAAGGGAACTGTGATATATACTGTACGCCATTTTTACTGGAAAAATAAATAAATAACTACATTTTTTTTTTCACTTTGATCATTATATAACTATCTGGGATACCCAGTGTTGCCCGGTTTGAAAACTGGCTCCTGAAGTACACCTGCTGCCTTTATTTGTTTACATTGTCCTTGCCTATAACACTATTCCATTGATCCTGTAAAGGACTCTACTGTTTGCTAACATGCTTGCAAACAGAGGTGTAACTATCCTGGGTGCAAGGGGTGCAGCTTTGGTGGTGCCCAGCTACCTCTGTTGCCCGCCACTCCAGTCAGGACCGTCGAGGGGGCCCCCGTGTGAGCAATGTTGATTTGGTGCTGGCCCGCAGATGCTTATATAGCACCGGTGGTCACGAAGCAATCAGAGCTCGTGGACTGGCAGCCAATCAGCAGTGGCAGCTCCTGATTAGCTGGTCCGCGAGCTTCGATTGGCTTGCGACCAGCGCCAGATTCAAAGTGTGCTGGCGCTGTCTGTCCATGTCTGCAACTGCTTGCCGGTGTGCCAACTGTAATTGGCTGGCGGCTTGGCCTCAACTCCACACCTGCTGGCTGCTGATGGCACACAGGGGGAGGCAAGAGGCTGCTGGAGGGATATGGTGAGGTGAGTTATTATTATTATCCTTTATTCATATGGCACCACAAACAAGTGAATAAGAAACCAGTGACTTACAGTACAGTACAATGCAGGACAAGGACAAGGTTTATATACATTGCTGCATTAGCGATCTTAACACAAATAAGCAACAAGACGTAAGCAAGCAAGTATAAGGCACCCAAGTGGGGAGCAAGGCGTAGATGAAGGTATAAGTAAGGAGAAGCACAACAGGGTAGAGGGCCCTGCTCATGAAAGCTTACAATCTAATGGGGAGGGGCAGACAAGCCGGTGTGACACAGATGGGGTAAACAGGTAGGAAGGAGCAGGTAGCAGGAGTTTAGGATGAGAGCTGGAAGATTTTGATGAAGTAGTGGGTCTGGAGAACCCGTTTGAAGATTTGTAGAGAAGTGTAAAGTCTGATGGGGTGAGGGAGAGAATTCCAGAGGTAGGGAACAGCACAGACAAAATCTTCGAGGCAGGAAAGTGAGGAGGTAAGCAGTTGGCAGGAGAGGAAGCATGCATTTGTTGAGCGAAGAGGGCAGATAGGAGTGTGAAGAGAGATTAGGTCAGAGATGTAAAAGGGAGAGGACTGGGTGAGGGCAGGGCTGGTGCTTCCATTAGGCAGCTTTTGGTAGCTGCCTAAGGGAGCTGGAACCTAAGGGAACGGCATGCAGAATCTGTCTGGGAGAAAAGTGAGATACACGCTTCCTCTAGACCAGAGGGCAGCAACATAAGGGTAGTGCAGCAGGTACATGTTGGGAGCCCCTGGCAGGGGCCCCCCAATATGGTGATGGAGACAATGGAATATGAGCGCCGTCTGTGGGAACCTCCGAGGCCAACAGCAATCACCTAACAGGCACTGACAGCCGCCGCATGTGCTGCTTCCGAAGGAAAGACTGCGCCTGCAGCCTGCCCTTCACAGCCTCCAGCATATGCGGATCCATCAAAGCCCACCTGAACTCTGTGCTGCCGTACTGGGCGCAGGAGGGAGTAGCTCCCCTGCACTTTGTGATGCTAGAAGAGGGAGCCTGCTGCCAGGTGAGAGATGGCTGGGTGGTGATGCTGGACGGGTAAAGCCAGAGGTAGCAGAAGGTTAAGGAGAGCTCAGATTGTGAGAACATCCTGACTAGCCTGTCTGGGAGTCCCAGTGTCTGCTTCTTCCTGGGTGTGTGCTGACTGAGACTTCCCCAGCTCCCTTTCCCTCTCTCTCTTTCTATCTCCATATACAGTACATGTATATAAATTCTACCTATGTCACCCCTACACTGCAGTCGGCCTGGATGTCTGCTTTCTCTTGAGTGAGGGCTGCCTGACACCCTCAGCTCCATATGTATGTGTGTTTATATATATATATATATTAGGGGTGTGCACCGGCCACTTTTCGTGTTTTGTGTTTTGGTTTTGGATCTGGATCTTTCTTCGTGTTTTGGATCTGGATTGGTTTTGCCAAAACCACCCTTCCGTGTTTTGGGTTCTGGGTTTTGTGTTTTGGATCTGTATTTTTTTGAAAAAAAGCATAAAAACAGCTAAAATCACAGAATTTGTAGGTTTTTCTGCTCCTATGCTATTATTAACCTCAATAACCTTAATTTCCACTCATTTCCAGTCTATTCTGAACACCTCACACCTCACAATAGTGTTTTTATGTCCAAAAGGTTTCACTGAGGTAGCTGGATGACTATGCTAAGCGACACGAGTGGGTGGCACAAACACGTGACCCAACTAGGCGTGAAACTGCAGTGGCAGACAGGATGGCAGTTTGAAAAACTAGGCCCCAAACTGTACATAATGCAAAGAAAAAAAAGAGGTGCAAGATGGAATTGTCCTTGGGCCCTCCCACCCACCCTTATGTTGTATAAACAGGACATGCACACTTTAACAAACCAATCATTTCAGCGCCAGGGTCTGCCACACAACTGTGGCTGAAATGATTGGTTCATTTGGGCCCCCACAAAACAAGCTGGCAATTAATGTGTCCCTGCACAAACTAGCTCTACGGAGGCAAGATGTCATCCTCATCCTCCTCATCCACCGATTCCTCACCCTCTTCAGTGTGTACATCCTCATCCTCACAAAGTATTAACTCGTCCCCACTTGAATCCACCACCACAGGTCCCTCTGTACCTTCTGGAGGCTGGTCTCCCTGGAAGAGCTGATAATTCATTTTGATGAACATCATCTTCTCCACATTCTGTGGAAGCAACCTCCTACGCCTTTCGCTGACAAGGTTCCCGGCTGCACTAAACACTCTTTCGGAGTACACACTGGAGGGGGGGCAACTCAGGTAAAATAGAGCCAGTTTGTACAGGGGCCTCCAAATTGCCTCTTTTTCCTGCCAGTACAGGTATGGACTGTCTGACATGCCTACTTGGATGCTGTCACCGATGTAATCCTCCACCATTCTGTCAATGGTGACAGTATCATATGCAGTGACAGTAGACATGTCAGAAATTGTTGCCAGGTCCTTCAGTCCGGACCAGATGTCCAAACTTGGTCCTGCCTGGCCTGCATCACTGCCAGCGGGTTGCTTAGGATACCTAAGTTTTTTCCTGGCAGCCCCATTTGCGGGAGAAAATGAAGAAGGAGCCGTTGACGTGTCACGTTCCGCTTCAGCTGACAGTGTGTTCACCAGCAGGTCTTTGCACCTCTGCAGGCTTGTGTCGGCCGGAAAGAGAGACACCACATAGGCTTTAAACCTAGGATCGAGCACGGTGGCCAAAATGTAGTGGTCTGATTTCAACAGATTGACCACCCTGGAATCCTGGCAAAGCGAATGAAGGGCTTCATCCACAAGTCCCACATGCCGAGCGGAATCGCTCCGTCTTAGCTCCTCCTTCACTTTCTCCAGCTGCTTCTGCAAAAGCCTGATGAGGGGAATGACCTGACTCAAGCTGGCAGTGTCTGAACTGACTTCACGTGTGGCAAGTTCGAAGGGCTGGAGAACCTTGCACAACACGGAAATCATTCTCCACTGCGCTTGAGTCAGGTGCATACCCCCTCCTTTGCCTATGTCATAGGTGGATGTATAGGCTTGTATGGCCTTTTGCTGCTCCTCCATCCTCTGAAGCATATAGAGGGTTGAGTTCCACCGCGTCACAACCTCTTGCTTCAGGTGATGGCGGGGCAGGTTCAAGAGTGTTTGCTGGCGCTCCAGTCTTCGGCACGCAGTCGCTGAATGGCGAAAGTGGCCAGAAATTTTTCGGGCCACCCAAAGCGTCTCCTGCACGCCCCTGTCGCTTTTCAGAAAATTCTGCACCACCAAGTTTATTGTGTGAGCAAAACATGGGACGTGCTGGAATTTGCCCAGATGTAATGCCCGCACAATATTGGTGGCGTTGTCAGATATCACAAATCCCCAGGAGAGTCTAAGTGGGGTAAGCCACTGGGCGATGATTTCCCTCAGTTTCTCTAAGAGGTTGTCGGCGGTGTGCCTCTTACTGAAACCGGTGATACACAGCGTAGCCTGCCTTGTAACGAGCTGGCGTTTCTGAGATGCTGCTACTGGTGACGCTGCTGCTGTTGCTGCGTAAGGTGATACATCTACCCAGTGGGCTGTCACAGTCATATAGTCCTTAATCTGCCCTGTTCCACTTGTCCACATGTCCGTGGTTAAGTGGACATTGTGTACAACGGCATTTTTCAGGACACTGAGGACACTTTTTCTGACGTTTCTGTACAGTCTCGGTATCGCCTGCCTAGTGAAGTGGAATCTAGACGGGATTTGGAACCGGGGACACACTACCTCCATCAATTGTCTAAATCCCACTGCACTAATGGCGGATACCAGACGCACGTCTAACACCAACATAGCAGTCAAGGCCTCAGTTATACGTTTTGCTTCAGGATGACTGCTGTCGTACTTCATCCTCCTCGCTAAGGACTGTTGGAGCGTCAATTGTTTAGTAAAAGTAGTGGTGTTCCTACTTCCTCTCTGGGATGATGAACTACTCCCAGCAGCAGCAACAGCAGCAGCGGCAGCAGTAGGCGTAGCAATGCAGGATCCTCCGGAGGAATCCCGGATAGGAGAGTCAGTCATGCCAGTGACATGGCCTGCAGGACTACTTCCGATCCTGACTAAGGAGGAAATTGACGAGGAGGGAGTTGACGGTGTGGTTTGCAGGCGCTTGGATACAACAGGACAACGGGATTTAGGTGTCCCTGGACTGCTTACGGTCTTAGCCAAAGTTTCTGAACTTGACAGTAACTTTTTATGAACGCGCTGCAGGTGCCGTATAAGGGAGGATGTTCCTAGGCGGTTGACGTCCCTACCCCTACTTATTTCACCTTTACATATGGTACATATGGCAAGACAGTTGTTGTCCGGATTTGGATAGAAATATTGCCAGACCAAAGAGGTGGAATGTTTGGTCTTCTGCCCAGGCATGACCGTGATGGGCTTTTTCATCCCACGGACAACAACTGTCTCCCCCGGAGCCTGATTTAAACAAACCACATCACCATCAGAATCCTCCTCGCCAACTTCCTCCTCAGCACCAGCTACACCAGTATCCTCATCCTGTTGTACTTCAACAGTGACATCTTCAATTTGCATATCAGCAAGTGGACTGTGGGTGCTCCTTTCAGCACTTGCAGGGGGCGTGCAAATGGTGGAAAGAGCCACCTCTTCCCGTCAAGTGCTGGGAAGGTCAGGCATCGCAACCACCACCACACTTGGACTCTCCTTGGGGATTTGTGATATCTTCTTAGAAAGCACAGTTCTTCGCTGTGCTTTTGCCAGCTTAACTCTTTTGATTTTTTTAGTGGGAGGAGGGCTTCCATCGTCATGTGAAGCTGAACCACTCGTCATGAACATACTAGGGATCGACCTTAGCCGTTCCTTGCCACTCCGTGTCGTAAATGGCATATTGGCAAGTTTACGTTTCTCTTCAGATGATTTAAATGTTTTTTTCAAGGTCATTTTCCTGAACTTTGTCATTTGGGATTGTATGTGCCCTCTACTATGACATTGGGCATCGGCCTTGGCAGACGACGTTGATGGCATGTTATCGTCTATGTCATGACTAGTGGCAGCAGCTTCAGCACTAGGAGGAAGTGGTTCTTGATCTTTCTCTATTTTATTTTTATCGGAGAAAGTTTGGTCCTCCATTTATGTTATATCGATTTGATATATACGTGCGGCTAAACACAGAAAATATTTTTTTATTTTTGCTGGAGAGTAGTGCACTTTGTGGGTTACACCAGCCTTTAAGAAATGAGCCAGCCGGCTCTTTACTTATGACACAGGCGCACGCTTGGCACTACTTTGTTGATGCACGTGCGGCTACTGCGCACACAATTCACAAACACAGAAAATTTTTTTTTTTTTGGTTTGGACTGGAGTGTACTTTCGGGGGTTACAGCACCCTTTAACGGTCAAGCCAGCCGGCCCTTTACTTATGACACAGGCGCACGCTTGGCACTACTTTGTTGATGCACGTGCGGCTACTGCGCACACAATTCACAAACACAGAAAATAATTTTTTTTTTGGTTTGGACTGGAGTGTACTTTCGGGGGTTACAGCACCCTTAACGGTCAAGCCAGCCGGCCCTTTACTTATGACACAGGCGCACGCTTGGCACTACTTTGTTGATGCACGTGCGGCTACTGCGCACACAATTCACAAACACAGAAAATAATTTTTTTTTGGTTTGGACTGGAGTGTACTTTCGGGGGTTACAGCACCCTTTAACGGTCAAGCCAGCCGGCCCTTTACTTATGACACAGGGGCACTCTTGGCACTACTTTGTTGATGCACGTGCGGCTACTGCGCACACAATTCACAAACACAGAAAATAATTTTTTTTTAGGTTTGGACTGGAGTGTACTTTCGGGGGTTACAGCACCCTTAACGGTCAAGCCAGCCGGCCCTTTACTTATGACACAGGCGCACGCTTGGCACTACTTTGTTGATGCACGTGCGGCTACTGCGCACACAATTCACAAACACAGAAAATAATTTTTTTTTGGTTTGGACTGGAGTGTACTTTCGGGGGTTACAGCACCCTTTAACGGTCAAGCCAGCCGGCCCTTTACTTATGACACAGGCGCACGCTTGGCACTACTTTGTTGATGCACGTGCGGCTACTGCGCACACAATTCACAAACACAGAAAATAATTTTTTTTTAGGTTTGGACTGGAGTGTACTTTCGGGGGTTACAGCACCCTTAACGGTCAAGCCAGCCGGCCCTTTACTTATGACACAGGCGCACGCTTGGCACTACTTTGTTGATGCACGTGCGGCTACTGCGCACACAATTCACAAACACAGAAAATAATTTTTTTTTTGGTTTGGACTGGAGTGTACTTTCGGGGGTTACAGCACCCTTAACGGTCAAGCCAGCCGGCCCTTTACTTATGACACAGGCGCACGCTTGGCACTACTTTGTTGATGCACGTGCGGCTACTGCGCACACAATTCACAAACACAGAAAATATATTATTTTTTTAGCACTTGGGGGGAGCACCCCTGATGGACAGAGCACCCCCTGGACAACACTACAGCACCCCTTTAGGACTGGGACACTGCACAGGACTTTGGAACTGACTGCACAACACAGTCCAGCCAGCCCCTATGGACTTTGAAGTAGTGGACACAGCCCCTATTAACAACAGCAGCACAGCACAACACAGCCAGCCCCTATGGACTTTGAAGTAGTGGACAACAGCAGCACTACACTACACTACACTACACAGCACTAACTCCCACCCTCCCTCTTCACTGTCCACAGCCGAGTGAGAAAATGGCGCCGACGCGGGTACCTTATATAGGATCCAAAACCCGCGAGACTCGGAAGGCGGGATGATGACGTTTTGCCTCGATGTCAGATCCGAGTCAGGCGGGAAAAGTCGAGCCTGACTCGGATCGGACTCGGATCGGGGGGGCTCGGGGGGGTTCGGATTTCAGAAATCCGAACCCGCTCACCCCTAATATATATATATATCTCCTGCCTGTGCCTCACCTTACACTACATCCTGCCTCAGGGTCCCCGTAAATGTCTGTGGAGCGTCACTTTAAGGGGTCCTGGGGTCAGTAGGCAGAAGGTTTGCCTAGGGTGCCGAGAAACCATGTACCAGCCCTGGCTGATGGCTTTGTAGGCGAGGTTAAGAACCTTGAACTGGGTTCTGTAGGGGAAGGGGTGCATAATGTGCAAGAGGCACTACTATTGTGTGGAATAATGTGTTATATGGGGCACTACTACTATGTGGCATAATCTGTATAGTGTGCTTCTTATAAAGATATATTAAATTAAAAAAAGATAAAACTTTTTCAAATGCCTATATTCTCAGCATACGAACTCTGGGTCGTATGGAGTCCAGTGTCACATTTTATAAAACTGACAGCACCAACTGCCTAGTGAGAAATGTAAAGCCAGGTACTGTGTCCTGGGATTACTTTTTCAATTTCACTATAGCTATTCTTTCAATCCATATATATTCTGCTGTAGGAATGGTGGGGGGAAGAGGACTCTACTACAACTTTTGATGAACAGGAATAGGAAGTAACAAAAGTTACACAACACAGGAAGCCTTATTCACCAAGTACCTTATCACTGTACATGCTACAGCTGCTAGCAGTCACCCACAGGTACTTTGTAACCATATCACTGCGCTCATTCGGCTTGTCCATTATCATTGATTCTTTTAGATATGTGTATGGAACTTTGGCCCTCATTCAGAGCCGTACGCTCTGAGCAGAGCGCACGCTCTGAATGAGGGCCGCCCTCCATAATTATGGAGCGTCCTCCTGGACGCTTGTATAGCTGTGGGTCACCACCCACAGCCTATATGAGCGTGCAGTTTGATGGCTGCGATGGTCTTGGCCATCGCGACCATCGCCACTGCGAGCCGGAGCCTGCGGTTGAGTTTTTCAACCGCAAGGCCCGGAGTGATTTTGGCTCTATCAGAGCCAAAATCACTCCCACTGACACTACTAGTGATGTCAGTGGGCCGGCTTCTGACGGTAGGCGTTCCCTTGGGAACGCCCCCGTCAGGGAGGCACGCCCCCGGCACGCCCACCAAAGGGGGCGTGCTGTCAATCAACATCGACAGCACGCCCCCTTTGATCAGACACAACGAGCGAAGGAAAGTCCTTCGCTCGTCGCGTCTGGCGCATGCGCACGACGGAGCTCCCGCCGTCGTGCGCATGCGCAGTGCACAACATCGACCCACATGCGAGCGGACAGCCGCTTGCGAGTAGGTCTGAATCAGGCCCTTTAACCGGACCAGTCATTACGTTATTGGAGCCAAATATCTAGTCAATCCATTAGTTCAAACCAATCGATGTGTGCACACTCAAGAGACTTCTAAATTAGTGTTCTTAGTAGGGGTGTGCACCAGCCACTTTTCGTGTTTTGTGTTTTGGTTTTGGATCTGGATCTTTCTTCGTGTTTTGGATCTGGATTGGTTTTGCCAAAACCACCCTTCCATGTTTTGGGTTCTGGGTTTTGTGTTTTGGATCTGTATTTTTTTTTTAAAAAGCATAAAAACAGCTAAAATCACAGAATGTGTTGGTTTTTCTGCTCCTATGCTATTATTAACCTCAATAACCTTAATTTCCACTCATTTACTGTCTATTTTGAACACCTCACACCTCACAATAGTGTTTTTATGTCCAAAAGGTTGCACCGAGGTAGCTGGATGACTATGCTAAGCGACACGAGTGGGCAGCACAAACACGTGGCCCATCTAGGAGTGACAATGCAGTCGCAGACAGGATGGCAGTTTGAAAAACTAGGCCCCAAACAGTACATAATGCAAAGAAAAAAAAGAGGTGCCAGATGGAATTGTCCTTGGGCCCTCCCACCCACCGTTATGTTGTATAAACAGGACACGCACACTTTAACAAACCAATCATTTCAGTGCCAGGGTCTGCCACACAACTGTGGCTGAAATGATTGGTTTGTTTGGGCCCCCACAAAACAAGCTGGCAATTAATCTGTCCCTGCACAAACTGGCTCTACGGAGGCAAGATGTCGTCCTCATCCTCCCCATTCACCGATTCTTCATCCTCTTCAGTGTGTGTACATCCTCATCCTCACAGATTATTAATTCATCCCCGCTGGAATCCACCACCACAAGTCCCTCTGTATGTTCTGGAGGCTGGTCTCCCTGGAAGAGTTGATAATTCATTTTTATGAACATCATCTTCTCCACATTTTGTGGAAGCAACCTCCTACGCCTTTCGCTGACAAGGTTCCTGGCTGCACTAAACACTCTTTCGGAGTACACACTGGAGGGAGGGCAACTCAGGTAAAATAGAGCCAGTTTGTACAGGGGCCTCCAAATTGCCTCTTTTTCCTGCCAGTACAGGTACGGATTGTCTGACATGCCTACTTGGATGCTGTCACCGATGTAATCCTTAAACAGACAGATGCACACTTGTCACTGCTGCTTTGAGGATGCAGGTGCGGCTACAGCCCACACAATTCACAAAGACAGAAAAAAAAAGAAGAATTTTTTATTTTTTGTGGAGCGCACTTTGGGGGTTACACCACCCTTTAACAGACAGACGCACGCTTGTCGCTGCTGCTTTGAGGATGCAGGTGCGGCTACAGCCCACACAATTCACAAAGACAGAAAAAAAAGAAGAATTTTTTATTTTTTGTGGAGCGCACTTTGAGGGTTACACCACCCTTTAACAGACAGACGCACGCTTGTCGCTGCTGCTTTGAGGATGCAGGTGTGGCTACTGCGCATACATTTCACACACAAACACAGAAAAAAAGAAGATTATTTTATTTTTGTTGGAGCGAACTTTGGGGGTTACACCACCCTTTAACAGACAGACGCACGCTTGTTGCTGCTGCTTTGAGGATGCAGGTGCGGCTACAGCCCACACATTTCACAAAGAAAAAAAAAGAATTTTTTATTTTTTGTGGAGCCCACTTTGGGGGTTACACCACCCTTTAACAGACAGATGCACGCTTGGCACTGCTGCTTTGAGGATGCAGGTGCGGCTACAGCCCACACAATTCACAAAGACAGAAAAAAAAATAAGAATTTTTTATTTTTTTGGAGTGCACTTTTGGGGTTACAGCACCCTTTAATGGACAAGCCAGCCACTGGGCGATGATTTCCCTCAGTTTCTCTAAGAGGTTGTCGGTGGTGTGCCTCTTGCTGAAACCGGTGATACACAGCGTAGCCTGCCTTGGAACAGGCTGGCGTTTCTGAGATGCTGCTACTGTTGCTGCGTAAGGTGATACATTTACCCAGTGGGCTGTCACAGTCATATAGTCCTTAGTCTGCCCTGTTCCACTTGTCCACATGTCCGTGGTTAAGTGGACATTGGGTACAACCGCATTTTTCAGGACACTGAGGACACTTTTTCTGACGTTTCTGTACAGTCTCGGTATCGCCTGCCTAGTGAAGTGGAATCTAGATGGGATTTGGAACCGAGGACACACTACCTCCATCAATTTTCTAAATCCCACTGCACTAATGGCGGATACCGGATGCACGTCTAACACCAACATAGCTGTCAAGGCCTCAGTTATCCGCTTTGCAACAGGATGACTGCTGTTGTACTTCATCCTCCTTGCTAAGGACTGTTGGAGGGTCAGTTGCTTAGTAAAAGTAGTGGTGTTCCTACTTCCTCTCTGGGATGATGAACAACTCCCAGCAGCAGCAACAGCACTAGGAGGAAGTGGTTCTTGATCTTTCCCTATTTTATTTTTATCGGAGAAAGTTTGGTCCTCCATTTATGTTATATTGATATATACGTGCGGCTAAGGCGCACACAAACACAGAAAATAATTTTTTATTTTTGTTGGAGACTAGTGCACTTTGTGGGTTACACCACCCTTTAAGAAATGAGCCAGCCGGCCCTTTACTTATGGGACACAGGCGCACGCTTGGCGCTGCTCCTTTGTTGATGCACGTGCAGCCACAGTGCACACAATTCACAAACACAGAAAATAATTCCTCCACCATTCTGTCAGTGGTGACAGTATCATATGCAGTGACAGTAGACATGTCAGAATTTATTGGCACGTCCTTCAGTCCGGACCAGATGTCCAAACCGGCCATTGACTTATGACAAAGGCACACGCTTGGCGCTGCTGCTGTGTTGATGCATGTGCGGCTACTGTGCATACATTTCGCACACAAACACAGAAAAAAAAGAATTGTTTATTTTTTGTGGACTGCACTTTGGGGGTTACACCACCCTTTAACAGACTTATGGGACACAGGCGCACGCTTGGCGCTGCTCCTTTGTTGATGCACGTGCAGCCACAGTGCACACAATTCACAAACACAGAAAATATTTTTTTATTTTGTTTGGAGTGCACTTTGGGGGTTACACCACCCTTTAACAGACAAGCCAGCTGGCCCTTTACGTATGACACAGGCGCACACTTGGCGCTACTTTGTTAATGCACGTGCGGCCACAGTGCACACAATTCACAAACACAGAAAATATTTTTTTATTTTGTTTGGAGTGCACTTTAGGGGTTACAGCAGCCTTTAACGGACAAGCCAGCTAGCCCTTTACTTATGGGACACAGGCGCACGCTTGGCGCTGCTCCTTTGTTGATGCACGTGCAGCCACAGTGCACACAATTCACAAACACAGAAAGTATTTTTTTATTTTGTTTGGAGTGCACTTTGGGGGTTACAGCACCCTTTAAAGGACGAGCCAGCCGGCCCTTTACTTATGACACAGGCGCACACTTGGCGCTACTTTGCTGATGCACGTGCGGCTACTGCGCACACAATTCACAAACATAGAAAAAATATATATTTTTTTGCACTTGGTGGGGGCACCCCTGATGGACAGAGCACCCCCTGGACAACACTACAGCACCCCTTTAGGACTGGGACACTGCACAGGACTTTGGAGTGGACACAGCCCCTGTGGACAACTGACTGCACAACACAGCCCAGCCAACCCCTATGGACTTTGGAGGAGTGGACACAGCCCCTATGGACAACAGCAGCACAGCACAACACAGCCAGCCCCTATGGACTTTGGAGGAGTGGACACAGCCCCTATGGACAACAGCAGCAAAGCACAACACAGTCCAGCCAGCTCCTATCGACTTTGGAGGAGTGGACACAGCCCCTAATGATAACAGCAGCACAGCACAACACAACCTGCCCCTATGGACTTTGGAGGAGTGGACACAGCTCCTATGGACAACAGCAGCACAGCACAACACAGTCCAGCCAGCCCCTATGGACTTTGGAGGAGTGGACACAGCCCCTATGGACAACAGCAGCACAGCACAACACAACCTGCCCCTATGGACTTTGGAGGAGTGGACACAGCCCCTATGGACAACAGCAGCACAGCGCAGCACAGCACAACACTACACTGCACTACACTACACAGCCCAGCCAGCCCTAACTCCCACCCTCCCTCTTCACTGTCCACAGCCGAGTGAGAAAATGACGCGGGTACCTTATATAGAATCCAAAACCCGCAAGACCCGGAAGGCGGGATGATGACGTTTTGCCTCGATTTCAGATCCGAGTCAGGCGGGAAAAGTCGAGCCTGGCTCGGATCGGCCTCGGATCGGGGGTCTCGGGGGGGTTTTCGGATTTCAGAAATCCGAACCTGCTCACCCCTAGTTCTTAGTATGCAATATTGTTGTATTATTATTTTAAATATATTTTTTCATGCAGATTTTTTCATTTTTTCATGCAGATTGTGAGAGATATATATATCTTTAAATATTTGATTTATGATTAAAATTTATACATTTGTTATATTTAATGGAGCCTTGACTGCTATATGCATTTGTGTGTGTTATGCCATTTCACAGTAAGGAGTTCTATATTAGCGCAATCTGTAGTTCTATAGAATTTTGTAAGTTCTATGGGTATTCACAAGTCCCATGTTTAAAGACTTGCTGCTATAATTTAACACATTTTTTCAAATTATATTTTTTATTGGTTTATCGGGTATCAGTTTTTAATAAGCGCCGAGATCAATAGATTGCCTCGTGTTTTACAATGCATAATGGAACGGAAAGCTCAGCTTTCCGTTCCTCTCCCATGGTATAGATTCGCTATCTGAGGATGGCGCAGTCTGTACCGCAAGCCGAACAGAGCATGGAAGTAGCATACTTCCCTGCTGTCTGCCCGGCGCTGGCTCTGCCCACTGTTCCCAGCATCTATTGCAGCAGGTCTGACCTGACCAGCTGCTTTTGGACTCCGGCACATGCGCAGTTAGGATACAGACATATCTGGCTCCCAATATGTCTGTATTCTCTCTGCGTCCAGGGATTGCGGAAGGGCAGGACAGCACCCGAAGACGCCAAAGAGGTAAGAATACATGAATGGCTACTAAACATCACTATATATCGCATCGACGTGATGCAATATATAGTGATGTTTATTTCGTGAGCCACTTCATGTTCTTAATGAATAGACCCCAATGTTTTATAAGTGTCTTACTGTACTCCAGAGCTGCTGAGAATCAGGAATCATCCTAAACTATCAATGGGATGGTTTTTGTACTATGTAGAATCTCTTTATTCACAAAAGAGATTTAACCATAGTAAAGTGCTACTTTGAATAAAATCCTTCACTCTTATGAGTAAAATTACTAAGATTCTGACTTGTCAGCCAGGCCTGGTTCCAAATATTATGGTGAACAAAACGAGTAGGGTTCCACCGTAATTTAGGAACCAGCACCAGGCTGCAGGACCAGTCCTGGTATTAAATAGGGGAAAAAAATGCGTATGGTTCCCCCTATATTTAAAACCAGCTCCGGACCCAAAAATGACTGGGGTGTAGTGGCACAGCCCGGATACCCTATTACCAGGTCACCAGGGCCAAAGCATTCTCACCCCAAGCCGCTCAGGCCAAGCTGGGGATCTTAGGGGAGGTGGGGACCCCAATAAAAAAGGGGTCCCAATCCCAAACCCCAGGCTTGGTCTGAAGCCCGGGGCTCTTCCCCGCACTCCTGGAGCAGTGGGTATGGGGGTAATAAAGTGAAGAATAGACTAAAACTATTATATTTTACAGTGGGACTACAGGTGCCAGCATGCCTGCCCTTTGGCACTTGTGGAAATACTTGAAATACAAGTGCCAGAAGGTGTCTGGCACCCATACCCCCACTGTAAAATAAATAGTTAAATAAAGACAGAACACACACCGTGATTAGTAAAGATTTATTACACACATACATCAATCACAAACACGAGGGTTGTTCAAAAAGTAATGCCTAAATGCTCATAACTCTGAAATAATATGTAACATTTATTAGAAACTTTCTCAGTTTGTAGTTTAATATGGCTGCTAACTATATATGTAGTTTTGTTTAGGTAGTCCAAGAAATACCATGGAATCCAAGATGAAACAAAGGGCCATCATTGAATTTCTATAAAAAGATGGCTGCAGTGCTACAGAAATCCACAGAAGACTGAAAAAACTTTATGGTGAGCGTACAATTGACTATAGCAATACAAGAAGGTGGGTGAAGCATTTTCAATTGGGAGAATCATCTGTGTGCGACAAACCTCGTGGTGGCAGACCATCAACTGTAGTGACAGCAGAGAACCGACACAAAGTCGATGCCATGATTCAGAAAGACCATTGTGTGACCATCAGAGATATCAGTGATGAACTTGAATGTAGCCATGGCACTGTAGAAACACTAATCAATGATTTGGGATATCGTAAAGTGTGTGCTAAATAGGTTCCAAAGCAAATTAACCAGAGATCATAAGGCCCAGAGGGTGGAAGTGTGCAATGACATTTTGACCAACTTCGAAGCCAACCCTGAGACGTTTTTGGAAAATGTCATTACAGGAGATGAGACCTGGGTATTCCTTTATGACCCAGAAACAAAGGCCCAATCAAAACAATGGAAACACCTAAGTTAACCTAGGCCAAAAAAGTTTTAATCACAGTCTGTCCACTTGTTAGAGTAGAATCCATGAGGAATGACCTGCAACAAAGATCGTATACTCACCTGATCCTCACGCTGGTCTCCGTAGGATCCCATGGGGTCTTGGCAAAAAAATAACACGCTTCCCTGATACCAAATGGACCAAGCTGGAACCCACATGTACCCCAGCCAATGAGAGTCCGCTAGATGTGAAGAAGACTCTGATTGGCTGGCGAGATGTGGGAAACCCTGTGACATCCCGGCAGCTGGCATTCGCGTAGTATTGGTATGTGTTACAAGACACATACCAATACTAGTTCGTTTGGTATCAGGGAAGTGTGTTATTTTTTTGCCAAGACCCCCCGGTGCTGGTTCTTAAATTAAGGTGGAACCCTACTCATTTTGTTCCCAGTAATTGTAGGAACCAGGACTAGCTGACAGGTCCAGGGCTGGTTATGCTTTTGGGGGGCCCCTATGTCATTTTTTTTTAAAAATTAACCCTTACAACACACTTTCCATTCATAAACATACACAAATCACACTGATTTGTGTATATTGGATGGCAACTCACAGCTCAGGAGGTGGTGCATTTAAAACTTCTATTGAGTCCCCGATTTGAGTGTAAAATGGCCGACTTTAGCAAAATGAATAATAATGGTAAATTCCCCATTTAGACTGAAATAAGTTAAAAGTACTTCCGAATTGAGCCGATGGTGATATAATTTCTATTGTTCAAAATGGCCAAATTTGCGGCATTAAACCACCCGATTTCAACCACAAAAGATGAAAAAATCACCCGACTTTAATGATAGTAAATTCCCAATTTGCAAAAAAGTTATATTTTCACCCGAGAATGCAAATCAGGACCAACACGATTCTTAGTAAATTTACCCCTAAATATTATAAGGGTTAAGGTAAAACTGAAGCTTAACTGAGCTGCATTTTAGGAGAAAAATGGAAGGATGAATAATGGGGGATCCTAAATGGAAGTAAATGAGGATTCAATTGTGAGGTTCTATTCTCTTTTCACTTCCAATTCTCAACACTTGTAAAGCCCAAAACTGCATAGTTCTCTAAATCTGCTTACTCCTCTACATCTGGGAACTCCTCTACATCTGCATGCTTCTCTAAATCTGCATACTTCTCTAAATCTGCATACTCCTCTACATCTGCATGCTTCTCTAAATCTGCATATTTCTCTAAATCTGCTTACTCCTCTACATCTGCATGCTTCTCTAAATTTGCATACTTCTCTAAATCTGCTTACTCCTCTACATCTGCATGCTTCTCTAAATCTGCATACTCCTCTATATCTGCATACTCCTCTACATCTGCATGCTTCTCTAAATCTGCTTACTTCTCTAAATCTGCATACTTCTCTACATCTGCATGCTTCTCTAAATCTGCTTACTTCTCTAAAACTGCATACTCCTCTATATCTGCATACTCCTCTACATCTGCATGCTTCTCTAAATCTGCTTACTTCTCTACATCTGCATACTCCTCTACATCTGCATACTCCTCTACATCTGCATGCTTCTCTAAATCTGCTTACTTCTCTAAATCTGCATACTTCTCTAAATCTGCATACTCCTCTAAATCTGCTTACTTCTCTAAATCTTCATACTCCTCTACATCTGCATACTCCTCTACATCTGCATGCTTCTCTAAATCTGCTTACTTCTCTACATCTGCATGATTCTCTAAATCTGCTTACTTCTCTACATCTGCATGCTTCTCTACATCTGCATACTCCTCTACATCTGCATGCTTCTCTACATCTGCATACTCCTCTACATCTGCATGCTTCTCTAAATCTGCTTACTTCTCTAAATCTTCATACTCCTCTACATCTGCATGCTTCTCTACATCTGCATGCTTCTCTAAATCTGCATACTTCTCTAAATCTGCATACTCCTCTACATCTGCATGCTTCTCTAAATCTGCATACTTCTCTAAATGTGCATTCATCTCTAATGCTGGGCATACACTATACAATTATCTGTCAGATATCTGTCCAATCTGAAAACCTGATAATGTATGGAAGCAACTGACAATCGATTATATGGTTTTAAACACTGGAAAACAGACAAAAACGATTGTGCAAATTGGTTACATTTGTTTTATTTAACCAATTTGGCTGAACGTCCATTTTTGCTTGTTTTCCAGTGTTTGTGAACAAATGTTCGATTGTCATTTGCTCCCATACATTACCATATTTTCATTCCAACCAACCAGATTGGACAGATATCTGACAGATAATTTTATAGTGTATGCCCAGCATTAAACTGCATACTTTTGTAAATCTGCATGCTTCTCTAAATCTGCATACTTTTCTAAATTCTTATATTCCAAAGGTCTTAAACATAGTGTAAGCCTTTGCTTAAGGTTTTCTTAGCAGAACAGGTGTCACAGGAGACACTGTATGAAATCACAGACTAGGGTAATGTTATGTGTCCCTTTAAATTTAGATATTCATTGACTAATGTACACAGTTGTCTGAAGATTCTTCAGACAGCATCTGATTGCTGAACAGGCAGATCTGTGTTGACCACCCTGCACTGTGGAAATACAACCGCATTTCATCCAGGCAGTACAATTCATGGTCTCTTGGCAGCTATACATTGAGCAATGTTAGGCAAATCTTTGTCTGAAATAGCCAGATTGGCCAATCGTACAGCCTGAAAAGAATGTGACATATACTACTTGATTTGTGTATAATGTATAGTTGTTATGTTAAATATCTGTCTCCATGAATTTTCAGTTTTGCTTTATTTTTGTGAAAACCTTATTAAAATCTAAATTACAAAAAGAACAATAGCAAAACACCAACAACACTTTTGTTGATCGCTCCTCCCCCCTGGATTTGCACTGGGCTGAGGGGCTCACACAATGTCCACCTCCCCAGCACGCAGGGCGGTGAACTAGGTTTTTTTTTTTCTAAGGGGGCGTGGTCACGCCACCCACAGTTAGGACACACCCACTTCTCCCTCTGGGCTCGGGCCTTTCGGTCTGAAAGAGGTATGAATTGTTTTTAACCTATTTTATAAGATTTCAGGTAAAGTATCAATTTAATTGTTAAAGATAATATTGCGAGGCCTCACAACCTTTTTCCTTGCTTATTTACTGACACAGAACTTTGCCTCAGCAATGCTAACTGTTCACCTTTATCCCAGCAGAAGAGATAATACATTAAAGAGGTTTAACACCTTTGGATTATTTATTATAAATATTTTGGAGACACACATGTATTCTGCAGCACTTTACACAGAGCATTTAATCATTCACATCAGTCCATGCCTGAGTGAATCTTACATTCTGTACTGTCTATTACATGGACACACGCTAGAGATAGTTTTGTCAAGTAGCCAATTAACCAGCCAGTATGTCTTTGAAGTGTGGGAAGAACATAGTAAGAAGAACATACAAACTCCACACAGTTAAGGCCTTGGTTGTAATTGAACCCATAACTCCGGGAGACTCCCAGGAAAGCAGGTAAGCTTCCCACATCCCGACATACAGTTTAGGCGGTATGCTACATGCATCATGATGTAGTACATCTACATATGGATAGATAGATAGATAGATAGATAGATAGATAGATAGATAGATAGATAGATAGATAGATAAATAAATAGATACATAGATAGATATTAAGTGAAACATTCTGTTCTGGTTCTACAAAATGGTAAATATCAGTGCATTTCCTATTAAGGAAATCATTCATATACTAAAAAGGGCATATGATTTAAAAAAATGAATACAAAGATTGATTAAGCCTCAAGGATAAGGAAAAGCCATATTATTCATCTTCTTGTACTGCATCAAGAAATAACCAAAAATAACGAGGAAATAATTAACTTACAAATAAGGCACATTCATAAATAACTTTTATGTGGAAAAATAAATAATAAAAAAATATAGCGCAATCTCCTATTTTGAATGCATGGCACAGACTGTGTACACTTCTATGAGACTTAGAGGGGGAGGAGGACGGAAAAACATTCATGCATTCCTGGTGTGCAGGTCTTGTGGTTACACATTCATTGTACTATCTCTCCAGCCTCCCTCAATAAATATCCAGCCTTTATCTTGTTTTGTGAAATAACAGTGAAATGTGACATCACTAACAAGCTCCCACCTTGCAGTCATCAATGACTCAGACCTCCTTGAATCAGGGGTGTGCAAAACAGCAAATTATTGATGGGAAACAAGTTCTAAACTCCTGGCACATAATTGCTGCTCTGTTCCTCCAGCCTGGCTCAAACTGTTTTGTACAACTCCGGAAATGTGCCTGAATATTGTTGGATGGAATAAGGTCACAAAGCGTAACATGGTACAAGTTTTGGGTACACTGAACCCATTACAGTGCTGGAAAATCACTTGGCATCTTTCTGTATTGTTGGAGAGGAAGTTATGAGATAATGAAGTGCAGAGATAGAGATATTCAGCAGAAAATGGTGATGCTGGCTAGTTTGTTGCCGCTGACTTTGTTTTGCAACAAAGAATGAAAAATGAAGATAAAGTAACATAATGATCTATGCATTCTCTCTTCTGTAATAATGAATTACTTGTCAGTGGCGCCTGTTTTGTGAGCTGCAACAATACTGGTGAGAATCTAAAAAATGCAGCTTCTTATTTTTACTAAAGTTGGGTACACATTACACGATATGCTGTGAAATCATGGTACCCACGACCACTCTGTATGGTTTGGGAACCTCTGTAGTGAAGAGATTCCCAAACGCCATCAGTCCAGTCCAGCTTTTAAGAATATCCATGCTTGAGTCCAGATGGTTAAATCAAATTGTGGTACTAATTAATACCCCTTTTACACCGACTTAAAAATCCCTGGTTGATGCACAAGAACGCGCATCAACCCAGGATTTTCATCAGTGTAAACAGATCAACCCGGGTCCAGTGACCCGGGGATCCGACCTGGCTGGCTTGCAGGGTTGGGCCACTCTTGTGTCACTCTGCTGTGTAAACGGCGCAACCCAGGTCACGATGATCCAGGTCATGCCGCATGCCGCCCAATTGCCTGGCTTCAGTGACAATTGGAGAGGAAATCATCTCCAAGTGCCCACTGCTCGGCCGACCAGAGTGGAGCAGCGCATCCCAACCGCCCTCTGTGTCATCGGACTGCTTCGGAGTAAGGTAAGATTGTCACAGATTGGGAGGGAGGGTAAGAAGCGCCGCTCATCTGCACCAGAGAGCCGGGTCAGTGCTAACCTGGCTCCGGTGTAAACGGTACTGACCCGGGCATAGCCTGGGTCGGCGCCGTAGTGTAAAAGGGGGTCTGTCCCAGGTCTAATCCTGGTTGAAAACTTGTTCCAAATCCTGGGTAAGACCCGGAACTTTGGTGTAAAAGGGGTATAAGTCAACTGTGCTAAAGCATGAATATCCTTAAAACGTGGACTGTAATGGGGGGTTTGGGAACCTCTGGTGTAGTGTGAACTCCAAATCAGTCATATTGTTTATTGCATCATCCCAGAGCAGTAATGTTCCCCGCACATGATAGATCATGTCATCGTACGCGGGCTGTGTAGTGTGCACGTGCACACGATATATCGTTGTAACGGCTCATCACTGGATTGTCATGTCTTCAAAGTGTGTGTCCAGGTTTAGTAATGATGAAATCGACTTGGTACACTTCAGGGGCCGAATGGGCTTTACATTATGTGTAAACTCGGCGATACATTAAATCAATACCTTTAATCAGAGAAACACCTATATGTATTAATATTTTAAACAAGTGTTACAAGCTATAAGGAACAAATCTGACAATGAAGCAGGCAGGAGCTGGAAGGTGTAGATGAAGATGTGGATGCCCACTGTGGCCCGCTTGTTGCTCATCACTGTCATAGAGGACACTTTCTGACTGATAACCATGAGACACCAAGGGTCACTTACACACTACATAAGATGCAGACCTGTGATTTTTCTCTTATTATACAAGTCCGACTAATGATCAGTAATCACTTTTGTGATGCACACCTGCTTTTGTCTTTGATAACAGTCCTAGAAAAAGGGCTAATGCTTGTACATTTGCAGACTTTAGGTTTTTATTTTAAATTGTGCTTCGCGTGAAGAGATTGGGCGTCACTACTATTTTCATCCTACTACTGCCTCATTTAGCTTAAACCTTTTCCAAAGTTCATTTATATCTTAAATCAATAATGGGATTGAAGGGATTTCAACAAAAGTCCAATAGAAAGGTGTAAAATGCGTGGCATTTAAGGTTTAGGATGAAGTTTGGCTTCTGGAATATTTGACCAACCGATGTAATCATGAATTTAATTAAGACAAATTCACCTGCTCATCAGTCATAGGGGCATATTTAATTTGACGCAAAAAGTCAGTTAATAGAGTTAATTTATTGCTGATGACGTCATTTTCGTCTGTTTCACTTATCCTCATATTCAATTTCAAAGACTTTTCGCAGGTGCGAAAAGTCTTTGTTACAAAATGGGGATAAGTTTTCACCATGGTAATACATGGTGAAGAAAAGTGCAGAATTGGGGTTTTAGGGTGCAGACTTAAAAAAAGTAGCCTGCACCCCTGGGAGTGTCCCCTGAAAGTATTCTGTATCTGTAAAAATTTTTAAAAAGTCCTCAGGACACCCCAAAAAAATGTATTTTCATTTTGGTAGTGAAACATTTTTTTGGGGGGGAAAAAAGTTTTAAACTAGCAAAATTTATTCAGGTGGGGTTCCCATGTATGCGGCAGGTGTTTTCTAGAATGCGGGTGGTAGCGGCAGGTGCATTTTTGAAGAATTTTAAAACATTACTTTAAGGACTTAAAAATATGCTTGCACCCATTTTCATGTACCCCAAATTTGATGTGAATAGTTATTTTCCCCCCAAAAAAAACATAAATGCTATTCTTGACTACTTCTTCATAGACGCATTTATGCACCTGCCGCGGCTATTTAAAAACCCGACTTACCTTCAGCAGGCAAAAACGGGGGTACCCATAGTGATCCCCCATGTCAGACCATGTTCTGGGAGGTGCAGCATGATTTCCCCAAAAACTGACAGGATTTTCCTATACTTACCTTTCCGCTGGGTCCCTTTTTTGCCAGATCCAAATTGAATATGGGGATAAGCGGGCAAGCACCCGATACTTTATCCCTTGAAAAACCTCCGATGATGGCGAAAAGTCCGATCTCTGACTTTTCGATTTAAATTGAATATGGGCCATAGTATCCTTGAAAACCTGTTACTTACTGGTAATAATATTCATTCTTTTCCGAGTCCATCAACCTATGAACTCAAACCATTGCAGTTATAGTCACTAATTTCCAGGCATAGCCTGACAGATTTGTCCCTAAGGACACCCTCATAGGGATGTTCACTTCTTGCTGTGTCTCAGTCCAAAAATGTTAATGTTCAGAGTAACGGCGGCTCCTACCTTTGCTGGTGGGGGGGCTGCAAATGTGCGCACACTGTATGCAGGATTGTGATCGCACACATGCACACACATCAACAAGGTGGCCAGTTTCTAGGGACTGCATCGGCTGCAGACTCTAGAAGCTGGTTAGGGCTGCCAAGGTAGCAGGGGAGTGGCTTCCCATGGGAAGTGCTTTCTCTATGTTATCGCAATCTGGGCTGGCAGTCCCCTGGACCTCATGCTCATTATGTGACTACCAGGGAACACTTCCAATAGGAAGAAACTGCTAGGCTGTCACTGTGGGTGGCATATTTTACTGGGTGGCTGCATTCCTGCAGCCCCTGGCAAAAACCACCACTGCTTGTGAGATATTTAATTTGTCTATATCAGCCAAATTAAATAAGCATATGGGTACTCAACCGCGGGGTTGCTGGGAGGGATCTGATTGGAGTTAGTTGTACTGTTCTATGTGTCTCCAACTTTAATTTGAGCTGGAATAAAAATTTAAAAAAACTCAGATCCTCAGAATGTTCACAGCTGCACGGTGTATTTAAGGAGATGAGTGAGTTGATCTTGTGGAAGGCAGTGATCATCCACTTGTGTCACTGTGACAGAGAAGAGGCTGTGACAGGGGCAATGTCATGATGTGTGGATTATGTGAGGGAATAAGAAACCATAGACTGAGAATTATATAGTGGAATGAGCAGGGTCCCCAGCAGCACAGAGCATATCAAGAGGTGAGAGATGGATAAAATACATGTAACAGGCAGTGACATGATATGAGTATGGCAACGTAAGAAGCAGAATGCCAGAGACGGGGAGTTATATAGTGGATTAACCAGGGTCTCCCAAACAGTACTTATTAGGGATAAATCTTATTGATGTGGCTCCTAGCTGCCTGAGAAATTTGTCAAAGGCCTGTTGTAATGTATGCACACAGCTGTTAGACAGTGTGGGCTGATCTTGCCTCTTCCACTTGCAAAACTGGAAAGAAAGCTTTATTTATTTAGTTTAGAAATGGTTCCTATTGGTGATATTGACCAAGTGTTATGTGTTTTGTATAATTCCCTACTGTCTGTATTTCCCTCCTACAAATGTTGAAGGGAGGGCTCCCGTGGCAGTTGCATTGGATGTGATGATGTGTGTCCCGTCTTTATGCCCCCTGCATTTGTGCCAATGGCAATTGCCCCGTGGGCCAGCCCCTGCTGAACAATTCCACAGTTTATGCTGTACTGCCCACTTCCCATCGTAAATTAGTGAGAATAGACAAGTATGATGTCTGGAGGATGATGATGATGATGAAGGTCTGTCTTGATAGCTAAAGTGAGTCCACAAAGTTAGTGCATTTAGACACATAGCTTATCATGCAAATACATTGTGTACAGATGAATACAGAATGTGACTGTCATCATTACCAACACGTTAACTTGTACCAGGTCTATGGAGCGTATATAAATACTGTATGCCTACTTGCAGGCGATGTAAGACAAATTGGAGGCGTCACAAAGGTTAAAGCGCATGGCCTCTGTGCAATCTTTGGTTCACAAAATGATGGATGGTGCTTTTCAAAGCCTCTGCACATCGGATACAATTTTACACAAACTGAAGATTAATAAATAAAACGGTTTGTGTGACTAATGGTGGATTAAAAGTGCATAATAAACTGTGCTTTGATACATGTCCTTGTAATACGCAAAATTAAGTGCCAGTGTGTGACTAAAGTGTCCTACTGTAGCTGAGACAATGATCAATCTGGTCTAACCCATGCATTAGTAACTTATACATTTACATGACATCTCCATGTCGGACAATTTGTATCACAGACATGGGAAAAAACAATCACCCTTAAGAGTCCAGAAACATGGTATCTGTATAAACCTTGGTAAAGATGCATAGGTAAAACCATGAAGTCTCTTCTTATTCAAAAGGACCATGTGTTGATAATCCCAAGGCACAAAACACTAGTATCATGGATGGACATGAAAATGAAAGAAAAAGACCAATAGTGCAGACACCTTTATGCCAATAGAAAGGTGTTTAATAGATAAAAAATGCACTCATAATCGGAGCACCGGATACTCCTCAGTCCTGGGCCAAAAACGATGGATAGGTAGCCCCCCAAAAACCTTGAGATCAAGGAAGTACTGGGATTCATTGCCTGCTTTGGAACGCATGGTCCACATCCGGTCACGTGCATTTGGTCGCGTGCGACGGCAAGTGGAACACAAACCCGGAAGTGCCTGGCTTAATGATACACGGATGTTGCTCTTTGCTCTAATGAAGGAGGGTATTTATTGAGGTTTAGGAGTTATTGCCACAAACGCTTCTGAGGAAGAACCATTTCTGGTTTGAAACGTGTTAAGTGGTGTGGCTGCATTGACTACTGGATGTGTTTTGGGGGGCTACCTATCCATCGTTTTTGGCCCAGGACTGAGGAGTATCCGGAGCTCCGATTATCAACCTGCTCTTTCATCTGGCCCGATGAGTATATGGTGATCCCCCACACATGCTGTTCATGTTATATGCAATATATTTTACTATGTTTGTGAGTGCATTTTTTATCTATTAAACACCTTTCTATTGCCATAAAGATGTCTGCACTATTGGTCTTTTTCTTTCATTTTCATGTCCATCCATGATACTAGTGCTTTGTGCCATGGGATTATCAACACGTGGTCCTTTTGAATAAGAAGAATCCTCATGGTTTGACCTATGCATCTTTAGGAAGTTGAATCACCAAGGTTTATACAGATACCATGTTTCTGGACTCTTAAGGGTGATTGTTTATTCCAATTTTTTCTTATATGTATACATGTTAATAGGTTTTGCGCTTCATTTGTATTAATATTTCTTACTTTTGTCATTTTATGTGGGGAGTTGTGTGAACCTTCCCTTTAATTCAAATTGCTGCATATTATTACCTATTTATGCGCATATACACAGAGATTTCTTTTAACTAGTATCACAGACATGGCTAGATGTAATCTCTCTTGTGGACAATTAAATAGGACTCTGCGCCAATGTTAGAGAAACCAAATTATTGGCATAAGAAAAGAGGTGGTTTAAACCTTTAGGATGAGGGCTGACGTGGGTGCTGATCACTAGTCTTAGCCGCCTATGGTAGTACAGAGACATGTTCTTTGTAGGAGACTATTAATTGGCTTGGGCTGTAGGCCAAAGCCGCTTTGATTCCAGTCTTTCTACCCTCCCTTTGTTTGAGTATGTTGGTTGGTGGATTTACTGTAGTGTTGACTAATTTGCGATGGGAAAGAATAGCAGGTCACCAGTCCCCATGCAATTATTTAGTTGAGGTGCGCTCCAGTCGTTGACTGTTAGTTGGCTGTACTACTCCAACAGGGGGAAGTATCTTCACCCAAAGAGGTGGGTAGTCAAATAAGAAGGTGAGTGGATTCCTTTGTTGCTTATAGGGGTTTTTACAGTTGTGTTTGTGCACTATGGGCGGTATCCGACTGCAATGCATGTTGCTGTTTGTAATTGGTCATTGTAGATTGACTGATTTCTGGCCATCCTCTCTTTGCCACCATATTCCACTTAATTAAATATAGATTTAATTTAACAACTAGCTAACAGTTTTTCTGCCAAATTGACATCTTAGGGCCTGATACAGAGATTTACGCAAAGCTGATATTTACGCAGATCGAGCGATTGTTTGCCAGTGCGCATGCGTATAAGCCACGCTGTGTGTGTGCAGTGATCACATTGCTATTACAGATGGAAAGAGGATCCATTCGCAAAGTGAGTGACAGGTAGTCAGCGTTTCAGGGAGGTAACGGGGGGTGGTCAATAAAACGCAGGCATGTCTGACCGTTCAAATGCCGTTGCATGCATAAATTAGCCCTAGCGATCTCCTACGCAGCATGAGAGCCCTCTGCATGTCAGGAGAGCTGCCGAGTCTGCGGCTGGTCAGACCTTCCGCAAGGGCAAGATGGCCACTCAATGCGCATCGATGTTACCGATATTTACGCAGGTAAGCAACGTTGTATGCATATGAGAAAGCAGCAGTGGGCTTCTTAATGCTGGCTGTTCTCTAGCAGGCATTAGCATATTTTCGCAGCAGCATTCCGCACAAAATTACAGCTGCAATCGCATTCGCATCCATCTCTGAATCAGGCCAACAGGGGTAAATTTACTAAGAGGGGAGTTCTATTTAAAAAGTAATGTTACCCATAGCAACCAATCAGATTCTAGGTATTATCCTCTAGAAGGTGCTAGATAAATGAGAAGTAGAATCTGATTGGTTGCTATGGGCAACATCACTTTTTAAATAGAACTCCCATCTTAGTAAATTTACCCCTTAGTGTCTTTTTTGTTAATTAGTTAAGTGATTTGCACACATGACACACTTCATCCGATAGTAGGATGATACGTCACATGACAAACTTCATTCGATAGTAGGATGATACCTCACATGACACACCTCATCCGATAGTAGGATGACACCTCACATGACACACCTCATCCAATAGAAGGATGACACCTCACATGACACACCTCATCCGATAGAAGGATGACACCTCACATGACACACCTCATCTGATAGAAGGATGACACCTCACATGACACACCTCATCCAATAGAAGGATGACACCTCACATGACACACCTCATCCGATAGAAGGATGACACCTCACATGACATACCTCATCCGATAGTAGGATGACATCTCACATGACACACCTCATCTGATAGTAGGATGACATCTCACATGACACACCTCATCCGATAGTAGGATGACACCTCACATGACACACCTCATCCGATAGAAGGATGACACCTCACATGACACACCTCATCTGATAGAAGGATGACACCTCACATGAAACACCTAATCCGATAGTAGGATGACACCTCACATTACACACCTCATCCGATAGTAGGATGACACCTCACATTACACACCTCATCCGATAGTAGGATGACACCTCACATGACACACCTCATCCAATAGAAGGATGACACCTCACATGACACACCTCATCTGATAGAAGGATGACACCTCACATGATATTCCTCATCCGATAGTAGGATGACATCTCACATGACACACCACATCCGATAGTAGGATGACACCTCACATGAAACACCTCATCCGATAGTAGGATGACACCTGACATGACATTCCTCATCCGATAGTAGGATGACACCTCACATGACATTCCTCATCCGATAGTAGGATGACACCTCACATGACACACCTCATCCGATAGTAGGATGACACCTCACATTACACACCTCATCCGATAGAAGGATGACACCTCACATGACACACCTCATCCGATAGAAGGATGACACCTCACATGACACACCTCATCCGATAGAAGGATGACACCTCACATGACATACCTCATCCGATAGTAGGATGACATCTCACATGACACACCTCATCCGATAATAGGATGACACCTCACATGAAACACCTCATCCGATAGTAGGATGACACCTCACATGACATTCCTCATCCGATAGTAGGATGACACCTCACATGACACACCTCATCCGATAGTAGGATGACACCTCACATTACACACCTCATCCGATAGAAGGATGACACCTCACATGACACACCTCATCCGATAGAAGGATGACACCTCACATGACACACCTCATCCGATAGAAGGATGACACCTCACATGACATACCTCATCCGATAGTAGGATGACATCTCACATGACACACCTCATCCGATAGTAGGATGACACCTCACATGAAACACCTCATCCGATAGTAGGATGACACCTCACATGAAACACCTCATCCGATAGTAGGATGACACCTCACATGAAACACCTCATCCGATAGTAGGATGACACCTCACATGAAACACCTCATCCGATAGTAGGATGACACTTCACATGAAACACCTCATCCGATAGTAGGATGACACCTCACATTACACACCTCATCCGATAGTAGGATGACACCTCACATGAAACACCTCATCCGATAGGAGGATGACACCTCACATGACACACCTCATCCGATAGTAGGATGACACCTCACATGACACACCTCATCCGATAGTAGGATGCCACCTCACATGACACACCTCATCTGATAGTAGGATGACACCTCACATGACACACCTCATCCGATAGAAGGATGACACCTCACATGACACACCTCATCCGATAGAAGGATGACACCTCACATGACACACCTCATCCGATAGAAGGATGACACCTCACATTACACACCTCATCTGATAGTAGGATGACACCTCACATGACATACCTCATCTGATAGTAGGATGACACCTCACATGACACACCTCATCCGATAGTAGGATGACACCGCACATTGCACACCTCATCCGATAGTAGGATGACACCTCACATGAAACACCTCATCCGATAGGAGGATGACACCTCACATGACACACCTCATCCGATAGTAGGATGACACCTCACATGACACACCTCATCCGATAGTAGGATGACACCTCACATGACACACCTCATCCGATAGTAGGATGACACCTCACATGACACACCTCATCCGATAGAAGGATGACACCTCACATGACACACCTCATCTGATAGAAGGATGACACCTCACATGAAACACCTCATCCGATAGTAGGATGACACCTCACATTACACACCTCATCCGACAGTAGGATGACACCTCACATGAAACACCTCATCCGATAGGAGGATGACACCTCACATGACACACCTCATCCGATAGTAGGATGACACCTCACATGACACACCTCATCCGATAGTAGGATGACACCTCACATGACACACCTCATCCGATAGTAGGATGACACCTCACATGACACACCTCATCCGATAGAAGGATGACACCTCACATGACACACCTCATCTGATAGTAGGATGACACCTCACATGATACACCTCATCCGATAGAAGGATGACACCTCACATGACACACCTCATCCGATAGAAGGATGACACCTCACATGACACACCTCATCCGATAGTAGGATGACACCTCACATGACACACCTCATCCGATAGAAGGATGACACCTCACATGACACACCTCATCTGATAGAAGGATGACACCTCACATGAAACACCTCATCCGATAGTAGGATGACACCTCACATGACACACCTCATCCGATAGTAGGATGACACCTCACATGACACACCTCATCCGATAGTAGGATGACACCTCACATGACACACCTCATCCGATAGAAGGATGACACCTCACATGACACACCTCATCCGATAGTAGGATGACACCTCACATGACACACCTCATCCGATAGAAGGATGACACCTCACATGACACACCTCATCCGATAGAAGGATGACACCTCACATGACACACCTCATCTGATAGAAGGATGACACCTCACATGACATACCTCATCCGATTGAGGGTATAATAACAGGGCAGATGCATAGCAGGGGTACAGTAGGAAAGTCAGCATTTTTTCATACTAAAAAAGGAGCCAGCTCTATTTAAATGAACTGAGGCATCGAATGAGCAGGTAAACGAAATATCAAGTTGTAAAGAAAATATGTGAACTCAGTGTATCTTAAGCAGCATTTTCTATGCACTGATTTCACACTGAATAGATATAAAGCCTGGATACGTGAAGGGACACAGGACTAGAACAAAGGAAAGTTCAGCTCTCTACGACACAATGCCATTGTGTACGTAGACACACTGTGAACCAACTCTTTCCCTATTTTTTTCCTTTCTTCTATGCCTTTCTTTTCATCTGAAGAATTCACACCAGTCTAATAAAAAGTGTTTTTCAATATCAGAGGTTCGTCTGAATTCTGCAGCCAACTCATCCCCTGCTATGAGGTCTAAATGGCTCTTGCTTAACCCTTGGATCAGAATAAGACTGACATGAAATGGATATTGTTCTAACTAGGTTTGATGATATCTCCGACTGCCTCTGACACGACTAATCTAGCAGAGATGATACCTCTATGACTCCTAACTGACCCTTTGTACACTTATGAGTCAAACCCCACAGTGCTTAACTGGAGACAGCAGTATTAATGGTGTCTCATTTTATGGGTTTTGCACTCCAGTAAATCTAGAGAAACAAACGCTGCATTGTATCTAACCTGTTTACAGCCGAACAGCAGAATTAATATAACATGTTCACATTTTTACATTGTACGTACAGAAATCGCTTTACTTTCTGCACAGTTGCTTTATAACAAAAGACACCTCTTAAACGATATATAGAGTCTGATGAAATGTCAACACTGTAACGTATGAAGATTTTTTTTTTTAATGGGAAAATATAGTTTATATGTTAAATGGTATTTTTGCAACAATAGTTAACGGAGATCATATACAATCACATAGGTGGAAAATACAACCACTAAGCAATTAGTTATGTCTGCTCTATTTAAGGGGGGTATTTATCAAAGACTGGAGAGAGAGAGAATTGTGAGAGATAAAGCACTAACCAATCAGCTTCTAACTTACATTTTACAAGCTGTGTTTGAAAAAAATGACAGGAGCTGATTGGTTAATATTGTACTTTTTCGCTCACAATTTTGTCTCTCATCAAGCTTTAGTACACAGACCCTTAAGAGTGGTGAGACCAGGATCATAACTAGGGGGAACCGACTCTGGGCCTGATTCAGAACCGGACGCTATTTGCGCTCGCTCGTTCAGAAAAAGGGGCCGGATATTTAAATTGAGCGCTCGCTCTTTGCGGTCTGTTGACGCCTCTATGTCTGAGCGAGCGAACGAAACATGCACTCGCTATTTTGTAAAGACGCCCCCTGGCCGCTCGCATCCTACGTCATCTCCGCTATTTATTAGATTAATCGAGTACATCGAAAGGCGTCTGAACTGCTTGCAGTGCTTGTGGTTGGACTTTCCTACCGCAATCATGCGAACAGTTCAGGCTAAGAGACAACCAAGTGACGTGGTCGATGACTCTGCTTTGTTAATTATGCACACCCTTAAAACGCCCATTTTGACCATTTGGCACGCCTGCGTTCGGATGTCCACTCCCCGTTTTCAAGCACCTTCCCCTATTACCACCCACAAACGCCTCATCCTGTCACTCAAATAAGCAGGCACTCGCTATTTGGCGAGCGCTCGATTTCCAGTCGCACTGACTGGTTGGAGCATGCGCATTACGACCCATACGCATGCGCAGATGTGCGAACATCGCTAGGAGCGAACGAGCGGCCGCTTACGATCGGTTCTGAATCAGGCCCTCTGAACCATCACAGTAGCACTTGGCTTGCAGGGTGCCTGGAACGGCACCCTGCATCCTGAGGAGTGGCCCAGAGTGGCCTTAATTGCTCCTAGGCACTCCTGTTCTTGCTGGCCCTGACAGCCCCACCCCTTCGATTTGACATCGTTATATCACATGTTCGGTGGTGGGGCCGACACAGGGCATATTTCATTACTCCTATGGCCTTGGGTGAGATACCAGTGGAACTACAGTGGATGTAGAGGGTTCAACTGCTATAAGGCTCGGAGATAGGAGGAAATGTGCTTCTGGACTGCCCCCTCACAAAGACCCCCACCTCCATCCCCAAAACTCCCACTCTGCTCTGAAAAGTATAAAGCTGAGACCTATCCTGAGTGGCACATGCCTAAGGGTGACTGGAATCACCCAAATTTGATCATTTTGATAAAAAGTGCTACAATTCACAAGTACTTCCCCAATGTAAAGAGCTTATTAGAATCCTAACCCTACCACCCCAGCAAAACATATATATTGCATTAGATAAATCAGCAAGTACTTACCTGCTGATCTATCTAATGCAGTCCTGCCAAAAGGCCATTGGAGCCCTGAAATGTTGGCAGTGACAACAATATGCCTGGTGATTTGTTGATGTGCCGGAGTTGTACCTGGTAATTATCTATGAACGAGAGAGAGAGAGAGAGAGAGAGAGAGAGAGAGAGAGAGAGATCCAACATATTACCCACAAGTTGAAAAATAGATCTGTACTTCTATATGGTCAATGATTACCATGTGGCCTAACATTTTATATTAGCGCACAATATATTTTGTAGAATGTAACACAGTTGATTGTAAGAATGGGATGTACCATTGCTAAAAAGGTAAGGTGGATTGGTGTTTGGCCTATGATAATTTGCATTTCACTATTCTGTTGGCATTTGCAACCTCTCCTTACAAAATCTACCAAATTAATTCTAAGGATATTTATTTTCTTGGAATTATGGATGGGAATACTCTACTTATATTATCCCCATGCATTAGGCATTTCCTAAATACAAAAAATAGTTAGGAAGCATGTGTATAGAGATTATGTATATATCAGGGCATATTGCAAGTTATGTTTTTCTTTTAATGTTCTATAATAGTTCTGCCCACACAGATAAATAGGAGTTTTAATTACACTCAGGAAGACTGAGGGGGGCTTGTGTAGTCATTAGTATACTTCCCTGATAGTATCCTGTGAGCAGCAACTACCTGGGCAGGAGATTTATACACAAAAACCCTTTCATCCATGTCTGCATGTAAATATCTTGGGGTTGGTTAGATGGGATGAGATGAGATGCTGGCACTCGAGATCCCGGCGCTCAGAAACCCAATACCAGCATCCCGTCAGGGTTAGGATACCGACACTTGTCAGTCAGTATCCTAAACCTCCCCCTCTCCCTATCCCTAAACCTCCCTCCCTAGTGTCTAAATCAAGCCCTCCCCCTAGCGCCTAAATTTAACCTCCCACTCCTGCATCCTAAATCTAAACCTCCCCCAATTAGTACCTAACCCTAACCCTCCCCTTAGTGCCTAACCCTAATCCCTAACCTTTCCCCCAACACCAGTACTTTCCGTCGGGATGCCAGCACTGGGATTCTGACTGGTGTCGGGATTCCGGCACTGGCATTCAAGGCATCGGCATCCCGACTGTCGGTATTTTGACCGAATCCCGGTTAGATTGTACATAAAAGCCATGAATGGGCACCAAAACATCAGGGGTATTCAGATAGCAGTCTGACTAAAGGGTGTATTCCAACTTCAAACAGAAACAAAAAGAAAAACCATATGTTATCTGCTTTGACATAAAATTTATATTTCTACAAAAGCTAGGAGCTTTAGAAATAATAGAAATATATCTGACAATTGTGTGCTGATCAGATATGATTTAGGGGCACCTAGGACATTTGGTTTGGGAGAAATTAGGTATCTAACCAATCACACATCCCAGAGTATTTGTGTTTACCATCATTTTATAGATTAAATAATAGAGATCAATGTGAACATACAATATTTCATGTAGCTACTACACAGGGGATATTATGTACAGTAATTTGAACTTTGTACTTAAAAGTTGCATGGGTGGTCTAGGCATGGACCCTGGCAGGGTCATAATTAGAGGTGAGCAAATGGTTCTCCCACACAGATCACAGGGTGATACCATTACTGAACTATGGCCCTTGGTTCTGGCTAGCAGGTTGCCTGTAAGGGCACCCTGCAGCCATAATCATTGCTGCAGTGCCACCCAAAGTGTCTTCTGGACATTTCAGACATGCACACTGCATCATGTAGAGCCTCCCAGAGGATCCTCAGGTCGCTTCACGCAGTGCTGTATATCTTGGCTCTGACAGCCTCTCCCTCTCAATGTGATGTCAACTAATCATCCGGTCATGGGATGTGGCCAGTTAGTTAAGACACTGGATCCTGGGTTATTAACCAGCCAGTCATTCATCAGACACCTGGTCATGACATCAATATGGGGGGTGGAAAAGTTGATAATAGGTATAGGAACATATTGCTCTATGCTCTAAATTGAAGCCTGGACCTACATTTTCTGCTGTTCCCCCCGTAATTGTGTTTGAGTTTTTCCTTTTCATTGTGTATGTAATCTGTAACCCTTTACATATATATATATATATATATATATATATATATATATACAGTATATATTTATTAGGGGTGTGCATCGGCCACTTTTCGTGTTTTGATTTTGGATCCGGATCTTTCTTCGTGTTTTGGCTCTGGATTGGTTTTGCCAAAACCACCCTTCCGTGTTTTGGGTTCTGGGTTTTGTGTTTTGGATCTGTATTTTTTTGGAAAAAAGCATAAAAACAGCTAAAATCACAGAATGTGTGGGTTTTTCTGCTCCTATGCTATTATTAACCTCAATAAAATTAATTTCCACTCATTTCCAGTCTATTATGAACACCTCACACCTCACAATATTGTCTTTAGGCCAAAAGGTTGCACCGAGGTAGCTGGATGACTATGGTAAGCGACAAAAGTGGGGGGCACAAACACGTGGCCCATCTAGGGCAGACAGGATGGCAGTTTGAAAAACTAGGCCCCAAACAGTACATAATGCAAAGAAAAAAAAGAGGTGCAAGATGGAATTGTCCTTAGGCCCTCCCACCCATTCTTGTGTTGTATAAACAGAACATGCACACTTTAACAAACCAATCATTTCAGCGCCAGGGTCTGTCACACAACTGTAGCTGAAATGATTGGTTCATTTGGGCCCTCACAAAACAAGCTGGCAATTAATCTGTCCCTGCACAAACTGGCTCTACAGAGGCAAGATGGAGGGGGGGCAACTCAGGTGAAATAGAGCCAGTTTGCACAGGGGCCTCCAAATTGCCTCTTTTTCCTGCCAGTACAGGTACGGACTGTCTGACATGCCTAGTTGGATACTGTAACCGATGTAATCCTCCACCATTCTGTCAATGGTGACAGTATCATATGCAGTGACAGTAGACATGTCAGAAATTTTTGCCAGGTCCCTCAATCCAGACCAGATGTCCAAACTTGGTCTTGTCTGCCCTGCATCACCGCCAGCGGGTTGCTTAGGATACCAAAGTGGTTTCCTGGCAGCCCCAGTTGTGGGAGAAAATGAAGAAGGAGCTGTTGACATGTCACGTTCTGCTTCAGCTGACAGTGTTTTCACCAGCAGGTCTTTGCACCTCTGCAAGCTTGTGTTGGCTGGAAATAGAGACACCACGTAGGCTTTAAACCTAGGTTCGAGCACGGTGGCCAAAATGTAGTGGTCTGATTTCAACAGATTGACCACCCTGGAATCCTGGCAAAGTGAATGAAGGGATTCATCCACAAGTCCCACATACCGAGCGGAATCGCTCCGTCTTGGCTCCTACTTCACTTTCTCCAGCTGCTTCTGCAAAAGCCTGATGAGGGGAATGACCTGACTCAAGCTGGCAGTGTCTGAACTGACTTCACGTGTGGCAAGTTCGAAGGGCTGGAGAACCTTGCACAACACGGAAATCATTCTCTACTGCATTTGAGTCAGGTGCATAGCCCTTCCTTTGCCTATGTCATAGGTGGATGATTAGGCTTGAATGGCCTTTTGCTGCTCCTCCATCCTCTGAAGCATATAGAGGGTTGAGTTCCACCACGTCACAACCTCTTACTTCAGGTGATGGCATGGCAGGTTCAAGAGTGTTTGCTGGCACTCCAGTCTTTGGCACGCAGTTGCTGAATGGCGAAAGTGGCCAGAAATTTTTCGGGCCACCCAAAGCATCTCCTGCACGCCCCAGTAGTTTTTCAGAAAATTCTGCACCACCAAATTTATTGTGTGAGCAAAACATGGGACGTGCTGGAATTTTCCCAGATGTAATGCCCGCACAATATTGGTGGCGTTGTCAGATGTCACAAATCCCCAGGAGAGTCTAAGTGGAGTAAGCCATTGGGCGATGATTTCCCTCAGTTTCTTTAAGAGATTGTTGGCGGTGTGCCTCTTACTGAAACCGGTGATACACAGCATAGCCTGCCTTGGAATGAGCTGGCATTTCTGAGATGCTGCTACTGGTGATGCTGCTGTTGTTGCATAAGGAAATACATCTACCCAGTGGGCTGTCACAGTCATATAGTCCTTAGTCTGCCCTGTTCCACTTGTCCACATGTCCGTGGTTAAGTGGACATTGGGTACAACCGCATTTTTTAGGACACTGA
This sequence comes from Taudactylus pleione, assembly GCA_031769625.1. Taxonomy (NCBI): domain Eukaryota; kingdom Metazoa; phylum Chordata; class Amphibia; order Anura; family Myobatrachidae; genus Taudactylus; species Taudactylus pleione. The sequence goes on from JAUIMM010000544.1 coordinate 3,183,436, forward strand.
GGATACTTTTTCTGATGTCTCTGTACATTCTCGGTATCGCCTGCCTTGTGAAGTGGAATCTAGATGGGTTTTTGTACCGGGGACACACTACCTCCATCAATTGTCTAAATCCCACTACACCACCCTTCAACAGACGAGCCAGTCAGCCCCTTACTTATGACAAAGGTGCATGCTTGGCATTACTTTGTTGATGCACGTGCGGGTACAGCGCACACAAGTCACAAACACAGAAAAATATATTTTTTTTTTTTAAGCGCACTTTGGGGGTTACACCACCCTTCAACAGACAAGCCAGTCATCCCTTTACTTATGACACAGGTGCACGCTTGGTGCTACTTTGTTGATGCAAGTGCGGCTACAGCGCACACAAGTCACAAACACAGAAAATTATTTTGTTTTCAGGCACTTTGGGGGTTACACCACCCTTCAACAGATGAGCCAGCTGGCCCTATACTTATGACACAGGTGCACGCTTGGCGCTACTTTGTTGATGCACGTGCGGCGACAGCGCACACAAGTCACAAACAGAAATATATATTTTTTGTTTTCAGGCACTTTGGGGTTACACCACCCTTCAACAGACGACCCAGTTGGCCCTTTACTGATGACAAAGGCGCACGCTTGGCATTACTTTGTTGATGCACGTGCGGCTACAGCGCACACAAGTCACAAACACAGAAAAAGATTTTTTTTTTTTGGAGCGCACTTTGGGGGTTACACAACCCTTCAAAAGACGAGCCAGCCGGCCCTATACTTATGACACAGGTGCACGCTTGGCGCTACTTTGTTGATGCACGTGCGGCTACAGCGCACACATGTCACAGACACAGAAAAAGATTTTTTTTCTTCAGGCTCTTTGGGGGTTACGCCACCCTTCAACAGATGAAGCAGCCGGCCCATTACTTATGACACAGGTGCACGCTTGGCGCAGCTTTGTCGATGCACATTCGTCTACAGCGCGCACAAACAGAATCATTTTTTTTGTGCACTTGGGGGGAGCACCCCTTATGGACAGAGCACCCCCTGGACAACACTACAGCACCCCTTTAGGACTACAGCCTTTATGGGACACTGCACAACACAGCCCAGCCAGCCCCTATGGACATTGGAGTGAACATAGCCCCTATGGACGACAAGAGCAGCACAACTCCCACCCTCCTGTTTCACTGTCCACAGACGGAGAGAAAAATGGCGCCGACGCGGGGACCTTTTATTGAATCCAAAACCCGCGAGAATCTGACAGCGGGATGATGACGTTTTGCCTCGATTTCAGATCTGAGTCAGGCGGGAAAACTCGAACCTGACTCGGATCCGGCTTGGATCGGGGGGGCTCGGGGGGTTCGGATTTCAGAAATCTGAACCCGCTCATCCCTAATATATATATATATATATATATATATACATATATATAGATTACTAAGATTACGCTATAACTATTATTTATTGCTAGAAGAAGGTGAAGCCGGCCAACTGAGCACTAGTTTGTGTCGCAAAGACTGCGCAATTATGATAGTGTTTAAGGACGTGTGGTCCCTTTTATTTCCACCGTGGTGACGAGCAAGAGAGGTGTATGATATAATGTGCATAGTGATAGAATACTAATTGTGAGTATTACATTAGGTTCTGCCCTCGCTACATCACGACTTGACGATCTGCGCAATCGCAGTCCTGGTGCAATGCTAAATGTAGACTGCTGATTGTTGGGAGTCTGCGCAAGCACTGGACCCGTTCTGCACATCTGCAAAACAGGTCCTGCATGTTCGGACGCAGAGTGGCAGCAGACTGTCAACAATTATGCAAATTGTGCCATCTCCCAGCAAATGACTGGAGTGTGATGCTGGAGACTGCCAGGTGAGTATGAGAGTCACCCGAATATGCGAGAGTGTGACATCGTCCCCGGAATCCATGTGCAGGACTGTAGATGTCCAATGCAAAGGATTCAACAATTTTTTCCTATCTGCAACCAACCAAAAATGGGGAGGAGAGGGAAAGGTTCAAGATACTCTGTGTCTGTATCTATAAATCATAACTACGGATAAATGTAGCAGATTGAGCAGACTTAGCATGGTTCACATTTAAACTTTGTTGTCAGTTGTCCATATGGGAACAACAAGCTGGTGGAACCTGGTATAGGAGTTCTACAATTCCATTTCTTGGAGCAAGCAAAATATTAACTTATATCATAAACATACATAATTATTATTGAGTTTCACAGTGCTGCATGGATGCAACTTTGCACACTGTCATGTTCCTGCTCTCTTATGTGCATGATACATTAACATGCTGCACATCTAATCCTAATAGTATATAACGTAATCCACAAATATAATTTGTGAAACACATTGCGTGAGTCAAAACACGGTAATTTTGTTATGATAATAAAGCATTTAGTTGGAAGTGGTCTAACGTAGTTGCTGCTGCACTAAAATCAGAATTCCCAGACGCTCCCTGAGTAAGACAATAGGGCAATACGTCTAGAAAATCAGAAGTTAATTTCTAGCATCTTTACAACTCCAGCGAGACATTTCCAAGTGTCTGGGAAACCAGTATTAATTTTGTTCATGCCCAAGATAAATAGTGTATGACATAATGATGTAATGTGGACATTGAGCTTCTCTGCCATCATCACGTACAGCCTGGGATTTCTGAGATTTCTTAGGGACCATTAAATTGGAGAGATCTTCCCTCACTTAAAACAATGTTCTGATTAAAAAAAAAATAATACGTGGGAGAAAAAGCTTTAGAAATAAAATAATATTACTGCAGACATGCACATCTAATAATATATATCATTAGTAAAATAAACAAGATAGATTGGGTTATTTACTAACATTGCTTGGAAGTGCAAAGCTGTAAAACCACGTGTGCATTTTTGAAAGTGCTGCCAATCATTGCTTATGGATTTTAGCAAGATTTACTATCTTCTAGTGGTTTGTAGGCCGAAACCTCAGACGGGTTGGGTATGAGTTCCCGGCAGTTGAGATGTTGCTGGTCAGAATACTGACAGCGGCATACCGATAGTGAAAATCCTGACAGTGGTAGGTAAGTATACTACCAAGAACCCTAACAACTATCCTAACCCTAACCCTCCCTAAACCTAACCTCCCCGTAGTGCCTAAACCTAACCTCCCCCTTCCCGCACCCTAAACTTAACCCTCCCCCAGGGGAGTTTCTAGAGAGGAGGGGGCCCATGTGCAGTCTCCAACACGGGACCCCTCCTCTCCGCCCGGCGGCCGGCAGCGCACTGAGCTGTGTGCGGCCAGCGCCGGAGATATAGACTCTGGGCACTAGAGTGTGTGCGGTGTGGGGTCCCCCTGGACCCAGGGGCCCGTGTTCCCCGCACACCCTGCATCCATTATAGATATGCCCCTGTGTTTTGTGTTTTGGTTTTGGATCTGGATCTTTCTTCGTGTTTTGGATCTGGATTGGTTTTGCCAAAACCACCCTTCCGTGTTTTGGGTTCTGGGTTTGTGTTTAGGATCTGTATTTTTTGAAAAACAGCATAAAAACAGCTAAAATCACAGAAGTTGTGGGTTTTTCTGCTCCTATGCTATTATTAACCTCAATATCCTTAATTTCCACTCATTTCCAGTCTATTCTGAACACCTCACACCTCACAAATATAGTTTTTATGTCCAAAAGGTTGCACCGAGGTAGCTGGATGACTATGCTAAGTGACACGAGTGGGCGGCACAAACACGTGGCCCATCTAGGAGTGACACTGCAGTGGCAGACAGGATGGCAGTTTGAAAAACTAGGCCCCAAACAGTACATAATGCAAAGAAAAACAAGAGGTGCCAGATGGAATTGTCCGTGGGCACTCCCACCCACATTTATGTTGTATAAACAGGACATGCACACTTTAACAAACCAATCATTTCAGCGCCAGGGTCTGCCACACGACTGTGGCTGAAATGATTGGTTCGTTTGGGCCCCCACAAAACAAGCTGGCAATTAATCTGTCCCTGCACAAACTGGCTCTACGGAGGCAAGATGTCGTCCTCATCCTCTTCATCCACCGATTCCTCACCCTCTTCAGTGTTGTGTACATCCTCATCCTCACAGAGTATTCATTCGTCCTTGCTGGAATCCACAACCACTGGTCCCTCTGTACGATCTGGAAGAGTTGATAATTCATTTTTATGAACATCATCTTCTCCACATTTTGTGGAAGCAACCTCCTATGCCTTTCGCTGACAAGGTAACCGGCTGCACTAAACACTCTTTCGGAGTACACACTGGAGGGGGGCAACTCAGGTAAAATAGAGCCAGTTTGTACAGGGGCCTCCAAATTGCCTCTTTTCCTGCCAGTACAGGTACGGACTGTCTGATATGCCTACTTGGATGATGTCACCGATGTAATCCTTTAAAAGACAGACGCACGCTTGTCGCTGCTCCTTTGAGGATGCAGGTGCGGCTACAGCCCACACAATTCACAAAGACAGAAAAAAAAGAAGAATTTTTTATTTTTTGTGGAGCACACTTTGAGGGTTACACCACCCTTTAACAGACAGACGCACGCTTGTTGCTGCTGCTTTGAGGGTGCAGGTGCGGTTACTGTGCATACATTTCACACACAAACACAAAAAAAAAGATTATTTTATTTTGGTTGGAGCGCACTTTGGGGGTTACACCACCCTTTAACAGACAGACGCACGCTTTTCGCTGCTGCTTTGAGGATGCAGGTGTGGCTACAGCCCACACAATTCACAAAGACAGAAAAAAAATATATATATATTTTTTGTGGAGCGCACTTTGGGGGTTACAGCACCCTTTAATGGACAAGCCAGCTGGCCCTTTACTTATGACACAGGCGCACGCTTGGCCTGCTCCTTTGTTGATGCACTTGCAGCCACAGTGCACACAATTCACAAACACAGAAAATAATTCCTCCACCATTCTGTCAGTGGTGACAGTATCATATGCAGTGACAGTAGACATGTCAGAAATTGTTGGCACGTCCTTCAGTCCGGACCAGATGTCTAAACCGGCCCTTGACTTATGACACAGGCGCACGGTTGGCGTTGCTGCTGTGTTGATGCATGTGCGGCTACAGCGCATACATTTCGCACACAAACACAGAAAAAAAAGAATTGTTTATTTTTTGTGGTGTGCACTTTGGGGGTTACACCACCCTTTAACAGACTTATGGCACAAAGGCGCACGCTTGGCGCTGCTCCTTTGTTGATGCACGTGCAGCCACAGTGCACACAATTCACAAACACAGAAAATATTTTTTTATTTTGTTTGGAGTACACTTTGGGGGTTACAGCACCCTTTAACAGACGAGCCAGCCGGCTCTTTACTTATGACAGACAGACGCACGCTTGGCGCTACTTTGTTGATGCACGTGCGGCTACTGCGCACACAATTCACAAACACAAAAAATGCTCACCCCTAATCATATAATATTCTTATATGATATAGAAATTACATTCAAATAGGTAGAAATACCTCTTTATAGAACATTGATGTTAATGCAGAGATAAATGCCTGACCTGTAAGTAATATCTATATGATTAGTAAGTGCTGATGTCACTGCTTAAAACATATGATGTCATTAGTAAACCTCAGATCTCTGTGTCTCCCATAAATACACCTGGCCTCTAGATAAGGTCACATAAAATTTTTAGGATCTAATGTGATATTATTCACAGTAAAAAGTGGATTATGAGCAGTTAGAATTATCACTGGCACTTATCTACCCCTCGTGCACGCAGATGGCACGCTGATGTGAAAGGGGGCGTAGCTTCATGTATGTGAGGCCACGCCTCCTTATTAGTGCCATTTTGACCAGTCCCGGTCAGTGTTCTGGGAGCTGCTGGGACATCCCAGTCTCTCCCAGCACAGTGTGGTGATGCCACTGTGAGCAGTCACATCACCTATATCACTGGACAGATTATTATAGGATTGTATATGCAGCTATAAGTAGGTGAAAGCAAAACTATGATGTATATCAGGGTGACCTCATACAGATAACCTCTTTTGTTCCGATTGGAAATTTGTATAATGTAAGAAATAATATACACCCTATTCAACATAAAAAGCATAGTTAAAGTCACCTCAGAATCTGATTATCTATGTACAAAAGCAATATTCTTGCAACATTATGCCTTTATATGGTCATGGAACATGAAGTATTTGCCAACTTTCCCGGAATGTCAGCTAAATCTCCTGGACTCCTGGAAAGTAGATTAACCTTCCCAATTAAGTGGGCAAGTCAGAGACTTCATGACATGATACCCTTCAAATTGCATCATTAGTCCTCCCCTTCTGCAAATTGTTGCAATTTGCAGCTGTGGGTTTTGACGGTGATGATATTAAACAATAGTAAAATAATAGGCAAGTATGCTTTTAATTAGAGATGTGCGCCGACCCCATGTTTTGGTTTTGGATCTGTATCTCCTCTTGTTTTGGATCTGGATTGGTTTTGCAAAAGCCGCCCCTTGTGTGTTTTGTTTTGGGTTTTGGATCTGGATTTTTTTCTTAAAAAATCATAAAAACAGCTAAAATCACATAACTTGCGCCTGTGTTTGTTCCTACAGTATTATAACCTCAATAACATTTATTTCCAGTCATTTCCAATCAATTTTGACTACCTCACAATATTGATTTTTTTTCATCTAGTTTAGGGCCAAAAGGTTGCATCCAGCTAGCTGGCTGACTAAGCTAGATGACAACAGTGTCAGTTCAGCTTCCAATACAGATACAGTGTGTTATACAGTGTGGGTTGGCTACACCAATAGTGCACTTACTGTGACAGCAGTGTCGGCAATGCGGGGTGCTGGCGGTGTCCTCAATGCAAGAGTGCCAGTGGTGTCCTCAATGCAGAAGTGCCGGCAGTGTTGGCAGTGTGGCGGTGTTGGCAGAGTGGGGGGTCCTGGCAGTGTCCTGAGTGCATAGTGCAGGCAGTGTCGGCAGAGCGGTGGTGCCAGCGGTGTCCTCAGTGCAGGAGTGCTGACAGTGTTGGCTGTGCGGGGATGCCCTCGGTGTGGGAGTAGCGGCAGTGTGGGGTCGCTGACTGCGTCTTCAATACATGGGGCAGTAGTGCGGGGGTGCTGGCAGTGTCCTTAGTGCAGGGTGCCAGTGTTGTCGGCAAAGTGGGGCTGCCAACGGTGTCCTCAGTGCATGTGTGCTGACAGTGTCGGCAGTGCAAGGGAGCCGGTGGTGTCTTCAGTGTGGGAGTGCCGGCAGGGTGGGATTGCTGGTGGTGTCCTCAGTACGTGGGGAGTGCGGGGGAGTTGGCAGTGTCAGTGCAGGGTGTCGGCAAAGCGAGGGTGCCAGCGGTGTCCTCAGTGCACATGTGCTTACAGTGTTGGCAGTGCAGGGGTGCCGGTGGTCTCCTCATTGTGGGAGTGCCGGCAGTGTCAGCAGTGTCGGGTTGCTGACGGTGTCCTCACATGGGGCAGCGGTGCAGGGGTGCTGGCAGTGTCTTCAGTGCAGGGTGCTTGCAGTATCGGCAGTGTGGGGGTCCTGATGGTGTCGGCAGTGCATGGGTGCCGGTGGTGTCCTCAATGCAGGGTGCCAGCAATGTCGGCAGTGGGGGATGCTGCCAGTGGGGGTCGGCAGTGGGGGCTGCCAGCGGTGTCAGGCAAGAGGGATGGGTGCAATGGCGGACTGGAGCGTGAACGGCCCACAGGGGAACGCAATGATAGAGGCCTACAAAGGGGTGTGGCCAGTCACTGGAGGGGGTGTATCTATCTATCTCTCTATCTATATAAAGCAACTTTTCCTCTAGTGATGCATGGCAGCACCACAAACATAAGGAAAAAAGAGGCGGCACTCCAAGTTGAATAGTGGAAAAAATGTTTAAATGAGCAAAATCATCAGTACAGAATACAAATATAGTCGACATTTTAAGGTCCTAAGACCTTTTCATCAGGACTGTACATATACTATATAGTCCTGATGAAGCAGCTGTATGCAAGCAGCTGAACTACACCTGACATACATTTACACATCACACCGTAGGCCACGCCCTTCCGCAATAGGGGGCATGGCTACAAATCAGTGGGGCAGCCCGGGTATTTCACCGGATCCCCGGCAGCCCAGTCCAAGCCTGGATAGGCGGCATCTTCCTAACTTCCTGTGCCCATAATCAATGGGCTTAACGTTGATTGGCTGAGAGCCGTGAAAGACGTCTCTCTCAGCCAATAAGCGTTAAGCCCGCTCGATGAAAAAACCTTACGATCCTACAGTTGGATCTCAAAATTTTGCCTCGATTAGGGATCCGGGGCAGGCAGGGAGATCCGAGCTGTGTCTTGGATCTCCGAAATTCGAGTGGGTCCGGTTCACGGAGAACCGGACCCGCTCATCTCTACTGTTAACAGGGATGTGCGCCGGACCATTTTGCTGGATTTGGATTTGGCTCTGATTTGTTGTCCGGCTTTGGATTTGGATTTGCCAAACCGCCATGACTGGTTTTGGATTTGGCTTTTTAAAAAATATTTACAAAAAAAGCTAAAATCACATAATTTTGGCTTTTTTTTTGTTCCTAGAGTATTATTAACCTCAATAACATTAATTTCCAGTCATTTACAGTAAACTTAGACCACCTTACAGTTTAAATTATAGTTTTCACCATTATTGGCCAAAGGTTGCAGTGAGCTGACTGGTTACTAAGTGACAGCAGTAGCGCAGCGACACAGACACCACAGTTTAGAGCACATCAATGAAACATTGCCACACAGCATTGCCAGAAATGAAAGGTAGTGCAAGATGGAATTGTCCTTGGGCCCTCCGACCCACCCAGTTGGGTACGGCCAGCAGAGTCACAGTGCTTGTATACACAGAGTGCTAAGGCCCAAGGAGTCACATTGCTTGTATACACAGAGGGCTAAGGCCCAAGGAGTCACAAGGATTGTATACACAGAGGGCTAAGGCTCAAGGAGTCATAGTGCTTGTATACACAGAGGGCTATGGCCCAAGGAGTCACTGTGCTTGTATACACAGAGGGCTATGGCCCAAGGAGTCACAGTGCTTGTATACACAGAGGGCTAAGGACCAAAGAGTCACAGTGCTTGTATACACAGAGGGCTAAGGCCCAAGGAGTCATGGTGCTTGTATACTCAGAGGGCTATGGCCCAAGGAGTCACAGTGCTTGCATACAGCAAACAGTGGGATACAGCACAAAGAAAAGTTTTTTAACATTTGTATTAATTTTTTTTTACTTTTATTAAATATTTTATTACATTTTTACACTGGAGCAGATGGGCATGAGTACAGCGCAGCATACATCAGCATGCTTTGTACACACAGCCACTTGTGAGTCTGGACACAACCACCTTAATCAGCAGAGTAGTGCAGCATACATCAGCAAGCCGTGCAGTGTGCCCCCCTATAAACAGTCACTTAACAGCACAGCCACTTGTGAGTCGGAGTCTGGAGTCGGAGACAGGCTACAGACACTTTAATCAGCAGTGTAGCGCAGCCTACATTAGCGTGCAGTGTGCCCCCTATACACAGTCACTTAACAGCACAGCCACTTGTTGTGAGTCTGGGCACAGGCTACAGCAACTTTAATCAGCAGAGTAGCGCAGCATATAGGGCCAGATTAAGGTCTGTGGGGGCCCCTGGGCAACAAACTTGTGGGGGCCCCTATATACCACCGTTTCTCGTCACCCTAGGATTTTTTTTTCTTTCTATTCACCTTAATGCCCCTCTGGCAATGCCCACTGTAGAAGTGTCCCTTATGCAATGTCCCCAGAAATGGTCCCCCCTATGCAGTGCTCCTTATGCAGTGCCCCCTGTAGTAGTCCTCTGTATGCAGTGCCCCCTGTAATAGTCCTCCCTATGCAGTGCCCCCTGTAGTACTGCCCCTTATGCAGTGCCCCCAGTATTGGTCTTCCCTATGCAGTGCCCCTTATATAATGACCACAATATTGGTCCCCCCTATACAGTGCCCCCAGTAGTTGTCCTCCCTATGCATTGCCCTCAGTAGTAGTTCCCCCTATGCATTGCCCTCAGTAGTAGTTCCCCCCTATGCATTGCGCCCAGTAGTAGTCCACCCCTATACAGTAACCCCAGTAGTAATTTCCCCTATGCAGTGTCCTTTATATGAGGATGAGAACCAAACCCACCCGAATTTCGGGGATCCAGGGCGATCCGAGCAAAGCTCGGATCTCCCTGCCTGCCCTGGATCCCTCTCCCGAGGCAAAACCTCGCGATCTTCTGTCGGATCTCGAGGTTTTGCCTCGAGCAGCCATTTTTGAAAATCCCTTTGCCTTCAATCGGCAAAGCGCTGATTGCCTGACAGAGCCGTCTGTCACGGCTCTCAGCCAATCACCGTTAAGCCCATTGAATGCAGGGAAAAAACAACTAAAAGAAGATGTCGCTGGTTCCCGCGGCTGGCACCTCCCACTGCCGACACACCAGCTGTCGGCACCCCCACTACTGACACCGCCAGCAGCCCCGCGGCTGACACCACTGTCTCCCCCATGCTGCCGACACCGCCGGCACCCTGCATTGAGGACACCCCTACACTGCCGACACAGTCAGCAAACCTGCACTGAGGACACCGCTGGCACCCCCGCTCTGCCGACACCACCGGTACCCTGCACTGAGGACATTGCCCGCACCCCCACACTGCCACTCCATGTACTGAGGACACCCTCAGCAACCCCCACACTGCCGACACAGTCAGCAAACCTGTATTGAGGACACCGCTGGCACCCCTGCTCTGCCGACACAGCCAGCAAACCTACACTGAAGACACCGCTGGCATCCCCGGTCTTCTGACATCGCCGGTACCCTGCACTGAGGACTTCCAGCATTGCAGCACTGCCATTCCATGTACTGAGGACTTCATCAGCAACTTCTCTGCCGACACTGCTGTCACAGTAAGTGCACTATTGGTGCACCCAACACACACACTGTATAACACACTGTATCTGTGTTGGAAATTTGAAGCTGAACTGACACATGTTAGTGCCACCCACTGTGTCGCTTATCTTAGTCAGCCAGCTAGTTGGATGCAACCTTTTGGCCTTAACTAGATGAAAAAAATAATATTGTAAGGTGGTCAAATTGATTGGAAATGACTGGAAATAAATGTTATTGAGGTTAATAATACTGTAGGAACAAAAACAGGCCCATTTTATGTGATTTTAACAGTTTTTATGATATTTTAAGAAAAATCCAGATCCAAAACCAAAACCGAAAAAACAAAACACCAAGGAAAAAAAATCCAAAACCATATTCAGATCCAAAACCAGGAGAGATCCAGATCCGAATCGAAAATTAAAACCAAAACACGAGGGTCGGCGCACATCTCTACTCCCTATGCACAGTCACTTAACAGCACAGCCACTTGTTGTGAGTCTGGAGTCAGACACAGGCTACTACAGTCACGTTAATTAGCAGAGTAGCGCAACATACTGCCCTCTACAGTCACTTAACAGCACAGCCACTAGTCTGGAGTCTGTATACAGCCACCTTATTGCAGAGCAATGCGCAGTGTAAGCGCCAACTAATAAATGGTGCTGAGTCCCGGTCACAGCACCTTATATAGAACCAAGTCTCGTGAGAATCCGATGTCGGGAGGATGGCGTTCGGCCTCGAAGTGGGATCTGGGTCAGGCGGGAACACCTGAGCCGTGGCTCGGGTGGACTCGAATCCCCTATGTTGGGAGCGGTTCGGATTCCATAGGATCCGAACCGCTCATCCCTAGCTTTTAATAATGAAATGTGTGTACACTATTCCCTGCTATGTACACTAGCTGTAATATATATCACACAGTGTAGCAATTTTGTATTGCATTAAGATTAGTGCCAATTACCTCTTTATATTAAACCCAAATATACTGTCGTTTGAAAGTGTCCAGTGGATCATATTCAAATTTCTTTTACAGGCCAAGCCTTCTACCATTTACCAGCATGGATGATACTATGAGAAAGGTGACCCCCCCCCCCACAATATATAAATAGACAGAGTACAAGGTATATAACCTGTAATTGAGCAAACTGTCAGAAAACAGATAAGCCTTAATGACAAAAACCAAAGAAACCAATCTTGCGTAACTTACTGAACAAGGGTGTGATGCCATTAATCATCTAATCTCTAATGAGATTACTCTATGTGAGAGACCAGCCACTTCACATAATGCATTCCTTTTAAAATGAGCACTCAGATGGCCCCAGAAGAGTAAGTTATTATCATTACATATTTTTTTTGTTCTACTACCAGTGGCCACAAGCGGGAATTCTATTTTAAAATACAGCAGATGGCTAAATAGAGTGGGGGTGCGTCTTGTTTCATGTTTTGATGAGGTCAAGCCCCTTACCATCTCCTGAAATCAGAGTCACTCTGCACCCTGAAATCACTAAAGCAGAAAATAGAGCCAAGAATTGTCACTGCACTGGAACACCAGCCAAGGAAACATTGGCAGAAAAAATTCATTTCGATTTCACACATGCATCCATGTCATTTGCAGCCAAATTACTTTTTCCTATATGAAGATGGAAAACGATGGTATTTTAGAGCTAATCAGGTGAAATGTACATTTTCGCATTTAATAATAAAATGATTTTAAAATCCAAAAAAACTAACAAAATAGTATGAACAATATCCCCATGCTTTTATTTACTAGACGCACACAGATTTGCAGTATACTATTGTTAACGCCAATAGCAAAAGTCTTCTGTTTTGCAAAAATCGACGCCATCTTCAGATGGTGTTGGTTCCCTTCCCAGAGCCCCACTCCTTCCTATGGGAAGGAGGTCCAGGGATTGCGAAGAGGGATCCCTCCAACTCCTCCAAATAGCAAAAGTTTTTCTGTTTTGTGTACATATATGGCGTTAATATTGCCACGCAGCTGGTACCATGTACAATATGGGTAAAACCGAGCGCAGGCATTTTTTTATTTTATTTTAGCTGATTCTCACAAGCAAACTCCAAAAACTTTCAGTTTTCAGAGTTTGCTGAATATTAGGCACTAATATTGAATGTGCCCATTACTTTAAACATGCGGAAACTATCAATCCTGCTTGTGTAACAGGCACATTAATGATGATGAATAGGCCCCCAAATGTTTATACATATTTCTCATGAGTTGTTCATCAGTTGTGCTCATTTTTTCTTTTTTACTAAGATAGATATTTATATAATACTTTTCAGTTTTAGGATTCACGTCATTTCTTTATGCCGCGACTTTGGGGTTACCTGGAATAAGTTATGCATTTCAAACTCTTTGGCAAAAGAAGGTAAATGACTTCATTTTGGACTGCTCACAGCATTGTCTTTAAACACAGTAGTCTAATTAAGTGGAAAATGTCTTACAAAGAGATCCAACTGTGTCCAAGAGACCACAAAGCCTTGTGCACACATATAATAGTGGAAATTAGTCATATTTTAAGCGAGGAAAGATACTAAGTGATCTGTTAAATTGGAAATTCTCCTGCTGCTAGGGAGGGTATTGAGCATGTGGGAATTTATAGCCGTACTCTGATGTAGCAAAGGCATTTGGATTGAGAACTGTTCCATTTACATGGACTCTGTGACAATAAATCCTGGCCATGGAATGGCATTTTCACAATTGGTTATAATGGTCTGGGCACCATGTGTTCTTGTTCTTGAGCTAATTTCTGCTAAGATACCAATATAGAATGCATCTCTTTGCCAAGACCACCAGCATGGGCTGGGTGATGGGATGGCAGAACTACTTGTATTTCTTAATTTGTTTACCATAGTTGATTATTGTAGTGGCTATGGTGTAGAAACTCTATAGAGAAACCTATGCGGTACACTGAATGCCATACCTCCCAACAAAAACCGGGCATGTGTACACAAAAACGGGGCATGTCATCGGGAGGGTCATGGCCTTGTGGAACCTCCTCCCTGTTTTTGTCACTCTAGGTGTGTGTCGAATCCTCCCCGAGCAGCTGGGCTGCCTCCAGCTCTCCTTCCTGCACTGTTTAGATGCTGTGCTCATGTGCAAGACATCTATTCAGATACATTCTCTGATTGCGAGATCAAGTGCTTCCCCAACCTTTCCCCCGACCACGGAACACTGCGGCCTGCTGGATGGACATGGGCACAGTGGCTGAAAAGTGGGAGCGTCCTGCTGAAATTAGGACGGTTGGAAGGTATGGACTTCAGAGCTTCAATTCAGTGTCAATATTGAACCATCTCATCTTACAATGTTGGGAGATTTCAGTGAGCTGACAATTTGTGTTATTAGGCCAATGAGTCAGTTTTTGGGTAATCAAATGACATACAGATGTGTCCTCATTCGTCTTTGCTGCAGTTGCGCCAAACAGCCCCTCTAGACACACCTGGTCTCGTGAGACTATGCTAGCACCGGGTGTCTTTTTTGCATCCTTTTTATTGCCGAAAATGCATATAAGCCGCAATGTGATGAGACTAGTACGCACCAGGTGACTAATTTATTTAATATGCAATACTTGTATATCTGTGTGCGACTGAATTTCTCAATTAGCAGCGAAGTGCTATGAGGCAGCGCGTGTAACATATCAAATGAATATTCATAATCTCCTGATGCGTCCTAGTCACATCACATTGGTGTATGCAGTCCTTGTCCCTCCCTCCAGCCCCAGGGACTGCCAGCAGCCCCCTATACAGTAAGAAGAGAGAGGGGAACCCACTGGGAGCCGCGGATACCACTGGAGACCAGGTAAGTGAAGTTTTTTTTTAATTACACGGCGCCCGGTTTTCAGAACTGAAAATCCTGCGACCAGTATTTTTGGAATTGAATACCGCGGGTATTGGGAGTGTGCATACCCACGGTATATCTAAATTGGGCGCGAGGGGCGCAAGCTTTTACCTCCCTAAACCTCACGCCCAATTGTATATGCCCCTAAATGTTTTAAACCATTGATAAGTGTTTTTCTTTTTGGCACATAACAATTTGTTTTGTATGAATTAGTAAAAACAAATCTACCTCCACGTTCCCAGAATTGGCTTTGTTTACGTCTGTGCAATAAATTAATTAATCCAATTAGTTAGACATAATTATCTCATATTTAATGTCTTTGTGATTAAGTGTTTTGGTCACAGTGATTCCTAAGATCTTATTTATCATGTAATTACCAGTAATGTGCACATGTTCTGAACTTTACACTTTTTGTTTGAAATAATTAAAATTTTTAGATGGCATGAGTCGCTGAACTCATTATCCAAATTGTACTAAGTTTTATCACAGCTATTTGTTCTAAAGCACCTTCATTTTGCTGTTCAAGGCATATTGCCCTTCTGTCTCCACATAGAGGGCATATTGCTGTAAGACACATACCTTGCTCAATAACAGCCCGTTCTATTACATGTCACACTAATCACGCCATTCCCATCTCTAAGGGATGCAGTTAGGAAGCCGATGGTCGAAATGCCGACCGCCGGCTTCCTGACTGTCTAATCCCGGCAGGGGTCTAATGATAGGCGTCGAAATCCCGATGCCTATCATTATCCCTACACCGGGAGCCCGACGCCCAGCATACCGAACGAAGGTAAGCAGGGCAGCAGGCGCGGACAGCCGCGGGGGGGGGGGTTAGGTTAGGGGCTCCCAGGGGGGATGCCGAGGGTCTGTATACCGGCTACGAAATCCCGACAGGTTGGGATCGCGACACCAGTATTCTGACCGCCGGCATCCTGAAGGTAAGTATCGGGGTGTTAGTGGGAGGTTAGGGTTAGGTAGCGGGGTAAGGGTTAGGCATTAGGGGGAGGGTTACAGTTAGGCACCATGGAGGGAGTTCTAGGATTAAGGTGCGGGGAGGGGGAGGACAGGTTTAGGTACTAGGTGGGATGTTAGATTTAGGTATCGGGGAGGGGGTCTTTAGGTTGCAGGAAGAGGGAGGTTAAGCTTAGACACTAGGAGAGGAAGGTTAGGGTTAGGCACCGTGGAGGGAGGGTTAGGGTAGGGGTTAGGTTAGGGGTTGGGAAAATACATACATGCGTTCCTATGGGTGTCGGAATTCTGGCTGTTGGGATGGCGCTGTCGGTATTCTGACCAGCGGCATCCCGACAGTCGGGATTTCATACCCAACCCGGAGGGACAGTAGGTACTGTAATGCTGTTGTTAAATGTGTTGATGTCAGGGGCGTATCTATAATGGGTGCAGGAAGTGTGTTGCACATGGGTCCATGGGGGATCGCACCGCACACCCTGCACCCATATTATCTAATACTCACCTTTCCAAGGTCCCGTGTCGGGTGTCTCAGCCCTGCACAAAATGCTGGAAAATGGCCGTCACGGACATTTTTCCGACGTTTTGCGCAAGCACAGGCCCTCATTCAGAGCCACTCGCTATTTGCGGTCGTTCGTTCTAAAACAAGGGGTGGCTATTCAAATGAACCGTTCGCTAATTGCGGTCTGTTCACGCCTCTAAGTCTGAACGAGCGAGCAAAGCTTGCAGTTGTAATTTTGAAAAATACACCCCCTTGCCGCTCGCACCATACATCATGTCCGCTATTTATTAGATTAATCGAGTACATTGAACAGCGTATGAACTGCTCGCTATTCTTGTGGCTGGTTTTTTCAACCGCTATTTTGCGAGCAGTTCTGAGTAAAAAAAAAACAAGTGATGTGGTCAATGACGCTGCTGTATTATTTATGCACTCCCTTAAAATGCCCGTTTTGACCTTTAAGCACGCCTGCGTTCGAATTCCACACCCCCGTTTTCAAGCACCTTCCCCTGTTACCACCCACATATGCCTCCTTCTGTCACTCAAAATAGCAGGCATTCGCTATATAGCGAACAAACGATTTTCGGCCGCACTGACTGGTTCGTGCATGCGTATTAAAATCCGTACGCATGCGCAGATGTGCGAACATTGGTCAGAACGAACAAGCGGCCGCTTATGAGCGGCTCTGAATCAGGGCCACAGTTAGGAAATCGCAGAGAAAATGGCCCAGAGTCTAGTGCTGCGGTCTGCCATGAAGAGAGGAGGGGGCCCCGTATGAGGAATGCACACGGACCCACTCCTCTCTTAATACGCCCCTGGTTCAAGTATAATTACTCTGTGTTACATTTATGTACTCTGTTGTTACAGGAATATTCTAGAAGAAGATGTGAGATGATGAAGTAATGCTGCAGTTCATGTATATCCCTGTCATGTCTGTATGCTGTTATAAACTAAACCAGTTTATTTTATAAATAGGTTTACCACATAGAGTTTCCCAGTGTGTGCCTACTGACAGTATACAAGAAAGGTGAGATTTAATCTGATAAATAGCACACCTCTGCTAACAGTTTGAACAATGATTGGTTTGCAGGATCCAGGCCACAGTTTCACTACATTTAACAATTGCTTTACTGAAGAGCCTTGATAATGTTTTCCTTAGAATACTGCTCTACTTATAGACATACCATTTATCATTTTCCGAACTTCGCCCAAACTTTACTACAGGGGAGGAATGAAGAGGGGAAGATGATATTAGTGGGAAGTTGATCAGTGAAAGCATCAGATTGGGTAACATGGAGGATGTGTACACATGTGTGGGTGGGTATCTACCTATGTGTCAAGTTATAGTTATGCACTGTTTGAAACATATCATTGAATGTATGACAGTGACCTCCACCCAATCAGATGCCTTGTTTCATTCATTGTTTAAAAGCTTTGGATAAGGCAGCCACTTAGTGGTAACAACAGGTACAAGAGGTATTTATATTGGATCACCTTGTTAATTATATTTCATTGCTCTTTAGCCAACTTATCCATTGACAGTCCATATATAGCCATCGTGTGCAGTATTTACGTCAGAGTTGCCTACCTTTGCAAATCTCTTCCCGGGAGAAGCCCGGGTAAGAGAAGCAGGAGGGGGGTGATGGGGGCGGGGCCTGCTGATTCGTGTCATTAAGCCCCACCCCCTTGTGGTTAAATTGCCGCAATAGGCTAGAATTTGCATAGGGGGCGGGGCCAAATGACATGATTCATGTAGAATCATGTTTGTAGAACCCGCGATCACCGTGGGTATTCTCCTCATTCTGTCCACTTCACTAGGAAGTGGACAGAATGCGGGAGAAGTGCCTACCCTTCCGGGGGTGCGGGGGGTTACCCGAAAAATTGGGAGCCTCCCGCGAAAACCGGGAAGGTAGGCATGTATGACTTTCGTAAGTTATACAAATGTTCAATCCATATAACTGATGTACGTTCTTGCACATGAAACCAAACCTACAATACTGTATGGCTGTCACTAGCAGCCTGAGTTTATGGGGAAGGGGCCAGGACAAGATCCATATTGTTCCTGACAACCTGAATGTTGTACTCAGCATTCCAAGTAACAGTTGTCTGTAAAGTCACAAAAATGACATCAACAGTGATTTCCCCCTAGTGTAGTATAATCTTAAGGGGCCTATCCATTAGACGACTTTTTAAATGATCCAACCAAAACCAGGAGGTTTTGGACGCATCGTTCAGAAAGTCGTCTAATGGATAGCCGGCAAGGACCAGCGAAGCGCGTGCATGCTGGGTCCTTGCCGACCCTGACTATCTACCAAACATGCTGGTCAACCTCACGATGCTCGTCAGGTTCCACATGTTAGCAGATAGGGAGGTCGGTCTGCACTGAATGACGTTCAGTGAACGCCGTTCAGTGTGGGCACTGCACCCGGCAACCTGAAGTACTTAATGCTAAATGTTCAGTTTTTCAGGTCGCGTAATGGATAGGCCCCTTTAGAATGCAATGTTGTGAGACTGTAGAAAGACTAACTGGTAAAAACTTAAATAAATAAAAAAATCTTTCTTTCTATGTCCTATAGCCTTGTAAAAAAAAACATTTTATAATGTGTATATGTTGCTATCTCTAGGTTTGTTACAGAGAAAAAAACCTAATTATTTGCTTACCAACTTTTTAGAATTGCTCTGACTGGGTAAAAGTAGTTTACGGGAGATCTAGGAAAAGTGTATTTTTTTTTTCTTCTAATTTTGACTATTTTTCTCTGTGATATGCACTTAAAATAAAAAAAAAGTTATTTCTATCACTACTAAACAAAAGGAATGAAATAACTCCATTCATGAAGGAGTTAAGCTTTAATTATGCTTTAGGACCATTAAGACAGAACATGATTTTTTTTTATTGTTATGTATTAAACATCTATTCACGGAATCGGTATGAAATACCGCCGGCCGCATGGTTCGATTCCCGGCAGCGCCTGGCCGCCAAAGCAGAGTTCCCGGCAGCGCAAGCACGACAGCACTGGATATTCCGATCGTCGATAGGTAAGTATTGACTAACCTAACCCCCTAACCATAACCCTCCTTAGGGGTGCCTAACCCTAACCTCCCCCCCAAGTGCCTAACCCTAATCCCCCCTCTAAGTGCCTAACCCTAACCCCCCCCTTCCCCGCTGCCTAAACCTAAGTCCCCCGGGGGGGTGCCTAACCCTATGTCCCCCCCGGGGGTGCCTAACCCAAACCCTCCCTCCCCCTAGCCTAATCCTAACCCTCCCGGGGGGGTGCCTAACCCTAAGTGCCAGCGGGGGCCCTAAACCTAACCCTCCCCCCCTGCGGCTGTCCGCTCGCGGCGCCCGGCGTCGGGGAAATGTCAGGTGTCTACATCTAGACGCCCGGCATTTCACCCTCGCCAGGATATGAAGGTCGGGAAGCCGGCTGCCGGTATTAAGGCAGCCGGCTTCCCGATTGTATACCCTATTCACTATATACTGTATATACAGTATGTTCATGTTATTTTTTAATAATTATGTGTACTCCCAAAAAAAAATAAAAACTGGTGACTTTGCACTATTTTTCTACATAGACTGTGGTGTGCCACTAATTCCTGCTACTGAAGACCGTGGGCCTGATTTCGCAAGGATTATTATTAGCCGATTATTTTGCACTGCGCATGCATATGCATCACAGTGCTCATGCGCTAACCAGACGCTGCGATCGGAGCTGCTATTGCAGAGGCGATGCAGACTCATTGCAGACTGATTGACAGAAGGTTCCATTTGTGGGTGGTGATGAGGGGGTGGTCGGATGAACGCAGGTGTGCCAGTGCGTTTCAGCGGCATTGCATGGGCGTGCACATACTAGCCACTGTGATAACATATGCTGCCTGAGGCCTCATAGCGTGCGCTGAAGTAAGCAATTCCTGAGTGAGGTCTGACCTGCCTATAACTGTGCATATGGGTCCGATGTTACTCAATGTTACTGATTATGTTGCCAAAGTATATGGATGTGAGTAAGGGGAAGTGATCGCAATATCACAGCAGTTATTAGCAACTTTGTTAAATGTTTATGGAAGTCAAACACAAAGATTCCTAAAATCATTTTAGAGATACCAGAGTGAGTGCCACCCCAGTGTGCAACCTTATATGATTTACAGCTCAGACTAATAAATGACAGTCTACAAGTACCCCAAATACATCAAACATCTGTTCCCTGACAGAGAGAATGGTACAGGATCTGTCCAACTACTACACTTCTCACATTTCACAGAGAATCATCCAGTAATCACACAGACAGAGGTGACACATAATCTTGGAATGCGCTGATAATCTGATGGCTTTCCCTATAATACTTTTGATATGTTTGTATAGTATATCATAGCATTTGTCATTATGGAACTGAATACTAGCACAGAATGCTGTGAATGACTCTCTCTTGCTGGACTCAGACTAGCAGTAATCCTCTCATTTACAGTGAACGATGGACCACCAGACAACTAATCCTGAAAGTCGAAGAAATAAAAGACGTCAGCTGCTGTAGAACAGTCAGGAACACTCATCGGGATCTGTAGACGATAATAAAAGTGAGGCTCAGGAATGTGGAATACTGTAGTTTTGTTTTCCTTTATTTACTGCTAATATGTGAAAAATGTAAGAGGTCTTAACTGATACATTGGATACTCTATAGATTGTTTTTCTATAGAACAGAGAGATTAAGGGGTCTATTTACTAAGCAGTGTTAGGAGACAGAGTGAAAAGTGATAAGAAAGTGATAAGGTGCCAGCCAATCAGCTCCCAACTGTTATTTTTCAAACACAGCCTGTGAGATGACAGTTGGGAGCTGTTTGGCTGGTACTTTGTCTCATTTCACTCTGTCTCCTAGTCCTAACACTGCTTAGTAAATAGACCCCATAGTCCGCTATAGCAAAATATTCATCCACAGACTGATCTGTTGCATTTGGAAGGTGCGATCACCCCACCTTTCTTTCTCCCTACTGGGACAAATTAGAAGAGGCTGCAATGCGTTGTGTTTCTTTGCTTGGTCTGGATCAGCAGTGGGATAATGGAGGACAAGTTGACCTTGATGGATTTTACTCTTTTTCAAACCTTAACAACTACATAGCAATTGAAACAAACATCTTTGTTCTTCTGTCAAATATTCTTCTTTAAAACAAAGTCCAAACTGTCGGGGCTTAGCAGTCTAGGTCATGTACTTTTATGGACTTCCAAAGAAATAATAAAAAAAATAGATTTCATGTTAGTAGTTTGGTTATAAAAATGTACAAATATAAGTTTTAGAGGTATCTTTACCAATGTTATTTGAAAGAAAGCATCTGATATCTGCTGCCGTCCGTCCATTTCAGACCACCAAAGCAGCCCCCATGGGATTCTATGGGGGCTGCTTAACTGGTAAATTCTCCAAGCTCCAGAATGCAAAGCATCTAAAAACTTTGCCCCAGCGTTAGATGTTGTAGCCTATGACTACATTACGCAAAGTTACTGGGGAAGGGATCCGCTTAAACATGTGCGGTCAGCAGTAGCGCACGTAAAGTAACTACATTAGCCATCACTTTACTTTTACACATCACAGGATTGGGCCGCTATAAGCGTGATACTAAATTATATTTTTATAGTTTTTAATAAATAAGGTGCTTAGTATTTGGTGATACTATTATTTATGTGGCAGTGCCCCAGTATTTGCGGTGAAAGCTGTAGATTTAAAGAGTGGAGAGAAGAACAAAAAATTAACAAGCTTATAAAATGTGTGAATTTATAGGTAAAGCCAATGAGAGGTTCCTGATCATTCCTATGGGCTCTAATCAATTCTTAAAAGTTATACAGTAAATGTGGAGAACTAACATGCTGTATGGGTATGGTTAAGGGTTTGCGAAACTTGAAATGAATAAGATCATTGTGTCTGATTTTTCTACATCTTAATTTGATGTAACAGAGATAAACTTTTAATGTTACCAGCCACAGTGTACAGTGTGTACTTGATATTCTATCTTATGCATTACTGTCTAGATAATGCAGTAACTACCAAAAGTCTCTGGGGAAGATAAACCTTAGAGATAAAGTGGACGGAGATAATGTACCAACCAATCCGCTCCTGTCATTTTTCAGGCTGTGCTTGAAAATTGACAGAAGCTGATTGGTTGGTACTTTATGTCCTTTTTATCTCTCTCAAAGGTTTGATACATCTCTCCTTCTCTCAATATCTATAAACTCTGAGGAGAATGTATCATACCTTCCAAAGAGGAAGCAGAGGTAATTCCCATAGCAACCAATCAGATTCTAGCTTTCATTTATCTAGTAGATTCTATAAAATGATTGCTAGAATCTGATTGTTTGATATGGGCAATACCTCCACTTGTCCTCTATGGAAAGTATGATAATTCTCCTCCTGAGTGAGAGACAGCGATAATCTTTATAGTGAAATGACCACTTGAGAAAGATATTAACACCCTGTTGACAGATTTTTTTTGTAATTGCCTTATACAGTATTTTAGCATACATAAAAATGATGCTATATATCTAATAATATAATGAATATGGATAGATTTTAAAAAGTGCTCTAAGTGTGGCATGGGGTTCAGAGACTACAGGTCTTTAAATATGAGTTTAAACCGCAGTTGAATCAAAGAATGAAGACACAGCTTAAAGACAAAGGTCAATAAATATTCAGTGCCTGGCCAGACAGAAAAAGGAAAATGAACATTGGGAATAATTCAGAGATGTACGTAATCCCGATGTTGAGGCACATCTCACATGTGCAGATCTGGTGCTGCAATGTCGCAATTGGTGGTGGTGATGGGGCAGCGACACAGAGCATTCCAGAAAACTGGCATGTTGGGCCCATTTTCTCGGCTTGCTAAAGCCAGTGGCTGCGGATGCAGCTACACTTGCCCCGGCAGTGTGATTTTCTCAGACATCCTGAGAAACCAGAGGGTTACTCAGATGACCGATGGTCATGCATTTGATTCAATGGCTGTGTCTTTGAACTTCACTGAACTCACTGACACATTTTAAAACATCCACAGGAGGAGCTAATTATATCACTTGTGATTCTGAGAGGAAACCTGGAAAACATGCACTGTTTGGGGTCCTAAGGACTGTTTGAGAACCTGTGCTATACTTGCCTACTCTCCCAGAATGGCTAGGATAATCGGGTGGCACCTTGAAAAGTGGACAAGCCTACACCCGGACCCACCTCATGCACTCACACACACACACAAAACTGCAGCCGGGGGCCGAGGACGTAATTCTCGCTGAATTGCGTCATCATGGCTCCACCCCCTGCTTCACAATGCATGTAATATTGTGTAGTGAGAGGTGCCACTATGACGCGATCTCGCCACCAGCTCTGTCCCACAATACCACGTCAAGTCCCCGCCACGCCCCCTTATGCCGAGCCACGGAGGGGGCAGCCAGAATATCGGCAAGTATGCAGTATCTGCTTTAGTATAAACAACGAGGAGGGTCCCATGTGTGCTCTCCCTCTCCCCCTGTTACCAGCGCAAGGAGAGGATGGAGTGAGTTGCTGGTGGACGTTCACCACCACAGATTGCTAGTTAAGAGAAGGGGAGTTGATGGCTAAAAAATAATTTTTCAATCGACATACCTCTGAAATACTCAGTTGATTAATTGATTCTTTATTAATAGGCGGCTAAATAACATATTATATGAGTATAAAATCTGCTAGGCTGCATAAAAGACAGTAAAAAGAAAAATTCCACAACAACAAGCAATATTATTATATCTAAAAATCTAGTTCTGTTTGTCTATCAAGTGTGAGATAACATAAAGAAAAGTATGTTAACTATTACTTTTTTCGATTAACCCATACATTATTTTTAAATGTGTTGTGTAAAATTAATTTATAGATGACATCTGGTAATTACTATATTGTATATTTTGCTTCTAGACTTTATGAAAATACAGCAATACCTTCTTTTAGCCACCAGGGACACAACTAATGTCTATAGCAGTGGTTCCCAAACTTTTTTGAATCACGGCACCCTAGAGTATCAGCATTGTTTTCACAGCACCCCTAAGCCAAAAGTTTATTATTGAGAGATTCAGAAAAAAATGTAGTAAAGTAGTAAAGTGAAGTAAACTGTCATCCTTAGGTTCAGTTATGTGGTGGTGACAGGTTTGCACTTCTGTTTGTCCACATATTTACATTACATTGACCATAAATAATTTGATTTGGTGCTGAACCACCAACCTGAGGCACCCCTGCAAGTGTCCCGAGGCACCCCAGGGCGCCACAGCGCACAGTTTGGGAACCACTGGTCTATAGAATGCATTCAGTCGGCGACTTAACACGTGAAAATGTGTTGCCTGCATAAAAATGGACTTTGATAATATCTTGGTAACTTTTAAATATTTAATCATGCAGAAATGTTATGTACCCTAGTTTTAACCAGTGGTGAGAGTTCTACATCATAAATGAATTCTTTTTGTAAGCAGCATGGGATGGAAAAATGATTTCCATTATAGAAACATTCTTAATGGTCACCCATTGGTCTGTGGGAAAAATTATGTGAGAGCTGGAGTTATAGCGGTAATTTTTTTAAACTTTCCAGGGCCAAGACATTAAAACTACTATACATCTTCCTTATAATGATCAACAATCTGAAATGAAAATTTCTATATGTTGGTAGGTATTACAGTCTACATGTCATATCGTATATAGCATAAGAAGATTGATGCTTGTTAACGTATAAAGCACAGCCTAACAGAGACAGAATGATATTCTGCATATAACAAGGTTGCCACACCATTATATATTTTCTTGCATGAAATGACAGGTAAGCCTCATTGCACTGCAAAATATCTGTAATCAGGGACCTTGAAGGCAAGTATTAAACAGCGAGAAACCTAAAAGCCACTTTAAATGTGAACTTAACATTTGCATCGAGGGCAAAACTGTGCTTTAGTTAAATATTTATTAGAAATGAAATTACTGTCTACAAGAAAAGATTTCTGTTCCACATTTAACATGCTAATCCTTGTGAGAAAATTCCTAACTTGCAGGCTTACATTATTTTTAGTGTGACATAGGAAATGCGTTTGAGGTTTTCATGCATAAACATCTTTAATTGGGTTATATGATAACATTAACCAAAGCCTGTACGGAGTGTGTCTAAACTGCATGTGCAGCCCTACTGCAGTCACAGTTGTAAAAACTGCAACCAAAGGAGTCAAATGGTGAAATAACAGCAAAGTGGGGAAGAGGTGAACTTGCTGGGAAAAGGAACATCTATCACCCAGAGCTATTATTGGCTGACAGAACTCAGTTCTACGTCCTGCGGTGAGATCCGACAGCCAATCAGAGTTCAGTACACAATGAAAATAGAGCTCTATCAGTGGCTGAAAGAAGATCTATCTTTTGGCATCCTAACATCCTTCACCTCTTCCCCCTCCAAGAAGCAATTGATTAATATCTGACCACAATGTGATGGATGGAGTCAAGGGCATTGGGGGTCACTGACAACATCCAACACATTGTTTTCATTACTGTATGTACTGTACACTAGCTAGTTCCACACTCTTTTCCTGATCTTCTTGACTGATCACATAGAAGTGTCTCTCTGTCGCTTATACTAGCATCTATTCTGTGTCAGACACAACACTAAAGTGAATAAGTAATCTACCTCGTATTATAACCTCCCACTATGTTATACACCTTTTACACCAGAGCAAAAACCTGGGTTATTGCTGGGTCTACCCGGGTCGCAGCTCAGTGTAAACGGGTCCCTGAAAAATAACCCGGGTCAAGTGACCCAGCAATTCAACCCAGGTAGCTGCCAGGGTTGGACCCAGGATGAACCCGGGTAATGGTGCAGTGTAAACAGTGCAACCTGGATTATCCGACCTGGGTCATGCCTAAAATGAGCTGATTGGTGGTTGTGGAGCAGTAACCTCCCACTTTTTATGATGTTACAGGTCTAGCAGAGCAGACCTAGGTTCAGTGTGAACTGGGCTGACCTGGGAGTAGCCCAGATTGAAGGTGCATTGTAAATGGGGTCTGACCTGGGTTGGAACCATGTCCAAAAACCCAGGTCGGAGCCGGGTTTTTGGTGGAAAAGAGGTATTAGTCTAGCACTCACTAAATGACTGGCAGACACAGCCTCTTTTCCCCCTTGTACTGTACATAGGTTGGGAGAACTGTTCACACCTGTCAGAACCTAGAGCCAACAGCCCCCCATCCCCACAGCTCACATCCCCAGCAGACTCACTACCCACAACATCCTCTGCTCTCTCCTTTGGGTGTGGTATGTTAGATCGACAGTTCTGATGTCAACATGCATATGGTCGATATGAGAATGTTGACAAGGTCAAAAATATTGACATGCAAGTTTGCAACATGTCACAATGATTAGCATGTCAACATTGATCATGTCGACATTCATTTCCACATGGATGACATGTCAACATGAAAGTATGTCAGCCTAATGTTCTCGATAGCCCAACGGTCACTCACCTAGTCCTGACGGCAATGGCAGCTCCGGCCTCATGTCACATGACCAGCAGTTTCGGTGCAGACATCCGATTAGCAGCATTACCAGTGAGTATTTCCCTCACTTTAATCTCTACACCAAACTCTCCCCCCTAGTGCCTAACCCTATCCTCCCCTGCAGCCTAACCCTAACCTCCATAGTGCCTATTCCCGACTCTCATGACTGCACCTAACCCTAACCATCAGCATTCAGCATTCATTCACCAATGATAAATATAACAAAAATCTAATTTTAGCATATTTTGCATACACTTAGTGACATAATTGTGCCAAAAAACACTACTGATTATCAGTGGTGCACTCATCCTCCTGTGCAGAATACTCTCATTAGTGCTCTACATTCTGCAATGCCATACAAATAGGAGCACGGCCAACAATAACTATGTCATTTACTATTTATTACCAGTTATTTATATAGCGCACACATATTCCTCAGCGATTTACAGAGAATATTTGTCCATTTACATCAGTCCCTGCCCCAGTGGAGCTTACAATCTATACTTCCTACCACCTGCTCACACACTTACACACTAGGGATAATTTTGTTGGGACCCAATTAACCTACTGGTATATTTTTGGAGTGTGTGAGGAAACCGGAGTACCCGGAGGAAACCTACGCAAGCACAGGGAGAATATACAAACTCCACACAGTTAGGGCCGTAGTGGGAATCGAACCCACAACCTCAGTGCTGTGAGGCAGTAATGCTAACCATTACACCATCTGTGCTGCCCTATGTCATGCAGTCATCATGGAATTTGCAGGATTTAAATCCCAAGAAAATATAAGCAGCGCTATAGTGGTGTAAATTAATCACAAATACAAATGGGTATAATACCTTATTTAAAAAAAAATATATAATATATTTTATTAATCAACCAATAATCATAAGCATCCTGTATGAAAACTTATTTGCAAACATACAGTATACATACAAATTACATCAACCAATATGTATAGCAATCTGTGTGCGAAGCCGAATATATAAACAAAATATATTCATAGTTAGCTCAATGATTTGTTAAGTTCAGTCCAGAGCAACGTGAGAAAATATCCAGAAAGCAGTCTGTGCTAGTAAATATGTAAGCAAAATGATTGATGGAGCCGGCTTGCGACCTGCCATGTGCTCCAATACAGTCACTTACTGCCGGTATCCAACCACTGTGGTGTAATAAAGGGGCAAACGGAGCTGGCTTGCGACCAGCCAGATGACGCTCCTATGCAGGCGTATCCCCTGATACTTCCAGTATACACTCTCGCTGGTCTCCAGGTATTGAGCTGTGAAGTAATGAGGGGGCCAGCGGAGCATCTTAAGAATGGCATTAAGTCATACATGCATACCCTCCCGGTTTTCGCGGGAGGCTCCCGATTTTTCGGGTAACCCCCCGCACCCCCGGAAGTGTAGGCATTTCTCCCGCATTCTGCCCACTGAAGTGGGCAGAATTAGGAGAATACCCGCGGCAATCGCGGGTCTCCGTGAAGGGGGCGGGGCTTAAGCTGTGATTCTGCATGAATCACAGCATTTGGCCCCGCCCCCTATGTTAATTGTGCCCAATCGCGACAATTTTACAGCGAGGGGGCGGGGCTTAATGACGCAAATCGTCAAGCCCCGCCTCCGTCGGCCCCCTGCTGCATCTCTTACCCGGGCTTCTCCCGGGAAGAGAATGTTAAAGGTAGGCAACCCTGCATTAAGTGATCACATGCCAAGACATAGCGGGCATGCTAATGCCTTGCCGTGCGTTCGCCTGCCTTGCTGGGCGTGCGCTGGATTTGCTTACGCAGGGAGCGGGCCAACGCATCTAGCGAGCGGGTCTAAATGAGCTCCTCAAATCCATGTGACCTCCAGCTTGAACAGATGACATCACTGAGACACAAAGTCCTAGTTGCTGGCGAAATGATATACGTAATCATTATAACATTGGCTCAGAAAAGTAGGTCGCTGCATCCACAGTACACCTAAGAGTACCTCAGTTATGTCACCACTTACTGGGGATTGGAAGGTCTGCATTCTCATAAGCATTTGTTCATCCCACGAAAAGGGGATGGTCCACTTTAAATGCATAAGTAACAGATTTAATGATTTATTACTGTACGAATGTTAATTACATTTGTGATCAGGAACTGACCATGTGGTGCTTCAGGCTACAGGCTCCGCCTAAAAACAAAAGGTTTAGAGTGTTACAAGAAAGAAAGAGCAAAGGTAGCACCTAAAGAGACTGAAAATAGGTATAATTACAGCTATATTACAAGGTACCTTTACACAGCATCTATTGGAAAAGACCATGGTGCCTGTCACTCTTACAAAGTGGAGGCAGAGGTGTAGCATAATGCTATGGTGCCCGAGGCACGACCATGTTACGCCCACCCACCCCCTCAAGTGTTCCTAGGGAAAGGGCTTGGCCAACATGTGGGGAACATTGAAGGGAAAAAAATGTCGAGCATGTGCTTGCACAGTACTTTACACTATATATATATAAAAGTATTGTATATACGTACTTCATGATGTGTGGTGTACTAGTTACAGGATGTAGTTATATTGGCAGTGGACGGGATTCCGGCCGTCAATATATCACTGCCAGAATCCCGATGCCGGTAATAATACCGACGCCGATATCCCGAATGAGATCAGGATACCGGCGTCAGCATCCCGAACCGCCGGGTTCCCAGACGTCCAGGATGGGTAAGTATCTTCTTGTTCCCGGGGGAAAGGAGGGGTTAGGTTTAGGCATCCCCGGGGGGAAATCATGATTAGGCACCACACCCGGAAGGATTAGGATTAGGCTTTGGGGTTAGGGTGGGTTAGGGTTAGGCACCACCAAGGGAGGGTTAGGGTTAGGGGGGAGAGGGGAGGGATAGCGTACTTACCTTCCCTCATAGGCATTTTCCCCAGTTGGGCTTCCGGGGTCGGGATTTGAACCGGCGGCTCTTCAGTTGCCAGTATTTCATACTCAACCAATTACAGAGAGAGAGAGAGAGCACAACAGCAGGAGTGTTTTTAGATATCGACCATGTGAGTCCATGTCAGAGCTAATTACTGTCCTGAGATTACTCACTTATTCCAGCAGTTAATGTTATCTGGTTTTATCACTAGACTTACCCATCACCAAATAAACCACCCACCCACGGTAGTACCACTCATCTTTCCATACAGTATCTCATACACACTAATATTTACAGATGCCATCCCACTAAAATACCCCTCACTCGTCATCACACATTCCTGACACCAGGGGGTAAATCTACTAAAGTGAGAGCTTTTAGGAGCGAGTTTTAGAAGAGTTGTTGCCCATAGCAACCAATCAGATTCTAGCTATTATCTTCTTGAAGGTGCTAGTTAAATGATAAGTAGAATCTGATTGGTTGCTATGGGCAACATCTCAACTTCTAAAAACTCTCACTTTACTAAATTTACACCTATATATTACTCAAATACCCTGCTCTCATCAGTAATCCGTGGTACTATACTGCACACCCTGAATATACTGTATATAATGGGTTGTGCTACTTGTTGAGACTATTATTGCAGACACAAAAAGACAAATTACAAGTGCACCACTCCAAATTACTAATTATATATAATACATTTTGCAATAGAATTTTGCAATAAATAGAGGTTTTAGCATAATCATGGCCAAGGTTATGCGCCTACCCATCACTCCACTGTAAACTCTTAGGGTATTCCTAACAGTGGCGTAACTAGGGCAGGGCGAGCAGGGTGTGTGCCCTGGGCGCCGTGGGACCAGCGGCGTGGGGGGGGCGCTGCCGGCCACGGTCTAGCCCGCCCTAGTTAGCCACCAGTGTAGCGCCGACCGCAGTGAGTGCGGTCAGCGCTACACATTTACACAGGACCGGCGCTAGGCTTCCAGCGCCGGTCCTGTGCTGCACAGCTGAGCCTGTTCCCTCCCCCTGAGCGCTTGCCCAATAGCTCTAGGAGGCGGGCTCAAGCTGTGCATAACACACGCATCGCCACCAGCGCTGGCGGCGATGCGTGTGTTAAACAGCAGCCAATGAGAGTCAGACTCTCATTGACTGCTGCAGCACCCACTGCAAGATCTGGGCTTCCGTCCGGCTCCTGCAGTGGGTAATGGGACAGATGTCATGAAATCATGACGTCTCTCCCATAATGCTGAGCGCGCCAACCCGGGAGGACTGGTGGGCGGCGGCGGGGGAGCGGTGTCGCGGTCCGGAGCAGCACCGTGGATTCAGGTAAGTATATTTTTATATATATTTTTTTTAAACCTGTCTGCACTACTGGGGGCACAACGGGGGAGGGGGGTGGCTACTACTGGGGGCACCATTATTGGGAGGACCTCTACTGGGGGGGGTTACTACTGGGGGCACTTAATCGGGAGGGGATCCTCTACTTAGGACTACTACTTGGGGGGGGAACTACCACTGGTGGCATTATAAAAGGGGCCTACTACTAGAGGCACTCACTGGGGGGACCACTACTGGGTGCCTGCATAAGGGGGACCACTACTGGGAAAACTGCATGGGGGGACTACTGCTGGGGGCACTATATAAAGGGCACTGCATAGGGGGGGACTACTACTGGGGGCACTATATAAAGGGCACTGCCTAAGGGGATACCGCTACTGGGCGCACTGCATTGTGGGGACTGCTACTGGGGGCACTGCATGAGGGGGAACACTACATGGGCACTGGATTTGGGGGGGCCACTACTGGGGGTACTGAGTAAGGGGAACTAATTGGGGGCTGTATAAGAGGGACCACTACTGGGGATACTGTATAAGGGGCACTACTATGGGCCTGCATAAGAGGGACCACAACTGCATACTGGGGGTACTGTATAAGGGGTACTACTATGGGCCTGCATAAGAGGGACCACAACTGCATACTGGGGGTACTGTATAAGGGGCACTACTATGGGCCTGCATAAGAGGGACCACAACTGCATACTGGGGGTACTGTATAAGGGGTACTACTGGGGTTAATGTACATATGGATAGGAATGTTCAGCGTGAAAATAAATGGGTGTGTCATGTTCACACGCCCCATTTTTAAGTGACCACGCCCATTTTTGGGGCGTACGTACCATAGGGGGGGGCTCCCTTTTCAAATTTGCCCTGGGCTCCAAATACCCTAGTTACCCTAGTTAGAGAGAGAGAGAGAGAGAGAGAGAGAGAGAGAGAGAGAGAGAGAAAAAACAAGGTCAGCGGCACTCATTGGGATTTCATAATAAAAACGATAGAAACATATTGGTCTTCAACGTTTCGGAATTTAATCCGTCATCAGGAAGAATAAGGAAGCGTGTGGACCAACGCGTTTCATCCAAAATGGACTTTTTCAAAACACCCTTGAAAAAGTCCATTTTGGATGAAATGCATTGGGGCACACTTCCTTATCACCTACATTTGAATTATATGGACTTTTGGGACAATTATTGCTGCTTATATGGAATTTAGCTTGCATGTTCCTGTTTTTAAATTTCAGGACTCTTAGAGTTCCTGACATTGGCCCTCATTCAGAGCCGCTCGTTAACAGCAGTACGCTCGTTGCGTTCCGATGTTGAGAAAGCGCGCATGCGTCGGTGCAACACTGCGCATGTGCGTACGGCATATTGCGAGCTTTTTTTGACTCGTTCGTCAAATTGCGTACAGGAAGTGACATGTCAAATGTGATTGACAGAACAGGGCGTTTTTGGGCGTTGACGGGGTGGAGATGGAAAAACGCAGGCGTGGCGAGGCGTTTTTTGGGCGTACATACATTATCTGATGCGAACGTCAAATGTGTTCGTACCAACTCATACGTCACTGGCTGATCCTCTTTCCGTTCAAACTGCTCGCACAGCTTAGGGTCTGGATTACTCAACCACATTGGCGATGGCCTTCTCCTCCGTCCCGGCCCTCCACGATGTTTCATCGATTAATCACGGCTTGTCTGAAAAACAATTAGTTTTGTATTGAAAACCAGCTTGTAATGTGTTTTGAAATCAGTTTTTTGGGTTAGCACAAAACCGTACGCAGGTGGAAATCATAGCTGCTAATGTCAGGATTACACAATCAATTAGCGTACATTTGTTGGTCTGTTTTTTTTGGTTGATATTTGTTTTTTGTGCTATTGTAACAATAATGTCATCATGTTTGTGTGTATTTTTCCATTTTGCATCCTTATGTAAATTTTAAAGTGTTCCTTAAATTGCCCTTTTTTTTTTGTTTTCGTTTTAATTTTTTGGGAGCTCGTTTTTGCCTTGTGGGCCAGGATTAAATGTAAACCATTTCTCAAATAATGTCAGAATACAATGTCGAACATTTTTTCAAAATTTATTGGAAACTAAAAACATTTTCTGGCACATTTTTGCCCCAAACATTTTTGGCAGTATTATTCCCAATAATTTTTTAATTTGTGCAAACATAAAAGGTATGGAAACTTAAATCTAAAAATTAAAAACAATTCACAAGAAAGGAGAGGGAAGTTTTGGCCAGAAAGGAATATGGGGCAAGCACAGAAGGAGTGTGGGAAAAGTAGCCAGTGCTGTCAACGTTTTTTCCCCCGTTTGGCTGGGGGAGGGTGGGTGCCTGACCGGGTCTGGGATGTCATCGGGCTGGCCTGTCCAGAGGCAGATGTTGTGGCCTCTGGACTAGGCACAGGGCTAGGCACATTTGGAGGATTGGCTGATGTTGTGCCAGAGGTGGAGGATCCTGATGTTCCGGCAGGAAGGGAGGTCGGCTCCACCATGTGCTGGCGAACGAGCTGCTCCAGGGCATTGGCAATGCGGATGTTGGCCCTGGTATTTTCCGCCAGGGCCTGACCAATGGTCACGTTGGCCGCAGCATTTTGCTCCAGGGCCTCAGCCACCCGTACCAGACTGGCGTCCATCCTCTGCAGAATCTCCGTATGGAAATCCGATTTAAAATTTAGTTCTGTGAGGAGGGACACTGCCTGCGAGGGGGATTGCCCTGGACTGGCTTCTGCAGGGTCCTCAGCCGGATGTACTGGTTCCTCCCCTGCAGAGCCAGCAGAAATTCTGCGGCCAAGGCTCCCCTCTGGAGCAGACTCATCCGCCTGTGTCTCTGTTGGAAAAATGAGAAAAGAGTCACATTAGAATCTACATATTGGCACAATAACATTTCAGAGTTGGTGACATCACAATATTTACCTGGGACAACATGAGGAGCCGCAAAGTCTGGCATGTCCGTATCCATGTTGGACACGCCAAACACCTCCACAGCCTGCACACACCCCTGTGCCAGCTCTTCTAAATCATTCAACTCCAATGACACAGGGGTGGGACCCCCACCTGTCCCCCTTGCATGTCTAGCCCTGTCCGCCAGTTTTTGCTTCAGGCGATATTTGAAGTTGCCCCATCTGTGGGTGAAAAAGGAACCATTATTCTATTTTTTGGGGGGGTTTTGGTTTTAGGGGGGTCAAGTTTTTACTTACCGCCGTTTGACATCCCGGGCTAGACGGACATAATCACCCACCCTATTGACAGCACTGGCTACCTCCTCCCACATTCTCCACTTC
Source organism: Taudactylus pleione (assembly GCA_031769625.1). Classification (NCBI taxonomy): domain Eukaryota; kingdom Metazoa; phylum Chordata; class Amphibia; order Anura; family Myobatrachidae; genus Taudactylus; species Taudactylus pleione. Next base: position 3,217,566 of record JAUIMM010000544.1, read on the forward strand.
TGGCTTGCACTCATATTCCTGTCTGTCTGTGGCAGGATGTCCACACACTTCTGAACCAAAACCTCCATCTCCTTTCTTGTGAATTGTGGCTGCCTTTTCTTTTTCCCTGCTTTGGCCGGAATACTGGGCCCAGCAGCCTCTTCCATGTCATCCTCCTCACCTATTTGTTTAAATGTTGAGAAATTTAAGCTTGCAAACTTGCACTATATTATGTTTCAAAATAATCATTGTTTGGAAATGCATGAAATACTTACCGGCAGACTCTTGGCCATTGTTTCCCTGGTCTGTAGCCATTTCTTATCTCCAAACAAGAAATACACCAGAACGTTTTTGTTGGCTCGTGACGTATTTATACATGCGTCCTTATTTTTCGGCTGCATCATTGATTGTGCGTTCCTATGATCCCTCCTTAATTTGTGCGGGAAAATAAACACAATTTATGGCTTGGGGCATTTCGAGTCGAGGTGGCGGTTGTTGGTTGTTGGAGGTTACGTTGGTCGGAGTGGATTGTTGGCGGGATTTGGATTTGGCGTTGTTTGGAGTTGTTTTTGGTTTGTCTTTTTGGAGTTTTTTTTTCCGTTCGCTTTTTTTGGTGTGGTTGTTTTCTTTGTCGTGTTTTTGTTTGGTAAGTTTTTGGCCGTTTTACTTTTGTTCACTTTGTATCTCCTTCTTTTTGTGAATTTTGGCTCGTTAATTTATTCAAAAATCTCCTTTGTTAGGTTTCTTTTGGCTCTGCCCCAACGACCTTTTTATCCGGTGACTTATATATCCTCTATTGGTAAGTTTATTTTTTCACTTGTTTAATAAATGTTCATGTTTTTTTAACGCAACTTTGTTTGACCTTACACTTTTAACCTTTGGTTTTGTGAGTCCGAAATGTATGAACTAATTCGTGCTTTTTTATCTGCGTATTTTTTTACTTGTATTTGCGAACTAATTAGCGCATTTTTATCTGTTTCTTTTTTGACTTGTATTTGCGAACTAATTAGCGCATTTTTATCTGTTTCTTTTTTTACTTGTATTTGCGAACTAATTAGCGCATTTTTATCTGTTTCTTTTTTGACTTGTATTTGCAAACTAATTAGCGCATTTTTATCTGCTTATTTTGTTCCGTGAAATTGGTTGTGTTTTCCCTTTAGCATTTGTTTAATACATTTGGGCCCAAATTGAGGTAGTCTGCGCACTGTCGTTTTGCTCTTTGCCCAAATGTGTGTTTCTCCCCTTTTCTGTTTTGTCTTGCACCCAATTTAGATTCCTAAATGCCCACCCTAAATTGTTGCATTGTTTATTTGTTATTATTATTAGGTTTGGACAATCATGACAATACCCCGGCATGTAAGCATCATTGGATTGTATCATCAAGCTAAGTAATGTTTCAAATATTTTTGCCCAAAAAAGCCTTACATTCAAATCTTGCCATTTCAGATTGATCTTGGTCGGATTGTTCTGGCCATGCTCCCGGAAGCCGACCAACCTCAATCTCGTCCCAGGCATAGGCATCGTAGGCGTGCAAGGCCCCAGATATATCGAACACGTGTCACCCTTTTTGGAATGCCCGATGATGAGGTGTTAAGACGCTACCATCTTCTGCCCAAAATCATCATAGACACTCTCTCATTAATAGAGAGTGATCTTGAGCGGCAAATTGACAGTCCTACAGCAATACCACCACTTACGCAATTTATGGCGGTGTTACATTTCTGTGCCTCAGGATCGTTTCAAACAACGGTGGGAATAGTGGCGGGAATCTCACAATCCTCCTTTTCCCGGATCCTGAGGGCAGTGATGGAGGCCCTTTTCAAGCACCTCCATCATTTTATTCAAATGCCTTTGGATATGGGTGCCCTGAGTGTGGCCAAAGCCAATTTTTACCAAATAGCTGGCTTCCCACACATCATAGGGGTTGTGGATGGTACTCACATACCACTTCAGCCTCCAGCACGGCTGGAGGCCATATTTCACAACCGGAAACACTATCACTCCCTGAATGTAATGGTGGTATGTGATGCCTCCCTCCAGATCCTGTCCCTGAATGCAAAATTACCCGGAAGTACACATGACTCATTCGTCATCCGGCAATCAGGGATATGGCACAAATTAACCAACCTACAAGCTGGTGATGCGTGGCTTCTGGGTAAGTGGAGACCTTTAGTACATAACAATGTTAAGCTTGATACACAGTGATCCTGATGTTGTCACTTCTTTTTCACAGGAGACAGTGGCTACCCTTGCACGCCCTGGCTGCTCACTGCTTATTTGGCTCCCACACCAGGGCCACAATGTAATTTAAATGCCGCACTTACAGCCACCAAGCAAGTGGTGGAGTGCTGTATCGGCCTTTTAAAAGGCCGATTCAGATGCCTCCACCGCTCTGGTGGCGAGCTCATGTATTTGCCGGATATGGTTTCGAAAATTGTGGTCCTGTGTGGGATATTTCACAACATCGCCATAAGGAGTGGTGTCCCAATGCAGCCAGAGGATGCCTTGCCTGAGGATGGCCCCCCCCGAGGTTGGTTGGAGGTCAGTATGTGGGGGGGCCATACGCGATGATGTGGTGGCCAGATATTTTAGGTAATTATTGGCAACAAAAAAGTTTTTAGACACAATGTGGTACGGATTTTTGGAGACCATCTAATTAATTTGTTTTTTGTTTCCCATCTTCTGTTTGATTTCATAATCTTTGGGACTCAAACGATGACTACTTCCTGCTACCCAAAAAAAACCTTCATGGGGACACATTGGATATATATTCTGGAACCAATATTGCAACGCAACATTTGTGGAATCATGTTGGCATGCTCCTTCGTCAACCAGTTCTTGATTTTTCATTTCTTTTTTCATATGGTGTTTGATGGGTTGTATTTTTTGTTGTCACTGTGTGTACTGTTTGTGAGTCAACACTTTGGTTTTTTAGTTATGTTGTGAATAAATGTTTTGAGAGTGTAATTTTGCAAATTTTATTGACCATTACAAGCAAGTGTAACCAGGTTCACCCAAGTTAAAATTTATTAAGGGTTAATTCAGTAATGACCCAATTTGATCTAAATTTAAATATGCTTTCTGGGTCAAAACCAACACCAAAAGGAATTCTGTACAATCAGTAGGCTTTGTAATCTCGGCCTAAGCAGGTTGCCCCCCAAATTGGAACATGTAAAATGTAGTAATATATAAATTGTCACACACAAAAAAAGGCCAAGCAGATTGTTACTGTTAGGTGTTTCATGTGCCTGTTTCCCTAAAAAATACAACACACAATCTTAGTGACATTAAATGCAAATACTTGCTGGAAGAGTCTACTTATGTCAGTGTAAACAATCTAAGATTTGGAGACAAGGAATGAGACAGAATGTTAAGTTTAAATTTTTAATTAATACAACTATTTAAAAAAAAATAAAAAAATTAGGGACGCAGGATCACAGACATATGGTCAAGGACCACCAGCAGCCCGATGACGTAGCCCCGCATCCTTTCGACGCATCCGGCTAGGTCCGCCAAACTACTCTGGTCCTCTGTGGGTTAGAAAAGTGTGGGGCTTAATACATAATTAATGAAACCCAATGAAAAAACAAGCCAAACAAAGGTATCCAAAAATGACAATATTGTGACCAAAAGCACATTTAACCCAAAAAATCCAAGGACCCAAAAATGGACACCCAAAAAATTGCCACAAAAAAAATCAGATTTTGACAGGTGGAATATGTGTATGGGGAAATCAGCAGTAAAATGTAAAGACAAACAGAAATCTACACCAAATTCTGACAAACCAAAAAAAGTAAAAGGCACAGACACAGGATTAGAAACAAACATTTAAAAAAAAAAAGAGAAAAAAAAGGCAAACATACCGTTCAAAATCACGCCCGGTCCAGAAGCAACTCCCTCGTCCTCCTCGGAGGTGCCAACATTCCCCAACGAGGTGGGAGGGGTGATTTGGGATTCAGAGGAGGGGGTAGTTACGAGAGGGGTGGTTGGAGGGGAGGGGGAATTGGGATGGAGGGGAAGGAGCCCCGACACATGTTCCACAGGGTCTGTGCAGGCTGGGGAGGAGGGGGAAATTAGGGAATTTTGGGGTGTGGATGTTTGGCTGGGGGTTGGGGAGAGGGGCCGAGAGCGCCGTCTTTGACGGTGATGACGCCGTAGTCTTCGCTCTCTGCCCCTAAAAGATGGGAAACAAATTGTGGTTATTTTCGACCCTGACCTTGTTAAACGCTAATTTTTGACACCACAAATATGTAAACATGCACATGCAGATATGAGTAGAAAGAATAAATAGGCCATACATGAAAACATGCACATGCAGATATGAGTAGAAAGAATAAATAGGCCATACATGAAAACATGCACATGCAGATATGAGTAGAAAGAATAAATAGGCCATACATGAAAACATGCACATGCAGATATGAGTAGAAAGAATAAATAGGCCATACATGAAAACATGCACATGCAGATATGAGTAGAAAGAATAAATAGGCCATACATGAAAACATGCACATGCAGATATGAGTAGAAAGAATAAATAGGCCATACATGAAAACATGCACATGCAGATATGAGTACAAAGAATACATAGGCCATACATGAAAACATGCACATGCAGATATGAGTACAAAGAATAAATAGGCCATACATGAAAACATGCACATGCAGTTAGGGCCACAAAGATAAACATGAAAACCACAGTCAAAAAAACTTACTTTCCGCGATCTGCATGCGAAAGCATGCCAGCAAGCGGGGCGTCCGCCGTTGCAGGTCGGACAACCTGCGCTCCAGCTGGCCGATCTGGCGGCGTGAGCCGAAGGAATGCAGACGGCCACGTACCTCCGCATATGCGGAACGCTTTTCCCTATTGGTGATGGGGGAGGCTGGCTGGTGATCCGCCTGTCCATCACCTCGGTTAACACCATCAGCTCGCGCCTGGTGAATGCCGAGGCTCTCATGATGGCAATGGTGTATTTTATTAAAAACAATTTTAATAAAGCCCCAAAAACAAATATGATTGGCTAATGTATTTGGGTAATTAACAGGACCAATTCTATTGGTTAGTGTATGAGTCATGTGTTCGACAGGGCCACAAATCTATTGCGAGTTATGATAGGCTTGATGCAGTGACATGCGTAAGCTAATTTAAATAAAGAAATGTACCCAGTAAAATATGCGTGGTTAAAAACAAAGAAAACAAATGGATAATTGGCTCAAACATGTATTTTGACAAATAAAAGCGAATGTTTAAGCCGTACGTATTCTGCGGGTAAACACAAACACGGACAAGAGTAAAGTTTATTGCATTGCCCCAAAAAAAACAAAAAACGAGCAATTAAGATAATTGATATATTGATTGGCATGATACGATTGAGGGAGGTAGGCAGAATAAAGGAGCAGGTAATCGGAATCTGACAGTCCCCACTTCCGGGTTGAACTTGTGCGTGCGTTCCCTGCAAGCCACATTGGGGATGTATGCTCGCTATTTGGCACGCTCGTTAGTTAGAGGAGGGGTTGGTAGAGTTTGGGGAGGATGTTTAGATGCGTTCGAAATTACGAGCGAGTGCTTGAATTAACATATTTCTGTACGTACGCCGAACTTACGTACGCCAACTTGCGTCCGGGTCTGAATGAGGGCAATTGTCACTACAAGAATAAAATATTGTTGTACTATTTATCAGATTGCTCTATCATTACCTACAACAATACTGCATACCCACACAGTAACAACTCCCATATCACCCTTACAAGCACTGGGTCTGAGGAAACCAGCAGGATTCAGTACAGCGAGATTGGGTAATCTTTTACCCTATCCTGCCCAAATAGTGTTTTTAAGTTCCTGATACTGTGTACTATACTGTATTTGAGGTGGAGAGGAGGAAGAAGAGGTATTGCAGTGGACATCACTTACTGTTTAAGAACACCCACCCTACAGCCTTCATTGTGATCTTCATACATATAGTATATGTTACAGACTTTGTGGATAGACTATCCTAGGACACCAATATTGGGACATCTATTTGAAACGTTATAAAGAACACCCTCCCTACAGATTGAAAGTCTGGACTATGTACTTTGAGAGCATTTACTTTATACAAAGAGAGCCAATTTCAGGGAAAACCCACTGGGGATACGCATATATATATATATATATATATATTTATATATAGAGCATAAATACATGCACACATTGTAATATATGTATACCCCAGAGCGCACCGCAATCCCTGTTTTCTTATAATTTTAATAATACGAGGTTGGGATACCTCTATATGTGGAGCTGCTAGGGGTAATACAGCAAAAGAACCCAGAGCGCTGCACTGAAAATCAGTTAAAAAAAGCTTTATTCAGCCGAAGGCTCTTGCTGTCTTCCACCACTGGCCTAGGACACAGGGAGGGTGGGCCTTTCTAGACAGGGGTTTTCATACAGTAAAAAAAAAATAATAATATGATTCAAATCTATCTATTAAAGTCCATATATGTATATATGGTGCTCGTCCAACCGCTGTCGGACATGTCGCATTGTCTTGCTGGAAGATCCCAGTTGCCTCTGGGAAGACAGACAGCATGTATGGGTGTACGTGCTCTGCAAGGATGAATTCATAACCAAATCAGTTGAGGGTGCCTTCCACATGGATGAGTGGGCCCAGAGAATGCCATGAAAACATTCCCCAGACCATAACGCTGCCACCACCAGCTTGTGTTCTTCCAGCAATGGTTGCAATGTGTTTGTTCTCTGAATGCTTCTCGTCTGACACTCCAACATCCATCCGTTCGATGAAGCAGAAGACTTGACTCATCGGAGAAGGCAGCCCTTCGCCAATCAGCGGAGGCACAATTCCAATACAGACATGAAAATTGAAGCCTTTTTACCGATGCACCTTCGTTAGCATAGGTGCAGTGTTCATCCGTTTGCTTCGGAGACCCATGTGCATCAGGGTTTGCTGAGCTGTCATTTTAGACACATGTCTGGTGGCCCCAATGTTCATTCTGATGGTGAGCTGCTCCACTGTAGCGTGTCGGTCGGCCGTCATGCACCTTCGTAGCCGACGTTCACCTCAATGGCACGTGGCGCTCCGCAGTTTCCACGTTGGTTATTCGCAACGGTGCCATTTGTCCAGTCACGATAAACCTTCGCCACAGGAGCATTTGAACAGTTCACAAACTGTGCTGTTTCAGAAATGCTGCTACCCTTGACCGGAAAGCCAATAATCATCCCTTTTTGCAACTCAGATAAATTGCCCCTTTTTCCCATGACAGCAACAAGTGATATAAGTGCAGACGGCCTATAGCACACCTTTTTTACCCACCAAGCCAGCGCACAGCACGTGACATACTTCATGGGCTACGTGCTGCTGACGTCATATGTAGGAGGTGGTCGTAATAATGTGACTCGACTGTGTGTATGTATGTATACATGTATATATATATATATATATATGTGTACTGTATATAGTATTCGGATAAACTCACGTTTACCTATATAAGCAGCCACCTCTGTAACATCAATTATTTAAATGCCCCACTGTACCAAATATACAGCAAGAAGCATGGCACTACAGGGTTTGTTCAGTTTAAGCAATGATTTGTATTTGAGTCATCAGCATCATAAATACATCATAATCCTCCTAAGTAAATGTCAACGTTTCCAGGCCATGCTGTGCCCCGTCATCAGGCCCGCCAAGAGCCGTGGCGGGCCCAGGTAATAGCGGGAGGCGTGGCCATACCCCCTTGCCGAGAGAAAAAAAAATAAGATCTGCACGCTGGGGTATATTTATATTATATAACACAATGTTGGCGGCACTCAGGTAATGAAGGCAGGCTACCAGAGCAGGTAAATGGCATTCACCTGCTGTTGTAGCCTGCCTTCATTACCTGAGTGCCACCAACATTGTGTGATATTGTTGGACTCCCTGCTGGGGGTACCTACGGAGGGCACTGGGGACTATTGTATTTATTCAACAACTGTATTGCCTGCTTTGGCTTGTACATAATATAACATAAGATAATATAAATATATGACCCAGTGCCTGCATCTACTCCTGTCCAATCTTATGTACTGTATTGATGCATACTTGCACAAGAAAAGAATGCAGGGCCATGTAATTTATGGTAGCAGTTAATGAACACATGTGTGTGATCCTACCTGCTACTGAAATCAAATGTTATTTTTAATTTTGCATCTATTTCTGAACATCTGCTATGCTTATCACCATTGCCTAGCAGTGCTTTTGGGGGCTGTAGTCTTTCAACAGTTGGTACTGCATTATTGTATCTTTCCCCCTGCAGTCTACCTCTGTTGATCTAAAATAGATCGCCTGGGCCTGAAGAGACATAAATTCTACTCTTGAGTGGTCTGTGAAATTAGTCTGTTTATGCATCTCTGATGCAGATAAAAATGTGAAATTGTTCTGTATTTTTTAGCTATAATCTTCTCACTGTGCTGGGGAAGTTGAATGATCATTTATCCTGCTCTTGAAAGTCAATTTCAGTCTCCAACTGGCAATTCACAGCACACTAACTGCATGTTACACTCCCGATCCACTTAAATACACTGCCAAACTACATATAGATTACTAAAGACTTGCTTACCACAACATTCTGCGGAAATTAGAGGTACAGTAGGGTTAGGATGATGGTACGGCACTTAATTTAGAGTTTCAAGTAAATCCAGCCAAGGGTGCAAAAAAAAAAAAAAATATCCCAACCCTAGTATGTCTGCACATTTTGAATTTACTCCTCTACAGTGTCAAATGGGCATACCACATGGCAGTATTGCACTCTCTATCTGAATTTACAGACTATTTGTGTTTAGAATTGCTAACTTTTAGGGGCACCAAGAGGAGGAGCAATTGGGAACAAAGTACCTTGGCCGGGACCTCTCTGGGAGCCTAGGCTGCTGAGGAGGTGCAGCCACTTATACAGGATGGCGTGATCACGCCACTTCAGCTGCAGGTGCAGTATGTGGGCACCAGTATTCTTAATGAAGATTGGCTGTGCCTCCAATGCTTGACCACAATCCCTAGTACTGAAGCCCGATAGATCTCCTGACAGCCCTGCTGTCTTGTAGCAATGGGGTCTTGGTTCCAATTCCGACAGTTTCTCCTCATATGGAGTTTGCATATTTTCCTCATGTCAACAAGAGATTCTTCTAGGTGAGCCAGTTTAAAGCATAATATAACCCGTGCTTTGTTACTAATGGTACACAAAGGTACAGACTACTGAACCCTCTTTTCTCAAGAAACAAGAAGATTTTCAACCATCAATGCTAATTTATCTTAAGGGTGGGATATACTAAGCATCGTATCCGTGGTGCCATACATTCCGCCAATTTTCGGGTACATACCGGCGGTATTATTTAGAAATGCACAAAGGATAGTTCTCCCATTTGGAGCTGTCCTTTGTGATAGAGGGACTTCCGGGTTTATGACCTAGGAGTCCCTCCGGCGCCCTTCAGGTCATGCACAGAATTCCAAGCACGCCACAGGGGGTGCTGGGAGGGATCCGAGTAGATCCCTCTCAGGGGGAAAGACAAAAAGAAGTCCATCTGGTGTAACCCACCGGGTCCAAGATCCGGAATGTAATGCATGGAAATAACTCAGAAAATGGTGGTTTTCTGAGTTTTGACCGCATTTCAGACCTAACACATGTAACTGGAACTTGTATCATCAGACTCTTCAGTTTCTGCTACTGTACATTATAGATCAGAGAGACACTTACCTGGTCACTGAAACCTTCTACAAGGCAGAGATGAGTTTAGGCGAGTACCGGTACTTTTTTTTCATAGGAAAAAAAGTCCTGATAATAACCATACGCAATGATGTATTTCAAGACACCCTTTCTACTTCAACTTTGCTTTAATCAAACCACCTTAAGACTGCATGGTTTTTACATGTGTTATCTAACGCCTTTCTATTGATTCCAGAAGTTTAGGGTTATGCATATAACCTTGGTTGCAGTCCCTGGGAAGGAAGAACAATTCATCCCTTATCATCAACCTCCAAACATTACATTGGATATTGGTTTCGGTCCAATAGTCTTATCTTTAATGCTGAGCTTTAATAATCCAGACAAGTTACATTATGACTTTTGTATAGAAATGACATTTGAATAGAAAAGTTTCTATTTCACAATGTAAGACGAACTTCTGGAAACAGTGAAGCTTAAAATGAGCAAGGCTCCTGCAAGGTGTATAGCATTTACCAGTCTGCACTCTCGCTTGCTCTACTACTTTGTAATGATTTTCAGACTCTGCTGAAACAGAAGTTAAACAGAACAGAATAAAAAAATTTGCAACCAAAAAGAAACAGTAAGAATATGAATAGTAATCCAGGTTCCACTTTGTGATAAATAGACTATTTAGAAGAGATCTATAAAACTATCACATTGAATTGACCTACAAACCTGAAATATCTACGGATAAGCCCAGACTAAACCAGAATAGCAGGTAAACTGAAATCGAACACTAGACGTAATATACAGAACTGACGGCTTTAGCTGTAAGGCAACATATAAAGGTGAAATAAAAAGAAGAAATATTACAAAAGAATAGAGAATAGAGGTGCAGACTCTGTACAGCTGTGTGATTTTCAATAGTCTGAAGTTGTTCCCGGTTCTAATTTTCCAGTGCATGAATTTTATTGTAGCAAAGTCTGAGCAGTGACAGTAATGCTTTTAACACTGCACTAATAAATAAAAAGTCAATATTAATGTAAAATATATATCTAAAGAGAGAAAATCTGGAAAACCTTAGGAACAGTAAATTTAAAGAAACAATGTATTTTATAGCATTGTAGGATACTTAACACTGACTGTACATGGCATGAGTCATAACAGACTTAGTTATTGGCTGAGTCCTGGGGACAACAATGAGTTGTGCCAACAGACTTCACAGTGATATTAAGTTACTGTGTTGAGTTTAAAAGGCAATTAGGAGGGGTGCACAAGACTCATATAGGACCTTGCTTTATATTTGTGAGATTCAGTTTAACCTTTTTTATTAAAGTACTGCTGGCAAATAAATTAAAACATTGGATTCAACAGTGAGTCATAAAAAGCTATATGCCATGGACTTCACGTACCAAAAAATATTCCCCTTCTGAAACTTGTAGAAACAAATGTTTTAGTAATGTCCATTCTTTCTATACTTTCCTCCAAGATATATGCATATAACTATATAATTGTCTAACAGCAAGTTTTGTTGAGGACAAGACGGAGCACCATTGTTGCAGCCCTTTACTAATTTATCAATGTATCTCTGAGGGTGAGGCTTTCAAAACTCAACACAATACTCTACTGTAGCTCCATCTAAAGCTAAGTAATATATCTCCAGGTGTGTTCATGTCTAGGTAATCCCAGTGTAGAATATGAGACTACTGCCAAACAATTATGGTCATAAAGGTGCAGTCATATTGTGTAAACATGTTCCTTGTGGACGCACTCATAAGGAAAAGTTGAGATTGTCGAGATGAACCTACAAAGCTCTCCTGCATTTCAGATTACAGTTGAGATCTCTTCTTCTACCTGAGAACTTTCCATATAGTTTAGATCCTATTTGTATGCATATTTATACACTATGTAGACAAACCTGATTGGACATTGACAGCAAATAATTCAGTGATATTTTACTGACATCAGTACTTTGTAGGTCCACCACGTGCAGTGATTACTGCAGACACCTTTCTTGGCAAACTGCCAACAAGTTCCTGGACATCAGCAGGTGGTATGTTTTGTCATTCAGCCTTAAGTACAGTGACCAACTGTGACACTGAAGACGGTTGCGTCGGTCTAGAATGCACCCATCGATCCAAATTTGTCCCACAGTTTCTCAGTGGGGTTAAGATCTGGACTCTGAGCAGACTAGTCCATCCGGGTTACCGAATTTTCTCTATACCAGTCCTGCGTCGCCCTGGAAACATGATAGGTGGCATTGTCGTAAAAATCATTTGTTGTTTCCATAGAACTGCAAGTGCACGGGCCTCCATGCAAAGAGTCCTTGTTGAAGCAGCTACCTTAGGGCCATTGGAACTCGTGTGCAATGGTATGCATGGTATGTATTTCGGTTGCGCGTGTGTGTCCAACAATTTTTGTCTACATAGTGTAGATCTACCTGGAGCACATGGATAATTTAAACAAAGGGAAGGGCCAAAGGCTCTCAACTACTGATTCCATACTGACAGTAGGGTTTTCAAGGTAAACTAAGGAAAACAATGACACAAAAATGCCCACTGAAGTTTATATCTCTCTGCGTCCAAATTCGTTCTGCATCTTTCGGCAGTAACCATTAGGACGCATTGGTGGTTTGACACTGCGCAGACTGAAAACATTGGGCACTTTCTTGTTGCATTGACGCCGCATCCACCTGTTAATCAGACCTTGTAGCTCTTAATATATATTTTACTCAACAGCTACACAGAAAGTATACCTCATTTTTATTTCATTTGAAATGTGACTCAATATGTCTCTCACAGAACAGCCCTGGTACAGACTGGAGAATATCCTCCTTTTACTTTCTCATCTCATTCATTATTTTACAACGTCTAATCTGTGTTCACCTCCCCCTGACTGGTTTCCTAATCTCCCAACCAACTGTCTCCTTTAAAATGATATATAAGCTTTTAGTTACAAATCTGTTCAGAGATTAAAAAGACACTGACTCATAAATGTAAAACTATTTACGTGCTTACTTTTAGAAAGGAAATGCATCACAAATGATAAGGTATGTGTGGGGTATGTATGTCTTTTTTATTATACCAGATAACGGGATATTAGCAACAGAGATTGTCTGACATTTTCCGTTTTCATTATTTTCCTCTATACCTTTTTATGCATGTTCCCATAGGATGTGTCAGAAGGTCCTGTCATGAAATCATATGCAACAAATAATGTGGAATGAATTAGGAAGGCAAATTTGTGGCATTACTAAGCTGTGCTGGTAAAGGTCCAAGTGGTACAAAAAAGATAGGGGTCATTTTGCAATGACCACTTAAGGTAAAATTTTACATGGAGGAATATGCAAAATTCTCTACCTAAATGTAGAATAAGGTGAATAGTTACCAGCACGTTTTCGAACTCTCACTCAAATCTTTTTTGCCAGTATTTTAGTAGGAAAACAGAAATGTTGAAAATTAATAGTGGTGTTCCTAGAGTGATAATAGATTGGATTGGACTGCAACATTTTTATTTTTCCCCCATGTTCATTTAGTCAGAGACATAAACCACAAAATATCACATTGTTCCAAGCACGCCCAGAAAGGGGATGCATTCAAATGTGGCTATGCAGCTGGGTGAAGAGAAGTAAGTCTCTAATCACAGATTGCTTCTAAGGCTCGGTACACACCTGGGTAACTTGTCAGCCGACTCAGGGATCCGCCGGCTGAGCGGCTGATTGGTAAGCCAAGACACACTTACCAATCTGCCGCTCGATTGAGATGTCAGAGTCGACGGATCCTTGCAGCAAGTGTACGGGCTGTCTGTGAACTACGTCGTTCACAATGTATCGATTGTACAAACCTGCTGATGCACTATGCGATATGTTGCTCGTCGACTGATTGAACGATATATCACATACTGTAGTGTGTACCCAACATTACAGTTTATACAACAATCTCACCACCCTTACCTTCAGCTGGATAAAATCTGTTCTACATTTGATATTTGTTTTGAGCACCACATAAAATTAGCCATGCATAGTGGGGATATCACGGCTATCAACCCACAGAGAGAAACACTTGCTTACAACACACATTATCATTGCACAATCCCAATATCAAGGGTGCAGCACTGTTAAAACTAGTACCCATCATCTATATCATCAACCAAAAGCTTGATTCTCTCGCCACTAGACCACATTCAGCATACCCAAAGCTACTGTTGTGTAAACATGCATTTTCTTTGTGTAATATTAGTTGTGTAATATGCCTCATAATCACTGTCTGAATGCAGGCAGCATCTGTCCCAATGAGTCAAATCCTGCTTTAGCAGAAATGCTGGAGCATGCTGTTGTTGAAGCTGAAGGCCAGGAGCAATGATAAACATAAACATTAAACTGTCCTCGCTGTTACATGAGACGTGTTTAAGAGTTTTTCATGAGTACAGCAAAAGAAGAAACAAAAAAAAACTGTAATTAAATCAACCTATAAGGGGCAAGTTCTGAGATAACCCCTGTCATCACATGTGTAAAAAAAACTGTATCAAAGTTCAGTAGACGGTATCCCAGTGCACAAAATGCCGGCAATCAGAATGCCCAGAATTCTGATGCTGGAATCCCGACAGCAGTCAGAATCCCAGATCTAGAATCCCAACTGTTGCGATCTCGACGGTGAGTATTAGGGTTAGGTTTAGGGTTAGGCTGTGGAAGGGGAGGGTTAGGGTTAGGCTGCAGTATGGAAAGGGTTAGGGTTGGGCTGCGAGAGGGGAGGGTTAGAGTTAGACTGCGAGAAAGGTGGGTTAATGTTAGGGGTAGGGTTAAGGGAAGTGTTAGATTACGTACCTGCATACGTTGGGATTTCCATCATCAGGGTTATGCTGGGAGGATTCTGACTGCTATCACTATAGGAACCGGGATTGCAAGAGATCAATAAATACCTGGTTACTGATTGGTTAACATCCCCAAGACAAATCTGTTAAAACTGTTAAACCTCTCCCGACAGGGAGGCAGAGTATTGACTATCACAGAAATCAGATTCTGTCTGTTTTTATACAGTGTAGAATGGGACATCAAAGAGCTGATGGATTGCTCTTGGTAACATAAGACTTTCATTCACCATAATTTTCACTATAAATAATTTTCACAGTTAATATATAACAAAGGAACATGTTTTAATCTTTTGAAGAAAGAGATAGGTGTCTGGGGAAACATAAAAAAAAACAAAACGCCTTTATTGAGATATTGCAGATGCAGCTGTTGTTCCACAATATTTGTGGACCTCAGCTGTTATGTAAATTCTAAATAAGAAATTGTATTTAATTTAGGACAATCATAAAACTGTAAATAATAGGAAAGAAATTGGTTTACTTTTGCACGTTAAAATATTGTTTGCTGAATGCACTGTATATGGATATATGCCGTTTGAATGTTATAATATTTGTAATTACAATAATTCATACACTTAAGCAGTATACAAATTTCAGGCTAATTTCATTATATAAACTCAAGATGAGGTACCATAAAACGAATGCACAATGAGTAATAAATTACTAAATCAGGATTACATGGCTAGAAATAGTTTCTTAAGTCAATGTTTTATATAAAACTTTTGTTTCAGTTGAATTTGCATAACATTTTTGAAACCTTTCTCTATAAAGAGAACTTTGGCCCTCATTCAGAGCCGTACGCTCTGAGCAGAGCGCACGCTCTGAATGAGGGCCGGCCTCCATGAAAATGGAGCGTCCTCCTGGACGCTCGTATAGCTGTGGGTCACCACCCACAGGCTATACGAGCGTGCAGTTTGATGGCCGCGATGGTCTTGACCATCGCGACCATCGAAACTGCGAGCCGGAGCCTGCGGTTGAGGTTTTCAACCGCAAGCTCCGGAGTGATTTTGGCTCTATCAGAGCCAAAATCACTCCCACTGACATCACTAGTGATGTCAGTGGGCCGGCTTCTGACGGGAGGCGTTCCCGTGGGAACGCCCCCGTCAGGGAGGCACGCCCCCGGCACGCCTACCAAAGGGGGCGTGCTGTCAATCAACATCGACAGCACGCCCCCTTTGATCAGACACAACGAGCGAAGGACTTTCCTTCGCTCGTCGCATCTGGCGCATGCGCACGACGGAGCTCCCTCCGTCGTGCGCATGCTCAGTCCAGAACATCGACCCACTTGCGAGCGGACAGCCGCTCGCGAGTGGGTCTGAATCAGGCCCATTATTCAATAATTTTTTGTTGACCTATTTCTACAAAGTATCATTTCTTTTTACCAGTATTTTTTTTCCAACTCCAATCTGTCCATCGGGGTGTCTATTTAAGGCAGTGGTTCTCCTACGACTCCGGGGCCTCTCCAGCTGTAAATGAATTTACAGTGCCTAATGCCCACAAAATGATACCCACACTCCTGCGCTTTTCTAACTACACCCTATTACCTCCCAAAAATCTGACTGCCTGTCACTCACTAAACCCTCTTTGTAACCGCCGTTGCTAATCCATCGCCACACATACACAGTGCGACTTTGACGTATGCACAGTGGCGAGAAAATCGCTCCACTGCACCCATCATCGACTTTGCAACCATCTCTGGATCATGCCCTGAGTCTGTAGGATTATCGCCAGACATTCCCAATTTGTAGATATTAAATGAGGCCCAGTTTCACCCAAACTAGATATTTTTTGGAACAGGGGCAGAGTTTGACTGGTTTAGGTACCATCTGGGTGCATTTGGGGTAGTTTTTTTTCCCCTATTTAGTGTACTCACTTGGGAGGTATGTGAGTGAGGATAGCTCAGGGCAGTGATTGAGACAGTGTGAAGTTTGAGCAGTACAGGTCGGAGTAGAGTAGGATCTAGTAAAGAGGTCAGTTTTCAGAGAGCACTTAATGATTGAAGGCTGGGAGAGATCTGGTATGGCAGGGATTATCATAGGTGGGTAAGGGCAAGACACCATGTCAGATTAAAGACATTGTCTTGTTGCTGTTGGCTATGTAGATAGGAGACAAGGTGGTGACCCTGTAAGGAAGGAAGATTATGAAGTATTGACACTTCCATGTGGAAATTTTAGACAAACAACTGGTCACACAAAGATAGTATAAAATAAGTCAGAATTACATGTTTGGATGGTATCGGCATAGAGTCGGTATTGGAGGCCAAACTATTGCGTTAGTTCACCAAGAGAAGATGTGTACAATCAGAAAACATAGATTCAAGACATAGAGGGGGTGATAGGTAGAAACAGTGAAGTAGTGCTTGGATAGGTAGGAAGTGAACCAAGAAACATACTATGGAGTGAACAGTGTGCAGGGGAAGAAGGGGACACACAGTTTTGGAAGAAGTAGAGTGCTGAGAGGGACGGTGATGAGAATGATGTGACACTTTGATGTAAGTAGGTTTTCTTTAGATTTTATCTGACTTTTGAAGATTATTACATCTAAGTGACAGCCTGCTGGGAAATTCTGACAAAAAAGAGAATTTCTACAAGTTATATTTGAACTTAATTTTATAAAGTGTGTGCTCCCTAGTCACCACTTGGGAGTCTATACCCAAGTTCTCTCCCAAGCTTCTTCATCTTATACATATATATATACACACGTTTCTCTACTGCGCTGTGTGGGCCAACATGGATTTGTTCCCAATTCAATGCCAGTCACTCTAACTTTGTCTGCTTCCAACCTTTTCCAGGAACATTACCACTCTCCAGTCTTTGTGGTTTGGCACCTCAGCTACTGTACCTATGTGTTTTTGCCTCTTCCTAGCTGTGTCTTTCATTGTCCACTTCCCAATGAATCCCATATGTGAACCCCTATGGCTTGATGCAGGAGACAGAGGGACAGCCAAGCACCTTGCTCTAGTGCACTGTTTCTCAACCCCGGCCCTCAGGACCCCTAACAGTTCACATTTTCCAGACAATATAGCAGGGCACAGGTGTGTTACCAACTGTCACATTGTAAATATCAACAGGTGACCTGGAAACTTGTTTGGGGTCCAGGGGTCCAAGCCTGAGAACCATTAGATGATTGTGGCCTGCTAAAGGTTAAACCACATCAGCTAGGCTTCAGCTGTTTGATGTCTCACATTACAGCTATTCTGAAGCAATGACTGACATGCATTTGATGTACTTCTAGGTAAATAATGACACAATGAGATATTGGGGTAGCTATCCCAGGCAGCACGATAAAGGGAAATCATTTAAACAATAAAGGTGGAAATGTTTTACGCTTTGTAGAGCGATAATTAGAGAGAGTTAAAGTTCCAACCAATCAGCTTCCTACTGTTCTCATTTTACAGGTTGTGGTTAAAAAGTAACGAGAGCTGATTTGTTGGTACTTTACCTCTCTCCACTTTATCACTTTCCAAGTTTTGATGCATCTCCCCCAAAGTCTAAATTAGTGGCATTTACCTACTTGGTACATCAAATAATGCTTAAAACTGAAAATACTTGTCTTTTAAAGTGCTTGTAATTTGTAAACCAAGTGCTTGAAATTCATGAAAGCGTTATTTTCACTTTATTTCAACTGTAAAATTGTGATTATTTGGTAAATCCCACAGGTTAAAAAAAATCCACGTTATCGTTATTAAGTGTTTGGAACAAATAACAGCGCAACTGGGAGGTGAACTTTCATTTCTTCATCCAGCTAGGGAAGAGATAATTCTTCCAAGAGCAGGAAAGTACATAAAGAGCAGAGAGATAATCTCCCTCTGGGCACCAAAGTCCCCTGTGCCACTAAAATATAATGTATATCTTCCCAAAGGCTCCATTTGTTATATTCTCTTGACAGATTGAAGGTCTCCAAGACCTCAACCGTCAATCCATCTCCTTACCTGTCATTTCACATGTATGTTTTATGCGTTCTGTAATGTTTCCTGTTACTTTATTTAAAAGAGTAATCCTTATGTGGGGGGCTTGGAGGAAATTACATAAGCTCAATGAATTAATAAACCTTTTCATTCAGTGGCAATTAGTATAATGTTGAGCAGTAATGTTCTCACTGTTGCATTTTAAGCAGCCGCTAATTGCTTCAAGCTACAAAATAGAGTACAGGGTTTATTCATATGTTTTGACACATGTGGTAGCAGCTGCATACGTGTTTCCAGGGAAGAGAAAGCAAACTGCAAACTGTAACATTATAGAAGAAGACGCGTCTATATGTTCCATTCTGCCTATCCAGGTGTTACAGTGTATGAAAGTGGAAGCTATTTACTTGGAGAGCTTAAACCCACCTATACATATAAAGTGTAATAACATTTTATAGTAGAAAATATAATGAGGATGATGATAGCAATGAAGGTAATTGACATAATTGTCCCTGATTACACTTCACAAAATTATTGTTCTCCTTTTTATTTAAGAATGATGATTAAACAGCATGTGTGATCATAACCATGTAAATACAATATTACCATATTTATACTTCTCTTTTCCATTACATTAATATATCTATGGAAGTGTTTCTTCCTCTTTTGCCCTTAGCAATTCTTGTTATTAATCACTTAACTGACACATTGTTGGTTCTTTTATGATTGAATTAGATCAAGAACATCTATTTATACTTGTCCCACACAATTTTATTTAAAAAATTATAATTTTTATTTTACACTCATAACATATGCATCGATTTTTTAATATTGATCATCGATATATCAGACCATTGATGTTCGGAACATTGTGACTATCGATACTTGGATTTCTCCAGCGGCTGCTCCTCTGAGCAGCCACCAGGTACACACTAGTTGCTGTGAGGGTGGTTATTTACATTTTCCCGGGTGGCTGCTGCTCTGTTCAGCCGCTGGGTGGGGGGGACTGCCATATTGACTGATCTGCAGTGATTGGCAGCTCGGCAGACACTGGGGGAGCGTGCAGGGATACAGAGGGGCCGGGAGGTCCTGCTAGAGGTGGCTGCTGGAAGATTATCTTCCAACAGCCGCCTACTGTGCATTACTGACAGATGCATTGTTTGTGGCCATCTCAGTTAACGCACTGCCTGGTGAGGTAGAAAATGATGCGACCACGCTAGGCAAGTGGTTAAAGGCAAATCATATAAGACATATCTTATATGCAGCTGAATGCTGCTGCTATGTTGTCCATAAAGGGGCTTAAGCTGCAGTATACAAAGGGGGGCTTCCTTCAGTGAGTGCTGCAGCTGCTGTGTCACTTGTCCTGTCAATTAACTGTGGCTGCTGCTGTGTTGTTGTCCTGTCCATCAGGCTAGGGCTGCAGTCCATAAAGGGGTGCTGTGTTGTCAAGGAGGGGTGCTCAGTCAATTAGGGGTGCTCTTCCTCAGTGTAGAAAAAAATAAAATTGTTTTTTTCTTTCTTTTTCTGTGTGTGCGTTAGCAACTTAGCTGTTCTATTATTGTTCGGAGACACTGCCGCAGTTTATCGTCCATGTATTTGTGACTCTGCAGGTGGTGTGTCCGCACTTGGCAGGGTTGCTTTGTTGTCCATAAAGAAGGGGTGTTGTTCATTAAGGGGCCGCTGCCTTGTTTAGGGGTGTTCTATCCCAGTGTTAAAAATATAAAAGTGAAATAAAATGAATATTATCAATCCACAAAAAATAAAAAAATAAATATATATTTTTTGTTTGTGTGCGTTAGCAACTTAGCTGCGCTATTATTGTTTGGTGCCCATGCCTGTCAGGCCACAGTTTATCGTCCAGTATTTGTGACTCTGCAGGTGTTCTAGCAGCACCTGAACCAGCAAGGCCACCTCATTTCTGTTAGATGTATAAAAATTAAAAAACCTCCTCCAGATCAAAGATGTCTTTTAGGAACTAAAGAACTTGATCCTAGATTGATCTTCCTCATAAAAAGAATAAAAACATTAAAATAAATACATTAAAAACTAATCAATCCTTCCATCCTTTCCCTGTCCATAAACATATTCCAACTCCATTGGGCCTCTGACCTAGTTAAGGAAAACACTCTTTGTTTTTAAACTTCCTAAGTGTAGTATAGTTTATTAAACTGCCATCCTGGCTACCACTGCAATGCCACTCTGTGCCATGTTGGAAGCTGAACTGCTACATGTTAGTGCCACCCACTGCTGTCGCTTAGCTTAGTCAGCCAGCTAGCTGGATGCAACCTTTTGGCCATAAACTAAATTAAATCAATATTGTGAGCTGTGAGGTGATCAAAATTGACTGGAAATGACTAGAAATAAATGTTATTGAGGTTAATAATACTGTAGGAACAAAAACAGGACCAAATTATGTGATTTTAGCTGTTTTTATGATTTTTTTAAGAAAAAATACAGATCCAAAACCAAATCAAAACACACAAGGGGCGGTTTTGGCAAAAGATACAAAACACGAGGAGATACAGAACCAAACCCAAAACACGGGGATCAACGCACATCGCTAATTTGGAGATATTACTTCTCATGCACAAGTTTGCAAATGAGTGACAATGTCATAGGATCCAGCTCTCGTGGTTTCCTAAACCCAGGGAAGATACGTATAATGAAAAAACACCAATGAAAAATTTTGCTAATAACAGTCCCCTACCTCACTTGTTTAGTAGGCTACATTTTATTAGGTATTAGAGTATTGCCAGATAATGTAGCAGATAAAAAGTTTCATCTATATAATAACCGAGAGTGTGTGTGTCTGTCTGTGTGCTCTTTATGTTTGGCCAGAGTTTGGTACTAAGGGCCCGATTCAGACCCGCTCGCTAGGATGCGTTCACATGCAGCCTGCCGATATTTGCAATCTGCGCATGCTTATAAGACGCAGTGCGTGTACACGAACCAGTCTCTGCAATCGCAAAGTGATTGCCCCTTGTGCACAGACTCCTCGCTAGAATGAGTGACAGGACGAGCCATTTGTGAGTGGTGACAGGGGATGGTCGATAGAAACGGGGGTGTGGTGGTGCGAACACAGGCGTTTGCGGGATTTGCATACTTTGACTGCGTGCAAATGCATCTAGCAAACGGGTCTGAATTGGGCCCTAAGCTCCAACAAATTTGGCATGGTGGTGTAGTTTGATTAGGATTAGATTTTTGGCTATGCTTGAGGTTTGTCAGGGCCATGGAGTCGTTAATTTGAAATTTTTGTTTAAGCAAGTTCATTTAGGATGTCTTCCAGTGTCTAAAACTGCACTGATCTAACGGCACAGACTGATATGTACCAGTAGGGGGCAGACAGAGCTCCAACGGAATAGCAGTGAGTTAGGAGATCAACTGTCACACTGCACCTGCACTGACAGTTACTAATTTCCTCTATGCACATTTTTATTTGCCATGGTCTCCAATGTTGGTCGGCAATGTAAAAAATGAAGACTTTAGATGTACTTCAAGGTCCATTCTTCAACCTAGGCAACGTGGGGTATCCCAGCTAATATTTAATATGTCTGAAATGTTGTCTGTACAGTATCACCTCTTTACTTAGAGATGACACTAACAACCCTATTCTGCCTATCTGGTAATAAGTGTAGGTATGGAAATTGGGGGGGAGGGTGGTTTGCTAAGGAGCAAAAATAGTGTCAACCTTGATACATATGATGTGATAAAATAAATGAAAACATAGCTTTTATGAACACCTCTAAGATAAAAGGAGACACAGGATTTCTGTGACTGTAGCATCTCTCTAATCCCAAACATAGAAATATATACAAATAGAAATATATCTTATTACAAATTTCTTGTGATCACAACTGGTCTATGGTGAAATTTCCAGTTCCTGTCTCATAATCATGAGTCAAATTATAATATACTGTATTATTATTATTATTATTATTATTATTATTATTATTATTATTATTATTATTATCCAGGATCAAATGCTGGTGCAAGCACCACCAACAATTGTGGAATAGGGTATACACTAATAGAATATATAGTAGCAGGGCCGGATTAAGGTCTGTGGGGGCCCCTGGGCAACAAACTTGTGGGGGCCTCTATATACCACCGTTTCTTGTCACCTTAGGAACATTTATTTTTCCTTTTTATTCACCTTAATGTCCCCAGTAGTAAGGCCCCTCTTGCAATGCCCACTGTAGTAGTGCCCCTTATGCAATGTCCCCAGTAGAAGTGCCCCCTGTAATGGTACCCTCTATGCAGTGCCCACAGTAGTATTCCACCCTATGCAGTGCCCCCTGTAGTAATGTCCCTTATGCAGTGCCCCTTATATAATATCCCCAGTAGTGGTCCTCCTATACAGTGCCCCCAGTACTGCCCCTTCTATAGTGCCCCCAGACCCAGTAGTGGTCCCCCCCTATGCAGTACCCCTTATATAGTGCCCCCAGTAGTAGTCCTCCCTATGCATTGCCCCCAGTAGTAGTCCCCCCTATGCATTGCCCCCAGTAGAAGTCCTCCCCATGCAGTGCTCCAGTAATAGTCCCCCCTTATGCATTGACCCTAGGAGCGCCCCCCCAGTGCCCCCATGAAGCGGTCCCCCTATACAGTGACCCCTGTAATAGTCCCCCCTATGCAGTGCCCCCAGTAATAGCCCCCCCTATGCATTAACCCTAGTAGCACCACCCAGTGCCCCCAGGAAGCGGCCACCCCCGATGCAGTGCCCCTTACACACACAAAAAAAAACAAAAAAAAGACACAACTTACCTGAATCCCTGCTCTTGATGCGACCGGCGGCCCCTTCTCCTGCACCATGGGAGAGATGTCAGCGTCATGACGTCTCTCCCATCATCAGACACTGCTGGGGGAGCCAGAAGGCGGAGCTCATGAGTTGACGCAGCAGCCAATGAGAGTCTGTCTGACTCTAATCGGCTGCTGTAACAAACACACAACTGCCGGAGGCGGCTGTGTGTTTGAAACTGTGTAGTGAACCCGCGCTCACTGCGCGGTCTACACTACACTAAGCGGTGGGGACACTAGCAGCGGGTGCAAACAGTGCACCGCTGCTAGTGGGGGCCCCTCTGTGTGTGGGGGCCCAGGGATGACCGCCCCTGTCACCTCTCCCTTAAATCGGCCCTGTATAGTAGTAGTAGTACCAAAACGAGGATACAAACCAAGGTCGGGGTCACAGGCAGAGGTGCGGAATGAGTTAACTAGATGTGGTCAGTACACAGGAAACATTTGAACAGTAACAAAGTTAATGCTGGAGCACATGAAAGAGACCTGGTACTCTGGCACCAGTATGGTGCACAGAGAGTGAGATTATATGGGCTGGGCAATTCATATTTGGTGCTAGACTTACGTCACCATGTCAGCTGATCAGAGGGATTAAAACAGCCTGCAGTACCAGACGCTCACAGTTAGAGGATGCACCAGCAACAAAGAGAACCCAACAAGTGAAGGAACCAACACACTATGGGAGTTGCCAGGGCATCAGCGGCAAAGAGGATGCCTCTCACGGACCACCCAAGTGATACCAGTGTGGGGAGGAATGGGATTCTACTGTTGCAACAAGACATGGCCCAGTTCGGCACAGTGACATTTGCACGTGCTTATTTTTTGAGCATGCACACTGCAAAAATAGGCCAAATATGATACGCTAACTGGCATTCAACTCTTTATCATGCCCTTTATCTTTATGTCTTACACGCTTGCACTTTTTTGGGTATGGTAATCCTCTCTGTTTAACAAAAATGCTTTCCACTTCATCTCCTATTATAATCTTGTAATGTCCATCATGTTCCACAGAACTCTACCACCTGGGCTGGACACCGGGCTAATAAATATTTTTGTGAATTGATTCAGAGCAAAATTTGTATGTCTTTGCAAGAGAGACAACGGGACTGTAATTTGGATAACCATAGCACCTCCAGGCCCAATCTAATATATGTCCCATTGTGCTAGTTTCTGTAAGGGCAACCTCATTTCTCCAGTATTCTTGTTGGATGTTTCACTTTATAATAGAGTTACGCACACCACTGTGCTTTTTTATTGCAGCGCTCCAGATTGCTGCCACCTTATTGTGTGTGGCGCCTAGTTTCTTGCCAACAAAATCTGTCCACCTGCTGTACTTTCTATTGAAAGATCTCACTTAATAGCGGCATTACTTGTAAAATCTTACCTAGCCGTTCCCACTATTTGTTTTTATTGGAGATGAGTGAATCATATTCTCTAATTTTTGTGACTGCAGAATGAACAACCTCCAGGTGACTTTGGCTGAGCTTCTTCTCTTTTCATTGTGTTCATATTATACTCTTGATGGCAGGTTGTTAACTAATAAAAGAATTAAATAATAAAAAAAACAATGAATTACAAGGTTCTCCTCTGAGGATTATGATTTTGTGGCTAAAAAAATACCTTTTCAATAAACTATTTAGATTATTTTTCCTTTTTTTAGATCGCTATTGTTTATGGATTGTACCTTTTTGCATGATCAGTTTTTGTCTTCCTTTTTAGCTTGTTATATGCTGCTTGACTTGCTCTGTGTAATTGAATTACACAAGTATGCACATAGTAGATGAGGATGTTTATAGATATGATCAGGGAAAATGTGATCAAGCTGACATCACCAACATCCTTTTCTTGCTTAGATTATGCTGAAGTATTTTTAATTAAGTTAGCATTTTCCGTAAGGTGGCATGTTCTGTCTATTGTTAAACAAGGCTAAAAAAATCAGTGACATTTATATAGTTCAAAAATCATATACTGTATACAACAAGACAATAGCCATGGAATAATAATAATAATAATAATAATAATAATAATAATAACACATAGTGCTTTCCTGCCCTGAGTTTTACAATGTTATTGTCTAATTGATGGGAGAAATCTGCATTGAAACAAGTGTAGGAAACATGGCAAAGTCTCTTACTCACAGCTACAAATATCCCATGAAATATAGCGTTGTATCACTGGGACACAACACTGTATGAAAAAATTAACTTGTACCCTGCGGTGACATCACACAACTGCTTATATGTTGTCTGTAGTGCGGTTAAAACAACTGCACCTGAATTTGCAATGCAAGATCATATTTAGGGCCTGATTCTGAATGGAGCGGAAAAGTGCACGCAGCAGCAGGGTCTTTTGATGGTCGCCCGTCTGTTACTTTATGCAAATGCCGCTATAAATTCCTTCCCTTGTGTACATCCATTTGGCCCAATGTGCATGGACTGAGGCACCAACATCTAGCATCTGTGCATGCTGCAATACCGATTGGTGCGTCCTTATATACAATAGCACTGTCAGTCACACCATCAAACTTGCAGAAACCCTAAGGTAGGTGCAGCTTTATCGTCTGACCATGGCCTCCTATGTCTGCGTCTGTGTATCTGGGAATATTAACACGCCTGCGACACTCCCATAATACAGTACGTTCACTAAACGGACCATTTTTGTGTGCTCTACTAGACACCACCCATCAGGGCCGGACTGGCCATCTGGCAAATGCTAGAAGGGTCGATGGCCTGATGAGCTGGTCTGATGTTAAACCCTGGGCTGGCCTAACAGCTATGTCTCCCGGCGCTCTGCTTAGCCAGGATACTGAAAGATGGGGCGTGCCGTGAGGCCAGACTCGTGGCACGCCCCTGCGAGATGTAATCATGCCCCTTTTGTGACAATGTTACGCCCCTTTTGCGAGAGTGCACCTACGGCGTGCACGCAGGGGGACTGCCAGGGCTGATCAGGAGCCCCAGTCCGTCCCTGCCACCCATTCACAGGCCAGGAACACCCATCACTTTTCCGCCGTGTTTCTGATACTGTCTGTCCTGATAGCAACAGCACCATTGTGTGTACACTATGTGTAATGTGTGCACGT
Source organism: Taudactylus pleione (assembly GCA_031769625.1). Lineage (NCBI taxonomy): Eukaryota > Metazoa > Chordata > Amphibia > Anura > Myobatrachidae > Taudactylus > Taudactylus pleione. Next base: position 3,243,854 of record JAUIMM010000544.1, read on the forward strand.
AGCGGTTTTCAGAAATGTTCACTCAACAATGTGAACAACGGTATTGTGTGCGGATTGCATGCGGCTCTGAATCAGACCTTTAATGTGACGTTACAATTTTTAACCCTAGTAATGACCTCTTAGTTTTGGAGGATAGGGTTGGATTGTTAGTGCAAATTTATGGCAGTCTTTTAATATCCACAAAGGAATGCCATTATTCATACTGGGCTCATTTCAGAGTTAATCGCAAGTTTGTTTTGTGGACAGATCTTGAGATTTCTAGTACTGCCCAAGCTTGGCAGCTGACACAAACATTGATGGGCCAGGTATAGGGCTGGGGAAAATGTACGCTGATAATAATAATAAAGATTATTTGAACATGTATATGGATGGATAGGGGTGGTGTGATGTGTGTGTGCAACTTGGCCTGGGGCTGAATATCCGCACTTAGGGGGTGATTCAGCAAAGGACGGAATGGCAAAGCTGCACGCCGGCAGCTTTGCAATTCCGTCCTTGCTAATATGCAAATGCAGCAGGAGGTGTATGACACCCCCTACTGTGTATGACACCCCCTACTGTGTATGACACCCCCTGCTGTGTATGACACTCCCTACTGTGTATGACACCCCCTACTGTGTATGACACCCCCTGCAGTGTATGACACCCCCTACTGTGTATGACACCCACAGCATATACGAGCGTGCAGGATGATGGTCGCGATGGTCTTGACCATCGCGACCATCGAAACTGCGAGCAAAAGCCTGCGGTTGAGTTTTTCAACCGCAAGCCCTGGAGTGATTTTGGCTCTATCAGAGCCAAAATCACTCCCACTGACATCACTAGTGATGTCAGTGGGGCCAGCTTCAGACGGTAGGCGTTCCCTTGGGAACGCCTCCGTCTGGCAGGCACGCCCCCGGCACGCCCACCAAAGGGGGCGTGCTGTCAGTCAACATCGACAGCACGCCCCCTTTGATGAGACACTCCGAGCGAAGGAAAGTCCTTCGCTCGTCGGGTCTCGCGCATGCGCACGACGGAGCTCCCTCCGTCGTGCGCATGCGCAGTGCGGACCATCGACCCACTTGCGAGCGGACAGCCGCTCGCGAGTGGGTCTGTATGATGGCCTATATTCCCTATCACATGCTCACACACATACACACTAGGGTTAATTTGTGTTGGGAGCCAATTAGCCTACCAGTATATTTTTGGAGTGTGGGAGGAAACCGGAGTACCCGGAGGAAACCCACGCAAGCACAGGGAGAATATACAAACTCCACACAGGTAGGGCCGTGGCGGAAAATTATAGAAAGCTAGAGAGAGATACCTTCAAATGTGCAATTGCAGGTGACTTTGGGGTATATGTACTAAGCCTTGGTGAGAGATAGAGTGGATGGAGATAAAGTACCAACCAGTCAGCTCCTAACTGACACTTTACAGGATGTGTTTGAAAAAATGACAGCCAGGAGCTGATTGGTTGGTACTTTATCTCTGTCCACTTTATGTCTCTCCATGGCTTAGTACATAGATCCCTTGGCGTCGAACTCAGAATTGACCCCATCAAGTGCATTGGATAATGCAACTAGATAAATCACAGCATGTAGGCCAATATACAGTATTGTCTTTTAATAACACCAGCTTAGAGGACCATTAAACCCACAATTTTTTTTTTTTCAGATATGAACCATTGAGGTAAATAGAATAATTTGGTGTGATATCTGAAAGTCTAAGAAAATAAGATATTTCCCCACTCCTAACACATTTTTCTAATAATTAGCATATACTGTATTATATACTGATTTAAAGTCATATTCCAGAAGTATGTCTCTACACAGAGGACTCCTCTAAACATGGGTCTGCATGGGAAGAGGCCACTGCTGTTACAGTAGTTTCAATACTATCTCCACTTGTCCCAGTGTTGCTTCTCACCAAAAACATTTAGGTGTCTATGTACTAGGTCTTGGTGAGAGATAAAGTGGACGGACATAAAATCCAACCAATCAGCTCCTGTCACTTTTCAAACACAGTCTGTGACATGACAGTTAGGAGCTGATTGACTGGTACCTTATATCCGTTTACTTTATCTCCATGCAAGGATTAGTAAATAGAACCCTAAGGGCCTGATTCAGAGCCGCTCGTAAGCGGCCACTCGTTCGCACAACTGCGCATGCGTACGGATTGTAATACGCATGCGCGAACCAGTCTGTGCGGCCGAAAATCGTTTGTTCGCTATATAGCGAATGCCTGCTACTTTGAGTGACAGGATGAGGCGTATGTGGGTGGTAACAGGGAAGGTGCTTGAAAACGGGGAGTGGAATTCAGAACGCAGGCGTGTTTAAAGGTCAAAACAGGCATTTTAAGGGTGTGCATAATTAAAACAGCAGCGTCATTGACCACGTCACCTGGTTGTTTTATAGTCAGAACTGCTCGCAATATAGTGGTAGGTAAAACCAACCACAAGAATAGCGAGCAGTTCATACGCTGTTCGATGTACTCGATTAATCTAATAAATAGGGGACATGACGTATGGTGCGAGCGGCAAGGGGGCGTATTTTTCAAAATTTCGACCGCAAGTTTTGTTCGCTCGTTCAGACTTAGAGGCGTGAACAGACCGCAATGAGCGAACGGTTCATTTGAATAGCCACCCCTTGTTTTTGAACGAACGACCGCAAATAGCGAGCGGCTTTGAATGAGGTCCTAAATCTCTCTCCACTTTATCTCTCTCCAAAGCTTAGCCTTTTGCTAAATGAGTAACTCTTTTAACATGTACTATATTGTGCAACTTCATATATTACTGTTTTTAATGGAGAAAATATTTTACAACTCATCAACATTAAGAAGATACATAACTACAAGAAGGAAAAAAAATAATAATTGCAATTCCCTTGGCAGCCTCAGAAATTATTTGTACATATAATACCCAACATGGTCACTGTCATGTATAAAACAAATCTTCCGCTGGTCTTCTCCAGTTGCTAATTGTGCCAACTTTGGCTGGCTCGGTAGATAATTTCGAATAATTCCCTACAACATATTGCAACTTGATGTTTGCTGTGAAAAGAGGCCAACTGAGAGCTATTTGATTGTCAGCAGATGACAGAAAAATGCAAAGCCTCACCTCCACTATTGTGGGTCTGTTCTGTAATTAAAAATGAACACTACCTACCGATCGAATCTTGGGTAATAAGGAAGGAGCATAATTAGCAGTACGGTAATAAATACATATTTATTATTACTGCTGTGACACCTAAATATATTCTATCAGGATAATCATTTGCACGTGAGTAAGCATGACATATTTATTAATGGAATCAATCGGAATTTTAATGAAATGTACTCATATGTGTTGCACTAATCATTTCCATCTTGGTTGCTATAACCAGCAGGAACGATAAAAGAGACGTATTGTCAGATTACAGTTTGTCGTTTGTTAGAATGTTATTCGGATAGAGCTGGATGGATTGCTTCAAATGGCATCATTTCAGTGATCTGCAACAAGCAGTGCTAATGAAAATTAATGTACAGGAAACCTAATCCAGCAAGAAAGTAAACAATGCCATTGCCACATATTGTTTTATTACAGGCTATATGAGAGATTGATTACCACGTTATTCCAGAGTAGATACAGTGTAATAGTCCTATAACTGAACATGTCAATCTTTACCTTCTAAATTTTGCATCTCCACATATTTTTTAAATGACACACAAGCATATATTACTTCTGCACCAGAGGGGGAATCAGCAGAGTTATTGCAACATAAAGAATAATATAGAGATGTGCGGGTAAGGTTTTCCAGAAATCCAAATCCATCCAAATTTTGTGAATCCTGAGGAGATTAACACAGATCCGAGTTCTGATCTTCCTGTGGTTTCGAATTCGGATTTTTAAATCCAAATTTCAGTTTTTGGATTGCACAAATGACATGATTTTAGCTGTTTTTAAAAACTTTTTATCAATTTTTTTTTTAAACCCAGATCCAAAACCAAAACACATCAGGGTGGTTTTGCAAAACCAAAACACAAAGATGAATCCATATTCAAAACCAAAACCAAAACACAGGGGTGAGCGCACATCTGTAGAATAATAAATAACAATATTCATGTTGCATGACTTTCCCTAGCTTCAAAAAACTTTCAAATACCCTTTGCGGTGTTTAACATGTTTATACTCTTGAAAATAATATATTTAACTTGTCGGTAATAGTAATTAAAAAGAAAAATATTATTAATGCCAAACTCAATGATGGGACCTGAAGCCTATTCCCAGATGTCATCTGGATTTAGAGATTCCAAACAGTTAGAAATCACTTTACCTCAACCAATGGTGTTAGTTCTTTCTCAGTGAAAGATACAGGTGTTGTGTGAAGCAGTTAGAAGACCATAGCAACCAATCAGCATCTGCCTATCATTTTATAGAATGTACTTGATAAATGCTTCCTCAAAGCTGATTGGTTGCTATAGACTACTTCTGCACTGATCCACTTCTCAACTGTTTTCACAGCTTGATACATCAACCCCTTATTTCTTCTCAAGTTGTTCCTTTATTCACCTGTGACTATCCTCTCACGCTACAACACCTTGGGGCGTGGCATAACAACAATGGGTAGAATGTGACATTGTTGTGGGTGTCCAATGCGATCATGGCAAGGAGTTCAAAACAAAACATTGAAATTATAGAAAGTTAGACTGGGGTATGTATCAAGCCTTAGAGCACGATAAAATGGAATAGTTGCCCAAAGCAACCAATTAGCTTCTAACTGTCATTTTAAAGACTGTGCTAGATAAATGACAGTTAGATGCTGATTGGGCAACTACTGTACTCCATTTTATCTCTCGCCAAGGCTTGATATTGCACATCTTCCCCAGAGACAGATACATTCAAATTTGCATGTTTGCTGTGTAATAAGAGCATTATTAAGTATAGCTAGCAAAACAGTATCACTTTACTGCATCCAATAAGGAATTGCATATAATTTAGCATTATTATCATATTATCAATATTTTTTTTGTGGTACAAAGTTTGTCAAATTTCTCCAAATCACCAGCCCCTAGGATAGAAATCTGTAAAGTTCTGTTAATTTGGTGAGTTAGCTTAATCAATATGTATAAAATCACAGTTATTGTAATATGTCATTTCTAATCAAGTTCTACTGTGACTAGATTAAATAAGAAAAATTAATTTAATGGAAATTTCAACATGGACTCTAGGTCTGAAATAACAAATAAGACAGATTCAGGTCCTCATAATGAAGGAACCAAATATCATATTTTCCCCTAAGTCAACAAACCAAACAAAAATACACAAAGTGCTCCTTCAACTACTGTATTCGACATAGTAACCTGCACCCAGATTTATGAATCACTGACAACTAACTCTGGTGTTCATTATATGTTGGTAATTGCTTTATGGTAATTTCCATACATCCCTTCCTCCAAAAATATGCAACTTTATGCATCTGCCTTTAATTTTCTATCTAAATGTTACTCCCTGAACTGAACCCACCAGAAAATCAACATTATATAAAAATGAATAAGGGTTAATGTTCCGTTTTGATGCTTTGCACACTATCGTTGGCATTTAATAGAATATTTCCTATGGGACCAAAAACATATCCAGCAAAACCACTCAAAATAAACTAACAATATAACAGTAACATGCAAACAGCTTTGAGTAAAATAAGCATAACAACACTGGCAAATGTAATTGTAAGGGACTCATTGGGCTTTTATTATGAGGGCAGTGTTACTTATAATACTGGGAATATGCACAAAAATGTCTCAATTACTTACTAGAACGTCAGACTTTAGAAATAAATGTGAATTTGTTATATAGTGTAATTCACCACACCATTTACTTGCTGTCTAGAATACTAGGTTATAGTACTTAGCTATGGTATGTTAGGTTATTGTTATTCACTGCTTGACATATTAGGCTATTGTACTTAGCTGCATGGATTTTTAGGCTATTGCACTTAGCTGCTTGGCATACTGCATTAGTGCCTGATTCAGATGTGTACAAAACCCGATGGTTCACGGACATATCCGATGTTTGGGGGTCTGCACATGCGCAGGACCTGTTTTGATCGCTCGCAGTCTCCCTTAGCCACAAACATACCAATATATATATATATATATATATATATATATATATATTTTTTTTTTTTGACTGTGCTTATAACAAAAAAAACACATTTCTTCAACTGATACTGTTAGCACAAAATGTTGACAAAAAAACAAGCAAAAAATAAAACATTCAATAATTGTTGAGCAATTAGAAACCAGCAATAAATTAAACAATTAAAATTCTTAAGCTGGGTACACTCCTACTGTACATGATAATGAGATGTTTTATAAAATAAATTATAATAAAACAAAAATCCATAATAACATGAAGTATGAATAATTCTTCACATTCCAGTGCAATTTATTTAATTATGCTGTTAAATTGCATATATAGTATATGCCCCCACACACAATAAAAAAAAATCTTCAATGCAGATTGATATATTTAATATTTATACAGTGTATGCTCACTTATACCCCCCCTACTACCACCATCACCATACAGACTTCAGTGCATGAATATTATATTCAATATAGTGCAGGGTAATTCACATATAGACTCATCCCTTCATACTGAGTTAAGTGCATTACTTCATTAATATTTAAAACTGTGCTGTGGACATTACAAAAATTACCCCCTTCACCACCTCCCCAAAATGCACACTCAAGTGCAGACCAGGGATCTACATATATTTTAAATAGTGAATACCAATACTAATTTTAGCCTAGGGACTTCCTTATTTTCTACAGCTTTAGTAGCCAGCCTAGCAGTGAATTCAGCATCTCTCCAAATCCGGTGCTGATGGAGGGCACGGGCAGCAATATGTAGGCGCTTTAGCACAGGACAGCACCTCAATGAGTCACTCGTGACATGTGACATCATTAGAGCTGTGTTGTGCCCAATGCTGGATTAACTAGGCAGCTAGGGAGCTTGCCCAGGGGCCCCCACACATAATTACAGCCCCATTGTGGGGACACTGTGGCATATGTGAACTGGAGTTTCTCTGTGGCATAGTGTGAGCTGGGGGCACTACAGTGTGATTATCATATTTGTGGTGCTGAGAGTATTTACACATTATATTATTTTATTACATAGCAATATATAATATTGACAATATTATTGGTAGTGGCCACCACAAGCTAGTTGACCTGGGGCTCCAAAAATCCTGACTTTGGCCCTGGCTATGCCATGCACTGCTCTAAGCTGAACAGCAGCATCGCAGCACCATCAGGTGACATGGTGGATGGTAGAAGGCCCCACTACCATGAAGGGCCCCCAACAGGTAATTTGTGCATGTGCAGTGGAGATGTCATGGTGCGGGGGCCATGTTCCCGGAGACCTGCGCATGCGCAGTAGACTCTGGCACAATGCCTGATCGGAGCCTGCACACGGGCCCCCATCCTCTCTTAAAGCGCCTCTGACTTGCCATATAAGGCTTTTATACTTATCTCATACTTCCCTACTCTCCCGGGACTGCCAGGAGCCTCCCGGCACCCGGCACCCGGCACCCGGCAAGTCCCCCGGAATGACCGCTGGCCCACTGTGCCCCCACATGAAAGTGGGCGGTTTGGGGGCGATGCCGTGTTTTGCACTGAAACGCGTCATCGTAGCCCCACCCCCTGCTTTACAATGCTGGTAATATCGGCATTATAAAGTGGGGTTGGGGCTGCGATGACGCGATCATGCCAACACATCCCCACCGCCCACTTAAGCCGCCCCCACCCTCCCTGCTGCACCGACCTGGCAGCCTCCTCCCTGAATGGTCTGCCAGAATGTCAGTAATTATGATTTATCTGCATGGTATTTTAGGCTATTGCACTTATCTACCTGACATACTGTATTAGGCTATTGTACTAGGCTTCCTAATATATTAAGCAATTGTACTTAGCTATCTGGCATATTAGGCTTTTGCACTAAGCTGTCTGGCACATTAGGCTACAGGTGGTTCCTTTTAAAGTTAGTCAATAGAATTACAGACAGGAAAACTAAAGAACATAGACAGAGATTATTACCTCATCTTGGAGACGTCTAGCGAGGGCCCGGCAGCTATGAGGGGGCCATTCACATGCTGACTTTATTTATGGATCCCTCTCTGAGCCAGCTGGTACTTACTACAGATGAATACACCTCAGCAGGTTTAACTAGGCTGTTGTGCCAAGCTGAGTGAGAAGGACAAAGGTCCCCAGACAGCAGAGTTCTAGTGGCTAAATGGACTGTTGGCTTGACTTTAGCGCTTTCAATTTCATGCTTAGTTGTGGTGGATGGCAGCACCAGAAGCCTGTATTGTTGTCCATTGTTTGTATCTGTATTTTGACACATAAAAAGAAATAGCATTTATCAAATGGCGACAGGAATTTTTTATATTTAAACTAAAATAAATAAATAAATTTTCATGCATGTGCACTGGAACTGAAAGTGTTAAATAATAAATTATATATTTATAACAGAAACAGTACTGCCGCAATTCTTGCTGAACAAGCTTCCTAATGTTTTTATCTATGGCAAAACCCAGCAAGTCTTATCACAGTGCTATAGTCAGTGATAACCCCTTAATGTATATAGAAAAGCCCTATAGCTGATGAAATCAACCATCTTTGCCAGCCGGCAGGATTTAGCAGGATGCGGTCATAATCCCTACCGCTGGGATTCCGGCATTCAGAATACCGACGCCGGAATCCTGATTTAGCCTTATGGTTAGTATATATCTCTTAGTCAATACAGTGATGGAAGATCTACAGTATCTAGATAGGAAGCCAATAGAGCAACATAACATGGTCATCAAGCAATAGGAAGACAGGGTCAAAAGGTCGACATGGTCAAATGGTCGACAGCTAAAAAGTCAACATGGGCAAAGGTCGACAAGGTCAAAAGCTCAACACACAAATGGTTGACACAGAAAAGGTTGACTTGTGGTTTTTTACAAGTTTTCATGATTTTTAGGGATAGGGTTAGGTTTAGGGTTAGACACTTGGCAGAGAGTTAGGATTATGCTGAGGAAGGGAATGCATAGGGTCAGGCACTAGAGAGAGGGTTAGGGTTAAGCACTAGGGGCAGGGTTAGGTTTAGAAAATAGTGAGACGGTTAGGGTTAGGCAATAAGGGGATGGTTAGGGTGAGTATTAGGGTTAAAATAACAAAATAAATGTAAATATTTTATGCGTCGACCATTGTGTGTCAACATTTTGACCCAACCATTTTACCTTATTGACCTTAGTCCATGTTGATATTTTAATTGTTGACCATTTGACCCTGTCTACCTATGGCTTGTCGACAATTTGGTGTCGACCTATTGACTGTATTTAAATACTGTAGATCTTTCAATCCACATACCCCATAGTTGTAAAAAATCCTGAGTATATTTACTGGTTTAGATCCATTTAGGTTTGAACAGTTTTACTTTAGTTCATGATGGTGTCACTTGTTTAATTGAGAAGGCAATGCTATGAGAAAATGCTGTACTGTATTTCCAGCAAAATCCTATCTGGAACACTGCTGGGATAACCATGTGTGGGATGCTGTTGTTACAATTTTAGATGGGGGGAGAGGTGGGGCTAACAACTGCAGAAGCCAGAAGAGGGGAACCCGGGCCGTAATCCACTACCTTGCCCATTTTGTCCTGTTTTCAGCATTTGTGGATTATATATTTGACTTACTTGGACCTTCATGAAGAGTTGCCAACAGGTTTTTATTACATAAGGACATATAGTTAATAAAAGAAAAAATGAAACGAGAATGGATCAGACAATATAATTTCTTTTTAGCTGAGCTACAGTATAATGTGTCTGCTAGCCATGTGACTTTCTGTAAGCACTGGAAACACTAGTAGAATATTGCGAATCTTCACACTGATGGATAAAGTCCACGGCTGCGGGACTTGTGTTTAATGTACTTTGCAAATAATACTGTTGAAGTAATATAGGTAATAACATTAAACTCCTGTTAGGATAATTAATTCTCCTCGACCATGTCTAGACTGTGCATTAAGAGTTTTTAAAAGCGAAGAAAAACATAACACCAGCACAATGTTTAGACAAATAATTGTAACAATAGGAAGAATAAAAGGCCAATTAAATAGAAAAACGCAGGGCTGTAACTAGGGTAGTGTGACCTACCTAGGGGCGCTGTTGGGGCCTGTCAATTTTCTTGTTTATTATCATTCTCAATTGTAGGTTTCTCTTCTTTTATTCCCAGCATCTCCTGGCCTCCCCTATCTCTTCCCTGGCCCTTCCCCATGGCCCTTTTTCAGGTGCACTATCTTATGTCCCTATTTAAAAAATGGGGGAGGGGGGGCGCCAATGCTCTCTCTGGCACAGGGCACCAAAAAGTCTAGTTACAGCTCTGGAGAAACGTGTTAAGTCTCTTCTAGGTATGTCATAGTAAAATAGCACTTTGAAAAGTTCTTCAACGTTCTAGGTTCAAATGAGACTAGTTGAACAAGTGTCAAGGTCCGCATGCATTATGCTAATGAAAACCTTTGTACACAAGACTATAAAGAAGGCATCTGCATGATTTTTTAGAATTCTTGGTTTTCTGCTTCGCAAATATTCATATTTTCCCTTTTGGTCTTTTTTATAAAGACATATTAATTATGTCTACAAAGTTACTCTCCAGTATTATTTACACCAGATTAGAGTTCAGCAAATAGATTTGGCACAGTCTGAAGGCATCATGTTTGGTCTGTTTAAGGTCCACAAGAATACCTATGATGCCAACAAACATTTTTGGTAAAATTAATCTTTAAAAAAACCTGTCAGAATTCAGGTCAAATATCACATGGTTGCAAATTGAACTAAACTACTCGTTTTTGTTATGTAAATATATTAGACTAATTAATAAGCACACAGAGAATCTGATCTGAAGTTCTCACTTGAGTCTCCTTTATTATATTATTTAATGAGCACAAATAAATCTAATTATGGTAACATAGATTTTGTCTTCATATGCGTTTAAAATAGTATAAGATGAGGGCCCTCATTCAGAGGCGCTCGCAAGAAGCGAGCGCTCGTTCTGAATGAGTGTGGCCACTTCTATTTTTAAGTTACCACCCACAGCTTAGCGACCGCCCAGGGTGATGGTCGCGATGGTCAAGACCTAAATAACATAGACTTTTTTTATTTTAACAGCACTTGTTACTATTTTCTTTAACATCATAAAGCAGAATATAGATAGATGTTAGAAAAAGAGAATGTATTATATTTTTTAATTTTTAAATTTTTTATTTTTATTGTGTTTAGTCTAACTAATATCCATTTGGATACTAAGTTAGGATTTGTCTAGAGGAGGCAATTTTTCCCATTGTGACATTTTTATTATATATATATATGTATATATATATATATATATATATATATATACAATTTTATATGAATATTAATAAATATTTGATATCGAGATTACGCTTCATTGTTCTTAGTATTAGTTTAAAACACGGTCCACCTGGGATTCAAACCTATCACCTCATATTTTGCAGTCAATCACCTTGCGCCATTTTATCCTACAATGAAAGCCTGTGGATTTTATCTATATGAAGCTACTTTACATTCTGATTAATTTAAAATACTGTTTCACCTGGGATTCAAACCTATCACCTCTTATTTTGCAGCCAGTCACCTTAACAATGGAGCCATTTGCTAATTATATGAGGACAGAAATGTATAATTTTCAGGTGAGCTCTGAACACCCTAGCACTGGCCCTGCTAAAATATGTCACTACCAGAGCCATGCGTATATCAGAGCAAAACCGAACACTCAATAGTGGTATAGTTATCTTATAAAGTGGTCTTGTTCAAAAACTTTGAAGAGAACGCCAGTCATCTTTGTTGAGTTTTGATGTCAGTTTCTTTGAGGTATGTGGAAACTCTCCATTTTCCTGGGGCCACGCCCCTTTTGAAGTGAGGCCATGCTCCTTTTGCGAGCGCGCGCAGAGGGACTGCCAGGGCTGCTTAGCCCCAGTCCATCCCTATCTAACCATGTAATTTCAAATTCTTTTGACAGGAATTACTGTTACTTAACAAAATGTAATGTTACTTAATAACGTATCAGGAACAGAGATACTACTGCATACATGCCAAAATTAACAATTGTAACATCACTGTTACTGATGCCATGGCCATTTATTGCTGCGTACATCCCTTTTGACTGTAATAAACTGTTAAAGTTTTTTTTGTTCAGAATTGTGTCACTGACAACATCCGCCACCATTTCTGCTTAAATGAAATGCCAAACATACAACTTAAAAAAATATATGAAACTAATACCACATATATCTCAAACACTGATAAAATTGGGCCGGTTTCAGCACAGCACAGGTTAATAACAAGGTACTTCGGCTTTATGAATTGCGCCATTGAAGGGAGATTGGTTAAAATTCATTTTCAGGCAAAATAGTTATTTTGCATTCATATCAAGGAACAGTGCAGGATTAGTGTTTAGCAATGTAATCTTGCACAGTTCTGTCTCTTTCAATCAGCGAACCTTAGCTTCTGTACTCAGTTTATTCCAAAGTAAAAAAAAAAGATAGTCCAATTGGAATTATCATCGCTTCTTGAAAGAATTGGAATTGGTTTTTACATAGAAATGAGACTGCACAGGAGAGATTTGCAGGCAGCTCTGAGAATACGTTTTACAGAAATAAAGGGAAATATTAAGGAATAAAAGCTTGTTCCACAGAAAGATGAAAACTGTGGGTGCCTCTGTCATTACCCCAGGGCCCCCCACTCAGTATTCACAGAAGACTAATCCACGCTTAAAAAGATATTAATCCCATTCATTTCAATGGAATTGAACTCAACTGAATCACAGAGGAGAGATTTTCACAGCCACAAAATGGAAAATAGCAGTTAGTGTGCTACAGCAAATATGTACTTGTGGATCTTTGTGGAGCCACTCGAAAAAGATACAGTAGAATATTTTATATACAGTATGTACTATTTATATACAATAATGTGCAAAAGTGTTAGGCAGGTGTGGAAAAAATGCTGCAACGTAAGAATGCTTTCAAAAATAGAAGTATTAATAGTTTATTTTTAGCAATTAACAAAATGCAAAGTGAATGACCTGAAGAGAAATCAAAATCAAATAAATACTTGGTGTGACCAACCAAAACAGCATCAATTCTTCTAGGTACACTTGCACAAAGTCAGGGATTTTGTTGGATTATAGTCAGGTGTATGATTACTAAATCATACTAAACAGGTGATAATGGTTATTATTTTCATATGTAGGTTGAAATACATTCATTAACTGAAACAGAAACAGCTGTGTAGTAGGCTTAAAACTGGGTGAGGGACAGCCAAACTCTACTACATAGTTGAGGACGTGGAAGACAATTTTTATGCCACAGGTCATATACCATGGTAAGACTGAGCACAGCAACAAGACACAAGGTACTTATACTGCATCAGCAAGGTCTCTCCCAGGCAAAGACTTCAAAGCATACTGGGGTTTCAAGATATGCTCTTCAAGCTCTTTTAAAGAAGCACAAAGAAACTGGCAACGTTGAAGACTGTAGACGCAGTGGCCGGCCAAGGAAACTTAGTGCATCAGATAAAAGACACATCATGCTTACTTCCCTTCGAAATCGGAAGATGTCCAGCAGTGCCATCAGCTCAGAACTGGCAGAAACCAGTGGTACTCAGGTACACCCATCTACTGTTTGGAATAGTCTGGCAAGATGTGGTCTACAAGGAAGAATTGCGGCCAAAAAGCCATACCTTGATGTGAAAACAAGGCCAAGTGACTGAACTATGAATGAAAATATAGGAAATAGGGTGCAGAAAAATTGCAGCAGATGCCCTGGACTGATGAGTCAAAATTTTAAATGCTTGGCTGTAACAGAAGGCAGTTTGTTCGCCGAAGGGCTGGAGAGCGGTACAATAATGAGTGTCTGCAGCCAACAGTGAAGCATGGTGGAGGTTCCTTGCAAGTTTGGGACTGCATTTCAGCAAATGGAGCTGGTCATTTGGTCAAGATTAATGGTTTCCTCAATGCTGAGAACATCATGCAATACCATCAGTGAGGCGTCTGATTGGCTCCAAATTTATTCTGCAGCAGGACAACAACCCCAAAATATAATTAAGAACTATCTTCAACGTAAAAAAGAACAAGTAGCCCTGGAAGTGATGATTTGACCCCTAGGGCCCTGATTTCAACATCATAAAGTCTGTCAGGGATTACTTGAAGAGACAGAAGGATTTCAGCAAGGCTACATCCACAGAAGATCTGTGGTTAGTTTTCCAAGATGTTTGGAACAACCTCTATACCTCGTTACTTGAAAAACTGTGTGCAAGAATTGATGCTGTTTTGAAGGCAAAGGGTGGTCACACCAAATATTTATATAGATTCCTCTTCTGTTAATTCACTTTATATTTTGTTAATTGATAAAAATAAAACATTAAAACTTCTAATTGTGAAAGCACTCTTACTTTGCAGCATTTTTTCCACACCTGCCTAAAACTGTTACACATTACTGTATATATATATATATATATATATATATATATATATATATAGTACCACACTGTACATATACTTGCAATACTATACTGTAGATATATATATATATATATATATATATATATATATATACAGTACTATACTGTAGATATACTGTATATATGTTTATAAATATACTAGCTGTTGCCCACGGCTGCGCCCTCATTGAAATCGCTGCTGCCAACAGGTGTTCTAGTTGTGTTGCTTTGCATAGGGGCCCTGTTGTGGGAGTGGCCCTTGTGACCAGCAGCGCTATACAGACTGGTGGCAGCAGCACCTTCACCCACCACTCATACCAATGTTACTGTGTGCCCTGTGCACAGGCTGCTATGTAGACTATCCTATTCACCCACCACTCACACCAATGTCACTGTGTGCCCTGTGCACAGGCTGCTATGTAGCCTATCCTATTCACCCACCACTCACACCAATGTTACTGTGTGCCCTGTGCACAGGCTGCTATGTAGACTATCCTATTCACCCACCACTCACACCAATGTTACTGTGTGCCCTGTGCACAGGCTGCTATGTAGCCTATCCTATTCACCCACCACTCACACCAATGTTACTGTGTGCCCTGTGCACAGGCTGCTATGTAGACTATCCTATTCAAGTGAACACGGGCCCAAAACACATCTTCCCCCACCCCTTACCAGCCGTATGCATGGTGCCACACCTTTCTCTTGCATTGATGATGTCAATAAATGTTGTTATTGTTACTGCCCAGCTGTAACTTTATGGATCGTGATGAAACAGGTTATTTCTAGGCGTTTCCATAACAAAATGATTCAGTTTTCATTAAAATCTAGTATATATATATATATATATGTGTGTGTATTTCCTGACGACAGGGGCCACAAGGACCTTGAAACATTGAAACTGAAGTAAAATTTATTTATACCTAAATCCTGGAGTGACGCTCTGTGTTCTGCCTCGACTAGAGACAGTACATCCCTTGCTCTTTATGTGATACTATAACAGTGAGAGGAGTATTGAGTGCTGAACCAAGTGAAGTATATATATATACAGTCAATTAAATTGGTGTAGAGCGCCTAAAAGTGCTAAGTGTCGTGTGATGTTAAATAAATATATAGTATACTACATTTCACGCTTCATGAGCACACCTAGAAAATTGGTCACCTGGAAGTGATGTCACACCTAAAACCCGCCCAGTTCTCTGAGCTGATGTAGCAAATGGGTATAAATACAGGTGTAGCGCACATGAACAGACATCCCCTTGAAGAAGTCTAGATACCAGATGAAACGCGTTGGGCCTATACCACTTTGCCTTCCTGGAACTTCCAAAACCAAAACTGAGATAAGCTCGTTCTTTGCTGCTTGAATTTTTACTTGTCTTTCCATTTGTTTTTATTTACATGTTTTATATTTACTTTTATGTATTGTATATGTGCATTTTACTGTGCAATCCATTATTGCACAGTCACTTTCTTACCTACTAAATAAATTGTGTTTTATTAATATATATTTATAGTGAATATCTGTTGTTTTTATATATACTCACTTATCTTGCCTACTTGCACAGAAAACACCCTAGTTGCACTAGAAACACTTTATATAGAAATTATTGGCACATTTAATTAAATTTGCTTATATGGAAATTTCTACCATTGCTGCACAGCTGCACTTTGTTTTTATCTAAAGAGTGAATTATTTTATATTTTTTGATACTATATATTTATTTAATATCACATGACACTTAGCACTTTTAGGCGCTCTATATCAATTTCATTTACTGAAAATTTGCTTTGGTGGCAGAACCCAAATAACACCATATTGTTGATAGAGGAGACACCCTTTTTAAAGGGAGTGTTAGTAGGTTATTATTCAGTAATCTCTGTTTAAAGTGTCTTTTATTCATACTCTTATTAGTGGACCTACATCTGGCGCAATATTTTCATCTATTACTCTATATATACACTGTAAAGAAGAAGCAGATTTGACCTTGTGTAAACTTTAACTCAGCTCCAGTGTCCCTCAAAGTCAAATACAACCCATCAGTGTGAAGGCTGATGATGTTGAGAATGGCGCTGGTACTGCTCCTTCTCAATACCCTGGAACCTGCAGAAAACTTCCCTACTGTGCTAATTTCTCCAGGACATTTTCCTCCAATTAAAACATTTCTGATTACTAACTAGTAGCAGTGAAATGGGCACCGCTGGTCATGGTATATAATGATATAACAAAAATAACCCTTTTCAGTTAAATTTTCAATTAGGTAAAATATTGAATTCTCAGCAGTCTAGATGGCCCTGATTTTTATCACACAATCTAATCTTAATGTCACCTGTACAAGAAGATCAATACAGTTCAAAGAAATCCTTCTCATTCTCCCTTCTGACCAAATAATTGCTGTTCTGAGCCCAGCTCTAGTAGATTAACTTTAAGAAACCCAGAGAGAGCTTCCACCTGACAAACCTCAGATATCTTACTCTACGGTATATTCCTGTCAATCTCTGTCTATATCTCCTAAATGAAATATATGACCCAAAGGTGCCTGAACGTGTGCACTAAAAATAAATATTTCTCACTCTGGTCTATGTGATGTTCTTTGGCCTTTGACCACCCCTAAAACACCATAAATTCATATGTCCATGGATTTAACTGCCAAGTTACCTTTATCCAAAGGAGTCACCATTATTTGGATGGTCGTAGATTGCTTCAGTGCAGAGGTTCCCAAATGCAGTCTTTAAGGCACCCCAACAGTTCAGGATTTAGACATATCCATGGTTGAGCACAGATGGTTAAGTCAAATTGACTAAGATACTGATTGTCACCTGTGGTCAAGCATGGATATCCTTAAAACCTGGACTGTTAGGGTGCCTTGAGGGCCAAAGTTGGGAACCTCTGCTTCAGTGTAGTATCACATTGTTGTTAATCTCTCAGACAAGGTACATCATCTCTCTATAATTTATCTCTGTGGGTGATTTAGCAAGGATAGCAATCGCAAAGCTGCAATCAGGCAGCTTTCCAATTCCATCCTTGCTATTATGCAAATGCAGCAGGAGCTGTATGACCTCCCCTTGCTGCATTTGAGATCCCGGCACTGCAACGGAGGTCGCAGGCTGGGATCACCATCGCGATCATCGGTGGTCAATGGTCGCTAAGGTGGATGGCGCTGGGCCACCAGCCAGCTGAGTAAGCCTCTGCTCAGGCTGGCAGGCTTGCGAGCCCAGGACACTGCATCCCTGGGTTTGCCACTACTGGAAAATGTTTACAGGAACGCCGGCCACCCCAGCACCGCCCCTTTAATGCCTCTGCCTGTCAATCAGGCCCCTTAAATGCCTCTGCCTGTTTGCGTGCGACTATGCAGGACCCATTCTGGTCCTGCGCATACACAGATAATCAGAATCTGCGATCCGCAATGCACGCAAGGCCCTCTGTCCACTGGCTACTTCTCATTTTTCTTTTACATTTGCTGACATCAATCCCATCAATTAAAACGCCTCCCTGGATTCTCTCACCACTCTACATCTATACACAGCCTCGGAGGCATTATTGCAAAAGCTCATCAGAGCTAGTTTATTGAATGACAGGTGGACATTGTGACGCACAAAGTATCTGGGATTCTAATGTATTATTTGGAACAGTGTGTTTTATGCAAATTCACACTGAGGTTAAGTCTTTCTTTTGTGTTATAATAGTTTTTCTCTGCATATTTTAATTGTTTAACATAATATAGTAGCAAATGGATTGTTTATTACATACATTTTAAGCCATCTATAATCATGATATTACAACAGCTTTTCCTGCATGTTTAATAATTGACTTGTTTTGCATAACATTTACATACATTTAATTAGTAAATGTATTGCATTATTATATACATTTGAGTTATGCAATATTATACTGTAGGGATATTATAAAATAATGTCATTTTTTGTTTGTGTTTGCATGTATCATTTACATAAATTTTAGCAATAACTTCACTGCACTGTTATCATGGTCAGGGTTATTGGTATAAATAAGAAATATTATATAATGCTTAAAGTGTACCTTTTGAAGGTAGGTACCCCAAAACCCTTACCAGTGGCATAGACTTTCGTAAATGTAATCAGCAGTGCATTTCATTTAATATGCCTAACACCAGTGTTGTTTGTGGGGTTACTCAGTGATACTCATTACTGGCACCTTTTGTTTAGAATTTTTAATTAACTAGTTCCACAACCAGAACTCAGTGAAATAATTTCAGAAATGAATAAAATAAACATCTACATGCTTATTTATCCAAAGTGGAAAGTACTAATTATCCTGTCTCCAGTGGCGTCCCTAACTGTCTTTGCACCTGGTGCGGGCAGCGGCAGGGAGCTTCTACTGCAAATGGCAAATAAGGGGGCGTGGTCTCGCAGATGGGGCATGGCCTCATGGGTGGGGCGTGGCCTCATGGCACGAACACCCGTTTATTGTCACACCGGGGGTGCTGGAGGTGCAGGCTGCCCCTGGGGAACAGCCTGTGTAAAGTGCCGACTCCCTCACTGTGCTAGGAGCCAAGTGCTGCACGTAATGCAGCACCCGGCTCCTGTCACTGAGGGGGAGCCAGAACTTTGGTGTCACCCCTTGGCCAGCACCCCCCTTGTGATGCCAGTGCCTGTCTCGACTTGTAACTTTAGGTGAGCACTTTCAGTAATTAAAAAAAAAGCACTGCCCAGCAGGGGTGCAGCCATGGGATGGAGGGCACGGGGGTGTGCGCCAGCAGAAGAGTGTAATCGGGCAGTGCCAGATGGGAGAAAATAATGGGTGATATTGTGTAGGGTGAAGGTGATGTTGCACATGCTCAGTGTGTCTACGGAGTATAGATACTCCGGCCAGGCACAGTGAGCAGGGAGGATGGAGGTGAGGCAGGGCAGGGCAGGGCAGGGAGGTGGGGCCTGGTGGAAAAGGGAGGCTGGCCAGGCAGTGTCAGCTTTACAATACTTGTGTGTATTTTTGTGTATTTTGAGGTCAGAATACATAGCTGTCCTGCTCTAATAAGGAAGGAATAACAAAGTTAATGGCGATACGGTGGATCTGTAGACCTGTGTATGTATTTAATGTGCACTATGCAATGTTTTGGTTTAGGATTATGGGAGAGATATTTAATGTTTCAAAATTTGAAGGTCAGCACCATTTCAGAATGTTTTTGCTTTCGCTTTTACACATGGAGTATAATATGTACTGCACATATATACTTACATCTATATATTCTATACTAATATATAGAAAACATATATGATAAGTTTAATATATATAATATTGATATACTGTGTATACTATATATTGTATGCAGTCAGGAAGCCGGCGGACCTAATCCCGACAGCCGGCTTCCCAACTGTCATATCCCTGCAAGGGTCTAAAGACAGGCGTCGATATGCCGACGCCTGTCATTAGACAAACGCCGGGAGCCCGACGCCCGGCATCCCGTTCGAAGGGACACCGGGTGCCGAGCATGGATAGCTGTGGGGTGGAGAGTTAGGATTAGGGTTCCCGGGGGGAATTAAGGTTAGGCACCCCACTGGGAGGTTAGGTTTAGGCTAGGGGAAGGGGGTTTAGCATTAGGCACCCCCAGGGGGGACTTAGGTTTAGGCGTCAGGGAAGGGGGGTTAGGTTTAGACACTTAGAAGGGGGATTAGGGTTAGGCACTGTGGGAGAAGGTTAGGGTTAGGCACCCCTAAGGGAGTGTTAGGGTTAGGGGGTAGAAATAGGTTAGACAATACTTACCTTTGATGATCAGGATTTCCTCCTCTGCCGGGATGCCGCTGTCGGGATTCCAGCCACCAGGCATGGGTCCGGTGGTAAATCATACAGATTCCCTATATATAATATTTGATCACAAAGGGTGATCTGTAGTGATATATGAGAAATTATTGCAGTAGAGGGTAATAAACCTCAAAAGTGTGGCTGTTAGGGGGAGGGAAAATCAATTTCAAGGGATAGGGAAGACTGTGAAAAAATGAATTATATGGGAGAGGAAGGGTATAAAATGAAATACAGGGCAGAGGTGGTTATGATGATTTTGTGATTCAGGGGCTGATTCATACTCTGATGCATTTAATACATTGCACTCAATCGCATGGTTACCAATGGGGGACGCAGATCAGAGTTCCATGGAGATCCATAGTTGTTTCTGAGTAGTGATTGCGGGGTGGCTTTCGGTGGTTGGTGGGTTGGTGGGCATGACAGGAGCATATCAGTGTCAGGGATTGCGTTGGAAAATGCAATTCTACTGTCATCGGCAGCCAAGTACCAACGGACTTTCTAAACAATCATAGGGCTGAGCAAATGTCCGATGGTATGCCCCAATGTCTGATTGATTGGGCACCTCTGTGCACACATCTTCGGTCTTGCATTGCAGCCGGTGGGTGCCTCAATAGGACACCCATAGGCCACAGTATTACCAGACAGAAGCAGTAGCAGCTGCACTTCTACTGCTACTATGGCCACCTGTGAATCAAGCCCTCAGTCCCACCAGACAGTTGGGACATGCGTTTTCTGCAAGGCAGCACTAAGGGCAAATTACGTGCAGTAAACAAAGTGGTGTGTGGTATTACAAAGGAGAATGTTGGTAGCTAGTGCTTGTTAAGTGATGATCCCTCTCCATGGGATGCACCCTCTCCATAATGGAGCACTTGAAAAAAAACCTGTAGAAATCCTGCTTTGCCCTTGCATTCTGCAAGCAATCAACTGTGTGTACTTTGACTTTGATCTTTAGCAATAAAATACTAAAGGGAGGGCACAAGCAGACTCTCTGTCCATGGTGAAAAAAACATAGTTTCACCTAAGCTGCCTAGCATTTTCCAATCATTTCAACAGTTAGCCACAGGGCAGGGACCCTGGCCTCCAAACCAGTGGAGGTGTAGCATGGAGCACTAGCACCCATAGAAAGGTTTCAGATATTTTTGAACATGTTGAGCAACTGCAGGCTTGGATGTAGCAATTGATGGGACTGTTCTGGAAGCACTTAACCCAGGCCAGCAGAAATGGTTTGACCAGCATGACAGAGACCGGGAACTGACCCCTTGACAAAAAGTAATGGTCCTGATTCTAGTACAGCAGAACAAACTGCCAGCCACCTTGGTGGGGCCGTACATTGTCTTTGAGTAGAAGGGCACTTTAAATAACATACTGTAGTGGCCTTTGACAAAGGAGGCAGACATTGGTGCATCTTCCACATAAACCAACTGAATTCATATGTGGAGAGGCACATAGAGGCAATGGTGATGTACAGCCCACTTATGGAAGTGACAGAGTTAGATCCCTTCCCAGATCTGCAAGACAGGATCAAGGAGTAGAGGCTGTACAGGTGTGGACCTGGCTAACCCTAACAGCAACAACAAGGGGGACGAGGAACAACCTATTGTTTTTATTTTAATTGCATTTTATCTAAATGTTTTAGGTGAGAGCATAAATTGGATATTAAATCTGATACTTTGCCATAGAGTGTTGCACTAGTTCTTTTTCTCTTTCCCTTTACATTGAGAAGGATACTGAGAGGTTTTTCTATTGATGACTCCAAGAGAGACCTGCATTTTATATATGACGTATTCATTTGAAAAGGATATCCAGTAAGGATACACCCCAGAGGGGATTCTATGTGAACTTGTGTACTGTTTGGTGGAGAGAACACACAATACTATCTTGAATTCATCACTTGCGCTAACAATATTACACCATGCTGTGGTCCTCTTTGGAATTAAATGTTTTATGTATGAGTAAGTATATGAATACATGTCATCAGTAAGAGTGTCAGTGTAGATCAACATTCAACTTTTGCATTCTGAATTCTAGAAGTAAGGTAGATGTTCTTTTGCTTCTACTGGCTGTGTCCATCTGGTTTATTGTGCAGATAGAAAACCCAATTACTATTTTACCATGTTAGGGAAGTGCTAGGCAGAATTCAATGGGTTGGATTCAACATTTTCACTGACAAGTGCCAAATGAGGATGGCAGAGGTACAGTACCTGGGGCACCGAATGGAGAGAGGTCAGCTGTGGCCAAAACACATAGGGGCCATACTAACCTGTCCCAGGAACTACCAGTTACTACCATAAGTTTGTTCCCCTATACTGTACAGTACCCCTATACAGTTTGTTCCCCTATACAGTACCTTAGCCCAACTCCTAATGAAATTGATATTTTGAAGGCTTGATTGACAGATAGTTTGGATCACAGACAGAGATCAGGTCTTTACCCAACTAAAGACTTCTCTGTCCAACTCCCCATAGTTAGACTGCCTCCAACCACAGACTGGGTGCCAACCTAAGCCAAGTGGGGAAGTATAGCCAAGATCACCCCATATTGTACCTTTCCCGGCAATTTATGGAGTGCAAGAGGGCATAAGCCACCATTGAAAAGTAGTGCATAGTGATGCTATGGGCCTTAAAATTTCCAGCCCTATTTGGGGAGGAGAGAGTTCACAGTTCTGACTGACTATAACCCACTGAGCTGGCTGCATAGAACCTCTGGGAAAAATGGGAGACCGTTGAGGTGGAATTGAACAAATCTTATAACTTTTTTGTCTCTCACATTAAGGCAAAGGACCACGCTAATGCGTATGGAAGCCAGCAGGAAGAACCTGACCCTGCACCGAGGAGGTCACCAGACCTGGCCACCCTGACTGGCCCTGCTCAAGGAACCAGTCCCTTGGACCATGTTTAGGAAGGGAGAGGTATTTGATGATCCCGCTGACAGCTTGATTTATCACCACGCATATTCACTAGGACAATAGCAGGAGTCGATCACAAATATGAGAAATTTCAGTAAATTACGGGTAATCGGTTTAATTCTTAAAAGTTTTTTGGTGTCCTAAAAACTGCTTTTGCCCATCACCCACTCCATACTGTACCCCTACCATTGGAATCTCCAGCCCTCCATCCCATTAGGGCGTGCAGGAAGTCACAAATAAGATTTGATGGTGCCAACCCAGCAGGAGGCCTAGGCCCTTCCTATCCTAGGATTCCAAACCCACCCAATACCTACACTGGACTGGGTAATGAAAAGTGGTTGCATGAGGGACTCTGGGTTCTTTTCGTCCCTGTGTTGCAACAGAGGAGCTGGTCTAGGACTCTTCAGATCCTGCCAGGCTCCTAGGCAGCACTACCTTATAGCCTGCCAAACAGCGAATTTCTCACAATGGAAAGTGCAGAGTGCAAGGTATGCAGTCAAAGCATATGCTCCAATGGGTGCTGGAACTAGTGTCCCCCAAGGATGGGTGCTGACTAGTAAGATAGACCCTACCAGGTGGTAGATGGCACTGGTTGAGTGGCCAGGATCAGCAAGTCACAAGCCCCAGCGGCAAGTATCACAAAAAGATAGAAAGTTAGAGCATTTTATTGCCATTAAAAGCAACACTGTTACAGAGGAAGCTCAGTGATATATGAGCATAGGTAATCTCAGACTAACACTATCTGGGAACAGGAACTAAGTATGCTGATTATAATCACTTGGTTGAACATAATTAATAAAGAGACGTTATATGACAGATGGTGGAAATAATTTTTAATCACCTTTCTGTATATTCAATCACATTTTTTCTATTAATACTATACTTTGATTTTATTAATATTTCACCTAAAATCCAAACATAATATTTTAACGAATAACTAATAAATATTTAAAAAAAAAAATGTTTTATTGTTTTTCCAAAGACTGAAATATAATTGATTAACCTGACCTAACAAGTGCACTGGATCAAATTCCTTTTCTTGTCCTTTTTCTTTCTGTTGAGTAAATAGTTTAGTTATAGTACAAGAATATCCGGTAGCACCACTACTAAAAAGTTACAGACGAAGAAAATATCAAATATACTGAAAATAAAAATATATAGATATTGATTATAAGAGTTTTAGGTCATTAAGAATAATGTCTCTGGATAAGAAATGTAATTTACATTTCTATCAGTGCGGGACCAAAATTGGTTGTTTAGTGTTTGATAAGTTTTACATATATGTTTAGCATGTGTGTAATAAATATGCCTTTTGTACCCTTGCTATTGTATCCTTTCTTTGTGATCCCTGAAACCATAAAGGAACTGTGGTACTGTGAGGATCTACAGTATAAATGCTGCCTTTTTCAAGGTGGTAACTTGCAAGCTGTGATAATAACACACACATAGACCTGGTACCATCACATTCTGTCAATACCAAGGCGGTAACTTGCAAGCTGTGGTAATAACACACACATAGACCTGGTACCATCACATTCTGTCAATATCAAGGTGGTAACTTGCAAGCTGTGATAATAACAAACACATAGACCGAGTACAATCACATTCTGTCAATATCAATGCGGTAACTTGCAAGCTGTGATAATAACACACACATAGACCTGGTACCATCACATTCTGTCAATGTCAATATTTTCCAGGTCCCAATATTTATTGATTCAACATTTTAACCATGTCGACATTATGACTATCTTGTGTCGACATTCATGATTTTTGTCACTGTCAACTTCCTGACTTCATCCCAAACATTCTTGGATCACAAAAGATATGGCACTATCTCCTAACCAAGATGGAAACTGGTTATACAGTCCAATAAAGTGCAAATTAATCTTGAGTTGTCCAAATTACAATGTGGATAAAAGCCAACTGGGAGCCATAAAAAAACTCAGCCAATATATTTTCATTTATAGGACAATGTCACCATATATGGAATGTATAAATCATTTTGACTAGTGGTCTGTGTATAATTTACTTGAGCACAAAGGTATCTATAAAAAGATTAAAAGTAGGACCTATGCTAGTTTAATTATTTAAATAAACCATTAAATAAATGATGAGCTAGAGCTATTGCAGATAGTAAATTCAAACTACATAATATCTAAATATTAAAATTATTATTCAATAATATAAGCAATATGCTAAAAAATGTGGATTATTACCAAATGCTTAAACAATAGATAAAACATAACTGATACAAGGCTAGTTTGTTAAAGCTTTTTCTGTGGAATAGACAAGTTGTTCACATCTGTATAGTAAAGGTACAGATATATATTAGCTATATACTGTAGAAGCAACACGTTTTAGTTCAAACATCTCTTCTCTCAGAAGAATGCAAAATATTACAAATTTATTCAGAGAGATGAATATATTATAACGATAAAGTTGTGAATAGACTAAACCAAGAGACATTAGGATAGCAAATTGGCAGAAGAGGTGCTACAGAGTTTTATCCTATACAATATTAAATCACTATAGAAGAATTTAAATTTCTTTGTTAAATAATAATGTAATTTCATCTAAAGTGTTTTTAGTAGATTGTCAAATTAAAGTAAACCTGCAGATAAGTATATAGCAGTAGTAATTCAAGATACTATTTGATTGAGGCCAAATAACAGTTAAGTTATGGTAAATTCTGATAGATTTTGACACCTGCTTCTCAAAATAAAAAAACAAAATGGAAGTATTTTCTGGATTGAGCCTTGGGGTGGGGGTTACATCCCAACAATAATAGCACATTTTAATTGTGCTGTACTCAGTTATGCCTATATACTTCATTTTTTCCAAAGTTCACAAGACTTTAATCACATATCCTTATAACCAAATGTTTTTAGTATAGTGTTACTAATGGTGAATCTATTGTATTATATTGATATTATATACAGCTTCTTTCCGATCACATATTAAAGACACTATACACTTTCAACAATTGGATAAAGAATGACATTTATTACTTCTTCATGTGCAATGTACAATCATTTTATACTGAAATTTCTCACAAACGATGGTAACAGTTCATGTTATTTTTATAAAGTTTATTCTATTTCACAATTATTTTATTTTTAATCAGACATATTTGTTACTGAGTAAGGGCACAGTCATGGGCACTGTCATTGCTCCAACTTTTCATTTTATATGTGGGTATACTTGTAGAAGATGAATATTGCACAGCATGTTTGGAACCAGCCTGGTACTGTATGGCAGATATATTGACATTTGTGATATTGTCAAACATTCTATTAACAATTGTGTCACTAATCTTAACAGTTATTCCTTTTATCTCACATTTGTTAGTAGCTATCACCCACCACATATCAACTGCCTGGAAAAAACCCTGTCAGCTTGTGTCAATGCAATTATCACAGAATCTAATTTAAGATGGCAGAATGCACTACTGTACATCTATCTAAGGACATGTGCACCAACTAGGAAAAATGGAAACCATGCACTGTTAGTGCTCCCTGAGGAATGAGTTTGGGAAAAACTGGTCTAGTGTAGTAAATGTGTGGTATGAGGTCACAGGAATGCCAGTTGTGTATTACTGTTTCTTACATTCCACAGTTCTACTCTTGGCTTGCATACCAAGCCACAGGGCAATCATTAATTAAAAGAATACAGTAAACCAAAATTGCAGTATCAGTTACCTAGCAATCTGTTATTGGGACTTCCAGCTTCAAATACACAGTAGACACATATACCCCACATACAGTATGGGGTTCAAACTGTAACACTGCCTGTTTTCTATCCTAATAAAATTCTAATGATACATAGATTTACATTAGTAAAGCAGACTCACTGAAAGCATGCTTGACCACCATTTTATTCTGATTTCTTATATCCTGTTATAAGTTAATAGGACAACCTGTAGACATTCAAATCAATGGACTGTCCTCAGTAGCACAGTAGCACAGGGCATTACAGGAGATGAGTGTGCTAAGAGGCAGTGACAAATCCATGTGTGTGATTGTCTAAGTGATGACAAGGAAGCATGTGATAGGGTTGACTGAAATTTAGATAGTGGAAAGACCCCAAAACACAGAGGTGTCATTATGGACTTGACAAGAAAAAATCTGCATGTGCTAAGATATTTTACTTATTTATTTTTTTCCATTTGCAACTCATACTTGGCTACTCTCCCGGGACGGTTGGGAGCCTCCTGGGTGTAATGTATGTAATTAATGTATGTAATGTATGTTGATTTTATTTATTATTAAAATTAGTTTTATAGATAGATAGGAGCTGATTGGTTGCTATGGGCAACTTCTCCACTGGTCCACTTCTCCACATTTTTCACTGCTTGACACATAAACCTCAGTGTCTTTTATAGCTCCCGTGTGGAGATATCTTTCTAAATATATCTAAATATATCATCAAAAAGATGGTGCCACTGGTGAGTATAGAAAGGGTTTTCCACACTGGCAGCCGCAGTGGTCAGTACTGGGTGCAGAGTGTACAGCATGAGGTCAGTACGCCTGTGGGCACTGCACTCCACACAGACTGGGCTCTGGGGAGAATTGAAACTATGGACCTCATTCAGACCCAGTCGCAAGCGCTGAGCGCTTACAATCGGGTCGATGTTAAGGCCCTGGGCACGCGCAGCGGCCACACTGCGCTTGTGCAAGCCCTAGAGTGCGAGAGAAATTATCTCGCTCTGTGACTCACAACAAAAGGGGCGGCTGTCGATGGTGATCGATAGCTCGCACCATTTGGTAGGCAAGACGGGGAGTGGCTACACAAACACAGGCATTCCCGACGGAATGCCTGCCATTTAGGGGCGGCCCCACTGACATCACGAGTGATGTCAGTGGTGAGCTTCCAGTTCTAACAGAGCCGAAAGCTCACTGGGGCTTGCGGTAGACGAGACCCTACCACAAGGATCTCGTCGCAAGCCCCGATGGTCACGATGGTCTTGACCATCGCGGCCATCAACCTGGCCGCTCGCTAAAGCTGTGGGTGGTCACCCACAGCCTAGCGAGCGGCCAGGAGGCCGGTTCTGAACTTAGAAGCGGCCGCCCTCATTCAGAGCGAGCGCTCGCATTTTGCGAGCGGCTCTGAATGAGGTCCTGTATTCATGCCACCGCTTCTCTTAAGCTACCCCGACCTTGTGTATTTATTTTTGATATTGTGGCTGTGTGACTCGGTGGGTATGGTGTGGTGGCTGTATGTAATAAGCTTTGAGTGGATGGGTTTGGTGTGGTCACTGTATGTAATAAGCTTTGAGTGGGTAGGTATGCTGTGGTGACTGTATGTAATAAGCTTTGAGTGGGTGGGTATGGTGTGGAGGCTGTATGTAATAATCTTTTATTGGGTTGTATGGTGTGGTGGCTGTATGTAATAAGCTTTGAATGGGTGGGGATGTTGTGGTGACTTTATGTAATAAGCTTTGAGTGGATGGGTGCGGTGTGGTGACTGTATGTAATAAGCTTTGAGTGGGTGGTTATGGTGTGGAGGCTGTATGTAATAATCTTTTATTGGGTTGTATGGTGTGGTGGCTGTATGAATAAGCTTTGAGTGGGTGGAGACATTGTGGTGACTTTATGTAATAAGCTTTAATTGGATGGGTTTGGTGTGGTGGCTGTATGTAATAAGTTTTGAGTGGGTGGGTATGGCAGGGTGACTGTATGTAATAAGCATTGACAGGATGGTTACGGTGTGGTGGCAAGGGCCAGCAACCACTCAACCCCCCTCCACACAACCCACACATCCCTCCCAATACATGCATCTATATCTATCTTTATATATAGATGCATATAGCCTACATGTGTATATATGTATAGCTTGAACTTGTGTGCCGTGCCCAGCGGTGGTGGGTTCTACTTCCTTCCTTGGACTCCTCTCTGCTCCTTGGTGGACAGATACTGTGGCAGGGACATAGCAAAGGGCCGGCGCAGTTGTCATGACGTCATTCAGATATACGTCGGTGACGGAGCTGGGGGTTACCTTTGGGGAGGAATATGCGTCAGTGACTGGGCCAAGGGTTACCTTTGGTAACATAGTTGCCAAGTCCGATTATAACAAGCGGAATTGGGCTTCTTTTTTTTGCAAGTTGCTTCTTTTTTTTGGAAGTAGCTTGTTGCTTGTTTTTGGGCTTATTTTTTTAAGGTTGCTGGTTTTTGTTCTTATTTTTTGTGTGCATTACGGAGGCACCCCTAGAGGTAAGTAAATGTGTGCGTGTGTGTGTGTGTGTGTGTGTGTGTGTGTTTTGCACTGGTAGTGACTGAGGGAGGGGGGAAGGTTGTGTCTGGGGAATAGAGGGCAGTGGACAGGGTGAAGTTGGAGGGGGCAGGCAAGAAGGAGAGGAAAACTAGATGATAGAAATGAGGCAGGTACATGGGGGCGAGTTAAAATTACTGAGGCTGTTAAAAAGAGGGGATAATGGAATTAGACAGATGACAGGAATGAATGGGGTAAAGAGGAGGGGTGAGAGAAATGCGGAAAACAAGAGTTAGGTACAGGAAAGGTAGGTACACACTAGACAATATGTCGCCTGATCCTGCAGATTGGGCTGACATATCGTCCAAATCGGCCAGTGTATACCCACTATGCATTACCCTGCACACTCCTGCGGGTAGTCCATCAGGGTCGTTCCGTCGGCCTGCATGTAGGGCTGATGGAACGACCCAGATGCCGATACTGGCATAGTGGATGGAGCCGAGGCCCGACATATGGAACGTTTGAACACCACATCATGCAGTATGTATCGACCGCACGATATATATTGCGCGGTCGGGCGTCGCATCGCTGGGTACACACATCGGCAAGTGTGTACCCAGCTGAAGACTGGCAAGGGAATGAGGTATGAAAAGAGGGAGGAGATAAAATTATGGCGGCTGATTTAGAGGGAGAAAAGCAATATAGGCAGATAAGGCTGTGCATACACTAACATATTTAGGTTAGAGAAGAGGGGGAATAAAGTAAGTTAACCAGGTAGAGAATGAGGAGAAAGAGACACCCCATAAATTGGGCTTTTTTATTTGGCTTTTTAGGATTGGATTGGGCTTGTTTTGGGCTTGTTTTTTGCTTATAGGTTGCTTGTTTTCCATTTCAGAATTGGCAACACTGTTTGGGAAGGGTAACCTAGGAGGAGGAGAACCTGGTTGGGGGCCAGACGGGCAGCTGGCAGCGATGTGAATTTATTATTAGCCGCGGGCACGCAGCAGATGCCTTTTGTGCCCCACTAGAACCTCGGGGTCCCTAAGAATCTCAGGGACCGGCATGGGTATACCCTTTGCACCCCCCTGTTGCCGGCCCTGCTGGTGGCTGTATGTAATAAGCTTTCAGTGGGTGGGTATGGTATGGTGGCTGTACGTAATAATAAGCATATCAGTATCAGACAACTGATTTTTGTTTCCTGTTTAATTCTAAGAGAAAACATCTTCCTTTTTCCCTCATGCTCCAGTATGCAGCGTTTGTAATACTAATGAATTATTATTACATAATCTTAAAAAAAAAAAAAATGCCATGGGACAGAAAAGAATGTGATTTCATTGTGCAGAGATAATAATTCCCTTTCATATTTCTCTGAATTCTTGACTCGTACATGAGTTGTAATCACACAGATGCAATTACCGCTTCAGCTCTAAACACAAAAATTTGTAAGTAAACTGACATTTCTATTGCAAATATTTATTTATACATGTAAACAATTTGGCTACATTATAAGCTGTCTGTTTAAAAACGGGAATCATTTACACGCACTATCACTGCTGTTCTGCTCTTGTACATATCATTAGCTCAGCAACAATACATGTCCACCAAAATATGAACAAATAAAGATAACGTGACAGAAACACAATGGTTACTGGAGAGGTCCCACTAATTCCTGAAACGTGAATATTGTCTTACTGTATGTTTATTATAGGTGTTGGGACTTTGACTTAAAAGTTCATTTTGGTTACATGTTAACCTGTGCAAGACCAAAGGTGGTTTAAACCTTGATGAACAAACCCATTTTAATTGTTTTGCTTCACTGGGAATAACTTTTTAAAGTCTTAATCTACTCAAATGTGGTTCTTTCTTTCAGTAACATATTTGTTTGTTTTATTCTTTTAGCAGGGAGAAAACACACGCAGATCACAAAATACAGCTTCCCCTGAATTATATTTGTCTAATCCTCCAACTACAGAATATGGTTGGAATGGATGCTAGTAGGTAAAGAATGAGAGGTATGACTATCTATCTATCTATCTATCTATCTATCGATCGATCGATCGATCGATCGATCGATCTATCTATCTATCTATCTAAATTTATGCAAAAAGGTTCAGCACTCCTATAAATAAATTTATCCACCTGGTAGGTTGGGCGACCCCGCAAGCAATTTATACAATTCTAAAGGTAATCTGCAAATGCAGAAAGAGGCCAGCAGGGTACTCTCAGAGTCTAGAAAAATGCATCATCTAATCAGACCACATATAACCAACGTTTCCGGGTTTCTCAGAGCCCTGTCATCAGAGTGTAGAAACATTGGTTACATGAATATGAAATGTTGATTTTATGTGTATGCACATGTTTATATAAATATATTTGTACTGTGTAGTTATACTGTATATATATCTATCTATATATATATATATATATATATATATATATATATACATATATAGATAGATAGATAGATAGATATGAGATAGATATATATAGATATGAAATAGATAGATAGATAGATAGATAGATAGATAGATAGATAGATAGAGATGAACCAGATAGATAGATAGATATGAGACAGACAGATATGAGATAGATAGATATGAGATAGATAGATATAGACATGAAATAGATAGATAGATAGATAGATAGATAGATAGATAGATAGATAGATACATTTTTTATACAGGTAATGTCTTGCATGGAATAGCTAATTGAGTGTCCTGAGGACGTGTCATGGACTTGTAGGTGGAATTGTGGGCTATTCAGGTGTGCGGAGAACTGTGTGATATCTGATGAATGTCTTGCACCAAGGACAGGATTGGTGCAAATGTGCACTGATAGTGAAGATAGCTACAAGCAGTCAGATAAGGGTGGTGCGGCTGCTACATTTGGCCATCATTGAATACAAGCAAAGATTCACAGTTAATTTGAAGCATGTAATGTGGCCACCTTTGCGCTGACCTGTGTGCAACTCAGAATCAGCCCTTAAATGTTGTCCCCCACCCCCAATTTATTTGTATCATGAGCCCATCTATGTAGAGTGCTGAGTAAAAAGTTATCACTTAATAAAATATAACAATAAAAATAGTTTGGAGTAGGAAGTGCACAATGATATGTGGCTGCATCAGGTTGCTTATTTGCACTACAGTAAATTAATAGACTAAAGCTGACCACACATCTAAAGATTATCTGTCCAACCAGCCAACTAGTTGATTGGTTGGAATGAAAATCTGGTAACGTATGGGAGTAACTAATGATCAGCAATTTGCTCCTAAATGCCAGAAACAGGTGAAAATGGTCGTTCAAACATTTAACAAACTTGTCTGATCTAAACAATTTGTTCAAACAATAGTTTTTGTCTATTTTCCGGGGTTTGGGACCAAATTTCTGATTGTCATTTGCTTTCATATCTTACCAGATTTTCATTCCAACCAATCAACTAGTTGGATGGTTGGACAGATAATCTTTAGATGTGTGGCCAGCTTCAGGCCACTCAAAACCATCAAATAATATAAGAAGTGTTTTACTTAGACTCGGGTATAAAATCAGCACAGATAAATAGTATCCAGCAGTAACAAGCGCAGGATAATCTCCATTTCATTATAAAATATTTCTACATGCAAGCAACTAATTAATACAACCCATACATATACACAAACAAGACGTAAGCTTGCAAGCAGGGCCCTCTTACCTCTCTGTATGTTATTAGTCAGTCTTGCTTATCTCACCATGAAATATGTCCTAAAAAGCCATAGAATTTATAACTGCAAACACTTTCACTACAATGCTACAATGACAGTGTCACCATTAGCTTTCTGCTATATCCATTATCTATGGATGACGAGGAATTCTGCCACCTGAGAAAAAATTCTTACCTCATTTTACAGAATATAGAAAAGGGGGCCCTAGACTGCACACTCTGAATATATATATATATATATATATATATATATGATGGGAGGTGCTACCTGTGGAGACTATTGTTGCAAACACAAGAAGAACAAGTACAAGTGCACAACTCCAACATTACTAATATATAGAAAACATAATGCAATAACATTTTGCAATAGATAGAGGTTTTAGCATAATCATGGCCATGGTTATGGGTCTACCGACCGCGCCTAGGTAACCTCAGAGGGTAGGTCCCTAACATACTGGGGTTGAAATCCACAGTGCAGGACACCCCCAAACAGACCCAGCTGAGCTACCCCAGGTCATCACTACAATGAGAAAAGGTGAAGTGTAAGATAGATAAGAGCAGCTACTGCTGCATATATAAGAAGGTGCAGCACTTTACCTATGCCGGGCTCCCGGCGTAGGTAAAATGACAGGCGCCTGTCATTAAACCTTTGCCGTGATTAGTCAGTCGGGAAGCTGGCGGCCAGGATTCCGTCTGTCGGCTTCCCGACTGCTTCCCCCCTCCAAGAGTACCATGCGGCTCGCACATGCGCTGCCCAACTCCCGGGTTATAAATCTGGAAGTCCTTTAATCGCAAAGGTCAGCTCTTTTCAGAAGAGCTGTCCTTTGTGATTTTAATCTCAGTTGTCAATTCATGCCGGCACTATTAACGCCGGTATGCATACGATCAGTGGCAAGATGCATCGTATCCAAAATGCGACGCTGATACAAACTCCCCAAAAAATTAATGGGAAAGCATCACCAAATGGCATGTGCTATAGCCTTATAGAAGGACATTACCACTCATCAGACACTCAATCTTCATAGATTGCACTAGGTCAGTGGTTCTCAAACTCGTTCCTCACAGTTCACTTTTTCCAGGCCACCCAGCAGGTGCACAGGTGTATTCATTACTCACTGACACGTTTTAAAAGATCCACAGGTGCAGCTAATTATTTCATTAGTAATTATGTTAGGAGACCTGCAAAACATTCACTGTTTGGGGTCCTGAGGATCGAGTTTGAGAACCCTTGCACTAGGAGAAACATTTGTGGATGGCACTAATAGCAGTCTGAACTACTGTATACTTGTGTGCACGGGATGTAGTCAGGAAGCCGGCAGTCGAAATGCCGACCGCCGAAATGCCAACAGTGATATCCCAGCATGGGACTAAAGATAGGCGTCTAAATACCGACACCTATCATTAGCCCCATGCTAGGTAAGCCGGGCATCGGGAGCTCTTAACCGCGGAGGGAGGGGTTAGGTTTAGGGACTCCTGGGGGGACTTAGTGTTATACATCCCCCCCCCCGGGAGGGTTAGGGCTAGGCAAAGGGAAGGAGGGGTTAGGCACCACCGGCTGATGGTTAGATTTAGGGTGCAGGGAGGGGGGGTAGGTTTAGGCACCCCTGGGGGGAAGTTAGGGTTAGGCACTAGGGGGGGAGGTTAGGGTTAGGCACCACCAATGGAGGGTTAGGAGGGGGAGAGGGGAGGGTTAGGATATTAACTTACCCTAGTCGAGATCTTCCCGTGTCGGCCTTCTGGCGTCAGGATTTCAGCCAACGGGTTTAGATCCAGCGGTGTTACACACCGATTCCGTCTGCACACTGCGTTGATGAGAGTCACTGAGAGAGAGGGCCTGATTCAGAGCCGCTCGTAAGCGGCCGCTCATTCGCTCCGAGCGATGTTCGCACAACTGCGCATGCGTATGGGTCGTAATGCGCATGCGCCAACCAGTCAGTGCGGTCGGAAATCGAGCGCTCGCAAAATAGTGAGTGCCTACTAATTTGAGTGACAGGATGAGGTGTTTGTGGGTGGTAACAGGGGAAGGTGCTTGAAAACGGGGAGTGGAGATCCGAACGCAGGCGTGCCAAACGGTCAAAACGGGCGTTTTAAGGGTGTGCATAATTAACAAAGCAGTGTCATCGACCACGTCACTTGGTTGTTTCTTAGCCTGAACTGTTCGCATGATTGCGGTAGGATAAACCTACCACAAGCACTGCGAGCAGTTCAGATGCCTTTCGATGTACTCGATTAATCAAATAAATAGCGGAGATGACGTAGGATGCGAGCGGCCAGGGGGCGTCTTTACAAAATAGCGAGCACATGTTTCGTTCGCTCGCTCAGACATAGAGGCGTCAACAGACAGCAAAGAGCGAGCTCTCAATTTAAATAGCCGGCTCCTTTTTCTGACAGAGCGAGCGCAAATAGTGTGCGGCTCTGAATCAGGCCCAGAGTGTGTATCTGCATTTGGGTAAATTATTGCATATAGAATTTCTGGGGTTTCATACATGTCCTTAGCCAAAATTATAATATTTCTACATTGAATGTATATAAAGATGACATTCTGGGGTTCAAACAAAATCTCTATATTCTCATGGCCAAAAAACACTATTAGAGTAGCTACTTTCTCATAAAGCGTCTAATTTTGTCATCTCTTTTTAAGGGCACTGGATTTGTGCCCACATAGGAGTACTTTTCCCCTAATTATTGTTTTTCACATAACAGTTATTAATAGGGGTGAGCGGGTTCGGATTTCTGAAATCCGAACCCCCCCGAGCCCCCCCGATCCGAGTCCGATCCGAGTCAGGCTCGACTTTTCCCGCCTGACTCGGATCTGAAATCGAGGCAAAACGTCATCATCCCGCCTTCCGAGTCTCGCGGGTTTTGGATCCTATATAAGGTACCCGCGTCGGCGCCATTTTCTCACTCGGCTGTGGACAGTGAAGAGGGAGGGTGGGAGTTAGGGCTGTGTAGTGTAGTGTAGTGTAGTGTAGTGCTGCTGTTGTCCACTACTTCAAAGTCCATAGGGGCTGGCTGTGTTGTGCTGTGCTGCTGTTGTTAATAGGGGCTGTGTCCACTACTTCAAAGTCCATAGGGGCTGGCTGGACTGTGTTGTGCAGTCAGTTCTCCATAGGGGCTGTGTCCACTCCAAAGTCCTGTGCAGTGTCCCAGACCTAAAGGGGTGCTGTAGTGTTGTCCAGGGGGTGCTCTGTCCATCAGGGGTGCTCCCCCCAAGTGCTAAAAAAATAATATATTTTCTGTGTTTGTGAATTGTGTGCGCAGTAGCCGCACGTGCATCAACAAAGTAGTGCCAAGTGTGCGCCTGTGTCATAAGTAAAGGGCCGGCTGGCTTGACCGTTAAAGGGTGCTGTAACCCCCGAAAGTACACTCCAGTCCAAACCAAAAAAAAATTATTTTCTGTGTTTGTGAATTGTGTGCGCAGTAGCCGCACGTGCATCAACAAAGTAGTGCCAAGCGTGCGCCTGTGTCATAAGTAAAGGGCCGGCTGGCTTGACCGTTAAGGGTGCTGTAACCCCCGAAAGTACACTCCAGTCCAAACAAAAAAAAAAATTATTTTCTGTGTTTGTGAATTGTGTGCGCAGTAGCCGCACGTGCATCAACAAAGTAGTGCCAAGCGTGCGCCTGTGTCATAAGTAAAGGGCCGGCTGGCTTGACCGTTAAGGGTGCTGTAACCCCCGAAAGTACACTCCAGTCCAAACCAAAAAAAAAATTATTTTCTGTGTTTGTGAATTGTGTGCGCAGTAGCCGCACGTGCATCAACAAAGTAGTGCCAAGCGTGCGCCTGTGTCATAAGTAAAGGGCCGGCTGGCTTGACCGTTAAGGGTGCTGTAACCCCCGAAAGTACACTCCAGTCCAAACCAAAAAAAAAATTATTTTCTGTGTTTGTGAATTGTGTGCGCAGTAGCCGCACGTGCATCAACAAAGTAGTGCCAAGCGTGCGCCTGTGTCATAAGTAAAGGGCCGGCTGGCTTGACCGTTAAGGGTGCTGTAACCCCCGAAAGTACACTCCAGTCCAAACCAAAAAAAAAATTATTTTCTGTGTTTGTGAATTGTGTGCGCAGTAGCCGCACGTGCATCAACAAAGTAGTGCCAAGCGTGCGCCTGTGTCATAAGTAAAGGGCCGGCTGGCTTGACCGTTAAGGGTGCTGTAACCCCCGAAAGTACACTCCAGTCCAAACCAAAAAAAAAATTATTTTCTGTGTTTGTGAATTGTGTGCGCAGTAGCCGCACGTGCATCAACAAAGTAGTGCCAAGCGTGCGCCTGTGTCATAAGTAAAGGGCCGGCTGGCTTGACCGTTAAGGGTGCTGTAACCCCCGAAAGTACACTCCAGTCCGAACCAAAAAAAAAATTATTTTCTGTGTTTGTGAATTGTGTGCGCAGTAGCCGCACGTGCATCAACAAAGTAGTGCCAAGCGTGCGCCTGTGTCATAAGTAAAGGGCCGGCTGGCTTGACCGTTAAGGGTGCTGTAACCCCCGAAAGTACACTCCAGTCCAAACCAAAAAAAAAATTATTTTCTGTGTTTGTGAATTGTGTGCGCAGTAGCCGCACGTGCATCAACAAAGTAGTGCCAAGCGTGCGCCTGTGTCATAAGTAAAGGGCCGGCTGGCTTGACCGTTAAGGGTGCTGTAACCCCCGAAAGTACACTCCAGTCCAAACCAAAAAAAAAATTATTTTCTGTGTTTGTGAATTGTGTGCGCAGTAGCCGCACGTGCATCAACAAAGTAGTGCCAAGCGTGCGCCTGTGTCATAAGTAAAGGGCCGGCTGGCTTGACCGTTAAGGGTGCTGTAACCCCCGAAAGTACACTCCAGTCCAAACCAAAAAAAAAATTATTTTCTGTGTTTGTGAATTGTGTGCGCAGTAGCCGCACGTGCATCAACAAAGTAGTGCCAAGCGTGCGCCTGTGTCATAAGTAAAGGGCCGGCTGGCTTGACCGTTAAGGGTGCTGTAACCCCCAAAGTACACTCCAGTCCAAACCAAAAAAAAAATTATTTTCTGTGTTTGTGAATTGTGTGCGCAGTAGCCGCATGTGCATCAACAATGTAGTGCCAAGCGTGCGCCTGTGTCATAAGTAAAGGGCCGGCTGGCTTGACCGTTAAAGGGTGCTGTAACCCCCGAAAGTACACTCCAGTCCAAACCAAAAAAAAATTATTTTCTGTGTTTGTGAATTGTGTGCGCAGTAGCCGCACGTGCATCAACAAAGTAGTGCCAAGTGTGCGCCTGTGTCATAAGTAAAGGGCCGGCTGGCTTGACCGTTAAAGGGTGCTGTAACCCCCGAAAGTACACTCCAGTCCAAACCAAAAAAAAATTATTTTCTGTGTTTGTGAATTGTGTGCGCAGTTGCCGCACGTGCATCAACAATGTAGTGCCAAGCGTGCGCCTGTGTCATAAGTAAAGGGCCGGCTGGCTTGACCGTTAAAGGGTGCTGTAACCCACAAAGTACACTCCAGTCCAAACCCAAAAAAAAATTATTTTCTGTGTTTAGCCGCACGTATATATCAAATCGATATAACATAAATGGAGGACCAAACTTTCTCCGATAAAAATAAAATAGAGAAAGATCAAGAACCACTTCCTCCTAGTGCTGAAGCTGCTGCCACTAGTCATGACATAGACGATAACATGCCATCAACGTCGTCTGCCAAGGCCGATGCCCAATGTCATAGTAGAGGGCACATACAATCCCAAATGGCAAAGTTCAGGAAAATGACCTTGAAAAAGACATTTAAATCAGCTGAAGAGAAACGTAAACTTGCCAATATGCCATTTACGACACGGAGTGGCAAGGAACGGCTAAGGTCGATCCCTAGTATGTTCATGACTAGTGGTTCAGCTTCACATGACGATGGAAGCCCTCCTCCCACTAAAAAAATCAAAAGAGTTAAGCTGGCAAAAGCACAGCGAAGAACTGTGCTTTCTAAGAAGATATCACAAATCCCCAAGGAGAGTCCAAGTGTGGTGGTGGTTGCGATGCCTGACCTTCCCAGCACTGGACGGGAAGAGGTGGCTCTTTCCACCATTTGCACGCCCCCTGCAAGTGCTGAAAGGAGCACCCACAGTCCACTTGCTGATATGCAAATTGAAGATGTCACTGTTGAAGTACAACAGGATGAGGATACTGGTGTAGCTGGCGCTGAGGAGGAAGTTGGCGAGGAGGATTCTGATGGTGATGTGGTTTGTTTAAATCAGGCTCCGGGGGAGACAGTTGTTGTCCGTGGGATGAAAAAGCCCATCACGGTCATGCCTGGGCAGAAGACCAAACATTCCACCTCTTTGGTCTGGCAATATTTCTATCCAAATCCGGACAACAACTGTCTTGCCATATGTACCATATGTAAAGGTGAAATAAGTAGGGGTAGGGACGTCAACCACCTAGGAACATCCTCCCTTATACGGCACCTTCAGCACGTTCATAAAAAGTTACTGTCAAGTTCAGAAACTTTGGCTAAGACCGTAAGCAGTCCAGGGACACCTAAATCCCGTTGTCCTGTTGTATCCAAGCGCCTGCAAACCACACCGTCAACTCCCTCCTCGTCAATTTCCTCCTTAGTCAGGATCGGAAGTAGTCCTGCAGGCCATGTCACTGGCATGACTGACTCTCCTATCCGGGATTCCTCTGGAGGATCCTGCATTGCTACGCCTACTGCTGCCGCTGCTGCTGTTGCTGCTGCTGGGAGTCGTTCATCATCCCAGAGAGGAAGTAGGAACACCACTACTTTTACTAAACAATTGACCCTCCAACAGTCCTTAGCGAGGAGGATGAAGTACGACAGCAGTCATCCTGAAGCAAAACGTATAACTGAGGCCTTGACTGCTATGTTGGTGTTAGACGTGCGTCCGGTATCCGCCATTAGTGTAGTGGGATTTAGACAATTGATGGAGGTAGTGTGTCCCCGGTTCCAAATCCCGTCTAGATTCCACTTCACTAGGCAGGCGATACCGAGACTGTACAGAAACGTCAGAAAAAGTGTCCTCAGTGTCCTGAAAAATGCCGTTGTACACAATGTCCACTTAACCACGGACATGTGGACAAGTGGAACAGGGCAGACTAAGGACTATATGACTGTGACAGCCCACTGGGTAGATGTATCACCTTACGCAGCAACAGCAGCAGCGTCACCAGTAGCAGCATCTCAGAAATGCCAGCTCGTTACAAGGCAGGCTACGCTGTGTATCACCGGTTTCAGTAAGAGGCACACCGCCGACAACCTCTTAGAGAAACTGAGGGAAATCATCGCCCAGTGGCTTACCCCACTTAGACTCTCCTGGGGATTTGTGATATCTGACAACGCCACCAATATTGTGCGGGCATTACATCTGGGCAAATTCCAGCACGTCCCATGTTTTGCTCACACAATAAACTTGGTGGTGCAGAATTTTCTGAAAAGCGACAGGGGCGTGCAGGAGACGCTTTGGGTGGCCCGAAAAATTTCTGGCCACTTTCGCCATTCAGCGACTGCGTGCCGAAGACTGGAGCGCCAGCAAACACTCTTGAACCTGCCCCGCCATCACCTGAAGCAAGAGGTTGTGACGCGGTGGAACTCAACCCTCTATATGCTTCAGAGGATGGAGGAGCAGCAAAAGGCCATACAAGCCTATACATCCACCTATGACATAGGCAAAGGAGGGGGTATGCACCTGACTCAAGCGCAGTGGAGAATGATTTCCGTGTTGTGCAAGGTTCTCCAGCCCTTCGAACTTGCCACACGTGAAGTCAGTTCAGACACTGCCAGCTTGAGTCAGGTCATTCCCCTCATCAGGCTTTTGCAGAAGCAGCTGGAGAAAGTGAAGGAGGAGCTAAGACGGAGCGATTCCGCTCGGCATGTGGGACTTGTGGATGAAGCCCTTCATTCGCTTTGCCAGGATTCCAGGGTGGTCAATCTGTTGAAATCAGACCACTACGTTTTGGCCACCGTGCTCGATCCTAGGTTTAAAGCCTATGTGGTGTCTCTCTTTCCGGCCGACACAAGCCTGCAGAGGTGCAAAGACCTGCTGGTGAACACACTGTCAGCTGAAGCGGAACGTGACACGTCAACGGCTCCTTCTTCATTTTCTCCTGCAACTGGGGCTGCCAGGAAAAAACTTAGGTATCCTAAGCAACCCGCTGGCGGTGATGCAGGGCAGGCAGGACCAAGTTTGGACATCTGGTCCGGACTGAAGGACCTGGCAACAATTTCTGACATGTCTACTGTCACTGCATATGATACTGTCACCATTGACAGAATGGTGGAGGATTACATCGGTGACAGCATCCAAGTAGGCATGGCAGACAGTCCATACCTGTACTGGCAGGAAAAAGAGGCAATTTGGAGGCCCCTGTACAAACTGGCTCTATTTTACCTGAGTTGCCCCCCCTCCAGTGTGTACTCCGAAAGAGTGTTTAGTGCAGCCGGGAACCTTGTCAGCGAAAGGCGTAGGAGGTTGCTTCCACAGAATGTGGAGAAGATGATGTTCATCAAAATGAATTATCAGCTCTTCCAGGGAGACCAGCCTCCAGAAGGTACAGAGGGACCTGTGGTGGTGGATTCAAGTGGGGACGAGTTAATACTTTGTGAGGATGAGGATGTACACACTGAAGAGGGTGAGGAATCGGTGGATGAGGAGGATGAGGATGACATCTTGCCTCCATAGAGCCAGTTTGTGCAGGGACACATTAATTGCCAGCTTGTTTTGTGGGGGCCCAAACGAACCAATCATTTCAGCCACAGTTGTGTGGCAGACCCTGGCGCTGAAATGATTGGTTTGTTAAAGTGTGCATGTCCTGTTTATACAACATAAGGGTGGGTGGGAGGGCCCAAGGACAATTCCATCTTGCACCTCTTTTTTTTCTTTGCATTATGTACAGTTTGGGGCCTAGTTTTTCAAACTGCCATCCTGTCTGCCACTGCAGTTTCACGCCTAGATGGGTCACGTGTTTTTGCCGCCCACTCGTGTCGCTTAGCATAGTCATCCAGCTACCTCGGTGCAACGTTTTGGACATAAAAACACTATTGTGAGGTGTGAGGTGTTCAGAATAGACTGGAAATGAGTGGAAATTAAGGTTATTGAGGTTAATAATAGCATAGGAGCAGAAAAACCTACAAATTCTGTGATTTTAGCTGTTTTTATGCATTTTTTAAAAAAAATACAGATCCAAAACACAAAACCCAGAACCCAAAACACGGAAGGGTGGTTTTGGCAAAACCAATCCAGATCCAAAACACGAAGAAAGATCCAGATCCAAAACCAAAACACAAAACACGAAAAGTGGCCGGTGCACACCCCTAGTTATTAAGTGTTTATTTAACTTGCTAAGTACTGACTCCCAACACCATACAAACATACTGATGTATTTTTCCATTTTCTGGGGCCCAGGAAGTCAAATGGAATGATCAAATAAAAACAAAAATCTAATTATTTTTAAAATATTTTTGTAGCATTTTATAGCATTGTCCAATTAAATTCTGTAAATAAACTTTATGATATAAGAACGTAAAGCAAAAGCATAGTTAATAAAAGATGATAAAACAGCAAGTCTGACAACCTTTAACTTCTACAATTATCAGTTTTAAATAAATCAACTTGAACTTCAGATATAGGGCCTGATTCAGTATGGATCACAATTGCGATCGCAGCTGCATAATAGCATGCAATGCAGCTGCAAAACTAATGTCTGCCACCGCTCAGCCAGCATAGAGGTGGCCACTACTGCCATCTCACATCCTGCTTATACATCGGTAACATCAAAGTCTCATCGCACGCAGTGAGTACACAAGCTGCTTATGACATCACAGTGGCTAATTTATGCACGCCCATGCAACGGCGTTCAAACAGACAGGCACTCCCCCATCGCCACCCCCAAATGCTCACGGCCTATCACAAACTCTGCGATGGATTCCTATGTGTATCCATAATTGCAGTGAGATCACAGCGCATGAGCACTGCAGCAAATACGCATGTGTAGTACACAACTATCAGCCGATCTGCGTACGCGATTGCGAGCAGTGCTGAATCAGGCCCATAGTTTGTCATTAAAATGCAATTAGGCTCCTCTCCGTAATAGGAATTGCTTAACTGCATATTATTTCAGTAAAGTATCTTAAACCCTCCTTAATTCCTAACTGATTAGTGATGCGTTCCCTATAGCATGACATGTGGTTAATACATACTTTCCATGCAAAGTAATGAGTGCCAATAAGGTTCACGTCTTGGTCTTAATTAGCAGTTGGGTCAAGCATGTTTTCTAGAAATTTAGGCAGCACCGCCCCATTACCAACCACAAACGGCCGCAGTATGTCAATCATGCTGCAGCTTGGGGCACTGCGCGGAAACTCGCAGGACTCATTCTGCCCATGCACATGCACAGTCCCCCTGCCATCGTAGATGTATGGTTTGTGTACATCTCTGAATAAGGCCGAATAACTGTATCTGAAATGGAGCAGTCTGGGAAATGTTTGTAGAGCGTTAAGGTAAGAATAACTAATAAGACCTTTGCCAGACAGCACAGTTGGATTTTAATGCCGCCTTGGTTATAAAACCACTTTTAAACTCATGAAATTCCTATTTAGTGGTTCAGTAAGGTTTTCCTGAAGAAAGGGACTGTTGATCTTTAGATACAAGGCTTGGCGTTATATTTTTTATTTTAGATCAACACAGAGTGGCTGCATTACATTGTTACTTCCTCAGTCTGATCTATCTTTTTATTTGTGGTAATTATTATGCTCTATAAAAATAGCTTCCCGGTTTGTTATGAGCAGCGAAGAGGGGGAGAGATTTAGAGACAGATAAAGAGAGTGTGTGTTTATTGCGTCGGTCGGGTATAACGTTTTATGCCATTAAACTATCCTATTTTCCTTTTTCTTAATGGATCTCATCACCTGCAGAGAGATTAACGGTCATTTTACAGATTATCACTGATACTTAAGCAACTTTACTAGTCTGATGAGGTTGAAGGTGTCAGTCAATCAGGTTCTGTGTTTTCATTTAAATAAAAAAAAGCAGCAAGTGAACGTTGTGTGAGACGCTTTATGGCAAGTGTCTGCCTGTAGCCATCCATATTCATAACTGATCAAGTATATTTGGAATAACAGCAAAAGCCACAGACGTAATGAAATAACAGACTTCTATATTTGTTCCACTGCAGGAACTGTGGTTCAAAATAAATAAAATACATTTTTATTACGGATTGGGAAATCAATTTGAAACAGAATAATGATCTTCTTTGTTTCCTTTCTTGTTAATTTGGTGAGTGCATCTGTTTATTTGGAATCAAAATGTTAACAGTATTTTGGCAGTTCCTTTATGTTTGGAGCGGGGGGAGGCAGGGCCATCATCAGGGGGGACTTCTGGGCATTTAGGGAGAAGAAACGGCGCAGGCAGCATTCCAAATAAGTTGCTGTCCGTGAGCCAATTAGAGCTTGCAGAGCAGCAGCCAATCAGGAGCGGCCGCTCGTGATTGGCTGCTTGCGAACTAGCAGCCAATCAGCAGCAGCCACTCCTGATTGGCTGCTGATCCGCGAGCTGTGATTGGCTCGCGGCCAATGACATATTTAAAATTACGCCGGCACTGACATCCAGGCCCGGTTTTCTCCATGCCTTACTGGCTGCCAGTGACAGGTAAGCATACTGACCCTTCCCTGCACCCACTTTATAGTCAAGCCAGCCTTTTCTGCGCTTCACCCCCAGTCCAGCAAGCCAGCCTTCCCTGCGCATCATCCCAGTCATGCCATCCTTGCCTGTCCTTTCCCCCCTCTACTCCAGCCAGCCAGCCTTCCCTGCCCTGTGCCCCCCCTAGTCCAGCCATTCTTCCCAGCCCTGCCCCCCAGTCCAGTCAATCTTCCCAGTCCTGTGCCCCCCTAGTCCA
Organism: Taudactylus pleione; assembly: GCA_031769625.1. Taxonomy (NCBI): domain Eukaryota; kingdom Metazoa; phylum Chordata; class Amphibia; order Anura; family Myobatrachidae; genus Taudactylus; species Taudactylus pleione. Next base: position 3,288,791 of record JAUIMM010000544.1, read on the forward strand.
GCCATTCAACCCAGGCCTGTGCCTTCTAGCCAGCCTTCCCAGCCCTGTGCCCCCCCTAGAACAGCCAGCCTTCCCAGCCCTGTGCCTAGGGTCGACGAGAGGGGGGGGGAGCGGGTACAAATTACCCGGGCTCGGGCTTGCTGCAGTGGCCTGGCGGGATCCCTGGTCCGGCACCGCTCCCCCTTCCTCTTAAGTCACAGCAGCACAGCACATGCTGCTGTATGCTGGGCTGCACTGGGCGACTGCTCGTGGCTGCTAAGCAGCAGCCAGAGCAGTCTCCTATGCCTATGGGAGGAGCGATCACGCTGATCATGCACACAGTGCCCCCCTCCCCACCGTTTTGCGCCGCTGAAATATTTTTTTTGCCATTTTTTCTAAAGGGGCGTAGCTACACCTCCCACGATTTGGCCATGCCCCCTGGGACCGGCATGGCTCTCGTCGGCCCTGCCTGTGCCCCCCTTGGTCCAGCCTTCCCTGCCCTGTGCCCCCCTATAAAGGTCCAGCCTTCTCTGCCCTGTGCCACCCCTCCCCTACCATGTCTAGTATCACCTCTCCCTGTTCTGCACTTTCCCTTTTGGCTTTTTATGTGGATCCTTGTATTTCAATGTATTTTATGTGGTTCTGGCTATATATATACTGTAATATACGTTTAGAGATGTGTGTCGACCCTCGTGTTTTGGTTTTGGTTTTGGAACTGGATCTCCCCTGGTTGTGGATCTGGATTGGTTTTGCCAAAACCTCACCTCCATGTTTTGTTTTTCGGTTTGGTTTTGGATATGGATTTTTTCTTAAAAAATCATAAAAATAGCTAAAATCACATAAAATGGGCCTGTTTTTGTTCCTACTGTATTATTAACCTCAATAACAATTATTTCCAGTAATTTCATGACAGTTTTGACCACCTCACAATATTATTTTTTTCATCTAGTTAAGGCTAAAAGGTTGCATCCAGCTAGCTGGCTGCCTAAGCTAAGTGACACAGTGGACGGCACTAACATTTGGCAGTTCAGCTTCCAATTTCCAACATGGATACAGTGTGTTATACAGTGTGGGTTGGAGACACCAATAGTGTACTTACTGTGACAGCAGTGTCGGCAGAGTGGGGTTGCTGAAGCAGTGGCGTCACAGGGGGGGTGCGGGTGGTGCGGGCCACACCAGGTGTCACCCTCCAAGGGGGTGACACCTAAAGCAGAATGCTTATGCCCGCACACCCCTGCCACCACATTCCCTCTGCGGCCACATACTCATAGTGAACTATTTTCTCTGATCCACCCACTTGTCCCGGGCACCACCCGCCCCTGCCGCCGTCACCGTGCTTCAAAGTTCATTTTTTAAAGAAAGCGCGCGGCGCGTGACTTCATGGTGTCACTGCGCCGCCGCTGCTGGAATAGAGTAGCCCACTGCCTTCACACTCCCCCGCCTGCCGCTGCTGGAATAGAGGAGCCCGCTGCCTTCACACTCCCCCGCCTGCCGCTGCTGGAAAAGTGGAGCCCGCTGCCTTCACACTCCCCTGCCTGCCGCTGCTGGAATAGAGGAGGCCGCTGCCCGTCATCCATTCACCCACTTGTCGCCGCTGCTGCTAGAAGGCTGAATGAGAGGCGCCGTAACCAGAAGGTAAGGATGAGAGGGCTGGGCTGGACCCAAAAGGGAGACAGGCTGTCAGGGGACACAGAGAGGGGTGCATGCTGTCTGGGGACAAAGAAGGGGGTTGCATGCTGTCTGGGGACACAGAAGGGGGGGCATGCTGTCTGGGGACAAAGAAGGTTGGGTATTGCTGTCAGGGGACACAGAGGGGGGGAGCATACTGCCTGGGGACAAAGAAAGGGGGGGCATGCTGTGGGCGGACACAGAAGGGGCCATGCTGTCTGGGGACACAGAAGGGGGGCATGCTCTCCGGGGACACAGAAGGGGACATGGTGTCTGGGATCAAAGAAGGTGGGGTATTGCTGTTTGGGTACAAAGAAGGGGAGCATGCTGTCTGGGGTCAAAGAAGGTGGGGTATTGCTGTCTGGGGATACAGAAGGGGGCATGGTGTCTGGGGACAAAGAAAAGGAACATGCTTTCTGGGGACAGAAGGGGGGCAGGCTGTGGGGGGCATGCTTTCTGGGTACACATAAGGGAGCATGCTGTCTGCGGACACAGAATTGGGTGCTGTCTGGGGACACAAGGGGCAGCAGGCTGTCTGGGGACACAGAAGGGGAGGGCATGCTGTCTGAGGACACATAAGGGGGGCATGCTGTCTGCGGACACAGAAGTGGGTGCTGTCTGGGGACACAGAAGGGGAGGGCATGTTGTCTGAGGACACAGAAGGAGGACATGCTGTCTGAGGACATAGAAGTGGGTGCTGTCTGGGGACACAGAAGGGGGGCATGCTGTCTGGGGACACAGAAGAGAAACATGCTTTCTGGGTACACAGAAGGGGGGGCAGGCTGTGGAGGGGGAATATTTTCTGGGGACACAGAAGGGGGGCACACTTTCTGGGGACACAGAAGGGGGGCATGCTTTCTGGGGACACAGAAGGGGGGCATGCTTTCTGAGGACACAGAAGGGGGGCATGCTTTCTGGGGACACAGAAGGGGGGCATGCTTTCTGGGGACACCGATGGGGGACATGCTGGCTGGGGACACAGAAGGGGGGGCATTCTGGCTGGGGACACAAGGGGAAGCAGGCTGTTTGGGGACACAGAAGTGGGGGTTGGCTGGATACAGAAGGGGGGCAGACTGTGGGGACACAGAAGGGGGACATGCTGACTGGGGACACAGAAGGGGGGCAGACTGTCTGGTGACACAGAAGGGGGTGCTGTCTGAGGACACAGAAGGGGAGGGCATGCTGTCTGAGGACACAGAAGGAGGACATGCTGTCTGAGGACATAGAAGTGGGTGCTGTCTGGGGACACAGAAGGGGGGCATGCTGTCTGGGGACACAGAAGAGAAACATGCTTTCTGGGTACACAGATGGGGGGGCAGGCTGTGGAGGGGGAATATTTTCTGGGGACACAGAAGGGGGGCATGCTTTCTGGGTTCACAGAAGGGGGGCATGCTTTCTGGGGACACAGAAGGGGGGCATGCTTTCTGGGGATACCGAAGGGGGGCAGACTGTCTGGGGACACAGAAGGGGGGCAGACTGTCTGGGGACAGAGAAGGGGGACATGCTGGCTGGGGACACAGAAGGGGGGGCATTCTGGCTAGGGACACAAGGGGAAGCAGGCTGTTTGGGGACACAGAAGTGGGGGTTGGCTGGATACAGAAGGGGGCAGACTGTGGGGACACAGAAGGGGGAAATGCTGGCTGGGGACACAGAAGGGGGGCAGACTGTCTGGGGACACAGAAGGGGTACATGCTGGCTTGGGACACAGAAGGGGGGCAGACTGTCTTGGGACACAGAAGGGGGGCAGACTGTCTTGGGACACAGAAAGGGGACATGCTGTCTGGGGGCACAGAAGGGAGGCAGACTGTCTGGGGACACAGAAGGGGGACATGCTGGCTGGGGACACAGAAGGGGGGCATTCTGGCTGGGGACACAAGGGGAAGCAGGCTGTCTGGGGTCACAGAAGTGGGGGTTGGCTGGATACAGAAGGGGGCAGGCTGTCTGTCATATGATAATATGAACTATTGATAGCACGTTGTGTTACATGTGATTTATGTGATTGGCTCTAAGGGGATATAATGCATCTCTTGCTTTGGTGATGTTTACAGTATAATTTATTTATCCTTCCTGATATATAGATAATTATTACGTGTTATAACTTTCCTGCGATTGTGTTTTAGATATGCATTAGACAATGTATTGTTGCAATATGTATCTTTTAGAACTATTGCTCATTTATAATTATATATGTATTTATTTGACTGTATGCACTTTAGATGTCTATTGAATCCTTATGTGAGTTCAGCACCCAATGAAAATATGAGCCAGGCTTGTGTGCGTTTTTTTTCTGAGATACAGATTTTTAATTTTTTCTTTGGTGGAGGGGAGGTGGGATGTCACCATGAGTTCTAGCACCGGGTGACACCAACCATAGTGACGCCTCTGTGCTGAAGGTGTCCTCAGTACATGGGATGGCAGTGTTGCGGTGCTAGCAGTGTCCTCAGTGCGGGGTACCAGTGGTGTCAGCAGAACGGAGGGGGGGGGCAGCGGTGTCTTCAGTGCAGGTTTGCTGGCTGTGTCGGCAGTGCGGGAGTTGCTGACGGTGTCCTCAATACATGGGATGGCAGTGCTGCTGGCAGTGTGCTCAGTGAGGGGTACTGGCGGTGTCGGCAGTGCGGGTGTGCCAGCGGTGTCTTTAGTGCAGGTTTGCTGTCTGTGTCGCCAGTGCAGGGGGTTACTGATGGTGTCCTCAGTACACAGAATGGCAGAACGGGAGTGCTGGCAGGGTCCTCAGTGCAGGGCAGCGGCGGTGTCGGCAGAGCGGGGGTGCCAGTGGTGTCCTCAGTGCAGGTTTGCTGACTGTGTCGGCAGTGCAGGGGTGTTCTCAATGCAGGGTGCCGGCGGTGTCGGCAGCATGGGAGAGCCATTGGTGTCAGCAGCGGGGCTGCCGGCGGTGATAGCAGTGGGGGTGCCAACAGCTGGTGTGTCGGCAGCAGGGGGTGCCAGCAGCAGGTGTTTTGACAGCGGGGGATGCCGGCCGCGGGTATCCCGGCAACGGGAACCAGTACCATCTTAATTTTTCCCTGCATTCAATGGACTTAACACTGATTGGCTGAGAGCCATGACAGACGGCTCTGTCAGTCAATCAGTGCTTTGCCCATTGAAGGCAGAGGGATTTTTAAGAATGGGCGCTCGAGGCAAAACTTTGAGATCCGACAGAGGATCGTAAGGTTTTGTCTCGATTAGGGATCCGGGGCAGGAGGAGAGTGCTGCTTGCACTGTTGGAGGCAATACACCTACCCAGTGGACTGTCCCAGTCATGTAATCTTTAGTTTGCCTTTTCCCACTTGTCCACATATCTGTGGTTAAGTAAACAGTGGGCACAACAGGATTTTGTAGGACACTAATAAGGTTTTTTTTAATGTCCTTGTACAGACTGGGAATTGCTGTTTTAGTGAAGTGGAATCTAGAAGGGACATGGTAGCAGGGACACAGGACCTCAATTAACTATATAAAATCCACTGCATTAATGGTGGCATCTGGATGCACATCTAATACCAGCATACTGTTATGGCATCAGTAATCCACTGTGCAACTGGGTGACTGCTGTCATACTTGTTCCCCATTGCAAAGGATTGTTTGACAGTCATTTGTTTTGTTAAACTACTAAAAGTAGTCTTCTTCCTGGTCCCCTTATGGGATAAAGATCCACTCACAGCAGTAACAGCAGCAGCAACAGGCGTAGCACTCAAGGATCCTTCTGAGGATTCATGGCTAGGAAAGAGTCAGTCATTCTTATGAAATTGGATGCAGGACTACTTCTGATCACGATTGAGGATGTTGATGATGATGCAGGTGTTGGTGGTGGAGATTGCAGGCGCTTGGATCTAACAGAGAGAAGGGAGCAGCTAGGTGACACTCAACTGATTGTTCTGTTTTTTTTAGCCAAAGTTTTGGAATTTCAAAAACACTTTTGAATTTGATGAATGTGCTTCAAGTTATGTAACAGGGAGGTGGTTTCTAGATGGTTAAGGTCCTTACCTCTACTCACTCTTACTTGGCAAAGGTTACAGATGGCTTGACAACTGTTTTACGGATTTGGTTGGAAATAATTCCACACATGAGAAGTGAATTTTTTAGTCTTTTGCCCTGGCATGACAATGTGCTTTTTCATACAATGGGCAACAACTGTTGCCTGATTAACACAAACAACATCCTCAGCATCAACATCCTCATCATCCTTGTTAGCTCCAACTACAGAAATATCCTCCTCATCCTCCTGATGCAACTCCTTAGAAGCATCCTCGATTTCTACGTCAGCATGTTGACTTGTGCTGCTCATCCCCACATTTGCAGAGATCACACAAATGGTGGAAGGAGGATCCTCTTCAAGAACAGTATTAGAAATGTCAGGCTCACACATAGCGATCATGGACACACTTGGACTCTTCTCTGGGATCTATGACTTTTTTGAGCACACAGTTGGTTCATGTGCCTTAGCAACTTACATGTTTTTGACACTTCTAAAGGGAGAAGGGCTTACATCATCATAAGATGCAGAATCGCCAGTCATAAATACGGGCCATGGCCTTATCATTTCCTTGCCGCTTCGTTTAGTAAATGGACTATTGCCAATGTTTTGTTTCTCGGCAGCTAACTGAGCTTTTAATTTTTTTCCCTTTAACACTGTAAAACTTTGCTTGTTTGATTTTGACTTGGGCATCGGCCTTCATAGATGACGTTGACGGCCTTGCATCATCATCATGACTGCTGGCAGCAGCTGCAAGACTGCTATGTGGTTCTTGCTCTCCTCTCAGTTGATCGTCCTCCATATCACTGAACAATATTATTTTTACACTTGGAAGAGCATCCCTGAATGAGGCAGCAGCCCCTTGATGAACAACACAGACAGCACCCCTTTTTTATGGACAACAAAGCACCCCTGCAAAGTGCGGACAGAAAACCTGCAAAGTCACAAATAAGTGGACGATAAACTGCGCAGTGTCACCATACAATAATAGCGCAGCTAAGTTGCTAACGCACACACACACACACAAAAAAAAGCGCTTTTAATTTTTTTACACTAGGGAAGAGCACCCCTGAATGAGGCAGCAGCCCCTTGATGAACAACACAGACAGCACCCCTTTTTGATGGACAACTAAGCACCCCTGCCGAGTGCGGACAGACCACCTGCAGAGTCACAAATAACTGCAGCAGTGTCACCGTACAATAATAGCGCAGCTAAGTTACTAATGCACACACAAGAAAAACACTTTCATTTTTTTTTAACCTGGGGAAGAGCACCCCCCCTGGACAACACAGCACCCCTTTATGGACTGCAGCCCTAGCCTGATGGACAGGACAAAAATACAGCAGTAGCCACAGTTAATTGACAGGACAAGTGACACAGCAGCTGCAGCACCCACTGAAGGAAGCCCCCCTATACAGCAGCCAAAGCCCCTTTATGGACAACACATAGCAGCCTTCAGGCCAAGACCCCGACTGGACACACACACTGAGTGACTGATAGTGACTGACTACGTCTACTAGCTTCTCTCTCTACAGCCGGAGTGAAAATGACACCAATCCCAGGGACCTTTATATAATCCCAAACCTGCGAGAATCCGACAGCAGGAGGATAACGAGTTTTGCCTCGTTTTCGGATCCGAGTCAGGCGGGAAAACCCGAGCCTAGCTCCGTTCTCGCCTCGGATCTGGAAGTTCGGGTTAGTCCGGTTCTCAGTAAACCGGACCCGCACATCTATACTAGGGGTGAGCGGGTTCGGATTTCTGAAATCCGAACCCCCCCGAGCCCCCCCGATCCGAGTCCGATCCGAGTCAGGCTCGACTTTTCCCGCCTGACTCGGATCTGACATCGAGGCAAAACGTCATCATCCCGCCTTCCGAGTCTCGCGGGTTTTGGATCCTATATAAGGTACCCGCGTCGGCGCCATTTTCTCACTCGGCTGTGGACAGTGAAGAGGGAGGGTGGGAGTTAGTGCTGTGTAGTGTAGTGTAGTGTAGTGCTGCTGTTGTCCACTACTTCAAAGTCCATAGGGGCTGGCTGTGTTGTGCTGTGCTGCTGTTGTTAATAGGGGCTGTGTCCACTACTTCAAAGTCCATAGGGGCTGGCTGGACTGTGTTGTGCAGTCAGTTCCAAAGTCCTGTGCAGTGTCCCAGTCCTAAAGGGGTGCTGTAGTGTTGTCCAGGGGGTGCTCTGTCCATCAGGGGTGCTCCCCCCAAGTGCTAAAAAAATAATATATTTTCTGTGTTTGTGAATTGTGTGCGCAGTAGCCGCACGTGCATCAACAAAGTAGTGCCAAGCGTGCGCCTGTGTCATAAGTAAAGGGCCGGCTGGCTTGACCGTTAAGGGTGCTGTAACCCCCGAAAGTACACTCCAGTCCAAACCAAAAAAAATATTATTTTCTGTGTTTGTGAATTGTGTGCGCAGTAGCCGCACGTGCATCAACAAAGTAGTGCCAAGCGTGCGCCTGTGTCATAAGTAAAGGGCCGGCTGGCTTGACCGTTAAGGGTGCTGTAACCCCCGAAAGTACACTCCAGTCCAAACCTAAAAAAAAATTATTTTCTGTGTTTGTGAATTGTGTGCGCAGTAGCCGCACGTGCATCAACAAAGTAGTGCCAAGCGTGCGCCTGTGTCATAAGTAAAGGGCCGGCTGGCTTGACCGTTAAAGGGTGCTGTAACCCCCGAAAGTACACTCCAGTCCAAACCAAAAAAAAATTATTTTCTGTGGTTGTGAATTGTGTGCGCAGTAGCCGCACGTGCATCAACAAAGTAGTGCCAAGCGTGCGCCTGTGTCATAAGTAAAGGGCCGGCTGGCTTGACCGTTAAGGGTGCTGTAACCCCCGAAAGTACACTCCAGTCCAAACCTAAAAAAAAATTATTTTCTGTGTTTGTGAATTGTGTGCGCAGTAGCCGCACGTGCATCAACAAAGTAGTGCCAAGAGTGCGCCTGTGTCATAAGTAAAGGGCCGGCTGGCTTGACCGTTAAAGGGTGCTGTAACCCCCGAAAGTACACTCCAGTCCAAACCAAAAAAAAATTATTTTCTGTGTTTGTGAATTGTGTGCGCAGTAGCCGCACGTGCATCAACAAAGTAGTGCCAAGCGTGCGCCTGTGTCATAAGTAAAGGGCCGGCTGGCTTGACCGTTAAAGGGTGCTGTAACCCCTGAAAGTACACTCCAGTCCAAACCAAAAAAAAATTATTTTCTGTGTTTGTGAATTGTGTGCGCAGTAGCCGCACGTGCATCAACAAAGTAGTGCCAAGCGTGCGCCTGTGTCATAAGTAAAGGGCCGGCTGGCTTGACCGTTAAGGGTGCTGTAACTCCCGAAAGTACACTCCAGTCCAAACCAAAAAAAAAATTATTTTCTGTGTTTGTGAATTGTGTGCGCAGTAGCCGCACGTGCATCAACAAAGTAGTGCCAAGCGTGCGCCTGTGTCATAAGTAAAGGGCCGGCTGGCTTGACCGTTAAGGGTGCTGTAACCCCCGAAAGTACACTCCAGTCCAAACCAAAAAAAAAATTATTTTCTGTGTTTGTGAATTGTGTGCGCAGTAGCCGCACGTGCATCAACAAAGTAGTGCCAAGCGTGCGCCTGTGTCATAAGTAAAGGGCCGGCTGGCTTGACCGTTAAGGGTGCTGTAACCCCCGAAAGTACACTCCAGTCCAAACCTAAAAAAAAATTATTTTCTGTGTTTGTGAATTGTGTGCGCAGTAGCCGCACGTGCATCAACAAAGTAGTGCCAAGCGTGCGCCTGTGTCATAAGTAAAGGGCCGGCTGGCTTGACCGTTAAAGGGTGCTGTAACCCCCGAAAGTACACTCCAGTCCAAACCAAAAAAAAATTATTTTCTGTGGTTGTGAATTGTGTGCGCAGTAGCCGCACGTGCATCAACAAAGTAGTGCCAAGCGTGCGCCTGTGTCATAAGTAAAGGGCCGGCTGGCTTGACCGTTAAGGGTGCTGTAACCCCCGAAAGTACACTCCAGTCCAAACCTAAAAAAAAATTATTTTCTGTGTTTGTGAATTGTGTGCGCAGTAGCCGCACGTGCATCAACAAAGTAGTGCCAAGAGTGCGCCTGTGTCATAAGTAAAGGGCCGGCTGGCTTGACCGTTAAAGGGTGCTGTAACCCCCGAAAGTACACTCCAGTCCAAACCAAAAAAAAATTATTTTCTGTGTTTGTGAATTGTGTGCGCAGTAGCCGCACGTGCATCAACAAAGTAGTGCCAAGCGTGCGCCTGTGTCATAAGTAAAGGGCCGGCTGGCTTGACCGTTAAAGGGTGCTGTAACCCCTGAAAGTACACTCCAGTCCAAACCAAAAAAAAATTATTTTCTGTGTTTGTGAATTGTGTGCGCAGTAGCCGCACGTGCATCAACAAAGTAGTGCCAAGCGTGCGCCTGTGTCATAAGTAAAGGGCCGGCTGGCTTGACCGTTAAGGGTGCTGTAACTCCCGAAAGTACACTCCAGTCCAAACCAAAAAAAAAATTATTTTCTGTGTTTGTGAATTGTGTGCGCAGTAGCCGCACGTGCATCAACAAAGTAGTGCCAAGCGTGCGCCTGTGTCATAAGTAAAGGGCCGGCTGGCTTGACCGTTAAGGGTGCTGTAACCCCCGAAAGTACACTCCAGTCCAAACCAAAAAAAAAATTATTTTCTGTGTTTGTGAATTGTGTGCGCAGTAGCCGCACGTGCATCAACAAAGTAGTGCCAAGCGTGCGCCTGTGTCATAAGTAAAGGGCCGGCTGGCTTGACCGTTAAGGGTGCTGTAACCCCCGAAAGTACACTCCAGTCCAAACCTAAAAAAAAATTATTTTCTGTGTTTGTGAATTGTGTGCGCAGTAGCCGCACGTGCATCAACAAAGTAGTGCCAAGCGTGCGCCTGTGTCATAAGTAAAGGGCCGGCTGGCTTGACCGTTAAAGGGTGCTGTAACCCCCGAAAGTACACTCCAGTCCAAACCAAAAAAAAATTATTTTCTGTGGTTGTGAATTGTGTGCGCAGTAGCCGCACGTGCATCAACAAAGTAGTGCCAAGCGTGCGCCTGTGTCATAAGTAAAGGGCCGGCTGGCTTGACCGTTAAGGGTGCTGTAACCCCCGAAAGTACACTCCAGTCCAAACCTAAAAAAAAATTATTTTCTGTGTTTGTGAATTGTGTGCGCAGTAGCCGCACGTGCATCAACAAAGTAGTGCCAAGAGTGCGCCTGTGTCATAAGTAAAGGGCCGGCTGGCTTGACCGTTAAAGGGTGCTGTAACCCCCGAAAGTACACTCCAGTCCAAACCAAAAAAAAATTATTTTCTGTGTTTGTGAATTGTGTGCGCAGTAGCCGCACGTGCATCAACAAAGTAGTGCCAAGCGTGCGCCTGTGTCATAAGTAAAGGGCCGGCTGGCTTGACCGTTAAAGGGTGCTGTAACCCCTGAAAGTACACTCCAGTCCAAACCAAAAAAAAATTATTTTCTGTGTTTGTGAATTGTGTGCGCAGTAGCCGCACGTGCATCAACAAAGTAGTGCCAAGCGTGCGCCTGTGTCATAAGTAAAGGGCCGGCTGGCTTGACCGTTAAGGGTGCTGTAACTCCCGAAAGTACACTCCAGTCCAAACCAAAAAAAAAATTATTTTCTGTGTTTGTGAATTGTGTGCGCAGTAGCCGCACGTGCATCAACAAAGTAGTGCCAAGCGTGCGCCTGTGTCATAAGTAAAGGGCCGGCTGGCTTGACCGTTAAGGGTGCTGTAACCCCCGAAAGTACACTCCAGTCCAAACCAAAAAAAAAATTATTTTCTGTGTTTGTGAATTGTGTGCGCAGTAGCCGCACGTGCATCAACAAAGTAGTGCCAAGCGTGCGCCTGTGTCATAAGTAAAGGGCCGGCTGGCTTGACCGTTAAGGGTGCTGTAACCCCCGAATGTACACTCCAGTCCAAACCTAAAAAAAAATTATTTTCTGTGTTTGTGAATTGTGTGCGCAGTAGCCGCACGTGCATCAACAAAGTAGTGCCAAGCGTGCGCCTGTGTCATAAGTAAAGGGCCGGCTGGCTTGACCGTTAAAGGGTGCTGTAACCCCCGAAAGTACACTCCAGTCCAAACCAAAAAAAAATTATTTTCTGTGTTTGTGAATTGTGTGCGCAGTAGCCGCACGTGCATCAACAAAGTAGTGCCAAGCGTGCGCCTGTGTCATAAGTAAAGGGCCGGCTGGCTTGACCGTTAAAGGGTGCTGTAACCCCCAAAGTACACTCCAGTCCAAACCAAAAAAAAATTATTTTCTGTGTTTGTGAATTGTGTGCGCAGTAGCCGCACGTGCATCAACAAAGTAGTGCCAAGAGTGCGCCTGTGTCATAAGTAAAGGGCCGGCTGGCTTGACCGTTAAAGGGTGCTGTAACCCACAAAGTACACTCCAGTCCGAACCAAAAAAAAATTTATTTTCTGTGTTTAGCCGCACGTATATATCAAATCGATATAACATAAATGGAGGACCAAACTTTCTCCGATAAAAATAAAATAGAGAAAGATCAAGAACCACTTCCTCCTAGTGCTGAAGCTGCTGCCACTAGTCATGACATAGACGATAACATGCCATCAACGTCGTCTGCCAAGGCCGATGCCCAATGTCATAGTAGAGGGCACATACAATCCCAAATGGCAAAGTTCAGGAAAATGACCTTGAAAAAGACATTTAAATCAGCTGAAGAGAAACGTAAACTTGCCAATATGCCATTTACGACACGGAGTGGCAAGGAACGGCTAAGGTCGATCCCTAGTATGTTCATGACTAGTGGTTCAGCTTCACATGACGATGGAAGCACTCCTCCCACTAAAAAAATCAAAAGAGTTAAGCTGGCAAAAGCACAGCGAAGAACTGTGCTTTCTAAGAAGATATCACAAATCCCCAAAGAGAGTCCAAGTGTGGTGGTGGTTGCGATGCCTGACCTTCCCAGCACTGGACAGGAAGAGGTGGCTCTTTCCACCATTTGCACGCCCCCTGCAAGTGCTGAAAGGAGCACCCACAGTCCACTTGCTGATATGCAAATTGAAGATGTCACTGTTGAAGTACAACAGGATGAGGATACTGGTGTAGCTGGCGCTGAGGAGGAAGTTGGCGAGGAGGATTCTGATGGTGATGTGGTTTGTTTAAATCAGGCTCCGGGGGAGACAGTTGTTGTCCGTGGGATGAAAAAGCCCATCACGGTCATGCCTGGGCAGAAGACCAAACATTCCACCTCTTTGGTCTGGCAATATTTCTATCCAAATCCGGACAACAACTGTCTTGCCATATGTACCATATGTAAAGGTGAAATAAGTAGGGGTAGGGACGTCAACCACCTAGGAACATCCTCCCTTATACGGCACCTGCAGCGCGTTCATAAAAAGTTACTGTCAAGTTCAGAAACTTTGTCTCAGACCGTAAGCAGTCCAGGGACACCTAAATCCCGTTGTCCTGTTGTATCCAAGCGCCTGCAAACCACACCGTCAACTCCCTCCTCGTCAATTTCCTCCTTAGTCAGGATCGGAAGTAGTCCTGCAGGCCATATCACTGGCATGACTGACTCTCCTATCCGGGATTCCTCCGGAGGATCCTGCATTGCTACGCCTACTGCTGCCGCTGCTGCTGTTGCTGCTGCTGCTGGGAGTCGTTCATCATCCCAGAGAGGAAGTAGGAACACCACTACTTTTACTAAACAATTGACCCTCCAACAGTCCTTAGCGAGGAGGATGAAGTACGACAGCAGTCATCCTGAAGCAAAACGTATAACTGAGGCCTTGACTGCTATGTTGGTGTTAGACGTGCGTCCGGTATCCGCCATTAGTGCAGTGGGATTTAGACAATTGATGGAGGTAGTGTGTCCCCGGTTCCAAATCCCGTCTAGATTCCACTTCACTAGGCAGGCGATACCGAGACTGTACAGAAACGTCAGAAAAAGTGTCCTCAGTGTCCTGAAAAATGCCGTTGTACACAATGTCCACTTAACCACGGACATGTGGACAAGTGGAACAGGGCAGACTAAGGACTATATGACTGTGACAGCCCACTGGGTAGATGTATCACCTTACGCAGCAACAGCAGCAGCGTCACCAGTAGCAGCATCTCAGAAACGCCAGCTCGTTACAAGGCAGGCTACGCTGTGTATCACCGGTTTCAGTAAGAGGCACACCGCCGACAACCTCTTAGAGAAACTGAGGGAAATCATCGCCCAGTGGCTTACCCCACTTAGACTCTCCTGGGGATTTGTGATATCTGACAACGCCACCAATATTGTGCGGGCATTACATCTGGGCAAATTCCAGCACGTCCCATGTTTTGCTCACACAATAAACTTGGTGGTGCAGAATTTTCTGAAAAGCGACAGGGGCGTGCAGGAGACGCTTTGGGTGGCCCGAAAAATTTCTGGCCACTTTCGCCATTCAGCGACTGCGTGCCGAAGACTGGAGCGCCAGCAAACACTCTTGAACCTGCCCCGCCATCACCTGAAGCAAGAGGTTGTGACGCGGTGGAACTCAACCCTCTATATGCTTCAGAGGATGGAGGAGCAGCAAAAGGCCATACAAGCCTATACATCCACCTATGACATAGGCAAAGGAGGGGGTATGCACCTGACTCAAGCGCAGTGGAGAATGATTTCCGTGTTGTGCAAGGTTCTTCAGCCCTTCGAACTTGCCACACGTGAAGTCAGTTCAGACACTGCCAGCTTGAGTCAGGTCATTCCCCTCATCAGGCTTTTGCAGAAGCAGCTGGAGAAAGTGAAGGAGGAGCTAAGACGGAGCGATTCCGCTCGGCATGTGGGACTTGTGGATGAAGCCCTTCATTCGCTTTGCCAGGATTCCAGGGTGGTCAATCTGTTGAAATCAGACCACTACATTTTGGCCACCGTGCTCGATCCTAGGTTTAAAGCCTATGTGGTGTCTCTCTTTCCGGCCGACACAAGCCTGCAGAGGTGCAAAGACCTGCTGGTGAACACACTGTCAGCTGAAGCGGAACGTGACACGTCAACGGCTCCTTCTTCATTTTCTCCCGCAACTGGGGCTGCCAGGAAAAAACTTAGGTATCCTAAGCAACCCGCTGGCGGTGATGCAGGGCAGGCAGGACCAAGTTTGGACATCTGGTCCGGACTGAAGGACCTGGCAACAATTTCTGACATGTCTACTGTCACTGCATATGATACTGTCACCATTGACAGAATGGTGGAGGATTACATCGGTGACAGCATCCAAGTAGGCATGTCAGACAGTCCATACCTGTACTGGCAGGAAAAAGAGGCAATTTGGAGGCCCCTGTACAAACTGGCTCTATTTTACCTGAGTTGCCCCCCCTCCAGTGTGTACTCCGAAAGAGTGTTTAGTGCAGCCGGGAACCTTGTCAGCGAAAGGCGTAGGAGGTTGCTTCCACAGAATGTGGAGAAGATGATGTTCATCAAAATGAATTATCAGCTCTTCCAGGGAGACCAGCCTCCAGAAGGTACAGAGGGACCTGTGGTGGTGGATTCAAGTGGGGACGAGTTAATACTTTGTGAGGATGAGGATGTACACACTGAAGAGGGTGAGGAATCGGTGGATGAGGAGGATGAGGATGACATCTTGCCTCCGTAGAGCCAGTTTGTGCAGGGACACATTAATTGCCAGCTTGTTTTGTGGGGGCCCAAACGAACCAATCATTTCAGCCACAGTTGTGTGGCAGACCCTGGCGCTGAAATGATTGATTTGTTAAAGTGTGCATGTCCTGTTTATACAACATAAGGGTGGGTGGGAGGGCCCAAGGACAATTCCATCTTGCACCTCTTTTTTTCTTTGCATTATGTACAGTTTGGGGCCTAGTTTTTCTAACTGCCATCCTGCCTGCCACTGCAGTGTCACTCCTAGATGGGTCACGTGTTTGTGCCGCCCACTCGTGTCGCTTAGCATAGTCATCCAGCTACCTCGGTGCAACCTTTTGGACATAAAAACACTATTGTGAGGTGTGAGGTGTTCAGAATAGACTGGAAATGAGTGGAAATTAAGGTTATTGAGGTTAATAATAGCATAGGAGCAGAAAAACCTACAAATTCTGTGATTTTAGCTGTTTTTATGCTTTTTTTCAAAAAAATACAGATCCAAAACACAAAACCCAGAACCCAAAACACGGAAGGGTGGTTTTGGCAAAACCAATCCAGATCCAAAACACGAAGAAAGATCCAGATCCAAAACCAAAACACAAAACACGAAAAGTGGCCGGTGCACACCCCTAATCTATACCTATAATGTTTTATACAATTGTCTGCTGGCTTCTCTCCTAGGACTTGCCCCATTACTAAGTGATGAACAGAGCAAACTTACAAAGAACTTACACTTCAGATAATAGATCCCTAGGGGAATATTTACTAAAGGTCAGTTTTTACCGATTTTTATTGATTTAAAATTGATAAAAATCAATCAACATTGATGTTGTGTTTCTGAGGCTAAAACACACATTTACTAATACTTAAAAAAATAAAATCAAAAATTGTCTGATAGTAAATGTGTGATTTAGCCCCAGAAACACAACATCGATGTTGACCGATTTTTTATCAATTTTAAATCGATCAAAATCGATTAAAATTGACCTTTAGTACATATACCCCCTTTGTTTACAGCTTGACTGCACATATAAACAGTCATCAAGAACAAATGACGGATGGGAGAAAGAATAGCACCTGCTGTGGTCCTAGTCTGTCATACTACTCTGTTAATGCTTGGCGTGTACTGTCTGTCCATTTTCAGCAGAGATCAGTGAACTCTATTTGAGTTTCATTTGTGCTCTGCTTATTCTCAGGCTAGCTGTGTGCGGCTCAGTTTGGAAGCAAGTAGCTCCCTAATGAACAAATGCTGCTGCTAGTAGAATTCGTAATGTTAGTGCTGCTGTCACTTGTTTTGATAGTATGTGATTGGGTGGTTGCAGCCATTCATCTGCAATTCATCCCAATTCACCTGCCAGCTGCAGTACGTCATAAGAAAAAACTATTATATGGAATCGTAGAGTTGGCACCTTTAGAATGGCTGGGGGTCCATCACATTATACTCCTGGTGAATTTACTATACAAGTTTTGCAATTAATTGAGGCTTAGCTTTGTGAAAAGGCCACTTAAACTTCAGTTGATGGTGGAAAATGTGTATATGCACTAGGCCGCCATTTGTTTTTTCGGCTTATATTTTTTATTATATGTGTGCCAACCTGCAATGATGATTGTATAATTTATAGTAAATATGTGTTTCTTTTGAACATATGCTGTTTGGGGTATAATAGAATTAGGACTGTATAGTTCCTTATCACTGGGCATTTCCCATTTTGGCCCACGGAACCAAAATGGGAAATGCGGGCCGGAATTAATTGTCCTCTTCTCTCACCCACTTGTACACTATAGTATTTATAGGATGATATTAAACTGTGCAAGAAAATTACTCACATGACCTCTCTTCTATATTATCAGAAGTCTTCTCAAAACAAATTGAATTAACCCAGAATGGGCTTTAAAATGCCAATTCATCCAATTCAAACTGCACATCAGGAACCAAAGGACCCATCAACCAGGAGATAAAGTTCTACATCATCTTGAGAGCCACAACTCATCTAACCTGTTTCAATCTGCTCTCTAAATGGCAGACAGAATGTTAGGGAAACTAGGCTGTCATTTTTAGACCAACAAAAGATCTTGCAGAGCAGCCGTAAAACCATAACTAGCCCACAGAGGGAATATAGCTTTCTGAGAAGTCCCTTAGTTAATTTATCTGCCACTTATCTCTGGCAGATGCCCATTCTCAATAAAAGACCTATTTCATTCTGCTGCTTTGAAGCAAAAAATGGTTTCTCTTCTGTCATACTGGTCAATCTATTGCTTTGCCTTTGTGGTGAACCCACTTTATTGTGTTTGAAGAAATCTCCCACAACAACAATAAAACATAAAATCATACTTCTTGTAGTAGGCGAACAGAACACCTCACCAGCCGTGCTATCATGCGATTACCTGAGCCACTGAGAGGTGCATAAATATGTGTATTATATGGCAATCTCAAACAGAATAGGCTCACCCGCTGTGTGCTATCCTTTGTGAAACCATAAACCAGTCCTCATTGTCAGATCTTTTATCCTATAGTATACTGTCGTAAAAATAACTGTTTACTAGCATTTTAGCTCTACTTAAAATAAAGTAAAAAAATAAAAATAAAAATAATATAGCATAATGTAATGACTTTGAGTGAATATGCCCTAGGATAAAGAGTCTCCAAATCTATGTTTTTTATTTTTCCATTGTATTTATCTAATATTAATGTGTATATTTACTAAAGTGCAGGTTTTTAGAAGTGTAGTTGTTGCCCATAGCAACCAATCAGATTCTAGCTATTATCTTCTAGAAAGTACTAGATAAATGATAAGTGGGGCCATATGTAATAGGGTGAGAGTTTAGAAAATGTGAGAGTTTAGCAGTAAACTTTCACATTGGTCAAGTTTTATCTTCAAAATGGGAAATGGGAAAACATCCCCACTTCTAAAAACCCGCACTTAAGTAAATATATCCCTTAGACTATAAAAACATTCTAGTGATAGGACTTTATCTAGTTTCTAGGATGGTGATAGTTATGCAGCCAGCAGAGATAACCCTTTACAATAATTCTATAATATGTTTTCCCAATAATCTCTTTATCTCCCTTTAGGTCATTGATGTATCATAATTCTTTCACAATGCAATACCTTAGTGGAGTATCATACAGGCAAGGGATATACTGTATGTGACACTGTTGGTTATCGGTATGATGCCAATGCGAGGCATGTCCAAAAGGTCCAGTTATATGACAGAAAACATACAAAGCAGTGGCAAACACAAGTCCCTAAATTTATGTATAGCTTGGTGTGAGGTTCTTACTTGTATATTGAATCAGGCACACATTCATGCGTTTTGCCATCACATAAGTGCTATGCCGAGTGTTGCATATACATAGACACGCATGAGTTGTAGGGTGGGTTTGTTCATATTGGAAGTTACTAACATATCAGATGTATGCTCTCTCCAGATGTGTCCTCCTTTATCTATCCTTCTGGCCAGACATAACTTAGGTTAGTGCAGCTTTGAGTGCTAAATGAAAAACAAAACAATATATGATAAGGTATCACAACTCATGATAAGATGTCACAACTTAGTATTCTAAATAATGATACATCTGCATGTAATGGTTCCGCTCACACATACACATTTCCTTTTAACCTTGGTTCATTTGACATCGCTGCGTCTCTTGATTTTGTGCTATTATTGATCTGGTACCTACAGTAGCTGAGTCTGCTGATTTTGTACTACCATTGCTGATCTGGTTCTTGTACTCGGTTTGTATGTTCTTGCCATCATCCTTCAATGTCTATTTTTTAAAATAGAGTAGTAAACACAAATATCTGAGAACAACACAACATTGGTGAATATATCTATCTTTAAGGGGGTTGGACATGGGTGTAACTAGACCTAGGGGCCCCATAGCAAAATTTTCACAGGCCCCCCTAGGTCCCAGCCACCCCCCCTCCACACTACTCTCCTCGACTTACCTGGTCCGTGGTCGCACACCTCCTCTCCTGGTCGGCTCCATCTCTCCTCACTGACCATGCCTCCTCCCAGTATCAGTCATGAGGAGAGCTGGAGGTGGAACTGAATTGGAGAACACGGCCACGGAGGATTGCGGCGCAACCATGGAGGGGGGCCACGACCATGTAGGGGGGGCAGCAACTACGGAGTGGGGAGATATGGTTACAGCAGCTTCTCCTCTCCCTCTTGCTGACATACCTGGCATGCCAGATAGTATATGACAATCTTATGGATATGGGTACAGTACATCACACTCTACTACACCAGTACAGTATTTAACACAGTTACAATAAATGCTTTGCTCTTTATACATAGAGGTCCACCTAGCCCTTCACTGGCTGATGCTTGTAGTTCTCCAACATCATATATACAGGTCCACCTAGCCCTTCACTGGCTGATGCTTGTAGATCTCCCACCTCATATATACAGGTCCACCTAGCCCTTCACTGGCTGATGCTTGTAGATCTCCCACCTCATATATACAGGTCCACCTAGCCCTTCACTGGCTGATGCTTGTAGATCTCCCACCTCATATATACAGGTCCACCTAGCCCTTCACTGGCTGATGCTTTAGTTCTACCACCTCATATATACAGGTCCACCTAGCCCTTCACTGGCTGATGCTTGTAGATCTCCCACCTCATATATACAGGTCCACCTAGTCCTTCACTGGCTTATGCTTGTTGTCCTCCCACCTCATATATGCAGGTCCATGCAGATGGATAACCCACCAATGGCCATACCTGGCTGCAGCCCACCCCTCTCTTACAGGGATGGTTCCTATAGCAACAATTTTACACAGTGACCCGCCCCTCTAATGGCTGCTGAGGACTTTCATGCATAGGGGATTCTTCTACACCCTTAATAATTAAGATTAAGCTCAGGGAAACTCTTCTTTCCTCTCTCATCAACACATATGCTTGCAGCTCTTACCCCTCTCATGGGTCCTGCAAGATAGAGATTTCACCGAGCTGCTCACACTGCAAACTTCGAGCTCTACCTTTCTGTCTCTCACAGGCTGCTTTATGTGTAGTTCTAAATATATGGACAAGTTATGTAACCAGTTGGCATTTTATTGTTTGTTTATAGGTGGCGCTCGGCTGGCAGCTCTCCATCTTTTTTCTGGAAGCATGACCCTCCCTCTCTTGTTGTGTTTTATGTTGTTTATGGTGGTGGTGGTAGATCAACTATATGATTCAAATTATTTATGTTTATTAGTGGGTGCGTTTTCCTTATGTTATTTAATGGTCAATAAAATGTCCCTATCGGGAATTAACACAAGCCCATCCGGGTGTGTTATTGATTTATGTAGAGTTGAACATCAACCTTTGGTTATGTAACTTTATGCTTGTCTTGTTTTGTCATCCATTGTTTGGTCTACCACCATACTAACCTTAAACACCAATTTTAATTATTATCAATGAAAAATAATTTATTTAATTACATTTTATCTTGGTTGTTAAAATAAATTTTACATTATTTTTTTTAAACCCAAATCTTGTCTGTATCTTTATTCATTAGACAAGTTTTACTTATAAGTATTCAAGAGGGCCTGTGTGAAGAAGGTAACTTATAGGGAGTTTACCTTCTGAGGTTCATTACTGTTGATCTGTCTTCACTATATGCTTCCCTTCGGTCTATACATCATTAGGCAGACAGCATAACAACTCCTCATTTTCAATAATCCAATCTAGATTGAGGATCTGGAGTTTTATTGTAGTATTAGGAGAATATGGTAAAACTGTACTAAAATATAATGAAAGGCGATTACAATATGAACATATTTAATACAAACATAACCATAATTAAACTGTCAGCAGATCTATGATAGCAAATGTGAATCAGGATTCTTACCATCAATGCTGTGCTGAGGTGAGGAATATATGCACCTGTTTGTAGTACCCCATGTGTAAAACTAACATGAATGCCTCCACTATCCCCTACACAGGGTGCATTGGAAAACTAACTACAGAGGTCTGAATTGTTCAGTTAAGCTGATACTAGGCTGGCGCTAGGTGGAGCTTGTGCAGAAATAAATACATATGAAAAAACAATGCTGAAAGCTTAAAAAGTATGTCCCCACATGCTTATGTACAGTAAAACACTCTATTAGTAAGACAAATAGATGGTCAGTGAAATTCAAGTAGAAACAGAAAATAGAATGAAAAATAATAAAATAATCTAAGAACTAATATATCTTTCCACCAAACAGTGCTGCCTATAGTATGTGGCTATTTGCCTACAATATATGGAAAATATAGCCTTGGCCAGGACAGACCTGTTTCTGCTGTAAACAAACTCTTATTTCTTCTATTTTGTTTCCAATTTTAAACAACTTACATTTTGAAATGCAGTAACCTTTCATAAACCTTTCTTCTGCAACTAATCTGCACAGGGGTGAAGTATTTGATACTGTACCTAGTTAGATGGCAGCATCCCAGCTGAGTGGTTATGAACTTGCAGAGGATGTCCAAATATAAATGTTCTCTCTAAACTGAGCATTCTGAAGAGGGAAGAGTTTACAATCTGCTGGATTATGTAATTTTTAACACTATTATTTCCAAATCGCTTAGTTTTGAGGGAACAATACTGGCTCCTTGGCCTTTAGCAATGTTACAATTATTAATGTTGTATTTCTAAGTGTAACTAAATTTAATAAATTAAAATATGCAATTAAATGAAATGAAGTAAAAGGCTATGTTTAGTGAACCAATTAACTTAAAGAGGACCTATCCCCAGGGTTTTTTGAAATACAAAATATTGATAGAACTTACAAATAAAAAAAAAAGATTTCTCTCTTCAACCATTTAACCAGGAGATAGTCCAGCACGGAGAGTGACAAGCATGCCAAAAATCCTGACTAGTATGCTAATTATTCACTGGATAGCACACTGGGGCATATGTATAACAATCCGCATCTCCCAGCTCTGCTCTACCTGTCAGAGCAGAGCAGGAGTCGGTGTAATAGGAGAAAGCCCTAATAACGCCATCTCCAGATGGCGTTATTATCACAAGTCTTCCCCAATTATTTTTGCACAATTTTAATTTAGTAAATTTAAGACAGATCACATTTCCCATTACAAGTATATGAAATGTGATCTGTTTACTAAAATAATTACAATTTACGGCTTCGGAGTATTTTTTTTTTTTAATGAAAACTGCTCCAAAAGCCCTTTAATACATTTAAGTGATACTAAAATAGGGTGGGATGCACTAACATAGTGCGGTACATTCCGCCAGACATTGCATTCATACTGATCGCATATGCACTAACTTATGCGATCAGTACAGCAATGGACAGCTTTTCCGATAAGAGCTGTCCTTTGCTGTCAGCACTGCGCCTTGGAATTCTGGGTTTATGACCCGGAAAACCATCTGCGCATGCGCACAGTGACGCTGCGGCCGCAAGGTGCGGTAGAAACCCATAGGCCCCCCAATAGTACACATGGAAAATGTGGTACAACCCTGAAAACAGGGTTTTTATGGAATTTTCCATTTAGTGCATCCCGTCCGTAATGTGAAAATGGTGTGAAAACATTTCACATTATTTTATTTAAAAAAAGATTGATAAATACAGCCCATGGTCTCTCCACTGCATCCACCTCACTATTTATTAGTACTCTTAATACTCTAGAACTGTGTGCTGCACTGCCCTAGATCATGGATCTGGTGAAGAGCTGCTATGTGAATGCAGAGGAAGACATTTCATGCACTTCTGTGTGCAACTCAGTCGCTAATCTGGGTAAAATGGCAAAATACAGAGTTCCGAAGCGAGTGAACGGAGCCATAACGTATCGGTATGCTTGATATGCTTAATCTGCAATTTTATACCAATTCCTTTACTGCAAATGTACTAATCTAGTGTACCTGGTACACTGTCTGTGACTTTGTATGTGGCTACAGTGCAGATAAAATACAAAATTCAAGAAAAAGTCGGAATCAATACCCATGGCAGAGCATTAAAGTCTCCCCAAGGGCTATATTTATCAATCTCTTTTTACTAAAAGAACGTTTCACTGAAATGTCTTAAAGTCCTTTTGGAGCAGGCTTGTGAAAAACTACTCCAAGCCCTTTAATTTGCATTTGTTTAGTAAGCATACTTGTAATGGGAAATGTGTTCTGCCTGAAATGTACTAATTGTGAAAAAATGCAGGTTCCCAGACTTATGTTCTGCTCTAACAGTCAGAGCAGAGCCGGGAGCCGGCCCCTGTGATCAGCTTTGTGGTCTAAATAGACCACAAGCTGATCTCACTGTATAAAAAAATAGTTTAAAAAAAAAAAAAATTAAACACTTACCTGCAGCCAGGAGTCCAGTGATTGGTGATCTCTCCTCCAATCAGCTGGTCGTCGGGCTCCTCCGGTCAATTGTGCTGTAAACCGGTACCTCAGTTTACTGCACACATCAGCTGACCGTGGTCACAGATCTGGAGCCCGGCGGACAGCTGACCGGAGGAGAGAGCTCACTGATCACCAATCACCAGGCTGGTAAGTGGTAAGTGCAGGTGGAGGGCCTACGGGGGGATGTAGGAGGGGAGGGGGGTATTGCTAGCCTGCGGTGGTGCATGTGCGGTGACACTCACTGTGCTTTTTGCGAAGAACACTGTGAGAAGTGCGTGGTGAGGATTCTCGGGGATAGAGCTTTCTTGCAAGCTTTGTCTCTGCTTGAGAATCTTAATACATTCTTGTGATATTTCTTAAATTAGCAATGCGAATTTAGGCGAAAACATCATACTATGGACCTGATTCAGACCCGCTCGCTAAGGGGCAATCGCTCACTCTGAGCGATTTTTGCCCATCTGCGCATGCGTATAATTCACAGTGCACGTGAGCCATTCATTGCGATCCGCTTTTGGTAGCTCGTGAGCCACAATCAGGTTGCTGCTTTGAGTGACTGACAGATAGCGCCATTTGTGGGTGGTAACAGGGGAAGGTGCATGTGAACGGGGGACTGGTGTTGCAAACGCAGGCATCCAAAATGGCATTTAAAGGGCGTGCATAATTAGCAAAGTAGCGTCATTGTACACGTCACCTGCATGTATTCCAGCCCGCACTGATCGCAGTGCTTGCGACAGGGAAAGGCAAGCCCGAGGGCTGCAAGCAGCTCCGATGGCTCTCGATGGTACTGATTAATCATACATTTCCCGGAGATGACGTGTGTTGCGAGTGGCAAGGGGGCGACTTCAGACACTTGCGAGCGCACTTTGCCGTAGCTCGCTAACACACAGTGGGCATCCTTACGCGACGCAAGTGCAAGCACTTAATTTACATATCCGGCTCCTTTCTTCAAGGGAGCGATCGCATCTTGCGAGCGGGTCTGAATCAGGTCCTATAATCGCATTTGAAATGCAGATTGTAGTAAATAGGGGCCCATGGGGTCTATTTACTAAGCTGTGATAGGAGATAAAGTGAACGGTGATAAGGTCCAGCCAATCAGCTCCTAACTGCCATGTCACAGGCTGTGTTTGAAAAATGGCAGTTAGGAGCTTATTGGCTGGTACTTTAACAATGTTCACTTTATCTCCTAACACAGCTTAGTAAATAGACCAAGTGTCTTGTGCCACATGGCACAAAAATGCTAGGTGAATGAGGACACATCTGTAAAATGAAAAATAATGTAACAAAATATAAATTAGAGATGATCGTTTCGAATTTGCTCTAATTTGGTGAAAAGAATTGAGTCAAAAATAAACCGCTTATCTCTAACAGAAATAAGCTATTCAACATAATATTCTATTGTGTTAATAGGATGATGTATTGTGCTTAATAAATAACCTAACTAAATTACATATTTAAGAAAACTTTTTTCCCGGTTTAAAATTTTAATGTTTTAGCATTTTCAAATTCAGGCTTGTACTGTAGTTCAGTTCAACTTCATTACTGGCAACAGAAGAATCTAAATGACTATTTGAGATACAAAAGCCAGCCATAATTTAACTTCTTTATTGCTCTATAAGCCTTTTAGCAATGTATTGATCTTTCATATATTCTCGTGACA
This sequence comes from Taudactylus pleione, assembly GCA_031769625.1. Taxonomy (NCBI): domain Eukaryota; kingdom Metazoa; phylum Chordata; class Amphibia; order Anura; family Myobatrachidae; genus Taudactylus; species Taudactylus pleione. Next base: position 3,313,946 of record JAUIMM010000544.1, read on the forward strand.
TGCACTAGACTTAGCTCACCACAAGCTCAATTCATAAGGCTCATTCATTTTACTGATATCTTGTTCTATGAATGACACAAAGGAGGTTTTTTTTTAGGGAAATAAAGAAGAGTGTAAATGGAGGACACATTTTAGGAACATGACTGTTCACTGCAAACCTGTATGTGTACACCTAGTATTCTATATGTATATGCTTTGACTTTTTAAGTGTTGCCTACGCATATCAAAAATAATCTGTTGTTAATGCAAGTGCCACTCCCATAAGAAAACCTACTTGGCATACAAAGGGTTAACTATTTTGGCTATAGTCTAGGGCTCTTATTGGACTCAGCTATGATGTCAGGTGGTTTATTAGCTATTGCACTAAAAGGGAGGGAGGATGGGACTCATCCATCTGCCTACCATAGATATCCACTCTCATACCAACACCAGTGCCTCTATCCTTCCTCTACCCTACTGATCTCCATGGTCCATTACAGCCCCCGTGCCTTTATATACTCCTAGAGCCTGATTTCTAGGTGCATACTTATGTTATCCACTGCTCCCCATGTTTCTTTCCAACACCTACAGTACTGTATCTTCACTCCCAGTCATGGTTTTCTCACTGAACTCCACTGTACTCTATTGCTTATGAGAGTCAAAACCAACATGATTGCCTCTCTTTACATTCAGTTACTAGTGCTCTCACTGCACCCTGCTGCCATCCTTTGTTCGCAATGCCATGTGGAATGCCCCCCACACACACAATATGACTTGCCTCTAGTCTCCGAACCTTCCAGCATTCCCTGAAAACTCATCTCTTCAGACAAGTTTGCCAAATTCCAGAAATTCCACATAACCTTCATAAGCTATTCTACCCAGTTACATCCCCTCACATAACTTTCCGTATTTTGGATGTCTTCACTTTCACATTTTCTGTGTCAGTGGGTCATACAGCCCACCAAGAACATCTGCAATCTGGCTTGACCATTATGCAATAGATAGCACCAATCCTTGTGTATCAATGCTTATTTCACTATAGATTGTAAGCTTGTGAGCAGGGCCTCTTACCTCTATGTCTGTCTGTTATTACACAGTTGTTTTATTACTGTTTGTTCTCAACTGTAAAGCACAACAGAATATGCTGTGCTATATAACGGATAATAATAACAATAATAATAATAATAATAATAATAATAATAATAATAATAATAATAATAGTAGATTCCAAGACCAGTGCCACTAGTCACACCCAATACATATGTTCTCACTGCACTCTGCTGCTCCCACTGCTATCCATGGTATATTTTAGTACCTGTGCCTCTCTCTTAATACTCATCACTTGTGTTCTCACTACAATTTGCTGCCCCCACCCCCCCCCACACACTGCTCTCCATGGTGTATTCCAAAACCTATGCCTCTGTTCACACCCAGTACCTGCATTCACACTACATCCTGCTGCCCCCCCACTGCTCTCAATAGTATCTCAAACACCTTTGCCTCTGTTCATGCCCAGTACCAGCAGCCCTCCCACGGGCCTTTGCTGTTTGCTTAGCTCCATGATGCACTCCGGCAGCATGTTGAGTTGTCTCTTCCCACCGAGTCGTTCCAGATCAGCTAGGGCCCTCTGCCTCTTTGCAGCCGGGGTGACACAGTCACAGGATCCTCTTCTGTGGCCCTTCTCTGAGAGGCAGGGCGAAGTGCACGGCCCCGGCTGTTCTTGGCTCCATTCATCCGCTCCTGTCCCAGGCCTGCTCTGCCTCCTGCCTGCCCAAAAAGAGACTATATAGCTCAGCGTGCAGAGAGGAGCTCCTGCCCTGGAATTTCCCACCCTGGAGGAACCACCCCCAGCCACAGTGAGCCTGGCAAAAGTAAGTTAAAATAGTACTTCCAATATATAAGGGGGGGGAGAAGGGGGGGCGATAAGCAAAAAATATAGGTGAGATGATGGATATCAAATATATAAAATTGGGGGAGGTGATGTGCATAAAATATATAAGGAGTTGGGGAGCTGGTGGGTGTGTGTAAATTATATAAGGGGTGAGAGATGATAAGTATAAATGATATGGGTATAAAATAAGGAGTATGGGAGATAATGGGTATAAAATAAGGAGTAAGGGAGATAATGGGTATAAAATATATAAAGAGTGGAAGGTGATGGGTATAAAACATATACGTGGGATTACACAAAACTATAAAATATGTAAAAAGGGTAAGAATATATAGGACATAAAATGACTAAATATAAAGTAAATACTGGACGGGGTGGGGCATAAAATCATTAAATATATATATGGAAGGTGTAGGGTAGGGGTATTTATTACATATATATATATATGTGTAACAGACTAGGGTGTGCAACTGTGATAAAAGAAATAACATGATTGATACTCTCCGGTTTGCATGAATAGGATATATTATAATAAGCTTGATGGCAGCTTTTGGTAATAAATCTGTTATAATACAGTATATCTTTTTCATGAAATCTGAAGTGCCAATCGTGTTTATTTCTGTCTTTACAGATGCACACGCTTGATTTTTTTTCCTTGCTATGTGTCATTTTATTGTTATACTGTATGTAATGTGAATTCATGTTTAAGACAGTTCCTCCACTTGTTCATATGGTCACTACATTGCCTTCAGCACAATCTCCTTTTGTACATTGTGATTGTCATGTAAGCTGGGTACACACTGAGATGATGTTGTTACGATTTGGCCGATTAAGCCAAATCGTAATGACATTTTGTGAAGTGTATATGTACAATACGTGCGCTCCCACAGACGCATGTGATGTCAATATTGCCCTAATGTGCCCCCGTTGGGCCGACACAATGTCTGGGTACACATCGCCCAGTATGTACCCACCTTTAGACAATATGGCATTTTCGTCCATTTTTTTATTTCATATTTTAATTTTTCATTCGTTAAATGCCTTTCAGACCTCCTCACATGCCACTTTGTTGCCATCTGAACCCTCCTCATGCCCCTTTATAAACTGGTTCTGTTGAATAACATCCCCTGGTGTGTAATATTGTCTTAGTGTGGGTGACAGCCTAAACACATATTATAAGATTTTTTCCCCCCACAGAAGGTAGTATCTGGAGATGGTGTTATCCTATCGGGGCCAAGTTCACAGTGTGCTTGTAGGGGCCACTTGCTTGTGTTTGCCCCCTAGGCTGAAGGTTGCCAGCCAGCCCCTGATACCCAGTACCTGTGTTCTAACTGCAACCTGCTCCCCCCTCCCACACACACTCACTGCTCCCCGTGGTACTGTGCATGCAAACACCTACGCCTCTTCCCTTCCAGTACCAGACTTCTCACTGCTACTCTCCATCCTCTATTCTGATGTCAGTGCCTGTCTTCTCTCCCATTGGCTTTTCCCTTACTGCACCCCCCGGCTTCCCACTACTTGCTACAGTCCATTTCAACATTAGGGCCTCTCTTCACTCCACTGCATTTTGAATTTGTTATTCAGCCCTATGCCATGTAGTAAGGAAAAAACAAAAAACTTTCATACATACTTTATATAAACTTTTATACATAAGTAAGATTTATGTCAAAGTATGTTTTCCAAAGACATAAAACTAGGTTAAAAATGTACTTGTGTGCTCAACTGTAGTATGGGTAGTGTGTCAGTGTGCTAACAGTTCACCACCCACAGTAGCGCATGCAGGGGGGTTTCTAAGTACCCAGAAACCCCTCCTGACAGACTCAAGAGCAGGCATCATGCTCTTAATCCCCGCCCCTCACAGCAAAATACTGCGATTTGCGGGACAATCGGGAGGAGGCGGGACCAATATGATGCTATTTCATTAGAATCTAATAATTTGTCTCCGCCTCCTCCCCATTTGACCCACGAATTGTGGTAGTTTCACCTAGGGGAAGGGGCCTAATGACATGGTGCCAGCCTGCTGGGTCTAAAAAGGTAAGAGTGTGTGTAATGTATACATGTATGTGTGATTAATATATGTATGTGTATATATATGTGTGTGCATATCTGTGTGTGTATGTATATATATAATTATATATATATATATATATATATAGAATATATATGTGTGTGTGTGTGTGTGTGTGTGTGTGTATGTAAACCCCCCTGTAAAAATCCTGCGTTTGCCCCTGACCTACTCAACTTTAGGCTAGAAAAAGTACATACTTACTTGTCACTATGGTGGAGAGTCACTCGCAAAAGGAAAGAGGTTTTCATTGCTAATCTTAGTGACAATGAGTGGGCATTTCATATAAGGATAAATGACAATAGAAATATAGATAATAGCAGTGCATATAACCATAAAGGGTCAAGTCAACAAACTGTAAACATTAAATTAAGAGCAAAAAATATAAAGAGAGATCAAACTTAGTAAAAGTATGCAGTTGACAGAGTGAGCTAATGCATTTTGCCACCGGTTTGTTGCTCCCTCTGTGGTTTTCTTCTACAAGAATAATATAGAGTATAAAAATCCATATTTGGTTTTTGAAATCAAATCAAATTGGCCATTACATTTATTAGTGTTTATAATAAACACATTACATTCACTGCCACATCATCAAATTTCACTTTAATGTTTAGGACAGAGGTTCCTAAAATTGGTCCTCAAGGCACCTAACGATCCAAGGACCTGATTCAGACCCGCTCGCAAGAAGCGATCGCTCGCTTGCAGAAAGGGGCTGGATATGTAATTAAGCGCTCACACTGCGTCGTGTTAGGACGCCCACTGTGTGTTAGCGAACTACAGCATAGTGCGCTCGCAAATGTCTGAAGATGCCCAATAGCCACTCGCAACACGTCATCTCCGGGAAATGTATGATTAATCGGTACCATCGTGAGCCTTCGGAGCTGCTCCCAGCCCTTGGGGTTGGCTTTCCTCGCCGCAAGCACTGCGATCAGTGTGGGCTGGAATACATGCAGGTGACGTGTACAATGACGCTACTTTGCTAATTATGCACGCCCCTTTAAACGCCATTTTGGCGGGCAAACACGCCTGTGTTCGCAACACCACTCCCCCGTTCACATGCACCTTCCCCTGTTACCACCCACAAATGGCGCTATCTGTCACTCAAAGCAGCGACCTGATAGTGGCTTACGAGCTCCCAAAAGCAGATTGCAATGAATGGCTTGCGCACGCGTACTGCGAATTATACGCATGCGCAGATGGGCGGAAATCGCTCAGAGCGAGCGATCGCCCTTTAGCGAGCCGGTCTGAATCAGGTCCCAGGTTTTAAGAATATCAATGGTTGAGCACTGATGGTTAAATCAAAGGACTGAGGTACTAATTAGGTCACCTGTGCCCAAGCATGGATATCCTTAAAACCTGGACCATTAGGGTGCCTTGAGGACCGGGTTTGGGAATTTCTGGTTCAGGGGGAATACCCAGACATCCTGTTTGGTGAGCTGCACTGTGAAACCTGCCCTGACCTTGAAAGAACCTTACATATGCTCAGCTTATTGGGAACCATCTCTTTTCGCTTATTATAAATATCTCAGAAATTATTAATGAAAAAGGTGAAACAAGAGATGATATTAGTGAATATCACGCTGTTTCCTAATGGCAAGCAGATTTGAGATGGACATTTAGCCATTGCCGGTTATAACTTGTCATTGAAGATACTAGTTTTATAGCGGGTATCAATTAGAATTTAAACCCAGTCAACATGTACTCATATCATAGACAGGAACAATAGAGCCCTTTGTGTAAGCTGTTATTTTATTCAGCTATAGCAGGAGCAGGAAAGTCTAAATTGCCAAGAGCTGCGGTGTATTCACAGGTGTTATTGAAATGCCCCCCATATAGTGGCTTGACACCCTGCTGCTTATTGCTATCTAAACACAGGCTTTGCTCTCATCCATTAATCAGAATAGTTTCTCTTTGGCTTTTTCCTTGCACAAATCTCAGTTTCTTGCTGCGCTGCTTAAAGATCTAGCTTTAAAAAAAAAACATGCCCTTCACAAAGGGACATTTTGTTCCCAGCAGACGTTTAACCTGGTAATTAGGCTCACTCGCTCTAAAGTGAGGTCAAAACTATGAGGTAAAAAGAACATATATTATTTATGCAAATTAGTTAGAGCCGAGTTTTTGTCTGATCAAGGGAATGTTAATTAAATGTCAAAATTATCCAAAAATTCTCTACTCTGTAAAATAAGTAGTTAGGCCAGTGAGACAAAGTATCACATCGTAGACATACGAAGTTCAGCTTTTCCCCAAGCTTGGGTTAATTTTGGCTGCAGCTTACATACCAATAACGTTATGTGAATATCTCTTTTTTGTGCCTGTACTCATATCTCTGCCTCCAAGCCACTCCAGCCCAGGCCCGCACAGTACATAGACTCTGAGAAACACCTCGGTGGAAGTTAATGGGATCCATCTTAAAAAATTGTTGAAAAGGTTGCATATTTCATTTACTAATAGTAATTTCTAAAGAACATAAAGATGAATCATTGCAATGAACTTGGAGAGGTTTGTTCATGCTCGAGCACACTGCAAGGCTTTTTATAAAGCGTCCCGATGAAACAGCCATTATCGGACTTGTTTAGAGCTATAAGAAGCTGAAGTGCATTGATTCGCAGGCCCTTGTAATACAGAAAGGGCAGGGGAAAGAAATATGAGATGGTTGTTAGGGACTATTATGTGAAGAGGATGCCCTGTGGGTCAAGACTACCCTTGATTTAGTGGCTATTTTCACATTCCTATAAATGGGTGAAAATAAACCATTAATGGGGACGTGCAGAGTGTCGCTGTCTTTAGACCCAGTGGTTATAGTATAAAATATTATATCTTTAAAATGATCTCGTTGATATATGACGCTCACTGGATAACACCCAAAGTCTAAATACTTTAAATGAGAAGATTCAATTTTTTTGTAACCGGACATCTTAATAACATGTCTGTCTCTGCTGCATTTGTGTTCAATATTATAACCCTCTTTTATTTGCAAAACTACTAGTATGCACTAACATATTCCAAGCCGCTGCACAGTAATGGGTTAAATAAGCTACTGTAGTCACTCGCAGCGACTATTTACTCTCAGTGTGATTGACAATCAGGGACTGTTTTGGGGAGGTTATGTACTAATGGGGAGTGGAGCCAAATAACTCAGGGGTGTCGTCATTGTTTCGGGGGCATGTCATATCCTGCGCCTGCAATCCCGTACATAAGAAAAGTTGGCTCCGATGTGTCAGTTCCCGCAGCCATTGCGCACGACCATAGTGTTACTTAGAAGACCAATAATCGAAGGATCTTTCACCGATGCTGCGTCTTTTTACTCAGATGCTTGGACATGCAAAGCCGCAGGTGGGTGTCTCAGTACATTCCTGTGTTATTACAGATAGGTGACTTTCGTTGATTAAATATATGGTTTTACTTATTAATGAGATTGAGTAATGTGCCACCACCTTTGTAAGTCAGAGCCCCTGTACAGGTGCCTATCACTTCCTTACATACCTGTACACATGCATACTGTATCCTAACTGCTACATACTGTATCAGCTGTTTTCTATATGCATTTTAATTGTAGATCACAGGGAATTAATGCGTTGTCTGTTAATTCTCAGATTAGTTTATGAATACATTTAATTTACAATGGGTTAACATTCTGTATCATTGTACATCAGTGGATACGTTGATATGATGCCAATGATTTGGAATGATAAAAAAAAAAAGACAAGAAAATGGCACAAATATAGCTCTCCATTAAGAGATAATTAAACAAAAAATCTATCTTGGACTATAACCAAACATCAGGCAAATCCCTTGAATAAACTATAAATAGAAATGAAATTACCTTTATGGATATATATATTTTACAACCCATTTCACATTCAGAATGTTTGCTAATATGCTTCCACAGTAAGAGGAGATCTTGAAAAGTTTTATTAAATGTACTGTTTGCCAAACCACAGTGGAGGAAGAAGATGGGACCCAATTCCTTGGAAGCTGTATTGTACATGTTGTGCCAGTAACTATACATTGTGCCACTACATCTATATTAAGCGTCCAAGCTAATGGCTAATGGCCGTATTCAATATAAGCCGAGCCGCAATACTTTTTCACGGCCCGGAATTTCCACCTACTTCGCCTGTTTTGTAGGTGGAAAAGTATAGCGGCCGTCCCAGCTTTAACCCATATTCAATATGGAAGTACCCGAAGATACTTAAACAAGCGGAAAGTACTGTCAGTTTTGGGGAAATCAGCCTGACACCCCCCAAATGATGCTCTGACATGGGGGTTCAATATGGAACCCCCCAATTTGGCTTGCTGAAGGTATTTGGTGTTTTTAAACGGGTTCAATAGCTGCTAAATAACGTTTTTCCATACGTGATACAGAATAGGTATTCAGGAGTTTTTTTCCAGAAAATAACTTATCCCAGCAAATTTGGGGTACTTGAAAATGGGAGCCAGCATATTTAAAAGTTGCTAAAGTGAAGTTGAAAAAATCGTGAAAAATCCAATTGCCTCAAGCACCTGCAATGAAAAAAAACATTTGGGGCATACTTAGGGACCCCCCCTGAGTCAAGTTCGCTAGCTTTTAAGTTTGTACCCCAACATTTTTTTTCACCCCCTTTGTTAAAGTCATATTTTGGGGTGTCCTTAAGTGATTTAAAAAAAAAATTTGGCACAGTTTACCCTTGGGGGACTGTCTGAAGGCTGCATGGGGGTTTCCGCAATGTTGCACCCCAAAACCCCAATTCTGCACTTTTTTCCGCCTCCCATTCATAGGCGAAACTTTTCTGCCTATTACATTTCATTGACTTAAAGCCTAGGCGGAAAGTCTTTCAAATTGAATATGGGGTAAGAGTCAAAAAGGCCAAAAATGATGTCATCGGCAAAAAGTTTCCGCCAAAAACACGTGTAAACGGACTTTTCGCCTCAAATTGAATACGGCCCCTAGTCTATTATACAGTGGTCACAGCATGCCATTGCAACTGCTTTGGAAGGCAGGCACTGATGAAAACATAGATTTTTATAGCAGTCCTAAAGTAGTGAGCTTTAGGATCTGGGTTATGTGCAGCACTGGAGCGCACTAAATCGGCGGCATCGCCCACTAATTGAATCAACCAGTTACAACAATATGAAAAGAAAACATGACTCCTACAGTATCTAGAAGAGACCAGAGCTGAAATATATTCTCCTCAGAATTTGTAAAATAACATGTTATTTTGCAGTGTTCCCCGAAGTTTCAAAATTAAGGGCTTCATTTATCAACGAGTTTCATCATTAACAAAGGGGCATATTCAGTTGGGTGCGTGAATTGCAAAAATCCCGCACCTGCGAGGTTTTTCCTGTAGGTGCGGGATTTATGCAATTCAATTAGGTGCAGGGTTTTTCTTTTTTGACTGTCGGGAGGTTTTTTTCACGTAACCCCAGAGCAAGTGTGATTATTCCTAAAATCTTTTTTTTTAGGAAAAATCAGTGGGACTTGCTCTGGGACTCCCCCTTAGGACTAATTAAGCAATTGGAAGTTTCCAATTAGCTTAATTAGTCCTTAATTACTTACCTTCTGCAGCGCTGTCTTCTGCATCTTCTTCTGTATCCAGCGTCGGAAGCCAAGTCCTCTGCTGCAGGGTGAGTATGTCAGTGTGTGTGAGTGTTTGTAAGTGTGTGTGTCTGTGTATGAGTGTTGTGTGTGTGTGGCCCCCGGTTTGTGTGTCCCCAGAGTCTGTGTGCTCTCCCTCAGAATGGGCGCTGGGAGAACTACATCTCCCAGCAGCCCTTGCACCTCCCACCAGCCCCTGACGCCTCCCAGCAGCCCCCGGGACTCCCAGCAGCCCCCATCTCCAGTAAGAAGATAGAGTGGAGCCCACCGGGAGCCACGGACACAATAGGGCAGGCATGCGCTATTTTTTTTTCTGTCACGCGGCGCAGGGTTTTCTGAGCTGAAAACCCCGCGACCTCTATTTTTTTTAAATGGATCCCACGGGTATCGGGAACGCGCATACCCACAGTATTCCAAAATTGTGCACAATGTTTTTTCATCACTAAACCTCGCGCCCAATTGAATATGCCCCAAAGAGTGATAAAACTTGTTGCGTATGCAGGGTGAGATTAAGGCTTGCGGGGGCCCCGGGGCAACTAAGTTGGGGGGGCCCCTTTGAAGCCACACAGCACCTGTGCCTTCCACCCCCCCCCTCAAGCCACATGGTGCTTGTGCCTTCCATCCCCCCCCCAAGCCACACGGCACCTGTGCCTTCCATTTCCCCTGCATGTGACTACGTCTGGTCCCGCACCCCTCCCAAGCCCCGTACGGAGCCTCTCTTACCTTAAGTGTCTCGGCCGGCAGAGCTGCTCCTGGGTTCTCTCCTCAGCGTCATGGACATGTGTCACATGACGCTGGTGAGGGGACTTGGGAACAGCTCAGAGTCTGTGCTGCATGCAGTAGAACAACCGCGGCTTCTGAGCCTGGCCCCCATCCGGGAACAGGTACCACTGTACACCTGTTCACGACAGGGTCACGTCGACCCTGTTTGGGGGCCCTCTATGTGTAGGGGCCCAGGGATGACTACCCCTGTCGCTCCCCCACCTTATACTGACCCTGTGCGTATGATAATGGTGCTCCAGCCAATCAGCTCCCATCTGTCATCTGTTTGAAAAATGACAGTTGGGAGCTGACTGGCTGGAGCACCATTATCATACGAAACAAGTTTTAGCACTCGTTGCGAATAATAGAAAACTTGTTGATAAATGAGGCCTTTAATAAGGATTAAGGTCATTTACACTTTGAAATTAGCAAATATGTAACTCAGAATATGAGAGATTGCAAGGTGTAAGGGGCTGTAAATCAATAGTCCACAAAGATGTGTGTTAAAGCTATATGAATATTTGTGTGCATGTGCAGTATTTTACACAACCTCAAACAATACAAATCTGCACATGTATGAACCATGTTCTAATGAAAGAGGAGTGTGTAACCCCTGTTCACATGAAGAATCACAGGGAGTGGAAGCAACAGCGCCTCCACCTAAGCCCCAAGACTTAATATTTAATCCACCATAATTATACAGGTGAGTGGATCCCCTTACCATCCCGAATGGAATTATACAATTTAATAAGAACCACAGCATCCAATATTTTATTATTGTTCCTGAATAAAATGCTTATTATAAGTTATTATAAGTATATGCAATGTCCACTGAGCAAATTGAAAATGTATGTCATAACCTAGATCAGCAATGTTTAGTAACAATGCCAGCCTATTTATACTATTAAGCACCTGGAGAAATGGGTATTTGTAATCTATTAATACCTTCTTCTCTAAGTAGTATACTGTATAAAACCCCAATCCCATCACTACTAGACTCAATAATTTCTTTAGGTGGTGTCCCTATACATAATCCTCCACAGAGGTGTATTTATCCTTTTCCTATATAATCCCTCGCTCCCTATAGATATCTTATTCCAGTCACACACACACACACACACTCCACAGCTATCTATTATTAGCTGAAGTACCCGGCGTTGCTCGGGTTTGAATCTTCAAGTTATTAAGTTTTATTATGCAATGTTGTTCAAATCCATCCAGTGGAAAGCCCTGAACATTCTCCCTGGGTCAAAATCCTGCCCAGCTCCTTGTGTCAAAGTTCTGTCCGGCGCATTTCAACCATGAGGTCCCGACAGTGACCCCAACCACTCCATTAGGCATCTTAGACCAATTGTCACCCCTCTATGAAGTTTTAATCCAAATCCATCAGTATAAGGCCCAGAACAGGCCCCCCTGGGTTTAAGTTTTGCCCAGCCCCCCCGGCAAAGTTCTATCCAGTATAAACCAACGAGAGGTCCGATCAGGACCTCAACCCCCTAGTATACCTTCTGGGATTCAAAGTTCCCACTCTGTGAAATTTTCATCCAAAGGCTCAGAACAGGCTCCCTTGGTCAAAGTTTTGCCCAGCGTACACCAACGGGAGGTCCGACTGGAACCCTAACCCACCTAAAACCTGGCCAGGATCCAACTGGATCACCTTGCATTGATTTCAACCCAAACGGTGCACGGGTGTCTGAATGCATAAGCGGGTAGACAAACAAGTAAACAAACAGACCAATGAAATTTATATACAAGATTTGTCGCTCTGACACTCTGTCGCATTGTACGTTGTCTCTATGTGGTTTCTCAATACTTACTTTTTTGATACTAAATAACTATGTAAGCTTTGGCAGCTTTACCTTGAGAGCTGAGGAATATATTTGCCAACAAAGAAACAAACAAACTTCTTCTTTTATAAATATAGATTAGGTAATAAATGTACTTTAACCTTGATATTCAACAGCAAATATTGCTTTCAGATTTTTAATGTTTCTGACCAGTATACTGAAATAGTTACAGTTGGTGCACATAAAGGGGCTGATTCTGAGTTGGGAGCAAACAAAACAAGTAACTTTATATCTGGAACAAACCATGTTGCACTGCAAAGAGTGCAAAGACTTTTAGTTTTTGCATACAGGGTAAACACTGGCTGCTTTTGCATGTACTATAGCTCAGAAATGCCGGACAGCTTTATTTTGTTTTTTACTGCAACTTAGATTTGAATTTGGACACACCCCTCTCAAAACTAAATCTATTACTTTTACAGCTGAGCTACCTGCAGTGCAACATGGTTTTACCAAGGTGCAAAGTTACTTGCTCTTTTTGACTTTGCTTTTAAGTCAGAATCAGCCCCCCAGGTCTGGTGCAAACCAGGGGTTGGTCAGCTGGTAGTTTAACTGTCACTTCCAAGTGGTATACTTTTCCTGCATAAACAAAAGTTAAACTACCCCCCTCCTTCCCCTCCCTCAGGATTATAGTCCAAAGTTCAATAAAAGCCAAGAGTAACCAAAAAGTACTACCAACTGCGCTGGGAAATGTTCTTTAATAACTCTAGTTGACATGTTATGTCTTCAATCATGGTGGCCACTTTAATGTTAAGAATAAATGATGGTCTAAGCAAGCCAGTAGGGATCTGGAAGCAGAATGTCTAGCTGCTCACTTCAAGTCTGACTTTACCCAGGCCCACTATTTTCTCTGAAATACGTTAACCAGCATCTGATCCTAATTCTCCACTGCAACTCTCCCTGGGCAGTATAGGGAATAAGGGATGTCCTCCCTTGGCCCAATATGTGCTTTGCAACACACTCTTCCCTACTTATACTATATGGTGTCTGTGTAGGGATGTGTTTTTGGTTACAGACCTCCTAGTGTCAGCCTCGCCTATCATATCATAACAGCCCCATGGTTCTCTGTTAGTATGTCTGCAGCAGGTGACTGATTGCCGGGCAGCTCCGCCCTCCTCTCATCTGTAATGGGAGGCTTATTATGAGATCTCCCCACTTTCAGGTAAAAATTCACTATATAATGCACTCCTGCTAGGCTGCCGGCCCTGCCCCAGTGGTTAGTGCTAACACTGTGCCATCTTTAGTGACTGCCTCCACACAGGGAACCAGGCTCCTGATCTCAGCTTCTAACAGAGGGTGGATCAGTTTTTCCCAAAGACGCAGTGCCAGACTGAGCCCTCCTTATCATACTACTCACCAGGTAGGTCCAGTAGCTTAACTGTCAACTGTCTCTTTCCTCAACCTTCATGTCCCAGGTTTCCTGCTACTTCAGACACATGTCGCCATCCTTTCTTTCTAACCGAGTAGTTTCTGGCACATCTTCAAATGCTCATTCCGTTAAAGGGGTTATGTTCTCCCTTCAATATTTAACAAACAGCGGTAAACTAAGATTACCACTATATTGCTTACACCATCCATAGATGGTGAGAGTTATACAGTCCACATTGTCGGTAATGGGGACCCAGCAAAAGCCTCTCCGGGTCCAGCGAAGCCTTCCAGACTTTGCTATATCCCTGCTGGGTGAAAATATCATACGCATGTGCAGACTGTCAGTTGCGCATGCACATGACACAGAAGCCATAGACTGTCAGCAGCAGAGCAGTGGATACTGCCCTGGAGGGGACATCGCTGGACCTCGCCGGAGGGGTATGTTACATATGCCACTGGTATTAAGGTTCATTGTTAAATGGGGCCCTTAATATTCATATAAACAATTTCATAACCTTAAGTGCATTTATGAATTCTACATATTTAGTAGAGATGTGCTCGGTTTTAGTTTTGATTTTGGAACCACCCTCAAATGTTATGGATCAAGTTTTGGCAAAACCACCCTAGAGTTTTGGTTTTCTTTAAAATTTACAAAAACAGCTAAAATCATGTCATTTGGAACTGTTTACATGGAACCTGAAATCAGTGATCCGGTTCTGAGATCCGAAAGTCGAACTTATGGGTAGACTCCAGCCGGGACTTGTTTCTTCTTGGAACCCCAAAAGTGATCCGAGCCGGGACTTGGTTCTTCTTGGAACCCCAAAAGTGATCCGTGCCGGGACTCAGTTCAGCAAAACCGAACCACTCATCTCTAATATTTAATATACCATCTACTGTATAGAAAAATTGTTACAGGTGTATATGCAATTTCTTTTTACATACAGGGAAAATATTGGCTGCTTTTGCACATAGTGCACTGATACTGGTCAGTTTTAACGACTTAACTGGCTAATATTGTTTCCAAAAATTGCTCAGAAATTGACGTTTATTTTTAATTGAATTAGGTCAAGAACATCTATCCAAAACTTATCCAACATGATTTAGTTTACATTTTCTTTTTTGAAACACATAACATTAATATAGATTCTTTAAAATATCGACTAGTGATAGATAGACCATCGCGACCATCACAACTTTACATTTCCCCAGTGGCTGAACGTCTCTGTAGCTGCTGGGTATACACTGAGGGGCTGAGGGCTGTTCATTTACATTCCTGGTCCTGCCATCCTGCCTGATCAGCTGTGATCTGTAACATGGCGGACATGCGGGGAGGGTTCAGGTTTACAGAGGGGCTGGGAGCTATTAGTGGCTGCTGGAAAATTATCTTCCAGCTGCCGCCCAGTGTGTATTTCTAAATGGTCACATTGTTTGTGATCCACGTCAGTTAATGCACAGCCTGGGGTGGACGCAAACGATGCGACCACACCAGCCAAGTGGTTAATTTGCCCTTCTGCAGCCCCAGAACTGCGCATGCACAATGTGACTTCTGCGCATTTGCAAATCTCAACATCAGAGGTTTTTCGTAAACAGTGCATTTAAATAAATACCATACTTGACGACATTTAAATGGAGTTTCCCGGGAGAAGGCTCCTTCACTAGAAGCAGGTGAGCAGTGATGGGGGTGGGGCCGGACGATCGCATTATGAGGCCCCGCCCCCTTATGACGAAATGCTGCGATTCCCGGACATTTCGATTGTGTGCAGAGCCAAATGAAGCGATTATCAAATAACCACGTCATTAAGTCCCGCCATCTCCTGCCGGACCGCAGATTCACGGTAAGATTCTCCCCATTCTGCCCACTTCACTAGGAAGTGGGCTAGCTGCGGGAGAAGTGCCTGCTCTTCTGAGGGTGCGGGGGGTTACCCGAAAAATTGGGAGCCTCTCGCAGGTTCCAGGAGAGTAATCAACTATGACCTACAGTATACATTAAGAAAAGTTCTTTCAACTGGCATCACTGCTGCCCAAATGACAAATAAAGATTAGTGCTGCTGTACTTCACCTTCAAAAATGACCTTTAAACTGTATTGTTCCTAGTGACCTGACACTGGGAGTTAAACAAAAGCCCGGCACTCATAGAAAGAGTCCAGCAAATGAAGAGATTTTTAAGGAACAGTAGCACAGTGGTTAAAATAACTCGAGCAAAGCCGATTACTAACCACCTTTCCCGGATCTCTTGTTTTTCTGATACAGTAGTTCTTTAGCATGCTACATTTCACCACTGAGTGATGAAATTCAACTCCAAACAAGTGCTAAAAGCATCCTACATTTAAGGATCTTGCAAAGAAAATTTGTTAGCTAAAAGCGTACGCTCTTTGACATAAGTAGGGGAAGCGAAATGTAACATTGATTTCCCAAGTGTCTGAAAGGTATATCAAATAACAGTAAAATAGAATTGTCAAACTAGAAAATACGTTTCATCAGAATATTTTTGTGTCTTATAAATAAAATGTTCATATCAATTCTAGATATACTATAACATAGACAACATGGAAAGTATCTATTTACAAATTAGTATTGACTTTATCTTGCTGGCGGATGGTATGTCAGTATTTAATGCATTCCCCTTCACTCATTTAAGAGGTGAACCTTGTCATTTAATAGCAAAGAATACTATACAGTATTTTTAAAGGGGCATTCTATTGCAATATTGCAACAATATATGTATTGTGAAGGTCTAACTGTCGGAGCAAACTCTCCAGCTATGAGATCAGCCTAATTTATTTCCTGCTAAATCCAAATATGTATTCTACCAATGTTCACTAAAGGCACCTCTGAAGTCTATAGATGAGATGTAATTTTTGTTATCCACCTTGGTGAAAATGCTGAGTAATTAAAAGAAAACTGGCCACAAATGATTATAAAATGATTTTGAAATCAACTATATTGATTTTTTTTTTTCAAGCGTTATGGTTGAATTATAGCATTTACAAATATTGTTTTTAACACATTTCATGGTCTGCAGCGAGAGCTAGTCAACTTTTCTCAAGTGAATTGTAAGGAACGTAGTTGGAACATTCAGTCGTTTACATAACAGACTTTGGCAGCCTTAATTCACTTTTCATGTTTTCTGAAATATTCGGTAGAATAAACCTGTACAATCTTAGCCTTAAAAACACCTGAATTGTCCAGACAAGTTGGACTGGGAACTATTTTCCTTATCATCTATCCAGTGGCGTAACCCGGGTATTTGGAGCCCAGGGCAAATTTGAAAAGGGAGCCCCCCCCCAACAGTACGATATGTGCGCGGAAAAAAATGGGCGTGGTCACTTAAAAATGGGGCGTGTCAACATGACACACCCCTTTATTTTCACGCTGAACATTCCTATCCATATGCACCTTAACCCCAGTAGTACCCCTTATACAGTACCCCCAGTATGCAGTTGTGATCCCTCTTATACAGGCCCATAGTAGTGCCCCTTATACAGTATCCCCAGTAGTGGTCCCCCTTATACAGCCCCCAATTAGTTCCCCTTACTCAGTGCCCCCAGTAGTGGTCCCCCCAAATGCAGTGCCCTATGTAGTGTTCCCCCTTATGCAGTGCCCCCAGTAGCAGTCCCCACAATGCAGTGCACCCAGTAGTGGTATCCCCTTATGCAGTGCCCTTTATATAGTGCCCCCAGTAGTAGTCCCCCCCTATGCAGTGCCCTTTATATAGTGCCCCAGCAGTAGTCCCCCCCATGCAGGTTTCCCAGTAGTGGTCCCCCTTATGCAAGCACCCAGTAGTGATCCCCCCTATCTAGTGCCCCCTGTAGTGGTCCCCTTAGTGCCCCTAGCAGTAAGCCCCTTATATAGTGCCCCCAGCAGTAGTCCCCCCCTCCCATGCAGTGCCCCCAGTAGTGGTCCCCCTGATGCAGGCTCCCAGTAGTGACCCCCCCTTTCCATTGGTCCATGTAGTGGTCCTTCCTGTTATTGCCCCCAGTTGTGGTCCCCCCAGTGCAGTGCCCCTAGTAGTAGGCCCCTTTTATAATGCCCCCAGTAGTAGTTCCACCCCAAGTAGTCGTCCCCAGTTGAGGTTCCCCCTCCCGATTAAGTGCCCCCTGTAATAGCCCCCCCCAGTAGAGGTCCTCCCAATAATGGTGCCCCCAGTAATAGCCCCCCAGTAGAGGTCCTCCTAATAATGGTGCCCCCAGTAATAGCCCCTCCCAATAGAGGTCCTCCTAATAATGGTGCCCCCAGTAATAGCCCCTCCCCCAGTAGAGGTCCTCCTAATAATGGTGCACCCAGTAGTAGCCACCACCCCCCGTAGTGCCCCCACCACAGTATAGGTCCCCCCAGTGGTAGCCACCCCCGTTGTGCCCCCAGTAGTGCTGACAGGTTTTTAAAAATATATATATAAAAACTTACTTACTTGAATCCACACTGCTGCTGCTCCTCCAGTCCGCAACGCCGCTCCCGCCGCCGCTGCCCGCCAGTCCTCCTGGGCTGGCGCGCTCAGCATAATAGGACAGACGTCATGACGTCTGTCCCATTACCCACTGCAGGAGCCGGACGGAAGTCCGGCTCTTGCAGTGGGTGCTGCAGCAGTCAATGAGAGTCTATCTGACTCTCATTGGCTGCTGTTTAACACACGCATCGCCGCCAGCGCTGGCGGCGATGCGTGTGTTATGCACAGCCTGAACCCGCCTCCTGGTGCTATTGGGCAAGCGCTCAGGGGGAGGGAATGGGCTCAGATGTGAAGCACAGGACCGGCGCTGGAAGCCTAGCGCCGGTCCTGTGTAAATGTGTAGCGCTGACCGCACTCATTGCGGTCGGCGCTACACTGGCTAACAAGGGCGGGCAGGCCGGTACCAACGGCGCCCAGGGCACGCACCCCGCACGCACCCCCCCTAGTTACGCCACTGCATCTATCATCTCTCTCATCCATCAATAAAATTAGCTCCCGTAGGTGACTAAAGGGCCTATTTATGAATAATTGCGTACTCAATGTGATCTGAGCGCTATCTTAGCGCCCATGACCCCATCGCAGTATGCGATATTAGCGCCTGAATCAATTACACCTGCAGAGACAGAAACCCGTCCCTACGATGTGCTCAGAGGGAAGTAACTGCATCTGCGATCTCCTGCGCATGTGCGGTCTACTGACCACGCACATGCAGCCGTCATTCCTGGGGAGGGTTCCAAAGTGTAGCCCATAGTCTACAGTTGCACAATGCAATCTTTAGAAGCTTGGTAAATCCGACAGCATTGCATCCCCCATAGAAACCTATGGAGTTGCACCTGCTGTTGGAAATGGGGGAACCGCAGTAGGATTGCGCAATATTTCCCAAAAAGCACTTGTTTTTGGCATATATTGGCAAATAGTAAGCATCCCCTGAATGTACCATGGAGGGACTCCAGCAGAGATCTCCAATATTTCTGACAGCAGCTGCATTCCCCCATAGGTGTCTTTGGGGACTGCAATCACCAAGATCCAGAATGCAAAGCTACTAATTCGCAATTATTTTTCTGATGGCAGCGCATGCAGCCCTCCCAGTAAAATCCACTACCTCAGTGAGCCAGTTACAGTCCATGACTGTTCTGGCTACACTGTGACTGGCAGTGGCTTCCCATTGGAAGTGCTACCTGCTAGGCACGCACAGGATAGGCAGCCCCAGGGGAAGATGTTTTCTCCCCGTGGGATTGCCAGTCTGGGCATGGATTAGCAGAGAGCAGCTTCCAGTGGATGCTCTATCTGACTTCTAGAGGTTGAATACAGTCCCTACAAGCCGTTGTTATGCACATGCGTGGTGCCACTGCTGCTTGAGCATGTGCACCAGACCCAGCACCCACCAGATCCATTGCACAGGTGCCAGGACCCAGATGTCCAGAGAAACAGCAGCGGCTGCCACCTCATGCAAGAGTGTAGGAGTCGCTGCTGGTAGGGCCGGCTCTAGGGGTGTTTGACCTGAGCGGTCACACAGGGGCGCACCACACCCCATCATCCCGATTTCAGCGGGACATTACTGTCCCGCTGTTCCACCCGTGGGACGAAGTGGCCCGCGGGTGATTAAATCGGGAGGTTGGGGATTCCCACCGCAGCAGCTGTGCGGCGGTGCCGGACCCCGGAGAGTCTGAATGGATGCTGCGCGCAAGTGCACGGCATTCATTCAGTGATGGGAGAGGGCTGGGGGAAGACCAGCTAGTGAGGCTCTCCCCAGCCTGACGTTATTTGGAGGCGGACACACCTCCTAATAATGTCATGTAGTGGGCATAGCCTATGGTAATTAGGCGACACCCCATTTTTGGTCGAGCACGGCGTAGCTGCTCGCGAAGATAGGGCGCTCTGGAGGGGGCCGGCACAGAGTGCTCCGACCCCTGGAGCCATCCCTGGCTGCCTGCTATCTATCTGTTCGCTTGGTTGTCATCATTATCAATGTGCAGTTGCATTAACCTTTTCTCTGGTGCAAAATATCTATCTGAAGACACGCGTATTTACATGTACATCCAACTCTGCATAGCCCGCAATTCTGTAGACACTGCTTCACTGAACTTTGCATACGTTCAATTGTCAGCAGAGTGACCAGTGGGTAGGATACTGGGTCAATGACCTGTTCACTTGAGTGTTATAAATATATATATATATATATATTATATATATATTATATATATCCAGCCAAGGCAGTACACTGGGCCTTGGGTGTACAAGGTGTTAATTGAGTTGCTCAGCAATTGGTCCTGGTGGGACAGCTTAACAAGTACTTAGTTTTATTTACCAGGCAGAAACACAGGTGGCTGTAGACACAGGGATAAAGCAAGTACAACATAACTGGGTATTGGATGCAGCCTGGAGCTTTTTGGTATGCTGAGCATTGAAGTATGCCAGGTGAAAACAGAGCTGTGGTGTTTAGCGATGTGCTCCACTAAGAAGGCGGTGGTGGCACAGAATGTCTAGCACACTTGTAAGAGCCTGCATGGCTGAAACATTGGGGAGAGTCCCAGGCCACATCCTTTTAACATGGATGCCGATGAGAAAGATGCGTGAAGTAGAGCATGTCAGAAGTCAGACCTCCTGACAGAGCTGTGGCAGGTCCTAGAGACTGCCTGCTCTGCCTAACATGGAAACATTGGGGAGAGTACCAGGCCACGTCCTTTTAACATTGATGCCGATTAGAAAGATGTGTTGAGAAGTAGAGCATGTCAGAGGTCAGATCTCCGGACAGAGCTGTGGCAGGTCCTAGAGACTGCTGGCTCTGCCTAACATGGATGGAAGCAGCAGAGAGTAACCTCATCCAACACCCCCCTCTTAGTTATACTCCTCATCCAACACCCCTCCAAGCTCAACACTGCCTCTCATTACATACTGTGAGAATAACACGACTTTGACATTTCACCTGTAATAAGAGACAAAGGAGGTTATATACTATAATACAATGAATATATCAACATTTACATTCTCTGCAAGAGAACACTTAGGACATGAGAAATCAAACTTTCTATCGACATGTCAGCAACACTGTTTTGATTCATCAAGAGACTATACCTGTCATGATTCCGGCACTCTATCTAGTATTCTCCTAAAATACTGCATTATACAGTATCTAGTTGTTCACAGACACCCATACATATCCTTCTTGTAGTAGTCTAGATGAGCACAAGCTAAATTAAGTCCTCAAACTTACACTACTTTACAACATAAAAAGTTAACTCTAAGGGTCCGGATCCAAATCTGCAAAACCCCAGTGACGTGACACACCTCACACACTAATGCAGGGGAAGAGAGTGATGATGGTATCATTTACTCATTTAACGCTGCATGCTTCCTTCATGCTGGAAGGAGACAGTGGGAAAGCCAGGTGCTGATTAAATGCCAGGTTGCACATACGTGACCAAATCCAAAAATCTCACCAAGAGTTTTTATTAATTATTGCAACAAAGTAATAGAAATAGAAATCAGTCTCTTCTCCACACATACAGTCTGCTGCATTATGCAGGGTGCTCCACTCGGCTCCTAAACAGAAATTCCTAGTTAAGCCAGGTCTCAATATTACAAATCCAGCTCTTTTTCTGTAGCTCATCTTACTCTTTTGTAATACACTGATTATTATTTTTAATATTCCAAATCTTCCATGCTTCCTGATTTTTACATCATGTGCTATGGGAGAGTAACAGCACGGCAGGAAACCTACATTGGACCTGTACTACACGTATATTATATGCAGGCTTCAAATTACACAGTAATATTTTTATACATATCAAATATAGCTCTTTCTAAATCCTTCAAGTAATTAACCGTGGTTATATAATGGGCAAACCGTATTTTTGTCCTAATTCTCTAAAGAAGGATTTGGTTGGTGTATTAAGCATCCCACAGGGGATATTGGAATAACAACACAATTAGGATCCTATTGAGCAGAAATAGTCTCCTGCTTATAAGCTGCATAGTGAATGCAGAGTTCTAGGAGCAATGTAAATCTTTTAGTTCTACATCTGGTTAATAATAGTGAAGTCAGAGACTATTAAATCTCAGAGACTTGGTGTGTAGCCATTAGAATGGAACCCAAAGGGTATTTAGATGTATGTATACATACATGGCGAAGAATGATTAATTAGTAAAGGCTCCAGTTCTTAATATGCCATAGCTTTTATTACAACTATTACATCAGCTGTTGGACTGTTATTAAAGGAAATATGATATGAATACATGGCTGTCTAATATTTAAACTTTGGAAAGTTGGGGGTCATGGACTGATTGTTAAACAAAGATTTTGTTTCTAAAAAAACCCCACAGGTCCCACTTTATGTAAAACTGACGTAAAAGAAAGGATTATACAACATCTCTGCATTGAAGAAAGAATTTTATACCTATTTCTTTTGTTACCCCATCTGCTTGCTTTAGGGTCCTAAAGTCAAACAAAACAATTTACAGACAAATCTGATTACAGGGGGTGTATTTACTAAAGTGAGAGTTTTTTGAAGTGGAGATGTTGCCCATAGAAACCAATCATGTTCTGACTATTATCTTCTAGAAGGTGCTAGTGAAATGTTAAGTAGAATCTGCTTGGTTGCTATGGGCAACATCTCCATTTCTAAAAACTCTTACTTTAGTAAATATACCCCCAGGGCTCCATTTATTAATGATCATTTTTGGCGTCGACATGCAGTATTTAGTTTAGATTCAGTGTGATACTAATGAATAAGCCACTGTCATTTAACATTACTAACCCTTCCAGTAAGGTCCCGTTGTGTCCCCTTCCCCTTCGGAGCCCTTCATTATGATGGCCATCTAAGAATTAGCACTGAGCTTCTATTGGAAGGCTTCTCTGCAGAGCTGTAACTAGACTTTTAGGTGCCCTGGGCCGGAAAGAGCATTGGCGCCCCCCCGATCCCTATTATTGAAATAGGGACATAAGATGCTCATCTTAGCAAGGGGTGTGGCCTCATGGGGAAGGGGCATGACAAATCTGATTGGTCCCATATAATGAAGGGGTACCAATCCAGTTTTACCAATGTTATCCAGGTGTTGCTGCAAAACAGTGACAGAGAAGAGATAGGGGCGGCCAGGAGATGCCGTGGATAAAGGAAAAGGAAGATACAAGTGAGAATGATTATAAACAGAAAATTGTAAATTGACAGGTCGGACCAGTGCCCCTTGTCCTGTGGTGCCCTGTGCCATGGCACATGTCGCACCACCCTAGTTACTGCCCTGCTTCTCTGAAGCAGTTAAAGCTGTTGCTGGGTCCCCACTAATGGCAAAGGGGACATACCGCTAATGTCATCTATAGATGATGTCAGTGGCATCACTAGGGGGGTGCGGACCGTACCAGGTGTCACCCGCTGAGTGAGTGACAAGCAAATGACGGCTCATCCTCAGTGACATGGAGCCGGGCGCTGCACTAACACAGTGCAGCACTTGGCTCCTGGTCACTAAGGAGAAGCCAGCAGTGTAGCAAGAGTCTCTGGGGGCAGCCTGGCATCTCTGTGAGTGCTGGGCACACCTCCAAAGTGTTGAAACCATGGGGGGAGGGGGTCACAAGGCCACGCCCTGTCCCAGCTTACTACTGTTTACTGAATATTGAATAGAGGACATAAACCCTTTAGTGGGTTCCCAAGTAGAGTGAGTGCTGAAGGGGTTATGCCTCTTTCTTAAATAAATCCCTATTTATTGCTTTGCTTTAGGCAATAATCCTCAATACTGGTTTTGCATCTCATATCCCTACTACAGGTATTATCAATTAATGTGATTTTTCTATAGTCATTTTGTTTTATTTTTATAATTTATATTCTAGCGCTAAAAGCGCCCAAACATAAGCTAAAGTAGTGTCTGAGGGGGAGATTTAATAAAGCTTGGAGAGAGATCAACTTGGAGGTAAATAGCATAAACCAATCAGCTCCTAACTGTCACTTTACAGGCTGTGTTTGAAAAATGACAGTTAGGCGCTGATTGGTTGGTGCTATTTATCTCCAATTTTATCTCTCTCCAAGCTCTAGTAAATCCTCCTTAATCAAACCGACTGTTGATTCAGTACCCCTCTTATTTGCATGTTCTGTAGATGCCAACACATTAAGTGCTACCAACCAGTGCCACTGGAGGAGACAGAGTACACCACATTCATATCTCCAGTGGCACCTCTGCCTGGGCCTCCACGAAGATAAAGTGGTAATTTTACTAAGCAGCAATTTTGAAAACTGCACTGTATATTAGGTGTATTGGGTGGTTTCAGCTGCTATATTTAAAGAGGAAATACTGTAATAACCAACACAAAACCAAGTGTTTTGTAATTGATGTTATTGCTCCTTTAAATTCAGCAGCTGAGATCGCCGAAGAAGCAGCAGGTTTGAAAAATGACGCTTAGTAAATTTATCCTAATGACTCTATAGTAAGACTAACAAGTTAGACTGTACTGTATCTAACCAGTGATGACATAGGATATAGGATATATATATATATATATATATATATATTTGCAAATATAACAACATTAAACCACAATTATGGACTTTTTTCCCTCCCCACAAAGTTAGAGAACAGTGAATCTACAGTTTCTCCTCTATTTAGGTCTGTAGTATGATTCTTCACATGAAAATTGTGATTGCACAGTATTTATTTATTTATTAACAGTTTCTTATATAGCGCAGCATATTCTGTTGCGCTTTACAATTGTAAGCATTAATAGAACAAATGGGATAATAACAGACAGATATATAGGTAGGAAGGCCCTGCTCACAAGCTTACAATCTATAGGGAAATAGGCATTGATACACAAGGATAGGTGCTATATATTGCATTTTGGTCAAGCCAGAATACACAGTTTCTTGGTTGGCTGCATGATCCAGTCACACAGGAATGTCGACCAAATGTCATGAGGATGTGAGAGAAAGAGATGTGTGAGATTGTGTGTGGACTGTAAAAGGGGATGTAATTAGATATGGAAGCTATGAAGGTTATGTGGGAGGTTCAGGAATCTGATAAGCTTGCCTGAAGAGGTGAGTTTTCAGGGAATGCTTGAAGGTTTGGAGACTAGAGGAAAGTCCTATTGTGCGAGGTAGGTTATTCCATAAAGTGGGTGCAGCGTGAAGAAAGTCCTGTAACCGTGAATGGGAGCAAGTAATGCATGGGGATGAGAGACGCAAATATTGTGCTGAGCGGAGAGGTCGGGTTGGGAGATATTTTGAGATGAGTGAAGAGATGTATGTTGGTGTGATTTGGTTAATAGCCTTATGTGTAAGTGAAAGTATTTTGTATTGAATACGGTAGAAAACCGGCAACTAATGAAGGGACTGACAGAGCGGGGCAGCAGAAGAAGAACGTTTCGCATGGAAGATAAGCCTTGCAGCTGCATTCATAATGGATTGTAATGGTGATAGCCTGTTTTTGGGAAGACCAGTATATTCTAATTAATATTTTTTTTTCTTTTTTCTTTAACGTACTTCAAATATTTTATTGTAGGTAGTTCTGGATCTGTAAAATAAACTTATTGAAAAAATAAATTAACAAAATTTAATTATTTAAGGGTATACTTACTTTTTATTTTTCCTTTGTGCATATTATACAGATGTTGAAGGTTAGAACCTCTGCAACCGGCATCACCATTCACACAGATAGTAATAAATGGACAATAGGGTACTTAATTGTGAGGGCACTGCAGAATTCTGTATGAAAGTCCCAATTAGTCAAGGATCAATCCTTTCATAGGTCTTATCTAACCGCTGCCATCATTGTTTTCAGCCAGTCACAGTGGAGGCAAGTTTGTTGTGAACCCAAGGAGGGGGTAGGGGAGAGGTGGTCTCACCACCTCTGGGTTAAACGCAGAGAACCATAGTGTCGGAATCCCGACATATATAAGATACCCAGGCTCATGGTGAGGAAGATTGGCCTGTTTGCTGCAGATTGGGCTTACAGGGTTTTGAGGAAGGAGACAATTTTCTGAGCAACAGTTGTGTGGGGACAAAAGCAGTATCTGATTGTGGTCGTGCTTGCTGGTGACACCTCAGCTTGACTTCTGCCTCCAACATGACCCCTTCCATCAGGTACAGAAAGATTTGCTTGTGGACTTTCCACCTAATTTATTATTTGAGTGACCTGTGCTGAACTAGATAATTGATGAGAAAGGTGTTTCAGCACAGTTGGCTGCAATCATATCTTAAGAGGGAAGTCCAGGAGCAGAGCTTTTTGTACCTGATGGAAGGGGTCATGTGCAGGGGTGTAGGAAGCGGGGGGTCGGATACAGAAGAGGCAATTGCCCCTCCATGATTTTTGTTGGGTGGGCAAAGACTGTGTTTTGCAAGCCCCCCATGAACTTCTACTCAAAAGCAAATGGGGATGATTGAAATGAAAATGGGAATGAAGCGATAATAGCTTTATTTGAACTTGCCAACTGTTGTTTCTGTTTACCGAAAATAAAGCTATCTTCATGCTTGTTCTGTGTACATTTTCTCCATGCAAACACTTTTTTTCTTTTTTCTTAGAAACCCCACTCATTTTGCTATCACAATTAGCACTAAGTATAAGCAGACACACAAGACAGGGAAGCTGCACTTCCCATTGACGTAAGTTGTACGTCAATGAAACAGAGAGAGCAGCCTGCGGACGGTTTAAAACATTAGCAGCAGTCTCATTGTCGCCAGATCGTAGCACATACCAGGTATTATAGCACATACCATAACCAGTGAGGCAGTGACTATAGATTTAAAAAATACTCCCAATCAAATGAGATAAGGCTGTCAACGAAATCTGAATAAACTAGGTTACTGACTATGAAAAATGTACATTTTTAAGACGAACAATTGAATTTATCTATCTTTATAACAGCTATTGTACTAATTGGTTGTTAATATGAATAACCATATCTATTTAAAAATGTCTAAATACATTTTTACAGTAAAATAAACAATGAAAGTGGAGTTGGTCATCCCCTGAAACACTGCCGAAAATCAACATAGGATTGGGAGTCATTGCATATCTACAGTCACTGTTACAACTGTCGTACTACGAGATACCAAACGTGAACCTATAGTAGTCCGTGGCCTTTTGCCCTCCCCCCCCCTCCATGAAACTTTTTGTTCCTACGCCCCTGTCTATGTGGAGTGGTTACAGTAGGAGGACAAATATATTAATGAGCGGAGGTTACCAGTAAACCCTTTTCTGTGTGTGTACAGTGTGATGATAAACACATCATTATTTACATTGTCTGGCTATCTGATCTTGTGTTACTTCCCACATAAGGTACCCACCATCCCCGTTCCCTAGTCCTTTAGTAGGTTCACCTGGTCACTGTGAAAGCTTAGGGGACAGTCTCTCCTGTAACCATCCAGGTTGGGTATGGGATGCCAGCGCTCGGGATCACGGCAGCCAGAATCCTGATGCCAGCATCCCAACCAAGTTACAATGCCGACGGCTAAAGGTGTGTATTCCTAACCTAACCCTACCCCTCCCTTCCTGGCACCTAAACCTAACCTCCCTTCTAGTGCCTAAGCCTAACCCTCTCTCCTCACACCCTAAACCTAACCCCCCTCTCCCACAGCTTAACCCTAACCCCTAATCCTGATAAGTGTCAAGATTCCAGCATCGGCATTCTGACCGCCAGGATTTTGACCGCATCCCGACCATCCTAGCCCCCTTTGGAATTTCCACATTCAGGGGTCTATTTACTAAGCAGTGTTAGGAGACAGAGTAAAAAGTGATAAGAAAGTGATAAGGTACCAGCCAATCAGCTCCCAACTGTCATTTTTCAAACACAGCCTGTGAGTTGACAGTTGGGAGCTGATTGGCTGGCACCTTATCACTTTTCACTCTGTCTGCTAACACTGCTTAGTAAATAGACCCCTAATTAACAAAACTACAGTCTTTATCAGTAGCGGCTCCAGAGGTGGGGCTGCAGCACAGTCAAAATTGAAATAGGGGAGCCACACCAATTGCCAGTTAGTTCCAGCCAGAGATGTTTGGCAGCATTTGGGGTGGCAGTTGGTGTGGCTCCCCTATTTGAATTTTGAACTGTGCTGCAACCCCACCTCTGGAGCCGCCTCTGGTCTTTATGAATGAGTACATAATTAATTGTTACCTGACAAGACATGTTCATATAATCGATTGTGTATTCAGAATAAACCATTGGCATATGGCACCTGATCATTTCCTAATAATGTGAGTAGGAAAAGGCAGAAATGTAATCTAACAAATTCACACATTCAGCGCTTTTAATACGATTTAGCAATGCTGTTTCATCATGATTTCCATAATGCTTACAGGGTATATAATTATTAAACAGATCAACACAATTTCGGTTTTATCAAGACAAATATATTTAGGTCAGTGGAGGTTATCTGTATTAATTTACCACGAGTACCAGCGGTTACAGCATTATGAATAAGAGCATCTGCTTAAGGTGGTAAAGCAAAGGTTACATTGATTTTTCTATGAAAGACTGATAAAAAAAACATTTATTGCTTGCAGCCATGAAAAAAGAAGGCGATTAAGATAACAGGTTTTATATATGGTATCTCACAGGTCACATCCCAGCAGCACACAGTGGACACTTGTAACAAACATACATCTATTTCCTCTATCCCAGTAATGTACATCGAAATTGCATTACAATATTTATTGCAATTAACGTTGGCAAGATGCTCATTTATTTTCTTTCTACACATAATAATATCAATCAGGATAATAAATAGAATTAGAAATGTATTTTCAAATAAATCAAAGAAACAGATAAACATTATAACCCATACTTAAGCACTAATAAGTCATCGGGTCCAAATTTTTTGGCTGGAGAAATCTCATCTGTACTTGCCAACTTTACTGTAGTGACTCTTGAAAAGACTTATTTCATTGTCATAAATATATTTAATATTCACATCTGTCCTGTTCTAAAACGTGGACTACATTTGAAATCTGCTAAAAGCAATAATCTCTTTTTAAAATCCTAAATGAGCTGCCTTCTGCCCTGCTTAACGCTACGGGCACAGGCTTTAGGGCAAATAGTGGGTTATCACACGTGTTAAAGCTAAAGATACAGATGTGTCCTCTTGCATTTCTGCTGCCTACGTGGAAAATCGCGCCACACATGGCATGAGACATGCGCCCGCAAGTGGATATGCACACTGCGTTCGCATCCGCGAGTCCATAGTATTGCATGGTGGAATCACAGTCTGCACCATTGCGTACCGTAGCGTATGCTGCTACAGGTAATCGCATGGCACGATCGGCAAAGATGCAGACACATCTGTAAGTGGGTCTGGTTCTCAGAGAAACGACAACAACTTAATTTAGGGGTTCCGAGTCGAATCGAGTCCGAGCTCGGAATAACTTTGGGGTATCGTGTTGAACCCGAGTCTCAGTTCGTATCTTACTGCGGTTCAGAACTCGGATTTAAAAAAATCGAACTTGAGTTTTGGATTGCATGTTAACAGGTCAAAATTATGTCATTTTAGCAGTTTTTATTTTATTTTGTTTACAAAATACAGATCTAAAACAAAAACAAATGAGGGTGGTTTTGCAAAACCAAAACACAAAGATGAATGCAGATCCAAAACATGGGGGCTGGAACACATCTCTTGTTAATATACCCATAAAGTAACAATATGAAGAATGTCAAATGATCGTGTTAGCACAAGAATATGACACAAAGTAGTAGTGGCCAGTTCCTATATTAGCAACATTAATAAAGCTGCTTTGAAAATGTTGATGTTGAATATATTACCTTTATAGTGTCTTAACTTAATTATACTGTATTGGCTGTTGTCATTTGTAGTTTGCTTTTGCTCAGCTGTACAAAGCAGGTGTAACATAATTACGGGTAATCACAATTACATTTTCACTATGATTGATATTGCTAAATTTATAAGAATATGGTGACAAAATGACAACACCAATTTGAATACTATTAGCTACTGTATATTAAAGGCTGGAGTCTATCAAGCTGTTTCATTAAGATAGTGCCACGTCTGTGGTATTAAAACTAAAACCATGAATTTTGCAAAACAAAACCAAACCCGTGTAATATGTTTTGAAAGCTACAAATCTATTTATGGTGAAAATGATACCTTAGGTCACCGTCTGTGTGGGAGCAGAGATAGAGATAATTATTCTTTTTCCACAATTAAAAGGCCAATTATAATAATTTTAAATAATGACAGTATTTTGTATTCTTCAATCAGGAATAAACAAATTGAAGATGTGAGTAGCTTAAAACTCCAGGCCTGACACACATGCAAGGCTTTAATGATATTATTAATATTTTCTAGTAAGTAGGTTATATTGCATGTTAAACATGTCACTAAATCTTACACTGATCTCACAATCAGGGCCGAATATAATATGATCGATATGATACGCTCTTTCTAGCTGCACCAATTCCTGAACACATTTGGGTTGTTCCCAGGCTGTTAGCAGTCCTCTCTCTTAACTGCATTTTCCAACACAAACAATAATATACTGACTTTCAGAGGACCATTAAACTTCCTATTGGCTGATGTCAGCTGACATTCTCAATACCTAGATGGGGCCAACTGCCAACCCATCACCAACATCTCAAGGCTTAGATGGGGGCCAACCACCAGCCCATCACCAACAACTCAAGGCTTAGATGGGGGCCAACTGCCAGCCCATCACCAACAACTCAAGGCTTAGATGGGGGCCAACCGCCAGCCCATCACCAACAACTCAAGGCTTAGATGGGGGTCAACTGCCAGCCCATCACCAACAACTCAAGGCTTAGATGGGGGCCAGCTGCCAGCCCATTGCCAACAACTCAAGGTGTCCAAACTCCCCTGCCAATGACACACAAAAAAGACCTACCTGAACCATTGGTGTCACTGACCCCAGTAGGGTAGAATCAGCCTAAACCTGTGTATTGTCGGGGAGAGTACCTCAAGACCTACAGCTAGACAGCCATTGTGAATTTTTTTTTCCCACAAAACAAAAATGCTGACCCACACACTAAGCAGATGGGGTAAAATCTAAAGAGGTAAGAGACCTCCCAACCAGGAAATCAGTATTATAGACCAGCAACTCAGCCACAAAACTCCATCCATATACTGGAATAGGACTACACACGACAGAGCATACTGTATATCTCACAAAAGGGCTTGGATAACTAATTTTGCTGATATCCTGTGAAAGGGCTAATAACGAATTAATTTATAGGTCCACATTTATAGCTGGGCACATGACAATTTTTATTGTATAAGACACATTTCTGTACTGTTCAAGTGTAGTAAAAATCTGTTAGTATCTAGAATTTTACATATTGCAAATTTGCATGCAGCTGGTAAGTATGTGTACAGTTTATGTAAGTACAACAACATTAGACATGGACCTGCATCACTCACAGTAGGCGTATATCTTGCACGTGCACTGGAGGGCTGGTGTAAAGATACCCAATGTCTATGTTCAGCAGTAGGTCTACATAGCCATTTTAATTGGCTGCTTAAATACTGAAATCTCCTACTGATAGTGCTAAATTAATTAGTGTTACAGCTATATTATATCAATTACAGTAGCAGCCAGCTATTCACATTAGGCAATTGTCATTTTCATTTAGACTAGTGCAGGAACAGGAGCATAAGGTATATATTTCTGCATAACTCAGGTTAAACCCCGAGGTTGTAGGAGCAGTGACCCTTAAAGTTTAGTTGCCTTCCTTATTTTATTAGTATGTTTTGATTTGTTCAGCCTATAAGGTTGTAGGGGATGTGTTTTAGTTTTATATCAGTGCTTGTCCCTGAGTGACACCACCGATTGTCGATTGTGAAGAATCATTTGTTTGATGGTGCTTTGGATCTGGTTAGATCCTTTGGTGGAGCCACGCTTTTTGCAAAGATTGATGTGGAATTAGCCTTCTGTCTGTTGTCCTACATCCGGATTCCTTACGATTTGTGGGGTTTCATTTACAGGATAAATATTTCATAGACAAATGCTTGCCTATGGGAATTTCTCTATCCTGTTCCTACTTTGAGCATTTTAGCACATTCCTTCAATGGTGTGTGTCGGCTGGTATGGGGGAGGTCGGTGTGGGTCAATACCTTGACGACCTCCTTTGCATTAGCCGATGGATTCTTCATGCTGCGGACATATGCTTTTCTTGATACAGTCGCTCGGAGCTGGGTGTCCTGATTACGCATGGTAAAACCGAGGTCCGGTTACGCTACTATACTTTCTGGAGATCAAAATCGATGCCATTGCGGGATGCAAGATAAAGTGCATAAATTGGGTTGCTATTGTATCCAGTGTATTGGCCGGTAAAGTAACTCTGCAGCAGGCTGCTGAACTTTAGGGTAGTTCCTATGGGCAGAGCGTTTTGTAGAAAACTGGAAAGAGCAACGTCCGGGGTGCGTAGGCCTCACCATTTTTTATGACTGTTTGCTGAAATAAAATATGACCTGCGTATTTGGTCCATTGTTTTTTCCCCAGTTTCAGCGCTGTGTATTTATGGCCAACACCGTTGTCTAATATTGTGGACATGCAGCTCTTTACCGATGCAGCAGTGTTGCTTGCGTTTGGTGTTTACTGGAATGGCTACTGGTATGCTGCGCCATGCCCGCCTGACTGGATCAGGGAAGGTTTGACTAGGAATCCAATTGTTGTGGCCCTTAAGCTTTGGGGGGAAATATTGCATGATACTACTATAGTTTTCTGATGTGACAACCTCTGGGTTGGTCAGATCATTAACTGGCAGTGTGCGTCCTCTTTGCCTGTGGTTTGTTTGCTAGCTAGGTTAGTGTTCTCGCATTACAGCTGCAATTTATTTATGGATTGTAATAAATATGCCTTGTAGCCTCATCTACAGCTTAAATAAATCATGAAAGTGAAGGGACATCAGGACTTTCCTTATCTTATTAAATATGCCACTTTTGTGCATTTAAAGCCTTTTTAGGACTGACATTAGGCACAATGAACCTAAAAATATGTTTCCCAGCCATAGTGCAGCTGGTGCAAAATGATTCCCATTAACAGTATATGGCGAGATCCGATCTATGACAGCTCAATGCTGGTGGAGAACTCAACTCCCTTTGGGGACTGTAAACATCTGTACCCCTTCTTCAGAGTAATGATGGATCCTAAAAATGTTCCCTTTATCTCATTTCAAGAATCTTGCTGTGCAAAATGTATTTATTATTTATTAAGTTATCTATATAGTATATAGCACACACATAGGGCCTGACTCAGCAAGGATTGCAACTGTGATTACGCACGCAATCGGCTGTTGCATTCTGCGCATGCGTATGCATTAAAGTTAGCATGCGGTAACCAGCCACTGCGATCAGGACTGCGATCGCAGTGACTACGCAGACCCATCGCAGAGTGATGACAGGAAGTGCTGTTCGTGGGAGGTGACAGAGGGAAGGTCGGCGAAACACAGGTGTGCCAGTGCGCTTGAACGCCATTGCATGGGCATGCATAAATGATCTACTGCGATGCCATATGCAGCTTGTGCACTCACTTCGTGCGGTGAGGTTAGCAATTTCTAAGTAAGTTCAGACCTTGTGCAAGTGTGTATGAGGCTGCGATGGTACTTGATGGTACCGATGGCTTCTCAGTCTTGCTAAGGATTACAGATGTGTGTGTAAGGTAAAGCGAGTGTCCTTATATAGTGCTGTGACGGCATAGTGATTGCAATGGATTAGCATACTATCGAGGTGAGACTGCGTTCGTAATTGCTATTGCAGTTGCGATCTGTAATGAATCAGGCCCATATTCTGTAGTGCTGTGCAGATAATATTCATTCAGTGGAGCTTACAATCTATATTCCCTCTCACATGGACAGATATATACACTTGGCTAATATTTTTGTCTGCATCTAATTAACCTCCCAGTATGTTTTTGGAGTGTGGGAGGAAACCGAAGTACATGCACAGAGGAAACCCCACGCATATACAGGAAGAACATACAAAATTAAGGAGATCTCCCTTTTGTAATGATCTGCAAAACCGGATGCAATAATGCTGTTGGTATGGTGGAGGCTCATAATAAAATATAAAGTAATGAATAAAATAAAGAAAAACTATACTGTTAAGAGTAAGCTCTGAAAAAAAGAGGCTTTTGAGATAGATAGATAGATAGATAGATAGATAGATAGATAGATAGATAGACAGTAGATAGATAGATATGAGATAGATAGATAGATATGAGATAGATAGATATAGATAGATAGATAGATAGATAGATAGACAGTAGATAGATAGATAGATAGATAGATAAATAGATAGATAGATATGAGACAGATAGATAGATAGATAGATAGATAGATAGATGCCTCACAGCACTGAGGTCATGGGTTCGATTCCCACCACGGCCCTAACTGTGTGGAGTTTGTATATTCTCCCTGTGCTTGCGTGGGTTTCCTCCGGGTACTCCGGTTTCCTCCCACACTCCAAAAATATACTGGTAGGTTAATTGGCTCCAAAACCTAAAAAAAATTAACCCTAGTGTGTATGTGTGTGAGCATGTGATAGGGAACATAGATTGTAAACTCCACTGGGGCAGGGACTGATGTGAAAGGCCAACTATTCTCTGTAAAGCGCTGCGGAATATGTGTGCGCTATATAAATAACTGGTAATAAATAAATAAATAATAGATATGAGATAGATAGATAGATAGATATGAGATAGATAGATAGATAGATATGAGATAGATAGATCAATAGATATGAGATAGATAATTAGATATGAGATAGATAGATAGATAGATAGATAGATAGATAGATAGATAGATAGATAGATAGATAGATATGAGATAGATAGATAGATAGATATGAGATAGATAGATAGATAGATCGATAGATATGAGATAGATAGATTTGAGATATGAGATAGATAGATAAATAGATAGATAGATAGATAGATATGAGATAGATAGATAGATAGATAGATATGAGATAGATAGATAGATAGATAGATAGATATGAGATAGATAGGTAGATAGATAGATAGATAGATAGATAGATTTGAGATAGATAGATAGATAGATAGATAGATAGATAGATAGATAGATATGAGATAGATAGATAGATAGATAGATAGATAGATAGATAGATAGTGCACACAATTTCAATCTTTATTTTAAGGTACAAATGGGACATGGGGCCTGATTCAGAGCCGCTCGTAAGCGGCCGCTCGTTCGCTCCAAGCGATGTTCGCACAACTGCACATGCGTATGGGTTGTAATAATACGCATGCGCGAACCAGTCATTGCGGTCGGAAATTGTGTGCTCGCAAAATAGCGAATGCCTGCTAATTTGAGTGACAGAATGAGGCGTTTGTGGGTGGTAACGGGGGAAGGTGCTTGAAAAGGGGGAGTGGAGATCCGCACGCAGGCATGCCAAAAGGTCAAAACGGGCGTTTAAGGGTGTGCATAATTAACAAAGCAGCGTCATCGACCACGTCACTTGGTTGTCTTTTAGCCTGAACTGTTCGCATGATTGCGGTAGGAAAATCCAACCACAAGCACTGCGAGCAGTTCAGATGCCTTTCGATTAGGGATGTGCAGGCTCGGATAGGTTCAAGTTTGCACGTGGAGTTCGGATTTTTCCCTCCAAAAAAACGGAACTCAGAAAGAGGCAAAACGTCATCTTGCACGGACGAACATCATCATTCCTGGACTTTTGATTAATCGATTATTCGATTAATCAAATAAATAGCGGAGATGACGTAAGATGCGAGCGGCAAGGGGGCGTCTTTACAAAATAGCAAGCACATATTTCGTTCTCTCACTCAGACATAGAGGCGTCAACAGACCGCAAAGAGCGAGCGCTCAATTTAAATAGCCGGACCCATTTTCTAAATGAGCGAGCGCAAATAGCGTCCGGCTCTGAAACAGGCCCACAGTGCAGAACCTCTGCTAAACTACTCCCAACAAACATTAAGATACACAGCACTCCTCAACAATAAGTGATCCTGACATTATGGTATCTTACAGGCTGTTAGATACACAAATCGGTGCCAGCTGTCACTCATCACTTCTGAAAA
Source organism: Taudactylus pleione (assembly GCA_031769625.1). Lineage (NCBI taxonomy): Eukaryota > Metazoa > Chordata > Amphibia > Anura > Myobatrachidae > Taudactylus > Taudactylus pleione. Next base: position 3,349,874 of record JAUIMM010000544.1, read on the forward strand.
TGCAGAGAGGTCCCTCCTTCCCTGTCATTTTGCTAATGAGCCTATGACTGTATCAGGGAAGTGGGAGATAATTTTATGGACATCTTCCACAAGATTTAGCTCTCTGCATTGCAGAGAGAATCAGACTTGTGTCAGTATCTTCTGGACAGCCCTGATTTCCCGTCTAGTTGCGCTGTCTCTGGTGGCCCAGACTGGTTTTGTTCCTTCCTCCTTATGCTAATTAGCATAGCTCTGCTGCTCGGACTATGAGTGAATACCAATAGCAGCTACATCCAGTCTATCATTTCAGATCTTTCTGTGACTGTACACATTTCCTCTCTTTGCCGCTCGATGCTTGAGGTAGAAGTCTTTAGAAGAACTCCCCAAAAAATATGACATCCCTGCACAGAGAGGCTTTTCTGTTTGGGCCCCTGGGAAACTGTGTCTCATTACAGTTCTCTGTAGGGGGCATCCATTCCTAAGGAGCAACATCTGGCCCGTGAGACCTTCAAACCTCAGACAAGAAACCTCTTATTGTCACTCATTATTTTCACGCCAAACAAAATATGACATCACAAGCGTTGTACTTATACATGTTAACCCTTTGCTTGCAGGGAGGGACTGCAGTTTATGAGTCTGAAGCAATTATCACAGCACTGTTACAAAGTGATTGTGCATTGTATGAATTTCTTGCTATGAACCTAGACTTACTCTTATATAGCTGCAATTAACTGTTTTTTACATCCACAATTGTGGTGTTTGGCAGTGATGTTTTGTCTGTCTTTTGTTTGTATTATACAAACTACAAGTAAAGAGGTAGTTTTATATTTGGCAGCACAGACGGTGTAATGGTTAGCATTACTGCCTCACAGCACTGAGAACATGTGTTCGATTCCCACCACGGTCCTGCCTGTGTGGAGTTTGTATATTCTCCTTGTGCTTGCGTGGGTTTCCTCCCACACTCCAAAAATATACTGGTAGGTTAATTGGCTCCCAACACAAATTAACCCTAGTGTGTATGTGTGTGAGCATGTGATAGGGAATATTGGCCCTCATTCAGAGCCGTACGCTCTGAGCAGAGCGCACGCTCTGAATGAGGGCCGGCCTCCATAACTCTGGAGCGTCCTCCTGGACGCTCGTATAGCTGTGGGTCACCACCCACAGCCTATACGAGCGTGCAGTTTGATGGCCGCGATGGTCGTGACCATCGCGACCATCGAAACTGCGAGCCGGAGCCTGCGGTTGAGGTTTTCAACCGCAAGGCCCGGAGTGATTTTGGCTCTATCAGAGCCAAAATCACTCCCACTGACATCACTAGTGATGTCAGTGGGCCTGCTTCTGACGGGAGGCGTTCCCTTGGGAACGCCCCCGTCAGGGAGGCACGCCCCCGGCACGCCCACCAAAGGGGGCGTGCTGTCAATCAACATCGACAGCACGCCCCCTTTGATCAGACACAACGAGCGAAGGACTTTCCTTCGCTCGTCGCGTCTGGCGCATGCGCACGACGGAGCTCCCTCCGTCGTGCGCATGCTCAGTGCAGAACATCGACCCACTTGCGAGCGGACAGCCGCTTGCGAGTGGGTCTGAATCAGGGCCATAGATTGTAAGCTCCACTGGGGCAGGGACTGATGTGAATGGCCAAATATTCTCTCTGTAAAGCGCTGCGGAATATGTGTGCGCTATATAAATAACTGGCAATAAAGAAATATTTGGAGAATGATGATCATTTGTGTTAAATGACTTGGGGGCCTATTTATTAAACAGGGATAACCCTTTTGTTGCCGGAGAAAGGGGTAACCAGTGCGTCTTCCTATTTAACAAGAAGGTGACAGCAGGGAAATCTCCTGTAGTGCCTTTATTATGGCATGTTACCGTATTCCCCATGGTCTGCTATAGGTAGTAAACTAGTAGAATTTATCAAGCGCAAAAAGTTATGCTTTTAGTCGCTAGGTAACGGCATCTTCAGATGAGGGACCAGCTGGATCTCCACTGGATCAAATCTCAACGTACATGAGCTGTCAGCGCATATATCACTGCATGATTAGTTGTCAATTCAATTAGGAGCGGATTTGCGAAAGTGACTTTGTGTCATGAAACTCGCATACATCAGGTGAATGCGCGCACCCCAGAAATGCGAGATTCAATCACAATTTTAAATCCGTGGGACTCGTAATGAGGTTGTGCGACATTTCTACAAAAAGCGAACTGGGAGAAGTGCATGAAAAAATGGGGAAACCATCCTGGACCCCCAAAAATTGGCAACTGAGATAGCAAGACCATACAGAAGGCTAATAGTGACTATAAGGAAAGCACTGGAGGTTCTAGTTAAAAGGTGTCAAATTGCTGATTTTTGCACTTTTTATTATTGGTGGAAAAATTAGATGTCTTTATTGGCCAAACTATGCTACTTAAACCCCTCCAAGTGTGTGATTATTCGTTGGGAGTAGTTTAGCAGAGGTTCTGCACTGTGGGCCTGATTCAGAAGCACTCGCAAGAAGCGAGCACTTGCTCTGAATTAGGGCGGCTGCTTTTTTTTTCTGGCCTCCTGGCCACTCGCTAAGCTGTGGGTAACCACCCACAGCTTTAGCAGGCGGCCAGGTGATGGTCGCGATGGTCGCGACCACAGCGACCATCGGGCTTGCGACGAGACCCCTGTTGTAGGGTCTCGTTCTCATAAGCCCTAGTGAGCTTACGGCTCTAATAGAGCTGGAAGCTCACTACTGCATCATGTGTGATGTCAGTAAGGCCCCCCAAACGGCAGGCGTTCCTTTGGGAACGCCTCCGTTTGGCCAGCCATCCCCCCTCCCCGCCTACAAAATGGGGCGAGCTGTCTATCAACATCGACAGCCGCCCCGTTTGTAGCGAGCCCCGGAGCAAGAGAAATTCTCTCTAGCTATGGGGCTTGCGAACGCGCAGTGCGCGCTCTCTTTGTTTTAAAATTAAATGGCAGTTTTCAGAGGATTTACCAAATCACATATATATCTTCTTATGTATGAAAAGGGTCTGGATATCTGCTGCAGATTCCCAATAGGCAAGAGAGAGGGCAAGCGGCTATTACCCAGGCCTTGGCTTGTTCACAAGGCCCATTCTGGGTCTAGACAGGTGTTGAGGGGAACAAGTACCCCCCTTTGCTGGCGCACAAAGTATTTTCCATTTATTTTTTCAGAGGGTGTGTGGCCACACCTCCCCAATTTGGCCATGCCCCCTCTGTATCACCCGGGCCCACCATTTGTCTTGTCGAGCCTGCCTATAGGTTCTTATGGAATTGCTATGTCGCCAAATGCATCTTATAATATAAATAACTTTGCCCAGTAGCTAAGCCATCATTAGATTGCATTGGCTAGAAACGTCTCTGGGTTTCTTTTTGCAAAAATCTACAGAGAGGGATTATTGCTTGCGCTAATTAACCCCTGGGTCATAAGCGCAGAAGTCTGTGCATCTATATCAGCAGAACTGTCCTGACATGAAGGTATTCCTGCTTAATGGTGATCCAACATGCCGGTATGCAGCCAAATATAGGGGGAGATGAACGCAATATATTTGTGATAAATGATACATCTCCCCAATAAGCTTCTCTGTGCAGGATAATGTATTGCTATATGTTACTAACTGATTTTTACTGACTACTGGTACCTTTTTTTCCCCCTAAATCAGAAGTTCTTCTACCATTATTGCTGGTATTTACTAATACTTGATTGCCTTCAATGGTGGAGGTCTGATAGTACTGATGGTTGGCAGAGAGTGTGCAATGGGTTTTATTTCCATCACAGCCACACAACGCACAGCTCCATCCCCCCAAAATCCATGCTTACCCGTCGTCACTCCTTCCCTGATTTGACCTACATCTTCCATAAGCAGGGATGTTCATCAATAGTGCAAACCATCGATGGTTTCCTGTTGATGGTTTCTTGCCATCAATTTAAACTGCCGATGGCACCATCTATAAGGGCCATCGATGGTGACCCATGCACTTACCTGGTCACAGCACCTACAGCAAGTTAGTGGAGTACAAGTACCTTTTTTTTTTTAAATAAAACAAGGCACTGGTTATGAATTATCTTAAAACAAATAATTCATTGTAGTGTATCAAGGTGAAAAATGAATGTCATGCCAGCAGCTTCCATGTTTTAATTATAGTATAGTGTAAATATCACAGATTACACTGAACAGTAAAATAATAATAATAAAAAAAAAGTAATGTGAATTTATTCTGCAGATTTGCATATTATAATAATTTATCCACGGCCAACATTATCCTTTTGTGTGATCAGCTTCAAAAGAATGTGGTAAATGTTCACCTTTAATGTTACTACTGTCTCTGCGATGGTCACGATGGTTGCTGCTTTGGTCAGGCTGCAGCAGCTGAAGCTGCCTACAGTCTGAACGGGTGCTGGTCACATCAGAGGCGTGGAATCTGCGTCCACTAACGCAGACCCTGGCTTTGTCCCTCTTTGAAAACGAGGGGTGACATGCCCCTGTTTCCGGGAACAGTGGCCTGCCACTCCCCCCAAAAACCACAGTAATATTTTGCTTGGTGGGGTCTGCGAGCGTAATTTCAGGACCAGTTCTGCACACATGCACAAAACGTGCGCAGGTGAAGACCCCTAACCATCGGAGATGAACGTTCATCATTGGATGAACGTACATCGCTGAATCAGGCCGTCTGTCCACTGAAGTTGATCCAAAATAAGTTACATAATTGCAAATAGTTGTATTGGGCCTGATTGTGAGTCAGACGCAGAGACAATGTTAGGCGCAGTCTAGAGATGTATTTTGTACTGATCTGGATTTGACAGTACTGATTTGGATGCATTGTCTCTGACATGTAACCAGTGCTCCTGGATAGTGTCTGGGCAGTAACGGGGATGTGCTAAATGCACAAAGATGTTGTGTCTTATGGGACTGTCACTGGAGGCTGTAGCATACAAAGCTGCTGAGCCACTCCCATAGGAGGTCAAACTCACAAAGGGAAAATACATCTTCCATAGAGCTGGTGATAGTATTAATAGTGCTACCGATGGTGGAGCCTAAAGACACAACAATCCTTAGTTCAGTGTCTACGGACGCTGAGAGTGGGCGCCTCAGTCCTTGCACAATCGGAAGCACAGACTTACACCAGGGAAGGACCCTGTAATGGCATTAGTACTGTATATAAATGCAGACACATCTTTGCGACTGAACAGATCTACTGTATGTATTGTGTGACTTCAGGGCATTGGATGTGTGGCTGCACACTACATAGATCTGCTTAGCTGCAATAGTTTTAAACTGACAATTACACCTAGCTTCATATAGCTAGAAGTATTGTAGCAAGTGCCGGGTATAACTGCTGAGGAATGTGTGATTTAGAATAAAGGAGGATGTAACTGAATGACAAGGTACAGAAATATAGTGTAAGAGGATTGGTGTTTAAATCCTTTTTCTTGGAGTGTTGTGAAAGTCAGTGTGGGTGTGCTAGAAATTTGTGTGTGTGTGTGTTTGTAATGTATACATATATATGTGGGAAGGGTGCAACATAGCTTATGCTTGCTCTGGGCAATAGGGCTCGTTGGACCACTGCTGCCAATGAGACGGAGGCCGGAGCGAGGAATGAGGAGGGGCCTGTCTTCCATCTGTACCGGTCCCCACAATTTCTGTTGGCATCCCTGACATTGCAGTATACTGAAATGATACAGAATGCAGTTTCTCTATCAATCCGGGTAAGTCTTGGGTCCCGGAGAAAACTACGCTCCTAAGCAAAAGCTAGGCAGCCTAATACCGCTGGCAAAGAGCTCCAGTAATATGCGCATAGACGTTTGGCCTAGAGGGTGTAATATAGCGGTAAAAAAAATTCTGCAGCTTTTTAAATTGCCTGATTCCGCCATCCCCATAGATGTCTGTGTCTATATTCGGATAAATTTCTGATTTGTTAAATGGCACGATGCAGTGAAGAGCAATTTCAGCAGAAAATAAGCTGTTTGCTGCTTCATAGACAGACCCCTATGTCTTGAAAAACATTTTTTATATTCAAATAAATAGACAAAAGGAACAATATAATTTCAAGGGTGAATGCAGATATATTGCAGTGTATAAACAGACTGCTTACGCCTATTCAGAGGCGATGTAAACGCACATTTTCAATAGGAAGCTTGCCGTTACGATCTTAAACTCAGCTTAAAAGTGCTCAGTGCATGCATTGAAAAGTAATATAGTGAAAGTAATATAATTCCAGCTAATTTCAACATAGGGGACAAATGAAGAGTTAAATGACAGAATGGACCATTTATTGTCTTGCACCCTGAGCACGGGTTGTGTACAGTCACGTGTTCAGCCATGTAAGACACAATACTGGTATAAATGATGCATAACCTAGGACTACTAATATACATGTTTATGGGACATGAGCAGACTCAATAGCCCCAAAATAGAGGCATCTATTTCTACTGCGTGCGGCTGCTGTAAATGACCGCCAAACGGCTTCTGTGCTTCAATATAAAATATTTATTGTATATCGAGGTTCTAATATGCATATATCTTGGTTTTATTATTTATGTCTTTTTAAAATATTTAACATGTGTTGGGGACAAATTTACTGAGAACCTCACAAAGCAATAAATACCTAAAGATACATATTGTAGCTTCCTCAAGGGATTATGTTTATTATAGGCTAGCAAACCCAAGGTCAATATGAAGGGTTTTCACTTGAGCTTTTAAATTAATTGTACCCCAAGGAGTCACAACAGTACATTTAATATAAGGTCATTCCTTGAGATTGGAGGAAAGTGATTTGGCCATCCATCAGGAAAAGAAAAGACGTTTTACAAAAGGCTTGGTCCTGATTTTGTTATTTTTTATATTTAAAGGGGAAGTAATAACTTTAATTTCCTATATCTGCATTCTATGTTTAATATCCTGAATCTGAATTGTTGGTGACTTTCATGATGTTGGGTCAGCGATCCCGGTGCTGATAATGCCAGCGGTCAGAAACCTGGCAACGTAATCCCGATGCTGGAAATCCCGATGCATGCAGGTAAGTATCCTAACCCTTCCCATAACTGTAACCCTACCCCTAATCCACCTGTCCTGCATCCTAACCCTAATCCTCCACTCCTGCAGCCTAACTGCCCCCCCCGCAGCCTGAGTTTAACCCTCCCCTCCCACAGCCTAAACCTAACCCTCCCCCTAACCATAACCCTACCCCTAATCCACCTTTCCTGCAGCCTAACCTTAATCCTCCACTCCCGCTGCCTAACTGTCCCCCGCGCAGCCTAACCTTAACCCTTCCCTTAATGCCTAACCCTAATCCTCCACTCCCGCAGCCTAACTGCCCCCCCCACAGCCTGAGTTTAACCCTCCCCTCCCACAGCCTAAACCTAACCCTCCCCCTAACCGTAACCCTAACCCACCTTTCCTGCATCCTAACCCTAATCCTCCTCTCCTGCATCCTAATTGCCCCCCCCGCAGCCTGACATTAACCCTCCCCTCCCACAGCCTAAACCTAACCCTTCCCCTAACTGTAACCATACCCCTAATCCACCTTTCCTGCAGCCTAACCTTAATCCTCCACTCCCACAGCCTAACTGTCCCCCCCGCAGCTTGACCTTAACCCTCCCCTTAATGCCTAACCCTAATCCTCCACTCTCGCAGCCTAACTGTCTCCCCCCCACAGCCTGAGCTTAACCTCCCCTCCTACAGCCTAAACCTAACCCTCCCCCTAACCGTAACCCTCATCCACCTTTCCTGCATCCTAACCCTAATCCTCCACTCCTGCATCCTAACTGCCCCCCCCCGCAGCCTGACCTTAACCCTCCCCTTAATGCCTAACCCTAATCCTCCACTCCCACAGCCTAACTGCCCCCCCCCGGCAGCCTAACCCTAACCTTCCCCCTAATGTCTAACCCAAAATCTAACCCTAATTTTCACCGTCGAGTTTGCAGCTGTTGGGGTTCTGGAGACGTGATTTTGACTGCTGTCAGGATTCGGGCACCAGGATTCTGTCTGCTGGCATTGTCTGTGCTGGGATGGTGACTACATGAGATTTTGGGCCTGATTCAGAGGTGCGCTTTATTGCAGCCCCGACTGCATACTTGGCCGCAGTGTGACCACGTCTTTATGCTAAAACTGCAGCCAATGGTATTCATACAGAGACACCCTGCAGTGCTAATCCTCTACTGTGTGCATTAAGATGCACCATCAGTCAAATTGGTCGCACCATCGAACATTGCACAGCCCTATGGAGGGACAGATTAACCATGTGAACATGGACGCCTGACTGCGATACGCCCGAGACTGGCTAGCCACCCCTCTTGTTACACCCCAGAAATGTTTGCTGTGTCCAAATTCATTCTCTGGCTCCTGGCAGTAACCAGGAGCCAGAGAATGGCAGTAACCATTGGGACACATGTGCAGACTGAAAACATCGGCTGCTTGCATGCGGCATCGATACTACAGAGACATCTTCACTCAGCCCCCAGTGAGCGACACATTGACTCTCATCATGCTAACACTCTTTAACTTGCACGTACAAAGCATCATCACACAAAGAGTAAATAAAATAAAATTTGTTTTTATTCATTATTAGTTCAAACATACAACATTTTAAAAATAGATAAGAGCAGAATCTTGTTTCTGGAAAGTCTTATTATTGGACTTCATATAGATTTTTGTTGTAGAATCAATAATCTTCTATTGAGAAAACTAAATGTACCAAAGTTGTTGGCAGAAAATATTAGAGACAGGGACAAAATTGTCAGCACACTTAATACAGGTGTTTTCCTTGCAGGTAACAAGCAAATAGATATTCCCAATATAAACCTCGCCATTGGGGTGATGCAGTCTCTTTCTCTCTTCTCTCTCTCTCTCTTCTCTCTCTCTCCTCTCTCTCTCTCTCTCTCTCTCTCTCTTCTCTCTCTTCTCTCTCTCCCTCTCCCTCTTCCTCTCCCCACCTTTCTCTGCCCCTCTTATTTCTCTAAATATAGGCAGCAATGAGTAGCACACAGAAAATTTAGCTGATTAAGGTTCAGACCCAAAACCTAGACAGGGGGGAGGAGAATGATTATGTATCACTGAAGTCATGTGAACTCCTACTGGGCTGTTGTTTATACTAAACAGCAGGGGGTCATACAGTATTCATGAGCCTGGAATGTCTGAGGATAGTTGTTTGGTTGGCTATACTGTATATGTACATTACTCAAAACAATTACTCCTGTATTAGGAATCATTTTCCAAGATGTCCTTGGTTTGTAAACTTTTAGTAAGGTGGACCCTCATCTTTTACCTACTGTAATTAGAACGTTGTATAATTCCGCACAGTACAGCACTGCAGAATTAAATACATTTTACCACAAATACAGCCACTACGTTACAATTACAACTGTCACCAGATGTTATGCAGAAATTAGTACATTACCAGTGCATACAGCCTACATTACCACTTCCTGGCTAGACCACTTGTTATGCCTTTTATGTATTTCAGTTTCTCAATCTGGTGTCTTTTATTTTCAAAATTGAATTTTACTTTGTTTATTTATTTATTTTTTAGCACAGATTGATCTTTCTTTTTCAGCCTTTTTAAATAAATATTTTCATTTTATGTACAGGGACAAATTTACAAGTAATAAGTATTTTAATATTAAAAGCCTTCAAAAAGCTTTAAACTACCATTTTTGTTCTCCTTTCAGTATTCAACAAACAACGATAAACTAAGATTACAGCTGTGTGTCACTGTATCGCGTATGCCATCAATAGATGGCGATGTGATACGGTCCAGATTGCTGGCAATGGGGACCCAGAGCAGCATTTCCGAGTCCTTGTCGGGTGAAAGAGACATGCGTATATGCAAACTGACCGATGCACATGCATATGACACAACAGACCGTCGCTAACAGATCTACACACACAGCAGATTTAGAAGGAGAAGCAAAGGCCAGTGCATCCCCTATATTGCAACTCTAGTAAAATCTTATTATATACTGCTTTTACTGTGGTCATTTGATTACTGGCCAGGAAGAGGGAGTTTCTGTGCAACTGGAAACCTCCCCTGCATTTTACTATAATTATTATTATTATTATTATTATTATGCTTTATATATATGGCACCAAAAGAGAACTAAGACCCTCATCCACTCACTGGTCATCTCCAGATCGGACTACTGTAACCTCCTCTTATCTTATCTCGCCTCCCTGACTCCCTCCTCTCTCCACTCCAATCTGTTCTCAATGCTGCTGTTATTATTATTATTAGTATTATTATTATTATTATTATTTATTTATATGGCACCACAAATGTTCCGCAGCGCCTTACAAAGCACATAAACAAGTTGTAGACAAGTGACTTGAAGAATAATACAATACAGGACCAGGACATGGATGATATATATTGCTACATTAGCAACCATCACACCCAGATAAGCAACAGAGCATAAGCAGCCAAGTGTTAGGTGCCTTAGTGGTGAGTAAGAAGTAGATGAAACTAAAGTAGGGAGAAGTAAAAGAGGTTAGAGAGCCCTGATCATAAGAGCTTACATTCTAGAAGGGAGGGGAAGACAAACAGGGGTGACACAGATGGGGAGGAAGGTGCATGTATCAGGGAGTTAGAATGATAGCTGGAAGACTTTGATGAAATAATGGGTCTTGAGAGCCCGTTTGAAGGATTGCAAAGAGGTGGAGAGTCTGATGGGGAGTGGGAGAGAATTCCAGAGGTGGGGAGCAGTGCGGGCAAAAGCTTGGAGGCGGGAGTGGGAGGAAGTAATCAGCTGGCATGAAAGGCGGCGTGCATTAGTTGTACGAAGAGAGCGGAGAGGAGTGTGAAGGGAGATGAGATCAGAGATGTATATCATCTTCCTCTCCAAACATTCTACATCTGCCTCCGCTCTCCTACAATCCCTACACTGGCTTCCCTTCCCCTTCAGAGCCCAATTCAAGGTTCTTACACTCACTTACAAAGCCCTCACCCAATCCTCTCCCATTTACATCTCACTTCACACTCCTGCCCGCTCACTTTGCTCAACAAATGCACGCCGCCTCTCTTGCCAACTGATTACTTCTTCCAATTCTCCCCCTCAAAGATTATGCCCATGCTGCTCCCTACCTCTGGAACTCTCTTCCTCTCCCTATCAGACTCTCCACCTCTCTACAAATCTTCAATCGAGCTCTCAGGACCCACTACTTCATCAAAGCCTTCCAGCGCTCATCCTAACCTGCTGCTCCATGCTTCTTTCTCACTGTCTACCTTATGCCCTCCCTTTAGATTTGATGGCCCTCTCGTACAGGCCTGCTGCAGCTAATATCTGTATCTCTCTCACTTGATCTGTGAGGCTGTTCCTTTGTCTTTATAAAGTGGTTCCTGAAAATGCACATTTTCCATGATTCTTACCATTATTAGTAGCCTATAACCATTAGGGACATAGGGATCGGGTCTTAGTGCATAAGCCTCCACATGCACATGAACAGGAGATGTGGTCACAAACATCACACTCCCAATTAATTTTACACTGGGCTGCCCCCAGCATCACGAGCAGTGCAGGTGAGAGCATGACCACCACCTTTCCTCCAGTCCACAGGTGGGGCAGTACCCAGGAAGCAGGACTGCCACACCAAAATTGTGACAGTTGGTGGGATATGCATACATAGATAGTCACACACATATACACATACATGTATACAGTCACACACATACATACTGTCACACACATAGTCACACACATACATACAGTATGTACAGTCACACACATATAGTCACATACCTATACACACACGTACTGTACAGTCACAGACTTATACACATATATAGGTACTGTCACACAGTTAGGGCCATATTTAAAACAATCCACATTTAAAATAGAGTGGCGGTGTGATATTTTCACCTAAATTCACATTGCGAAGATAGGAAATATGACTTGGATGTACTAAAATTTGCCAGCAGGGTCACAGTTTGTGAGAAAGCTCTGTCCCTGCGAATCTTCTCTGCAGTTTTCACAAAAAATACCCTGAGCATATGCCTGCGCATATGCTGCCGACAGCTACCACTATACCCTGCCGCCCACGCCCCTCCTCTTGCACTTACCGCTGTGATTAGTGATCCGGTGAGCTCTTCTGTGACTATCTAATTGCCTGGGCCCTGTTCTATGACTCCGGTCAGCTGATGTGTGCTGTGAATTAAGATGCCAGTTTACAGCACACATCGGATGACCGGGTTTGCAGAGCAGAAGCCCAGCTGGGTGCAGGTAACTTTTTTTTTCTTACTGTGATCAGCCTGTGGTCTGTTTAGACACAAAATGCTGCTTACAGGTGCTTTCTCCAGACTCTCTTCTGCCTGTCAGAGCAGAGCTGACATAAGTGAAATGGGGGAAAGCCCTAACAATGCCATCTCCAGTTGGCATTATTATTGCAAAGCTTTCCCTGTTATTTTCTCACAATTAGATTTTAGTAAATTGGTCACATCACCTTTCTCATTACAAGTATGGGAAATGTGATCTGCTTAGTAAAAAATGGACTCGGAGGAGAAATTAGCAATTTCTCCTCCAATTGTCCATTGATACATTTAGGTGATACTAAAATTAGAGATGAGCGGTTCGGATTCTGTGGAATCCGAACCGCTCCGAACATAGGGGATCCGAGTCCACCCGAACCCTGTTCGGGTGTTCCCCGCCTGACTCGGATCCCCGTTCGGGGCCGAACGGCGGCAGCCTGATGTCGGATTATCACTAGAGAATCCGACATCAGGGCTCCTCGAGTGTAGGGCAGACCACTGTGATAGCGGTCTGCCATACACAGAACAAACACACAGCCGCCAGCGGCAGCTTTGTGTCTGTTACAGCAGCCAATGAGAGTCACACAGACTCTCATTGGCTGCTGCACGGAGGGAGCCGGCTGGAGCTCACTCAGGAGCTCCGTCTTCCGGCTCCCTCCTAGTTGCGTGGCAGCAGAGCGGATGGCGGCTGGAGCGGGGATACAGGTAAGTTTTTATTTTATGTGTGTATGGGGGCCTGCTACTGGGGGGGCCTACTTATGGGGGCATACTACTGGGGGGGCATACTACTGGGGGCATACTACTGGGGGGGGCATACTACTGGGGGCCTGCTTATGGGGGCATACTACTAGAGGGGCATACTACTGGGGGCCTGCTAATGGGGGGCATACTACTGGGGGGGCATACTACTGGGGGCATACTATTGGGGGGCATACTACTGGGGGGCATACTACTGGGGGGGCCTGCTTATGGTGGGCATACTACTGGGGGGGCATACTACTGGGGGCCTGCTTATGGGGGCTTACTACTGGGGGGGCATACTACTGGGGGCCTGCTAATGGGGGGCATACTACTGGGGGGCATACTAGTAGGGGCCTACTTATGGGGGCATACTACTGGGGGGGCATACTACTGGGGGCCTGCTAATTGGGGGCATACTACTGGGGGGGCATACTACTGGGGGCCTGCTAATGGGGGGCATACTAATGGGGGGGGCTACTACTGGGGGGCATACTACTACTGGGGGCACTGCATAGGAGGCCCTACTACTAAGGGGACTGCATAGGGGGCACCACTACTGGGGGCATTGTGTAAGGGACACCACTGCTGGGGGTATTGTGTAAGGGACACCACTGCTGGGGGCATTGTGTAAGGGATACCACTGCTGGGGGTATTGTGTAAGGGACACCACTGCTGGGGGCATTGTGTAAGGGACACTACTACTGTGGGCATTGTATAAGGGGCATTACTACTGTGGGCTTTGTGTATAAGGGTCACTACTGTGGGCATTGTGTAAAAGGGTCACTACTGTGGGCATTATGTAAAAGGGTCACTACTGTGGGCATTGTGTGAAAGGGTCACTACTGTGGGCATTCTGTAAATTGGGCACTACTGTGTGTCGTAACATAAATAATAGACACTACTTTATGGTATAATGTGAATCAGGGGCACTATTTGCGGTGTAATGTGAATAAGATTGTGCACTGTGACTCCTTGGGCTGTAGCCCACTATGTAAACAAGTACTGTGACTCTGCTGGCCGTACCCCTTTGGTGGGTGCACTACTTTTCATTTCTGCCACTGCTGTGTGGCAATGTGTCATAGATGTGCTTTATACTGTGGTGTCTGTGTCGTTGTGCCGCTGCTTTGTCGCTTAGTAACCAGTCAGCTCACTGCAACCTTTGGCCAATAATGTTGAAAACAATATTATAAGCTGTGATATGGTCTAAACTGACTGAAAATTAATGTTATTGAGGTTAATAACACTCTAGGAAGAAAAAAAAAGACCAATTTATGTGATTTTACCTTTTTTTGTCATTTGTAAAAAAATCCAAATCCAAATCCAAATCCAAAGCCAGTCACCGCAGTTTGGCAAATCCAAATCCAAAGCCGGACGACGAATTAGAACCAAATCCAAATGCGGCAAAAATGGTCCGGCGCACATCCCTAACTAAAATAATGAGTAAAGGGTGTGAAAACACGTTTTCACATTGTTGTAGTAGAAAAAATGTTGATAAATATACCCCATAGTCATATACATACAGTTACACACCTGTACACATATACCTTAAATCATCACTTGGTACACAGGGTCTGATTCAGCTTGGTTCGTAAGGCTCATTCGATGTTTGTATTCACCGCATGTGTATGCATGTGTATTTTGAACGCTATTGCAGGGGTATGCATAATTAAGCCCCTCTGGCAGCATACACAGCCTGAGCTGTAGATACCGACAGGAAGTTTAGAAGTTTATGAGTGAAGTAATGTTCAATCACAACAGTGCTTATGGGTCCGATGTTACTCGATGTTACCAATGTTTTCGCACACTTGCGATGGCATTGTGGATGTAAGTAAAGGGAAGTGGGAGGCTTGATAATGTGGATTGTGGCTTTGTATAGTGCTGTAATAACATTGCAATTGCATACATCTGCATAAATTTGCAGCGGCCGAGTGCGTGCAAACGCAGCCTTGCGAACCAAGCTGAATCAGGCCCACTATCTGCAGCTGCTCCTGTCTAGAGATGGACCTCGGAAGCCGATGGTCAGCAACCATCGATGTTTCTGATTCGATGGAAGTACTTTTTCCATCTAATACTGAAAATTCGATGGTTGCCAGTGCCACACATCGGATGCAGATTTCTGATGCCCATCCAATGGCTGGCTGTAGCGGGGAGCACACATCACTGCTCTGCAGAGCAGTGGGTGAGCAGCAGGAGAAGGCACACAGCATCCATTTTCAGTGTGGGGGGAGCCTGGGGGGAGCCCAGCATCTTGCCCCCACAGTGACGTGGAAAGGGGGAGCCACCCCCTCTCCATATGCAAGTATAACCATTGCAATGGTTATACTATCACATGATTGGGATGTGATGGCTAGTTGCCATCGCATCGCTTGATTTGATGTCGGAAGCCTGGCAACCATTTGATGCCGGGATTCTGATGTCCATCCCTACTCCTGTCTCCTCCCCTCCTCTCTCCCAAGCTGCTGCTAACATTGACTGCACTGTGCTGTGTAACCCCACCTCCTCTTCTTTGTCTCCATTCTCCTTTTCCATTTCAATTTCTACAGCTTGTGTTGCTCTGTTGCACTGCAGCTGTAATCAAACCTGGGGGGGGTCTGAGAGAGGGGGCCTGGGGCACTTTTTCTCTGTGCGCCCCCAGCCTTAATCCGGCTCTACAATTTAGTGTCTATGTGGTCTATTTACTGAGCAGTGTTAGGAGACAGAGTGAAAAGTGATAAGAAAGTGATAAGGTGCCAGCCAATCAGCTCCCCACTGTGATCTCACAGGCTGTGCTTGAAAAATTATAGTTGGGAGCTGATTGGCTGGCACCTTATCACTTTCTTATCACTTTTCACTCTGTCTCCTAACACTGCTTAGTAAATAGACCCCTATATATTGTTGTGCAAAATAAAAATACAAGCAGGCTGAATGACGGGATTACATATTTAAGGTCTCCAATATACAGAACATACGCTATAATAATGCATAGGTAAGACTCAGGCAGTCTCTCGATAGCGAGGAACAGTGTAAACCAGATAACTATCTCTAGTGCATCTCTAATGCTGAGCATACACTATACAATTATCTGTCAGATATCTGTCCAATCGGGCTGGTTGAAATGAAAACCCGGTAATGTATGGGAGCAAATGACAATCGACCATTGGCTCACAGACACTGGAATACAGACAAAAATGGTTAATGGTTAAAAAACACGTATTTACCCAATTTGTACAATTGTTTTTGTCTGTTTTCCAGTGTTTAAAACCATATGATCGACTGTCATTTGCTCCCATACATTACCAGGTTTTCATTCCAACCAGCCAGATTGGACAGATACCTGACAGATAATTGTATAGTGTATGCCCAGCATTAGTAACCAGAACTGTGAGAGGAACAGTGATGAAGTTACATGTTACTTGTAAGTGAAAAGCTGGGTGGTTACAGTCACTCCTCTAACTGAATTCAGATGCTGAAGTGTCTATTGATCCCCTCCAGGATGTCTCTTTAAGTAAACAAATCCAATAAGACCTCAGCATAAGCACATTTGTGTTCATTAGTGGTGAAGTGCTATGATTTGTTGTACAGGCTCAGTATTGAAGCAGAGTTTTCAGAAGACCAGCTAATCAAAGCTTCAGGGATGAAACCTAAAAACTAAAATTAGCTGCATGCATTTTGGGAATAAGAGACAGTTGTATGGTTTTATTTTAACTTATATTTTAATTACCAGTATGTGGCCAAGATGCTCTTTTTAAGAATATATTCGTATGTACATGTGTATATAATAGTAATAGGGACAACACTATCTCCCCACTTGCATATGTTCCAAGGAGCTGGCAATGTCACTTTGCTGCGACCCGTCTATGTGTGCACTGTAGCCAATACCTTTAAGAATCTTCACTCATAATTCACACTAATCTGTAGCTATATCCCACTGCACACACTCTATTAATCATTTCCTACTGTGCATGAATAACAGCTGGGAGACGTCACTGGCTGTGTCAGCAAATTTCAGGTTGGGGTTACACAGGCGATTTTCAGTCTCTGCGATTAAATCTAATGAGGCTAGCTGCTTAAGAAAATGCAGTGCAACAACACACAGTTTTACTTAATTAGTAGGTTTATTGGCCAAATTGTTTTCTTTTTCTTCAGAATTGACTAAAGCTGCCCATCCACTAGCAGACATGAAAACGACAGCAAGATTACGACATTGTAATCGTGCGGTCGTTTGTCAGTCTGTGATGAGCCTGCATTGAACGAGCAGTCGTTCAGTGCAGGCTCATCAATCATCTGCAAACATGCTCAACCTGACGTTATCGTTCAATCGCTCAACTTAATCGTCTAGTGGATGGGCACCTTTAGGCTAGTACACATCAGAACGATGTGTATCCCGGCCGATAGGGTGACCAACGGAATGACATTGCGGTCCCCTGTACACACTGAATGATATAGCGTGCAACCATGCAATATATCATTCAGTGGCCACATCCAGGGGCATGGTGCTATGCAGAGCAGCGGTGTGGGCTCTCTCCCCACCCCCTCCCCCCACAGCCAGCCATCAGATGGGCATCGGAGAGCTGCATCTAATGGCTGGAAACCATCGAACCATCGAATTCCTGGTATTCGATGGAAAAAGTGCTTCCACTGAATCAGGAACATCCACAGTTGCTAACCATCGGCTTCCGATGTCCATCCCTAGACTGTGCATGTGCTGCACTGAAAAGTCATCTTCGTATATCTCCAAGCGATTCTAAGCTGTTTTGATTGTTTTTTGCTGACTGTCAAAAGGACATTACTATATGGCAACTACCCACACACCCCGAACTGCCTTCTGGGTGTGTCGTGAGCAACACGCCAGAGTTACACCATACTCTGAGTTGTGCTATGCCGAAGTGAAATCTGCCTCATGTGCCTAGCATGGGGTAAGTATAAGTGCCGATAATAGTGATGGCTGCTGCTCTAGCGGATGGAGGGCTGGAGGTGGTGCAGTCTCAGAGATCCGCGTCACTCAGAATACAGGAGGATCAGTGGCGGAACTCCTGGAGACAATGGAGTCATTTGCCGCCGGGCGCCAGCCCTGAAGGGGGCACCTGGCTCCATTGTCCCCGGGAGCTGCATGGAGAAGGAGCGCTGCTGATCGGCGCTCCACCTCCATTGGCGTAACTACGGAGGGTGCAAGGGGTGTGGTCGCACCCCCTGCACCGTCCATTTGCCGGGCGCCCACTGAGTGTGTTACCAGCGGGCGCCCGGCTTCTATTCAAACCCCCGGCGGCAGCCGGAGGATGGAGCTCCCTCCGTCTTCCGGGTCCCGCAGTGTACTATGGGAGTGACGTCATAATGTCACTCCCATAGTGCCGAGGAGCGGACGCCGGGGGACGGAGCTCAGGAGTGAGCTCCGTCTTCCGGGTCCCGCAGTGCACTATGGGAGTGACGTAATGACGTCACTCCCATAGTGCCTAGGAGCGGATGCCGGGGATGGACGGCAGCAGCACTGGAGCGGGGATAAAGGTAAGTGGCTTTTTTTTTGTGTGTGCGCACTCGCGGTGGGGGGCAACTACAGGGGCTCACTACTGGGGGCAACTACAGAGGCTCACTACTGGGGGCAACTATAGGGGCCTCACTACTGGGGGCAACTACAGGGGCCTCACTACTGGGGGCAACTACAGGGGTTCACTACTGGGGGCAACTACAGGGGCCTACTACTGGGGGCAACTACAGGGGCTCACTACTGGGGGCAACTACAGGGGCCTCACTAGTGGGTGCAACTACAGGGGCCTCACTACTGGGGGCAACTACAGGGGCCTCACTACTGGGGGCAACTACAGGGGTCTCACTACTGGGGGCAACTACAGGGGTCTCACTACTGGGGGCAACTACTGGGGGCTCACTACTGGGGGCAACTACAGGGGCCTCACTACTGGGGCAACTACAGGGGCCTCACTACTGGGGGCAACTACAAGGGGCTCACTACTGGATGTACTGCATAGGGGGACCATTACTGGGGAGCACTACATAGGCGGACCACTACTGGGGGCATTATATAAAAGGAACTGCACAAGGGGGGCGGCGGCAGCTGGGGCTGGCATAGGTGCTGGGGGGTGGTACATTTTAGTTTGGGGGGCACCAACATTTATCTTGCCTCCGGGCACTTGGGATGAAGTTATGCCACTGAGGAGGATACTCACATTAGACTTCCGTTCGCAGCCGGCATAAGGAATTTCTGCAGAGTTGCTGTGACTCAGGATCACAGCAACAAAGGAGTGCCTTATTTTATGAGGCATCACAGGGCTTTTACATCTGGTGAAGAAATTAAAAAGTAAATTTTTCTATGTTTATGCACTGTTACTAGTAGAAACTTAAGGTGCCCATCCACTAGACGATTTATGTGAGCTATTGAACGATAACAATATCGTTATCGTTAAAACGTTCATAAATTGTTTGCAAATCGTTTGCAAAAATGTCTAAAACGACCAGCGATGTGCGTGCCCACTGGTCGTTTAGACTAGAGATGTGTTGGTTCAGATCTAAGAGATCCGAACCCACCCGGACTAAGGGGATCTGAGTCGGATCCAAGCCAGCTCGGATGTTCCCGCCTTACTTGGATCTCTGACATAGAGGCGAAACCATAGAGATGAAATCTCGCGGCTCGCGAGCTTTCGTCTCTATATATAAGGGACGCGGCGGGTGCCATTTCACTCCGGCTTTGGAGACTGAACAGGGAGGGTGGGTAGTGTAGGGCTGGGAGTGCTGTGCTGTCCTGTCTGCTGTGTCCTGTTCTGTCTGCTGTGTCCTGGGCTGGTGCTGATCCATTCAGGGCTGGTGTTGTGCTGTCTGCTGTGTCCATCTGGGCTGTTGCTGATCCATCTGGGCTGGTGCTGTCTACTGTGCTGTCTGCTGTGTCCATCTAGGCCCATGTTCTGGAGGAGGCTGCAAACTGGGTGTCATGTCATGATTTGGCCATATGGGGTATATTGCTGTTGAGGGATCAGGCTGGTTATGATTATAAGTGGACACATTATTATTATAGTTGTTGTTATGTTGTCAAAATTGACTGGAAATGAGTGGAAATAAATGTTATTGAGGTTATTAATACTGTAGGAACAAAAAAATGCCAATTTTATGTGATTTTAGCTGTTTTTTTTTATTTTTTAAGAAAAAATCCAGATCCAAAACCAAAACACGAAAACAAAACACGGAGGTGAGGTTTTGGCAAAACCAAACCAGATCCAAAACCAGGGGAGATCCAGATCCAAAACTAAAACGCGGGGGTCGGCGCACATCTCTAGTTTAGACATCTATCATCGTGCAAACATGCTGGTCAACCTGACAATATCATCAGGTTCAGCATGTTTGCAGATGATTGATGACCCTTCACTGAACGTCTGCTCCTTCAGTGCAGGCTCATCACAGACTGTCAAACGACTGCAGGATCACAATGTCGTAATCGTGCAGTCGTTTACAATGTTGTAACGTGCAGTCGTTTTCATGTCTGCTAGTGGATGGGCACCTTAACACTCTTATTAGCATTTGCACTACAGTAGCTTTGCTTTGCAAACTGAATGCAAAAGATTTGGAGGTCCATTTATCAGGAATCACATACTCAATGCAATCAGGGCACGATATTAGCGCCTTAATAACACTATAATGTATTAAATAGCACACACAGGGACCGGTGTTCCGAAAAGAGCCTGTCCCTGCAATATGCTCAGAGTGGAGCTACTTTTGTAAACCTGCACTTAAGTAAATTTACCCCTAATGTTCTGGGAATGAATTTTGTTGTTTTTTATTCAATTTCTGAGACTCTTTGTTCTGTAGATTGATAATATTTTCATTTTGCAAATATAGGGGCATAATAAATGAATTATATGTCGGAAAGAATATTGGTTGTTAGTAAATGTTATTAAAATTGTTAGTAAAAAAGATATTCAAGAGTGGATAAACCAAAATCAATAAACATTGGCTCTCGCATTGTAACCCTGATAACATAATTATGATAGCCACTGGGCGTTTTTGACCTTTTAAATGCTCCACAAAAACCAGGACTGTATAGAACCATTCCTGTAGGACCATGAGTAATATATGTAGGGAAGATAATTGGATAATTACTGTTTAATTAGAGAAATAGAAAAACTCTGGCAGACTGGTACCCCTTGGAGAGCACAGTTGGACAGTCATGTCGTAAATAATTAGGAAACCCTGAACTTTACACTCATTTGGTCATTAAATTAAATGTTTTCTAACAGTTAGGACAGTGACTTTATTATGATGAGATTAGAGATGTGCAGGTTCTGAAATTCCACCTGAATTTAGCAGATCCGAGTCGGATCCATGCAGGCTTGATTTTTCCCGCCTGACTTGGATCTCAAACCGAGGCAGAACTATAGAGTCTAAAATCTCGTGGTTCGCAAGCTTTCATCTCTATGATCATGTAGTATATAAGGGACCACGCGATGGACGCCATTTCACTCCGGCTGTGGAGACTGAACAGGGAGGGTGGGTAGTGTAGGGCTGGGAGAGGTGCTGGTGCTGTCTGCTGTGTCCTGGGCTGGTGCTGATCCATTCTGGGCTGGTGCTGTGCGGTCTGCTGTGTCCATCTGGGCTGTTGCTGATCCGTCTGGGCTGTCTGTGCTGTCTACTGTGTCCTGGGTTGGTGCTACTGATCCATTCTGGGCTGATGCTGTGCTGTCTGCTGTGTCCATCTGGGCTGGTGCAGATACATCTGGGCTGGTGCTGTGTCCATCTGAGCCCAAGTTCTGGACTAAAAAAAAAATATATATATAGTAAAAGAAAATATCAATCAAAGTGTCTTTTATATTTTTCTGTGTGTGTGCGTGTATCCAGCCAGCAATGCAAGTTAAGTTGCAACCTAGTGCTGCCCTACTCCAGTCGTGACCAATCGCTGCTCTTGGCCCAAATTCTGGAGCTGAAATTTTTTTTCAAATAAATTGTCTTTTTTTTGGTCTAATATTTTAGTGTGTGCTCACGACTGCACGTGTGTGAATTTTTTAACTGCACTTTGGCTACACTATTGGTGCTTGTGACACTGCTTCAAGATCACAGAAAATATGGAGGGCTGTCACATGACAGGAGAGCAAGGCCAAGAACCACATGTTGTAGATGCCGTCAGTAGTGCAAGGCCGTCAACTTCCTCATTCTCTATGAAGGCCCATGCCACAGGGCTTAAGTCACGCCATCGATATGGTAAAGCTACTTTTACCGAACTTATGAAAAACAATTCAAAGGAAATTTGCCTTTAGATAAACAAAAAATTGGCAATATGCCATTCACTACACGAAGTGGAAAGGAAAGGATAAGGCCTTGGACTTTCTTTATGAAGACTGCTGATTCTGATAGCCCTTCCGCTTGTAGTAGTAGTGGTGGTGGTACCATTAAAACATTTAAAGTTGTTAAAATGAGTAAGCCAGCTCCAGAAAAAACAAATGTGCGCCCTGAGAAATCAAAATCACAAATCCCCGAGGAGAGTGCAAGTGTGTCCGCAGTAGCCTTGTGTGAGCCAGACCTAAATACTAGTGTACTGGAGGATCCTCCAAGTTTCCAACATTTGTGTGCCCTCTGTAAATATGGGGAAGGGCAGTCAATATCTTGCAGATGTAGTCAGTGAGGATGCTTCTGTGGAACTGCACATGGAGGAGGAGGATATTTTGATAGTTGAAGGTGCTAAGGATGATGAGGATGTTGATGATGAAGATGTTGGTGATGAGGATGTTGATGCCGAGGATGTCTCCACCCCCAGTAGCACCACCCACAGTTCCTGAACCTATTTTTCCAGAAAATAGCCCTGACCGCAAGTGCCCTATATCACCACCGCTATGACTAAGAGGCATAGCGTCACTAACCAATGGAGCATACACCATCCTGCCACCCTGTGCACTACAACAACAAACAATACCCTTACACTCCAGGCTGCTCCAGCATTGTAATTGTACCTGTTCATCCGGCTGCCAAAAGTCCAGATACCTTGTAGTGGAACAAGCCAAACAAGCTGAGACCAACATCAACAAGCTGCAGTTATTGGCAGAATGTTTAGCAGAGTGATCTAGGGTAGCACTCTGTACCCATAACCTATTAGCAGAGTATTTAGCAGAGTGAACCTTGGCCATACTCTGGACCTTGGAAGTACTGAGTGTTGCGTGCTGTATAAATGAGCAGCAGGTGATGCAACTCAGTCAGTTCATAGGTTTATTAACCAGACACAGAGATTAAACATAGAGATGAGCAGGTTCGGGTCTCAGATATCCGAACCCACCCGAATTTTGAGATCCGGGGCAAGAACCAAAATTGCGTTCGGTTCCTACGCCGGCCCCAGATCTCAAGCCGAGGCGAGACCATAGAGTCGAAAATCTCACGGCTCGGGAGCTTTCGCCTCTATGATCTATGTTGTATATAATGGACCAAGCGGGGGATGCCATTTCACTCCGGCTGTGGAGACTGAACAGGGAGGGTGGGTAGTGTAGGGCTGGGAGAGGTGCTGTGCTGTCTGCTGTGTCCTGGGCTGGTGCACTGCTGATCCATCTAGTGCTGTTTGCTGTGTCCATCTGGGCTGTTGCTGATCCATCTGGGCTGGTGCTGTGCTGTCTGCTGCGTCCATCTGGGCTGGTTCTGATCCATTTCTGTGTGTGAGTGTTAGGCTTAGCAGCACAAGATACAGCAACGCAACCTAGTGCTGCCCGACTCCAGTCGTCATAAATCAGTGCTCTGGGCCCAAGTTGTGGACCTGAAAAAAATAATAAAACAAATAGTGTATTTTTTTTTGTTCTAATTCTGTACTGTATGTGAGTGCATGTTAGGCTTAGTCCCAGAAGATACAGCCAGCAGCGCAAGTTGCAACCTAGTGCTGCCTGACTCCAGTCGTCATCAGTCGGTGCTCTGGGCCCAAGTTGTGGGCCTGAAAAAAAATAAAACAAATAGTGTCTTTTTTTGTCAATTTTTTTTCTGTGTGTGTGCGTGTTAGGCTTAGCCACACAAGATACAGAAGCAACGTAGTGCTGCCTGACTCAAGTCGTCATCAATCGGTGCTCTGGGCCCAAGTTGCGGACCTGAAAAAAAATAAAACAAATAGTGTATTTTTTTTAAAAAAAATTTCTGTGTCTGTGTGCGTGTTAGGCTTAGCTGCACAAGATACAGCCAGCAATGCAAGTTGCAACCTAGTGCTGCCTGACTCCAGTTGTCATCAGTCGGTGCTCTGGGCCCAAGTTGTGGGCCTGAAAAAAAATAAAACAAATAGTGTCTTTTTTTGTCAATTTTTTTTCTGTGTGTGTGTGTGCGTGTTAGGCTTAGCCACACAAGATACAGAAGCAACATAGTGCTGCCTGACTCAAGTCGTCATCAATCGGTGCTCTGGGCCCAAGTTGCGGACCTGAAAAAAAGTAAAACAAATAGTGTATTTTTTTGTAAAAATTTTTTCTGTGTCTGTGTGCATGTTAGGCTTAGCTGCACAAGATACAGCCAGCAACGCAAGTTGCAACCTAGTGCTGCCTGACTCCAGTTGTCATCAATCGGTGCTCTGGGCCCAAGTTGTGGACCTGAAAAAAAAAACAAATAGCGTATTTTTTTTGCTCTAATTTTGTTCTGTGTGTGCGTGTTAGGCTTGCCTGCACAAGATACAGCCAGCAACGCAAGTTGCAACCTAGTGCTGCCCGACTCCAGTCGTCATCAATCGGTGCTCTGGGCCCAAGTTGTGGACCCGAAAAAAACAAAAAACAAATACTGTCTTTTTTTGTCAAATTTTTTTCTGTGTGTGCACGACTGCACGTATGTGAATTTTGTAATCGCACCTTGGCTACACTATTGGTGCTTGTGACACTGCTTCAAGACTGCAGAAAATATGGAGGGCTGTCACATGACAGGAGAGCAAGGCCAAGAACCACATGTTGTAGCTGCCACCAGCAGTCATCATGATAATGCAAGTCCGTCAACTTCCTTGTCCTCTATGAATGCCCATAGCCCAGGGCTTAAGTCATGCCAAGGATATGGTAAAGCTACTTTTACTGTAGTAAAGAAAAAAAAATCGAAAGGCATGTTGCCTTTAGATAAACAACAAATTGTCAATATACCATTCACTACACGAAGTGGCAAGGAAAGGATAAGGCCTTGGCCTTTATTTATGATGACTGCTGGTTCTGATAGCCCTTGTGCTTGTAGTAGTAGTGGTAGTGGTACCATAAAAACATTTTAAGTTGTTAAGAGTAAGACAGCTCCGGAAAAAACAATTGTGTGCCCTGAGAAATCGAAATCACAAATCCCCGAGGAGAGTGCAAGTGTGTCCGCGGTTGCTATGTGTGAGCCAGACCTAAATACTAGTGTACTAGAGGATCTTCCAAGTTCCAACATTTGTGTGCCCTCTGTAAATGTGGGGAAGGGCAGTCAACATCTTGCAGACATAGTCAGTGAGGATGCTTCTGTGGAATTGTAAGAAGGGCAAGGGGTGGACTGCTGTGTGCGCCTGCTGCCGTGCAGGTGTGGCGGGGCACTTACCTCTCTCACCCCGTGGCTCTCACCTTCAGGACACCTTGGTTTCTCCCACAGACGGTCCTGGGCCTTTCCGGTTTGACACAGCCGGGGACGGTCTAACCTGTAAGATAGGTCGGACACGCTGAACCTATGGGCCGGACCTTGGTGCCACAGGGAGGACTGACTAACAGGGGTGCGGGGACTAGAGGATGGTCATCATTGGCACTTGTGGCCTCAGACTGGTTTGCACCCGCATGCCAGGCACATGGGTGCAACCCGATCGGAAACGCCCGAAAAGGGAAAAGGGAAGAGGGGACGACACACAAACAATGATTCGACACACAAACACAGAATGCGCTCACCGGGTATGCCCCTTGTCTCTTTGCTGGGCGAGTAGTCCTGGTCTCTGCTCCTATAAGAGAGCACGGCTGCCTGGCGCCGCACTAGAACAATACCTGCAGCCTAACACCGCACGGTGATGGTGCAGTGGATATGCGGTAACCTAGCACAGGTACAGTGGTCTCGGCCTAGCGCCGCACGGTGGTGGTACAGTGGGTACACACCAACCTAAAACACAGGGGTACAGTGGTCTCGGCCTAGCGCCGCACGGTAGTGATACAGTGGGTACGCACCAACCTAACACAGGGGTACAATGGCCTCGGCCTAGTGCCGCACGGTGGTGGTACAGTGGGTACTCACCAACCTAAAACACAGGGGTACAGTGGTCTCGGCCTAGCGCCGCACGGTGGGGGTACAGTGGGTACACAACAACCTAAAACACAGGGGTACAGTGGTCTCGGCCTAGCGCCGCACGGTGGGGGTACAGTGGGTACACAACAACCTAACACAATGGTACAGTGGTCTCGGCCTAGCGCCGCACGGTGGTGGTACACAACAACCTAACACAATGGTACAGTGGTCTCGGCCTAGCGCCGCACGGTGGTGGTACAGTGGGTACTCACCAACCTAAAACACAGGGGTACAGTGGTCTCGGCCTAGCGCCGCACGGTGGTGGTACAGTGGGTACACACCAACCTAAAACACAGGGGTACAGTGGTCTCGGCCTAGCGCCGCACGGTGGGGGTACAGTGGGTACACAATAACCTAACACAGTGGGACAGTGGTCTCGGCCTAGCTCCGCACAGTGGTGGTACAGTGGGTTCACAATAACCTAACACAGGGGTACAATGGCCTCGGCCTAGTGCCGCACAGTGGTGGTACAGTGGGTTCACAATAACCTAACACAGGGGTACAATGGCCTAATACCAAGTTACAAGGGCCTCACTGAGGGCTTACCTGAACTGCCAACTCGCGTTCGGGACTCCCTCCAGTGACGATCCGCCTGCTCCGATGACTCCCCCGCTCTACTCCTCCTGCCCGCAGGCGGGGAATTTAAATACCCCGCCGCACGGGCTCCTGGGCTGGATGACGCGGCGGGCCCTCATTGACGCGGGGTCCGGTCCGTACCGGGCGAACCTCGTGGGAGTGGGGGCGCGCGGCCCTGGACCTCGCTCACTCTCCCCTTCTTTTCCTTTTGTGGTCCCCACAAAGACCGGGTGGCACGACCACTCAAAGTCAGGGTCTGGGAACCGTGGTGGTGGCACTCCCAAGGTCGACCTCGCGGATCTCCGGACTGGAGCCTCGAGGGACAGGGCGGCTGGTTCGGCCAGTGGTGGGCTGTCTTGGGGTCCAGGCGGTGGTGTTCCTGACGCCCGTGTTGCTGGTAGGGGTAGTTCGGTCCCAGCCGACTCCTCGGTGACGACGAGGGGGCTGTGCGCCCGGGAGGGCGGCGCCCACCAAGTGAATGGGGTGAACCCCGGGGTCCCCAGTCCTGCCAGGGCGTTTGGGGGCTCTCTGCTCTGTCCACCAGGCTTCATGCTGCAGCACGGCTCCTGTGCCTCTGACGGGTCTCCCGACTCCCAGGGTCACAACATGTCTCGGTGCAGGGTGCGAGAGTGACCGCTGTCGTCCTCGGCACGCACCTCATATACTGGGTTGTTGGGCGAAACTTGTCACTGTACGATGTAGGGCAACACCTCCCATCGCGGGCTTAGCTTGTTCTTTGGGCGCCTCTCACGGACAAATACTCTTTGTCCAACTGGGATGGGCTCCCCCATGGCCCCTCCGGGCTGGGGGTGCCTGGTGGTCCCGATGTTGCGTTCCGCCACCTCCCCTGCAGTCCTCAGCCGTCGCCTTTGCTCCTCGACCCACCCACCATGGGTCCACTCGTCTTCCCCCTGGGGTAGAGAGAGGTCGAGGTCCTGCAGTTCCCTCCCTGCCCTACCAAACAGTAGGAAGTAGGGCGACAAGCCCGTGGTCCGGTGCACGCGGTTGTGGTACACCCACACCAGTTCTTGGACGAATGCTGGCCAACGGTGTTTCTTTTCGGCTTCCAAGGTTCTCAGCATTTGTAACAGGGTCCGATTGAATCGTTCGCAGGCCCCATTCCCCTTGGGATGGTAGGGTGTGGTCCGGGATTTTTGCATGCCGTAGGTCTGACAAAGTCGTTCCATCACGCGGCCCTGGAAACATGCTCCTTGGTCTGAGTGGATGCGCTCGGGGCAGCCATACCTTCGGATGAAGTGTTCCACGATGGCCTTGGCGGCTGTTTCCGCTGTCTGGTCACGGGTAGGCGCCACCGCAGTGAACTTAGTGAAGTGGTCCGTCATCACTAGGGCGTACTGGTGCCCGCTCGTCGACTCCCCTATTAGCACACAGTCCACCATCAACAGCTCCAAGGCTCGCCTGGTCTGGATGGTCTGCACCGGGGCTCTCTGTTCAGTGGGCTTGGTGACGCCGCACGTCGGGCACGCCCGACACACGGCCTCTACCAACTCTTGTAGTCCTGGAAAGAAGTACTGACGGCGTATCCACTGGGGCGTCTTGGCGACCCCGAGGTGGGCCCCTTCCTCGTGGGCCTCCACTACCAAGCCTCGGGCCAAGCCTTCCGGGAGCACGACCTGCCTGACTTCGCGGATTTCTTGTTCCAGGTAGGTGCGTCGGCACAACACCCCGTCGTGGACAGTCAGCCGATCCCATTGGTGAAGCATCCTCTGGACCACCCCGCCGAGTCGGCCCCTCTCGCGGGCGGAGGGCCAATGTCCCTGTTCCTTCCAGCCGTGGATGGCCCTCAGGTCTGGGTCTTGTTTCTGCTGTATGGCCCACTCGAGGGCGGTCCTCTGCAGCTGGAGGCCGCAACTGGTGGCTTCCAGGGGTCCGGGTGGTGGTCTAACCTTGGCAAGATCAGGGATTTCTAAGCATTCCTGGTCCTCGTCGGAGGGACCCTTGGGTGCCTCCACGGGAAAACGGGACAGGGCGTCGGCGTTGGTGTTGTATTTCCCCGGACGATACTTGATCTTGGGGAAAAATTTTGCCAACCGGGCAACCCAACACTGCTCCAGGGCCCCCAACTTGGCAGTGTCCAGGTGCGCCAGAGGGTTGTTGTCTGTGATAACCTCGAACTCCGTCGCAGTTAAGTACTCGGCAAACTTCTCCGTCACGGCCCACACCATTGCTAACAGCTCGAGTTTGAAGGAGCTGTAGTTTTCGGGGTTCCTCTCAGAGTCCCGCAGACTCCGGCTCCCATAGGCAATCACCCGTTCCTGCCCCCCCTGGATCTGGGAAAGGACTGCCCCCAGCCCTTTGTGACTGCCGTCGGTGTAGACCAGGAAGGGCTTGTCGAAGTCAGCGTAGGCGAGTACCGGGGCTTGGGTGAGGGCGTCTTTCAGCTGGTTGAAGGAGTCGTCTTGGGCTTGGCCCCACGCCACAGTCCTCTTTCGTGCATCCGTTGCCACACCTCTCAGCAGCTCATGCAGAGGTCCGGCTATTTTAGCGAAACCCCGAATGAACCGGCGGTAATAGCCGACTAGTCCAAGAAAGGCTCGTACCTCCGTCACGGTGGTGGGTGTTTTCCATCCCTGAATTGCGGTGATTTTGTCGGGTGTAGGTTTCACCCCGTCTTGGGATACT
The DNA here is from genome assembly GCA_031769625.1 of Taudactylus pleione. Classification (NCBI taxonomy): domain Eukaryota; kingdom Metazoa; phylum Chordata; class Amphibia; order Anura; family Myobatrachidae; genus Taudactylus; species Taudactylus pleione. The sequence goes on from JAUIMM010000544.1 coordinate 3,379,236, forward strand.
ACGTGTCCCAAGTACTCAAGGCTGGGTTGGAGGAGGTGGCACTTCCTTGGCTTCAGTTTGAGCCCGTATTGCTCCAAACGCTGTAGTACTTGATCCAGCCTGCGGAAATGCTCGTCCAGCGTTGGGGCGAACACGATGATGTCATCCAGATAGATCAAAATCGAGTCGAAGTTTAGATCCCCTAGGCAACGTTCCATGAGTCGTTGGAAGGTAGCTGGCGCATTGGAGAGCCCAAAGGGCATCCGGCAGAAATCAAATAGGCCCATGGGGGTGATGAAGGCCATCTTGGCTTGGTCCCTCTCGGCCACCGGCACTTGCCAATAGCCGCTGGCCAGGTCCAAGGTGGAGAAGAATCGTGACTTCCCCAGGGTTGCCAATGATTCTTCGATGCGGGGGAGAGGGTATGCGTCTCGCACAGTACAGTTGTTCAGCTTCCGATAGTCCACACAGAAGCGTAGGGCCCCATCTTTCTTCTTAACTAGGACAATCGGCGCCGCCCACGGGCTTTTGCTCTCTTTGATGACGTGGTTATCCAGCATCTGGCGGATCATGGCCTTCACTTCCTGGTACAATTTTGGCGGAATGGGTCGGTATCGCTCCCGGATGGGGGGCTGGTCCCCGGTGTTGATCTCGTGTTCTAATGCCCGGGTGTAACCGAAGTCTTCCTCGCTGCAGGAGAACGCCTGTTGTCTCCTCCACAGAAGCCGTTCGAGCTTCTTGACCTCGGCGGGGCCGAGTTCATCTAGGGGCATGTCCATCTGTTCGAGTATTATTCGCCCGTTCCAGCATTCGGTGGGCTCTACCCGCTCCTCCACCCTCACGGCCAGCGTCCATGGTTTCCGCACGTCGGGCTCTAGAAGGACGTTTTGTCCTGACTTGACACCGCCCTCGGGCACAGCCTCTATCTGTTCCAAGATGGTCCTGGGGGGAACCTGGGCTGGGGCGTCCCCTAGGTTACAGATCCGGATGGGCACCACCCCATGCTTGACTACTGCCAAGGCCCGAGCCACGATCAATCCAGCGTCGGTTTGGCCAAACCAGCAGGGTTCTATCATGACTTCCCTACCCTCCAGGGGCCATTGCGCCCGCACGGGCAGATCCACGACCACCTCTTGCCTGGCGGGAATCCTCACCCGTTGGTTATGGCCTGTCTTGACCCGTCCCAGGGGGCCTGTGTCAGCGGCTGGAGATGGTCCCTCGCACAGCCGCATCACCCGTTGCAGGGCCTGCTGTACGGGCTTCTGCACCCCTAGGTGTCTCCAGTACCGGGGGCCCTTCTCTAGGACTAGGGCTTGGTCCAAGCAGCGGAGTATATTCATCCCCAAGATGACAGGCCCATGCTTCAAGTCCTCCCCTGCGACAACCATGATGCCTTTCTTCCCCAGGGACTAGGCGTACAGCTCCACCTCGACCCAAACCACACCCAGGATGGGAATTGGCAGGTTGTTTGCGGCCATGAGGGTTACCCAATCTCCCACGTTGGTCCGCTGCAGGTGGGCGTAGTTCTCCTGGAAGCATCGCTGGGACATGGTTGACACTTGGGAGCTGGTATCCAGAAGACAGCGCTGGCTCTTTCCCACCAGCTGGGCTATTACTGTGGGACACTCTCCAATGAGATCCGACGAGTGGGTAATGTCCACCTGGTCGTCTCCCCTCCTCGCGGTTTGGCCCGCAACCGCGAGGGACGCTAGTTTAAAGGTCTACGGCGGGTGTCTCGACTGGGTCGTACTTCAGGACATTCGCGGGTGAAATGGCCAGGTCGATCGCACTCCCTGCAGACTGGGCCCCTGGTGTCCCGTCGGCGCGTTCCTGCTGACTCCCAGCGCCGGGGCGGGTCTTGCTCGTGAGGCTTCCGACATGGGGCCTCGGCCCGCTCTCCTTCTGCACGGGTCTCCGCCCCGGCCCGCTGGTCTTCTGCCTGCTCCACTCGCTGCTTTAGCTGGGATACTTCTTGCTGGACCAGCAGGAGCGCATTGGTCAACTCCATGACGCAATTCTCCAGTGGGTTTAGGGGTGGGTTGGGGGTGCGGGAGTCTGGGTGTGTCGGTTGGAGGGACACAGAGCAGGAGCCAAACTCCTCGTCCTGATCCTTGGCCAATGCCTTCTCCAGCACCTCGTGGAACAGAAGGCGGGGGTCCCCTTCGATCTTGTCTTGGAAATGGTGGCGTAGGGGCCTACTCTTCAGACCCGCCACGAATAGGTCTCGTAAGACCAAGTCTGGGTTTCCGGCCAACCAGTCTGCGTCCTGCCGAGCCTGTATCCGATCTGCGCAACTTTGGAGGGCTTTGGCAAATTGGGAGATCGACTCGTCCTCGCGCTGGATCCGAGCGAACAGCCGTTTCAGGAGGTTGGTCGGTGTGGACCGGTCTCCGTAAGTGGCCTTCAAGATTTTGAACACCCCCTGGAGGTCCTTCCTCTGCCCGAGAGGGCGGTTGATGACAGATTTTTTTGCTTCCCCCAGGATGACCTGCAGCACCAAGTCTACCTGTACCGGCGCGGGGAGGTGATACAGACGGATCACCGACTCCACCTGGTCCATCCAGTCGTCCAGTTCCATGTTCTGTCCGTCGTACTTCTGGATGAGTTGGACAGCGGCTCCGATGGCCGGGGTGACCCGCCGGTCAAAAGTCGGGTCTGTCGTCTCGGATGGTGGTCCCGCGGAGGTAGAGGCGGTGGAAGGGTCCGTCATCTTCGTGGGGGTCCTCCGGCTGGCGTCAAGGGATCCAGACCTAAATACTAGTGTACTAGAGGATCTTCCAAGTTCCAACATTTGTGTGCCCTCTGTAAATGTGGGGAAGGGCAGTCAACATCTTGCAGACATAGTCAGTGAGGATGCTTCTGTGGAATTGTAAGAGGGGCAAGGGGTGGACTGCTGTGTGCGCCTGCTGCCGTGCAGGTGTGGCGGGGCACTTACCTCTCTCACCCCGTGGCTCTCACCTTCAGGACACCTTGGTTTCTCCCACAGACGGTCCTGGGCCTTTCCGGTTTGACACAGCCGGGGACGGTCTAACCTGTAAGATAGGTCGGACACGCTGAACCTATGGGCCGGACCTTGGTGCCACAGGGAGGACTGACTGACAGGGGTGCGGGGACTAGAGGATGGTCATCATTGGCACTTGTGGCCTCAGACTGGTTTGCACCCGCATGCCAGGCACATGGGTGCAACCCGAACGGAAACGCCCGAAAAGGGAAAAGGGAAGAGGGGACGACACACAAACAATGATTCGACACACAAACACAGAATGCGCTCACCGGGTATGCCCCTTGTCTCTTTGCTGGGCGAGTAGTCCTGGTCTCTGCTCCTATAAGAGAGCACGGCTGCCTGGCGCCGCACTAGAACAATACCTGCAGCCTAACACCGCACGGTGATGGTGCAGTGGATATGCGGTAACCTAGCACAGGTACAGTGGTCTCGGCCTAGCGCCGCACGGTGGTGGTACAGTGGGTACACACCAACCTAAAACACAGGGGTACAGTGGTCTCGGCCTAGCGCCGCACGGTGGTGGTACAGTGGGTACGCACCAACCTAACACAGGGGTACAATGGCCTCGGCCTAGTGCCGCACGGTGGTGGTACAGTGGGTACTCACCAACCTAAAACACAGGGGTACAGTGGTCTCGGCCTAGCGCCGCACGGTGGGGGTACAGTGGGTACACAACAACCTAACACAATGGTACAGTGGTCTCGGCCTAGCGCCGCACGGTGGTGGTACACAACAACCTAACACAATGGTACAGTGGTCTCGGCCTAGCGCCGCACGGTGGTGGTACAGTGGGTACTCACCAACCTAAAACACAGGGGTACAGTGGTCTCGGCCTAGCGCCGCACGGTGGTGGTACAGTGGGTACACACCAACCTAAAACACAGGGGTACAGTGGTCTCGGCCTAGCGCCGCACGGTGGTGGTACAGTGGGTACACACCAACCTAACACAGGAGTACAGTGGTCTCGGCCTAGCGCCGCACAGTGGGGGTACAGTGGGTACACAATAACCTAACACAGTGGGACAGTGGTCTCGGCCTAGCGCCGCACAGTGGTGGTACAGTGGGTTCACAATAACCTAACACAGGGGTACAATGGCCTCGGCCTAGTGCCGCACAGTGGTGGTACAGTGGGTTCACAATAACCTAAAACAGGGGTACAATGGCCTAATACCAAGATACAAGGGCCTCACTGAGTGCTTACCTGAACTGCCAACTCACGTTCGGGACTCCCTCCAGCGACGATCCGCCTGCTCCGATGACTCCCCCGCTCTACTCCTCCTGCCCGCAGGCGGGGATTTTAAATACCCCGCCGCGCGGGCTCCTGGGCTGGATGACGTGGCGGGCCCTCATTGGCCCGCCGCGCCGCCGGGTGATGACGCGCCCCAACATGTGGGCGCGTCCGGCAATGCGGGGTCCGGTCCTTGCCGGTGTCATGGCCGCGCCGCGTCGCCGGGTGATGACGCGCCACAACACGTGGGCGCGTCCGGCGACGCGGGGTCCGGTCCGTACCGGCGCCTTCGTGGGAGGGGGGGCGCGCGGCCCTGGACCTCCCACAGAATTGCACAAGGAAGAGGATATTTTGGTAGGTGAAAGCACTAAGGATGATGAGGATGTTGATGACAAAGATGTTGGTGATGAGGATGTTGATGCTGAGGATGTCCTTTGTGTAAGTAAGGCAACAGCTGTTGCACATGGATTGAAAAAGCCAAAGCACATTGTTGTCATGCCGGGACAAAAGACAAAAAATATCCACTTTTCACATGTGGAATTATTTCTACCCCAATCCAGACAACAGTTCTCAAGCCATATGTAACCATTGCCAAGCAATAGTGAGTAAAAGGAGGGACCTAAACCACCTAGGAACCTTCTTCTTGTTACGTCACTTGTTGCGCATTCATCAAATATCAAAGTATATGTCACCAAGTTCCAAAACTCAAAACATAACAAGTACAGTGTCACCTACCTGCTCCCTCTCTGTGGGATCCAAATGCCTTCAATCTCCAACACCAACACCTGCATCATCAACATCCTCATTCATCATCGGGAGTAGTCCTGCTGCATCCAAAGTTGTTATTCGAAGCATGATTGACTCCTCTACTATCCGTGATTCCTCAGAAGGATCCTTGATGACTACGCCTGTTACTGCTGCTGTTACTGTGAGTGGATGTTCATCCCAGAAGTGGACCAGGAGGAAGACTACTTGTAGTGTATCCTCCAAAAAACAATTAACTATCAAACAATTGTTTGCAAGGGCAAACAAATATGACAGAAATCAACCAGTTACACAGCAGTTTACTGACACCATAACAGCTATGTTGGTATTAGATGTGCGTCCAGTATCCGCCATTACTGCAGTGGGTTTTCAACAGTTAATTTAGGTGCTGTGTCCACGCTACCAAATCCCTTCTAGATTCCACTTCGCTAGAACAGCAATCCCAAGTCTGTACAATGACATTAAAAAAACCTTATTAATGTCCTCAGAAATGCCGTTATAGCCACTATCCACTTCACAACTGATATGTGGAGAAGTGGGACAGGGCAAACTAAGGATTACATGACTGTGACAACCCACAGGGTAGGTGTATTGCCTACAACAGCAACAGCAGCAGCAACATCTACCAAAAGACAGTTGATACAGAGGCAGGCTACTCTTTGTATAACTGGTTTCACTAAGAGGCATACCGCTGATAACTTCTTAGAAAAACTCAGGGAAATCACTGCTAAATGGCTTACCTCACTTGGACTCTTCTCGGGATTTGTGATTTCGGACAATGCCATCAATATTGTGAGAGCATTACATGTGGGCAAATTCGAACACGTCCCATGTTTTGCTCACACAATTAATTTGGTGGTGCAACATTTTTAAAAAATAACAGGGGTGTGCAGGAGATGCTCTCAGTGGCCCTCAAAATATCCGGACATTTTACACATTCAGCAAACACTTGTCGAAGATTGCATGACCAGCAGGTACTGTTAATCAGCTGAAGCAAGAGGTAGTAACTCTAAGTAATTCTACCCTCATATGCTTCAGCGGATAGAGGAACAGCAAAAGGCCATCTAGGGCTAAACAATGGCCTATGACATAGGCTGTGGAGGGGGAATGCACCTTACTCAAGCACAGTGGAGAATAATTTCCGTGTAGTGCAATGTTCTCAAACCCTTTGAATTTGCCACACGTGAAGTTAGTTCAGGCACTGCCAGCTTCAGTCAGGTCATTCCCCTCATCAGACTTTTGCAAAAACAGCTGGAAAAACTGAAGGAGGAACTGAAATGGAGTGATTGCGCAAGGTATGTCAGACTGGTAGATCAAGCCCTTGATTCACTTCACCAGATCAAAGAGTTGTCAATCTATTGAAATCAGAAAAATATATTTTGGCGACCATTCTGGATCCTAGGTTTAAGTCCTACCTTGTGAGTTTTTTTCCAACAGACCGAAATCTAAAACTATGCAAAGAGCTGTTGGTAAAAAAATTGTCAGCTGCAGCAGCACGTGAAATGCCATCATCTCCTCCTCCAGTTTCTGCAGCTGCCAGGAAAAAACTCAATTTTCCTTACAGAATGCCTGCTGGTCATGCAGATCATTCAACAAAAAATTACATCTGGTCGGGCCTGAGAGAACTGCCTACTAGTGACATGTCTTCTACCGTGACTATGCGTAATACGGTCTCCATTCACAGAATGGTGGAGGACTATTTCAGAAATAACATCCTAATAGGCATGTCAGTCCCTTTCAGTACTGTCAGAAAAAAGAGGCAATTTGGAGTCCCATACACAAACTGGCTTTGCATTACTTAAGTTGTCCACCCTCCAGTGTGTACTCCGAAAGAGTTTTCAATGCAGCTGGCAACCTTGTCAGTGATCGGCGTAGGAGGTTACTTCCTCAAAATGTGGAAAAGATGATTTTCATTAAAATGAATTACAAATTCCATGAGGAAGACCTCTACCAACAATTACATAAAAAAATGACAGCGGTGTACATGGTGGATTCCAGCGAGGACGAATTAATATTGTGTGAAGAAGAGGATGTACACACTAATGGGGATGACGAGGACGACAACATCTTGTAATGTAAAGCCAGTTTGTGTATGGGATCACTTCCATGTCCAATGCACATTGGCAGCTTGTTTTATGGGGGTCTAAACAAACCAATCATTTCAGCCACAATTGGCAGTCCTTGTCGCTGAAATTATTGGTTTGGTAAACTGTGAATGTCCTGTTTCGTATACAACATATGGGTGGGTGGGAGGGCCCAAGGACTAGTCCATCTTGCACCTTTTTCCTTTCCATTATGTGCTGGTTGGGGCATTGCTGCCTGACATTTTAAATTAATGTTATGGTTGGTTTAGGAACCAATGATTTGTTTTTTAATTAATTTATTATCAATTTTACAGCCAGGGGCTGCACCTACTATCAACTATCAATTCTTCAATCCTAAAGGGTATCCCAACCATCATCTTTGCACAGTCCTCAACTCTATTAATAATTATATCAATCAGTTTTGAGCCAGCAAGCTGGATGCAAGCTTTTGGCCCTTTTAACTAGATGAAATAATCAATATTGTGAGCTGTGAGGTGGTCAAAATTGACTGGAAATGAGTGGAAATAAGTGTTTGTTGGCAAAACCAATCCAGATCCAAAACCAGGGGAGATCCAGATCAAAAACCAAAACACGGGGGTCGGCGTACATCTCTAATTAAAAAGATAGAGGCCGATAGGTTGCTGGATGCAGCCTGAAGTGATTGGTATGCTGGGCATTGTAATGTTACGGGAATTAGCTTAGCATACACCCTGGTGGTATGTAGTGGTGTGCTCCGCAGTGTAAGCATTGGAGGTACAGGGTAAGTAGAAAACATGTTGGAGCCTTGTATGGCGTTAACAGGTGAAAGTCTCAGGGGCACATCCTGTCATACAAAATGCCAAAGGAGAAAGCCCACAGAGAAACTGCTTATTCACAGTAGCGCATGTCAGAGATCAGGCATCCTGGCAGATCCATGAAATGTCCTAGAGACCACCGACTCTTACAAACAGATGGAAGCAGCACAGAGCGCTTCTCATCCAACAACCCCCTCGCTCAAGACTGCCTCTCATTACATACATACTGTAAGCATCACACAACTTTAATATCTCACCTGTAATAAGAGACAAAGGAGTTTATACAATATTATATAATGGAAAACATCTATATTCACGTTATGTTGATGGTTTCCTCTGGATTAAATATATTATTGGTTGAAGTAGATATATTTTTCAATGTCTGCAATTACTCTACATACACTGCTTTTGGACTTACAGCAGATTTCTGCTCTTGTCAGTCTCTACTTGGTTTTATTTGGATCATGGAGAATCTGAGGTTCACAGCTAACAAGTCCAGCTCACTCTAAGGGGTAAATTTACTAAGAATAGAGTCTGGGAAAGTTTTTTTTTTCAACTCGATTAGCTTCCCCAAAACTCTGGTGAATTGTGGCTCCTGAGACTTTCAAATTTACAAAGAAGTGAGTGTAGCTGAGAGTGAGATGGCCGATGGTGAAGCAGAATGAGATTTCTCTCCCGAATAGCAGGTTTTGTAGGAGATGACTCACCCGAGATTGAAGTTTCTTCTCTCTGCAAAACTCTCCCGAGCAACCAGCCTGCACATACTGTATCAGTGAGATATGTGTAAGCTGCTTGTGTTGTACCTGTAAAAAGACAGGTTAAAAGTTTTTTTAAAAAATGACATAGGCCCCCCCCTAAAGCTTAACCAGCCCCGGACTTGCCAGCCTGTCCTTGTTTCCAAAATTATGGGGAACAAAATATTTAGGGTTCCACCGTAATTTAGAAACCAACACCAGGCTGCAGGGCCAGTCCTGGTTTTAAATATAGGGGGGAAAAAATTGCGTAGGGTCCCCCCTATATTTAAAACCAGCACCGGGCCCAAAACGGCCGGGCTGTAATGCCCAGAGACCCTAAAATATTTTTTTTATATATTTACAGGCAGAAACGTACATGGATCACAGTGATCTGTGTATGTTTCTGTCAAACTCGCAGATCACAGGCAGGTGTATTTATTTCACAAGTTTTTACAAGAGAGGTTTTCCATCTCATGAGAGTTTAGAAACTCTCTGCTTGGTAAATTCCAGAATCCTATCTTCACTAGTGAAAAGGTTCTTGAGTTTTGCCGATGGTGAACTGAAGTGAGTTTGCTAACTCTCCAGTATTTTCCCATAGTAAAGGAGATCTCTCTCCCGAGTTTAACATTAGTAAATTTGAGAGTGGGAAAAAATGCCCAAACTCTCCCAAACTCTCAGCTTAGTAAATTACCCCTAACTGTACTTTCTAGGAGGTTTCCCTTTGTTGCTCCTTATGGAACTCCTGTTCCTCAATTGGTCATCTTATCTGTATTTTTAATGTCTTAGTCTCTGACACAATTTCAGCTGCAGGCATATCTCTCATCACAAGTCTTTGTGGTTGTGCAATACTTTGTTTGTCTTTAGCTGAAGTAGTCTCATAAAACTCAATGTCCCTTGATATTATAAGCTTTTTGTCACTGATGTTCCATAGGTGGTACCTGTGCTTTGTATACAGTATCCTAGCATGAATCATTCAATGGATGTAGAATCAAGTTTGAGTCTCTTCACTTTGGGAAACACACGTAAATGACTGATACTTGGTCTTTAGTCTATCCACGCTTCCAACAGTGCTTTGTCTTTGACTGTCACTGGTGGTGCTCATATTTTGAGGTAAACAACTGTTTGTACTGCTTTGGCCTAAAATCATTTTGTTAAGACATGATTAATTCATCATAGATCTAGGTCTCTCAACTAGGGCTCTATTTGCTATTTCACTCATGCCATTTTGTCCTGGTGAATAAGCGATAGTTAGCTGAAGCTGTATGCCATTTTTTTAAGACAGTTGGCTAGATCTCTGTTCTCGTATTCTATGCCATTGTCATATCTTAATATCTTTAGTTTCAGACATGTTTGATTTTCTAGGAGGCTCTTGTACTCTTTGAACTTGTCTGTTACTTCACTTTAGAAAGTAAACATGTGTCATCCTAGTAGCATCATTGGTCAGTGCTATGAAGTAATGTTTCTTACTTATGGAGTCTACCTCCACTGGTCCACACACATCTATATGCACTGATTCCAATGGCCCTTGTGTTCTGGATGCAGACTTGGGAAAGTGTAACCCTTCCTTTGTTTCTCATTGCAGGTGGGACGTCGAATCTTGTGTGATGCTCAATGATTTGTATTGTGATGAGAGGCAGTCTTGAGCGAGGAAGGGGAGGTCGGGGTGTTAGATGAGGAGCGCTCAGCAATGCCGCATTTCCATAGAGCAGCAACGTCGGCTCAGCTGCCAGGATTAATCTATGTACATTAGGTTTATATTGTGGCATTGTGTCATTGTGGGGCTAAATGGCAAGCTATATAGATAATATGTTTGGATATATGAGGCTATGTTGAGGCATAATGAAGTATTATATTCTTGTTCTCCCCAGTGCTAAAAGTGTCATCCCTAGTAACCTCATACATATAGATCAGCAACACATATAGGTTTTAAGTTATTATTATTCAAGACAGCTGCCCTCTTTCTGTTAAGGATTAAGACCTTGTACAGCATGAAACGAGTTAATAAGCTCAGACAGCTGCGAAAATTCCCTTCACAACATGCATCTCAGGGTGCCTACAGTATGTATGTCTTTTCCACAAGCAATTTACAGAGGATAAACAGGGTTTTTAACTGCTTTACACAGTGTGTACTAGACTGAGCAACTGACACAACAATGTATGCTCTGACATTCTTGCAAAACAAATGACGGACAATTAAAGTGATTGTTAAGTAGCTCGCTGACCCGTTAAATTACACTGCATCAAACCGAGCCCCAGAGCCAGAATTCCCTAATCAAACATCCCGCTCCTCACCATTTTGATTAAGTGGATTAACCTTTTATTTATCAGGCTGTCAATCAATATATGTAAATTTCCCCTCGGACCTACTCGTTCTAGACTAGACGTCGCTCGGCAAAATGTCAACGCATTTATATTTATTAGCGGATATAAATATGGTGTGTTTTTACAGTATAAAATCTACGCCCACGTAGCCATTTCCACAAAGAGTCATTTGTTCTTAAGAGAAAGAGAGACATGGTGACAATATAAGTAAGAAAAATAATTTCTCAATGGGGGGGACCTGTGTTGTTCCATTAAAAACATATGGCGATGCTGAGCTGGGCGTTTAGAAATAAACCTCTTAAAAACAAGCGGAATAATAAGTAATAAATAAATATATGAATAGCTACACACATGTAAATTAATAAATAAAAATATGTTTAAGCTGAATTCTTCAGAAAGTGACTTTGGAATTGTCTTTGATTATTTCTCCTCCTTTGTATGTCTGCCGGATTGCTTGTAAACTATTTGTCATTCATAGGAAATACTTCTGTCCTAAATATATCAAAAATCTTTTCCAACATGTTGTCTTTTTTTTTTTTTTTAGGCTGTGCTTGTGGCTCTCATCATCAGATTGACCTTCACAAGAATGCCAGATTAGAATTATAACTATTTAGCTGGAGAAAAAAAAAATCCCTCTTCTTATTTTCAGTAGAAGAAGAAGAAAAAAAAAAGTTCTTCCAGAGCTTTGTGAATTGTCCCCAGCAGCAAGGTCATGTCTATACATTGAGCAGGATAGTCTGCTGGGAGAAATTGTAAATGGATTGGGATAGTGTTGTCTCAAAGATTACTGAGCATCTCTTAAATATGTTGAAGCTACTAGTCTCCAAAGAAGAGAATAACATAGGTGATTATAGATTATAGCTTCACTATCACCTAGTAAAGGATGGAAGAGCATGCCTCTATACTAACAGGAGCTGCAGGAGTTGCAATATGCAGCCAATTTTTCTGTTTTTCTTAAATATGTTATTGGCAAATACATTTTTGAGGCTGGAGAACTAAAATCAATCTTTTGGTTATGAATATGATTGGTCCTTCTTCTCAAAATCTTTTCCCTGGATATCTAGTGGAGTTGTAAGGAGAACAGAAGAGTCCAAGGAAAGATGGCATCATGTATCAGTTCCCTGAGCTCTGGCTGAGAGGTGGGGCCTATGTTACTACCATTCATTAAGTTCAAATGCAGCTTTAAGGATGTACATGTATCCAATTTTTCCTAGAACTGTTATGATTTTTTTAAGATGACAATTCTTAAAGTGGCAACATATTTGAGGGATAAATCAATAATCATCCAATATCAACTAACGGCATTACGGGGGGCTACAGTATGAGACAGCCAGTGAATCACACCTGAGTGATGTCACCAGTTCCATGTGAAGTTAAAGATTGATTTTAGTGTATCACACAAAATGGCTACATCCACTCTAGTTTTGTTAACCCGGTCCTTACAGATTAGCCTAGGCAAACTGTTATGAACAAGATGAGTGACAAGTTATTGTCATATGTATGAATTTCTTCATTTTTAAAATATCTGAAATCTACATTAAGAATTTTTCTAAATAAAACATTTTATAGATTTGTGTTTTCCATAGACATGGATATGTAATTTATTGGAAAATACTGTATGCTCTCTAAAGTACCAATAGGCTTTGTCACTAAGCCATAAGCCCAACGTAGTGTGGACCATATTTGTGTTTGGCCTCTAGTATAGAGTTTTAAAGAGCGACACAGAATTTCCTGACCCAACTCCTTTCCTAACCTGGGGAAAAAGGCTGTGGATGCAAGTAAAGGCCCTGCAAGTAACCTTGGATGCCATTGGTTGCTAATGCTATGGTGGCTTCTCATTTACTAAATTACAGAAGCCAATTTCATTTGAGCTGAAGGGGAAATATCAGTGTTATCAATCAATACTTGTTGTAACTGCACTATCCAAATCCCAATCCTGACAAGCGGCATTCAAATGAATATACATGAATATTATAATTTTATCCTTGTAAAGTTTAGATTGCTAGCTCTAATAAGTAGAGTGACCCCTCCTCTTCTTTTACACCCCTCTCCACTCTCCCTTGCATCTATGCCCTCATGTCCAACCCTCTATATTTTGCTTGGTTCCCGTGTTCAGTACTTTGCTTTAATACTTCCCCTTTAGGCTTATTGTCTATTTTTCGTGTTATCCATTTTTTTGTTATACCTTGTTGCTATATTTGTACTGTGTCCTCCACCACGTCTGCATTTGTCTATATAACCGGTGTTCTGTTAGCCATTTAATCTTATAGCTTCTGTGTTGAGTCATGATACTCCTTTTTTCTGCCTATGTTGTTATATCGTAATGTATAGCTTGGTTAAATTGTGGTGCCCTTTGAATAAATTATATCAATGATAATAACAGCAACATGTCAGATCTGATAAATACTGAGAAAAGACAATATGTAGATACATCATTTAGAAAGGCATGTTAAAGTAACAAGGCATCCAGGGCCGTAACTAGTGTAGCGCAACCAGTGCCACGGCACAGGGCACCACGGGACAGGGGGCGCTGTTTTGGCCTGTCAATATCCCTGTTTATTATCATTCTCACCTGTAGCTTTCTCTTCTTTTTTCCCTAGCATCTCCTGGCCTCTTCTATCTCTTCCCTGGCCCTTCCCCATGAGGCCATGGCTCTTTTTCAGGTGCTTATGTCCCTATTTAAAAAATGGGGGGGGGGGGGCGCCAATGCTCTCTCTGGCACAGGGCACCAAAAAGTCTAGTTATGTCTCTGATGGCATCTGTTTGGCTTCTAGCAGGGAGCAAAAGCAGGATCATGCCATTGAGCCAGTGGCTGAGAAGGAAGGGGGTGGTGGGACAACCTGTGGGGGCCTCATTTGGTCTCCTCTGCCCCACCCGGGTAGGTTACAGTCAGAGTCAATGTGCTGAAATAAGTAAAGTGACCAGTCCTACAACTTGTATGAACTCAGGTGGCAAAGGCAAATCAGAGTATTCTGGTGGGCATAAATGTATTACAACTGGTATTTAAATGAATGATGGCATGTAAGGGGCATTTGGAGGGATCTGATTGCATAAAAATGACATATAGAAGGCTCTGATGTCATAGAAGGGGCATGTAGATGAGTCTGATGCATATAAGAGGCTTTTGGAGGAGTCTTATAAAAGGGGTTAATGGAAGGATCTGGTGGCATATAAGGGGTATGTGGAGTATTATTCTGTTGTCATATATAGATTCTTGTGGCATATAAGGGGTATTTGGTTGAGTCTGAATGCATATAAAGGGCATGTGGAGGGGTCATATGTCATATAAAAGGCGAGTGGAGGTCTGATGGCATGTAAGGGGCAGGTAGAGGAGTCTGATATATATCAGCAAACTGAGCTTAACTCTACTTTGACCGTCAGTGTAGATTAAATTGAATGAGGGTGTTTTAAAGGTGTGTAGATGGAATATGGACTATGCTGGTTTGTGCCTACGTAGAGCTACATCTGTTTTCTTACAGATCTCTTGCATTAGGTATTTGGCTGGTGCAAGAGCACGCTGACAATAATGGCAGCTATTTGCAAACATGCATCGATAGGGGCTGTGTGGTTGCATAGTTGTCTGCAACTTATCATATGGGCCTATGTCCACATTTACTTCAGTACACACATGAAGTGATTGTAGGTGCTGGCAGCAGCGGAAGCTGTAATTATTATGGTATGCAGTCAGGAAGCCAGCAGAACTAATCCCGACAGCCAGCTTCCCGACTGCTTAATCACGGCGAGAGTTAAATGACAGTTGTCTAATTCTAGACGCCGGGTGCCAAGCATGGATAGCCACAGGGGGGAGGGTTAGGTTTAGGGTTCCAGGGGGGGGACTTAGGGTTAGGCCCCCCCGGGAGGTTAAGTTTAGGCTAGGGGAAGGGAGGGTTATTGTTAGGCACCCCCCAGGGGACTTAGGTTTAGGTGGCGGGGAAGGGGGTTTAGGTTTAGGCACTTAGAGGGGAGATTAGGGTTAGGCACTGGGGGGAAGGTTAGGGTTAGGCACCCCTAAGGGAGGGTTAGGGTTAGGGGGATTTCCTCCTCTGCCGGGATGCCACTGTCGGGATTCCAACAGCCGGGCATGGGTTCGGCGGTAAATCATACTGATTTAATTTATTACCTTATGCTAGTGCCAGTATATTTTCAACTAATGCGGGGATTCATTGGTTTTATCACGGCCGCCGAAACCGCCATCATTAGTATCAGCGCTTGCACCAGTCCCATGCTGGATGTAAAAGATCCATCAGAGACAGGCTTCCTTTCCCTGTACACACAACTCAGAATCGCACAGGGCATTTGATACACACCCATGACACTCCAATGACACTCCCACAAGTCAGGGTAGTTACATGTGATCACATGGTCACTGCCCAGTTCATGCTCCGAAAAGCCCTATTTTAGAGAGAGACCGATCCAGCCAAATTACGTCCCGACTCATAATAGGCCGGACATACGCAATGATGTGTAAATACTCTTCTACGCATACGCTGTGTGTAAAAAAAATCACCCTTCACGTCTGTGAAGAGAGATCCACTGACTAAGAATCAGCCCCTGAGAGTGCAAATGTGAAAGACTTGGGTGTAACTCTGAATCAACACCAGTGGGTGTACAATCCCTTACCCAGGGTGTATTTACCCTAGGTATCTAGTGTAGTGTAATTTACAAATAACAGAATTCCCTCTCATGATGTCAAACCCTCTGCATAAGCCTAAACTGCTCAATCTCAGAGGTCATTATATTGTGGTTCTGTGTAATGTTCTATCAGAGAGACCACCAAAATTGTGTGTGGTGTTCCTACTGATTATGTACCTCAAGCACTGATACTTATAAATAAGTTGTCGATTTGTCATAAAGAACCCCATTTAACTCTTTGATTGCTAGCTCTGCAGAAAAGCACAGTGTAGCAGATATGTCATGGCAGCAGGCTGATTAATGGGCACTGCAAATATGGAATTTGTTGAGTAAGCAGACTGTGCCATCATCACCCATCCCTTTCTTATCAGAGCCTGAGTGGGAAAATGAATGAGATATTACAGTGCCACGGCACCTTCAAGAGGCTTATTAGAGCATGTTAGACAAGGAAACACACGGCTCAGGGATGCTGTCATAATGGAAGATATATGCTGTGAGCAGTGGGCACCACAGGAACCCATGGATGTAAGAGAAAATTACATCCAGCCTTTACTGCTGTAATAGGTTATGTATTTAAGTTTGTTTTTGTTTTTTTACTAAAAATTTTATCGCCTGGATAGATTTGACCTTGAGCCAGTGTCAGGTCTCTATTCTCTAAACAATTCACTAAATGATGAGTTCCACTATAACATCAGACACGTAAACAATTACATTTTCTATGGGTAATAAAAAGTCTTGTACTGTATATTATGAGCATGGCCATTCCTCTATTATTGTCCTGTTTCATTGCTATACAATTTATAATTTTATATTCCATTGTGTTTTTATGTATTACATTTTTTATTTCAGTTTATAGCATACCAATTGAAGAATGAACAAATAACCAACACAACCCCAAACCCTCTTTATGTGAAATAATAAAAACTGAAATAATCACAATGGGTTAACTCTATCAAGTGGTGACAACAACAGGATGCAGCCAGGAGCCTGACGACAGGTATAATGAACGAAGGTAAGCCGGGTGGTGGGCACGGACAGCCGCGGGGAGTGGAGGGTTAGGGGCTTCCGAGGGGAGACTTAGGGTTAAGCACCTCCCCAAGAGGGTTAGGGTTAGGCTAGGGTAAGGGGGGTAAGGGTTAGGCACCCCCGGAACACTTAGGTTTAGGCTGCGTGGAAGGGGGGGTTAGGTTTAGGCACTTATAGGGGGGGTTAGGGTTAGGCACCCCTAAGGGAGGGTTAGGGTTAGGCAGGGGGTAGGGTTAATAATACTAAAAATACTTACCTGTCGGGACCTTCTCTTGACGGTCTTCCAGCGTCAGGATTTCATACCGATCCCACAACAACCCCTTTTTTCAGTGTCTTCGCCAATAGAAGGGGTAATTACAGCTTCTCCAAAATGTAGAAATCAGAGGCCTCTCCAGTGTCGTCTTTGATGTCCGTTAATAATGCTGCCATCGTAGCCAAGTATAGTGGCAAAGTGTCATAGGCACTTAGTAAGCGACAATGATCTGAACTTTTTGTTGCTCCTCAACTAACACATAGCACCATCAGAGGAGGTTACTGTGCATGTACCATGACGACATAAGAATAAAAATATGCTGCACTGGTAATATAACAAATGTCTACAATGTGTCCAATTTCTACTTAAAAATCATGAGGCTCAGACTAAAGCCACGTTTCCACTTGCAGATATAAATGAGGGAGGCAGTTTAATGTCGGAAACGACCAGCGATGCGCGTGCCCGCTGGTCGTTTCCAACATCAATCATCGCCTGAACATGCGGTCTGCCGATAACAACAGATTGGCCATGTTCAGGGATGAGGGAGGGTGCCTACACTGAACGACTGATCGTTCAGTGTAGGCACTACAGGGGCATCTGTATGATTATGATGTCGTAATCGTACTGTATTTCCACTATCTGCAAGTGGATATGAGGCTTATGGGGTATATTTACCAAAGTGCAGGTTTTTAGAAGTGGAGATGTTGCCTATAGCCAAGGCCTCAGAGAGCCGACCCGGGAAAGGAGGGGGGCGCTGTGAGCCCCTCAGCCCATCGCATATCCAGGGGGGGGCGTCCACTGCAGCCCAGCACACAGCAGCATGTGCTGGGCTTCCGATAGGTAGGAGGGAGGGGGGGACGGCGGCATTGGACCCGTGTCCCATCCAGGATCCTCCAGCAAGTCCAGGCTCAGCTAATTAGTACCCGCCCCCCCCTCTAGGCGCCCCTGCCCATAGCAACCAATCAGATTCTACTTAACATTTATCTAGCACCTTCTAGAACATAATAGCTAGAATGTGATTGGTTGCTATGGGCAACATTTCCACTTCTAACAACACGCACTTAAATATACCCCTAAAAGTCAGATTTATTTTACTGAAGTAACACAGAATATATAAACAATATAGCAATAATAAAGAGTTACAATATTTAAAAGTTTTCAGAATATAAAATATGTTTGCGTAACATAGAAAGATCTCAATAAGGTTTTCAATAAAATCATAAAATATATAAATACATCTTTTTGTTGGATAGAACAATTGCCAGAACAGTGCGAGTTATAATGGGTTTTCAATAACGTTCAGATGAAGTTAGTTACAATAGCGAATTTACTCTCTGCATATGCTGCCAAATAGTACTTGGTAATATTAAGGGAAACCAACCAAGGGTATTTTACCTTTGTATCGTAGTAGTGGCCGATGACAAACGTACAGTATAGTTTTGAAACAGCTGTTACAGTCAGGTGCATAAATATTGGGACATTGACAGAATTTTCATATTTTGGCCTCTATTCACCACCACAATGGCTTTGAAAAGAAACAAACAAGATGTGCTTTAACTGCAGACTTTCAGATTTAATTTGAGGGTAATTGCATCCAAATCAGGTGAACGGTGTAGGAATTACAACGGTTTCTATATGTGCCTCCCACTTTTTAAGGGTCCAAAAGTAATGAGACAAACTAAACCATCCTAAATCTAACTTTCACTTTTTAATACTTTGTTGCAAATCCTTGGCAGGCAATTACAGCCTGAAGTCTGGAATGGATAGACATCACCAGACGCTGGGTTTCATCCCTAGTGATGCTCTGCCAGGCCTCTACTGCAAATGTCTTCAGTTTCTGCTTGTTCGTGGGGCATTTTCCCTTCAGTTTTGTCTTCATCAAGTGAAATGCATGCTCAATCGGATTCAGGTCAGGGGATTGACTTGGCCATTGCATAACATTCCACTTTTTAGCCTTAAAAAACTCTTTGGTTGCTTTTGCAATATGCATCGTGTCATTGTCCATCTGCACTGTGAAGCACCGTCCAATGAGTTCTGAAGCATTTGACTGAATATGAGCATATAATATTGCCCAAAACACTTCAGAATTAATTATGCTGCTTTTGTCAGCAGTCACATCATCAATAAATACAAGAGAACCAGTTCCATTGGCAGCCATACATGCCCACACAATGACACTACCACCACCATGCTTCACTGATGAGGTGGTATGTTTTGGATCATGAGCAGTTCCTTTCCTTCCTGGTACAAGTTGATCTTTGTCTCATCTGTCCATAGGATGTTGTTCCAGAACTGTAATGGCTTTTTTAGATGTTGTTTGGAAAACTCTAATCTGATCTTCCTGTTTTTGAGGCTCACCAATGGTTTACATCTTGTGGGGAGCCCTCTATATTCACTCTTGTGAAGTTTTCTCTTGATTGTTGACTTTGACACATATACACCTACCTCCTGGAGAGTGTTCTTGATTTGGACAACTGTTGTGAAGGGGTTTTTCTTCACCAGGGAAATAATTCTTCTGTCATCCACCACAGTTGTTTTCTGTGGTCTTCCGGGTCTTTTGGTGTTGCTGAGCTCTCCGGTGCATTCTTTCATTTTAAGAATGTTCCAAACAGTTGATTTGGTCACACCTAATGTTTTTGCTATCTCTCTGATGGATTTGTTTTGATTTTTCAGCCTAATGATGGCTTGCTTCACTGATAGTGACAGCTCTTTGGATCTCATATTGAGAGTCGACAGCAACTGATTCCAAATGCAAATGTCACACCTAGAATCAAGTCCAAACCTTTTACCTGCTTATTTGATAATGAAATAACGAGGGAATAGCGCACACCTGTCCATGAAATAGCTTTTGAGTTGATAGTCCCATTACTTTTGGCCCCTTAAAAAGTGGGAGGCACATATAGAAACCGTTGTAATTCCTACACCGTTCACCTGATTTGGATGTAATTACCTTCAAATTAAATCTGAAAGTATGCAGTTAAAGCACATCTTGTTCGTTTCATTTCAAAACCATTGTGGTGGTGAATAGAGGCCAAAATATGAAAATTCTGTCAATGTCCCAATATTTATGCACCTGACTGTACTGTCAGTAAGGTCAAATGACATCCTGCGTTGTTTTTTAGAATTTTGTGGATCTGCAATGGTCCTGCCCAAAACCAATGGGGTAGGGGTAGGCAATCTGTGGCCCTCCAACTGCTGTGGAACAATAAATCCCAGCATACGCTGCTGCAGTGTTTTTACGCCCTAACAGCAAACCTGGCAAGGCATGCTAGGATGTCTAGTTCCACAGCCACTGGAGTTCCACAGGTTGCCTGCCTGCCCCTGACGTAAAGTATTAGCATTTTGCTAATATGATACAAGACGTGCAGCAACAGCTCTAGACCTAACCCTCCCCAGCGGCTAAGAGGAAAGAGCGCGGCCTGTACTTACCTCGCTCGGGCATGTGTCCTCCTGGATTCCAACGTCGGGATTCTGATAAGCATTGGTATTTCGATGCCTATCATGAATCCTTTGCTGGCATTCAGCAGTCCGTATGGTGACACATAACTACATCCCGTTTAATACATTTGCAAAATTTGTCAAATTATTAATTTCTTTGTTTTATCTTTCCATACAGAGTATAGACAATACTGATTGCATGAATCATTCGTGTGGTGGTAGGAGAGAAGTGTTACTGTACAGTAAGAGTTGGCGAGACCTGTTATATCAGTACAATAGCAGACTGAAGTTAAGGAAAACATTGTATTTCTTTGTATTCTTAATATTTATACCCACGCATATCACGCTACATTTTGTTATTACATTACACCAATGCTTTGGTCTGAGAAGAGAGCCTTTATCAGATACCTATACATAGAACATTTCTCCTTTATTAGAGGATCAAGCAAGATAATACACCACAAATGAGAGACATTAATTTTTTAACAGATATTAATCTTTATTGCCCTAGTGACAGCTTTCAGTTTTCTATTTAATCTAACCCCTGTGATAATACAACACAGAATCTTATCTGTTATAAACGTCTGCATTTGTAAATAATATAAGCTATAGACAAAGACATGACATAGTTATTGTGAACCATTCTACTATGAGTATAAGATTAGGACAAGCCTTTACTTGATGTAAAAAATTAGTTTAAAAGCTTAAAGGGCCTGATTCAGAGGTACACGCTATTGCAGCTGCAACTTTATGTAATGATGCAGCTAATGGGATTCGTATAGAGGGCCTGATTCAGATGCAGCCGCTCGCTCCCAGCGTATGGTAATTCAGCTAAGTGACATCAAGGCAGCCGCTCACACGGCAAAGCATAAGCACGCCCACTATTTTTTGGCGAGTGATCACTTTGTGTTTATAGACGCCCACCAGCCTATCTTTAACCACACAGTAGCGTACGTCATCTCCAGGAAGTATATACAACCATCGGTACATCGGGAACCATCGGAATAGACTGCAGTGCTTGCGGGTGAATGTAACCTACCGCAAGCACTGCGAGCAGTTCAGTGTAAAAATCAACCAGGTGACGTGTACTATGACGCTGCCTGATAATTATGCACTGGGTTCTTATTGCCAAATTAGTGCAATGTCAGAATAGTTCAGATTTACCACATTGGCTATCCAAAACATGTAAGAGTCAGATAACCAATATGATGCCGATTTTGAGATCCAAACAAAACCGAATAAAACCGAACTGCTCATCACTAATTTTATGTCACCATAATTCTTTCAATATTCAATAACTGATGGTATAGTCATATTACTGTATTAATTTTACTCATAGGAAATGAAAAACAATTTGTTCTAGCGCCCACTTGCTCATGAGGCCCATTGTAAATGTTCTTGATAGCTTAATGGCCGTCTGACATCAGCAGTTGTGACTTAGTAATAGGTGACCAAATACTTATGCAATCCAATTTCTTCTATTATACCCAAATTTTCTTTATATTTGCCCTATCAATTCAACTCATGTGCAAATGTGCAATGATCATGTTTGTGTTATTTAGGTTGATTTTATCTGATTTGTATGGTTTATTAAGCATTTGACGATCTTTGACTCGTTTATTTAGTTCAAAGTTTTCACTTAATTCAGAGTTCATTGTAGCTTGATGTTTTGCCAAAATGTTTACACATTTTAAGATGGTGCCATTAGACACTGGCTCATAAATTACAGCAAGGGTGGGGAAACTTTTTTCTGCCGAGGGCCATTTTGATATAACATTATTTGCGGGCCCAGTGCCGGCCACGCCCCTCTGTGTGATGTCACACGGGACGGGGCCACAATAGCCAGTGATTACAGCAATGCCCAGGGCATCCTCAGGATGCTCCGGAGAGCTCTAAGGGCAGCGGTGTGACCATCTGAACCATCCTAAGGACGCTCCAGGCGGCACTGCAGCATAGATTCTGGCTGCAGGCCGCCATTCTAGGCACCCTGCTAGTCAGATGAGGTTAGCAGAAGAAAGCTCAGAGGGCCAGAACAAATGGTTCCACGGCCCTTATATGGCCCCCAGGCCTGAGGTTCCCCAGCCCTGAAGTACAGTATGCCAACCTGCCTAGATTATCTGAGACATGGACTAATTCCATATGCCAAACATTGCTTCACCTGGGCCACTTTGAACTATAGAGCATGGGGGTATGGGTACTTCTTCTCTGAAAAATTGTATTGTTAAGATTGTGCGCCCCATGGTGGATAGTGGCTAAGACTTCAGAGTTACCCTGGCCCGCATCATGCTCTTCCCCCCCAGAAAAGCTCAGGCCTAGTAAAATTTATTTGTTTTCCCCATCTACTGGCACTCCTGATCTCAACTACAGGACCATTGTAGTGTAGTGGCTACTGGGGCATTGTTTCTGGCCCACAAGAACAAGGATAGCAACCGTTAAACATTTTAGTCATAGTCTTCCTAGAAGTGGTATAATGGAGCTTTAACCTACTACTATCAAAAAAGAAAAAATATCCCTTGTTTTAAAGAGTACATCTATCTCCCAGAAACTTTTAACCAAAAACATCCAATGACATGAATGGGAGGATATATAAAACCTTCCAAAGAGGACATGCAGAGGTTTTGCCTATAATAACCCATAGTAACCAAATAGATTCTAGATCCACAGGACATGCTGTACCAGGTAAGCCACTATGGATTACCAGTTATGTTTTGTCGTCATTATAATCAGGTCGTCATTTCATCAGTGTTGTCAACAAAGTATATCATACCCTTGCATTGTCTCTTAAAAACTTGATAGACTCAAACCCAGAATCATCCATCAGACTGCCAGATGAAGACACGTGATTCATCATTTCAGTGATTACACTTCTACTGCTCCAGAGTACAATGGCAGTGTTCTTTACACCACTCCACTCAGCGTTGTGGGGGAGTTGAGGTTTGTGTGTGGCTGCTCGGCCGTGGTAGCCCAATGAAGTTTCTGCTGAACAGTTCTTGTATAGGGGCTGCTTCCAGAGACAGTTTGGAACTTGATTGTTACTGTTGGTGGTTCAATTCTGTGAGCTTGTGTAACCTACCACTTAGCAACTAAGGCCCTCATTCAGAGCCGCTCGCTAGCGGCCGTACGCTCGTTCCGAGCGATGTTCGCACATCTGCGCATGCGTACGGTTTTTAGTACGCATGCGCGAACCAGTCAGTGCGGCTGAAAATCGTTTGTACGTTATATAGCGAGTGCCTGCTATTTTGAGTGACAGAATGAGGCGTATGTGGGTGGTAACAGGGGAAGGTGTTTGAAAGCGGGGGAGTGGAATTCGAACGCAGGCGTGCTTAAAGGTCAAAACTGGCGTTTTAAGGGAGTGCATAATTAATACAGCAGCGTCATTGACCACGTCACTTGTTTTTTTTTAACTCAGAACTGCTCGCAAAATAGCGGTTGAAAAAACCAACCACAAGAATAGCGAGCAGTTCATACGCTGTACGATGTACTCGATTAATCTAATAAATAGCGGACATGACGTATGGTGCGAGCGGCCAGGGGGCGTTTTTATCAAATAAACGAGCGTATGTTTTGCTCGCTCGTTCAGACTTAGAGGTGTGAACAGACTGCAATTTGCAAACAGATCATTTGAATAGCCACCCCTTGTTTTTGAACGAACGACCGCAAATAGCGAACGGCTCTGAATCAGGCCCTAAATTATTATCTAGAAAACGTTCACAAACTCACTTGTGGGAAAGGTGGCATCCTATGACAGGGCCATGCTGAAGGTCACTGAACTTTTTATTAGCTACGACCACTAATGTTTAACTATGGAGATTGCATAGCTGTGAGCAGTGCCAGATTAAGGTCCACATAGGCCTGAAGCTGAAATTGAGAAAGGGCCTATTGTGTGCCACCACGGGGGTGTGACCAGCATAGTGGGTGTGTAGCTGGTAATGTGGGCAGGGATGCCAAGAGCCGCCACAGGCCCGGGTACTGATTAGGGTGTGACCTGATCGCCAAAGCTGTGGCCACGCCTCTGTAGCCATGGGGGGGGGGGCGCTGTGAGCCCCTCAGCCAGGCACAAGTCCAGGGTGGGTGGGGCGATCAGTGTGATCACTCCACCCCATGAGGAGAGGAGACTACTGCTGCTCAGTAGCAACAGTCTCCCTGCTCCCACTACCGGGCTGCTGGCAGGTAAGAGGGGTGGGGGGCGTCATCGGACCTGGGCGCCTCCAACAAGCAAGTACTTACCCAGCATGCCACAATCAAACAGCGGTACCAGGGAGAAGCCATGTCATTACCATCCATGTAACAGAAGTGACATCACTTGGTTTTTGGCCTATATATGAGAATTTTATATACCGTAAGTGATGTCAATTCCGGTTCACGGGCCGCAGCTGCTGCCTTTTTCCACATTGTACATTCTTAGGTACATTCTATAACTGGCTCTGTTTCCATACACAATTCTCATATAAAGAAATAATCTGTCTGTGTCACACAGGCACAATAGTTGTGTAAGGTCTGCCCTATCTCTTCAGTGCTGGGGCAGTGAAAGCCTGGACTCGCACTCCATTGGCAACCACTGCAAGGGAGACTGGAATTGGAAAAGGATGACCAGCCGCTGGGAACAAGTGGGTGCTGGAGGGAGGGAGGGAGGGTGGCAAGGAGTCAGGAGAGGAGAAGCAGGACTGAGCAAATGGTGAGGGGGTGGGATGGAGCAACTAAGGGGGGGATGTCAGGAGCAATGGGGGGCCAGAACAGCAGAGAGGGGATGGGGCCGGCCAGAGTGGAGGGCAGTACATAGAATTAGAATTAGGTGTCCCAGCATATGTATATGTGTGTGTGTATATATTAGGGGTGTGCACCGGCCACTTTTCGTGCTTTGTGTTTTGGTTTTGGATCTGGATCTTTCTTCGTGTTTTGGATCTGGATTGGTTTTGCCAAAACCACCCATCCGTGTTTTGGGTCCTGGGTTTTGTGTTTTGGATCTGTATTTTTTTGAAAAAAAGCATAAAAACAGCTAAAATCACAGAATTTGTAGGTTTTTCTGCTCCTATGCTATTATTAACCTCAATAACCTTAATTTCCACTCATTTCCAGTCTATTCTGAACACCTCACACCTCACAATAGTGTTTTTATGTCCAAAAGGTTACACCGAGGTAGCTGGATGACTATGCTAAGCGACACGAGTGGGCGGCACAAACACGTGACCCATCTAGGCGTGAAACTGCAGTGGCAGACAGGATGGCAGTTAGAAAAACTAGGCCCCAAACTGTACATAATGCAAAGAAAAAAAAGAGGTGCAAGATGGAATTGTCCTTGGGCCCTCCCACCCACCCTTATGTTGTATAAACAGGACATGCACACTTTAACAAACCAATCATTTCAGCGCCAGGGTCTGCCACACAACTGTGGCTGAAATGATTGGTTCGTTTGGGCCCCCACAAAACAAGCTGGCAATTAATCTGTCCCTGCACAAACTGGCTCTACGGAGGCAAGATGTCATCCTCATCCTCCTCATCCACCGATTCCTCACCCTCTTCAGTGTGTACATCCTGATCCTCACAGAGTATTAATTCGTCCCCGCTGGAACCACAGGTCCCTCTGTACGTTCTGGAGGCTGGTCTCCCTGGAAGAGTTGATAATTCATTTTATGAACATCATCTTCTCCACATTTTGTGGAAGCAACCTCCTACGCCTTTCGCTGACAAGGTTCCCGGCTGCACTAAACACTCTTTCGGAGTCCACACTGGAGGGGGGGCAACTCAGGTAAAATAGAGCCAGTTTGTACAGGGACCTCCAAATTGCTTCTTTTTCCTGCCAGTACAGGTACGGACTGTCTGACATGCCTACTTGGATGCTGTCACCGATGTAATCCTTTAACAGACAGACGCACGCTTGTCGCTGCTGCTTTGAGGACAGTATCATATGCAGTGACAGTAGACTTGTCAGAAATTGTTGGCTCGTCCTTCAGTCCGGACCAGATGTAAAAACCAACCCTTGACTTATGACACAGGTGCACGCTTGGCGCTGCTACTATGTTGATGCACGTGCGGCTACATCGCACACAAGTCACAAACACATTAAAAAAATAGTTTTTTATTTTTTGGAGCACTTTGAGGGTTACACCACCCTTTAACAGACAGACGCACGCTTGTCGCTGCTGCTTTGAGGATGCAAGTGCGGCTACAGTCCACACAATTCACAAAGACAGAAAAAAAACGAACAATATTTTTATTGTTTGTGTAGCACACTTTGAGGGTGTCACCACCCTTTAACAGACAGACGCACGCTTGTCGCTGCTGCTTTGAGGGTGCAAGTGCGGCTACAGCCCACACAATTCACAAAGACAGAAAAAAAGAACAATATTTTTATTGTTTGTGTAGCACACTTTGAGGGTGTCACCACCCTTTAACAGACAGACGCACGCTTGTCGCTGCTGCTTTAAAGATGCAGGTGCGGCTACAGCCCACACATTTCACAAAGACAGAAAAAAAAGAACAATATTTTAATTGTTTGTGTAGCACACTTTGAGGGTGTCACCACCCTTTAACAGACAGACGCACGCTTGTCGCTGCTGCTTTGAGGATGCAGGTGGAATCTAGACGGGATTTGGAACCGGGGACACACTACCTCCATCAATTGTCTAAATCCCACTGCACTAATGGCGGATACCGGATGCACGTCTAACACCAACATAGCAGTCAAGGCCTCAGTTATACGTTTTGCTTCAGGATGACTGCTGTCGTACTTCATCCTCATCGCTAGGGACTGTTGGAGGGTCAATTGTTTAGTAAAAGTAGTGATGTTCCTACTTCCTCTCTGGGATGATGAACAACTCCCAGCAGCAGCAACAGCACTAGGAGGAAGTGGTTCTTGATCTTTCCCTATTTTATTTTTATCGGAGAAAGTTTGGTCCTCCATTTATGTTATATTGATATATACATGCGGCTAAAGCGCACACAAACACAGAAAATATTTTTTTATTTTTGCTGGAGAGTAGTGCACTTTGTGGGTTACACCACCCTTTAAGAAATGAGCCAGCCGGCTCTTTACTTATGGGACACAGGCGCACGCTTGGCGCTGCTCCTTTGTTGATGCACGTGCAGCCACAGTGCACACAAGTCACAAACACAGAAAATATTTTTTTTTTTGGTTTGGACTGGAGTGTACTTTGGGGGTTACAGCACCCTTTAACGGTCAAGCCAGCCGGCCCTTTACTTATGACACAGGCGAACGCTTGGCACTACTTTTTTGATGCACGTGCGGCTACTGCGCACACAATTCACGAACACAGAAAATATATTTTGTTTTGGTTTGGACTGGAGTGTACTTTGGGGGTTACAGCACCCTTTAACGGTCAAGCCAGCCGGCCCTTTACTTATGACACAGGCGCACGCTTGGCACTACTTTGCTGATGCACGTGCGGCTACTGCGCACGCAATTCACAAACACAGAAAATAATTTTTTTTTTGGTTTGGACTGGAGTGTACTTTGGGGGTTACAGCACCCTTTAACGGTCAAGCCAGCCGGCCCTTTTCTTATGACACAGGCGCACGCTTGGCACTACTTTGTTGATGCACGTGCGGCTACTGCGCACACAATTCACAAACACAGAAAATAATTTTTTTTTTGGTTTGGACTGGAGTGTACTTTGGGGGTTACAGCACCCTTTAACGGTCAAGCCAGCCGGCCCTTTACTTATGACACAGGCGCACGCTTGGCACTACTTTGTTGATGCACGTGCGGCTACTGCGCACACAATTCACAAACACACAAAAAATATTATTTTTTTAGCACTTGCGGGGAGCACCCCTGATGGACAGAGCACCCCCTGGACAACACTACAGCACCCCTTTAGGACTGGGACACTGCACAGGACTTTGGAGTGGACACAGCCCCTATGGAGAACTGACTGCACAACACAGTCCAGCCAGCCCCTATGGACTTTGAAGTAGTGGACACAGCCCCTATTAACAACAGCAGCACAGCACAACACAGCCAGCCCCTATGGACTTTGAAGTAGTGGACAACAGCAGCACAGCGCAGCACAGCACAGCACAGCACAACACTACTCTGCACTACACTACACTACACTACACAGCCCAGCCAGCCCTAACTCCCACCCTCCCTCTTCACTGTCCACAGCCGAGTGAGAAAATGGCGCCAACGCGGGTACCTTATATAGGTTCCAAAACCCGCGAGACTCGGAAGGCGGGATGATGACGTTTTGCCTCGATTTCAGATCCGAGTCTGGCGGGAAAAGTCGAGCCTGACTCGGATCGGCCTCGGATCGGGTGGGCTCGGGGGGTTCGGATTTCAGAAATCCGAACCCGCTCACCCATAGTATATATATATATATATATATATATATACTATATATATATATATATATATATATATCAAAATATACATACAATCACATTTATCACAGTATATAAAAACTCACAGGGAGTAGCAGTGCACTCACGAGGAGCAGAGCACCGAGACTCAATCTACAGACACCATGTACCTAGTCAGGCTCAGCAGCAGCAGCCCATCCCCGATCAGCAGCCCATCCCCGATCAGCAGCCAGTCCCCGATCAGCAGCCAGTCCCCGATTAGCAGCCCATCCCCGATCAGCAGCCCATCCCCGATCAGCAGCCAGTCCCCGATCAGCAGCCAGTCCCCGATCAGCAGCCAGTCCCCGACCAGCAGCAGCCAGTTCCCAATCAGCAGCAGCCAGTTCCCATTTAGCAGCAGCAGCAGCAGCCTGTCACCATCACCTCGCTGCCTTCACGGAGCTGACTGAACTTAGGGTTGCTCAGCTGCTGTCGTGCGTGATCGTGCGGAGGCGCTTGTCACATGGCGCGGAGGGGAGGAGCAGCCGAGAAACTGTGTGTGCAGCACAGGGAGATCTTATGAAGCCTCCCACTGCACCACTGTTATTATGCCCAGCGCCGGTATTTGATCCGCCGGTGGGGCGTGCAGGCAGGGAGTTCAGAGGGCGGTATTGAGCGGCTGTGGCAGCCGTGCTGTAATAACAAAATATTTTTTTATTGTCTCCAGCAGCCCAGAAGATCCTGTGGGCCTATTCCAATAGAGGGCCTGGAGCTGCAGCTCCATCCGCCCCATTGGTTATCCGGTCCTGGCTGTGAGCTTGGTTTCATGTGACTATTAGCGATGTAAAATGACCAAACACACTTATTAAAGTGTCAAGATCTTTTTGCCCTATAGTGTACAGAGGCCCTGATTCAGAGCCGGATGCTCTGACAGATCGCTCGCTCTGAATCAGGGCTGTCCTCCGTCTGGGCAGCCACGCCCCCGGCCCGCCCACCAATGGGGGCGTGCTGTCACTCAACATCGACAGCATGCCCCCTTTGGTACGAGACCCGGAGCAACGGTTTGCACGTCGCTATCCGGGTCTCACGTATGCGCATGACGGAGCCGGCTCTGTCGTGCGCATGCGCACTGGGCCACCATCGACCCACTTGCGAGCCAGTGTACGTTTATTTGCCCACTACAAATAACAGAAAAGTTTACCACACATGCACATTCATATTATTAACAATTGGAGGATTAGAATGAAAAATATGTGGAGCCTGCTTTTAAATCTTATGGTGCATACACACAGTCAGATCTGTCAGATGAACAATGAACGATTGAAGGACTGAATGATTTTATCAACTATATGAACGATTGAACAATTTCAGACAGTTTTAAAATGAATGAAATCGTCAAAATCTGACTGCAAACACAGACGATGTCAGATATCGTTAGCTGACAAGCGGGAACGCGCATCATTCATCGTTGCAGGCCAACATGTCAGATTCTCTTTCAGATATGAACGATTTTTAAAATCGTTATCGTTCATATCTGTCAACAAATCTGACCGTGTGTATGCACCATTACTGTTACATTATTGAAGTGCGAATACAAAAAGGTTTGATGAATGCCTATAACTGAATCACATTATGATTGTTCAATGATTTTTTTTTTTGACAAAATATGGTTCTACTGTACTTTATAAAATTAGCTTGATGGAGAAAAACTACACAGCTATCAAAATTCATGTGATTAAAAATAGATTGGATTGGGTGCATTGTAATGGTAAAAGTATTGAGCTGCCAAAGCAAATGAAGACTTTTAATTGATTATCTGAGAAAATGAACAGGTGAGCAGGTGTAACACAAAACATTGAAAGAGCTTAGAGAACAAGATCAGCTGTAATGCTCCAAATCTGAAAACACAGCTATAAACAGCATCAATCATAAAGATGTACCCATCATCTTTATATACTAGACTAGGAATAGATCTATGCTCTATAGTTCTGAGATGAGCAGACCTTAAAATGTTTGCTGTGTAAAGAACTTAGGGCCAAATTCCGAAAAAGGGCGGTATTGATGGTATTGCACAGCCGCAAGGAAGCCGCTGCGCAATACCATCCAACTCAAATGCAGCAGGAGGTGTCTGTAGGAAATAGACATCTCCTTACCACATCTGCAATCCGAATGCTGTGTCCGTAGATGCTTCTTCGGATCACCATTGCAATTGTTGCTGCCTTGCCAGGCTGTGTAAGTTGAAGCTTACTTAGCCTGGCCAGCTCCTGGCCACTTGAGAGGCCAGGAAATCTGCATCCTACGACCCAGACTCCCGGCTCGGCACTCCCAGGTAGGCAGCCCAACACCTCTCCCTCTCCACCCCCAAATGACTGACATGCTGCGGCTTGGAGGCACTGCCTGCTAACACGCAGGACTCGTTCTGTACATGCGCAGACCCACAAACATCGGATATGTACGTAAACTATCGGGTTTACGTACATATCTGAATCAGGCCCTTAGACTGCATACAATTGTTTTTGAAGTACATTACAGGCTTAGATATTCCGCTAAGGAACCTTTACAAGTTCACCCAGCTAAATATGTATGTTATTTCTAGCTAAGTCTTCACCAAAGACAGGTTCAACTTGTCCCTTGGCAACTGTTTTCCCGGTTACAGTTAACAGAAAGACTCCAGTGCTGTATCAAGGACAATGCAACCTGTGCAACTACACAGGGTGCAGGACAGAGGGTGCTGCATCTCTGCTGCATCTGTGTTCAGATTGTAGGTGAGAGTCTGACGTATCCTTAGGATTCACCCGGCACCCAGCCTCTTGTTCTCGGCCTCCTTTTTGGTGATGTCATGACATCACGTGAGCTTGAGTAGAGTCATCCATCATTACTGTATTCAAATTGGCTGTCCTTGCTAAATAGTGCTAAGGAGACATGAGTGAAAAGAAAAATGATTCTCCTCTACAGGAGTTACTGTAGGAGATCCACTATGGGAGTTCATGGAGGGGGGTCACTTCAGGAGTTGCTGGAAGATGCCTGCTACAGGAATTAACGGAGGAGATTCACTACTGAAGGAAGCCCACTTCAGGAGTTAATTGTAGGATGCACTCCTAAGGGGTTTGTAGGAAAGGCACCTAAGATGTTTGTGTATTAAAACTGTTTGAAGAGTTTCTGGAGAAGACACATTTGAGAAGTTCCTAGAGGAACTATCTTTTAAAAGGTAAAAAAAAATAAATTACAATGGGCTTTTATATTTTTTTTCCAAGACATCTAAGCTGTAGAAGCTCCAAAAAAAAGAGACTATTTAATGTATTAAAATAGCAACATCATTTTTTGTGGGGTTATTTATAGTCATCCTCCTTTCTAATGTTTTAGCCTTTTTTCATAGATAATGTAGAAAGTGCTAAGGGCCAGATCTCTGAAATAAACTGTTCTCACTCCATGACAGCTGAAACCGTCACGTCAGCTGTGGAGACAAAGCGATGAGCATGTCACCTGTGTACACACGACACTCATCACATGAGCATAGAATGTGTAAAACTCTCAAAACAGGTGTCAGTGTTGATTAACAGCATCTTATACATACTGAACTTTTCCCGCATGGTCTAAGATTCAATAATGCTTCCTTCCACAGGTCACCCTTCTGGTGTGCAGTACTGACAGTGGAGACGAGCAATGTCCTGGTGGAATGTTGCACAATGCAAAGATGACATTGTGTAGAGGTGCACTGTTCTGGCAATGTGGTCCTCCAGTTCCAATATCAATACACTCATCTCATGAAATGCATGGTGTGACTTTGTGTACTTACAGTTGTTCTTCTAACCCATCCACTTCAAAACTGGGAACGCACGAACAGTAAAGTAAAATGGTTTGCATTCTTTCTTTTTGTTTTCTGGCCGCCACTGACCACAGGGTATCATTTCCCAATCCCAGGCATTACATTGGTGTCCAGAATTCACTGACCGCCAGCATCCTCTGCTCTGTCCCGCCTCACCCTGGCTTCGTCCCTCCTACTTTCTGTTCTGTCCTGCCTTCCCCAGGCTCGGTCCCCCTAGCCTAGGGGTGGGCCCAGAGGTAGCGGGCCAGTCATGATTGCCTCGTGGACCCACTGTATACAGCCTGCGGGGCAATCCTAACTGGCCTGCTGCATCCAACCACTGCACAATGACAAGCGACTCGACCTGACACTGCGTACTGCTTTCGTCTACTTTTAAAAGCATGATATGGAGTATAAAAATGTAGTATGAATTGCTGCTAATAAGGCAGCATATCTAAAGATTTAAGTCAGTGATTACACATGTGGGCTGGACTTACATAGAAATATGGCAGCATTCAATAATCAACTTGTGCATAACCATATGAGAGAAAACAAATGTTTTGTCTTTTCGTGGAAAAATGTTAAATAAATAAATATTGTAAGCTTATGAGCTGAGTTACCTCGTCATTTATTAATGCACAGACGTATGATATTATTGTGTTTATTACCAATTGTAAAACGCTGTGGAGTATTCTAAGTAACCAATATAAGGTAAGGTAGTATGGTACAGTTAACCGTCTTGTAAATACATTTTAGGATTTAAAAAAAAAAAATCAAGTTCAACTTTAAAACGCAACATGATAAAACACCTATACAACATACTATACTGATTACACTGAACAGGACTCTGCAGAAACATTAAAAATACATTTACATCTTCGGTATGATTCCTTTTGTGTCCCCGTAAGGGAAAGCTTTGTTATGACTACAAATCAGGAATGTGGTTTATAAATGAAATGACTGAAATATGAGAAAACTCTGGTGCCCGTTATCTGGAATATTATAGAATATAAAACATATGTAGCCCCCTTGAGATCTCATAGATTTGAATGATATGTGATAGGTGACATTTATACCACATATCACTGGAACAGTTTAACCATCATTAGATTGTGGATTAACTGATCTGTCAGCGACACAGGAGTGAAATGTGCTAATGGTGGTTTGATTTACTGGACGATTCTAGAAGGTCGTCAGAACAGATGGTAATACCAATTGCTGACAACTGAATGCTTTTAAAAATCAAACAGTGCTTTGTAATGTCTAGTGCTATATGTCAGATTAGCAATGGAGAAGAGATTAACTTTTAGTTTCTTTGCACCTTTGGAAACTAAAATGATACATCCATATATTTAATAGGTTTTGTATGTGCTCCTGTTTTACTCATTTGTCCTGCTTGCATACTATAATTACCCCTTGGAAATGCAGCTTCCTCAGTAGATAACTGGGATGGTAAAGTGGAAGCATGTGACAACATTATTTTTCTGATTTTGTAAATTCTAAAATGTACTAGGTAATTCAGCATTTTCCTGCGCACCTTTGGACTGCCCAATGTATGTATGCTTGCTTGGTGTATGGAGATGACTGGTGGAACTTTCTCACCTGCCCAAGTCACCAAGTACAAGTAGGAAATACTCATGTCACATTGCCATTTTTTAATAATAATATGTAATACTGGGAAAATACTGTCCCATGCTCACCATCTACCCCATCTGTGTCACCCCTGTCTGTCTAAGATTGTCTTTAGAATGAAAGCTCTCACGAGCAGGGCCCTTTTCCTTCCCTTACTATTACCTACGGCACCTAACTCTTGACTTCTGCCACCATACTACTTATTTGAGTGTTATGACTGTAGTTGCAGCAATGTGTATATACCATGTACTTGTCCTGCATTGTCTTGTACTGATAGTCACTGTTCTCTTATTCTGTTTAATTGTTTATGTACTTTGTAAGGCGCTGCAGAACAATTGTGACGCCATAGAATTTTGTAATAAATTTAAGTACAGTTGTTTTTCAAAAAGTTATGTAATATCCAGTATCCATCATTTCTATTATACTACCAAGTATATATATATTATATGAAAAAAAATAAAAATCTAACAAAAACTATACAAAAAAACCTATATCGAAAATAAATAATTTTTTTTTCCGAAAGGTATTGATCTGTTGCAAAACTCATTATTACTCATCTCCTCTTTTTATTTTGTGGATATATCCAATTTCTATCCCATCAATTAACTAGGGGCCTGATTCAGTACCGATTCCAACTGCAATTGCTATGGCAATTATGCACGCCAGTAGCGCACGCAGGGGGGGTTTCCAAACACACAGAACCCCCACTTCCCAAATTACCTTTTTTTTTTTTCAAAAAAAGAGACAACCTTGTCTCCATCTCTGCAGTGTTAGCAGGCCCCCCGCAGCCGCAATTGGAGCTGTTGCACATGTGCATTGGAGAGAGCTCTGATTGGAAGAGATGCATTAGATACAGACAGCCGAAGAAGCTGATGTGCATGCACAGAAACATCAGCAGCAGCTCCAAGTCCGCTCACGTACCAACTGTTATGGGACCCTAGCAGAGCCGGATTTAGACCTCATGGGGCCCTAGGCAAAATACTAGTTTGGGGCCCACCTCCCGTAAACAATCCATATTATTAAATACATATTCCTTTCATAAACATGTTTGTATACACAGTTGGCTTAATGTACATATTTATAACATTATAATATATATAATATAAATATATATTTAATGTGATCTAGTGACACCTATTGTAATAACAGTGCATATATTACAGTAGGTGTTTCTTGAGCAAGATCTATTTATCTTGCTTCAGAAACACCTACTGTAATATATGCACAGTTATTACAGTAGGTGTCTCTAGATCACACGTATATATTGTCCCTCCAGCCAGCTCCAGCAGTGTTCCTCCTGCCAGCCCCCACAGTGTCCCTCCTACAAGGTCCCGCAGTGTCCCTCCAGTCAGCCCTCGCAGTGTGCCTCCAGTATTGGCGTGGGAGATCCCCTTCCGTAGAATGACCCTGACGTCATCAGTTTCTGATCAACGTCATT
Organism: Taudactylus pleione; assembly: GCA_031769625.1. NCBI lineage: Eukaryota > Metazoa > Chordata > Amphibia > Anura > Myobatrachidae > Taudactylus > Taudactylus pleione. The sequence goes on from JAUIMM010000544.1 coordinate 3,414,668, forward strand.
CCCTACCATCCATGAGGACATAGAGGGGAAATATAACTCGAGCCCAAAGCATGGCGAGCGAACCGAGCCCGCAAGGGGACAACTTTCTTCTTTTTGTGGAAAGTGTAGGCAGAAACCTGCACTTCCACTATCACTCACGTCACTTCCTGGTACGGCTACTGAAGGGGAAATATACCTTAACGTATTGGCGGCACTCACAGGACTCTCATCTTATATAAGGAAACACTTTCCCAACATTGAAACTAATGTTTCAATTATTTTTCTATCACTAAGGAAAATTCTTATAGTGGATTGAAATGGTTTATACTATGCGTGTGAGAGATTGTTACTTATATGAGTGTTCTGGAGACTATATGTACATGATACATATGTGGGGATATTATTAGGCATATTATCTAATCTTGCTGAGTGCTTGTCTATTTGGGACTAGATAGATAGATACGAGACAGACGGATGGATGGACACAGACAGACAGAAAGATAGATACATCCTTACAGCCAGCATCCCGAAGGTAAGTAGCGGGGTTAGGTTTAGGCATTGAGGGGGAGGATTAGGGTGCGGGGAGGGGGGGGTTAGGTTTAGGCACCGGGGAGGGAGGGTTAGAAGTTACCTACCTACCGTACCCAATCTATATATAAATATGTGTATATATATACTGTATATATATTATATATATATATATATATATATATATATATGGTATACAATCGGGAAGCTGGCTACCTTAATACTGACAGCCGGCTTCCCGACTGTCATATCCTGGCGAGGGTGAAATGCCGGACGTCTAGATGCAGACGCCTGACATTTTCCCGACCCCGGGAGACGGGCACCCGGCATCCCGATCGAAGGGATGCCGGGTGCCACGAGCGGACAGCTGCGGGGGGGAGGGTTAGATTTAGGGCACCCGGGGGGGACTTAGGGATAGGCACCCCCCTGGGAGGGTTAGGGTTAGGCTAAGGGGAGGGAGGGTTAAGGTTAGGCACCCCCGGGGGCGGGACTTAGGGTTAGGCAGCGGGGAAGGGGGGTTAGATTTAGGCACTAAGAGGGGGGATTAGGGTTAGGCACTTGGGGGGGAGGTTAGAGTTAGGCACCCCTAAGGAGGGTTAGGGGTTAGGTTTGTAAGTACTTACCTATCGACGATCGGGATTTCCAGCACTGTCGGGCTTCCGCTGCCGGGAACTCTGCTTTTTGTAATACTGATTTCATATATATATATATATATATATATATATATATATATATATATATTTATATATATATATATACATACGTAAGGCAGCACTCCACGGATTTATCAAACAGCATAAACAAGCCGAATACCAGGCTATAACGTGGCAACGTTTCAGATTTATTTCAAATCTTTCGTCAAGCTAAATATACGAACAAAGTCTTACCTTAAATACTTTAAACACCCAAGTGAAAAGCAGCACAAGGCGGGCCTCCTTCCCCCTCCGTCGGCGTGCGGTCAATGTAATGGGAACACTATCGCTGATAGATAACTGCGATACTAGTATCAGCGATAGTGTTCCCATTACATTGAGGTTTTTGCATTCTTTCATATGAGAATAGCTTTAGACGTATGTTCCCTTGTTTGTTATTTTTAGCGCTGTAGGCAAGTTTGTTTAAATGTATCTATAGTAACAATTGGTGATGGGTTTCACATCTCCATGACAACAGGCATACAGCTGACCTGACGTTGGACGCGGGGCGTGTGATGTCACGCCGCACGCCGACGGAGGGGGAAGGAGGCCCGCCTTGTGCTGCTTTTCACTTGGGTGTTTAAAGTATTTAAGGTAAGACTTTGTTCGTATATTTAGCTTGACGAAAGATTTGAAATAAATCTGAAACGTTGCCACGTTATAGCCTGGTATTCGGCTTGTTTATGCTGTTTGATAAATCCGTGGAGTGCTGCCTTACGTATGTATATCAAGATTCAGCCTGCCTCTGCCTGTTGTTTCCTGGCTCCAGCACCCCGGTCATTACAACTCGTTAACTGTGAGTGCCGGTCCATCATTAATCTATATATATATATATATATATATATATATATATATATATATATAGTGTGTGTACCTTGCCCCAGCAACATCTACTGTAATTTATGGATCACTATATGTATATTTATATATATATATGTATATATATATATATATACTCGTCCTGTAATAAATTCACACATATTTATTAAATATATATTTATATATTATAAATATATATTATTAATATATATACATATAAATATTAAGTCGTGTATATCCACACGTATCTAAGAAAGCAGTGTATGTATATATATATATATATATATATATATATAATACACACTTTCTTAAATATGTGTGTATATACACAACTTAATATTTATCATCAAAGCCTGTCATGAGTAAAACTTCTGTTCATCTCTAACCTGTCCTCTCTTCTCGCACACTGACTGAAGTCCTTCTGCTCAGAGTCCTCCTCACTATTGTGAGCTGGGGCTGGGCCAGTGCAGGGCTTGACTGCAGTATTACAGGGGGCGGGCCGCGTGACGTCATGATGTCGCCCGGTGCTCTGATGGGAGATGAATTTTCAGAGGCTCAGTACGGAGCCCTGCCAGTGCCCAGCACAGCACCAGTATTAGCGCTATTACTGGCCTGAGCACTGTGCTCTGGCCAGTAATAGCAACAAGACATGAAGCCTACCTGTATTTGTCAGGGCCGGATTTCAGGGGGCCACGGGCCTCCTGGGACCTGCTGGGCCCTAGGTGGACGCCAAGGTTGCCTAGCGGTAAATCCGGCCCTGGACCGTAGCTGCAGCAGGGAGCCTCCTCCCTCTACGACCTTTTGTAGGTACTATATCTATGTGTGTGTACTGTATGTATGTATGCTATATGTGTTTATGTTTGCCATAAATGTATGTGTGTATGCTATGTGTGTATATGTTTGCTATGCGTGTATATGTATGCATGCATGCTTGTGTGTATGTGTGTGTATGCATATATATATATGACTCACAACTCAAAACAAAATGTAATCCTCCCAGATTCTCACGGGTTTTGGATTCTATAAAGGTCCCACTGATCGGCGCCATTTTCACTCTGGGTGTGGATGGTGAATTGAACAGACGTGTTGCTGTCACTGTCTGTGTCAGTGTGTTGTCCAAAATGTCCTATTGTGGTCTGGGGCTGAAGGCTGCTGCTGTGTTGTCCATAAAGGGGCTGGGGCTGCAGTATATAAAGGGGGGCTTCAGTGGGGGCTGCAGTTGCTGTGTCACTTGTTCTGTCAATCAAAGGAATGCTGCTGTGTTGTTGTCTTGTCCATCAATGGGATAGGGCTGTAGTCCATAAAGGGGTGCTGTGTAGTCCAGGGGGGGGGGGTGCTCTGTCAATCAGGGGTGCTCCTCCCCAGTGGAAAAAAAAATAAAAAAATGTGCGTTAGCAACTTAGCTGCGCTATTATTGTTTACTGACATTGCAGGTCACATCAGTTTATCGTCCAAGTATTTCCGCAGACCCTTTTTTTATGGATAACAAAGTTGGCAGGGGTGCTTTGTTGTCCATAAAGAAGGGATGCTGTCTGTGTTGTTCATCAAGGGGCTGCTGCCTCGTTCTGGGGTGCTCTTCCCAGTGTAAAAACAATAAAATTGAAATTAAATTAATATTATCAATCCACAAAAATTTTAAAAAAATATATATATTTTTTTGTGTGTGTGTGTGTGTGCGTTAGCAACTTAGCTGTGTTATATTATTGTATGGCTACACTGCTGGCCAGACCGCAGTTTATCGTCTACGTATTTGTGACTCTGCACTGCAGGAGGTCTGTCCGCACTCGGCAGGGGTGCTTTGTTGTCCATAAAGAAGGGGTACTGTCTGTGTTGTTCATCAAGGGGCTGCTGCCTCATTCAGGGGTGCTTTTCCCCAGTGTAAAAAAAATATTGCTCAGTGATATGGAGGATGATTAAATGAGAGGAGAGCAGGAACCACATTCCAGTCTTGCAGCGGAATCGGTATGGACCCCCGGCTGCCGCATGGCCGGCAGATCGATTCCTGGCAGCGGCAGCCCGACAGATCAGCATAGCCCGGCAGCGGAAGTCCGAAAGCGCTGGAAAATCTGATCGTCGCTAAGGTAAGTATAAATGAACCTAACCTAACACCCTAACCCTCCTTAGGGGTGCCTAACCCTAACCTCCCCCAAGTGCCTAACCCTAATCCCCCCTCTAAGTGCCTAACCCCACCTTCCCCGCTGCCTAAACCTAAGTCCCCCGGGGGGGTGCCTAACCCTAACCTCCCCCTGGAGGAGCCTAACCCTAACCCCCCCTTCCTCATGCGCAACCCTAACCCTCCCGGGGGGGTGCCTAACCCTAAGACCCCCCCGGGTACCCTAAACCTAACCCTCCCCCCCGTCGCTGTTTGCACATGGCGCCCAGCATCCCTTTGATCGGGATGCCGGGCGCGGGTCTCCCGGCGTCAGGTAAACGACAGGGGTCTAGATATAGACGCCGGTCATTTATCCCACGCCGGGATAAAGCAGCCGGGAAGCTGGCTGTTGGTATTAAGGCAGCCAGTTTCCCGACTGCATACCCTTGCAGCTGCTACTAGCAGTCATGATGATGATTCAAGATCATCAATGTCATCTACAAAGGCCAATGCCCAAGGGCTTAAGTCAGGGCATTTAAAATCAAACAAGCAATGTTTTACAGTGTTAAATTAAAAAAAAATAAAAGCTAAGTTATTACTGGTGGTTCTGCATCTTATGATGATGTAAGCCCTTCTCCCTGTAGAAGTGTAAAAAAAAATGTAAATCGCTAAGGCACATGAACCAACTGTGTGCTCAGAAAAGTCACAGATCCCCGAGGAGACTCCAAGTGTGTCCGCGGTTGCCATGTTTGAGCCTGACCTTTCTAATATTGTACTTAAAGAGGATCCTCCTTCTACCATTTGTGTGCCCTCTGCAAATGTGGGTATGAGCAGCACAAGTCAACATGCTGATGTAGAAATCAAGGATGCTTCTGTGGAATTGCACCAGGTGGATGAGGAGGATATTTCTGTAGTTGGCACTAACAAGGATGATGAGGATGTTGATGATGAGGATGTTGATGCCGAGGATGTTGTTTGTGTAAATCAGGCAACAGTTGTTGCCCATGGTATGAAAAAGCCCATTGTAATGCCGGGGCAAAAGGTGAAAAAATACACTTCTCATGTGTGGAATTATATTCACATATATCCCGTGCAAGAGTGAGTGGAGGTAAGGACCTTAATCATTTATGAACCTCCTCCCTGTTCCGTCACTTGGAATGCATTCATCAAATTCCAAAGTGTTTGCAAAATTGTGAAACTTTAGCTAAAAGCTTAACAATCAGTCCAGTGTCACCTAGCTGCTCACTTCTCTCTGTTAGATCCAAGCGCATGAAATCTTCGCCACCAACACCTGCATCATCAACATCCTCAATCATGATTGGAAGTAGTCCTGCTGCATCCCATTTCACAAGCATGACTGACTCCTCTCCTATCCGTTAGTCCTCAAAAGGATCCTTGAGTGCTATGGCTGTTGCTGCTGCTACTGCTGCTGCTGCTGCTGTGAGTGGATCTTCATCCCAGAAGGGGACCAGAAATAAGTCTACTTTTAGTAGTTTAAAAAAACAATTGACTGTCAAACAATCCTTTGTAAGGGGGAAAAAGTATGACAGCAGCCACCCAGTTGCACAGCGGATTACTGACGCCATAACAGCTATGCTGGTACTAGATGTGTGTCCAGTATCCGCCATTAATGCAGTGGGTTTTAAACAGTTAATTGAGGTCCTGTGTCCCTGGTACCATGGCCCTCATTCAGAGCCGTACGCTCTGAGCAGAGCGCACGCTCTGAATGAGGGCCGGGCTCCATTTTCATGGAGCGTCCTCCTGGACGCTCGTATAGCTGTGGGTCACCACCCACAGGCTATACGAGCGTGCATTTTGATGGCCGCGATGGTCGTGACCATCGCGACCATCGAAATTGCGAGCCGGAGCCTGCGGTTGAGGTTTTCAACCGCAAGCTCCGGAGTGATTTTGGCTCTATCAGAGCCAAAATCACTCCCACTGACATCACTAGTGATGTCAGTGGGCCGGCTTCTGACGGGAGGCGTTCCCGTGGGAACGCCCCCATCAGGGAGGCACGCCCACCAAAGGGGGCGTGCTGTCAATCAACATTGACAGCACGCCCCCTTTGATCGGACACAACGAGCGAAGGAAAGTCCTTCGCTCATCGTGTCTGGCGCATGCGCACGACGGAGCTCCCTCCGTCGTGCGCATGCTCAGTGCAGACCATCGACCCACTTGCGAGCGGACAGCCGCTCGCGAGTGGGTCTGAATCAGGCCCCATGTCCATTCTAGATTCCACTTCTCTAGAACAGCAATTCTCAGTCTGTACAAGGACAGTAAAAAAACCTTATTAATGTCCTCCGAAATACCACTGTACCCATTTTCCACTTAACCACAGATATGTGGACAAGCGGAGCAAGGCAAACTAAAGATTACATGACTGTGACAGCCCACTGGGTAGGTGTATTGCCTCCAACAGTGCAAACAGCAACAGCAGCAGCAGCTAACATATGCCAGCTCATTCAGAGGCAGGCTACTCTGTGTATCACCGGTTTCACTAAGAGGCATACCGCTGAGAACCTCTTAGAAAAACTCAGGGAAATCATTGCAAAATGGGTTATGCTACTTGGACTCTCCTTGGGGTTTGTGATTTCTGACAATGCCATCAATATTTTGAGAGCATTACATCTGGGCGAATTCGAACACATCCTATGTTTTGCTCACATAATTAATTTGGTGGTGCAACATTTTTTTAAAAATGACAGGGGCCTGCAGAAGATGCTTTCAGTGACCCAAAAGATTTTGGGACATTTTCGACATTCAGTAACTGTATGTCAAAGATTGCAGCACCAGCAAGTATTGTTGAATTTGTCCTGCCATTAGCTGAAGCAAGAGGTAGTAACTAGGTGGAATTCTACCCTCTATATGCTTCAGCGGATGGAGGAGCAGCAAAAGGCCATCCAAGGCTACACAATGGCCTATGACATAGGGAAAGGTACGGGAATGCACCTTAGTCAAGGGCAGTGGAGAATAATTTCCATGTTGTGCAAGGTTCTCAAACCCTTTGAACTTGCCACATGTGAAGTTAGTTCAGACACTGCCAGTTTGAGTCAGGTCATTCCCCTAATCAGACTTTTGCAAAAGCAGCTGGAGAAACTGAAGGAGGAGCTGAAACGGAGTGATTCCGCTAAGTATGTCGGACTGGTAGATCAAGCGGTATGCAGTCGGGAAGCTGGCGGACCTAATCCTGACAGCCGGCTTCCCGACTGTCATATCCCGGCAAGGTTCTAAAGACAGGCGTTGATATGGCGACGCCTGTCATTAGACATATGCCGGGAGACCGGGGCCCTGCATCCCGAACGGAGGGATGTCGGGCGCCGAGCGTAGGTAGCCATGCGGGGAGCAGGTGGTTATGTTTTGGGTTCCCAGGGAGACTTAGGATTAGGAATCCCCATGAGAGGTTGGGTTTAGTCAGCAGGGAAGGGGGGGTTAGTGTTAGGCACCCCCGGGGGACTTAGGGTTAGGCAGCGTGGAAGGGGGGATTAGGTTTAGGCACTTAGAGGGGGGATTAGGGTTAGGCACTGGGGGGCAGTTTAGGGTTAGGCACCCCTAAGGGAGGGTTAGGGGGTAGAAATAGGTTAGTATATACTTACCTTTGACGATCGGGATTTCCTCCTCTGCCGGGATGCCGCTGTCGAGATTCCAACCAATTTCGATTAAGCACTTCGTTCGCTTTGCCAGGATCCAAGGGTCGTCAATCTCTTGAAATCAGATCACTATATTTTTTTGACCATACTTGACCCTAGGTTTAAGTCATACCTTGTGTCTTTCTTTCCGATGGACATAAATCTGAAAAGATGCAAAGAGCTGGTGGTGAAAAAATTGTCAGCTCAAGCGGCATGTGACACGACAGCACCAGTTTCTGCAGCTGCCAGGAAAAAACTAAATTGCTGGTGATGCAGATCAGTCAGCAAAACCTAATGACATCTGGTTGGGTCTGAAAGAACTGCCTACAATTACTGACATGTCTACCGTGACTTTGTCTGATACAGTCACCATTCAGAGAATGGTGGATGATTATTTTAGGGATAGCATCCAAATAGGCATATCAGACAGTGCGTTTCACTACTGGCAGGAAAAAGAGGCAATTTGGAGTCCCTTACATAAACTGGCTTTGCTTTACTTAAGTTGCCCTCCCTCCAGTGTGCACTCTGAAAGAGTTTTCGGCTTAGCCGGGAACCATGTCAGTGATCGGCATAGGAGGTTACTTCCCCAAAATGTGGAAAAGATGATGTTCATCAAAATTAATCACAAATTCCATGAGGAAGACCATAACCAGCAATTAAGTAAAAAAAATACATATTGTGTGAAGAAGACGATGTGGGATGACGACATCTTATCTTACCTATGTTGTAAAGCCAGTTTGTGAATTTGATCATTGCCACCAATGTCCACTGCGCACTGGCAGGTTGTTTTGTGGGGGACCCAAACAAACCAATTATTTCAGCCACAATTGGCAGTCCCTGTCACTGAAGTGATTGGTTTGTAAAACTGTGGCCCTGATTCAGAGCCGCTCGCAAAAAGTGAGTGCTTGCTCTGAATCAGGACGGCCGCTTTTCTTTTTAAACTGGCTTCCTGGCCACTCGCATAGCTGTGGGTGACCACCAACAGCTTTCGCGAGCAGCCAGGCGATGGTCGCGACGAGACCCTTGTGGTAGGGTCTCATTCCCGCAAGCCCCTGTGAGCTTCCTGCTCTAATAGAGCAGGAAGCTCAACTACTGACATCACGAGTGATGTCAGTAGGGCCACCCTCAAACGGCAGGCGTTCCTTCGAGAACGCCTCCGTTTGGCCAAGCGCCTACAAAATGTCCCAACTTGTCGATCAACATCGACCCTGTTTTGTTGCGAGCCTCGGAGCGAGTGATTTCTCGCTCGCTCCGGGGCTCGCACACGTGCAGTCGCGTGCGCACTGCCCGGCCATTGACCCACTTGCGAGTGCATAGAGCTTGTGAGCGGGTCTGAATCAGGCCCTGTGAATGTCCTGTTTCATATATACAACATAAGAGTGGGTGGGAAGGCCCAAGGACAATTCCATCTTGCATCTCTTTTCTTTGCAGTATGTGCTGTTTGAGGCATTGCTGCCTGACATTTTTAATTTTATAGTTTATGAACATCCAGAAATTGTAATGGCCACAGACAGCATCTCCTGTATTCCCTTTTAAAAAAAAAATCGGAACCACCAAGTTGATGGGGTGGGCAAATATGAGCAGCAGCACAGAGCATCTTCCTGCCAGGATGTGTGCAATAAAGTGCAAATACGTTTAATACAAGAATTAGTTGTGTATATTGGTCACATACATACATATTTACTTGATATAACTTCCAGTAGACCCAGCAAACATCACAAATGCTGGGAGTTCTAGTTCAGCCAGAGAACTACAGGCTGCTTTCCTCTGATGTAAACAGCAAATCTTGGTCCCATTATCCCTCCCTGAGTACAAAGTAAACGTCTGTTTACAGTATGTTCTAGAGGCACCTCCACAAGCAAGGCCACCTCATTTCTATCAGATGTATAAAAATTAAAAAACCTCCTCCAGATCAAAGATGTCTTTTAGGAACTGAAGAACTTGATCCTAGATTGATCTTCCCTCATAATTTTTTTTCAGAATCAAAACATTAAAATAAATAAATTAAAGCTAATCAATCCTTCCCTGTCTTCAGTCCATAAACATATTCCAACTCCGTCTGGCCTCTGACCTAGTTAAGGAAAACAGTCTTGGTTTTTAAAATTCCTAGGGGTCGTATAGATTATTTAACTGCCATCCTGTCTACCACTGCAATGCTACTCTGTGCCATGTTGAAAGCTGAACTGCCACATGTTAGTGCTGCCCACTGCTGTCGCTTAGCTTAGTCAGCCAGCTAGCTAAACTAGATGAAATCAATATTGCGAGCTGTGTGGTTGTCAAAATTGACTGGATATGACTGGAAATAAATGTTATTGAGTTTAATAATACTGTAGGAACAAAAACAGACCCAAATTATATGATTTAGCTGTTTTTATGATTTTTTTATAAAAAATACAGATCCAAAACCAAAACACGGGGTCAACGCACATCTCTAATTTGTACATCTGTGTGCGACAAAACCTGAAAATGTGTATAAAGGGCTCCGATGAGAGCACCTACAGCTTTTCATCAAAACCAATTCATGTGCAGTTAAAGTCGCATCTAGTTTCTAGTACACTGTGAGCGACTTTCTGAGTCAGCGTTATGTCTAAGATGCAAAACTAGAAGAATAATATACTATACTACACGTCTGAGTGTCTAGGCATCTCATGCTATATGGCTTAAAGATGCACAGTCAGGGGTGCCGAGAGGGGTGGAACAAGTACTACTCACCCGGGCCGGATCGAGGGGCCATTGTCAGCGACGGCCCCATTGCACTGGCCACGACCACTGGCCGCAGTCTTCTCTCACTGCCCAAACTGCCGCTGCAGCTGCACTGCTAAACAGGTGCCCAGCGGTATTGGGCAGAGAGGAGGTTACAGGTGGGGGCAATCAGTGCCCTAGAGCCTGTCCCTATCCCCAGCTGTGCTGAGCATGCTATACTTTCTTAAAGTTTTTTTTGGGACGGGGTGTGTTCTTGCCTCCCACATTTGCCCCTCCCCCCTCAGTACCCAAGCTCCTGGCGGCCCATTGCACAGTGCATGAGCACAAAACTGTAAACGAGGTTCTGTTGGAACGTCACAGCTCATTAAGTCGACTCCTGTGTGTTTGTTTGTTTTTAAATGCAGTCTCCCTTTAACATAGCAAAGAAACAACTAAAAAGCAAACCCCTTACATTTATATAAAAGAAAGTAACATAGTGATTTAAAAGGTTGTGTCAATATAGGTTTCTAAGTTTAGAATCACACAACTCTATTTGACTGCATCTCACTCAGCAGGTATTTAACATTTTACACTGCTACAAAGACCTTTAGCTTTTGTGTTTAAAGCTGGTGAAACATTATAGTATTTCCTGTCAAAGATCTCAATTACAGCCCCTGTTATAAATCCTGATTTTCTCAAACAGTAACACTTTCTCAATACATCACCAACCAGTCATTACAAGTAAATATTGCTATTATACTTTGTTCAATGAGCCCTGCATATTATTATTTTCTATGTACAATCAGAATTCAGTAGGTACTGGCCATTTTTATGTACAAATCTAAATATTTATTAAATGGATTTTGTGGGTTATAACAAATTGTATAAGCTTAATGTTTCAAGAAAATGTATCAGTGTGTATGGCTTTTATCTGCTAAATAAATAGAAAACATTATTTTACAGGGCCTATTTATGAAGTGTCGCAATTATAAACTTGATAATTATAATTTATTATTGCCACATATCAAAGCAATAATAAGTTATGTTCTCGGGGCTATTTATCATTCTCTTACTGTGAAGTCTAAAAGGCGTTACCCCTTTCTCAAGCAGCACCCAGGATCAAAAATGCAACATCTAAGGGGTATATCTACTAAACTGCTGGATTTTAGAAGTGGAGGTGTTGCCCATAGCAACCAATCAGATTTTAGATATTATATTTTAGGAGGTGCTAGATAAATGTTAAGTAGAATCTGATTGGTTGCTATGGGCAACATCTCCACTTCTGAAACTCATACTTTAGTAAATATACCCCTAAGTGTTCAGCTTATAAAATTAAAATGACTGCGACACACTGGTAAATGTATGAACATGTCTGTGGCACTAATACAACCTGCATCTCCAAATATTGCATGCAGGATGTCTTTGTTCTGCAATGTATCAAGAAATAGTCGCTTGAGAAGTGTTGTGGAAACTCACCCATCTGGTGAGCTCTGTCCCTCTGTATCGCATCAGCATTATGCTAATTATTAGTGCTTAGCCCTGTTGCTCGTCTGATATTTTAAGGTAACACATGATGTTATGTTGGATTGCGCATGCTCGAGCCTATAGGGCATTAACATCCCGAATGACGATCATTCCATCCCTGCTATTTCCATCTTCCGTCCCTCTTCTCATCATTTGACCTATTTCAATGACCTCCGCTCTTTCTCACATCAACAGTCACATTCTTGACCTTGTCTTCTCTCATATCTGTAATGTTTCTGGTTCTGACAAATCACCCTTCCCTCTCTCTAACCACCACCGATGGTGAAAGACCTATTTTTCTAGACAGAATCTTGACGCCCTATCTCCCACCAATTTTTACTCCTGTCTTCACTCCCCTCTCTCCCCCATCACTACCCTCACCTGCCCTGACACAGGTATCTCCTTCTATGACCATGCATTCACTACCACCCCAGCTGTTTAGATCATTCTTTGACAGTCCTCTCCCCTGTCCCCGCCACTTTTTTCTGATTCGCTGTTTCCAAAAGTGCTCTAGATCTGCTGCCTACTTCCTTCTCTTCAAGTTTATTCGATCATCTTATAGTTCTGCTCTCTCATTCGCTACACTGTGCTAATTCAAAACCATCATCTAGGCCTCCAAACTTCTTTGCCATCTTCAACTCCCATCTCTCCCCTCCCAAGTTCCCATCAAAGATCCTTCAGTGTGCTTGACACCCATTTCTCCCCAAAATAGAGCCCATGAGCCATGACATTTTATGAACCAGGCCTACCTCACTCCCATTCCCCGTACCCATCCCCGCTCAGACTGCCAATCTTGTCCTCCTTTGCACTGGTCTCTGGCACTGATGTCCGTAACCTCTTCTCCATACTCCACCTAACTCCATGACCTAATTCTCTCCAATCTCCTCCAATTACTCCCAACTTAAGCTTGCTCCCACATTGACCACTTGGCCAACTTATCCCTTGCCTCTGGCACCTTCACTTCAGTAATTCCCTGGGGTACCCCATTCATCCCATGTCTCTTCTCTACTTTGCCTTCAAGCTCCTTCTTTCTCTCCACACACTCCTTAATAGATCCACTAAAATCAATCTCTTCATGCGATCAAAACTGCTCTTCGCCAAGGTGACCAATAAATCTTCACAGCCAAATACAAAGGTCAGTGCTCTATTCCTATAATCCTTGATCTCATAGTGTCTTTTGACACCAATGACCACCTCCTCCTCCTCTTCCAAATTCGCTTTCTCTTCTCCTTCTACATGTCTTCCCTCTGCAAGCATATCAGTTCATTTGGACTTTGCTACCACCTCTATTCTGATGATATCCAAATTTCCAACTGTTCTCTAGACCTCTCTCTTTCTCTCCTTTTCCCTTCCCCACTACTATCAATATCTCTGCTGACAATGTGTCATGCTCCTCCGTTTTCCAAGTCCAGTGTTTTGGCATCATCCTTGACTTTACCCTTCACAATCCAGACTTTTTTTGCCTCACTAATATTTTCAGAATCAGGTCCCTCCTCACCCTGAAGGCTTCTAAATCTCTAATTCATGCTCTCCTCATTTTCTGCCTTGATAATGTAATCTTCTCCTTCCTGGCCTTGCTAACTCCAGCCTATTCCCTTTCCAATTTATCCTCAATTCTGATGCCCACTTAATTTTCTCTTTCAGTGCTCTACAACTAAGGCTTCTCTCTGCCAGTCACTCCGCTGTCTCCCTATACCATTCAGAATTAAATTCAAACTCCTCTGCCTCACCTGCATAGCTCTCAACTTCTCAATAAAGCTCCAGACTCATTTCCTCACATACTCCCTTCCACCCTCTTCCCTCTGCTAATGATTGCTGCCTCACCTCCTTCCTTCACTTTCTCCCAGGCAGCTCCTAACCTATGGAATGCCCTCATTTGATTAATTTGACTGTCATCCAGCTTTCAAGAGTGCCCTTAAAACTCCCTTTCCATCCTAGCTTACACCCCTCCTCCTAACTCTACTCTTCTATACCCTCTTCTCCCCATTGTATTCACCCATATCCCCTATAGATTGTAAGCTTCTATGAGCAGTGCCCTCTCTACTTAGCTATGATAACTGCACACTGTAATTATGTATATGTGTGAATTTACACTCTCTATATTAGTCTGTACTACTGTATCTTATTGTCTATTTCCCCATGTATTGTGTTACAAGGGATAATAATAATAATAATAATAATAATAATAATAATAATAATAATAATAATAATAATAATGATCAGTGGCGGCTCCAGAGGTGGGGCTGCAGCACAGTCCAAAATTCAAATAGGGGAGCAACACCAACTGCCACATCAAACATTACTGGTCAGGACTCACTGGCAGTTGGCATGGTTCCCCTATTTGAATTTTGAACTGTGCTGCAGCCTCACCTCTGAAACCGCCACTGATAATGATAATCAATAAAGTTACTACAGCAATGAATGGACAGGTCACAATAGAACTATATCACAGGGCAAGTAGCACAGAACAGAGCTGTGCCAGACTGTAAGAGACATGAATTTGGGAACAACTTCTTCACAGGTAAACAACACTCTATAGTTTAGCTGAACAATGTGACATCCACCAAACACTAAATTTACCATTTTTTTCTTTTTAAGTAGACTCAACCTAACTTTGCTAAATTATTTACTACATTTGAATTTCTCACAGGAGAGTAGGCCACCTCCTGGATCCTACTTCTCTTCTTGAAGTGCACAGATGGAGGACAATGATGATGTGGTTTGTGTAAGTAGGACCCACCACTGCTGCATGTGGTCATGATTGCAATGGTGGTCAGAGCTTGATGATGTCACCTACATCATCCTAACTCCGCCCCTCTGCTGCAAGATGTCGTGATTGGCATCTGTGAAGAATTATGAAGCTGGCACTCTAGTGGTTAAGCTCTAGAGCAGTTCTCTTTGTCATGTGTTCATTTTTCAGTATTAGAGGATAAGCGGCAGTATCCAGTTGAATAGCTGCTCTAAGATTTTATCTATTCTTATATCTATATTTATTTTTATTTAGCTTTGTTATTGCCTGACTGTCTCTTTTTTTATTTTTTTATTTTATCGGTTTGTAGATATTACCCTGACCTGCTTTGTGTAACTGGTTATTTAAACTAAACACTTTTTTTTAGAAGTTGCAGGATGTGAAAGGGAGGATAATCACAGTCTTTTCTTCTCAAGATTCATGATTCATGTCTAAAGAGATCTATTACCAGGAGTGTGCTGAATAAGTGTCATCTGTGAAAAAGGGAATAACGACAGGTCAAAAGCTTTAAATTTCCCAAAAACGTCTACTTTAACTTTAAAAAAAATACATATATTTTTTTGCTCCATTTCAGAGTATTATTTTAAACATTGTCTTCCTCTGAACATGCTATTTTCAGAATTTGATTTCTAAGGTTTCTCACAGACAGATGACAGCGGAAAATGTTGCAGAAAGTGTTAGGTAAATGTTTATTAATCGTCGCTTGAATTTCATTGTTAAAAGCCTTGAAGGAAAATGCTTGCCTGGACCATGTGATCGATGCAGCACGGATGTTTGGTCATAATCCAAAGGGGAGAGGAGAGAAATCCCGTAGAGCAGTCATTACATTAGTCTGTGCCTGCTTCATTTAATCTGATGGACAACGTGGAAGCAGCTCAGACATTATTAATGGGCAGTATTTAATGAATTTAGTGTCTGGGAACTTAGCGTTGTTGAATCTACAGCTATATCTAAGAAAGCAAAGTGAAAGGAATTAAACATGGAGGCTAATGGAAAAGTCCTGAGATCCAGTGGAAATATTACTTCTATTTTAGCACCTCTTCATCTCACATTACTTTCAGAAGCAGTTTTATCAGGGCCGGCTCTAGGGGTGTTCGACCAGTGCAGTCGAATAGGGGCGCCACCCATAGAGGGCGCACCCCCCCCAGCATCCCGATTTCAGCGGAACAGTACTCTCCCGCTGTTCCACCCGTGGGCCGAAGTGGCCTGCGAGTAGTCAAATTGGGAGGTTTGGGATCCCCACCTCCGCAGCTGCGCGGCGGTGCCGGACCCCGGACTCTGAATGGATGCTGCATGCATGCATGCAGCATCCATTCAGTGACGGGAGAGGGATGGGGGAAGCCCAGCTAGTGAGGTTCCCCTTAGCCTGATGTTATTTGGAGGCATGCCAGGTGGGCATGCCTCCAAACAACGTCACATAGGGGGCGTGACCTATGGTATTTAGGTCACGCAACATTTTCGGTCATGAGCGGCTTTGCCGCGCGTGACGTGTGGGCGCAGTCTGAAGAGTCGGCACATGGTGCTCCGACCCCTGGAGCCGGCCCTGAGTTTTATTACTACATATCAGCTTCCCTCCACCTTCCCTTCTCCTCTCATCCCTTCATTAACAGGTAGCAGCTGGAGGAATATACATTAATATAAATGAAAATACTGATTGGATGCCTATTGATCAGCAAGCGATGTCCATGACAACTGGTACCCGTGTGCAAGGCATTGTTAATTGTGATGGATGAGAAGCACTTTGCGCTGCCTCATATTCATAGAGTAGCAGAGACAGCGGTCTCTAGGACCCACTGAAGCTCAGCAGAAGGTCTGACCTCTGACATGTGCTACTGCGCATGTGCGCTCTGTTGAAGTGGCTGTCATCCTCAGCATTCCAGGCAATTGGATGAGCCCTTTGAGACTCCCAGCAATAAGCATCATACAGAGCTCACAGATTACCACAAGTACCCTATACCACCACTGCTATAAGGGGCATAGTTCCACTAACCACCAGGGCATACACTATCCTGGCACAGATTACCGGAAGTACCCTTTACCACCATTGTTATTACTAAAGGGCATAGGAGCTGATGCAGACCCGGACGCTAGATGCGTATACTAGTTCTCAGAGTATGCAAATTCTGCCAAGTGATGGCAAGGCAGGTGAACGCAGGGCAAGGCATAAGCACGCCTACTATGTCTTGGCGTACGATCTCTTTGTGTATGCAGACGCCCACCAGCCACTTGTGCACGTCATCTCCAGGAAGTGTATGTAACCATCGGTATATTGGGTACCATCAGGAGCATTCGCAGCACTTGAGGTTGACTATACCCTACCGCAAACACTGCGAACACTTCAGTGTAAAAACCAGCCAGGTGACGTGTACTATGATGCTGCCTGTTAATTATGCACACCTCTGAAATGGCGTTGAGACGCTCAGGCACACCTGCGTTCACACCTCCACCCCCCCGTTTCTAGTGGCCAGCCCCTGTTACCACCCATAAATGGATTCTCCTGTCACTCACTCTGCTGGGCGGTCTATGCTCGGCGAGTGAACGCTTTCCGATCTTTCGCAGTGGTTCGCACATGTGCACTGCGATGCATACGCAAGCGCACAATGTGAACCATCGGCAGCTACAAGCAAACGCTTCTTAGCGTCCAGGTCACAAAACGTATTGATTTTCAGCCACTCAAACTCCAAAAAGCAATCAAATTACGATCATTAAGGCTGACGTTCCTTGCGCAATACAGATATGGTATGCAATCACACCCTGTGGTTAATGGCAGATTCAGCACTCTCACAGAATGAGATTGCTGTCACTCACAAAATGGTGGAGCTGCTAATTCACAGAATTGTGTGCTCATTGGAATACACACATGCAGTCTATGCAACTGAGGTTTGAGCAGTTATGTGGCTCCCACATCCCACACAGTGCCAACAATCCTCCCATTTGATCACCAAAACAATCTCACTGGCTTCCAACATCCTTCTCACTGCATACATTTATCTCATTTAGAATACACCTTCAGGTCCCTTATTTTAAAAAATATCGTACTCTGTCTATGCATGTACACTTTCTTCCCCTATATGCCTTAATGCTGCTATATATTCCCCAATCCCTACTGCTGTGTGGTGTCCCAACTGTGATAGTCTGTGTTCCCTCATCCGCACCAATCTGTATTTCCCCAGACGCACCACCCTGGATCCGTGCCTTCTCCACAGCTACGTTGCTGCACTACTCTGGTCCCCCAACCATGCAACTCTGTCTACCCCCCAGCACCTGCACCACTCTGTCTTCCTCCCCATCCACACCAATCTGTCTTCCCCAATCCCTACTGCTGTGTGGTCTCCGAACTATGGTAGTCTGTGTTCTCTCATCCACACCAATGTGTCTTTCTCCATCTGCACCACCCTGCATCCGTGCCAATCTGTTTCCTTCTGCACCACTGCCTTCTCCTAAGCCACACCACTGTCTTCCTTTCCTCTGTGGCAATCTTTCTTCCTCCATCTGCACCACTCTGCACCCCCAACTGTGCAACTCATGTCTCCTTCTCCCACCCACACTACTCTATATTCCTACCCATCCACACTAATCTGTCTTCCCCAATCCTTACTGTTGTGTGTTCTCCTATTTGTGTTAGTCTGTATTCCCTTATCCGCACCAATCTGTCGTTACCCATCTGCACTGCTCTGTCTTCCCATGTCTATGCCACTCCCTTCCCCCATTCACGTCACTGTCCCCCCAAACTGTGCCACTCTGTTTCCCCCCATCCGCACCACTGTTTTCCACCTGTCTGCATGTGTGTATTCCAATGAGCACAACATTTTGTGAATTAGCAGCTCCACCATTTTGTGAGGGACAGCAATCTCTTTCTGTGAGAGTGCTGAATCTACCGTTAACCACAGGTTGTGATGGCATACCATATCTGTATTGCGCAAGGAACATGTCCATTAAGGCATCAGCCTTAATGATCGTAATTTCATTGCTTTTTGGTGTTTGAGTGGCAGAAAATTGATAGGTTTTGTGAATTTTCAGATCATGTCTAAGCAGCATTAATGGGACATATGAAACTGTAAGGTTTTTTGTCTATGGAATGTCATAGCTTTTTTAAAATTTATTAACTATCAGGGTTTGGATGAGCAAACCAGGAAACATGCAGGGGAGAAGGGCAACAAAATGGTACTCTAATGCAGGTGGAAGAGGTGACAGCACACAGGGGGTTGGTTTGGGAGGTGCAGAGTGCGAGACGGCTGTAGGCGCGTGGGGTAGCGGCAGCAGCAGTGGTGCAGAGCAGTGGTAGCAGTGCAAAGAGGGCATCAGTGGGTGACAGAGGGTGGAAGAGGGGACCGCACACAGGGGGATGGTTTGCATACCTCCCAACTGTCCCGCTTCCAACGGGACAGTCCTGTTTTCCTGGGACTGTCCCGCCTGCGTGCCACAGTGTCCCGCGGCGGGGGTGAAGTTGGGGGGAGCACAAACCGCTGCTCTGCATAAGGAGGAGAACATGCCGTGCGCATCTGTTCTCTTGTGTAGGGAGAGCATGGGAGCTGCCCAGCATCTTGGAGAGTGCTGGGCACGCTCCCAAAGTGATGAAAAGAGGGGAGGCAGCAAGGATCCGCCCATTTTACAGCAAGCCATGCCCACTTTTCGGGCGCGCGACCTGTACCTCCTCAACATCTTTAAATGTTGGGATATATGGGTTTGGGAGGTGCAGAGTGTGAAATGGTTGTAGGTGTGTGTGGTAGAGGCAGCAGCAGTGGTGCAGAGCAGTGGTAGCAGTGCAAAAGGGGCATCAGTGGGTGACAGAGGGCTCACTGGTAGTTCATATACACCTGAGAAAATCAAATCAATAAGTCACAGATGGACGATTGCAGCAGTGAGATCTACGCATTTATGTTAAAAATTGAATGTGTAAAAAAAAAAAGTGTAGCCCCGCCCTCCACAGAAAACAACCAGCCCCGGGCTTTGGAGCCCCAGTACTGGTTGTGCTAAATACAGGGGACAAACAACATGGGGGTCCCTTGTATTAAGCACAACCAGCACCATGCTTTTGAGATCCTTTCCTGGTTGCCAAAATACGGGGGACAAATGACATAGGGGTCCCCCGTATTTGGTGCAGCCAGCACAGGGCTCTGAGCCGGTCCTGTTTCTGGAAATACAGGGGGGAAAAAATGCATGGGGCTCCCCCTGTATTTCCCAAAACCAGCACCGGACTCTGTCTAGTGGGGGGGTGATGCCACAGCCAGGGGAGCCCTTTCACCGGACCCCCCAGCCGCAGCATCACCCCTGACCGCTAGTCAGCCCAGGATCCCTGGGAAGTTGGGGACCCCCCTATCAGCCTGGGCTATCCCCGGCACCCCTGGGCGGTGGGTGCCGGGTTGATTATGTATAGTGTGGTGCATAAAAAAATATAAATATTGTCTTTTGCAATAGTACTACAGGTCCAAGCAGGCATCCCCTGCATGCTGGTACTTGGAGAACCACAAGTACCAGCAGGCGGGGTATTAAGGGGCTGCTGGCACCTATAGTATCCCTGCAAAAGAAATATTACAATAAAACAAACAAACACCGTTTTTAAAAGTATTTTATTATGCCGCACCTTCACCTGGAGGGCGACGGCCTTTAAGCTCTTTTACATGGTCGTCGCCCATCCAGGACTTCTACAGCGTCTTCACCTGGAGCGCGGCGGCCAGTAAGCTCTTTTGCGCGGCCGCCGCACATCCAGGGTTTCCTGTCGTCTTCATTCTACAGCTGGTTTCTCCAGCTCCCCTGCCGACGACTGATTGGCTCGCGGCAGCCATCTTTGAATTTAAAAAATGGCGCGGAGGCGCCATTTGTGAAAAGGGCACGCTCGGTTCTCAACATTGTCAATCGGGCAGCTCCGGTTATCTCCATTTTTTTTTTTTTTTGCCAAGACCCTGGATTTAGTGAAGAGGACCTGATCCACGCATAGGAGGAGGTGAGTATGTAATTTTGTTTTCACAGGTAATCCATTGGATTGTCTACTGGAGAAGAGGACAGATTGGCTTCAGGGATACATAGGTGAGTATGTGAGATAGTGTGTATGCATGTGTGAGTACATGTGTGTATGCATGTATGTTGTAATAAAATTATACTTTTCTACGGTGTGTGTTTTTTTCAATATTGCTTTTGCTGTGGAACTAAAGGTACCAGCAAGCCCGTAATGCCCCGCATGCTGATACTTGTGGTTCTCCAAGTACCGGCATGCAGGGGAGGCTTGCTGGGAACTGTAGTTCCACAGCAAAAGCCAATATTTATATTTTCAAATGCACTACACTTTACCAGGGAGCTGGAGAGACCAGTTGAAGAATGAAGACGACGGGAAGCCCTGGATGTGCGGCGGCCGCGCAAAAGAGCTTACTGGCCACCGCGCTCCAGGTGAAGGTCCCGGTAAATAAAAGATTTATAAGACTGTGTCTGTGTGTTTTATTTGAATATTTATTTTGCAGGGGTACTATAGGTGCCAGCAGGCCCTTAATACCCCGCCTGCTGGTACTTGTGGTTCTCCAAGTACCAGCATGCTGGGGATACCTGCTGGGACCTGTAGTACTATTGCAAAAGACATTATTTATATTTTCTTATGCACCACGCTATACATAATCAACCCGGCACCCACCGCCCAGAGGTACCGGGGATAGCCCCAGGCTATCAGCCTGGACCTGGGGTGCCCTGAGGAGGTGGACCCATTATTGGGGGGGTCCCCAACTTCCCAGGGATCCTGGGCTGACTAGTGGTCAGGGGTGATGCTGCGGCTGGGGGACCTGGTGAAAGGGCTCCCCTGGCTGTGGCATCACCCCCCCGCTAGACGGAGTCCCGTGCTTCTGGGAAATACAAGGGGAGCCCTATGCATTTTTCCCCCTGTATTTCCAGAACCAGGACCGTCTCAGAGCCCTGTGCTGGTTGCACTAAATACGGAGCACCCCTACGTCATTTGTCCCCCTTATTTTGGCAACCAGGACAGGTTCTCAAAAGCCTGGTGCTGGTTGTGCTTAATACAGGGGACCCCTACATCGTTTGTCCCCTGTATTTAGCACAACCAATACTGGGGATGCAAAGCCCGGGGCTGGTTGTTTTATGGGGGGTGGGGCCACGCCATTTTTTTTTAAACACTAGCAGCCAGTCATGGTTGTGCTTAAATGCAGGGAACAAATGACATAGGGTTCTCCCTTATTTAGGCACAACCAGCAACGGGCTTGTCAGAACCAGCCCTAGTTGCCAAAATACGGGGGACAACTGACGTAGGGGTCCCCCGTAGGTTATGCAACCAGCACTGGGCTCTGATCTGGTCCTGGTTCTGGAAATACTGGGGGGAAAAATGAGTAGGGTCCCCCTGTATTCTCCAGGACCAGCACCGGACTATTTCTAAAGGGGGTGCTGATGCCACAGCCAGGGGAGCCAGGGCCCCCAAGCCACAGCATCAACCCTGACCGCTAGTCAGTCCAGGCCAGGTGTCCCTGAGTAGCTGAGTACCCCCCCAATAAAGGGGTCCCCCTCCTCAGGGCACCCCAGGCCCAGGCTGATAGCCCGGGGATATCCCCAGCACCCCTGGGAGGTGGGTGCTGGGTTGATTGTGTTGTGTGGTGCATTTTAAAGAATATTTTCTTTTGCTGGTGAACTATAGGTTCCAGCACGTCTCCCTGCATGCTGGTACTTGGAAAACCACAAGTACCAGCATGCTGGTCATTAGGGCCTACTGCCACCTGTAGTCCACCTGTAAAAAAATATATTAAAATAACACAACACACTTTAATATTGTAATATTTTATTTAACAGGTCTTCACCTGGGGGACGGTGGTCTTTAAGCTCTGTTGCATGGCCGCCACCACCCCAGGACTTAGGCAGCTTCGCCTGGCGGGCGCCAACCCGTCAGGGCTTCGGTGTTTTCGCCTGGCAGGCGCCAACCCGCCAGGGCTTCGGCGTATTCGCCTGGCGGGCACCAACCCTCCAGGGCTTCGATGACTTCACCTAGTGGGCGGCAGCCTGTGATAGCTCTTTTTCATGACTGACGCCCACTAGGACTTCCTGCGTCTTCGTCTGGCCGGCACCAACCCGCCAGGGCTTCGGCGACTTCACCTGGTGGACGCCATCCTGCCAGGGCTTCCACGTCTTCACCTAGTGAGCGCCAGCCTGTGTCAGCTCTTTTGCATGGCCGCCGCCCACTAGGACTTACGGTGTCTTCACCCGGCGTCGTCTGTGCCCTTATAATATATATATATACAGTATATATATATATAGGAATATAGGAACGATGTTTCTCCTATGAGAGGTGTAGCAACCCCCAAGGGAAGAAAACAAAACACAGGAGGCACTCCCTTGTTAGAAAATAGAAAAAATATATATACTTATGTCATGATGCTAAAACGGTACAGCAATATGTCAACGTTTCAAGGTCCGCAGACCTTTTCGTCAGGACTGTACATCTGGTATCAAACACAAAGTGACTGGTGCTTACCTTAAATAAGGAGCTGTGTAAGTGAAAAGGTGCTGAAAGGACAGGGCGGCGGGCACGAGCGTCTCTACCACGAGATCCAGCCCAGCATCCGGCGGAAGTGGGGAACTCCGAGTGGGGTAACCTAGTAACACCGACGCTAGGCTGTTGACGTCATTGGGGGACTCCGGCAGCCGCGAGCAGTGATAAACTATGTGGAGCAAAAGGAATGTGTAATGTAATAGCCGCACAGCGCGGCTGTAAGTAACAAGTGTAAAGTGGAGGTGATATGGAAGTAAAGTGTTAAAAGCAGAGGAATGCATGCAGTGCACAGCGTATGGGTAAATGTGTAGAGAGGCTACTGTGCAGAGGACTGTAAAGCTGGACGCATAGTATATAGACAGCTGAATGTAGTAATAAATACAATCAAAATCAAGAAAAGAATAACGCATGTAAATGATACTTCAATAAGCAATGCCGACAAAAAGAGAAATCCAACAGGGTGCCAAGGCACCAACCATATTAGTTCATAATCTACTGAGTATAAGAAAAATCATGTTTATGGTAAATAGTGCTTAATATATAGTAAATGAAGCTGATGAACGTTAGATAAAAGAATACATCTAATGGAGAAAAAAAATTGGAATAGATAAGGTGTGGATATGCCAAAGCAAAAGAGAGAGAAGAGATTGGAAAGAGAAGATAGGTTAGAAAATAGAACCCCTCAAGAAAAATCTGAGAGGAAAGGGGAGAGAAAGGAAAAGAGTAGGAAAAAGATAGAGAGACAGGGAAATGGGAGGAAAGGGGAAGGAAAGAAGGGGGGGAGAAGGGGGGGGGAGGGAAAGGGGGGAAAACGAGAATACAAAGACAAAGAGGGCAAGAAAAAGGGGAGAAAATAAGGGACTAGAAATGGAGAGAATAGCAGCGAAAGGAGCTATAGCAAATGGGAAATGGGTAGAGAAACTGGAAGAATGGGAAAAAGAGAACAGAAGAGAAAGGAAAGCGGAAGAGAACTGGAGAACCAGGAGGAGAGAATGGAAACCAAAAAGAATTTAGAACAAAGCAGTCAAAAATGCAGGGCTGTATACCAAAAAATTGTAAAATAAGCTGGGTGGCAAAAGATAAAAAAATGTTTTTACAAAAAAATATTCCAAGAAAATTTTTCATTTAAGCCCCGTGGGGCAATGGTGTCTAATCGAAAAATCCATCTGGCTTCCAATTGGCTCAGGCGTTTCGCACGGTCACCACCACGAATATCAATCGGGATGTGGTCAATAATCTTATACTTCAGACAGGATAGTTGATGTCGAGCTTCTTTGAAATGCCTGGCGACAGGTTGTTCCATCTCTTTGCCCAACAGGGCCGCTGTAATCGCCGACCTGTGTAAGGCCATAAGTTCACGGAACGTACGTGTAGTTTTACCTACATAGAATAGTCTGCATGGGCACATGATGATATAGCTGATAAATTGGGACGTGCAAGTCAACACATGCTGAATAAGAAACTTGTGACCCGTGTGTGGATGTTTAAAATAATGGCCACTCTCCATGTAGTTGCAGGTGGTACATGATGTACACTGGTAACATCCAGGTTTTTTCTTTTGCATTAGAAACGAAGAAGAGCTGGAAGGGAGACTGGAGAT
Source organism: Taudactylus pleione (assembly GCA_031769625.1). Lineage (NCBI taxonomy): Eukaryota > Metazoa > Chordata > Amphibia > Anura > Myobatrachidae > Taudactylus > Taudactylus pleione. The sequence goes on from JAUIMM010000544.1 coordinate 3,439,435, forward strand.
GTTTGTTTTCACTAGGATGTCCCTCAGATTTTTACCTCTGCGATAGGCAGGCATCAACCTCTTATTTTTAAAGACGGGTAAATCTTTTTCGCCTGCTACAATAGGCCATAGGCCTTTAGCTGCTCTTGGTAATACTGGGCACGCTAACGTATATTCAGTGATGAGCTGAATTCTCTGATCTTGAGACGAGGTTCGATCTGTGGGTTAAAGAAGACATTCCCGTGGAATACAAAGTACTTCTTCTTTGATTTTAGTTAGATCAGAGAGTGGATATCCTCTTAGAAGAAAATTGGAAGTCATAGATTCTAATGTATGATCTAATGCTTTCGGGTCGCTGGTAATGCGTGCCGCCCTCAGCATCTGGGATTTAGGAAGTGACTTCTTGAGGGCTGGTGGATGGCAACTACTGTGGTGTAGGAGAGTATTGCGGTCTGTAGGTTTGTTATATAAAAGAATATGGATTTTGCCTTGTTGGAGATGGATCGTGACATCTAAGAAATTGATTTGAGTGTCACTGATCTGATGTGTAAATTTAACCGGGTTGTCTTGGAGATTAATATTGTCAATCACGTGCAGCAACTCATTGTGGGAGCCAGACCAAATCAGGAAGAGGTCATCAATGTATCGTGTATAGAAAACAATATTTTTAGAGATGTCATAGTTGTCAAAGAAAAACCGTTGTTCCTGTGCGAACAAGTAAACGTTGGCAAAGGACGGAGCGACATTTGAGCCCATAGCGCATCCAGTGCACTGCAAGAAAAATTTGCCGTTATGGAGAAAATAATTGTGAGTTAAAGTCATCCTAAGGAGAGACAGAAAAAGGTCCAAATTTAAGGCGTCAAAATTCTTGCGGATCAAAAATTATTTCATGGCGTCCAGGCCTCCACAGTAGTTGCCATCCACCAGCCCTCAAGAAGTCACTTCCTAAATCCCAGATGCTGAGGGCAGCACCTATTACCAGCGACCCGAAAGCATTAGATCATACATTAGAATCTATGACTTCCAATTTTCTTCTAAGTGGGTATCCACTCCCTGATCTAACTAAAATCAAAGAAGAAGTACTTCGTATTCCATGGGAACGTCTTCTTTTACCCACAGATCGAACCTCGTCCCAAGATCAGAGAATTCCGCTCATCACTGAATATACGTTAGCGTGCCCAGTATTACCAAGGGCAGCTAAAGGCCTATGGCCTATTGTAGCAGGCAACAAAGATTTACCCGTCTTTAAAAATAAGAGATTGATGCCTGCCTATCGCAGAGGTAAAAATCTGAGGGACATCCTAGTGAAAACAAACATCTCCAGTCTCCCTTCCAGCTCTTCTTCGTTTCTAATGCAAAAGAAAAAACCTTGATGTTACAAGTGTACATCATGTACCACCTGCAACTACATGGAGAGTGGCCATTATTTTAAACATCGACACACGGGTCACAAGTTTCTTATTCGGCATGTGTTGACTTGCACGTCCCAATTTATCAGCTATATCATCATGTGCCCATGCAGACTATTCTATGTAGGTCAAACTACATGTACATTCCGTGAACGTATGGCCTTACACAGGTCGGCGATTAGAGCGGCCCTGTTGGGCAAATAGATGGAACAACCTGTCGCCAGGCATTTCAAAGAACTCGACATCAACTATCCTGTCTGAAGTATAAGATTATTGACCACATCCCGATTGATATTCGTGGTGGTGACCGTGCGAAACACCTGAGCCAATTGGAAGCCAGATGGATTTTTCGATTAGACACCATTGCCCCACGGGGCTTAAATGAAAAATTTTCTTGGAATATTTTTTTGTAAAAACATTTTTTTATCTTTTGCCACACAGCTTATTTTACCATTTTTTGGTATACATCCCTGCATTTTTGACTGCTTTGTTCTAAATTCTTTTTGGTTTCCATTCTTTCCTCCTGGTTCTCCAGTACTCTTCCGCTTTCCTTTCTCTTTCTGTCTCTTTTTCCCATTCTTCCAGTTTCTCTACCCATTTCCCATTTGCTATAGCTCCTTTCGCTGCTATTCTCTCCATTTCTAGTCCCTTATTTTCTCCCCTTTTTCTTGCCCTCTTTGTCTTTGTATTCTCGTTTTCCCCCTTTCCCTTCCCCCCCTTCCCCCCCTTCTTTCCTTCCCCTTTCCTCCCATTTCCCTGTCTCTCTATCTTTTTCCTTCTCTTTTCCTTTCTCTCCCCTTTCCTCTCAGATTTTTCTTGAGGGGTTCTATTTTCTAACCTATCTTCTCTTTCCAATCTCTTCTCTCTCTTTTGCTTTGGCATATCCACACCTTATCTATTCCAATTTTTTTTCTCCATTAGATGTATTCTTTTATCTAACGTTCATCAGCTTCATTTACTATATATTAAGCACTATTTACCATAAACATGATTTTTCTTATACTCAGTAGATTATGAACTAATATGGTTGGTGCCTTGGCACCCAGTTGGATTTCTCTTTTTGTCGGCATTGCTTATTGATGTATCATTTACATGCGTTATTCTTTTCTTGATTTTGATTGTATTTATTACTACATTCAGCTGTCTATATACTATGCATCCAGCTTTACAGTCCTCTGCACAGTAGCCTCTCTACACATTTATCCATACGCTGTGCACTGCATGCATTCCTCTGCTTTTAACACTTTACTTCCATATCACCTCCACTTTACACTTGTTACTTACAGCCGCGCTGTGCGGCTATTAAATTACACATTCCTTTTGCTCCACATAGTTTATCACTGCTCTCGGCTGCCGGAGTCCCCCGATGACGTCCCCAGCCTAGCGTCGGTGTTGCTAGGTTACCCCACTCGGAGTTCCCCGCTTCCGCCGGATGCTGGGCTGGATCTCGTGGTAGAGACACTCGTGCCCGCTGCCTTTCCTTTCAGCACCTTTTCACGTACACAGCTCCTTATTTAAGGTAAGCACCAGTCACTTTGTGTTTGATACCAGATGTACAGTCCTGACGAAAAGGTCTGCGGACCTTGAAACGTTGACATATTGCTGTACCATTTTTGCATCATGACATAAGTATATATATTTTTTCTATTTTCTAAGAAAGGAGTGCCTCCTGTGTTTTGTTTTCTTCGCTTGGGGGTTGCTACACCTCTCATAGGAGAAACATCGTTCCTATATGTTTCATTTAGGAAGGCACCCCGTATTTTGCAGTCTCTTCTGAGTGCCGAACTTCTGCATTATATATATAGGTATATATATATATATTAGGGGTGTGCACCGGCCACTTTTCGTGTTTTGTGTTTTGGTTTTGGATCTGGATCTTTCTTCGTGTTTTGGATCTGGATTGGTTTTGCCAAAACCACCCTTCCGTGTTTTGGGTTCTGGGTTTTGTGTTTTGGATCTGTATTTTTTTGAAAAAAAGCATAAAAACAGCTAAAATCACAGAATTTGTAGGTTTTTCTGCTCCTATGCTATTATTAACCTCAATAACCTTAATTTCCACTCATTTCCAGTCTATTCTGAACACCTCACACCTCACAATAGTGTTTTTATGTCCAAAAGGTTGCACCGAGGTAGCTGGATGACTATGCTAAGCGACACGAGTGGGCGGCACAAACACGTGACCCATCTAGGAGTGACACTGCAGTGGCAGACAGGATGGCAGTTAGAAAAACTAGGCCCCAAACTGTACATAATGCAAAGAAAAAAAGAGGTGCAAGATGGAATTGTCCTTGGGCCCTCCCACCCACCCTTATGTTGTATAAACAGGACATGCACACTTTAACAAATCAATCATTTCAGCGCCAGGGTCTGCCACACAACTGTGGCTGAAATGATTGGTTCGTTTGGGCCCCCACAAAACAAGCTGGCAATTAATGTGTCCCTGCACAAACTGGCTCTACGGAGGCAAGATGTCATCCTCATCCTCCTCATCCACCGATTCCTCACCCTCTTCAGTGTGTACATCCTCATCCTCACAAAGTATTAACTCGTCCCCACTTGAATCCACCACCACAGGTCCCTCTGTACGTTCTGGAGGCTGGTCTCCCTGGAAGAGCTGATAATTCATTTTGATGAACATCATCTTCTCCACATTCTGTGGAAGCAACCTCCTACGCCTTTCGCTGACAAGGTTCCCGGCTGCACTAAACACTCTTTCGGAGTACACACTGGAGGGGGGGCAACTCAGGTAAAATAGAGCCAGTTTGTACAGGGGCCTCCAAATTGCCTCTTTTTCCTGCCAGTACAGGTATGGACTGTCTGACATGCCTACTTGGATGCTGTCACCGATGTAATCCTCCACCATTCTGTCAATGGTGACAGTATCATATGCAGTGACAGTAGACATGTCAGAAATTGTTGCCAGGTCCTTCAGTCCGGACCAGATGTCCAAACTTGGTCCTGCCTGCCCTGCATCACCGCCAGCGGGTTGCTTAGGATACCTAAGTTTTTTCCTGGCAGCCCCAGTTGCGGGAGAAAATGAAGAAGGAGCCGTTGACGTGTCACGTTCCGCTTCAGCTGACAGTGTGTTCACCAGCAGGTCTTTGCACCTCTGCAGGCTTGTGTCGGCCGGAAAGAGAGACACCACATAGGCTTTAAACCTAGGATCGAGCACGGTGGCCAAAATGTAGTGGTCTGATTTCAACAGATTGACCACCCTGGAATCCTGGCAAAGCGAATGAAGGGCTTCATCCACAAGTCCCACATGCCGAGCGGAATCGCTCCGTCTTAGCTCCTCCTTCACTTTCTCCAGCTGCTTCTGCAAAAGCCTGATGAGGGGAATGACCTGACTCAAGCTGGCAGTGTCTGAACTGACTTCACGTGTGGCAAGTTCGAAGGGCTGAAGAACCTTGCACAACACGGAAATCATTCTCCACTGCGCTTGAGTCAGGTGCATACCCCCTCCTTTGCCTATGTCATAGGTGGATGTATAGGCTTGTATGGCCTTTTGCTGCTCCTCCATCCTCTGAAGCATATAGAGGGTTGAGTTCCACCGCGTCACAACCTCTTGCTTCAGGTGATGGCGGGGCAGGTTCAAGAGTGTTTGCTGGCGCTCCAGTCTTCGGCACGCAGTCGCTGAATGGCGAAAGTGGCCAGAAATTTTTCGGGCCACCCAAAGCGTCTCCTGCACGCCCCTGTCGCTTTTCAGAAAATTCTGCACCACCAAGTTTATTGTGTGAGCAAAACATGGGACGTGCTGGAATTTGCCCAGATGTAATGCCCGCACAATATTGGTGGCGTTGTCAGATATCACAAATCCCCAGGAGAGTCTAAGTGGGGTAAGCCACTGGGCGATGATTTCCCTCAGTTTCTCTAAGAGGTTGTCGGCGGTGTGCCTCTTACTGAAACCGGTGATACACAGCGTAGCCTGCCTTGTAACGAGCTGGCGTTTCTGAGATGCTGCTACTGGTGACGCTGCTGCTGTTGCTGCGTAAGGTGATACATCTACCCAGTGGGCTGTCACAGTCATATAGTCCTTAGTCTGCCCTGTTCCACTTGTCCACATGTCCGTGGTTAAGTGGACATTGTGTACAACGGCATTTTTCAGGACACTGAGGACACTTTTTCTGACGTTTCTGTACAGTCTCGGTATCGCCTGCCTAGTGAAGTGGAATCTAGACGGGATTTGGAACCGGGGACACACTACCTCCATCAATTGTCTAAATCCCACTGCACTAATGGCGGATACCGGACGCACGTCTAACACCAACATAGCAGTCAAGGCCTCAGTTATACGTTTTGCTTCAGGATGACTGCTGTCGTACTTCATCCTCCTCGCTAAGGACTGTTGGAGGGTCAATTGTTTAGTAAAAGTAGTGGTGTTCCTACTTCCTCTCTGGGATGATGAACGACTCCCAGCAGCAGCAGCAACAGCAGCAGCGGCAGCAGTAGGCGTAGCAATGCAGGATCCTCCGGAGGAATCCCGGATAGGAGAGTCAGTCATGCCAGTGATATGGCCTGCAGGACTACTTCCGATCCTGACTAAGGAGGAAATTGACGAGGAGGGAGTTGACGGTGTGGTTTGCAGGCGCTTGGATACAACAGGACAACGGGATTTAGGTGTCCCTGGACTGCTTACGGTCTGAGCCAAAGTTTCTGAACTTGACAGTAACTTTTTATGAACGCGCTGCAGGTGCCGTATAAGGGAGGATGTTCCTAGGTGGTTGACGTCCCTACCCCTACTTATTTCACCTTTACATATGGTACATATGGCAAGACAGTTGTTGTCCGGATTTGGATAGAAATATTGCCAGACCAAAGAGGTGGAATGTTTGGTCTTCTGCCCAGGCATGACCGTGATGGGCTTTTTCATCCCACGGACAACAACTGTCTCCCCCGGAGCCTGATTTAAACAAACCACATCACCATCAGAATCCTCCTCGCCAACTTCCTCCTCAGCGCCAGCTACACCAGTATCCTCATCCTGTTGTACTTCAACAGTGACATCTTCAATTTGCATATCAGCAAGTGGACTGTGGGTGCTCCTTTCAGCACTTGCAGGGGGCGTGCAAATGGTGGAAAGAGCCACCTCTTCCCGTCCAGTGCTGGGAAGGTCAGGCATCGCAACCACCACCACACTTGGACTCTCTTTGGGGATTTGTGATATCTTCTTAGAAAGCACAGTTCTTCGCTGTGCTTTTGCCAGCTTAACTCTTTTGATTTTTTTAGTGGGAGGAGGGCTTCCATCGTCATGTGAAGCTGAACCACTAGTCATGAACATACTAGGGATCGACCTTAGCCGTTCCTTGCCACTCCGTGTCGTAAATGGCATATTGGCAAGTTTACGTTTCTCTTCAGCTGATTTAAATGTCTTTTTCAAGGTCATTTTCCTGAACTTTGCCATTTGGGATTGTATGTGCCCTCTACTATGACATTGGGCATCGGCCTTGGCAGACGACGTTGATGGCATGTTATCGTCTATGTCATGACTAGTGGCAGCAGCTTCAGCACTAGGAGGAAGTGGTTCTTGATCTTTCTCTATTTTATTTTTATCGGAGAAAGTTTGGTCCTCCATTTATGTTATATCGATTTGATATATACGTGCGGCTAAACACAGAAAATAAATTTTTTTTTGGTTCGGACTGGAGTGTACTTTGTGGGTTACAGCACCCTTTAATGGTCAAGCCAGCCGGCCCTTTACTTATGACACAGGCGCACTCTTGGCACTACTTTGTTGATGCACGTGCGGCTACTGCGCACACAATTCACAAACACAGAAAATAATTTTTTTTTTGGTTTGGACTGGAGTGTACTTTCGGGGGTTACAGCACCCTTAACGGTCAAGCCAGCCGGCCCTTTACTTATGACACAGGCGCACGCTTGGCACTACTTTGTTGATGCACGTGCGGCTACTGCGCACACAATTCACAAACACAGAAAATAATTTTTTTTTTGGTTTGGACTGGAGTGTACTTTCGGGGGTTACAGCACCCTTAACGGTCAAGCCAGCCGGCCCTTTACTTATGACACAGGCGCACGCTTGGCACTACTTTGTTGATGCACGTGCGGCTACTGCGCACACAATTCACAAACACAGAAAATAATTTTTTTTTTGGTTTGGACTGGAGTGTACTTTCGGGGGTTACAGCACCCTTAACGGTCAAGCCAGCCGGCCCTTTACTTATGACACAGGCGAACGCTTGACACTACTTTGTTGATGCACGTGCGGCTACTGCGCACACAATTCACAAACACAGAAAATAATTTTTTTTTGGTTTGGACTGGAGTGTACTTTCAGGGGTTACAGCACCCTTTAACGGTCAAGCCAGCCGGCCCTTTACTTATGACACAGGCGCACGCTTGGCACTACTTTGTTGATGCACGTGCGGCTACTGCGCACACAATTCACAAACACAGAAAATAATTTTTTTTTGGTTTGGACTGGAGTGTACTTTGGGGGTTACAGCACCCTTTAACGGTCAAGCCAGCCGGCCCTTTACTTATGACACAGGCGCACGCTTGGCACTACTTTGTTGATGCACGTGCGGCTACTGCGCACACAATTCACAAACACAGAAAATAATTTTTTTTTTGGTTTGGACTGGAGTGTACTTTCGGGGGTTACAGCACCCTTAACGGTCAAGCCAGCCGGCCCTTTACTTATGACACAGGCGCACGCTTGGCACTACTTTGTTGATGCACGTGCGGCTACTGCGCACACAATTCACAAACACAGAAAATAATTTTTTTTTGGTTTGGACTGGAGTGTACTTTCGGGGGTTACAGCACCCTTAACGGTCAAGCCAGCCGGCCCTTTACTTATGACACAGGCGCACGCTTGGCACTACTTTGTTGATGCACGTGCGGCTACTGCGCACACAATTCACAAACACAGAAAATATATTATTTTTTTAGCACTTGGGGGGAGCACCCCTGATGGACAGAGCACCCCCTGGACAACACTACAGCACTCCTTTAGGACTGGGACACTGCACAGGACTTTGGAGTGGACACAGCCCCTATGGAGAACTGACTGCACAACACAGTCCAGCCAGCCCCTATGGACTTTGAAGTAGTGGACACAGCCCCTATTAACAACAGCAGCACAGCACAACACAGCCAGCCCCTATGGACTTTGAAGTAGTGGACAACAGCAGCACTACACTACACTACACTACACAGCCCTAACTCCCACCCTCCCTCTTCACTGTCCACAGCCGAGTGAGAAAATGGCGCCGACGTGTGTACCTTATATAGGATCCAAAACCCGCGAGACTCGGAAGGCGGGAAGATGACGTTTTGCCTCGATTTCAGATCCGAGTCAGGCGGGAAAAGTCGAGCCTGACTCGGATCGGACTCGGATCGGGGGGGCTCGGGGGGGTTCGGATTTCAGAAATCCGAACCCGCTCACCCCTAATATATATATATATATATATATTACTTCATATCATTTATCATGTTACAGACACCAGAGTCCTTCCCCCAGTCACTCTGCCAATAGGTCACGTGCCCAGACGCACTCCGCTATACATATTGTTACTGAAGATTATTGTGTTATTGCAGGTCTTACATAAACCTTGCATATGGAAGATTCATTAAACAGTGCTCCTTTAAGATTTAACAGTAACTTTTGCAGCCAGATATCTCCAAAGTGATAACTAATGTAGTGTCCCTGGTACTCTGTAAACATCTTTATGTGTGGATATGATGCCACTAAGATGCACAATTTTGGAAAAAGTACACACTGCTGCCCATGGCAGAGCATCCAAATCGCACAAAACATCTAGCACCAAACTGTAGGAATTAGAACACATCTGTACATGCCACCACTAGATTCCATTTATTAAGTGCACTGATTGGCAAGCCTGACCAACGCATTCGGGTGTGAAAGACTACTGTCTGCTTTTGGAAAGGCACAGATGGGTTGGGTATGAGATCCTGGTGGTCGGGATGCCACTAGTAAGAATACCTACAGTGGCATCCCGACAGTCAGAATCCCGACACCCATAAAGAAAGAAGGTAAGATTAGCCCCTACCGCTAATCCTCCCTCCCCGATGCCTAACCCTAAGCTCCCCCCTAGTGCTTAAACCTAACCTCCCCTTCCCTGCAACCTAAACCTAATACTCCCTCCCTGGAGCCTAAATCTAACCTACCCCTCTAGTTCCTAAACCTAACCTCCCCCTCCCTGCACCCTATACCTAATACTCCCTCCCAGGAGCCTAAATCTAACCTACCCCTCTAGTTTCTAAACCTAACCTCCCCCTCCCCGCTCAATAAACCTAACCCTCACCCCTAATGCCTAACCATAACCCTCCCCCTAATATCTAACCCTAATCCCTCGCCCTAACGCCCAATACTTACCTTCGGGATGCTGGCAGTTGGGATTCTGGCGCCGGGATCCCGACGTTGTCGGAATTTCTGCGTTGGTAATTCGCCTGTCAGCATCCTGCACGCCGAGATGCTGACTACATCCTCGTCTGCATATTAGAAGCGTGCCTTTTTATTTTAAATCATTTGCACATGAGCAGCATAATTTAAATGATCAAATGAAATCCATAAACCCAGTGGTTTTGGAAAGTAGAAGAAGCTGTATGACATTCCACACAGTAGGGAATGTCCATTAAAGTGCCCTCTAACCTTCCACACAGTAGGGAATGCCCATTAAAGTGCCCTCTAACCTTCCACACAGTAGGGAATGTCCATTAAAGTGCCCCTAACCTTCCACACAGCAGGGAATGCCCATGAAAGTGCCCCCTATCTGCCTATTTATTTTATTACAGTAATATTGCTCCACACAATGACATTTTGTTTATATACTGCTCTCCAGACATTTTGCACTGTGCCGTAAACGGTTTGTGCTACATAGATGGAGAACAATGTGCGTAGGGGTCACCTTCCTATAATTCCAAGATGGCTGTGAAGAACCTTATGTGGTTTTGTGCACATTGCAAAGATTTAAAAAATATTTTAGAGATGCATAAAAATTCCTTTGTTGATTGGACTGTTGCTCTTTCCCTGTTCATCATCGCTAGTGTAAATAAAGATTTGTCTGTACCGTATCCTAGCTTTATTTAAGGGACAGTTTTCCAATCACTTACTGCTGCCGCATGTATTTGTTTTCTTTGTAGATGTCCTGTCCGGCTGAGTTATTGGGCACTCTGATTTTCTGCCTGACTGATCTTGTGGATCTCCAGTGTTGCCTGTTTACTGGCTATGAATCTTTTCTCTCTCTTATGTGTACTGGCTATACCTATAGAGGGACTTTTCACCTTTAGAACCTGTCACATTGTCTCCGTCTAAGCTGAGGCAGAATTTGCCCAGTGCCCCACACCAACCCAATACATCAGCGCCTGTAGTATGAGAGGCAAAGTACTGTATACAATGCAATGTATTTTGTTCACAAATGCCACACATCATCACATGGATTGGTTTTTCAGTCCTGTCACCCCATACACATATTAATAGCATCTTATATGTCATGATCAGATATTCTTTAGGTCAAGGTGGTTGATTTGAGTCACTCATACATGCTACAGTGTTTGGTAAAATGTCCATATTGACCAGGCCCGTAACTAGTGTAGTGCGACCAGTGCCATGGCAGAGGGTACCGCAGGGCAGGGGGCGCTGTTTGGGCCTGGCAATTTTCCTGTTGTTTACTATCATTCTCAGTTGTAGCTTCCTCTTCTTTTATCCCCAGCATCTCCTTGTCTCCCCTATCTCTTCTCTGGCCCTTCCCCATGAGGCCATGGCCCTTTTTCAGGTGCACTATCTTATGTCCCTATTTAAAAAATGGGGGGCGCCAATGCTCTCTCTGGTACAGGGCACCAAAAAGTCTAGTTACAGCTCTGATATTGACCACTGAGACCATACTGTGTATCATGCATAAAGAACTAAGGGGTCTATTTACTAAGCAGTGTTAGGAGACAGAGTGAAAAGTGATAAGAAAGTGATAAGGTGCCAAGCAATCAGCTCCCAACTGTCATCTCACCAACTGTGTTTGAAAAATGACAGTTGGGAGCTGATTGGCTGGCACCTTATCACTGACTTATAACTTTTCACTCTGTCTCCTAACACTAGAGAAAAAAGAGCAAGTTTGTTTTCACCATAATATAATGTGAACAATTTGGACTCATCTCAATTGGTCGCATGGGATCACTAACCTAAGTGACAGCGCCAGCAGAGGACTAGAAATTTGTAGTTCAAATGGAGCATGGGTACAGAATCAGCACTACAGTGTAACTGCTGGATTTCATTTTGCAGAGTGAGTTTTCTGATGCAATAAAGGGAACGAAAGTTTATGTTTAGTGACTTTTCCTTGCTGTGCATAAGGGTGATTTAAAATTTGCACCAGCTTAGTGCAGCCATACTGTACATGGATTTCTGTACATACATCGTCTTTGGCACTATCGTAGACTGGAGGAGGGCATGGTCAGGTTTATTACAAGCAATGTAATATATTCAAATACACAAAACTTAATTGATTTCAGACAGTGTTTCCCAACTCCCGTCATCGGGAACCGCTAACAGTGCATGGTTTACAGATCTCCTCAGTATCACACATAAAATAATTAGCAACACCCGTGGATCTTTTATAATGTATCAGCCAGTAATGGAAACACTTGTGCACCTACTAGGAGATCTGGAAATATGCACTGTTAGGGGTCCCTAAGGACTGTACTGGGTAAACACTGATTAAAGCCATATGACAAAAGTGAGCATTATTGTAGGGGTTTCTAAACAGGTAGATGATTGGACTTTTATGGTGCACTTTTCCTTTTTCACAGTGAGCCTATGCGAATTCTCTATCTCCCTGTACACCTTGTAAGCACACTTCTAGTTTACCGAGGCATCTCTTGACAGTGAAATATGGGCTTGCTACTTGATGTACTATGAGCTGTGTGAAATTTTCAGGTATGCCAGTACAAAGCCATATGGGTTTGTTGTAAACCTCCAGCATTTATACTGTCGGCCATTTTGGGGGCTGAGCAAATGTTGAATGGAAAGCAATTCACAAAAAAAAATGTCCTTACTGAGAAATAAGGCTCTTTCTTTGTCTTACCTCAATGATTTCACTAGTTCCTAGTGACTTGATATTGCAATCATAACCACATTGGTCCAGCCCTCAAAATGGCTGCCTCTACTGTGTGAAATATCTGTAAAATGGGAGCCATCTCAGACAACTACAGTACCATTATTTTTCTTCATTACAAAAGATGAGCAAACAATTACATTTACATAATATGACAACATAGGTTAGCACTTTACTGTACAAAGCTGTTGCCCAGCAAATATCTCATCTTGCAACCTAATGTTTAAGTTTTTAAGAAATAAGCGCAATCAGGTATAGTGCTGAGCAACCATTTAGTGCTCAGCAACCATTAAGCCGAATGGCGCTGTCACCATCTATTTCACTATTCATAACACATCAGTCTCACTTATAATAAATATAGCAGAAATAAGAAGATGACCTAATCATAATGCTACTGTCTAATTTGCCCTCTCCCCATCTGAAATGTCATGTTATGTGTTGAATCTATGTACGTTTAAATATGCAGAAATTCAGCAGATCTTGCAGTGCCTGAATACTTGCTCCTATCCCCAGACATCATTAGATTGTTCTACTTGACTAATGAATCCGTGTCTGTCTACAGAGTTTTAATGCCAATTTTGAACAGGAACATCTGCCATTCCTTATCTATATCAGCTTAGTTATTGAGATGTACTGTACAATGCAAAGAACACCATAGTAGGTTTACACCATATCTTCTTAAGCAGGAAATTAAGTAACCCTGTCTTTAAGAGTTTATTTTGAGGCTACTTATTTGTTTATTTGGAAGCAATTATGCTTTGCAAGTCTGAAATAACTATTTAATAATCTTTTAGACATGCTAGTGGAATCATTTATTAAAAACCAAGATACGTTACAAAGATACGTTTGGCTAATCATTTCAGTCTGACAAAGGATACAGATTATAAAATGAATCTTTTTTAGATGCATTTGACTAAGGTCACAGAACCTGTTGTTATTCATTTTCTGTATGTGCGTTTGTGAGGCAGGTACATAGCAACTAATAGCCAATCAGATCATTGGAACATTCACAGCAGTACATACTATATTGTAGGATGTGGGTCTGCTGAGCTTGTAGGAGACAGTCATTTGTACAGAGCGATACATAATAAGCCGCCCTGTGCCATCCCCACTCCTTGAATCCGTGACATCATGACGTCACACCAAGGGGGCAGGGCTGCCGGCACTAGGAAGTAGAGCAGTGGGCGACTCTGCAGTATTTGTTAATGACTGCAGGGTGCTGTTTCACGCAACTTGCCAGCCAAATGCAGGTGCGTGGGGTAGCACCGATGCAATCAACAGGACTCTGCACCCTGCCGATTGATACTACTAGCACACCCAAAGTTATGGCTCTGATAAGGTGCACGGCCACATCCAGATTTTGTCAGCTCACCAGTGACATGGTGATAAACTTATTTTTGCAGAATAGCAGGTCCAGATGGAAATACATGGAGAAAAATATAACATCGCCACTTCAAAGCCCTATCTATTATTACTTTAATGCCAGTAACTTAATTCATTTGAACTTTCTCTCTTTTCTCTTGAAATATTGTTCTTTCAAGCATAATTGCTGTATTAAATTAATCATGAGAATGAGGGGAATTTTGGATTGTCTTAATTATGTGTCAAATTTTGAATGCATTTATTCCATGGGTATTTGAGTGGCATCTCTCTTACACAGAGGATGATTCCCTATAACTGGCACCTCCTCACAGTGGCGTAATTAGGGCAGGGCCGCCAGGGCTTGTGCCCTGGGTGCCGTGGGACCGGTGGCGCAGGTAGTGGCCACGGTACAGGTCCGCCCTAATCAGTCAGTGTAGTGCGGACTGCAGTGACTGCGGTCTGTACTGCACAGTTACACACATCGCCGCCAGTGCTGGGTATTACACTTGTACTACCAGGCGGTGATGTGTGTGTTTCAGCAGCCAATGACAGTCAGACAGACCCATGAGCTCCGCCGTCCGGCTACTGCAGTGGGTGATGGGAGAGACGTCATGACCGAGCAGGAGGATGGAGGAGCAGACAGCGGTGGGTGTGGGGATTCAGGTAAGCAGTGTGTGTCTGTTATGCACTACTGGCACTGTATCACTACTGGGGGCATTGAATAGAGAGAACCATTATGGGGGGGCACTGTTTAAGGGGCACTCCATAGGGGGGATCATTACTGGGGGCACTGCATAGGGGGTATCACTACTGGGGGCACTGTATAAGGGGCACTACTGAGGGCCTGCATAAGGGGGACTCCTACTGGGGGCACTAATGGGGGTATCACTACTGGGAGCACTGTATAAGGGGCACTACTGGTTGCCTGCATAAGGGGGGGCCACTACTGGGGGTACTGTATAAGGGGCACCACTGGGGGCCTGCATAAGAGAGACCACTACAGGGGGCACTGCATACTGGAGGTACTGTATAAGGGGCACTTCTGGGGGGCACAGTATAAGGATGCACTACTAGGGGCACTGTATAAGGGTGCACTACTGGAGGCACTGTATAAAGGGCACTACTGGGGGCACTGTATAAGGGTACACTACTGGATGCACTGTATAAAGGGCACTACTGGGGGCACTGTATAAGGGTGCACTACCGGAGGCACTATATAGAGGACATTCCATAGGTGACACTTTTACAGTGGGCATTGGAAGAGGGGACATTAAGGTGCATATGGAATGGAAAGGAATGTTCCCAGGGGTGTGTGTCATGTTGACATGCCCAATTTTTCAGTGGCCACACCACTTGTTGCATGTAACCACGCACAGTGTTCGGTGCGTGCGCCGAAGGCGCGCAAACATTGGGGGGGCCATTTTTCATCTTGCACTGGGCTCCAAATACCATAGTTACGCCACTGCCTCCTCAGCTCCAGTAACTACTGTACTAAGCAGGTAAAACCCCAGTAGATACACCTTCCCCAGCCATCAAAACTTATTTAAATCTTCCTACAAAATATTATTTAATTTTGTTTGCTTAAGCTGGATCATCCATTAGCAGCTTGAGCTACCTCCTAGGGCTGGGGAGTGCTGAGGGGCTTGGACTATACTAACCTGTTTTTATTTGGAACCTTGTACCCCATGGTGGATAAATCAGGCTCTATGTGGATCTAAAAGAGGACCATGAATACAACTATTTCACCCAACTCCCATCAGTAGTTGCAAACTGTGAAACACACTGTAAAATTCATAGAAATTTAGAAAAAATTAGGGACTTACATGCTTCATAAACTCCCTCCATTATTATCCAAAGTACCCCATGCCTCAGTGATGTTATAAGTCCCTAGCTTACTAACTGATTGCATTCTTTACAGGCTACAAAATAACTATGAGAAGGTGACACTTTAAAGGACAATACCAATTTCTTTTGCTGTTTAAAAAAGTAAGCTGGAAAAGGGAGCAATCAGGGAAGCAACCATGCCGCCTCTTGGCATAGGGGCATGCAGATAGGGTAAGCAGGAGAGGCTCTGCCTCCCCTGTCATACTCCTGAGATTTGATATAAAAATTATTAGAATAATACAAAGAAGATATTTATAACTTATAAACATCTGTGTTTATTGTAATAATATTTATAGTTAACACTCAACAACTTTGTGGGGGTCCCTGGGACTGCAGGGATACAAGAGATGAATAAGCAAGAGCTCAGCCTCACTTCTGTATAGTTAGACACTGCTTGCAGAGCTGGGGGCAGGGCCACACCACAGGCAGTAAGCTGCACAGAAAGAGAGCTAAAAGAGGCATGCCTCTGAATTTGGTGGGGCGTACCTTGAGCACTGATGGAAACCTTGGATGTGTCATGTCACCAGGAAGTGCACTGCAGTGTTTAGAGATCAGAACTCAGCAGTAAGAGAAGACACAGTGATGCAGGTAAGAGAATCAATGGACACTGAAGCTTAGTGTAGTGAGGAGAGAGTTACAGTGATTAGGAGATGAAACAGGCTCCCAGCACTCAGACCCATCTCCATGTGTGCCTCCCCAGCTATTGACCTCACCGCACGTCACTGTCTTTGCTGTGACCCAGGTTGGGGCATTGATGTTACACCCCTTGTTACTCCACTGTGTGAAGGTCTAGCATGGTTACTGTAGTCAGTAGGAATTTCATAGGACAGAGAGAAACCTAGATATAAGGGGGATGGAGGGATGAGACTCATTAATCTGTGACCTATGGGGTAGACTGGAGTCTTATAGTGTGAGGGCTAAACTTTTTCTAAGATCTTTACAACACAGAATAAGTGGGTGAGAACTTTTAAAAATGTGTTGAAACCAATCATGGGCCCTTCTAGGGGAGGGGTGTGGGGGGCAAAGGCTCTGAAATCTTCCAGTAAATAATTTTTGTATTACTAAACTTCAAGCTTTTCCTGCAAATTTTTGCTCTGGTGAACACAAAGCCGTGTTCCGTGTCCCAAATTAATGGATAATATATCATTGTCCAGATGCCATTGCAGAAAACTAACACAGAATAATAGAGTTAATTGACATGTAGATAGGCTCACATATTTTAATCTGCAGGCAAATTCAAGCTGTCATTGCAATATCTCTTCCCGCAAAAATGATTCTGAAGACCTGAAAATCTACACTGTTCCTTCATAGGTAATTTTGTTTGACTATCTGCTTTGATTTGTTCATCAGCTCAGCGGCAGAACACACATTAGTTTAATGTTTTCTTGCCTTCGGCTCCTGCGCCGCACTGATTTTGGGAACATGAACTGGAGAGAAGGCAGTGGTCATTTGCCAGTGGGTATATAGTGATTGCTTTTTGTTCTGCCGTAAAAACAAAAACAAAACAAAAAAGCCGGTCTCTGAAAATAATATATGATTATGAACAAAGTAAAGACTTCTGTAAGCAGCAATTGGACCATTGAAAGATGTTTTTGCTTTTTATGTTAATTCAAATAGATTAAATAGGAGGAAAGCACAATGTAATATTTTGTGTTCCAGGTTCTAATTATAGGGGACGTGGGCTGCAATTTATCATATTTAGTTGCCTTTGTTTTTCTGGTTCACAAGAGAAAATGCTACCAAATGTCTGGTTGGTTACTACGGATCACACCACACTTGTATATATCAAACCAGGGAGCTGATTTAGAGTTGCATGCAAGTCAGCCACTAGTGTGTTTGAATGGTATACTCGAGAACCTGTTTTGAAAGTAATGTTCACCTATGCGGCCGCAACGCTCCCATCCATCTGCTTGTGACTGTAGCCGTCTATTTTTCTTGAAAAATAGGTTGAGGAACTGTGGGTGGAGCTATAGAAAAACAATTATATGTATAAAATATATATTATATACATATATATAGTATTTAGAAAAGAAGGCAATCAAAAGGGACTTTAAATTAAAACTCATCTTATGGAAAATAAATTTTGGCACAGGACATTACACCATAGTTAATGAGAGGTTCAGGAACTGAGTTCCTGCTAAAAATAGTACTATCTCCAGCCCGTTCCCTGGTGTAGGAAATCCACCTGAAATCAGTTGGATCTCTCGTACAACTCTTAAGTAGCCTGCAATTCCGCCTACATGGCCAAGACACGCCATCAGTGAACTTATCCTGCAAGGTAATACCTGTTGCCATTTCATTTCACCCAGGAATGGACTGGGGTTGTAGAATGGAAAATGGGCATGGTAACAAATCAAGGGGACATGTAACAAGTCATGGGGGGCGTGGTCTCATGGCATGCCCCCATCTCTGCATGCCAGTTGAGTAGCGTGCCAGGAGGTTGAGCTGCTCAGCTAGACTGTCAGGGCCGATTGGCCCATCAGGTCATCGGCCCTTCTGACATTTGCCAGAAGTCTAAGATGGCCAGTCCAACCCCGGTTGCACCCATTCATTCACAAGTGAGATAGGAAGAACTCAGTCTGAGTTGCTTGTAGATGCGTATGCCCGACTCCGCCTGCAACCTATCATCCAGCCTACAACTAGTTAAATAAGGTTCAGCATGTTGCATATTGCAGCAAGCGCAGCAACTTGCTCCAATATGCCTTCAGGAAATCTATATGGAAGATGGAATTCTTTAGTCACTCCTGACCTGGCAACTTTTATAATGCTGGAAAAATAATGCAAGCTAATATGACACGTATAGGGACACAGACTGTTCTGTCTCATTATAATGTGTGTGATACAACACATTCCGTACTTCTCTTTTTGACACCTAAAGTCAGTAAGGCCAAAATGCTATTAACGGCCTTCAGATGCTGATGGATTGAATGCAATATGCAATCCCACAGTGCATGTTTGCTACAATCAGAAAATAAATAATCACAAAACAGAGATATATGTATGTTCCTCTGATATCTGCAGACTGTCATTTATAGATTTTTTAAAATGGTCAGTTGATTTACATGTTTTTTTAAGCATTTTATTTGATGTTTTGCAGATACTTATATAGTTGTTTATACAGTACATACTTGTGTATGTTGTTGTTTATACATACTTTATGTTGTATTTCTATTCTTATTTAGGGATGGACAGTAGTTAATTCAGAAAGCAAATAGGAAAATGTAGGGTTTCACAGAATCCTTAAGAGTCTCGATGTGTTGGCCATCGCTGTTATGGCTGTAGTTGAGTTATGTCTTCTGAGATATACTGTAAAATCAGCAATAACATTCAATGGGGGAAGTTCAATTGTTTTACCGCGCTCAATCTCCCATTAAAAGTGACGGGAGAATGGGGGGGGATATTTAATTGTTCTGGATGCCCATGACTTTTTGTGCATTCTGTGCCCATATAGAACGGATTAAGTCATGTAAAGCGGCTAAAACCCTCTGAAGTCCTGGAAGTGACCTAACTGACTGTTTCCGAAACTTCCGGCAATGTGGAGCGTTTATGCGGGGAAGAAGGCCGCACCACATCGGCGAAGAGGACACGGTGAAAGACTGAGACCACCGCTGCCAAAGGACTAGAGCTAGGAATAGGGACAGTTAACTAGCCTGCCCACATCCTTATTATAGTGCAAGGGGCTCTGCTCTCCAACCATACTCTATCGGCAACCCCGTAACTCCGGCTCCCCAACTTTTTTCGCTGTCTTTTTTAAAATGTTTTTAGCGTTTTTCATCATTTACACTTTTTAAAAATTGTGCTTAATACCTAACTCTTTTTATTTTTAGTGTTTTCAGCATCTTACACATTTTTTCACAAAGAGCTTCATATACACATATATGAATTATGGCTTCTCTGAACTTTTTCTACCATCCCATAGTCCTTTATGGTTACAACAGGCTGACTTAATTTAACATGCACCGGAAAGTTTCGCTTCTCGCCCATAGATAACGTCAATGTGGGACCAGCGACATCGCATGCGACATGCTTCGTAAATAATACTCTTGCAGAGGGAATAGTAAATAGCAGCGTACAAACATTATGTAACGCTTCCATATGCAGTGATACATGACAGTTCTTAACGCAAAGGCATCATAAATAGCCTCCTTTATGGTTTAATGAATGTGCTGCAAACTATTTATCCCTGCTAGTTAGGCACAACTCACCCATGCATCGCTTCTGGCACCCCCACCGTTATCAGATTGCAGCAGCCGTCACTGGAGAGTGCTGACGACTCTGATAACAAGAACTTGGTGATAGATTTAAATTCCCGCTCAGTATGAAATGTCTGCTGCTCCTGAATGGTCTGGAGATGCAGCAGAGGAATTAGGAGCCATATGTAATATTCCTCTCCCGTCATATTGTCCTTATTTCATACCACAGTGCTGACAGCTCACTCCTCTTCTGGCATTCAGGTAACAGTAGGGCGTTAAGGGACACCCACACTGCAGAGGAGACATTGGAAGAATTATACATTACTAACAGGGATTTTACAATGGTGTGTCTCTTTAAGGAAAAATAAATAGTGTAACATAGTGACTGATTCTGAAGATCTGTGCATACATAGGGTCTGTAGTGTTCATGTGCAGCTCTCCTTCTGCAAGCTCGCCCGCAGTGCCCAGATGCAGCAGCTTGATTGACAGGCTGAAACCTTTAGGGGGCAGAGCTCGGGTGGCATCGGGCAGTGTCAAAGAAACTGGAGGCACTTTGCCCATGTTATCTGGCCATGCTGAAGCCAGTGCATGCGTTCTTGTATGCAGCTTTCAGCTGTGTGAAAACACTGGTCATCCTTAGTAACCTGAAGATTACTCAGATCACCGATGTTCGCGCAAGCTGATATATGATGCTGCATCTGCAGGCGCAGCAGCTGATCACAGAAGCCGGCAGGAAGAGTCTATTTACATAAGACGCCTGCTGCGGCATTACAGTATTATTGCATGGACGCTGCGTACAAAGTTGCAGCGACTGTGCAATAGCGTACAACACTGAATCAGTCCCATAGTTCTCCCCTCTGTCACTGGACGGGATGCAATAAAGCTAGAAATGCGGTCAAACCCCTGAAAATGCAGTTTTCAGGGGGTTTGTTCGCATTTCTCATGTGCACCAAGTCCTGGAATGCGATGGGCAACCAATAGAAGACTATGGACTTCTATTTGCAGGAATTATGTGAGAGGAATCCCATCTGATCCCTCCCAGCTCCCCCTGTGGTGTGTGTGTCCTGACATGTGCAGAATGACACCAGAGGGACTTCTGGGCCATAGACCTTGAAGTTCCTCACTCGCAAAAGACCGCTATTACTAAGAGAGCTGTCCTTTACGGTTTTGTTCATGCCTACAAGAGTAATTAGTGCCGGCATGCATGCAAAGAGTGCCAGGATGCAATCGCATGCAAAATTATGTTCCAGCAACAGGCACATACTGTATAAGCTGCAATTGCTGTAAGCTGGATGCTATTCTCAGCACCAGCTGACTGTATGCACAGATAACATCTCTGTTGCAGTGTCTGTACAAGAAACATGGGCAATAAATGAGTATACAATGGATGGACAATTGAAATTGCTCCTCATATCTGATGAGAGTTTTTTTTTTTATTAGATATGTTGACAATGTTACAGTATCCAAATGAACAAAGCACCTTCCTAATATTCTGCACCAGTATCTAGTGTCCAAATGAATAAAGCACTTTCCTCATATTCTGCACCAGTATCTATAATCTAACATGTACATGCACTGTTATGTTCAAGTATGTACAACAGCTCCATTTCTTGTGTTCTTTACATTGTATGCTATTCTCAGTATTTGTACTCATTGTATATGTAACAATTTATTAACAAGGCGCATTTAAAATATGGTCATGTGCTGTCCAAGGTCCTGAACCACATCTATTTTGATTGGCTGGTGCTAACATGGCATGGCCAGCCCTATCACAGAGGATCTACTCTACAGCAGTGCACCACTATCCACTAAGGGAGAGCGGGCCATACAATGATACTGCCAGTCAATCAATCCATTTACAATGTGTTGCTCAGGAGAGTATTATCAACAGGACATCATATTATTTAAAACGCAAATCCTTGAACAAGGCAACTTAATTTCACATTTAATACAAATGTACAATTTTTTATAGTATAGCAACATCAGTAGTATAGTGCAAATAAAATTATTTTTTTTTAGACTATGGGCCTTATGTTCTTGCCTGCGAGATGCAGTCACAGGTGCAATTCCAGCGAGTTAGCCTATATTTTTAAAGGGGCAATATTTTAAAAGGCAGTACCAACCTGGTTTTGCCTATTACATTATCGGCACTTTAAAAATACACCCTAACTTGCTGGAATCTCTCACGTGCCTGCATCTCATAGGCCATTACAAACAATTAATAAAGCACTATTTTTGAGTGATTGAATCCAGTTTTATAGATGCATTCTTTATAATATCAGCTTGGCTTGTATTGTATGGGCCTTCCATATTTACCATCTCCTTGTGTGGGTCTGCACAGTTCGTATGCACAGTTCCAATGTTACCTTATAATCAGACAGCATACGGTATGTGTTGAAAACTGCAGACAATTGCTGTCATGAACAAGACAAAATAAGAGACCAGTCTATGACAGACATGGGGAATAGAAGCCGCTACATGATATGGGCCAGGAGTTCTGATCTTACTGAAAATCTCAACAGGCACCAAACTGAGCTCGTTAACGGATTTTTGGTTCAAATATGGATTTCAATTTAAAGCCTTGTGGCTCAGTGTACAGCTCTAGCATGTATAATTCATACAAAGAACTCTTATGGCATTCTGTAAGGGAATTTTGTACACATTTTCATACCTCGGTGCAGACTCAAAATAACCTGTGACTATCCAGCTGTTGTGGGACTATTAGTCCAAACGACCAACGTACCTTGCCTCAGGCTTATTAATACATAATTTACAAGTTAAATAAAAGTTTAATTATGGGAGTCGGAGGGTTATGTATGTATGTTGGCATGGCGCACAGATGTGTCCATTTACATCTTACTTCCTTGCGCGTTAAACAGCCCTTTTAGTCGTGCCATGCTGTGGCGTGACTCAATAGCGCCATGCGTCTTTTTGTGTGACTTTTTACCTTTAAATGCGTCTTATTCGCATATGAATAGGAAGCACAAGCAGTTTCTGCTGATTAAAATTATATGCAGCATGCCTATATCCTGTGTGCTACTGCGGGTGTATCTGCATCACAGCCGCTGACGCTGTAACGTAGTATTTCGCATTCATCGGGTGTATTAGCGCAATTGCCAATACATTCAGACATGAGAAAATACACATACGGTACAATAACTATGGGGGGGAATTCAATTACCCACTGTAAATTACCGCTGGCAATAACGGGAGGTATACTTGGGCTTTAACACCAGGGGCTATTCAATTAGCCTCCCGCATTTGCCCGATAGCCTTGTTGAAGCACACTAAACGTGCGCTAATACGGGTTATCAGGCATAAATGCACAGGATCCATGATAAGTTCACAATCCTTTGCATTAAATGGCAGTTATCGCCCAATTACTGCACAGTTGATAGGGATTTCTTTTAAGTGAACCACCTATGATTGGATGTTTGCGAGTGCTCTGTTGACAATGATTGGCACTTTCTCAGTTGTGTGTGCAGGGGCAAAACTACCGGCGGTGCAGCCAGTGCACTGTACCATGGCCCGCCGCAATGTAGCGGTCCACACTGCCTGTATAGCAGGTGCAGTGCAGCTGCTTGCCGGGCAGTCATCAAGACTGTGACTGACCCGGCCGGCCGGCAGCTACACGCAGGGGACTGGAGCACAGTGCAGTCATGCTCAGCACTCCAGTGCAATACTGGGCAGGGCCATAACTAGGGTAGTGCAACCTGTGCCATGGCACAGGGCACCGCAGGGCAGAGGGCGCTGTTTGGGCCTGTCAATTTTCCTGTTTATTATCATTCTCACTTGTAGCCTCCTCTTCTTTTATCTCCAGCATCTCCTGGCCTCCCCTATCTCTTTCCTGGCCCTTCCCCATGAGGCCATGGCCCTTTTTCAGGTGCTCTATCTTGTCCCTATTTAAAAAATGAGGCATGGGGCACCAATGCTCTCTCTCTGGCAAAGGGTACCAAAAAGTCTATTTATGGCTCTGACCCAGCAGCAGCGTAGCCTCATGGGTGTGACTCATTGTGAGGCTGTGACTGCTGCTCTGCTGGCTGCCTGTGAATGTTGCTGGTGAGTACACTGTGTGGGCACTATAGGTAGTATAATGTGTGGGGTCTACAGGTGGCATAATGTGTGTTGACTACAGTGTAGCATAATGTATGGGCACTAGAGGTGGCATAATGTGTGGGGTCTACAGGTGGCATAATGTGTGGGCACTACAGTGTAGCGTTATGTGTGGGCACTACAGGTGGCATAAGGTGTGGGCACTACAGGTTGCATAATGTGTGGGAACCACAGGTGGCATCATGTGTGGGCACTACAGTGTAGCATTATGTGTGGGCACTACAGGTAGCATAATGTGTGGGCACTACAGTGTAGCATTATGTGTGGGCACTACAGGTGGCATAAGGTGTGGGCACTACACCTACTACTTATCGGAAGATCTGTCCTTTGCTGTACAGATCGCATATGTTAGTGCATATGCGATCTGTACATTTGCGATGTCCGGCGGTAAGTATTAGTGCATCCCGCCCCACTGCTTTTCCCTGTCACTACTGCCTGTCACCTCTACCTATCACTCTCTCCCTGTCACCCACTGCCTATCCCCTCTTCCTTTCACCCATTGCCTGTCAACTGTCCCTGTCACCCTCTCCCCCTCTCTGTCACCCACTGCTTCTCCTTGTCACCCCCCCACCCTCTCCCCTTTCACCCACTGCCTCTTCCCTGTCACCCACTGTCTGTCACCTCTCCATGTCACCCACTGCTTCTCCCTGTAACCCACAGCCTGTCAACTCTCCCTGTCACCCACTGCCTCCTCCCTCTCCCTGTCACCCACTGCCTGTCATCTCTCCCTGTCATCCACTGCTTCTCCCTGTCACCCTCTCATTGTCACCTTCTTGTCTCTCTTTGTCTACCTCTTGCCTCTCCCTGTCACCCTCTACCTCTCTCTGTCACCCACTGCACTTTGAATTTGGAGTATGGCAGAGGAGGGGGGCCCAAAGAAAATGTTTGCACCCTGGCCCACCACTCACAAGTTCCACCATTGTATGTGTGTGTGCAAGACAAAGGGACAACCTCCCATAACACATCCACAGGCCGGCCTTCTTTTGCAAACACTTTCAGCCACCTCCCCGATTACACCCAGGAACACTCATGGATCACAGTGGTCTGCTCAGGACCTTGCGATTACGGAGATATTGTGATTGCCGTGTAAAACTACAGCCTGCATGTGCGCAGTGAGATATTCGCACATGCTCAGTAGCAAAAAAATCGCTCAACATCGGCGTAGCGTACTAGTGTTAATCAGACCCAAGATCTTATTGAGCCGGAAGTGTAGGAACTGTATAGGTTTGAAGGCATTTTTAACTTTGTGATGGTGCAGGAGCTTTTGCAACTATGAATAGGCCTGGACAATGCACCATTAAAAAGGTTTCATGTATCAAACTCCTATTTTGCTATCACTTGTAAGCTTATGAGCCAACTTTGCATCAAGACATAAATTATGGTAAATCTGTAAAAAAAATACTCCAATATATTAAAATATAATTAATAGCACAAAGTAGTACAAATAGTAGTACAAATATTGGTTATAGGAAATAAAAGCAGCTCCAAAGACAACTGTGCTGTTTGAGTTATACAGTACTGTAGTTAGGGATCCGGCTTCCACTTTTAATCAAAATGCCAGCAAATCTCCCACTGAAATTAGCCACACTCACCCCAGTGGCACTTAAGTAACACCCATTCCCCATTACTGACAACCCTAGCCATGGGAGACAACATTATGAAATTACTGATAAATTCCATACATACAGTATACAAGGTTAGTGGCAACACTAATATACTGTAGCAGGTGCTCATACCCACTGCCTACGAGTACAAGGAGGATGGGCCCAGTGCCATAGCCTAGGGTTACCAGGACGGGCTCAGGGCTATTTCAAGGGAATGAGACCTAATGTTGAATAACTTGGGCCTATGGGAGAAAAGTTTGGCAAAAACATTTTTAAAAAACTTTTTTTTTAACAAATGCATTGCGCTTGCCCAAGTTTCCAATGATGTGTAGGTTTTAAACCCAGAAAATCACAGCAAAAATCTCATTCCAATCCATTGTGTCCCCTGTTCACTTTATCAACAATATTAGGGGCTGATCCTTTAAACCTCCTATAGAGAATAAGTGCAGATGTTACCCATAGCTATGATATAGCTAGTGCATTCCACAAATTATAGGTAGTCAGGGTTGGGCTGGCCCACAGGGGTACTCGGGAAATCCCTGGTGGGCCCCATTGCCTGAGGACCCACCACGTTCCTCTAGGTGTCAGGTTCCAGATCTCAAATCATACACTGTCACTCTATCAGAGGGTCGGGTAGCTAGTGCAACAGGACCAGTAATGAAGATGGGTGCTTGGTTCCCGTCTATAGAAACTACAAGATTTGCCTATTGGTTAGCCAAGTATCTGTGGTTGCTGGCCACACCCCCTCTGGTGGATGACCACACCTCTTAAACATGGACCCCTTCCATTGCATTCCCCCGGTGGGCACTTTATGCCCTAGTCCGACACTGTAGGTAGTATCTGATTTTTTGCTCTTGGCAACTTCTCCACTTGTTCTATTTAGAAGGTTTAATACAGTAGATTTCGACTTTAGAGTGAAAAACAGTATTTTGGGAAAGTTGATTTAATAATATATAGGGTACTTTACACCAGTCGGCGATTATTGTAGTAATTGCATGTAAGTTCAAGTATGAATGGAAAAGATTGCTTGGAAATGTGAGCCCGGGTGGTACCTGTGACCTTGTGTTTTGTGTCTGTTTTATGTTCCTCATTATTAATCTATTTATATGTGTTACAGGCAAGGGATGATGTTATAGTTATCCTGCACACATTAAATATGACTGAGCCCTTGTTTCCCAAGTATTTACATCTGTCCTTTTTTTCAGAGAAACTGACTTTACAGATCAGTGTCCTAACAAGCATGTGGATCATTATTAAAAATGATTTATACAGCTGCAGCACACTCGGCAGCAGTAAACGACTGGCAACAAGCAAAGTGACAAAACAAGACTGGGTATTAGCAAACAGGCTATGAGGTCAGAGGGCCCTGCTCGTAAGCTTACAAGCCATAGCAAAATAGGAGTTTGATAAATAAAAGAGTTAAGGAAGCTATATTGGTCCAGTCTTTGTTGGTTTTATGATACCATAGGTTGTTTCTGTATAGAAAGAGAAGTGAGGTACTGGATGCACTTGTTGGACTTGGAATTGGATCACAATGACATTTTTGTATGCAGGAGATAATAGGTAACTTTGCAATTATCTGATCAGGTTGCATTAAATCATAGCACATCTCACTGACAGATCGTTTAGGATGATGCTACAAGGCGGGGAGTGATTTGGTTACTGCTACTGTAGATTGGACTGCTGGATAGAATAGATGGAGTCCTTCAGCACAGCGAGCTGTATCTTTGTCCTCTGTCTCAATTTCAGGTAACAGAGAGATTCCTGGGATGGGGAGACTCCCCTTTGTGCTTCTGAGAGGGTTGGCATAGGCAAATGCAAGGGGGGGTTGCATCTGCCTGGAAACCCTCCTCCCCAGCCTACACCATGAACACAATAGAAATAGTAATATAATAGATTGTTACTAGTGCTGCATGTTCTTCTCAGTATCACAAATGATGAATAATTAGCACCACCTGTGGATCTTTTAACATGTATCAGCCAGTAATAAATAACCTGTGCACCAACTAGAAGATCTGGAAAACATGCACTGTTAGAGATACACTGCTATAGATCCCAATATGTACATATACGTCCAGGGCAATGCTAGGTTCTACTGCTGCTCCTCCAGGCTCCCGGACTTGCTCCAATAGTCTGGAATGGTGCCCACATCTAAAATAAATACGTTCAGCTCAGGCAGGATGGCCTACTGCCGCATCTAATGGCTTACTGTGATCACTGGTCCTGTATATGCTGGAATTAATACACATAATACACTTTGTATGACGCTTATTAAAGCTGGTTAAGTACTAATTCTGCCCTCTTCATTGACAGGCCAATAAATTGGCAAAAATAAAGCCTTCGGAAACCCCCATCAGGAAATCCTGCGTTTGCCACTGGTTGGGGAGAGGGTAGTGTTATCCTTTGAAATAATGAATGCAATTGTATTTTTAGTACACCTACATGGTCTCAAACTCATTTTTCAAGTTATTTATTTAGGTAGCGCTGAACTGTGAACAGCACCATTCCTTCAAACAGAAGAGTCATATAATTCCTAAATTTGCTTATTTGTTCTATGTACCATTTAACTGCAGAATTGGAGATGGGAGTTTACAGAATACATATCATAATTGTCAATTTCCTGCATGTCAATATTTTTAGAATGATTTTCTAAGCCTAACCGAGTTAAGTAAGAAGCAGCATTGTCACTAGCAGCTCAGAGAGAGAGAGAGAGAGAGAGATAGAGGCCCTGATTCAGACCCGCTCGCAGCCGCAGGCCGCTCGCTGGGTCTGTGGGCATTTTTTTTTCCGGCCGCTCGCAAAGCTGTGGCAAACCACCCACAGCTTGTGCGAGCGGCCAGGAGACCATCGCGATTATAGCGACCATCGGTCTTGCGATAAGACCCTGCGGAAGAGCAGGAAGTCCACTACTGACTGCAGTAGTGATGTCAGTATGCCCACCCAACAAACGCCAGGCGTTCCTAAGGGTGCTCGCGAGCAGCTCTGAATGAGCTCCAGAGTACGTACACCAGGTATAATGGGCACAGTTTGTACTGCACATTATTTGGTGAATCATTAATCACTGGTAAGACCAGGACAGATCTCACCCATTATACATATTGGGCCTGACTCAGAGTTGTAGGCTAATGCTACATCTATGTGCGCAGTGGGTGTGCGAAGATATGCAAATGTCGTAAATCCCGCGGAATGTATGGAGATGCCTATCTGTGGCTTTGCACTTTCTAGCACCTGTATATAAAGAAGCCGCATCGGTCATAGATCCTTCGATGATCGGTCTTCTGAGTAACCCTATGGTCAAACAGAATGGCCGCATTTACTGAGACGCCATAGACATTGTTCTTGTGCGCAGGATAGCAGGCACAGGATTTGACATGTCCCATAACCGGTAGCGACACCCCTACGTTCCTTGTCGCAACTTCCTGTTACCCCCCTGCTGCCAATCACACAAAAAGTTGTTGTGAGCGACTACGGTAATGTACCTTGACGCATTCGCAGCACGACTTAGATGCATGCGCGGGTGGGCAATAATCGCTCAACTGCGGAAACATTGTCATAGCGTACATCTCGGAATCATGCCCATTGGCAAAGTTCACATCTATGTGTTTGGTCAACACATGGAAAATTGACAACATTTGTTAAGGAGGTCTAGAGTGGTGCGACATATGCCATGGAACAGGGCACCGCAAAGCAGGGTGCACTGTTTGGTAGCGCTTGTATAGTGAGCAGCACATCCCCATTCCAACATATACTTTACTTCTGTGGGCAGGTTCCCATCGCTTCATCTAAATTGAATGAGTGCATCTCATGGGCATGTACAGTAGGCAGAATTAGGAGTAGCTGATTTAAGTATGTAAAGAGATGTCTTTGATTTACAATTTATCTCTTGCTCCAGTTATAGGCTTGGTGCACAAGCATAATGAGAATGATAGCGGCTATTTCAG
Organism: Taudactylus pleione; assembly: GCA_031769625.1. Classification (NCBI taxonomy): domain Eukaryota; kingdom Metazoa; phylum Chordata; class Amphibia; order Anura; family Myobatrachidae; genus Taudactylus; species Taudactylus pleione. The sequence continues at coordinate 3,469,007 of JAUIMM010000544.1, forward strand.
CAACTGGATCATCCACATTCAGCTCTGTGCATGCAGTGCAAGAGTCATCCTGCAAGCCTGAGTCTGCCCTATAAACGCCCCACTTAGTGCCTTGGTTGATTTCAAACCCACCTAAGCCCCCAGTTCTATGAGACAGTAATGCCAACCATTTGTGCCACTGTTGTCAGTGCTGTTTGCATTGCATAGTAAGTGGATTTCAGTTGGATTAAGAGACTGTAGAATGAATTTCAATTGTGCACATGAGTGTTAAAGAGAGCTTTCCTGAACCTATATATATTTCTCCTTCAAGTGTTCTACATTATGCGCTTAAGGAGCATAAATAAACATTTAATTCAGAACTCATCTCATCTGGGAGCCCTGTCCCCAAATGACTTTCTAAGCTTCTGTTGATCAATAAATTAATCTCCAGTGTTTAGTTTTAGCTGAGATTAGACCATTGTCACTGCATGCGTTTTCTTTTTTTTTTTTCCTAAATAGTGTTTTTAGAAAGCGTTCCTGTTCAGCATAAACAGCTTGGACAGTTACAGGATACGGGTCACATATAATTATAGCAATATGCTTATCATTATATATACTGACACTTTCTTGTCGCACAGGATTGGCTGGGGCTTCACATTCATGATACATTTTTTATATAAATCATTTTACTTATCTGCAAAATAAGACAGCTTTAGATACAGTGCAACAGAAAAGGTAACTTATTGCTTGGTTTCCAGGCAACCGCTTTCCACGTAGTGCAGAAGTAAATTTGATAAATATTGACTAACTCTAAACACAAATTCTCTATTTTGTGACATTTACTTTAACATATTTAATATACTAATACACTAATACCTTGCATAATTTTGTTTTGAGAGTAATTATGGTTTTTATTTTATTTTTTTTATATAGTTTGGATTATTATTATTATTATTATTATTATTATTATTATTATTATTATTATTATTATTGTTATTATTATTATTATTATTATTATATTTTATCTTCTATAATAACAATAACTAATTTAACATAAAATAATGTAGCCCTTAATTGGTATGGGGTAACCGTCCCTTGGGCCAGTTTAGAAAATAACCACCTGTCCAAAAAAAAATATTAGATGATGAACCTGTTTCTTGGGACAGTGAGCTGGTCTTACTTCATGTTCAAGGTAAGGTTTACCGATAGTGATGTAGTTAATTATTTAAGACATACTGTATAACCATTCTGGCCTGGTAGTATTTTGTTGTCACAATTTTCCAGGCTGAAAAATGGAGTGGCTTTACAATTTGGATATGGCAACTTAATATCTGATGATGTTACAGATTGTGGTGGGTCTTTTATGGGTTGTGGGTGTGCTATAGATTGTCCTGATTTCCAGAATACAAAAATGAAGAAGTTGTATTCCTGCTATATATGTAAATCTGGGGTAACATGAGGAAATAATACAGTTCATCAATGGCAAGTTTTTAAACATCCCAAACTTTATTGTAAAAGTTTAATCTCCTGTGTTGTACATGATAGAATGTTTGTTGGCTTTATGACTTTTCAGTAAAAGAAACATAAATACATAACAATTCAACTTGAGCTTCCAATAAGTGAATGATGAGCAAATGGTACAACAATATATTGGAATATAATACTGTATAAAGACTTTGAGCAGGATCCTGATATGTAACAGCTGGATGGGATCCGGTCAGCCGGTTGACACTTGCTATGTCCATAGTGAGTATGTTGACTTACCGTCGCTAAGATCTTGTCACTACTGTAATGCTACTTAGAACATTTTAACTGTGCAGGTGTTATAACTTTAAACATGCCGCTTACCAGCATGTTTAAAGTTATAACACTTAAATGGCTAAAATGCTCTAATTAGCAATACACTGGTGTCGGGATCACAGGGCAGTCATTTTAGTGTCAACATACTCACCGTGGACATAATGAGTGCCGACTTGCCGTTCCGAACCCCAGCTTGACTATTGCTTTGTAGATGAAAATGCTTAAGTCTACAGAATGTCCTACCTTCTTCAATGCTCCCTATTGACTGAGTGAAAATAATAATAATATACTGTAGTAATAATAGTAATATTACTACTGCTACTGCTACTACTACTACTACTACTACTAATAATAATAATGCATAGTATTTTACTGCCATGGTACTTAAACAGCATTACAGTTTACAATTACTTTAATAATCCGTATGAACATGCCAGTAACCCAAACAGCAGGAAGCAAAGAGTGCAACTTGTTAGTAAAGGATCTAGTGCAATGGTTTAAAAGGTGTTAGAGATTTCACTAAAAACTCATTTTTAAAAAAGTAGACATTTCCAGAAAGTGTGTTTATATGGATGCAGACAAAAGATCACAATTGTGTACTCAGGCCTCAGCTAATAAAGCTGTTCAGATGCATCACTACAGTCTGAACATCATAATAAACCAAACTAGTAGAGACAGGAGATATGACAGTTCATTCGGCAAAAGTTTAAAGTCTCTGTAATTCAGATCTGGCAAATAAGTTTCCTTTGTGAATTCTGCAATGAAAATAAATGGGAAACTGGAAGACAAAATTGTTTTTTGAAATATTTGTTTTTACAAATTACATAAAAGGAAGAAAAATAACAAAACAAAACAAATTGACCACATTTATGCTACAAAATAACTTTTTCCCTTGTTACCATTCTTCTCTTATATTATGAAATAATATGAAATTATGAATTCATCAAAAGTACAAAAGTATTGGTCTAAATATTCGAAGCAAAATCATAATATTCAAACATACATATGAGTAATTCAGACACCTTCCAAAGAAAATAATTAAAATTATTCCATCTCTCAGAGTGAAGGGACATTAGTGAAGGGACAAACAGCAATATTAGCACAGCTAGTAAGCACAGTGTCTCTCAACCGGACTGCTGCCTGACAACTAACACACTATATATATGTATATATATATATATATATATATATATGTATTTATAGGGGGCTGGTAGACTAAGTCATTGTGATGCTGGCTTCTGGGTGGGCTATTTTACCCTGATGCAAATTGATGTGTGGTTATGCCTCCTGAAGATGGTCCTATATGGACCAAAACGTTGAGACATTCATCCTTAAAGCCCAATTTATGGTATGATTCACATGGATTAAACTCTATTGTTTCAAGAATATCTGGTGAATGCTCTACTTTTTTTGTTCTCTCTCTCTCTCTCTCTCTCTCTCTCTCTCTCTCTCTCTATATATATATATATATATATATATATATATATATATATGTGTGTGTGTACAGTAGTACACAGTATATGTTTAAATGTATATATACATGTACATATATATATGTATATATTCATACATTATATATACTGTGTATATATATATATATATGTATATATATTTAGTTGTACATAGATATTAACTATAGTGCAACCGGCTAGTTGGTTATAACTACAATAAATTGTGTGACTCAAAAACCACGTGAAAACATATATCCATATATACATATGTAGATAAATAAATAAGTTACAAAGTGACGGTGCTAAATGTGCAAAATAATGGCAAGATATGAAATAACCTATTTCATATATAGGTATAAGCGCATAACATCAAGTACAAGGAGATTGAGTTAGATAGTATATGTAGAATAAATTGCTACATTCAAAACTAACTCAGTGTGATTCTATATTAATTATTATACTTCAAAGAGTGCAACCAGTAAAGGTTAAAAACAACAATTTAATAGTTAGAATAAAACATAATTTGTTTAAAAAGCAAGGCAATTAATAAACATGCACAACAAAGAGATACGGGAATTGGTACAAAAAAATAAATAAATGAATGAGGTATATAAATAGGTAGAGCAGCTTATCTGAGGTAGCAGCTTATTAGTTCATGTGGCAAGTATGGCAACAACAGGCTCCAACGCGTTTCGTCAGTTCAAGACTTCATCAAGGGAGTAGTGTTGTATTGTGGGGTCTGCATCTTTATACCCCCCCTGCAAAGGACTAAATTTGGGAGCAATTTGCATCAACATCCTGTGCCCGCCCCTTACAATATATGGGCGGGACAAAAAAGGGGTTAATTCTAGGATAATCTAACATGATCATATATATAAATATAATCGCTTGCATCCTAAATCAGAAACATTGAAAAACGGGGTTTAAAAACTACTTTATCCTGCTCTTCCGCCCATACTGGGCTAGTCCATGTGTCCTTCCGCCCGGACTAATGACGTCACATCCGCGGAAGTGTTGGAGCCGGAACAGGAGGACTCGCGGCTGAAATCATAGAGAGATGAATCACCACAGAGAGAACAACTTCCGGGTATCGGCTTGAAGTACCTTCCAGGTATTGGCGGTACATGCACCATCTCAAGGCGGACATGACGTTATACTTGGACATATTACATGAATCTAGGCTGAAACAACTAAAAGCAAGATAGATCCTTGGCTACAATTAATCAAGTAATGGTAGATACATCCCCTTGAAGAGTGTATCTAACTACTGAAATATAAATTGATAATCTGGTTTATTAAGTTTGGTTTATGTAATAATAATAATAATAATAATAATAATAATAATAATAATAATATTACATAAAAGTGGATTTATTCTTTTCAATTTATTTCTGTCTGTCTCATATACATATATAAAATAGAGATGTGCACGGACCCCCTGTTTTGGTTTTGGTTCAAATTCATCATCGTGTTTTCATTTTGGTTTTGGCAAAACCACCCTCAAGTATTTTTGGTTCGGTTTTAGATGCCTTAAAATTAGATGAAAATTCATAATAAATCAATAAAACAGCTAAAATAATGTACTGTAATCTGGGTCCGTTTACATACAATCCAAAACCTGAGTTTGGTGTTTAAATCCGAGTTCTAAACTGACTGCAGAACCGAACCAGGACTCGGTTCTACTCGGATCCCCAAAGTGCTTCAGAACTAGGACTTGATTTGACTCGGAACCCCTAAGTTTGTGTGTGTTCGTGTATCAGGAAAACTGAACCGCACATCCCTAATTCAAAATAACAGTATTTTTACAGTGCTAACATGTGTATGTTCTGTGTATGCTTCATGCTGAATATAACTATTATATAAACAATCTCCTGTCTCCTGCTTGCTGACTCTTTTTCCCATTCCATTATTTTCATTTTTCAACAGACATGAGTAAAACCTCTGAAAGCCTGCAGACTGCCATAAAGAACGGTAATGGTAAATTCTACCATTTATCCAACAGCTTTGGAAAGCCAATTTGGTGTGGCAGATCTAATGTTCTCTTCTTTACTTGTCCTCTGCGCATTCATCTGTTATGAGACTCTATCCATCTATGCAAAGACTCTGCTTCTAGCACACAGGGAAAAATTTAACTTTTTTCCCATAATGCTTTGAAACAGATAGTTCAGCGTGTTCACACTAATCTGAGCAAACTAACTTAAAAAATTAAGAACAGGGAAACCACTAACATCTGTAGTTCCCATCTATAAGGTTTGTATATGTTTGTATATTTTGTAATGGTGATTACTCCCTGTTAAACACTTTTTACTTGGCTTTTATTGTTGAATGTTTAGCATCCACAAGAGAAAACTGTTGTTCATCCCTCTGAAAGCAAAATTTAGAAATTTAGGGCTTGATTCCGATCCAGACACATATTCTGTTATTTACGCAGATTGATCAATTGTTTGCCATTGCACATGTATATAAGCCCCACTGCAAATGCGAATCAATTGAATTTTGATTACGCTCACACAGAGCAGAGGATTCACTCATTAAGTGAGTGACAGGTAGTCAATGTTTGTGGGAGGTCTCAGGGTTGGCTAGGTAAACACAGGTGTCTTGTGACTGTTTAAACTAGAGATGTGTGGTTTCAATTTCCTAGAATACGAAAACACACCCGAACTTACGAGTCAAACCGAGCCCCAATTAAGAGTGTCATTACTAGAAGCTGTCACAACCAGGACCGCAGGTTCATGAGCGGCGCGGACCTTACCTCTCAGGGTGCTCTGGCATGGTCCTTCCTGTGGGTATCCTGGCTTCTAGAGGTGATCCTGGTCCTGGAGATTGGGTGTTGTGGCTGGCTGAACAGCAGGCTGTGCATTCCTGAGCAGTGCTGCTGACCACTGGGCGTCGCCATCCTGGATCCAGGTCACATGTCTAAATTGGACCAATCAGCTTACAGCTTGGGCTGGAGGGCTAGCAACCTATCCTGCACTACCTGAGGGTATTAAAGAGCTGTCAAGAGGCTCTTTAGTTGCCAGTGCAACGTTTTACACAGCTTAGCTGTGTGCTAGTTCCTGAGATCCCTTGTTTGTATAGCTGCAGTCTGTCGTGGTGAGCCTGCTAACTCTCAGTCCGTGTTCCAGCTCGTTCCACCTCTGACTCCTGTCCGGATTGCGTGTTCCAGTCGAATGCCCTATAGAGGGTCCTGCCATCCCTGAGGGTTCTGTGTTCTTGGACACCTCCAGCTTCGGCTCCAGTGTCCGGCATACCTTGCCTCCCTCGGTTGCCACAGTTTGTACCTCCTGCACCTGCCTCCATTCATGAAACACACCCCATTAATAAATAAATAAATTAAGGCCGGCATCTTTTCAACACCAGCAAATGGCCCCACGTACTACTCCTGTGTCCACTCCGGACCCAAACTCCAATCAAGTTCTGACAGTTTGCACTGGCCAAATGGATACGGTAAGTGGACAGGGTGCTAATGCGGACCTTTTACAGGATATCGCAAGCTGGCTTGAAAGCCTAGAAGCCTCCCAGCGGCAACTAGCCCAATTTTTACAGGATATGTCACTCAGATAGGATGTTTTACAGGCCTCCCTCGTGACAGTGAGCATGCCTGCAACTGCTAATCCACAAGCTCCTCCGATTGTTGCCGCTCCGGCTCCCCCATCACATTTACATCTACCAACGCCTAGCAAGTTTGACGGGAATACGAAGATGTGCCGCGGATTCCTGAATCAGTGAGACGTCCATTTCTCTCTCCAACCATCGAACTTCCCTACCGCAAAATCTAAGGTCGCCTACATTGTCTCCCTTCTGTCTGGTCCCGCATTAGACTGGGTGTCCCCACTCTGGGAAAGGTCTGATCCTCTGCTGGACAATTATACCGACTCTTTGGCGTCCTTTCGGAGGATTTTCGATGAGCCGGGAAGAACTACATCTGCCTCCACTGAAATTATGTGTCTCCTTCAAGGAAGTCGCCCGGTCAGCCAATATATTATACAATTTCAAACCTTGGCCTCAGAACTAAAGTGGAATGAGGAGGCCCTGGTCTCTGCATTTTGGAATGGTCTCTCTAATCGATTGAAAGATGATCTCGCCACGCGGGACGTTCCGACAAAACTAGATGAGATGATTTCCCTCTGTAATAAGATAGACCTACGCTATCATGAGAGGCAGGCAGAAAAGAACAGGGGAGACCGGTTCCGACTCTGTGCCCCTAATCCTCCGGTTACTCTATTAACTGAAGTCTCGGGTGACGAACCCATGCAGATCAATCGAGCCCGACTCTCTATGGAAGAACGGCAAAGACGCCGCCGTGAGAACTTATGCATGTACTGTGGAGAGATGGGTCATTTGGTTGCCACCTGTTCCCGGCGTCCGGGAAACCCTCATTCCTAACTGGGTATGGAGACACCAGGTTAGGAGTAATGAATTTGTCTCCAAGTAAGAACGAATTTACTTTGTCTATTCTATTGGAATTAAAACAAGGATCTCAAACTATTCCTTCTCTCCTTGATTCAGGAGCAGCAGAAAACTTCATTACCGCTGACCTGGCTCAAGAACTCCAGATTCCTGTCAGACCTCTCACCCGGACCATCACCTTATCGGTAGTAGATGGCAGTCAAATTGTCAAAGGCCCAGTATCCCTACAAACCCACCCAGTTCGTGTTTGTGTGGGGGCCCTTCATACCGAACTCATTTCCTTTTTAGTTATTCCCAAGGCTACCCATGGAGTTATTCTGGGATACCCATGGTTATGTAAGCATAACCCCTGTATGGATTGGAGCTCCATGCAAGTTCTGTCCGGGGGGAATTCCTGTTATGTTTCTTGCCTGCCATGTACTAAACCCATTAAAAAGGTTCAAATCTCTGAAACTTCACAGGTTCCCATCTATTATAAGTCTTTCTCTGATGTGTTTTGTAAAATTGGGGCTGACAAATTACCTCCACACCGAGACTGGGATTGTCCCATTGACCTAATTCCAGGCAAGACTCCTCCTCGTGGTCGGATATACCCACTGTCATTGCCTGAGACCCAAGCAATGTCCGAATATATTAAAGAAAACCTCCAAAAGGGGTTTATTCGCCCTTCCTCTTCCCCCGCAGGCGCTGGCTTCTTTTTCGTGTCTAAAAAGGATGGGGGCCTCCAACCCTGTATCGATTATTGGGACCGTAATGACATCACAGTGAAAAATCGATATCCGTTGCCTCTCATCACTAAATTATTTGACCATGTCAAAGGGGCTACAGTGTTTACCAAATTGGATCTACGGGGGGCGTACAACCTCATAAGAATTCGTTCGGGCGACAAATGGAAAACCGCCTTCAATATCAGAGATGGACATTTTGAATACCTGGTAATGCCGTTCGGACTCTGCAATGCACCTGCGGTTTTCCAGAAGTTCGTGAACAAAATTTTCAGAGATCTACTATATGTGTCAGTGGTGGTATACTTGGACGATATCCTGATCTTTTCCTCTTCCCTCTCTCAACATCGTATACATGTGAAGGAGGTCCTACTATGCCTAAGGGAGAATCATTTGTATTGCAAGCTGGAAAAATGCGTATTTGAAGTACCCTCCATTCCGTTTCTAGGGTATGTCATCTCCGGATCCGGATTGGAGATGGATTCCAAGAAAGTGCAAGCCATTCTGGATTGGTCCCATCCTAACTCATTAAAAGCTGAATAGAGATTCTTAGGGTTCGCGAATTACTACAGAAGGTTTATAAAAGGCTTTTCTACCCTAGTGGCACCAATTTCGGCATTGACTCGTAAAGGTGCTAACCCCTCACAGTGGCTCCCTGAAGCTGAAACGGCCTTCCAGATGCTGAAACAGGCATTCATCTCTGCACCCATCCTGAGACAGCCCGACATCAATCGTCCTTACTTTGTGGAAGTAGATGCATCGTCCGAAGTGGTGGGAGCGGTTTTATCGCAAAAATTCGAAGATAACAAGATTCATCCTTGTTGATACTTCTCTAAAAAATTCTCACCTGCAGAGAGGAATTACCCAATTGGGGAACAAGAATTACTGGCAGTTAAAGCAGCCTTTACTGAATGGCGATACCTCCTTGAAGGAGCCCAATTTCCCATTACTGTCTACACTGATCATCGGAACTTACTGTTCTTAAAAAACATCCAGTGTCTCAGTCCACGTTTAGCCAGATGGGTGATATTCTTCTCCAGATTTAATTTCGTCCTAACCTTTCATCCAGGTTCTCTAAATCAGAAGGCAGATGCTCTCTCCCGCTTCTTTTCCTCTGGAACCCTCTCTGAAGCTTTAAAGAGACCACCATCCTATAATCCAAGGTATTTGCCACCATGCAGATCCAGCCACCTCCTGGGATAACCTTTGTTGCTCCTACACTTCGTTAACGACTACTCACTTGGGCACATGCATCTAATTTTGCTGGGCATACCGGCATTCGCAAGACCCTGGAATTTCTACGACAATTCTACTGGTGGCCTGCAATGAAGTCCGAAGTTTCTGAATTAATTTCTTCCTGTACCTTATGCGCCCAGCATAATACATCCAAACAACCTACCGCAGGAGCTCTGATACCACTCTCCACTCTGACTCGACCCTGGTCTCATTTATCAATGGACTTTGTTACTGATTTACCCATCTCCAATGGCTTCTCCACTATCTGGGTAGTCATTGACCGCTTCTCAAAAATGGTACACTACATTCCTTTGAAAAAATTACCCACAGCCTCTGAATTAGCTCAACTTTTCATTCTTCATATATTTCGTCTACATGGACTTCCTGCAGAAATCGTTTCGGACCGTGGAGTCCAGTTTGTGGCCAAATTTTGGAAATCCTTATGTTCTGTGCTCCAGGTTAAATTAAAATTCTCTACAGCATACCATCCCCAAACCAACAGATCCGCCGAGAGAGTGAATCAGGTCTTAGAGACCTTCCTCAGGATTTTTATGACTTCATCTCAAGATAACTGGTCCGATTCCCTTCCATGGGCGGAATTCACATACAATAGCTCCTATCACACTTCCACTGGACAAACTCCATTCTTTGTCGTCTACGGCCTTCACCCCAGAGTACCTGAGTTTAAAGACTTACCCATCTTCGATGTTCCAGCCGTGACTACAACCTTACAAGGTTTTTCTAAAATCGGGAATCTAGTTAATTCCTATCTTCAGAAAGCATCTCACCGATACAAACTCAGGGCTGACAGAAAGAGAATAGCAATTCCAAGTCTTAAGGTGGGAGATCAAGTATGGTTGTCTACCCGCAATTTGCGACTCAGGGTGGTCCTGCTAGTGATGATTCATGCACTAAAATACTTATTGCAGAAGCCGGGTCCAAACACAGTCAGGCATTTTCTGAAACCTCACATGCAACACCTTCTAAATTTAAATCTACATGTGCCACCTTTAAAATAGGCAAATCAGCTCACCAAAACAAAACTAAAGCTGAAGACAAACTTCACAAATCCTTGTGGAAAGTATAAGTGTGTCCATAAGTGAAATATCCTTCCACCATTTCCACACCCTCTGCAAATGTGGGAATGAGCAGCAATAAAATTGAGGATGTTACTGTTGAATTTCAACAGGATGAGGGTGATATTTGTGCATCTGGCACTATTGAAGATGTTGATGATGAAGATGATGTTTGTGTCAAAGTAAGTCAACCTCCAGTGGCAGCAGTTTTTGCCTGTGATGAGAAGAAGGCCATTGTCATGCCTGGGTATAAGACCAAACAATTCACCTCTTTCGTGTGGAATTATTCTTACCCAAATCCTGACAACATTTGTCAAGCCTTCTGTACCATTTGTAAAGCTAAAGTAAGTAAAGGTAGGGAAGTAATACATCTAGGGACCTCCTCCCTGTTACGCCATTTGCAGCAAGTTTATGGAAATTATTTGGGAAAATCTGCAAAATCCTGTAAAATAATACCAAGCAGTCCAGCAACAGTTAGTAGCAGTATGGATAGATTCCAGCACATACAATCTCCACCACCAACACCTTATTAATGATCAGAAGTAGTCATCCTGCACCCAATTTGCCAATGCAAACTGACTTCCTCTAGCAGGATTCTCCAGAAGAATTCTTACAGGCTAGGACTGCTGCTGCAGTTGATCCTTCATCCCAGAAGGCTACCAAGAAGACTAGTGTAAAAAACAATTGACTGTGAAACAATCCTTTGCAAATGGAAGCAAGAATGAAAGCTGCCATCCAGTTGCACAGCAGATCACCGAAGCCATGATGGTAATGCTAGCATTAGATCTGCATCCAATATCCGCCATCTACGCATGTGATTTTAGACAGTTTTTTGAGGTGCTGTGTCTTCGCTACCAAATTGCATCTCAATTTAATTTTACCAGAAGAGCAGTTCCTAGCCTGCACTGGGACATTTAAAAAAAAACTAGTTATTGGCCTACAAAATGCCATTGTACCCACTATTCACTTAACTACATATATGTGGACAAGTGGTACTGGTCAAACTAAAGATTTCATGACTCTGACAGCCCACTGGGTGGTTGTATCACCTTCAGCAGCAGCTAAATCTTTATACAGAAAACATCAGCTCATTCCAAGGCAGGCTACATTCTGTATCACCAGCTTTACTAAAAGGCATACCGGTGTCAACCTGTTAGAAAAACTCAGGGATGTCATAGCAAAATGGCTTATCCCTCTAGGACTCTCCTAAGGATTTGTCATATCCGATAATGCAAGTAACATTGTAAGAGCATTACAACTGGGTGAATTTGAACACATCCAATTTTTTGCCCACACAATAAACTTGGTGGTTCAGATTTTTTTAAAATTAAAAAGGCATGCAGAAGATGCTGTCTGTGGTCCAGAAAATGTCAGAACATTTTCAGCATTCAGCAACCCCATGTAGAAGATTGCAGTGGCTACAAGAACAGTTCAATTTGCTATGCCACCAACTGAAGAAAGAGGTAGTGACCAGGTGGAATTCCACACTTTATATGCTTCAGTGGATGGAGGAGCAGCAGCAAGCCATCCAAACCTACACAACAAATCATGACATAGGGAAAGTAAGGGGGTTGTACCATAGTCCAGGACACTGGAGAATATACTCTGTTTTATGCAAGCTACTGAAAACATGTGAAGTAGTAACTAATAAAGTTGGTTCAGACACTGCCAGCTTGAATCAGGTGATTCCCTTAATAAAACTACTGATAAAGCAGCTAGAGAAACTGAAGAAGAAGAAGAAGGTGAAATTAAGTGATTACGCTTAGTATGTTGGACTTGTAGATCAACTTCTTTATTTGCTTTGCCAGGACCAAAGGGTTGTCAAGATCTTGCAATTGGATGACTACATTTTGGCAACCATGCTTGATCCTAGGTTTAAGTTGTATGCAATGTCTTTCATTCCAACTGACACACATCTTAAGAGATGCCAAGAGCTCCTTGCAGCAAGTTGTCAGCTCAAATGGCACATGATACAATAACATATCCTGCAACAGTTTCTTCTGCAAATGCTGCTGCCTGGAAGAAACTGGTCTTTTCCAAGAGACCTACTGGGGGTGATGATGCTAAGTCAACTCAACACACCAAAATAAAACACTATTTTGACAGCCAGTCAGGCCTAAAATAATTGCCCACAATTATTGACACCTCTATCGTGATTCAGTCTGATACACTAAGCATTAATAGAATGGTGGTGATTATTTTAATGACAATGTTCAAATTAGCATGTCACACAGTCCTTTTGATTACTGGGATAAAAAGAGGCAATTTGGAGCCCCTTGTACAAATTAGCTTTTGTGTACTTAAACTGCCCACCCTCCAGTGTGTACTCAGAGGGAGTGTTTAGCACAGCCTGCAACCTTGTGAGTGAGGCTACTTCCTCAAAATGTGGAAAAACTCATGTTCTTAAAACTGAACTGAAAATTCTATGAAGAAGACCTTTGCCGCCAAATGGAACAAAGTACAGGAACGTCTGTAACAGTGGATTCCAGTGGGGATGAGCTAATATTGTGTGATAAAGATGTCAACACTGATGAGGAAGATGAGGATGATAATTACATGTTTCTAATGTAAAGATGATTAACAACGCTGTTAGTTGCCTTAAGCCCATTGGTAGCTTGTTTTGTGGGGACCCATACTAGCTAAGCACTTCAACGAAAAAAATGGCAGTCCCTGTTGCTGAACTGCTTGGTTTGTTAAATTGTTCATTTGCTTTGTAATACAAGACAATGCGATTTTTGCACCACTTTTCTTTTCATTATGGGCTGTAATTTTGGGGGGCATTGGTTACTGTGTTTTTTGCCTAGATGAACATTTTTATTGGCTATTGCTCTAATACATTACTAATTTGCAATACATATTTCACCAGGAATAATGGGGTGCCTCACAAAAAAAATATTTTTTTTTTATAGAATTATCGAGCATTTTTACTTTAGTATTATTCAGTAATATGAATGTGGCAAGATATATTGTATTCTTTTATGGCCTTTTCTCAGTTGCTGCAAAACAAGGCCATGTCTCAAATTATATTTTTAATCAATCAATTAATCCATCATTTAAAATCAATCAATCATTTACCTCTCCTTCACTACATAGTCATACATACTTCACCTCCTTTTCCCTGTACTGCCCTTGGGCCTCGGATCTAGTTTATGATTAATGAAAACATTATTTCTATGGGGTTGTATAATTTATTAAACTGCTATCATAACTGACACTGCTGTGCTGCAATGTTTCATAAATTTACTATATTCTTTTAAACTGTCGTGTGTTTGTGCCGCTGCTCTGTTGCAGCTCTGTTTAGACAGCCGGTCATTGGCAAAAATCCAGTCATTTACAGTCAATTCGACCACCTCACAACTCACAATATTTGCCACTGTGGAACGCAACCAGAAACTTTAATCTGCTCTGGCTAGTGAGCACTTCTGAGTGGGGTTGAGGATGATGATGACTGCCTGAAGATGGTGATGAGAAGCTGAAGGCTGAGGATGATGATGAGGGGCTGAGGATGGTGATGAGGGGTGAGGATAGTGATGAGGGGCTGAGAATGGTAGTAAGAGGCTGAGGATGGTGATGAGGGGCAGAGGATGATGATGAGGGGCAAAGGATGGTGTGAGAACTGAAGATGGTGATGAGAAGCTGAGGATTGTGGTGAGGGTCTGAGGGACAGAGGATGGTGTTGAGAGGTAGAGGATGGAGCTGAGGGTCAGAGGATGGTACTAAGGTGGAGAGGATGTTGCTGATGGGCTGGGGGCTGAGGAAGGTGCAAAGGGGCTGATGATTGTGGTGAGAGGCAGAGGATGGTGCTATGGGACAAAGGAAGGTACGTGAGGGGATGAGGGTCAGAGAATGGTGCTGAGGGGCAGAGTATGGTACTGAGGCACAGAGGATAGTGCTGAGGGGCAGAGGAAGGTGAAGAAGGGCTGAGGTTAGAGGGCAAAGGATGATGATGAGGGGCTGAGGTGACAAGGACTGAGGATGGTTATGATATGCTGAGGGCCTGGGTAAGTGATGAAGCAGAACGAAGTTCAAACCTACTGGTCAGGTAAGGACTCTCTGGATGAAGAAACTCACTGGTCTGGACTTTCTGGAGCGACTTGAGGCACTTACTGGTCTGGAGGCTGGTCTCCTGCAATTAGCTCCGCAGCTATCTGTGACAGCCCAGCAGGTGAGATGACTCAGTCTTCTGTGGAGAACTGAGGAAGCTCAATGTTTGTTTTATTTAATTTTTTTCCTGTGAGGGCAATAATTTAATCAAAGTGTTTTATTTTTCCTGTGTAGGCCAATGTGTGTGCTTTTTTCCTGTGGGTGCTATTGTGGGTTTATTTTCCAGCTGGGGGCCAAGGTGTTTTATTCATTCCTGTAAGAGGCCATTGTGTTTGTTTGTTTTCCTATTGAGAGCAATGTGTTTGTTTGTTTTCCTGTAGGGAGCAATGTATTTGTTTGTGTTTTTTCTGTGGGGCCCAAAGTTTTTTTTTTTTACTGTTGTGCAATGTTTTTCATCTGCACATGCAACTGAGTTGCACTGTGCATGCGACCCGATGCTGATTGTACAGAGTTGCAGTACAGATTCAGACGCACACACCAAGTAGTGTAGTGCATTAGATATGTGTTGGGCATTCCTAAACGGTTACTGGAGATTGGCTAATTACATTAGACACAGATGTCACTTAGTATGGGCATGTTATTGGAGTGACTTCGGAGTGTTGCTGAAAGTGGTTCCATAGAGAAATGCTGAATTGCTCACATTGGAGACCATGGATGGATGATCTGCACCTATCATAGGGTAGGTGAAAGTTCCAATAGTGCGACTGATGGTGGCGTCTAAAGATGAACAAAGCATGATTGCAGCATCTTTATACACTGACAGTGGACCTATCAGTCCTTGCATATTCAGGCACACGGATGTACACCAAGGAAGGGTATTGTAGCAACATTAGCATAAAGTCACAGACGCAACTGCAGTAAAAAAGGCCACAACTGCGTCCAACTCAGAATCAGGCCCTATGAGGAGGGATCTC
This sequence comes from Taudactylus pleione, assembly GCA_031769625.1. Classification (NCBI taxonomy): domain Eukaryota; kingdom Metazoa; phylum Chordata; class Amphibia; order Anura; family Myobatrachidae; genus Taudactylus; species Taudactylus pleione. Next base: position 3,484,681 of record JAUIMM010000544.1, read on the forward strand.
GCCCCCCTTGAGAGACCCCACTCCCATTAGGGTCTGCTTCCTGGGCTGGTTTTCCATCCCAATCCGCCACTGACCATGGATGCAGGGTGAGTGGCACTGGGCCCCCCTGGTTTTGGGACCCATCTGTACTACACACCGTGCACCCATTGTAAATACATCATGAAGTGATGTACAGCGTAAATCACACTCTATAGAAGTTATCCCCTGTTCCTGCCTCACTATGTTTTTAAAATATAAATGTATACTATTTATTCTACAGCTTTGATTTTGTTTTGTTTTTATGTTCATCTTTTTATGCTGGTTGATGTATATTTAAGAGCTGACTTTAAGCTTCTACTAATAAAGGCTGGAAACAGTTATTCAGAAGCTGAACTACAGTACTGTACATTTTAGCTGCACTTTAGACAGTAGCAAATAGACCCCATCATTTTGTGTTCTCTTCTTCCTGTGCCTGTATGTGCCCCTCCCAATCACTCTGATTTTGTACTGTTTTCAACGCATATAATTTCCTCGGAAGGATTACCTCTCCCACTATGTAGAGCTAACAACTAAAAAAGCTGATCATTCAATCATTTCACATGTGGAATATGCAACAAAAAAAAATAGTTATGAACATAATATATATATATATATATATATATATATATATATATTTTTTGTAATTAGATTCCAGTATATAATAAGAGTGTTTGTATTTACGCTAGTAAAGAGCTGTTTGTAATGGACAGAGAATACAGGTCTTTGGGGGTCATTCAGACCCGCTCACGAGCGGCAGGACGCTCGCAAGCGGGTCGATGTTCCCCACTGCGCATGCGCATGACGGAGGGAGCTCCGTCGTGCACATGCGCGAGACCCGGCGAGCGACGGGCTCACCATCGCTCCGGGTCTCGCAACAAAGGGGGCGTGCTGTCGATGTTGATTGACAGCACGCCCCCTTTGGTGGGCATGCCGGGGGCATGCCTGCCAGACGGAGGCGTTCCCATGGGAACGCCTACCGTCTCAAGCCGGCCCCACTGACATCACTAGTGATGTCAGTGGGAGTGATTTGGGCTCTGATAGAGCCAAAATCCCTCCAGGGCTTGCGGCAGCGAGACCCTACCGCAGGGTCTCCGTCGCAAGCCCGATGGTCGCGATGGTCAAGACCATTGTGACCATCATCATGGACGCTCGCTATAGCTGTGGCTGGTAACCCACAGCTATGCGTGCGTCCATGAGGACGCTCCAAAAAAAGGTAGGAGGGCCCTGATTCAGAGCGAGCGCTCTGGTCAGAGCGTTCAGCTCTGAATCAGGCCCTTTGTTCCTATAAGATTGTCAGCACTCAGCACTGTGATCAACTTTACTCCAGGGTCTAACGAATGACTCACTTTCAATTGAAGACATAAAGGGATTTGTCTAAAACTGTTGTGATTTCAGTGAAGTGAAAAAAAAAACACACTTCACAAGTACAGTTAGTTGAAAAACACTGCCACATGGTCTGCGCTGTCATTTCTTCACGGCATTGAGTACTACGGGCTCAAACTTTCCTCTTAATCTTCAGGCCGTAGTGCTTTTGGACTTTTCTTTCCAGCAACGTCAGCCCTGTGATGATCTTGGCCTCTCCGTTGGATATATTTCAACGACCTCTATTTCATAGATGAATGAAATATTGTTTACGACTCTGACGTTGCTCAAGGAATAGGCCATATAGTCGGGGGAAAGGATGTGTTGCCGAAGCGAGGTCCTTTATACGCATCTAAGAAGATTAGGAGAAGCAAATCTATCAGATCACTCACCCGTAGAACAATCAACTCGTTCTCAAACTGTTATGATTTCAGCTACGGCTGCAATATTTTGTTGGAATTGCCTCTGAGAGAAATTGTTAATTAATGACATATGATGGGACAAAATGTGTGCAGTATCTTCCTGATAATAATGGTTAACTCCGATTCTCCCTCAAGCTGTTTTAAATGTTTACTTATTTAAATCAAAAATGTTGTTTTTTTTTTTGCAAGTTTCATAAAACGGTTAAATATTTATCATGTGCTTGTTCTACTGCAATATAATCAGTGTAACAGGAGTGGGTAATCTGCGTTCCCCAGCTGTACGTGGACTGTGTATCCCATTGTCTTTTTGTTGTGAAAGTGCTGTCAATTCATATCATCTGCTTGTAATGTAAAATCACCAGGTGGTAGCTATTCATTCAGCAGCCTTCATAAAACCTGGCCTCCTGCTGTTGATTGCAAGTTACTGTACATCTCAGTCTGCTTCAGTTCTTATCAGTGCTGTGTCTTTTTCTGTTGTGTCCTGCATGTTGTCATTTTTGGTGTCAGCATATTTGTTGGGAGAAACGTTGACTGAGACTGTCTCTTACTATTCATTCATTGAGACTGTCTCTTAAGGCTGGGTATATAATTAAAAGACATTGTGGCCATCGCACAGAACGAGAGGCCGATTAAGTAAGCTATACACACTTACCAAACGGCCGCTCGATATATCTGGACAGACTTCACAACTGGGCGGGTATTTCAATTTGCCCTTTCAGTTGGTATGTCAGCGTGGGTTATCTCTGTGGCCAGTGTATGGACTTTCGGTGGATCGCCTGTACACAAAGGCACATGCACCGATATATATCTGCAATGGCTGTGCTGCAAAGCCGAACTGATATGCTTGTGAACGACGTCATTCACCGACCTATTGGGTGGACACACCCACTGATCCACTACTAATATATTGTTTGTCATTCGGTCAAACAAACGATGTACCCAGTAGTGTGTGTACCCAGCTTTACTGAGTACACATCACATTTCTGTGTCTAACCTCTGAAACCTACTGTCCTGATAATTGATCTGATTAGTCACCTGCTTCTGTCCAACAATGCTGGGCTTTACTACTACTTGGTCATTGACCTGACTTGTCTGACTCTTACCCATGCCCTCTGTCACCCTATTGTACTCATTGCGTATCTCTCCAGTGTAACCACAAAAAAATTATTAAACTTCAGTTGAAGGGTCGAATGTATTTGAAATGGGATGGGTACAGGATACCCGCGCTCGGGATCCCGGCGGTCAAAATCTGGACACTGGCATCCCGACAGAGCACAATAGTAAATTGTGGTTGTATGTTGCCTATAACTTAAGCTGGTTAGTACATTTCTGATCCTTCTATGAAAAACTGTCATTATAATTAAGCGGCATTCATATTTATTTTGACAGCACTTTAGAGCCTGCTTGGGGGAATCGGTTCTTTACAGAAGCACCTTTGCAACTGTTTATGTGACGCGTTCCGCTTGCTTACTGTCATCGATATCATAGATAAAAGTTTGACAGAAATAGATCTTTTATGTATCCACTCCAGCAGCTGTAAATCTACATGACAAAACTCTAACTGTGTAATTACGTGGACAAGGTAATTATCACATGATGAATGTGTGAATATGCCGAACGGGTTCATTTTGAATGGAGTCTTTCAATAATTGCAAGTCTAAAGATTGGGATATATTAAAGCCACAGTACGGTAAATCCTGTGGAGAATTAGATAATTTTCTTTCAGCCATGCAAAACATTCAAATCTCTCTGGCTTCCTTTCGATTAAAATATTTTATGACAGGTTTATAATATTAATTTCCTCCCTCATCCATGCAATTCTAGTGAATGTTTGCTTAATGATATAAATCAGGGCTCTGCACTAGATAGAACAGCACAAAGAATGATAACTGTGCTAGATATTTTGACATTGTTAATTAAAACACTCACAGACCCAGACTGGCAGGTTATTACGCAGGGCAAATCATCCTTAACCCTTCCATTGCCTTGCATGGAGTTTTTCCAATCCTGAACATATGAATTAGTGGGTTTTGACAATGGCACAGGGCTAGAGGTAAGTAAAATGTTTCTGCCAGTTTGTGACGGTTGTGCCAAAAAATAAATTGTGAATTTTAAAATGTATTTAGTGAACAAAGGGCCTGATTCAGGGATGGAAGGGATTGCAGAGCCGCACTGAAGTGGCTGTCTAATTCTGTCCTGCAAAAATGTAAATGCAGCAGGAGGTGTCTGACAACTCCTTGCATCTGTGATCCCAGCGCAGCGACCAGGATCACCATCGCAACCATTGTGCCCATCAGTCACAATGGTTTGGGCAGGCTGCGGAAGCTGAAGTTTACCGAAGCCTGACTGGGTCCTGGTCACTTGCAAGGCCAGGAAATCTGCGTCCACTGATGCAGACCCTGGCATCGTCCTTCCCGGAAAATGAGGGTCACACGCCCCCGTTTCTGGGAACAATGGTCAGCCACGCCCCCGCTCCTCCCCCACAAACGCTGCAGTATGTCAATCACGCTGCAGCTTGAGGGGTCTGCGAGTGAGAACGCAGGCCCCGTTTTGCACATGCGTAGAACGGGTGCTGCACACGCACAGATCCCAAAACATCAGAGTTGTGCGCTAACCATTGGGTAACCGTACATTTCTGAATCAGGCCCAAAGTCTTCTTTGTGAAATACAGTATATATATATATATATATATATATACATATATATATATATATATATTTTTTTTTTTAACAAAATATTTTATAAAATATTAAATAGTAGCATATTGAAAGAATATAAATTAAAGCCACTGATAAGAAAAGTTTTGTTTATTTAAATCCGGACAAAAAGATTTATAATTAATGTACTGAAAACAGATGTTGTAATAAAGTCAATCATGAATGCAGATGCTGTTATGGGACGTCACACACCTTTTGTGGTGTGATTGCAGGGAGCGCATGGATATGCAGAACAAGATGGCAGCATCTGCAACACTCTACGGGCCTGAAGCATTGCTGCACACAGCACCGATGTTCATGGAGTTGAGTGTTTTTTTTTTGCTACTGCACAAAAATCTCTAAAAACGTCTACAGCACTTGATTTACAAAGTGTTACGAATGAGACGTCTTGATAAATGTCTTGGGAAAGTGCTGGGTGTTCCTGGGCAGTGACTGGGAGGTGACTAAACAGATGCATGAAGATGGTCTGTTTTATGGGTGTGTTATGGGAGTGTCACGGGTGTGTCATTGATGTGTTTTACATACACAGATGCTCTGCCGTTCACTTTGGAAGCCGCACTCAGATGGAAAGTCTGCACCTGCCATAGAGCTAGTGTAAGTTTTGATGCTGTGACTGGTGGTGGTATATAAAGACACCTAAGTGGTATTACAGCCAGTGACATAATTATAGATTTTACTCCCCCTCTGCCAAAAAAATTTCTTGTGTCCCCCTTGCCCAAAAATAAAAACCCAAAGAAGATGTTTTTCTGCAAGCGTCTCTAGGTGTGTGGTTTTGTGATACAGTAATGTTACTTACACATTATGCCACACTAAGTAATGTCCCCCTTATAACACATTATGCCACACCGAAATGCTCTTATAACACATTATTCCACACAGTAATGCCTCTATAACACATTATGCCAAACAGTAATGCCCTTATAACACATTATGCCACACCAACATGCCTCTACAGCACATTATCGCACACAGTAATACCCCTTATAACTTATTATGCTACACAGTTATGCCCCTTACACATTATGCCACACAATAATGCCCCTTATAACACATTAAACCACACAGTAATGCCCTTAATAACACATAATGCCACACTAAGTAATACACCTTATAGCACATTGTGCCACACAGTAATGCCCCTTACACATTATGCCACACAGTAATGTCCATTACATCCCACCATGAAAGATTTACCTCACCAACCCTCCTCTCTGCTCCTGCTAGTCTGTCACCTCAGCTCAGTTTCTATGCCTGTGACGATCCAGATTATTGTGAACATAGGATATAACCTGTAAACTCTGCGTGTATCAGATTAGTGCCCATCAGATGTGGATCTACTGTGAAACTAATGAAGCTTAAGCTCCAGGGCCACTATCCCCAAAGTGGACCTGGAGCAATTTTTCAACAAAATAAATTGTGTTAGTAAAATAAGGTTATTTTAGTTATAGAATCATAAGCCAATTGGATGAAGTACTTAATATTGACCTTAGAATATGCTCTATAGTAGTGCATGTAGGGTGTGGTTTCTGAGCACCCAAACCCCACTGATCAGTACTGGCTGGCATACACTATCTACAGCTACGACCAGAGGATGGCTCTTATGAGCCGGCTGGGCGCAGAATAGAGAGCTGCTGTCAGTGTCACTGCTGAGTGCGGTACTACCAGGTGCCACTAGATGCTCCAATCTCTAGTTGTGCTGACCCATCTGCCAGAAGTCGTCCCTGCAGTGCTGACCACAAACTGAAAGCTGAGCTGACTGAGGGATGGCATGTAGCTCAGAGACAGGAGCACGCAGTGTGGGGTTGAGACCTGACCCGAATTCCAGAGATCCCACTCAGGAGGATCAATAGCTGGGATCCGACAGCGGAAGTCAGTAAGTTTTGGTTTTGTATGTGATCCATCTACAGTCTCTCTCTCTCTCTCTGGGGGATTTCTACATCTATCTATCTATCTATCTATCTATCTATCTATCTGTCTGTCTGTCTGTCTGTCTGTCTGTCTGTCTGTCTGTCTGTCTGTCTATCTATCTATCTATCTACAGTGTCTCACTCTCTGTGAGGTTTCTAAATATAGCTACAGTCTCTCACTAACTGGGGTGTTTCTACATCTATCTATCTATCTATCTATCTATCTATCTATCTATCTATCTATCTATCTATCTATCTATCTATCTATCTATCTATCTATCTATCTATCTATCTATCTATCTATCTATCTACCTATCTTACAGTCTCTCACTCTCTACATCTCCACCATTTGAGCCTCAAGGTCCTTGCAAGGGCAGCAAGGCCCTTTGGACCTTGTTGGATGTTGCCCTATTGTTGCTGGTTGCAAAGGGGCCCCCATAACAGTTCAAGCTTCAGGGCCCCAAATATGTAGATCGGCCACCGGTGCCCATTAAGCAGTGCCACCTATAGTAGTGCCTCTTATGCCGTGCCCTCTGTATTTGTGCCCCTTATGCAGTGCCCCCTGTAGTAGTACTCCCTGTAGCTGTGTACCTTATGCAGTCCCCTCAGTCCTAGTGCCCCCTCCCAGTGCAGAACAGCTCCCAGTGGGCCCCCAACTCCCCTGTGCAGTACTTATCTTACCACACTGGGCACTGCTGGCTCCATGCTATCAGGGCTAATGCTGTTGCTGCTGCTGACTGGATCTAACTGGATCCAGTCAGTGGCAGGCTCCTCACATCATGACATCACCCGCGCACTGCATAACTGGGAACGCTGGCCTCTGTAGCAGTCATTGCCTTTTTAGCCTCTGATCACTTAACAGTTGCTACAGTGGCATAGCATTGGTCTGCGTGGGCCGTTGTTACGCCACTGATTACAGCATCTACTTGCGCTCAAAGTGGGCACCTCAGTCCTTGCACATTCATACACACAGATGTGCACCAGAGAAGGGATTTGTAGCTGTATTTGCATTAAGGCCCTCATTCAGAGCCGTACGCTCTGAGCAGAGCGCACGCTCTGAAAGAGGGCCGGGCTCCATTTTCATGGAGCGTCCTCCTGGACGCTCGTATAGCTGTGGGTCACCACCCACAGGCTATACGAGCGTGCTTTTTGATGGCCGCGATGGTCGAGACCATCGCGACCATCGAAATTGCGAGCCGGAGCCTGCGGTTGAGGTTTTCAACCGCAAGCTCCGGAGTGATTTTGGCTCTATCAGAGCCAAAATCACTCCCACTGACATCACTAGTGATGTCAGTGGGCCGGCTTCTGACGGGAGGCGTTCCCGTGGGAACGCCCCCATCAGGGAGGCACGCCCCCGGCACGCCCACCAAAGGGGGCGTGCTGTCAATCAACATTGACAGCACGCCCCCTTTGATCGGACACAACGAGCGAAGGACTTTCCTTCGCTCGTCCCGTCTGGCGCATGCGCACGACGGAGCTACCTCCATCGTGCGCATGCTCAGTGCATAACATCGACCCACTTGCGAGCGGACAGCCGCTCGCTAGTGGGTCTGAATCAGGCCCTAAGTCACCAACAGATGACCACCAAAAGAAACCACTGCGGTCACTTCTGCATCCTCCTCTGAATCAGGCCTTACATCTCCTGGTGGGAGGAAATATGTATGATGACCATACATGTGTACTCACATGCAAAAACAAGATTGAAGTTTTATGGACAGGACTCTAAATGAGATCCAAGGAGTGTAGAAGCTGTATTTAGGGGAGCAATCCTTTATAGGAAAGTGCATTTCTAGTTGCATTTAAACTAACATAGTAAAAACATTTGAACATGCAAAAATGCAGAGCCGGCGCCTCACCAGATGCGCTCACAGGTAAGCAGCTGCTTCCTGGTGCTCTTCTTTATGTCAGGTGTTCGGTGTTCTAAGTGCCCCCCTGAACCCTAGTGCCCAGACAACTGCCTAGGTTTGCCTACTTTTATTATTGCCAGCCTTGTAAAAATGACATGTAATAAGGCCAGTCCACATGTTTTAAGTACCCCCCTAAACCCTTATACCCTAGGCAACTGTCTAGGTTTGCCTAGTAGCAGCTTCAGGGGAAGCAGTCAGGAGTTTGACACTCATTATGTCCACAGTGAGTATGTCGACTTCACAATGCCGGCACTGGGATCTCAACAAGGGTCTAATGCTACTTCAAGCATTTTAACCATTGTAATGAGCTTATTGTCATGTTTAAAGTTATAGCACCCGCATGGTTATAATGCTGGAAGCAGCATTACACCCCTGTTGCCGGCATTGTGAGGTTGACAAACTGTATTTACTGTGTACATAGTGAGTGTCTACCTCGCAAGTGTTGACCTCTTGTACCGAACCCTGGTTGCAGCCAATGGCAAGTAATAGAGGCAGTCCGCATATTACCTCACTTTGATGACTTAATATAAGACAAGTGACGATGGATTAAGCAATACTTTATTTAGGGAAAAGACCGATACATTTCAAATGAATGAAGATTGGGGTCTTAAAGTGGCGGTAGACAGAACTCTGTAATGATGTTTTCAATCTTTGACAAAGCACTTCTCTAATTGAACCCACAAACCCCGGAAAAGTACTGTAGGTACAAATTAATTTTCTGGTGGCAGTTCCAAATACTGACATGTGGATTAATTAGGTATTACTGCAGTGGAACAAGTATGTGCTTTCAGCTCAATACTGTAATTCATCCAGGGAAATGAACCATGGGAATATTTAAATATTGGGGGCTTTGGCAATAGGTACTGACTTGAATAATTATTCTCAATTTATTAGATTTATTGCTATTCCAGAACGTAAGATTGAGGCAGATTATTGCATTTTTGGTAGATGGCTATTAATGATTTTAGTTTCCTAAAGCCCTAAAATGTTAACTATGGAGGATAATGATTTGAATTTTCTTATATTGTACTTTTTAATGTATAAACTGTTCTAAGATGATTATATTGATTATATTTGATTGGTCTGCCTGGCTAAACCTCTTAGAGTCTTTATATCTGTGATACAACTGAGCACATGTAAATCTAAATGATGCATTTGATTGTGGGTCAAAGATGGTTGTGATCAGTGGCGAATTTGGATGGAAAACCAGCTCATTAAATTTTTGAAGCAGCCCTTAATGAGGTGGAATCTGATTGCATATCTAGATGGGTTTGATGGAATATAAGGGGCAATTGGAAGAGTGCGAGGGCATATAATGTGCAAGTGGAAGTGTGATGGCATATAAGGGCATAAGAAGAAGTCTGATGGCATATAAGGGGCATCTGGAAAGTATAGTGGCATATACAGGGCCCCATTTATCAATGATAAATACAGTAGCCTCCTAAGCACTCACTTTCAATATTTAACAAATAGAGGTAATCTAAGATTACTGCTGCTTGTCACTACATCTTTAGATGGCCAGGGAGATGCGGTCCCCATTGCCGGCAATGTGGAACCTGCAGCAGCCTTTCCGGCTTCAGTGAAGCCTTCCAGGCACTGTCGGGTCCCCAACGGGTTAAACAGTCATGCACATGTGCAGACTGACCGTCGCGCATGAGCATGACATAGAAGTCCTGGCAGTGAAAGGCTACCAGGAGCTGAGCGAAGGACCTGGCCGATGAGGAAGATGTCGCTGAACCTTGCCGGTATGGTAAGTAATGATGAATAACAGTGGCATACTAATTTGGATCACTGCGATACTAATCGAAATACTAAATGAGATATTTAGGTTTGTTAATAAATGACCCACAGTAAGAACCTGTTAGAGTGGGAGTTGGGAGGAAGGGGGCGCCATGCTGAGACTTTGTCCCAGGTGACATAAGCATAGCAGCCATTGATTGCAAAATAATACTAAGATGAGTAGATGATGGCATAGGCAAGCAAATGAGGGAAGAGAGCGCCGGTTGTGAGAGCTTACAATCTATATGGGCGAGGTTGTTTAATAGAAGTGACATATAAAGAGGAGCCAATTTGCTGGGGGAAAAGGGATGCAGTAGGAGGGCACTAAATTATTATTCATCGGTAATAAAGCCATGCCATCTCTGGCACAACAATGATATAATTCATAAGGTTAATTGAACAATGGTCCAGATTCAGAGGTGGGACACAGTACACATAGTAGCTGCATCCGTTAACACAGCTGCTGTTTGTAAATATTGTAATGCTGCAGAAGGCGTCTTGTGTTAACGGACTCATGCTGCATGCTTGTGTGATCCGCTGTTCCATCTGAGGATCACTTGCAAGACCATCAGCCATCTGCGTAATCCTCAGATTACTCGGAATGGCTGTCTCACATTCGTTGCCGAGGCCAGTAAATCTGCGTCGGAAGAAGCAGACACAGGCTCGGCACTCCAAGGAAATGAGGGCGACACGCCCCATTTTCAGGAAAGCAGCTTGGTGCCTCCCACTCTTTGCCCCCAAATGGCCGTGACTTAGAGGGCACTGCATGTGAAGATGTCCTCTCGCTATCTGAGTTATTGCACACCATTGGCTACAACTCTGAATGAGGCCCAATCTTTTAATGATACTCTGTAATCATCTTGTGCACCAAAAAACTGAAGGAATATTTGGATGCTGTGGCTGGCTGTGACCTTGTTACCAAGTACGGTGATCACACAGCACGACAAATGGAACATTTCTCATGGTAAACAATTTATTGCTACAAACTTTCAAATTAGATAAAAATAGTTATGGGTTTCGCGCTATAGAGTAGTACCTCTAGCGGCTGAGCACCAAGAAGGTAACCCCACCTTCTTTAATAGATTAATAATAGTAGTACGATATGGTGTCTGCGCTCTGAGGTGCTTATTACGTCATGTGTTGTTATTAAACTTCAGGGTGTTTATGGGATATATCTGTTGTAATCCGTGAGTGGGTTGTAGATGTTAGCAATGTCTGTGTTTGATTTGTGTGCTCCCCAAATTCAAGACTTTACTTGGAATGTCCTGGTGTAATCCACCTCATGGAAGCTGTAGGGTGGTAGTTCTTAAAAACAGCAATCCTGGTGGTGTTTACTGGTGGGCAAAAACTTTGGGCGCAATTTTCATCTGTGTATATACAAAGTTACTGTAAAGTTGTTGTAATAATTATTTTGAAGTTCTTAAATAATAGTTGACGTGTATGCAGTAGATGTAACCTCCCCTCTCCAAATAGTCTCTGTCCTGGATAACAGCCACTCCACCTGAGTCCGTTCCTGACGCTCAGGTCTCCGGTCCCGCACCTAACAGTGCCACCACCAGCTGGTTTATAACGACTGCTTGATGGTTACCTCAGAGACCCGCTCTCACTGCCCAGCTGGTCTTGACCCTCGCAACCATCATCCTGGCCGCTCGCATTAGCTGTGGGTGGCAACCCACAGCAATGCGAGCGAGGCCGCTCCATAAAAAAAAAAAAACACGCCCTGATTCAGAGCGAGTGCTCTGTCAGAGCGTCCGGCTCTGAATTAGGGCCTGTGTTCGCATCCGTGCCTCCATAGGAATGCATGGTACAACCGCAGTGTGCGCCATAGTGTACCGTAGCGTATGCAGGTGCAAGGAATCGCATGGCACGATGCGTGTACACATTTGTGGTGCGATCAGCAACAATATAACTGGGCGCATTGGTATTCCTTGCACCCCTGGTGCATCAAGTGCCAGCATGCCCGGACATTAAGGGTATACAATCGGGAAGCCGGCTGCCTTAATACCGGCAGCCGGCTTCCCGACTGTCATATCCCGGCGAGGTATGAAATGCCCGGCGTCTAGATGTTGACGCCTGACATTTCCCCGACGCCGGGAGACCGGCGCCCGGCATCCCGATCGAAAGGATGTCGGGCGCCGTGAGCGGACAGCTGCGGGGGGGAGGGTTAGGTTTAGGGCACCCGGGGGGGACTTATGGTTAGGCACCCCCCCGGGAGGGTTAGGGCTAGGCTAGGGGGAGGGAGGGTTAGGGTTAGGCACCCCCGGGGGAGACTTAGGGTTAGGCACCCCCCCAAGGGACTTAGGTTTAGGCTTGGGGAAGCGGGGAGTTAGGGTTAGGCACTTAGAGGGGGATTAGGGTTAGGCACTTGGGGGGGAGGTTAGGGTTAGGCACCCCTAAGGAGGGTTAGGGGGTTAGGTTAGTTAGTACTTACCTATCCACGATCTTTATTTCAAGCGCTGTTGGGCTTCCGCTGCCGGGATCTCTGCATTTGTCGGGCTGTCACTGCCGGGAATCGAACCAGTGGTATTTCATACCGATTACACATTAAGGGACACCGGGCACCTACAGTCCTCCTGTAAAGAAAATATAAAATTAATGACAGTGCTCGCCAGTGATTTGATTTAGAAGTCAAATACGATATTTAGTACATTTTCCCCCAGGAAACGTTTCTACATATTCTAGACTGATACTTGAAATTCGAGTATAAATGAAAATGACTTCTGCAACTAGATTAGAAAACGCACAAGTAGGACACTAGGACAGTTAATGCATTAGGTGTGTCAAATTGTTGAAGATGATAAGTCAATGGAAGCAGCCTCATCCATTTCCCACTATGTACCCTCTTCATATTCTGTTAGATTTAAACCATTTTGCACAATGCGTCAAGGCAAGAGTCATTTTTAAACCAAACAAAATTGGGACATATATCAGACATGTATAAAGTGACATGGCACCTCTGCAGGGGTGGTGTTGACCATGGTGAAGGGGGCAAATTAAGTCTCCACACACTGATTAGTGGTTGGATGGAACTAACCACCAATAAGAGCAAAGGAAGGTGTCTACTGGATATTAATGGTGTTCCAGGACAACCAGACATGTACTCCCACCCTGGGAGATAGCATTGGACTGCAGTAGAGGCATTTTTTTTAATCAACCAGAAAGATTTTTGATTTGACTTTGTCACCAGCAAAGTTTATAGGGTTGGTTGGTATTAAAAGCCCTCAGTAAAGCATAGTAAAGCCATTAAAGATTTTAGAAGTCTGAACTGAAACACCAGAGATTTAAAGGAGGTCCTGCATTGTAAAGCTACCTGAGATTTAGGGGGAACGTACAGTTAAACCTCCAGAGATTTGGGGTTCTCCATTTTACAGTGGTTTCCAGGATGTGATTGCCATTTGATAGTGTCCAATAGTATACATTGTGTTTTGTGTACTGGTAATATAAATTATCTCTGTACAATACTCTCTGTATTGTATTGTGTAGAGGTCCCTAGAATATTCTGTGCATTTGTCACCATGCAGCTTTTTATATAGTATTTTGGCTACTATAATACTGTTTACATTGCATATTTGTCACTAGAATGCTCTCTATATTGTATATATCTTACTAATACAGTACGATACTTTTGTTGTATATATAATACTAGAATGCTTTGTGCTTTGTATATAGGTCATTAGTGGTTACTATAGTAATATGTATTATGTATGTATAGTATTCAAATGTGGCTGGCTAGTGCTGTATTTGATTATACCTCTGTGAAATAACAATATTTCACATATCTTTGGTTACATAAATACATGCCACCACAGTTTTGGTCATTCTCTTACGAGCAGAGCCCTCTACCCTCTTGTGCTTCTCCCTACTCTACATTCATCTACTACTTACTCCCCACTAGGGCACCTAGCACTTGGTTGCTTATGCTCTGCTACTTATGTGGGTGTTATGGTCACTAATGTAGCAATGTATATTATCCATGTCCTTGTCCTGCATTGTATTGTATTGTGTTGTAAATCACTGGTCACCTATTTGTTAATGCACTTTGTAAGGCGCTGCGGAACACTTGTGGCGCCATATAAATAAATGATGATAATAATAATAATGATAATAATAATAAAAATAATAATAATAATAATAATTCCAATGTTTCCATTGCAGATCATTTCTACTAGAGGCTGGACCACTTCCTTGTGATTGCCCCAAGTCACAAGTTGCCAGCTTTATCTGTGTCATAGATGCCGTTTCCCAGTAATTAAGATGTATCAAGAATCTGAGATCTTTAAAATAAGGATTGGACGGTTAAATATTTCTGGTGATATACTAAAGCTTGAGGTAATTCAACGAGAACAAAAGGGAGCCCTTATCAATAACATCAAGAAGATGCAACATATAGCTCTTCAGATAGTTAAAACACATTGGAGGTTATCAGTTCCTGTTATAGCTCTGCAAATAAATCATGTTATTTGTAGTACTGCAGCCACGGAAGCACTCTGAGAAAACCTAGAAGTCAGAGAGCAAGAACTCTGTAGTGAACTGAGATTACATAATAATGCTGGAAAGTGAAAAGCCACTTGAGATATCTCAGGCATCAGACACATACTGTATCCTGTGATCTTATGTCTCATTCTACAACTTCAAAGACAGCCATCAAAGCTCTTCGGATCCAGATACTGAAGGTTACAAAGGAGACGTGGATGCTCCTGTTATCTTACACCGATAACTGAAATAATTTGAGCATGTGTCTACTTCAGTAGATCCTAGTGCAGTGTTACTTGCTTATAAGTCTGTAAGATGTCTGTCCATGTCAGGCAAAAGCTAGAAAATGCTACTGTGTGGAAAAGAAAGAAAGAAGACAATATTTAAATATTCCTCTATTTAGGACAGGTTAAGACATCTGCTTTCAGGGATAATCCTGTATCTAAGTGCTAGAGAAGTTGGTGGTTCTATCTCATATCTATTTGGGGGAGATGTACTAAGCTACTGTATGGAAAGTGATAATGTGGAGAGTGATAATCTACCAACCAAGCAGCTCACAAATGTCATGTTACAAGCTGTGTTTGAAAAATGACAGTTTGGAGCTGGTTGGTTGGTACTTTATCTACCGTTCACTATATCTCCATCCAAGGCTTAGTAAATAGACGCCTAAATATCTCTTCACTTTATCTTCCCCCAAGGCTTAGTGCATCTACCCCAGTAAAACAAGAAGTTTTTCCTAGGCCTCTTTTTTTCTGGCACAAGACAGTGGTTTTGACTATACTCTGGAGTAACTCCTGAAAAGTCCCTAAGCCCTATACCCAGGGTTACAAATATCTGAAAAGGGACAGTCTGTCCTGTCAGGACTGCCCAGCAAGAACCATTTCAAGCCAGATTCAAGTTTCAGTTGAATTGATGGTTTAACTGCTGGGAAATATACATAAAACAAGAGGTTCAGAATTCATTGTGAAGGCTATGTACAGTAGAATGGGAAAGTCTAGACTTCCCCACTAGAAATGGAAAATCCGGTAACATCATAATGGCGGTTTCGGCAGTAAATAAGTCACATAGCATTTTAGTATGTAGAAATAAAAAAATACAGAAAAATGAAATCTAACTATTTACAGGCCCTTTAATCCTGCCAAATTGGACATAACATACACATATTGTGGAGTAAACATTTTGGAGTACTCTATTGATAAAAGTAACTATGGGATAAATATTATTATTTATTAATTGATGCATAACACCTGTTACTACTTATAAAATGATTTGAGCAAATTTCATTTTTTTTGTGTTATATTCTAGGAGACACATACTGTAGGGGATTAGTTACAGGCTGATCAGTGCTGATCTTATTAGCGCTATCATGGAGCTGATAGGGCAAACAAAACTTGCGGTAGTTTTTTTGGAAACTACGCCCCCTGGCCGCTCGCATCCTACGTCATGTCCGCTATTTATTAGATTAATCGAGTACATCGACCAGCGTATGAACTGCTCGCTATTCTTGTGGTTGGTTTTTCCTACCGCAATCTCGCGAGCAGTTCTGACTATAAAATAACCCAGTGACGTGGTCAATGACGCTGCTGTATTAATTATGCACACCCATAAAACGCCCGTTTTGACCTTTAAGCACGCCTGCGTTCGGATCTCCACTCCCCATTTTCAAGCACCTTCCCCTGTTACCACCCACATACGCCTCCTCCTGTCACTCAAAATAGCAGGCATTCGCTATTTAGCAAACAAACGATTTTCAGCCGCACTGACTGGTTCGCGCATGCGTATTACGATCCGTACGCATGCGCAGTTGGGCAAACATCGCTCGGAATGAACGAGCGGCCGCTTACGAGCGGCTCTGAATCAGGCCCAGAGCTTGTGCAAGTTTGCGTGAGGCTCTGATGGTACTCGATGTTACCGATGGTTTTGCAGTCTTGCTAAGTATTACGGATGTGTGTAAGGTAAGGTGGGCATCCTTATGTAGTGCTGCGACAGCATAGCGATTGCAGAGGATTAGCATACTATTGCAGTGAGACTGTGTGCATAATCACTATTGCAATCGCAGTTGTGATCTGTAATGAATTAGGCCCTCGGTCCACAATAAACCCAGAAAAGTGATGTAATGTTCCTGCCATTCTGGATCTGGAATGCTGTTAAATTTACTTCTACAGTAGATCAACGAAAACTCATGCATAAAACTTGTTTTAATTAAGTTCCAGTATTACCTTTAGGTTGCTTTTTGATAAAAATCTGCATAAATATCCATGTGAAATCCTATTTGACATTTCTAGGCTGGGGTGAGTACACACAAATATTTACATGTAAATATGTGTGTGCGAGTCTGCATGCTATTATCCTCAATAATACATTTTGATGAATGCAACACACTTTCTCTCTAAAACATATGTAAATTAGATGCATTTCAGCTTGCAAATTTCTCTCATGAACGTGCAACTTTGATTAATAGACCCCTTAATATTTTTTTTTTTTTGTATAACTTTATTATATTAAATCTAAAAATTAATTGGTGCTGTCTTTGAGCACTAATTGAACCTATTTTTCTTTCAAATAGATGGTCTACAGTATATTTGGTTATCTTGATGTAAATTCCTCAATAAACCCTTATGGTAGTAATATAGCCCAAATAATTATTTTGAGAAACAGTTACACAAACAGTACATGTACAGTGATTTCACAGTATGTACATGTTTTCATGAAATAGGACGTTGCAAATGTTAGAAGTAAATGTCTTCACTGCAACTTAATGTGAAAAGATTTGACACTTTGTTGCACTGTTCAGTTTAGGATGCAAAGATTCTTATTGATGGTTAAAAAGTGAAATGTCAGATTTAACAACCACCGAGCAGACTTGTGTCAATCATTAACATCCTACAGTAACAGTCTCAAAATTTACTTTTGTATTATAATTCTAAACCTGATGATTTAGTGGATGGTGTTTTTTTAACACCATTCATCAATTGGTCAGTGGAATGTTTTAGATTATGTTTTTTTAGAGCCATTCCTCAATTGGTCAGCGGAATGTTTTGGATAACTTTGATAAACTTAATCATCTTTAACAAAACACAACATTTCACATTGGCCATGTTCTTTTTCTCCAAGTAGAGACAAAATAATTGGTGATATCATCCTACATATGAAACTCGCAGTTAGAATCAAAGGCTCATGGACTTCACGATATAAAGCAATGCCTGGCACAGTATGTCTCAGTACTTACATCACCAGAGATACATTAAGACAATGCAAAAATATCACTGAAATCTTACATTCAGTTGCTCAGTTGCAAGCAGAACAGTGTGTACTTAACAATATCCAGAACGGTACAATAATGAGAGAATTTATTCTCTAACATAACTAACATCACTTTATATTGTGAAACATGTGGTTCCTTTGATTCTATCTGCGGAGTTCACACATAGGAAGAAATTTCCATTTATTTTGTCTCTCATACTGGGAAGGAAAGAACTAGACATACATAGTCAATGTGCACATTAGACAGGAAGTATTGCATACAGCATATAATTAAGGAAGTTTTTATGTGTATATGCCGATAGCAGTGCATCTTTGTTGTATATGTGTATTCAGAGCCGTAACTAGACTTTTTGGAGCCCTGGGGCAGAAAGAGCATTGGCGCCCTTCCTCCATCCTATTTTTCAAATAGGGACATAAGATGCACGCCTGAAAAAGCGGTGTGGCCTCATGGACTGTCATCAGAAATTGTGCAGTAGATAGCTAAATAAGGTGTCTGACTGCCATGTGAGAGGTGATGGGCTTGAGTCCCGGGTATGACAGTATTTTGAAATGTGTGTGTTAAATAAAAGATGATGTGACTGAAGGTGCTTGGGTAGGTGGCCAGATGGAGGGGGAGTCGGCTGGGGAGGAGATAGGGGTGTCCTGGAGATGCTGGGGATAAAAAGGAAAAGGAACTACAAGTGAGAATGATTATAAACAGAAAATTGACAGGCCCAAGCAGCGCCCCCTGCCCTGTGATGCCCTTTGACATGGCACCACCCTAGTTACGGCCCTGTGTGTATTATATATATAATAAGGGTTGTAGTTAGGAAGCCGGCAGTCGAAATGCCGACCGCCGGCTTCCTGACTGTGAAATCCCAGCATGGGACTAATGAAAGGTGTCTAAATACTGAAGCCTATTATCAGTCCCACGCCAAAATCCTGACGCCCAGCATACCGATCGTAGGTAAGCCGGGCTTCGGGAGCGCTTAGCCGCGTGGGGGGGGTTTAGGATTAGGGTCTCCCAGTGGGACTTAGGGTTAGGCACTGCCCCGGGAGGGTTAGGTTTAGTCTAGGGGAAGGGGGGGTTAGGGTCAGGCACCACTGGGGGGGAGGTTAGGTTTAGGCGCCCCCCTTAGGGTGAGGTGAGGAGGGGTTAGGTTTTCTGCACGTTATGATTTGTCATTGCCAGTGCTCACAGAGTCATTTTATATAGTTTGCGAAGAAGAGCCATTTCCTCCTTTAGGATTCAGATGTGATGCTGAGTTAACAGAAACTAACTGTAGATGATCCCGCATTGCACACACAAATATAAATAAATTATGCCACTTGCATCCAACTGAGAACCAAGCCCTCACTGTCCAATTAGCGTGGCTCAATTTTTTTCTGACATTTTCTAGTGCATGCATTTGACAGAAGTTCTTTTCACACATGTAAGACGATTGACTTCTGGTTGCGATTTTAAATTCAGATCCAAAAGAACTTTACGAACCACGAGTGACTCGAGATCATGTTTAAAGCCATCAACCTGGCCCGGCTTGATCAAATAATTTACGTGCTTGCAGAGTTCCATCATCTCTACCTGGGATGCGCTCTTCAGCCAAGTATGTCGTATGGGTCTTGAGTTTCCCAGTCAATCACAATTAAACTCCTTATTGGCAGATGGTGTATGAAAACCATAAACTTCTTAACCAATACTTAACTAAAATAAAAACACAGACCAAGTACATATATGAGGTTTAAAAATAATGGTCAGCTTTATTCATTAGTACAATAATGAGTATGGTTGCAAAGGAAAGAACGGCAAACTAACTGACGCCCACTTGACTTAGGCAAAAGGATGTAAAAATTCACTAGGGCCAACTATTCCAATTAAAGGGTATAAATCCTTGCAAGGGCCAACTCTCCCTTTAAATCAAGTGAGGCGGTATCTAACACACACACTATATGGGCCCACTCCGTTGAGAGGTGCCGCTGACCCCAGTAGGGTGAAAGCCGACAGAAGCCACGCCTGCCTCACCGGAGAGTGGCACGGCTGCATAGAAGCTACAGAAGGAGCGGGGAGCAGTGAGAGAACTGGGGTAGGGACCGGCCCAACCCCAGCAGCATCAGCCAGCCAGGCAGGGACAGAGGGGGCATGCTGGGGCAACAGTGCAAAGGTAGATAGTGTAGACAGGAGAAGAGACAGTAGGAGTGGGGGCAAGAAACAGAACTATAGGATGGGGAAAAAACAAGGTCAAGAAAACACAGTGACAAAATAAAATAGAGTATACCAAAAGACAAGAGCTCTTCAACCTGCAACTGTACAGCTTGCAGATTAAATATTAAGAGACAGTATAACATTATAGCACTACCCACACTCCTACTACCACTCCACTAACAAAAAACACTCACCAATCTTTGACACTATGCCACTGCCCATTAATAAACTAACACTCCCCCAATTTTATTAACTCCATCCATTCCTGCCAGGGGTTTACGTGCCCTCTGATCTATGCGAACCTCGGTTATCTAAATATTATAATGCATCCAGGGGTTGTTGTTCCTTTTCTTTAAACAAAAGATATATATGAAAAAATCTGATCAGAAATAGCACAGATCAGATATATCTGATTGAGGTGCAGGGCTTAAGGATTCTATCTCCTTTAAGTCCAATTATCATAGCTTTTATGGCATTATGAACAAACCTAGAGATGTGTTTTGGTTTTGCAAACCCACCCTCAAGTGTTTTTTTGTTTTGGATTCGGATAAAAATCGATTAAAAATTGATAAAAATCAAGAAAAACTGCTATAATGTCCGAATTCAAAACCCATGTTCGGTTTTTAAATCCGAGTTCCAAATTGGCAACAGATCTGAAGCACAACTCAGTTCGAATCGGGTCACAAAAGTGAATCCGAACCTTGATCCAGTTCTACTTGTAACCCCTAACTTCAGGTAATTCTGATTTACAAATCGGACCCGTACATCTCTAACTAAAACCATGTCCAGTATGTCCGTCCTGTTATATCTATAATTCAGTGTTGCTACACAATATATTAACTGATCTTCTATACTTCCCAGTGATAATAGTCCTTAAACAGATGATATTTTTCTTTAATGCTACAAGGAACTTCTCACAAATCATTACTCTATTTTTCCTCCTCTCTACGTGCCTATAGTCATTAACTGACTCAAGTGGAAAAAAAGAAATCAATACAAAGTATCTGACGTGGTGAAATGGATTCCCACTCCGTCCACTTGATACGGTCACTCAGCAGCACACTCCATAGTTCTGATTCCAGGGTTGATAAATCTGATGGTATTGCAGTACACATGCAGAATCAAGAAGTGTCACTTTCCATCATTAGCAGCAGAACCTATGACTGAAATACCACAGAGATAATTACCAGCATCAAGTCGTGGACATGTTTTTGCTCATAATGTTTATTAATATTTATTAGCTTCAGGAAGACGTATTAGCAGATTTTATCATTTTATCCACCACTCGCTGCTTGATAATGCAAAACCTATTGACTTGGAGCTTTTATGACAATGCAACGCTACAGTGTGCTAACATGTCATTGTTGTGGGGGCATGTGACTGTTTGCTCCATTTGTGTTTGGCGTCACAGATATTCATGGGAAAATAGTATTTTTGGTGCTTTAAGATTTCTGTATTTTTTAAACAGAACTTGACAGCATATAAGAGCTACATAGCCCATGTTATCTGACAGATGGGTCGCGTAGTTATATTTATATTGGTGATGCAATGTTCAACTTGTTGCCTTATAATCCTGATGTCTTGGATTCGATTCCCACCAAGGCCCTAAATGTGTGGGGTTTGTATGTTCTTTCCACGTTAGAAAGGGTTTTCTCTGGGCACTTCCTCTCACTATCCCAAAATGCACTGGGACTAATGTGAATGGCTGATTTATTATCTGAAATAAGGATTAGGGTGTCTACTGCACTGGGGGATTTTTCATGGATAATGTTTTGCTATGTGTTAGCCCCTTTAATATATTGCACAGATAATTATATTGAAGTTATCATATATTAATTCATAGCGGAAGCTACCACAGACTGGTTTTGAATTTGGTGCACGAATGAGTAGTGGGTCTTGAGAGCCTGCTTGAAACTTTGTAGAGAGGTGGTGAGTCTGACAGAGAGAGAGAGTTCCTGTGGTAGGGAGCGGCATGGGTAAAATCTTGGAGGAGGGAGTAAGACAAAGCAAGGAGTTCAAATATAATAGAGAGTTGTTGTGGGTCTGAACAAATTATTTTAATCCTAGTGTGGGTACATGATTACCCCATATCTATATAGGTCTCTTATTAGAGAATATCATTCCTCCCTCTTTTAAAATTTTTTCAGATTTAGTAAAAAAAATATGTATATTTCGGAGTGTCCTAAAGCTGATTAGCCACTATTTTGTTGATTAAAAACAATTATATATTAGGTAGTCTTTAGTCTCCATGTATTTATAATACGGGTGTTCGTCTTGGGTAAGAAATGGACCTAATTTATGTTTGGAGACAAGTATTGTCAATATCACTTAGGGAAAGATATTCTTGTCTAATTTAATCAGAGTTTATTAGGATTAATACACCTCTAAAGAGGATTTTTGTAGCATCCCTGTCGGGATGCCGGCGTCGGGATTCTGACCACTGGGATCTCGAGCGCCGGCATTCCGTACCCAACCTCCTTAAACACATCAAAAAAATAAATCAGATTAGTTTGTCAGCATCTCCCCGCAGTAAATTCTAGAGATGTGCGCAAACCCTATATTTTGGTTTTGGTTCCAAATCATCATTGTGTTTTGGTTTTGGCAAAACCACCCTCAAGTGTTTTGGTTCAGTTTTGGTTTTGGATCTTTTAAAAAATTAATAAAAACAGCTAAAGTCTTGTAACTTGCGAGATCCGGTTTTTAGATGTGTGTTCTGAACTTGGCGAGAAGATCCAGGTCGGGACTCAGTGTGACTCGGAGCCCCATGTTTGGTTTTTTTTATCTCTAGTAAATCCATGCTGACTAGAAACTTTAACATTGTTAGATTCGAGATATTCTGCAATTTCTCATCAGTTATTCCATTAATGTCACCATAACCGATATCAAGCTCACACACCTCCTTAGATTAACTAGCTTTGCGGGGAAATGTATCAAGCCTTCTAAACAGTGGACAAGTGGAGACGTTGCCAATAGCAACCAATCAGCAGTGTTCAACTACAATACATATCATTTTATTGAATGTACTTCGTAAATGCTAGCTAAAAACGTATTGCTATGAGAAACTTCTCTACTTGTCCACTCTTTGGAAGGCTTGGTACATCTCTCCTACTTCTTTATCTACATTCTTCTGAGTCTCCTATTACCTACATTTATAATGATTGAAACCTCCATTGAGAACCAGATTGGCTCTTATTCTTAATTTTCAATGCCTGATACAAATGTCTGTTGCTTTAAGAACTGTACTCTAACTTCCCCCACAGCTCATGCAGAGTATTCAAATACCTCCACCATGCCAAATAATCACTCACATACTTTCTCATCGCTAAAAGTAATTATTTGGCCGGTTACCACATTCATCACAGTTGTGATCCTGTCTAAACACGAACATCATAAAAACAAGATATTGTAATACATAAGACATAATTACATCAGCTATTACAAGGCTGTAAGGAAAATTTTAAAATGTTTAAAAAGTTAATTCCGTCTTCAATGGAGATTATATATTCAATATACTGTATTTCTGCCACATTTGCACAAGTGATATTTACTTTAAAGTGCTGGTTTCACCCATGTACAGAGGCAGATATAACTTAGGAAAGGAATCATGATAGGTCAATAAAACAGCATGCACTGCATCTTGCTGCTATTGATCCATCATGCATTTTCTTAGAAACCTATATCCATCCATTTCTGCAATAGAATCAATGATTCCTATAGTGTGCTGAGTTAGCACAGTGTTCATTTAGTGTTGTATGCGGTGCTTTAGAGTCAGATAAATGACTTTAAGTACACCCAAGCACAGCAGAGTGCTTAGAGGCTCCTTCTGTTTAGTTGCCTCTCATGTTTATCTAACCAACTTTAAAAGTGTGGTGTGTTCAGTGCTTATTGCTATGAACTTGACCTCTGTTGTTTTGTAACCACGTTTGCATGCCCCCCTGAAGGAGCTTGTTGAAGGCATTTGAGGGATCCGAGTTCGGTCCCTGAGTGGCTAAACTTAGAGCTAAATGTTGGATCCTTGATAAAATTATTCTAATGTTAATTCAGCAGAAATCTGTGCTGAAGGGGAAACAGTGCCAACCTACAGAACAGAGTCAGGATGCATAGGCTGATTACAGCGTCTATGAACCGGCAGGAGTAACCACCCTGTTACTGTATGTCTGAGCTGCCTATAGGATATTCCAGGCTTTATAGGCAGTGCATTAAGATTAGGGGATTGCTGTCTGCATGTGTATTTGGGGTATTCTTGTGGATCCGCCAGAGGGTACAAGTGAGTACCCGTGCTCAGGTTAAAGGCAGAAAGGACTTAGCCTCACTGCCAGTTATAGTGTTCTTGCCCTGCATTGAAGCTGCCAGCAATATCCAGCTTGCCTCCATGTACAGTACCTCAGTGTCTGTAGCATTTCTCTCTGCTACTACAGGTTGAGTCTCCCATATCCAAATATTCCGAAATACGGAACAATTTTGGCATGACTGAGATAATGAAACCTTTGATTTTTGATGGTTCAATGTACACAAACTTTGTCTAAGGCACAAATTATTAAAAATATTGAATAAAATAACCTTCATGCTGTGTGTATAAGGTGTATATGAAACATATATGAATTTCATTTATGTACACAAACTTTGTTTGAGCCACAAAATTATTGAAAATATTGTATAAAATGACCTGCAGGCTGTGTGTATAAGGTGTATATAACACATAAATGCATTCTGTGTGTATATTTGGGTCCCATTCCCAAGATATTTCATTATGTTATGCAAATATTCCAAAATATGGAATATTCCGTTATACAAAATACCCCTGGTCCCAATTAGGATTCCTGCATCACACCAGTCAGCAGTGTTCAAACAACCTCAGCGTCTGCTGCATTTCTCACTGCTACTACATATCAGGATTCCTGCATCACACCTGGCTGCAGCATCAACTACCTTAGTGTCTGCCAGCATTTCTCACTGCTGATATCAGTAATCCAGCATTATACCTGACTCAGTCACCTTTCTGTGTGTTACCTATTCCAGCCTTACTCTCTGATGCTAGTCTCTAGCTTAAGCTTCTACTATCTCGTGTATAAGTTCTGGCGGCATCCAAGTATAGGTGAGAATATTTATCTGGGTTGTGTATGGGATCTCGGCTGTCAGAATACCGACAGTGGCATCCCATCAGTCACAATACCGACACTGGAAGGTAAGTTCCCTACACGTAATCCTTACCTCTAACCCTCCCCAGTGCCTGAACCTAACCTCCCCCCTCGTGCCTAAACCTAACCACCCCCACTCCACACCCTAAAGCTAAAACTCCCTCCTTAGTCCCTAACCCCTAATCGCAAACCAAAACCTCCCCTAACCCCCAATACTTGCCTTCAGGATGCCGGATTCTGGAGCCGGGATCCAGACTCTGTCGGGATTCCGAGGATGGTATTTAGACCGCCGGCATCCCGTCTGCCGGGATGCTGACTACATCCCATGTATCTGTTATACGTGAAAACCTCGATAGCTGGATTCTGAGAGTTCATGTGGTTTCTAGACGTACCATAAAGCCACATAGAAGAATACCATTTAATTTTAATCTAAAGTTACCAATTTTCATGGGTTATCGTAAAGGCCATCCATTAGCATAATTACAATCACTTTTTTTATATCAGAAACAAAATCACAGTTGTAAACAATTACATGCAAAAGACTTGTGGAGAATGACAGGCCTACTGTATGTATCAAATATTGCGGAAAGGTCTTTCCGTCAGACATTTTATTCATTGTGACTACTTTTTCGTTTTTGTTACAATCATAAGTATCAAGTATATTTCAGTGGGAATGAGAATACGAAAACTCCTGCAAATCCAATAATTTCTAATTTTATTTTTCGATTCCAAAAATGAAAAAAAACAAATGCGTAGTTTGTTTTTTCCTATTCCAATAAAGGTAAATGCGCATTCTGTTTCTGATAGATAGATAGATAGATAGATAGATAGATAGATAGATAGATAGATAGATAGATAGATAGATAGATAGGGCTTGATTCAGAGATTTATACTAATGCAATCGCAGTTGCGAGAGTTGATGTGGAAAATATCCTAATGCTGTAGCCGGCTGGAAATGAATTGAGACTCCCACTGGCAGCTTCGCAGATCCAAGCAAGTGCGTACAAATACACAGCCACTGTCGCAGACCATTCGATATATTAGCCATAGTCACGCAGAATGGCTCTCTGAAATGAGACTTCGGAACCACATTACTGTATTTGCGAACGGGATCGCAGAACAACCTACAGCCGGGACATCTCTGCGTTACTTGAAGCCACTCCTGTTACCTCCACCAAATGGTCCCTGACTGTCAATCACTTTGCAAAGTAATCCCCACTGCAAGCGGCATCGCTAAGGTACCTTGGCACATGTGCAGTGCGATTGTGATGCATGCGTAGTCGGACGATAATCATTCAACTGAGTAAATATTGCCAGAGCGTACATCTCTGAATCATACCGATGGATGACTAATTAAACAAAAAGAAAAAAAAGAATTACATGCATAGGGGTATAATTACTAAAGTGAGCGTTTTTAGAAATGGAGATGTTGCCCATAGCAACCAATCAGATTCTAATTAACTTTGAAATAGCACCTTCTAGAAGACAATAGCTATGATCTGATTGGTTGCTATGGGCAACATCTCCACTTCTAAAAACTCTCAATTTAGTAAATATACCCCATAGATTTTTCAGTACCCACATTATTAACAGTAGTTACTTATGCAATGTACATGATGTTATCCCATATACTGATTTTTCTATATACTGTAATTGCACTTTTACACTTATCAAATCTTTAAGCTTTTGTTTTGTTACACAAAAAAATTGTAAAAGTAACTTTAATATACAGCTATTTAATAGTCCAGAGGATATAAAATGTTTTTTTTTTTTTTTCATTTTCACATGGAAATAATTGAATACCATTTCCTCCAGCTCTCTGTCCCCTCGTTGGCATAAGATGAGGCACACATCATTTTAGTTTCATATTATTTTCCAGCTATTTCAATGCAGTCCTGTGTGTAAATATCTGACATGACTAAACAATGATATAAAGAGCTTCCTGCTGAAATTTTAAGGAAAAGAAGACTGCACTTCAACTGAGCCTAACCATTATCATTTCAAATACCAGCTATTAGAGCTAAAAGCACACAACAAATCATCATTGGTGTTAATGTGTCATCCAAGTTTAAAATGTGTACATTTTATGCAAGCTATACCAGTTGCCTGTACACAGTAGAGGCAGCAGTTCTGCGGCAGAACAGATGTTCGTGTGAATGCAGTTTATTAATTCTCTAGGAGCTGGTACATTGATAGTTTAC
Source organism: Taudactylus pleione (assembly GCA_031769625.1). NCBI lineage: Eukaryota > Metazoa > Chordata > Amphibia > Anura > Myobatrachidae > Taudactylus > Taudactylus pleione. The sequence continues at coordinate 3,512,048 of JAUIMM010000544.1, forward strand.
ATTTTGGTTCAGACCAAACCAAGGTAACTCCATTTTGTTTGTCTTTTGTCTACTGTCTGATGTGTGGTTGTTTGAGACATTGTAGCTTCCTGTAAACTTAAGCATCTGTACTGTTGTGCCATCCATTAAATTGTATTCTTTTCATTCACCAAATACCTGTTGTAATAGGAATGTTGTCTATGTATTTTCTTCATGTCTCGGTTATTTCCTTATTGCAAAGAAATAAACAAAGCTAGGATAAATCAGGCGATGCCTCCAATCCACTCAAGCCCCAATTGATCTGCCAAACCACATCCATTTCTGTCAGAGCTATGCCCTATATGGTTGATAAAACCTGGGACTGTGCCATAACTGGAAATGTCTACAGATATGACATCTGCCAGTCAATTGAGATTCTGATTTTTAGTAACCTTCAAAATGGTTACCTTTATGTGTGTGGCCAACAGGTACAATTTATATGTGTTTTCATACTTGCCAACTTTTTAAATTTACACTCTGGGAGAATCCCAGAGGGGGTGTCAAGGCGGGAGGTGCAGGGTGTGTGGCAACACAACCGTGTCATCATGGGGGGCGGGACCATGGCCGGCTCCAGGGTTCGGAGAACACTGTGCTGGCTCTTCAGAGTGCGGCCACACATCGCGCGATGCTATGTCATGCGCGACCATAAATGAGGGTGTGGCTGATTGCCGTAGGCCATGCCCCCTATGTGACGTTATTTGGAGGCGTGACCGCATGGCACGCCTCCAAATAACATCAGGCTGGGGGGAGCCTCACTGGCTGGGCTTTCCTCAGACCTCTCCCGTCACTGAATGGATGCCGCGCGCTTGCATGCAGCATCCATTCAGACTCCGGGGTCCGGCACTGCCGCACAGCTGCGGCGGTGGGGGTCCCCAACATCCCAATTTTGCCACCCGTGGGTCACTTCAGCCCACGGGTGGAACAGTAGGACAGTACTGTCCCGCTGAAATCGGGATGTTGGGGAGGGGTGCACCCTCTATGGGTGGCACCCCTGTTCGACCGCCCTGGTCGAACACCCCTAGAGCCGGCCCTGGCGGGACCATGATGATACAATTCAATGTAAATTGAGTCATCAAGGTCTGGGACTGCCCAAAGAACTGAAGAAGAGAAGAGGAATCAGGAGGTGTGTCTAGGCAAGTATGGTATTGGCACACCCAGATATGCATTTGGTACCTGGAAATCTCACAGATGGGGAAATGTACTAAGCTTTGGGAAGTGGTAAAGTGGAGAGAAATAAAGTACCAACTAATCAGTTCCTGTCAGTTTACAGGCTGTGTTTAAAAAATTGCAATTAGGAGCTGATTAGTTGGCACTTTATCTCTCGCCACTTTATCACTTTCCAAGGCTTAGTACACCAGTGTGCCAGTAATTAAGTAATCAATGCTCTTTGTTTTAAACTGCAATACTGAAGTAAAAGGGCATATTGTTGCTTTTAGAATTTATTTCTCTGCAAAATAATAGTGTAACCAGTATAAATTAGATTTTTTCACTACAACGATGTGAGGAAAATACTGTACAGCTGAAAACTAGAATATGGAGGTCAAACAAGGCTCTGGAATAACACTATGTTCTAGACTATCCTGGAGCTATTGTGCTATTAATCTAGTTTTGGCTTCAAGCGTTCCTGAAAAACACTGACAGAAAATGGTGTTTTTAATTAGTATAGCCCCATGTTCCATTTATACACAGAGATATATATGCTGGTCGTTGTGGAGCTACTTAAGAATTCACTGATGTAGTTCTATTTTTTATATATATTTATAAGACAAACATTGATATCATAGTGTGATACTGTATAGCTGGGGATCAAACACAAAGATAGATTGTTTCATTAAACAGAAGAACTGAAAATCAAATACATACATATGTAACTAAATGCACAAAGAATACAATCTACATCAGTGGTTCTCAAACTCGGTCCTCAGGACCCACACAGGTCATTTGTTCCAGGTTACACAGCAGGTGCACAGGTGTAGTCATTACTCACTGACACATTTTAAAAGATCCACAGGTGGAGCTAATTATTTCACTTGTGATTCTGTGAGGAGACCTGGAAAATATGCACTGTTTGGGGTCCTGAGGACCGAGTTTAAGAACCTGTGATCTACATGTATTGTTTCTCTTCTATTGGAATAGTAAAACAATTATTTATGTATATATTTTTTATTGCTTTATCCAACAATATGTTAATGGGATTAGAAATTACACAACCTAAGATGTTAGTATGAGTGTGGCAGAATTTGGGAAAATCTTGATGTTCTGTACTGTGCAAGGAAGGAAGTGAAAATTGCACAGAGCACAAACCAATCGTACTTCTCTAGCCTTTAAATGTCAGTCTGTCTATTAAGGGGGAGATTCAACTACTGGAAGCCTGAGGTTGTGCATCAACATAGGGTCATTATGGAAGGAAAACTTCACTCGTTTTTGCTCACTATGGAGTGTGTGGAAGACTGATTCCCCTTTTACACCGGAGCTAAAACCCGGGTTATTGCAGGGTTAACCCGGGCAGCTCCCTGGTGTAAAATGGGATAGGGTTGGATCGCCGGGTCGAGTGACCCGGCGATCCAACCCAGGTAAATAGCAGGGTTTAACACGGGAGTACAGCGCACTCCGGGTCACGATGTCCTGGAGTGCGCTGCAAGCCAGCCGATTGGTCCGGCTTCAGTGGCGCTTGGAGATGACATCATCTCCAAGCGTCCACTTTCACGCCGGGAAAGCTGGGTCTTTGCAGACCCGACTCCGGTGTGAGCGGCACCGACTCGGAAATATCCCGAGTCAGCGCCGGCTAAATTCCGGGTCTGATCCGGATAGGAACTCTGTTCCAACTCCGGGTCAGACCCGGAATTTTGGTGGAAAAGTGGTATCAGTAAGGTTTCCTTCCCAGATAACCTGCTTTAAATTTAGGGATGAATCCTTATCACCTGAGAGCAGTATAGAACCAATGGGTAGATGTACTAAGCCATGGAGAGAGATATAGGGGTAAATGTACTAAGCCTTGGATAGAGATAAAGTGGAGGGAAATAAAGTACCAACCAATCAGATACTACTGTAACTATGACTTTACAGGCTATATGTTTGAAAACTGACAGTTAAGAGCTGATTATCTCTCTCTACTTCATCTCTCTCCAATGCTTAGTACAGTGGTTCTCAAACTCGGCCCTCAGGACCCCACACAGGTCACGTTTTCCGGGTCACCCAGTAGGTGCACAGGTGTAGTCATTACTCACTGACACATTTTAAAAGATCCACAGGTGAAGCTAATTATTTAACTTATGATTCTGTGAGGAGACATAGAAAACATGCTCTGTTTGGGGTCCTGAGGACCGAGTTTCAGAACTTGTGGCTTGGTACATTTACCCCAAAGTATCAACCAATCAACTCCTAACTGAGTGGTTGGTACTTTGAAGTCTATGTACTAAGCCTTGAATATAGATAAAGCAGATGGATATAAAGTACCAACCAATCAGCTCCTACTGTAACTATCATGTTACAGGCTGTGTTTGAAAAATGACAGTTAAGAGCTTATTATCTCTCGCTACTGTATCGCTCTCCAAGGCATAGTACAAGCTGGCTCTCAATTTGGATGTACTGTATTTCTGTATGTGCCTTTATCATGAGGCCTTACAATAGACAATTACAAGACCCAAAGTGGGTACTGTTATCACGCAGTGTAGGGACCACCAGTTATCAGAGAAGCAGCCTGGTAGCTTAAAATGTATTTGCAAATGAATTTCTATTACCATATAGTTGTCAAGTTTTGATGCATGTACAATTTAGTGTGCTGGAGGTGATCTGGGGGACACCCCATTTTCTGTTTTTTTTTCAGTATTACCTCTCCCTTTCATGCACATGAAGCGTATTGCCAATTTGATTTGAGCAGCTTCTACTTTATGTTTGCTGTTTTGAGAGGCATATATGGAACCAGCATTTGGAGGACATGCTGGTTCTTTTAGTGCTAATTTCAGGTTCCAAGGGTGACTCCCAGGTAAGCTGACTCTCAATTTGGATGTATTTCTGTATGTGCCTTTATCATGAAGCCTTACAATAGACAATTACATGGCCCCGATTGGGTACTGTTATCATGCAGTGTAGGACCACCAGTTATCAAAGAAGCCGTGAAGTTGGCCTGGAGGCTTACCCTGCCTCTGAATTTCTGTTACCATATAGTTTTCAAGTATTGCTGCAGGTGCAATTTAGTGTGCTGGGGGACATCTGGGGAATACCCGCCTTTTTGTTTTTTTGTTTAGTATGGCCCCTTCCTTTCATGCACCAGAAGAGTTTTGCCAAATTGATTTGAGCAGCTTTCACTTTGTTATATGGTACAATCCTCCATAAGTCTCATAGTTGTCCTGAGTGGCAAATCTGAGGAGTAGCCCTCTCCTGTTTTTAACACCTTGTTGTATTTTGGGGTATTTAGTAACACCAGACTGACCGATCCTTCTGTTCTATCTGTCAGATCTCTAAAGCACATAAACCCATTACATAAAGTTGTAGCAGTTGGTGCCTATTTAAAATAAGTCTAAGTGATACAAACACAGAGGGAGGCTTTAGCTCCTGAAGATCTAGACACACGGTGCTAGCAATAATTACAATTCAGTATTTAATAATGCAAAATAAGGATACTTAAGAACACAAAAAAAAGTGGCTATGGTATACTTCCCAGCTAGACTGGGTCCCTGACAGAGTAAACCTTTATTAACAGTACCCATTATTAACTTCACAGGTCAGTACTTGGGAATGGTAACACAAGTCAACCATGCCTATTGGAGATGCATCTGATTTTGATGCCGGCTGAACCAGGCCTGCAGACAGCCAGACCGGCCCATCAGGCCATCGGCCCTTCTGGCATTTGCCAGAAGTGCCAGATGGCCAGTCTGGCCACGTGTATACGTCTATTTAAGATACATTGTTCCGAGTTCATGATGTCAGACACATTTCTACAGACTTTCCTGTATACAAAATCTTTTATAGAAGCCTGAAAGTACACATAGTACCGTTAGCAAATTGTTTTTGATACTTTGTTATTCTGCCTCATTTATAGAAAAATACAATTTATACTATCCATTTAGCAGTCACTGAGTTTATCTACAGAGAGTTAATTTGCATGAAAGAACAATGAAATCCAAAACAAAAATATTTATATGAGAATCATGGGAGCAAAATCCAATCGCCTTTTCCTTTTCACTAAAGCTCTGTGTATAAAGTAAAGTGTAATTGTAATATTTCTTCACATCTTCATCACAACCAATAAAAACACACCCTACAGCTATGTCTCGTACCGTTATATATCCCTGCAAGGCTAGAATGGCATCAGTGAACCCATGCCACTGTGTGTGAACACAGCAATTTGTATTAAGCATTTCTATTAAACCAAGAGACCTCGAGCCTCTCACCAAGGGGGAGATGTATCAATCCTCGGAGAGAGATAAAAGGAGCAGTTGCCCAAAGCAACCAATCAGTTTCTTACTGTCATTTCATAGACTGTTCTAATTAAATGAATGTTAGAAGCTGATTGGTTGCTTTGGGAAAATTCTCCACTTTATGGCTCTCCAAGGCTTGATACATCTCTCCTTCAGACCCTACCTTCTGCGCTGTCCCAGACTGTAGGATTCAAAATACAATACGGGATGTAGTTGAGATCACAGCGGTCAGGATGCCAATGCTCAGAATGCCAGCGCCGGAATCCTGACAACAGTCAGAATCCTGGCATCAGCATCCCAACTGCCGGCATCCCGACAGTAAGTATTGGGGTTAGGGGGTGGGTTAGGGGTTCGGCACTAGGGGGAGGGTTAGGTTTAGGCTCTGGGTAGGGAGCGTTAGGGTTATTGATAGGGTTAGGGTAATTACCGCTAGGTGTCAGCATCCCGTACCAAACCCTACAATACAAGTAGCATACAACATAACTATTTATATATGTGCACTTTTTTTTTAAATGTATTATACAGTATAGGCCAACAATATATAGGCTGTATTATTAATAGCCAATTGTGGACTTATTTGCATTTAAAGTATATTTAAACCTTATTGATTCATATCTACATGTTCAACATTAGAACTCTTTCTGGCATATAAGCCTTTGGAGGTTTGCAGCTCGTCCTAATTCCAGAATATGTCATTAAACTTCCCTAGTCTATGATAATACTGTTGAATTGCTTTGTGCCTACAGTAGTTCCATATTTATGAAGTTAGAATAGTGGCCAGGAGGAAGATCCACTGTGTTTGCATCCATTTGTGCTTTAAAGAAAATATTATTAATGACTCTATGCAAAGCGATGCAGGAAATGTCAGCAATATTTTCTAGGAAAGACTTTGTAGTAGTGGAATAGGGTTTATGTCGATTATAGCACAGGTGGAGATTAGTGGGTGACAGAAGGTGACAGGATTTGGCATAATCTGAGCCTATGTATAGCGAACTGTTCCTAAACCTTTGTGATTGGAGAAACGTGTCAGCTTCGTTTATGTAATTCCCCCTGATTAATGAATCTCCCGGCATCATCATCATCTACGTGTAAACTACCAACTCCTCTGACCTGACGCCTGAGATTTATGGTCAGTCACATTAAACACACTTAGCAGAATATATAGCTTATTATTATTTAAATGTATTTCACTTTATTGCCATAAAATTAATCATATAATTAGGTTTTGTGGTGGAGGTGGTGAACATACTATTTTAATGAGTCTGCTTTAAAACAGATATTTAAATGTAATCATGGTAGAATTCATGCATGTTTATCAGCCTTGAGATAGATTTTTGCAGGGCATTATACTAATGTATTTGAATTAAATATTGTACTCTGCAGACAGATTAGATTGCGTTATGCCTAAATTTAAATAGCACAAATTCCCAATATTACAGGTCTTACCCCTACACCCTCTGACTGCTTTGCACACCGAACACCAAAAATAAAAAAAAATGTCAATATGTTTAATTTTCTTCTATGAAAAAAGTGACTTTTGTGACTAATGACCCTGAATGTTTCTTTTTATAACCTAAACTTTAACATTATGGCAAAACTTACTGAAAATTGAATTTAGCATCGGAACAGGCTGTTTCACAGAGGCGTGGAATTCTAGGGATATAATCTTTGTATCACTCTTGTATTTACGGATTTGTCTTTAGCTAAACTTATAGTACATGAGCCACGAGGGTCAAAATTTCATGATTAAATGCAGAATTACTGTAAGTAAATATTTTTCACATTTTTTTGAAAATTTAATTAGTATGACTAATTAAGAAAAAATGTGTTTCATCCATGAAAATGAACATACAGTGCCTTATTGCCACATGTCACAGGAATAAGTAATGTGCTTTCAGGACTATCTATCAGATATATCTTGTACCTCTGATAAGAGGCTGTCCTAACATAGATTTTCTCTACTGCCTACAAAGTACGTATTTACATCATTGCGGTTACTACTCTCACACTGGGACGCCAGTAGTGAGGATTTGTATTCAGCAGAACTTTCTACTAACACCTATTTGTGTTATTAATTGACAGTGGAAGTGTTGCTATTAATGCCACATGAATAGATACATTTTATCTCAGGACTCTCGTTCATTTTAGATACATTAGTATCATAAATATCTCAAGTAATTTCAATGAAAAACGTCTATACTGCTCTTTATCCATTTGTGATTGCAATCAATTTTTATTTTATTATTTTTATTTCTACATTTGCATTCTGATTTTATTGTTACGATTTTATATGCCAACTATTGTTATATTTACTCATATGTAATAAATCTTTATAATTTACTATTAGCCTACTGTTCCTTAACAGATAGCAAACCTTGTCTATATTGTATAAATTATAGATCAAATTCACAGTGCTTAGCGCAGTATACTTGTGTTTTTCTATTTCAGTAGAGACTGTGGTCTCCAGGGTTCTAACTAAACCCGTAATACTTGCAGCAAACACTGATTTTAATCTAATTACAGACGAGTGCCAGGTTCCTACAGTGACCACACTGCAGGTTACATTGTATATAAAACATAAATGCATTCTGAGTTTAGACTTGGGTCCTATTTTTTCCGCTAGGCCATTTCAGCGGGGTGCCACGCCCTGACCTATTTCTACAGGGCAGAAAGCACCTTGCCCTCCGGCGTGGCGCCTCGTTGAAACAGGCTGCGGGTTCTGTCCCCTCCCGCAGGCCGCAGTGTCCCGCGGGTGGGGAAAACGGCAGTGCAGTGGTCACTGCTGGTGAATGGATGCCAGGCGCATGCGCCAAAAGCACACGTAGAAGTGTCTTTTTTCTAGGTTTGGCGCCCTGCCTGGCACCGGACCTAGAGTGAACACTAGGCTCCCATTCCAAAGATATGTCATTATGGTATGCAAATATTCCAAAATACGGAAAAATCCGATATCCAAAAATCTTCCGGTCCCAATCATTTTGGATATGGGAGACTCTCCCTGTATAGTGATATTTAGCCAGATGACCTGTATTCTTGTTTACTGCCATTTTACCCATGTACCAAGACAGGATTCTGCAACATGACAAACCTGCACACAAAGTCTATTTAATTGCAGATCTGCTCCTTGGAGGCCACTAGGACTTTCTGTCCTGATCTGTTCCAGAACAATGTGGATCAATCCATTCATCAGTGTCTGCTGATGTTTTACCATGGAAAGTGGCATCAAAATGCCTGTAATGCAATCAGTGCAAAAAGTCAAGTAAACAGACCACACCTGTCTATTTAGATGAAGGAACTGTCCTGGATCACTTTATGGAATTCCTTAGAACTGAGGCTGTCTTAGATCTAAACCACCTCTGAACTGTTTATGGAATCTCTGCAGCTAAGAATAGTGTGATAGCCAAACCAGTCATTCTATTATTATATTTATAAACCTTTATTTACATAGCACAAACTCAGACTGTCCATCCAAACCAAGTCTAATGCTTGTGAGACATGTGTTAAAAACACCTTATAAGTGAATTTATAGCCCAGTAAGATTGGGTTTGAGCGTTGGGGATACCAGGTGTGCGACTTATAAAAAATAAAGAGTTTTGGCAGATGAAACGTATAAAATGCTAGCATTAAACCAGGGAGGAATTTTATAAAATGTTCTAATATGTATTTAAAAAAATAAATTGCATGTCTCGTGTATGGAACACAGTGGTTTTTTTTGTTGTTGCTTTTTTCTTCAAATTAAATAAACTGTGGATTTTTTGGCTTACTGGAATCTGAGAACAATCTTATTTATACAGTATTTGAACCTCACAGCAGGCATCTCTTACAGATCAAACATAAAGACGCTGCTGAATTACAGTAGAAATTCGCAAAGATTATTGCACGATTGTACAAAGGTCATCTACTTTCCGCAAGTCATGTGGATTGATAGCACGCACAAAAGTTTACTCAAATACACCTTTTTGGCTAACAGCTGCCGTGCAAAAGCTATGCACAACCATATGGGGAATTGGGGTCTTGATGAATGGGAAAGCCGTTTTAAAAATACTCCTCATATGAGTCCCAGTCAATTTAAATTAGGGATGTGCGCGGACCCCCGTGTTTTGTTTTTGTTTTCGGTCTTGGATCTGTATCTCCTTCGTGTTTTGGATCTGGATCTGGTTTTGCAAAACCACCCTTGCCTATTTTGATTTTGGTTTTGGATCTGGATCTTTTTTCAAAAAATTATAAAAACAGGTAAAACCACATAATTTTGGCCTGTTTTTGTTCCTACAGTATTATTAACCTTAATAACATTTATTCCCAGTCATTTGCAGTCAATTTTGACCACCTCACAGCTCACAATATTGATTTTTTCATCTAGGTTAGGCCTAGGGCCAAAATGTTGCATCGAGCTAGCTGGCTGACTAAACTAAGCGAAACCAGTGGGCGGCACTAACATGTGGCCATTTTTAAAAATGAAAGGGGCATACAGGAGATGCTGAGAGTGGCCATTACAATACAACCGAGGTAGCAGCGATTGACGACACAGGCAGCACTAGGTTGCTGTTGTCTGATAATACAGTAAGTGCGGCTAACGCACACGCGCACACAGAAAAAAAATACACTCTTTATTATTTTTATTTTTTTTGTCCAGGACTTGGGGCCCGGAGCACCCCTAACCAGGGCAGCAGCGATTGACGACACAGGCAGCATGCTACCAGCCCAGATGGACACAGCACAACGCCCAGATGGACAAAGCAGACAGCACCAGCCCAGATAGACACAGCAGACAGCACCAACCCAGATGGACACAGCAGAGAGGACCAGCCCAGATGGACACAGCAGACAGCTCCAGCCTAGATGGACACAGCACAGCAGCCCAGATGGACACAGCAGACAGCTCCAGCCCAGATGGACACAGCAGACAGGACCAGCCCAGATGGACACAGCAGACAGCACCAGCCCAGATGGACACAGCAGACAGCACCAGCCCAGATGGACACAGCAGACAGCTCCAGCCCAGATGGACACAGCAGACAGGACCAGCCCAGATGGACACAGCAGACAGCACCAGCCCAGATGGGCACAGCAGACAGCACCAACCCAGATGGACACAGCAGACCGCACCAGTCCAGATGGACACAGCAGACCGCACCAGCCCAGATGGACACAGCAGACAGCACCACCCCAGATGGACACAGCAGACAGCACCAGCCCAGATGGACACAGCAGACACCACCAACCCAGATGGACACAGCAGACAGCAGCAGCCCAGATGGACACAGAAAACATCACCAGCCCAGATGGACACAGCAGACAGCACCAGCCCAGATGGACACAGCAGACAGCACCAACCCAGATGGACACAGCAGACCGCACCAGCCCAGATGGACACAGCAGACCTCACCAGCCTAACCAAGGCAGCAGCGATTGACGACACAGGCAGCATGCTACCAGCCCAGATGGACACAGCAGAGAGCACCAGCCCAGATGGACACAGCAGACAGCTCCAGCCCAGATGGACACAGCACAGCAGCCCAGATGGACACAGCAGACAGCTCCAGCCCAGATGGACACAGCAGACAGGACCAGCCCAGATGGACACAGCAGACAGCACCAACCCAGATGGACACAGCAGACAGCACCAGCCCAGATGGACACCGCAGACAGCTCCAGCCCAGATGGACACAGCAGACAGGACCAGCCCAGATGGACACAGCAGACATCACCAGCCCAGATGGGCACAGCAGACAACACCAACCCAGATGGACACAGCAGACCGCACCAGTCCAGATGGACACAGCAGACCGCACCAGCCCAGATGGACACAGCAGACCTCATCAGCCTAACCAAGGCAGCAGCGATTGACGACACAGGCAGCATGCTACCAGCCCAGATGGACACAGCACAGCAGCCCAGATGGACACAGCAGACAGCACCAGCCCAGATAGACACAGCAGACAGCACCAGCCCAGATGGACACAGCAGACAGCACCAGCCCAGATGGACACAGCAGATAGCTCCAGCCCAGATGGACACAGCAGAGAGCACCAGCCCAGATGGACACAGCAGACAGCTCCAGCCCAGATGGACACAGCACAGCAGCCCAGATGGACACAGCAGACAGCTCCAGCCCAGATGGACACAGCAGACAGGACCAGCCCAGATGGACACAGCAGACAGCACCAGCCCAGATGGACACAGCAGACAGCACCAGCACAGATGGACACAGCAGACAGCACCAACCCAGATGGACACAGCAGACCGCAACAGCCCAGATGGACACAGCAGACCGCACCAGCCCAGATGGACATAGCAGACAGCACCAGCCCAGATGGACACAGCAGAAAGCACCAGCCCAGATGGACACAGCAGACAGCACCAGCCCAGATGGACACAGCAGACAGCACCAGCCCAGATGGACACAGCAGACCGCTCCAGCCCAGATGGACACAGCAGACAGGACCAGCCCAGATGGACACAGCAGACAGCACCAGCCCAGATGGGCACAGCAGACAGCACCAACCCAGATGGACACAGCAGACCGCACCAGTCCAGATGGACACAGCAGACCGCACCAGCCCAGATGGACACAGCAGACCGCACCAGCCAAGATGGACACAGCAGACAGCACCAGCCCAGATGGGCACAGCAGACAGCACCAACCCAGATGGACACAGCAGACCGCACCAGTCCAGATGGACACAGCAGACCGCACCAGCCCAGATGGACACAGCAGACCGCACCAGCCAAGATGGACACAGCAGATAGCACCAGCCCAGATGGGCACAGCAGACAGCACCAGCCCAGATGGACACAGCAGACAGCACCAGCCCAGATGGACACAGCAGACACCACCAACCCAGATGGACACAGCAGACAGCAGCAGCCGAGAAGGACACAGAAAACATCACCAGCCCAGATGGACACAGCAGACAGCACCAGCCCAGATGGACACAGCAGACAGCACCAGCCCAGATGGACACATCAGACAGCACCAGCCCAGATGTACACAGGCAGCATGCTACCAGCCGAGATGGACACAGCACAGCAGCCCAGATGGACACAGCAGACAGCACCAGCCCAGATGGACACAGCAGACAGCACCATCCCAAATGGACACAGCAGACAGCACCAGCCCAGATGGACACAAGCAGCATGCTACCAGCCGAGAAGGACACAGCAGCCCAGATGGACACAGCAGACAGCACCAGCCCAGATGGACACAGCAGACAGAACCAGTCCAGATGGGCACAGCAGACAGCACGAGCCCAGATGGGCACAGCAGAGAGCACCAGCCCAGATGGACACAGCAGACAGCCCCATCCCAGATGGGCACAGCAGACAGCTCCAGCCCAGATGGACACAGCACAGCAGCCCAGATGGACACAGCAGACAGCTCCTGCCCAGATGGACACAGCAGACAGGACCAGCCCAGATGGACACAGCAGACAGCACCACCCCAGATGGACACAGCAGATAGCACCAGCCCAGATGGGCACAGCAGACAGCACCAGCCCAGATGGGCACAGCAGAGAGCACCAGTCCAGATGGACATAGCAGACAGCACCAGCCCAGATGGACACAGCAGACAGCACCAGTCTTACACTACCCACCCTCCCTGTTAACTCTCCACAGCCATAGTGAAATGGCGCCACCACGGGGACTCTTTATACAGCATAGACGAAAGCTTGCGAGCCGCGAGATTTCGTCTCTGAGCTTTTGCCTCGGTTTGAGATCCGGGGCCAACAGGGGAACCGAACGCATGTTCCTTTCCCGCCCCGGATCTCTAAATTCGGGTGGATTCGGATCTCTGAAATCCGCACCCGCTCATCTCTAATTTAAATAAGGGATGAATGTACGGGGGATACGGAACTGTCTACTTACCCACACACAAAATTGTCCTGCAATATGTAGCTGTCCCATTGCAAGTATCAGCTGAGTTTTCATCACCTTTGAAGATGTAAACATCAATTACTATGAGGATGATTTAGAGCAGGACACTAAGCTGTAAGCACATTGGGTCTGATTTAGTAAGGATCGCAAATGAGATTACGCACGCAATCGGCTGATTGTTGTGTTCTGCACCAATGCGTATGCATCACAGTGCGCGTGCGCTAACCAGCTACTGCGATGGGGACTGCAATCGCAGTGACTATGCACTCCCATCGCAGATTAATTGACAGGAAGTGCCGTTTGTGGGAGGTGACGGGTGGTTGGTTGGCGAAAAGCAGGTGTGCCAGTGCATTTAAATGCCGTTGTATGTGCGTGCGTAAATTTTCTACTGCGATGCCATACGCTGCTTGAGTACTCACAGCATGTGACGAGATTAGCAATTCCTGAGTAAAGTCAGTGCTTGTGCAAGTGTTTGTGAGGCTCCGATGTTACTCGATGTTACCGATGGTTTTGCAGTCTTGTTAAGTATTACAGATGTGTATAAGGTAAAGTGGGCGTCCTTACGTTGCGCTGCGATGGCATAGCGATCACAGAAAATTAGCATATCATCGCTGTGAGACTGCGTGCGTAATCGCAACCGTGATCGCAGTTGAGATCCTTGCTGAATTAGGCCCATTGTATGCAATTTCATGCTTGGCATGTGCATAGCACAGAACTAGGGCTTGTAAACGTTGGGCAAGTAAAGCAAAGGCATGTTCACGTAATTGCCCTCTACTTAGTGGTAAAGACAGGTGAAGATATACCTGCAAGGAGGTCTTTCTGTTTCAACACCTGGAGCAAAGATCCATGCAGATGCTGATGATAATCATAATAGACTTTTTCGGTAAAAAAAAAAGTTTGAAGTTAAATAAATGAAAACCTGTGTGACGCTCCCACAACACTAATAGAATACTTGCCTACTTTTGAAAAAGCATTTCAGGGAGATAGTGAAAGTAACACCTATGAGGGTGGCGGTAAAGTGGGCGTGTACTGCTACATCTGAGGGGCGTGTCATAAACTTGACCTACATCCACATGTAAACGAGCCCCAAAGCAGTTAGTAGGATCTACTTGTTGATAAAAACAGCTTGCTTCTGTATTGTGTTTTACAAGGGGTCCCAAATAAGTGACCATGAGAAACCTTATATGAAAATGCATGTAGCCGTAGGGATCATTGTGCCTTATAATCAATGCAGGGACATGGCACTGATTATACCATTTGATTGTATATATCTCTGATTTGTTTTTATCCCAAAGTATAGAACAGCTACATAATGGGGGTAAGGTGCAATCAGGGAGATCGCTAATCTCTTCAGGGAGTCAGGGAGATTGCTGCTATTTCAAGGAGTCTCTCTGACAATCAGGAGAACTAGGCTGTTACAGGCTGGTTTGGTAACATCCACAATGAAGTACATCATGCCGCTTATTGGGTACATACCGATGTTAATTACGTCAGTATGTACTTAGAAATGCTATTAAAATTGCAAAAGACAGCTCTCCTTATAACAGTTGTCATTTGCAATAGGTAGATGCTAGAGGTACATCCGTATTTATTACCCAGAAGTCCTTCTGAGCATGCGCAGAAAGTAGTGCACTGCTGTGGGGAACACTGTGAGGGATTTGGTTGGATCCCTCTAAGAAAAAAACCTGATAAAAGGCCGATAGGGTTCTATTGGGTAGCGCCATCTAAAGATGACGTTACCCACTGGGTCCAAGCTCTGATATGTATCGCATTCTGGAGCTTGGTACATATGGACAGACGGCCAAAATTTTGAAAACTGCATTTTCCGAGTTTTGGCTGCATTTCCATGCTTAGTAAATCCCGCCCCTAAAACCCAGAAACCAGTATCATGGAGTTCACCTGTTACAATGTGACACAGCCCCAGCTTATTCAGCACTAGGCAGAATTCCTAGGAGAATCAGGGCCGCAAAGAAAAAAACACCCCCTACTCCTAGAAAACCAGCCATATGATGAAGAATTAAAGCCCTTGCCAAGGGTGTTATGGTCATAAGTAGTGTTAAAGATGCAGGTCTGTTGCTGACATGGTTAAAATATTGACACGATCCGAATGTCCGCATTTAACATGACGTGTTGACATATGTTTTTGTTTATTTTCAGGGTTAGGCCAAAACAGCAAAAAAACATATGTTGACATTTAGGTGTCGACATGTCTAATCTTGACAACCATGTCAACCTAAATACATGTCTACATATTGTTTGTTAACCTTCTGTCTGTTGACATTCAGAATCTGTCAACATTTTGGTGTCAACATTCTGAATGTTGACATTCTAAATATCAACAAGTGATACCACACCTACTCTTACTACTTAGTCCATCTGTTATTACCCAGCCCCAGGGGCTTATCTATAATGGGTGCAGGGTGTGCGGGGTACACGGACCCTTGGGTCAAGGGGGCCCCACACCACACACCCTGCACCCATATAGTCTTATACTTACCTGTCTGTAGTCTCCAGAGTGCTGCTCTGCAGTGCCGGGCCAGCACTATGAAAATGTCGGCTGGCATTTTCCCGATGACACGCACATCCACAGTACTGCTGTCCATGGGAAAATGAAGCGGACACCATTTTCCCGGAGTCCCGCACATGCGCAGTAGATTCTGGCACTAAGCCAGAATTTACAGTACTGCACCGCGGTACCGCCAGAGAGAGGAGGGGGCCTGCACTGAGTCTGCACTCGTGCCCCATCCTCTCTTAAAACGCCCCTGCCCAGCCCTGTTCCATTAATGTCCTATTACCGTTTTGTTTCTAATTGTAAAGCCCAATGGACTATGCTAATTAACTAACTGTCAATGAACAAATAATCTCCAAACCATGGGATTTGAATTCTCATCTATAATATTTGTTTAGCTTTCACAGTTATTGGATTGCAGTAATCAAATTGGGAGCAGACAAGCATGGCAATCAGCAAAGCATAGAGGAATGCAACCTATGGCTAACTAACGTTTGGGGTACTATAAGTCCCAGTGGGCAGGACTAGCTGGGACCTGCAGGTCCAATCCAGCGATAGACCTGCAGGCTGCCTGTGCTTTCTGTAGTCAGGGACTAGAAGAATAGAAATGTCACTACATAAAAGAATGAAGGTATTTAACACCTCTTGCATTCACAAACATTTCAAAGCTCAGAACTAAACAATGTGTCAGAAAACAGCCCCGTTTGACAGTTTTTTCTTCTTTTGTGACAGCTTCAACTGAGAACAGAAATGAAGGACAGGAATCGGCTGCCATCATTTCATGGCTGTCAACCCTGGCAGCAGAAAGGTATATCTTAGGACAACACGCTGCCCAGAATTTCCTTTCATGTGTACGACCACACTTCCCATCATTATTCATTCCCAACCTATGCACAGAAGAAAAAAACGGAAACTGCTGCAGCAACAAAGTTTATTATCAAAGACTGGACTTCTTGACGGCAGCCACAACTCACAAAGATAGCTAGGCCTTTGCCGCAGGGGAAGTATTTGTAATCTAGACTTGTTCTAGTTATTACAGAGATTAAGCATTGCCTTTAACATTTGACAAATACTATTTGTATCCTTGTGTGTGCTGGCAGTGGGCACAAGGTAATGAGAAGTTCTGCTATATTATTGCACCAGCTTATTGTACAAACAACAGAAATACACAATATTCATTTAATGGTTTCTATTTTACTATTATGTCACTAAACACAGGATGTTTATCCAAGGAAACCATTTGATTTATGTATATTTTGTAACATGATGGGCCAAATTAAATTAGCCACAAGCAGCCACAAAAACGGCTTCTAGTGGTATTGCTCAATAAGTATTTAGAGTATTTTCTGCTCACAGCCTGTGGAATCAGCCACCGCGATGGACCAACCTGAGGTGGTAACCACCTTCAATTAACTTTAATGAGGCTTCAATGCACTCTATTGCAGTTTTTACTAAATACAGATATGCTCTGGGCACACCAAATAGCCCTCTTTGGTGCCCCAGCATTCTTGCATCATACCCAGGCAAGTGCCTTTTTTTTTTCAAAATTTGCATTTTATTTGTGCTGCCAAAACAACAAGGACTGTATTGCTGGCGTACACTGGCCACTGGGGCTTGTGGATCTTGTACTTCTGTGCGCAACTAAGGGGTCTATGTGCTAAGCCTTGGAGAGAGATAAAGTGGTTGGAGATAAGGGGCCAGATTCAGAGCCGCTCGGAAAAAGCGAGCGCTTGCTCTGAATCAAGGCGGCCGCTTTGTTTTAAAAAGCCGACCTCCTGGCCGCTCGCTAAGCCGTGAACAGCTGTGAACAGCTCCCCAACCATAGCCCGGACTGACTCTTTGGAGACAAGATGGATGAACCGGAGCTGCTAGATAGGGTAAGGTAGGGAAAGTTAGTTTAATTTCCACTGCAAGGCACAGTTATTTTGGAACAAAACCCACCAATATCACATCTCCACAAAGGAGCTATCAACACAATTTTAACCCATTTCCTTTACAGGTGCCACAAACATATAGCTTTATATTCCCCTCATTAACCATATTTAGCGCTCATTATTTCATTATATAGTTCTATTTAACTCATTGAGCAGCTGCACATACCAGAGCGCGGAGTTACCTTCCTTTGAAAACCACCTTACATACTGTCTGCATTATATATCAGTGTCCCCCCTCCCTCACTGATAGCGCCATATCCCCCATCCCCTTTTATACACATTTACACACCCCTCATTCAATGACCACAATAAATATCTGTGCCCCTTACTCACCCCCCCTAACTGATTGTAGCAGGCTCCATCCCCTATAAAACTCTTCAGCCACTGACTTATTACATGTGTCCCCTCCCCCTCACTGACTGTAGCAGGCCCCCAACATAAATCATTTCTGAAGCCCCTGATAAAGTGTCCTGTGCACACAACAATTATACTGTTAGTGTCTATCCTTCTAAATAGCAAACAGGAGCAGCCAGCACGATACACCTCCTTTCTTTCTGGGCTCCTCTGTCCGTATGTGACATTATACGCTAGTGTGTGTAATGTCATGACATCACACCCACAGCATGGCAGAAGACTGAAGCATATGCGCCTCTGGAGGTGGCACCCGGTAAGCTGCTAGCTATTAGACCAGTGATTTTTAATCTTTGTTAACTTGAGACACACTACACAACATAAAATATTCGAATGCTTAATAAGCTTGAGAAGATATAAGCACACTGTTTTTTATTTGGTACAGTACTAGTTAGAGCTGGTTTTGTTGTTAGTTTATAATTGGTAGAGGTCAGTTGCCATTCATTATCGATTAGTCTATTAGCTGCCCCGTCGAGGTGGGGTTTAACAGTGGCATATTAGGGCTGGAGGAGGAGTCAACTGCCTCTTTCCAGTTTGTGATATATATATATTGAGGAATATTTATTCATTGTGAGAAATTGGTTTGTACCAATATTTATTCATTGTGAGAAATGGGTTTGTACTTATATTTATTGAAATTGGTTTGCACCAATATTTATTGAAATTGGTTTGTACCAAGATGTACTCGTTGGAGTATATTATGTTCTTTTCTCCAACAGGTGAGGCGCCGCAGGTGGAAAGCAGTGCTCCTCGGCGGCTCAACCAAGCACAGCAGAGCTTGGCTAGCATTCCCCCTTTGAGAGAGACGAGTCGGTTACTATTTTAGTGGGGAACCAGGTCTTCATCCTAGGGGGGGACCAGCACTGTGCTAGTTATGGGGAGGTGGTACTACCCAGGATAGCTTGTGCACGGGGCAGAAAACTCCACCCCATTTTTGGTAAAGCGAATAATTATTATGAGCTGTAGACCGAGGTAGCACTGCTTTTGCGCCACCAGGACTAATTAATAAAATTCTATTCCGATCTAAATAAATTTGGCTGTGACTTCTTTTTTCCAATTCAATACAGTTGTCTGTGTTTTATTTATTAGTTAAGTTAAGCTTAAGAGTGGTGTTTAAAATAATAAAACTATGGGTGACTTAGTAAAGTTGCCAAGGCTTACTATATGGCGGTGCGCTGTGTGACCTATGAAAATACATACATATTGGCTCCCACATAAAAATACACACACATACATTGGCCCCAAGAGAAAACAAAACACACACACACACATGCAGTCAGGTCCATAAATATTGGGACATTGACAGAATTTTCATATTTTGGCCTCTATTCACCACCACAATGGCTTTGAAATGAAACAAACAAGATGTGCTTTAACTGCAGACTTTCAGATTTAATTTGAGGGTAATTACATCCAAATCAGGTGAACGGTGTAGGAATTACAATGGTTTCTATATGTGCCTCCCACTTTTTAAGGGGTCAAAAGTAATGGGACGATCAACTCAAAAGCTATTTTATGGACAGGTGTGGGCTATTCCCTCATTATTTCATTATCAATTAAGCAGGTAAAAGGTCTGATGAGTTGATTCTAGGTGTGACATTTGCATTTGGAATCAGTTGCTGTCGACTCTCAATATGAGATCTAAAGAGCTGTCACTATCAGTGAAGCAAGCCATCATTAGGCTAAAAAATCAAAACAAACCCATCAGAGAAAAACATTAGGTGTGGCCAAATCAACTGTTTGGAGCATTCTCAAAAAGAAAGAACGCATCGGAGAGCTCAGCGACACCAAAAGACCCGGAAGACCACGGAAAACAACTGTGGTGGATGACAGAAGAATTATTTCCCTGGTGAAGAAAAACCCTTTCACAACAGTTGGCCAAATCAAGAACACTCTCCAGGAGGTAGGTGTATATGTGTCAAAGTCAACAATCAAAAGAAGTCTTCACAAGAGTGAATATAGAGGGCTCACCACAAGATGTAAACCATTGGTGAGCCACAAAAACAGGAAGACCAGATTCGAGTTTGCCAAACAACATCTAAAAAAGCCATTGCAGTTCTGGAACAACATCCTATGGACAGATGAGACAAAGATCAACTTGTACCAGAGTGATGGGAAGAGAAGAGTATGGAGAAGGAAAGGAACTGCTCATGATCCAAAACATACCACCTCATCAGTGAAGCATGGTATTGGTAGTGTTATGGCGTGGGCATGTATGGCTGCCAATGGAACTGGTTCCCTTGTATTTATTGATGATGTGACTGCTAACAAAAGCAGCAGAATGAATTCTGAAGTGTTTCGGGCAATATTATATGCTCATATTCAGTCAAATGCTTCAGAACTCATTTGAAGGCGCTTCACAGTGCAGATGGACAATGACCCGAAGCATACTGCAAAAGCAACCAAAGAGTTTTTTAAGGCTAAAAAGTGGAATGTTATGCAATGGCCAAGACAATCCCCTGACCTGAAACCGATTGAGCATGCATTTCACTTGATGAAGACAAAAGTGAAGGCAAAATGCCCCAAGAACAAGCAGGAACTAAAGACATTTGCAGTAGAGGCCTGGCAGAGCATCACCAGGGATGAAACCCAGCGTCTGGTGATGTCTATGCTTTCCAGACTTCAGGCTGTGATTGCCTGCAAAGGATTTGCAACAAAGTATTTAAAAGTGAAAGTTAGATTTAGGATTGTTTAGATTGTCCCATTACTTTTGGCCCCTTAAAAAGTGGGAGGCACATATAGAAACACTTGTAATTCCTACACCGTTCACCTGATTTGGATGTAATTACCCTCAAATTAAATCTGAAAGTCTGCAGTTAAGTCTTGTTTGTTTCATTTCAAAGCCATTGTGGTGGTGAATAGAGGCCAAAATATGAAAATGCTGTCAATGTCCCAATATTTATGGACCTGACTGTACATTGGCCCTCACAGAAAAAACAAAGACATACATTAACTACCGCAGAAACAACAAAGACATACATTTACCCCCACAGAAACAACAGACATACATTATCCCCCACAGAAACAACAAAGACATACATTAGTCCCAGCAGAAAAAAATACACATTGCTCCGCGGCTGGCTGGCGTGACCTACAGTATGATGTCACGCCCCATGTCCAAAAAGGTCACGGCCAGGGCGTGCCTGAGTCTCCCATCCCAAAAGAGCCCAGCGCTGTCCGGGCCCATAGTACAACTGCGGTTGAAAAGCGCTGTATTAGACAGGGCTCAGCTGCCAGAGTCATTCAGCGGGCGCAGCATGCGGCATCTTCTGTCATTTTCGATGCCTGGATTGAGCACTCCACTGGAACCTCCCTCCCTATGTCCCTGAATTTACAGTTTGTGTAATGGGGCGTCCTCACCTAGGAAAAGTGAGGCCATGTCGTCGGAATTGCTGGTTAAGCAGAGTTTGATGGAATATGCAGGTACAGGCTGGTACAAGTATGCTCTGATGATGATGATGATGACAGGAATCAACTAAAATTGATTCAATATGGATTGCAACTGCGATTGCAATAGCGATTACGCACGCAGTCTCACTGCAATGATATGCTAATCCTCTGCCATCGCTATGCCATCACAGCACAACAAAAGGATGCCCACCTTACCTTACAAAACCATCAGTAACATCAAGTACCATCACAGCCTCACATACACTTGCACAAGGTCTGACCTTACTCAGGAATTGCTAACCTCATCGCATGCAGTGAAAGCCCAAACTACGTACAGCATCGCAGTGGATAATGTTTTCACGCCCATGCAACGGCGTTCAAATGCATTGGCACACCTGCATTTCGCCAACCACCCCCACATCACCTCCCCCAAACAGTACTTCCTGTCAATCACTCGGCGATGGGTCTGTGTAGTCATTGCGATCGCAGTCCCGATCGCAGTCGCTGGTTCGCAAATTTGCACTGCGATGCATACGCAGAACTCAACAATTGGCCGATTGTGTGCAACATCACAGTTGCAATCCTTGCTGAATCACGCCCTAAGAAGCGATAAGGACGGTCTGCTTGCAAAAATGCATCTGACTCTGTATATGGACCAAAAAATGCCTCTAGTTCTATGCATGCAATACAGGAGCAATTGTGGCCGACCTGCGCTCATCCCTGCATCAGGTACTGAGCTGTTTATTCCTCATACGCATGGGACAAAGTAGGATACATGGGGTCTGTTTACTAAGCAGTGTTAGGAGACAGAGTGAAAAGTGATAAGGTGCCAGCCAATCAGCTCCCAACTGTCATTTTTCAAACACAGCCTGTGAGATGACAGTTGGGAGCTGATTGGCTGGCACCTTATCACTTTTCACTCTGTCTCCTAACACTGCTTAGTAAATAGACCCCACAATCACACTGGTGCCAAAAATGATGGTGTCAAATGCACCTGTACTGTACATGAAACACTCGTATATATATATATACACACAGTCTACTTATTTCTTCAACATCTTTACAAACTATTTTCATACAGGATGCTAGGAAATATCTGTAATGTTCGGTAATTCGAACAGGTGTAATAAATAGCAGGTAGCAAAGCAGCATGGGATGTAGCTGCTATGCAAGAAAAGATGGGGGTCTTTCCCGCCAAAGCGCCACGTAGCGCTGGCAATGCACAAGGACCCTTGCAAAATGTTGCTGTGGAGCCCAACTAAGTTTTTAGTTAATCCCCTTTTTTTGGAGGCAGACTATTCAAATCCCATCCTTCTGGGTACATTTTTATGACATGACTGTGTACTTTTCATATTAGCCTAGTTCGGTGCTATTTATCTGGTAGATTTTACAAGAACTCTCTATGGAATACAAAACACAACCTGCTTTTCATTTGTGTAACCATCTGGGAGACCATTAGCAGCACTGGAACACATGCCCCGGAGACAGAACCTCATCTCAACGAGCCCCCACATCTGCTAACGGTAGGCAGGGATTGAGCTCTTCACACGACTAACTTCATAATCACCTTTCACACTGTGAACTCCAGAATTCACTGTCAATAACGGCAATGCACACATACCAGAACAGTCTTGGATTGAGACTGCCTTGCAGAGGACACTTTAATCAAATGGACCATAAACAATACTGTAGAATGTCTTTTTTATCAGAGCAATACAGAAAATCAGAGATGGGAAGGAGAACTCCTCTCTTGCTGTGAGGTTTTTGCATTACACAGCAGAAATCATTAAAATATTTTAAAAGTCTCAGCGCCTCACTGCCGTTCATTACGGTCTGAATCAGCAACATTTATAAGGTCATGGATTTCTTATTAAGGATTTGGGACTTTTAACGTGCTGTCTACATTGAGTGGCAAAACAAAATAACAGTTCATTGATTAAATCTACAACGATACTCCGAAAATTGGAACTGTAAAATACATGCGCCAACTTTCTCAGAGATCGTCCAAATGATTACTGATTTACTACTGTATCACGTGTTGAATTTGTAATTTTTTTATCAGCGTTTGTAACTATTTTATTATTAATGAAAGTATATTTGAGGTATTATCAGCTGCAATTTGTTTGCCACAGTACATTTCTGTTAAATGTTAAAGTAATGCATTATGCATGTTCAGCCAGCTTTTAAAGCAGTAAGAGAACCCTACCCGCATAACATATTTTATTGTGATGCAAGTAAGTACTCAGCAGTAGTAAGGCAAATCTGGCAGAAGAGTAGGTTGAGGGGAAGGATGGGATCATCATGTGACGTGCTTTCAGCCACGTCCTCACCCGGGACAAAGCCTCAGCTCATCGCTCTTCAAAGTAGACACTAGTCACCATTGGCTTACTTGAACACAGATGTCAACATTGTAAAGGCTAAAATATTTGTAGGATGAGGGCAATACATGATTTTATTCCCAAAGAGGAAAAAAATAAACAATAATCGTTCTCCAAATTATTAAAAGACAGCACCATGTGTTAATTAATTAGAAAATATTTAATATAGATATATAAAAAAGAAGAATTAATTTGTTCTCTCTCAATGCTTGCTTTAGAACATACAAACAAAAATGGCAGCTGCTCAATCAATCTAGCAGTACTAATCAGGTGCATGAAAGGGAGGGCTCATACCAAGTAGAAAAAGGAGGGGGGTTTAACCCCCTATTGTTCCTCAGCACACTGAATAATACCTGCAACAATATATGAAGACTATATGGTGATAGAAATTCAGAGATATTAGTTGCATGCATTTGCAAATACATGGGAGGCTGCTAGGCCACGTCACGGCTTCTCTGTTACTAGCAGTCTCTAACACTAAGGGGTTCACGTCCGGGGCACAGTGCACCCCAAAACAAATGTCCAGCCCAGGACCCCCCCAGGGCATCACACGACAATGGAAAAAGAGTGACAGTGCAGTGTAAAGTACAGCTGTGTGCGAGTAATCAATAAGTGTGGAATGAGAGGTTAAAATATATGTGAAAAAATACATGAATAATAAACAAACATAAAATGTGATGTGAGAAGCAACCATGTGTATTAAGTGGTGATGCCCTGAGGAGGCCCAGCCAGACCAGTCCCGGGGGTCCTACACCCAAACGCTCACCCCAAATGTAAAATATACCAATTATAAGGCCTCATGATAAAGGCACATATATATTTTGTCAAATGTAAGGCCTCATGATAAAGGCACATACATAAATGCATCCAAATTGAGAGCCAGCTTACCTGGGAGTCACCCCTGGGAACTCCAACTAGCACTACTAGAACCAGCATGACCTACTAATGCTGGCTCCTTCATGCAACTCATAACAAACAAACAAAAATGGCAGCTGCTCAATCAATCTAGCAGTACTAATCAGGTGCATGAAAGGGAGGGCTCATACCAAGTAGAAAAAGGAGGGGGGTTTAACCCCCTATTGTTCCTCAGCACACTGAATAATACCTGCAACAATATATGAAGACTATATGGTGATAGAAATTCAGAGATATTAGTTGCATGCATTTGCAAATACATGGGAGGCTGCTAGGCCACGTCACGGCTTCTCTGTTACTAGCAGTCCCTAACACTAAGGGGTTCACGTCCAGGGCACAGTTTCACAGTTTCACAGTTCCCAGGGGTGACTCCCAGGTAAGCTGGCTCTCAATTTGGATGCATTTATGTATGTGCCTTTATCATGAGGCCTTACATTTGACAAAATATATATGTGCCTTTATCCCCCCTCCTTTTTCTACTTGCCTTTTAGAACATATATGATATAAAAACCATAGGACTCAACAAAATAATTAAACAATGACACATTAATACATTGTATAGGCTGAGACTTAATTTTTTATTGTTACTATAAAGTGCCACCATCTACTGTATTTATTATGTGGTTCTGGGGAGTCTTTATTTTTAAATGGACGATGCTGGTTCTTCTGTCTCAAGACTCAAAGGTAAGTATCACTACCTCTACTATACCACCTCACCTACCACAGAGCATTGCAGTGACTGCTATATAATACAGAGAACATCAGTGACCACCTTACAATACAGAGAGCATCAGTGACCACTACACAATACAGAGAGCAACAATGACTGTCATATAATACAGAAAGTAGTTGTGAATTCCATATAATACAGAGGACATCCGTGAACATCATATAATACAGGTTGAGTCTCCCATATCCAAAATGCTTGGGACCAGGGGTATTTTAGATATCGGAATATTCCGTATTTTGGAATATTTGCATACTATAATTAAATATCTTGGGTATAGGACCCAAAACTAAGCACAGAATGCATTTATGTTCTATATACACCTTATACACACAGCCTGCAAGTCATTTTATACAATATTTTTAATAATTTTTGAGCATCAAAAAAAGTTTGTGTACATACATGAAATTCATTTATGTTTCATATACACCTATACACACAGCCTGAAGGTTATTGTATACTGTATTTTAATGATTTTGTGCTTTAAAAAAGGTTTGTGTACATTGAACCATCAGAAAGCAAAGGTTTCACATTCTCAGTCATACTAAAAATATTCCGTAATTCGGAATATTTCGTATTTCGGAATATTTGGATATGGGATACTCAACCTGTATAGAAATCATCAGTGACTGCCATATAATATAGTATGCATCAGTGACTGCTATATAATATGCAGAGCAGCAGTGATTGCCATACAATACAGAGAGCATCAGTGACCATTATACAATACAGAGAACAACAGTGACTGCCATACAATATAGAGAAAAGTTGTGAATGCCATTTAACGCAGAGAGCATTAGTGATTGCCTTATAATACAGAGAGCTTCAGTGACCATCATATAATATAATAAGCATCAGTGACCCCCATATAATATAGTAAGCATCAGTGACTACTGTATAATACAGAGAGTACCAGTGACCACTTTACAATACAGAGATTCACCACATCCTGCCTTTATTGTATTTTAGCCAAGTTATTTTTCAGAAACTACATGCAATATAAAAAGAAGCACATGTGCACTAAAAAAAGAGGCAAATTGTATTTGAGATAACCCCAAACTTACATTTATGTTAAACTCTGAACAAGGTAATGTGGATAAGCCCATACATGGGTGAATGGTGAATAATTTGCAGCAGACCGCTCATGTTGACCAGTCCATTGATGGGTGGATGGCGGGTAAGATGCAGCAGATAAGAAGGAAATGCTTCACGGGACATCTGTCGGTGAACTCTTGTATGTGTTTGCAGGGTATAGATCAGTTCTTCGGTATCAGTGAGTGACATTACATTGTAGGACAATTACCAAATAATTAATGTGCAATGGGATTTCCTTGTCTATGGGAAAACACTCATTTAAAATAAAGGCAGCCAATATCTCATGGATTGAGGTGAAGGGGAGTCTTAGAATATTTCATTTGTAAGACCTCATGTTGGTTTGTGCTTGGACTTAAAAATAGAGCCTTTGGCTGAATAAAAATCTCTATTTAGAAAGGCATAAGCCAAAATGCTTCACAGCAGATCACTGGGTAACTGCATGCATGGCTCTTTCAGGGTCTCCTGTAGGGTACTTATGGAAATACATCATCTTTCTGAATCTATAACTACACCTCATTACAGTTTAAATGAGACTCTGAAGCCAACCATTATAATTTGTAAGCTGTAGTGATCAGGACACTGTAACCTTCTGTTTCTATCTATGTAATGTCATTAGTCTGTTGCTCAGATTCTCTCCCTTATTGTACGGCTCTGTGTTGTATGATGGTGCTACATAAATAAGGTATGATAATAATAAGTCATATATAGAATAAATTGGAGGAATATTTTCTAATTTTATGGTTTTACTTAATATATTTCTAAAGAAATAAATCAGAAAGGTCCTCTCTAAAGTTAGTACAGTAACAAAGCAACTGTTTCTGATTAGTACATGTATAAATCGCATGTTGTAGAGCTAAAATATATATAAATATGGATATTTATTAGATTTTATATATATTAGATTGTATATTTCATATACATTTATTATGCATTTAACCATCAAATATTAAGTACTTGTAACTTTTTACTATGTTGTTGGTTACTGACTGGTGTTGCATAACACACCAGTAACATTGGATGACATGGTGCAAGTGCTTACGCTCGCATCAGGGGCAGGGTGTCTAAAGGAGATACTTCCTGATTCACATGTATGTTGTGCAGCAGGGGAACATGTGTGGTGTACAGCAGTGGGGCATGTGTGGTGTGCAGAAGGGGGCATGTATAGTGTGCAGGGGAGACATGAGACACCAAGAGTACTGTAGAAGCAATGATATACTCTGGAGCACAACTGACAGTCAAATAAATTGGCCTCTACATGTATAAATGCCTCTACATGTATAGAAAATAGGGATGTGCGCCGGACCATTTTTGCCGGATTTGGATTTGGATTTGGTTCTAATTCGTCGTCCGGCTTTGGATTTGGATTTGGATTTGCCAAACTGCGGTGACTGGCTTTGGATTTGGATTTGGATTTTTTTACAAAAATTGACAAAAAAAGCTAAAATCACATAAATTGGTCTTTTTTTTCTTCCTAGAGTATTATTAACCTCAATAACATTAATTTCCAGTCAATTTAGACCATATCACAGCTTATAATATTGTTTTCAACATTATTGGCCAAAGGTTGCAGTGAGCTGACTGGTTACTAAGCGACAAAGCAGCGGCACAACGACACAGACACCACAGTATAAAGCACATCTATGACACATTGCCACACAGCAGTGGCAGAAATGAAAAGTAGTGCACCCACCCAGTGGGGTACGGCCAGCAGAGTCACAGTACTTGTTTACAAAGTGGGCTACGGCCCTAGGAGTCACAGTGCACAATCTTATTAGCATTACACCGCACATAGGGCCTGATTCACATTACACCATAAAGTAGTGTCTCTTATTTATGTTACGACACACAGTAGTGCCCCTTTTACACAATGCCCACAGTAGTGACCCTTTTACACAATGCCCACAGTAGCGGTGTCCCTTACACAATGTCCCCCAGCAGTGGTGCCCCCTATGCAGTCCCCTTAGTAGTACGGTCCACTATGCAGTGCCCCCAGTTGAATGCTCCCCAGTAGTATGCCCCCCATTAGCAGGCCCCCCCAGTAGTATGTCCCCCATTAGCAGGCCCCCCCAGTAGTATGCCCCCCATTAGCATGCCACCCAGTAGTATGCCCCCCCAGTAGTATGGCTCCCCCAGTAGTAGGCTGCCCCAGTAGCAGGCCCCCCCAGTAGTAGGCTGCTCCAGTAGTAGCCCCCCCTGTAGTATGGGCCCCCCCTGTAGTATGGCCCCCCCTGTAGTAGGCCCCCCCAGTAGTATGGCCCCCCCCAGTAGCAGGCCCCTCAGTAGTATGGCCCCCCCAGTAGCAGACCCCCCCCAGTAGTATAGCCCCCCCCAGTAGCAGGCCCCTCTGTAGTATGGCCCCCCCAGTAGTATAGCCCTGCCCAGTAGCAGCCCCCCCCCAGTAGTGCAGACCCCCCCAGTAGTATAGCCCCCCCCCAGTAGCAGGCCCCTCTGTAGTATGGCCCCCCAATAGTGCAGATCCCCCCCAGTAGTATGGCCCCCCCAGTAGCAGACCCCCCCCCAGTAGTATAGCCCCCCCCAGTAGCAGGCCCCTCTGTAGTATGGCCCCCCCAGTAGTATTGCCTCCCCCAGTAGCAGACCCCCCCCAGTAGTGCAGACCCCCCCCCAGTAGTATAGCCCCCCCAGTAGCAGGCCCCTCTGTAGTATGGCCCCCCCAGTAGTATAGCCCCCCCCCAGTAGCAGACCCCCCCAGTAGTGCAGACCCCCCCCCCAGTAGCGCCCCCGGACCTTTGACAAGTAAAAAAATAAAAAAAATAAAACTTACCTGTATCCCCGCTCCCGCGCCGTCCGCTCTGTCACACGCTGAGGAGGGAGCCGGAAGACGGAGCTCATGTGTGAGCTCCAGCCGGCTCCCTCCGTGCAGCAGCCAATGAGAGTCTGTGTGACTCTCATTGGCTGCTGTAACAAACACACAGCTGCCGCTGGCGGCTGTGTGTCTGTGTCTGTGTAGGGCAGAGCGCTATCACTGCGCTCTGCCCTACACGCGAGGAGACCTGATGTCGGATTCTCTAGTGAGAATCCGACATCAGGCGGCCGCCGTTCGGCCCCGAACGGGGATCCGAGTCAGGCGGTGAACACCCGAACAGGGTTCGGGTGGACTCGGATCCCCAATGTTCGGAGCGGTTCGGATTCCACAGAATCCGAACCGCTCATCTCTAATAGAAAGTATTCTTTTTTCTTAACTCACTTTTCTTGAACTCATCCAGAGGGTCTGCAAACAGTAAAAACATTGTTTTGGTGATTTACAAGGTGGATTCACTAACTCCATGGCACATAATTTCCCCCTGTTCAATACATAACACTGAGATTTTTTTTTTCTGAGCTTTGAAGAACTGATATTTACAGTATAGGTTACTTTTATTTTTATCGAGTGATTAGGAAACCAACCAGTAAATCAAAAATATAAAAAAAATACAAATTTTTATCATTATTTCTACAAATTAACCTCTAGTAAAGGATACCCATAGTAAAATAAAAAGATACAGTAAGCTTGATAAAATGTAATTTAAAGAAAAAAGGCCATTAAAAATGTTTACATGTAAAATATTTATTTGTAAAATAATACAATTTTATATACAGTATACAGTGGTATTCTGCTTCTACATACAGTAGGCACAATATTTCTCTGTGACTTTTAATATTCATTTTTCCATAATAGAGGATGATTATCACTTTAATAATATTATGCAATGATATAATTATATACTATTATTATTATTAATATTATTATTATTATTATTATTATTATTATTATTATTAATCAGGCAGTTGTTGCTGACCTCATGCATATTTTTTTGTTGCATGATGTGTGAAGACTTTGTCTTCCAGTGACTATACTTTATTATAAGGACATGTCTTGACATTTCCTGGTAAGCAACAACACTAGAAAACAGTTTGCTCCACCAGGCTTCAGAAATTCAATGGCCCTGCTATATATGCCTGTTACTGTATAATTCAAAACCTTGGAGAAATTAAATGTGAAAGACAGAAGTCTAAAAGACAGAAATGACCCTGGGGGTGGCTGTTTAAAAATACAGGTGACTATCAGCGGCAGTTTGGTCATTAGAGTCTATGATTATTATGTGACTTGTTTCTTGCAGCAAGCAGGAATAAAATTATCATGAGCCATGTCTCCAAAGACTAACTGTACAAATAATCATATCACAATTACTTCCAGTCTGCACGGAGTACAGATATAAACATTGTTTCCTGCCGTGTCAAATGGGCTGTGATAACTGAGAGGTGATGGCTATTTTCCATAAAGTCTCAAGATGATATCTTGCTCGCTTCTCTGCTCCTTTCCTAGAACATAGACTTTCAACTAATAGTCAATGGATGTGGCAGCTGTGATGTTGTGTTTGTAGTTGGCGAAAAAGGCAGAATCAATGCCTTGACACAAGTACTACTGCAAATGATGTTGACTCTTGTGGATCTGGAGGCTGATGCTAAGTGCAAGTCACCCGTAGTTGCTCATGCATTGTGTGCAGTGTTGTACATATCTTTCGTCCTGATCCTGATGTGTATGCAGACGGTCGCCCATCTACACCTTCATACAAATGCCACAGCAAATCAGGCTTACCTACCCTCCCGATTTGGTCTGGAGCCTCCCGAATATCGGGTGCTGCTCCTGACTCCCCGGAAAGGCAGGCAAGCCTCCCGGCTCCCTCCTGCCCCCACAACTACTGCTAGAAACCCCCGCAGCGGGGGCGGGGGGTGGGGCGGTGACACGATTTGCGCTGAATCACGTAATCATGGCCCCGTCCCCTGCTTCACAATGCCTGGTTTTCGGCATTGTGAAGAGGGGACGAGGCCACGATGACGGGATCGTGTGGCCCCGCCCACGGCCCTGCCTCCAATGCGGCATCATTACCCGGCCACACCCCCCGCTCTGCGCAGACATTCAGCTCCCAGAAGGAGGGAGCTGAATGTCGTCAAGTATGCTGCAAATCCCTTCACTCTGAGCGCATGAATGTGCAAGGACTGAGATGCCCACCATGAGTGTCTTTAGACAACGTAATACCACCTAGTGCGTTTGTAGAGGTATCATTGGTCGCATCATCTAAACTTGCACCAGCCCTATGGCCGGTACAGGTTTTCCATCTGAGTATGGCCTCCAGAGTGAATGATTGAGCGTCCTTTTATGTAAACACTTGAGTGTCACGCCCATAAGGTGCATCTATTTAGCCACCTTCCAGTCACCACCCAGGAATGCCCAGCACTATCTGAATGCAGTTCTAATACCATGAGTCTCAATTGCAGCATGAGCGGTAGGATATTTTAGGGACTTTGCAAGCATGCACAGTAGCAAATAAATGCTGAACTCTGTAATCATTGACATTATGTGTGACTCAGAACCAGGCCCTGTTTTGAGCAGACAACCCCTATGTAATTGTTTAGTTTGACAGCCATTATCATCAGTGCAGACTTGCATCAGCCCTGACCTTGGTTTAAAAGATAAGTCTGAAAATTTGGCCAACACTATATATAGGCCGCCATTCTGCTGACTCGTCTTCACTGAACTTTACTTATGTGAGAATGTCCCTCTACAACCCAGCTATGCTGCTTCAGTTGCAATTGAAATGTGTGTGACTGCATCGTCTGTACTTGCATAGGCTTGGTTTCAGAACATGTGCAGTGCGAAAACATGCTTGATGCGCTTCACAAATGGTGTGCTTTCAAATGTGCAAAAGTGCCAAGGTGTCTAATTCTAATGTCTCTAGTAACAGATCCTACTGACTCTTTTTTTCCTCTAGAAACTGAAGTGATACTAAATAAATTTTTCCTATAATAATGATGAGATTATGTCTATAATACAAGGAATGTCAAATCCTACATACATTCAGGGACTTACTCACGATCTTCATTAGCTTTGAAAAAAAGTGTTTTGTATCTACATCAGGGTTGGGGAACCTGTTTTCTGCCGAGGGCCATTTAGATATATGTTACATTATTCGCGGGCCCGTTGCAGCCCACGTCCCCTCCGCGTGACATTACACAGGGCAGGGCCACAATAGTCGGTGATTACAGCAATACCCGTAGCATCCTGAGGATGTTCCAGGGAGCTGTAAGGGAAGCGGTGTGTCCGTCTGAAGCACCCTAAGGACACTCCAGGCGGCACTGCTGCACAGATTCTGGCTGCAGGGTGCCATTCTAGGCCCCCTGCTAGCCAGATGAGGCTAGCAGAAAAAAGCTCAGCGGGCCAGACCAAATGGTTCCGTGGGTCTTATTCGGCCCCCCGGGCTTGAGGTTCCCCATCCCTGATTTATATGAATAACAAGCTGTTTTGAACACAAGGGGCTAAATGAAATAGGATGAGAGATTAGAAATAGTGAGAGTTTAGCAGTAAACTCTCACATTGGTCAAATTTTATCTTCAAAATGGGAAAACATCAGGATGAAAGTTTAAATCGTGAGATTTTTTTGAGTCTAAAAACATGGGAGTTTGCCAGTTCTCGGGCTCTGTTACATTGGCCGAGTTTAAAAGTTTACTGCTAAACTCTCACATTTTCTAAACTTTCACCATATTACATTTGGCCCTGGAAGGTTTTGAGAGACTGTATAATGCTACAATGTGTCTCTATTACAAGGCTTTAATATTAGATGCTTGTCTACTTCATTTTAACTATAGCAATAAGTCACCCATATGTTTTATTATTTTCACCATACTTAACTTAAACTTAACATCTAAAATAACGACACTGACAACTGAATAGTTTTGCAATAAAGAGGTAGCAGCCAAATTTATTTAATTTGATTGTAATTGATCTGTAATAGCATCGAGCATGGTTGCGAAAAAGCAGTGCTAACTCGGCTACAGCCCATAAGCGGAATGTATTACTAAGATGGGGGTGGAGATTCCACCCCCAAGTGCGAGCTATCTCGAGTAGTACCTTCTCCTCTTAATCTAGCAAAGTGCTGATCCCTCCATAAGATGGAGACCTGGTCCTCCCCTAAGGCAGCGACCGACTCGCCTCTCTCAAAGGGGGGATGCTAGCCAAATTCAGCTGCACTAAATTGAGCCGCCGAGGAGCACTGCTTTCCCCCAACTACGGGGTCCACTGACGACGTACCGTCACCAGCTAACTAGGACCGCTAACTGCTTCCAATCCAGACAAAAGAGCTGACACAAACCAGATCAAACCTTCCCCATCCAAATGCACTCCATTTGATCTATAGAAGTCAACCTCTTCATAGCGGAGACGGGGGTGTTTGATAGCACGCCCCGAGACTCTCCACGGAACAAGACACCGCAGCATTCAGTTTTCTCCTCACTCTCTCTCAAGCTGCACCTCCTTGCTCTCCTCTCCAAAATACTACGGGGAATGACTTCAGACCAAACCAACTGAACCTGTGACCAATGCTGAGCAATTATTTGCAAGTCTCTCTTTATAGCAATGATGAACTCTACACCTTTACACGTACCCAAATCATTGCCTCCCAGATGGATGACCCAGCAGTCTGGGGCACCCCATTCTTTCTCTGAATCCCAGAGAAGAGTCAAAAGGCCATTCCATCTGACACCCCGCACCCCAATCCAGCGGACATTACAGGGGGTCTCTCGAGCAAGGGGGTGCCTACCAGCCCAATACACATATGAATGACTCACAATCCTCACCCTATCAAGTACCCTACCACGACCTGTAAGTTTTTAAAGGAGCATTATTGCTCATACACATAGCATTTTAACCACCAACCAGGAACTGAGTTGTTTGAGTGACCCAGATGGAGGTGAACAACACCAAAACTTCATTGAGGGCAAAAGGTGAAAAGAGCTCCAATCCCCCCTAGTGGTGGGTAGCTTAAGGCACTGGGTTTCCCAAAAAACAAACTCGCATGAAGCGCTATCTAATTAAGCAGCTTGTCACCTCTAGCATAACCTTTATAAGCGGAAGACTTCCAGCGACCCAATCGTTTGATTGCCTCGCTGGAAGAACCCGCTGCTGCTGCCCAAGTGGCCGCACCAATTCTGAATGAGTGTGTGCCTTAATGCCCACCGGCAAATCAAGGGCTATCAAACAACGCTTAAAAATCGCTGTGAACTGAAAACGCGAGAGCGGTGAAAGGTCCTCATGCACTAGCCATTGCAACCCCCTTCGTGGATGCCGCTGGTTGTAAAACTTAGCTATGGCCACGGGGCAGATGCTCAGTAATTGACAACCAATGTCCCCTACCTAATTGGTCGGTATTTGATCTCTGAATTTTCAGCAAAATCGAGTCCGATTTCATAATCACATTCTCCAACAAAGTTCCTGTGCGCACTGACTTCTTACTAGCAGTTGCCAGTTCTCCTACATGCAGCGCCCCGAAAAATGCCAAAACAAACGCCAAACTGACAACATCACCTCATAATCTCCAAGGGCCACACCTGCCGCTGCCAGGATGATATTCCTTAACAAACTGGTACCTACTGGCCTACGAGAATCGTCTGAATGTGCCTGCTCTTATGGCCAACCCTTCAGAGCTTTGGAAAGAATAAACGACTTAGTTGGGTCTACCTAGACACGCAATCGTGAAAAATATGAAGTGCCTGCCAAAGCACCGGACATTGCTGCCTTTGACCGACCTTGTTCATGCCAAAACCAAACGAACTGCAACGTGTTACCTTCAACACTCTTACCCTGATCTATTTTGTTAATGAAAGCCAGCAAAGAGTTCCACGCCTCCGTATATGACCTTAGGGTACCCGGCGCCAACGCTTTCAGAGCGAGTCTGCCGATGCCGACCTGATGCTCTGCCAGACATGAGCATGGCAAGGTAAACCATGATCGCTAGCTGTGGGCGCCAATGTTCTAAACCTTCACCATTGGAAATGAGATAAAGCATCCGCTAACTCGTTTTCAACTTCCGGAACGTGTTAATGGCCTGAACCACCCCCAGGTTGTCGCACCAGAAAATTATGCTACGATTACTTAGCTGCGCCATCTAGATCTCTATGGCCACTACCATTGGGAACAAAATCGAGGAGGAGTATATTGCTTGTAAAACCGGCAGCTCGCCAATCCTGTGGCCAAGCTTCCGCGCACCATTGACCCTCAAAAAAGGCCCCAAAATCCAAAGCCCACTGGCTTGGGCAACCAAAAACAGAACCCCGTTAAGCGCATGTCGTCCTTGAGTTCAGTATTCAATCAAATAGTGCACCTTTTTTACGCCTGCTGTGGCCCTCTCAAACCTATGACAAAAAAAACCTTGCCCATAGGAATAACTCAGCAAGAGAAATTAAGAAGGCCGAGTAATGATTGCAACTGCTTTATGAAATCTTTTTAGCGGTAAGGAAAAGCCCTAGATACTCACTTATCTTAGTAACTTTATCGCTAGGCAACAGACATAAACCCATCCCGGTATCAATTCCAATACCTAAATAGGACAAAACTGTGGTCGGCCCTTCCGTCTTTACTGCAGCAATGGGCACACCCGTAACGCGTAAAAGAGCCTGTACCGAAAAAGTAGCTCGCTACAAATGGCACTATCAGCTGGCCCAACCAATAAGAAATCATCTAAATAATGGGCTATACTTGACTGCCCTGAACCTGGCTGAATGCACCACTGTAGGAAAGAGCTGAAACACTCGAAAAAGGAGCAAGAAATGGAGAATACCATTGCCAAACACTTATCCACAAATTATGACGTATCAATTTTGAAACCCATGTATCTGAAAGAATCAGCCTGAAAAGCGGACTCTATGTCACTCTTTGCCAATAGGGCTCCCTCACCGAATTTGTGCACCAACCGTAGAGGCATCCTCAAAAGATTGATAAATGACCCTGCACTCACCTGGATCCAGAGCGTCGTGAACGGACTCTCCCTCCAGATAGAACAGGGGTTGGATCAACCAGAATTTACCGGCATCCTTTTTAGGAACATCTCCCAAAGGGGAAACGCCAATATCGACTAAGGGAGGAGATGGGAACAGGCCTGCATCCACTCTCGCCGCTATTTTTTCCTTCACAACAACTGGGTAATCCTTAGCTGACTTAAGGTTCCTTTGGCCGAAACAAAAAATTCGACGAACAACGGGCAAACGAAAACCCTCAATAAAACCTCTTAACAAACCTCTTAACAAACAAAAATGTAAATCTGGATATGACGTCACTATATAGATATTTTGACTATTGACCAATTGTGTTATAAAGCTTATGACTAGATCCAGACAAAGAGCGCTAAATAAACAATTTATTACATATTGCATAAAAGACAAAAAATATAAAATATATAAAACACACAATACAAAACAATTACATACAGACTGGTTCAGTATGATTTTAAAAGTCACAACAGATAACCCCTGCAGAAGGTATCTCTGTTGTCCTATGTTAAATGTAGCACTGTTTCAATGTGATTCCACAATGAACATCAACCTCCAAACAAGTAATTAATACGGATCACCCGTTGTGTCAAGGCTCCTTTGTAGATATATATATATGCAAGTTTATTACAATCCTTGCTCCATTTGACCAGGAATGGCCTCCACTCTTGTTTTAAATCAGAGTCACACACTGACGCAATCTCACTAAAATGGATACTTAGTGCTGAAGTGTTCAATTAGCACCAGATAGAGGGGCACTGGTTTGATAAGTATGTTTAAAAGTCTCTTGAACACGGGTTCATTAGTGAGGACTCGCAGTCCTGGTAATAACAGCACTGTCCATGCACACTGAAGTGGGAGAATGATAGAGACTGCTTGACATAAATTGGTCTCAATAATGATACATTACCGCCGGCCGGCTTTTGATGGTGGGTGTACTGATCTGTCAGTTATAGAGAAAATGTCCCGGACCTTACTCCCACAGATGTTCTAGCTCTGCTAGATAGTGTAAATCTTGTGCATGCACTCCCGATGCTGTGGCTGAACCGCTCATCAGTCTCGAGGCCGTTCGTTTTTTCAGATATTGGAGAACCAGCTGATGGTGAATAGGGAATCCCTTATGCGTTTCTCCGCTGCAAGTCCTTGCGGTTTTGTCAGAGGGTAAGTCTCCTAGTGATCGTGTCGGTGTTTTTAAACTTGAGTCGGCCAATCCGCTGGCAGTCATCAAATATATCAGGAACATCTGTGTGTGTGTATCCATCCACATTAGCTGAATATATATACACATGTCTCCGTTTTTTGGAAAATGAAGATTAGTAGTAACAACTTCAAAACACGAATGTGGAAGAAGAATTATTCCAGATATTGAGACCATTTTATCTAAATATACTTTTAAGAGACACATTTTGTTATAATGTATAGTGCTTCTAAAATGACATTCAAAGAAAATTGCTATTGTTGTGACCAAAGGTGATATTCCTCAAGTGTTTAAATACACCAAAAATCTTGGCACAGATATGTGTATCTGAGGGATAACATAGAGGCAAGGCAACTGCCCCGCATCTGGGAGACCTGGGCTCAAATCCCCTGTCTGACCAACATTTTTATAGATTACATTTTTTATATATATATATATATATATATATATATATATTATTTTATTATATTTTATCGTCATGGATATGCAAAGCACCCAATGTCACCTTTGATCACTCTGGGTAGTTCTATATAGAAAAAATTGATACAGGGAGACCCATTATATCGGGTATAGGGTCTATGACTACAAATCTGTCAGAGTTTGTTGACTCATTTCTTCAACCTTATGTTACTTCTTTATGTTTGTATATTAGAGATACTAAACAATTTCTGAACATGATCAAAAATATCAAATGGTGTGATGACTATAATTTAATCACTTGCGACGTTGAATCGCTATATACTAAAATACCACACCAACAAGGCATTGAAGCCTCTAGATTATATTTATTACAAGACTCTAACTTAGGGGATATGAGACGTGACTTTATATTGAAATCCATGGGCTTTATTTTGTCACATAATTATTTTCTGTTTGATTCACAGTTTTATTTACAACTGCACGGGCCTGTGATGGGCACCAAGTTTGCCCCGAGCTTTGCAAACCTTTATATGGGACGTTTTGAAGATATTATGATCTGGAACGGTACTTTCGGGGCAAACTTGGTGCTATATGGCAGATATATAGACGATTTATTTTTTATTCGGAAAGGTGATGGGAATTCCATTAATGATTTTATTATTTACCTTAACACTAATTAATTTGGTTTAAAATCACAAGTACAACCAGCACTTCCAATATTAATTTTTTGGATATTGCCCTCTCTGTAGATGCAGGTCATATAAAAACCAGTATGTTTCAAAAAGAGGTAGATACACATAGCTACCTAAACTACTCAAGTTGCCACCACATTAAGTGGAAAGAGAACATCCCTAAGGGACAATATATAAGAATTAAGAGAAATTGTTCAGATAATATTAGCTATCATAAACAGGCAGAAGAACTTACGATAGCTTTCTTGGAGCAAGGCTATCCGGAAGCTCTACTAAAAAGGGTTAAAGAGGAGGTTGACCTTATGGACAGAGAGAGTCTTCTCCTGATCAAAAATAGGACTAGTTCAGAAAGGGATATTGATAGTCCTATCTTGCCCTTTCTGACAGAATATAACATTTGTAGTGATAAGATCCATAAGATCATAAATAAAAACTACCCTCTACTTAAACTAGATAGGGTTCTAGCACCATACCTGGAATCCCAAGCCAAAGTTGTCTTTAGAAAAACAAGCAATTTAAAGGATAAGTTAGCACCAAGCTTCTTTCAAAATACTAAAAGAAAAAATGTAAAGAAAACTGATAATACGAAAATAGACCAACCTAGCAATAGTTGGTTACCAACTAGAATAAAGGGAAACTACAAATGTGGTAGAAATAAATGTATTACTTGCAACTACATCGGCCACAAGAAACAGTCCTTCTTTTCCCGCTCTATGAACCAGAAATATAATATCGAACATCTTATAAATTGCTTATCTAACTATGTGATCTATGTAATAACATGTCTACAGTATGTGGGCCGCACTACACGAAGTTTAAACACCCGATTCCTGGAACATAGAAGGAATGTACTCAAAGGTGTTATGACACACAGTCTTTCTAGACATGTGTGGAATAAACACAATGGAGATGATAAAGTTTTAACAATTACTGGTATCGAACATATAGCCCCCACCAATAGAGGAGGTGATAGATATGGTATGCTCTGTAAAAGAGAAGCTTACTGGATCTTTGCTTTGGGAACATTGTTCCCACAAGGACTTAATGAAAACATAGAGCTGAATGGCTTTTGACACCAGGACGAATGATTTTTGTAACCATTCTGTGCGGTGTGTGTATAAACCTATTAATGAACTGTATTTGATAGAGCATATAGTATTTAATTGATATCTTGTATAAAATACAATGAGTATCTTTTATAGTATTGTTTTAGTTATGTTTACCTTCTATGCATCAGAAGAGTCTAAAGGTTTTTACAACTATATAAGATATGTACCAGTAAATTGGGATTGTTCGATTCTTTTGGTGTGGGGGTTTATTGTATGTCTATATTAATTTTATTTATATTTTTTATGAATGTATCAATTTTTTCTATATAGAACTACCCAGAGTGATCAAAGGTGACATTGGGTGCTTTGCATATCCATGACGATAAAATATAATAAAATAATATATATATATATAAAAAAATTTAATCTATAAAAATGTTGGTCAGACGGGGGATTTGAACCTGGTCTCCCAGATGCGGGGCAGTTGCCTTGCCTCTATGTTATCCCTCAGATACACATATCTGTGCCAAGATTTTTGGTGTATTTAAACACTTGAGGAATATCACCTTTGGTCACAACAATAGCAATTTTCTTTGAATGTCATTTTAGAAGCACTATACATTATAACAAAATGTGTCACTTAAAAGTATATTTAGATAAAATGGTCTCAATATCTGGAATAATTCTTCTTCCACATTCGTGTTTTGAAGTTGTTTCTACTAATCTTCATTTTCCAAAAAACGGAGACATGTGTATATATATTCAGCTAATGTGGATGGATACACACACACAGATGATCCTGATATATTTGATGAATGTCAGCGGATTGGCTGACTCAAGTTTAAAAACACTGACACGATCACTAGGAGACTTACCCTCTGACAAAACCGCAAGGACTTGCAGCGGAGAAACGCATAAGGGATTCCCTATTTACCATCAGCTGGTTCTCCAATATCTGAAAAAACGAACGGCCTCGAGACTGATGAGCGGTTCAGCCACAGCATCGGGAGTGCATGCACAAGATTTACACTATCTAGCAGAGCTAGAACATCTGTGGGAGTAAGGTCCGGGACATTTTCTCTATAACTGACAGATCAGTACA
Organism: Taudactylus pleione; assembly: GCA_031769625.1. NCBI lineage: Eukaryota > Metazoa > Chordata > Amphibia > Anura > Myobatrachidae > Taudactylus > Taudactylus pleione. Next base: position 3,552,997 of record JAUIMM010000544.1, read on the forward strand.
CCCACCATCAAAAGCTGGCCGGCGGTAATGTATCATTATTGAGACCAATTTATGTCAAGCAGTCTCTATCATTCTCCCACTTCTGTGTGCATGGACAGTGCTGTTATTACCAGGACTGCGAGTCCTCACTAATGAACCCGTGTTCAAGAGACTTTTAAACGTACTTAGCAAACCAGTGCCCCTCTATCTGGTGCTAATTGAACACTTCAGCACTAAGTATCCATTTTAGTGAGATTGCGTCAGTGTGTGACTCTGATTTAAAACAAGAGTGGAGGCCATTCCTGGTCAAATGGAGCAAGGATTGTAATAAACTTGCATATATATATATCTACAAAGGAGCCTTGACACAACAGGTGATCCGTATTAATTACTTGTTTGGAGGTTGATGTTCATTGTGGAATCACATTGAAACAGTGCTACATTTAACATAGGACAACAGAGATACCTTCTGCAGGGGTTATCTGTTGTGACTTTTAAAATCATACTGAACCAGTCTGTATGTAATTGTTTTGCATTGTGTGTGTTTTATATATTTTATATTTTTTGTCTTTTATGCAATATGTAATAAATTGTTTATTTAGCGCTCTTTGGCCCTGATTCAGACCCACTCGCATGCGGCTGTCCGCTCGCAAGTGGGTCGATGGTGTGCACTGAGCATGCGCACGACGGAGGGAGCTCCGTCGTGCGCATGCGCCAGACGCGACGAGCGAAGGAAAGTCCTTCGCTCATTGTGTCTGATCAAAGGGGGCGTGCTGTCGATGTTGATTGACAGCACGCCCCCTTTGGTAGGCGTGCCGGGGGCGTGCCTCCCTGACGGGGGCGTTCCCACGGGAACGCCTCCCGTCAGAAGCCGGCCCACTGACATCACTGGTGATGTCAGTGGGAGTGATTTTGCCTCTGATAGAGCCAAAATCACTCCGGAGCTTGCGGTTGAAAACCTCAACCGCAGGCTCCGGCTCGCAGTGTCGATGGTCGCGATGGTCAAGACCATCGCGGCCATCAAACTGCACGCTCATATAGCCTGTGGGTGGTGACCCACAGCTATACGAGCGTCCCGGAGGACGCTCCATTTTCATGGAGGGCGGCCCTCATTCAGAGCGTGCGCTCTGCTCAGAGCGTACGACTCTGAATGAGGGCCCTTGTCTGGATCTAGTCATAAGCTTTATAACACTATTGGGTCAATAGTCAAAATATCTATATAGTGACGTCATATCCAGATTTACATTTTTGGCTGATATAGGTGTGTTTACAGGTAACACCTCTTTAGGAGCAGCTTATCTATAGACATTATATTTAGATTTATTCTTTTTATGCGCCTGAATTTTATGTGAAAACATAAAATCTCTTAACAAACAGGATGCTTCCTCTTTAAAAGGATAGTGACCCAACCAAGACTCTAGAACTCCTATTTTAATTGGGGAAAAGGCTCTACTTAGAGCTACGCTTCTCCCCGGCACAGCCGCCTTTCCACTGGTACGCTTACAAACTTTGGCTGCATGAGCACCCCCGCACGACAGGCAGACATGTTTAAAACGGCAGCTTGTGCCTCTGCCCGTTATTAAAGCAAAGCATTTACCTTTTCCTGCTGTGTTAAATCCTGGGCGGGCAACAAAGGGCTGTTTACGCCCCACGGAAGTAACGGTGGGGGGGCCTATTTTGATGGGGGACCTCTAGCCAAAACTCCACATCCATTGAACCCGAAACTGAAGAAAAACCTTGTCGTACTGACGCCGCACGTTATGCCCAGTAGACAGTTGCATGCTATGCACAAGATGCAACTACTTAAGAATATTCAGAAATTCGGCAGGCCTAGTTTCTGTATAAAAAGCCTCAAATATGTACATACCCGAAAGCCAATTAACGTAGTTGCGCCGAACTTCTTCGGCAACCGCTCCACCTCCTTTAGCCAGGTCTAAGGTTTTTTTATCATCATACGTAATGGCAAACATATCCACTCGCTTGCCTTTCCTAATACGCTCTATAATTTTAGATCTAACCCCAACAAAAACGCAGTATTAGAGCAATGAATTGCATCGCCAGATGCATCCAGAACCGAGCTGCCTGCATAACTACGGAATCTATTTGTGCTCTTACGCTTCCCTTTTTTCTTCTGAACAAAATAACGCATGAGCCTGTGCGGTTTTTCACTTGAGCCAGATGAATCATATGAGACTTCAGAGTGTGATGACGTGGCAGTGTTATGTGGCGAAGTGATCTCACCGATTCCTGTCCCGCGCTGTGAGATGTGCCCACCACGACTTGAATCGATAAAGCCAGAACGTCCTCCGTGACAGCAGCAGCAGGAGCCAAAGATGCTGGTGACACGATGCTCTGCGAACTGGGGACATCAACATTAGTAATGGACAAAGATGAAGCTGAAAAAGCAACAGGGTGGGAGTTCCAGCTCGGGCAGACAGAGGGGGATGTGGATGAATTTTGGTGGGGTGCGGAGGAGTGGGAGGCCTGACAGGTGGTGGGACCAGAGGCAAGGGGGGTTGTAGGGTGGGATTCTGCTGTAAAATGTCCCTTGGCACCTGCTGGATAAATTGCGGGTAAGGGTTATATACGGCCGAAGTGGAAAGAAACTGCTGACCACACGAAGGGTGGGGGGCTATGGGGGCTCAGGCCACCTAAAATGGTGCCTGCTACTTGTGGGGGCGGGGCTTAGCGCAGTGTCTGAGGACACCGCGCTGCCCGGCCTCATGGCTGGTGAGCGAGGGGGGGCCGACGCAGCACCCGCTCGCACCAGCCATGCCTGCAGGCTGGATGGGGAAAGAGCGGGTGCACTACCCAACGCTCCGGGCGCAGGGGGTGTCGCCGGCCCAGAGGACATGCGCGCGGGTGTAGTGCGCACACCCCTCGGTGACATTTGTTGCTATGGGCGCTCAGGACACCTAAAATGGCGCCCGCTACTTGTGGGGGTGGGGCTTAGCGCAGTGTCTGAGGACACTGCACTGCCCGGCCTCAAGGCTGGTGAGTGGGAGGGGGCCTGATGCAGCACCCGCTCACACCAGCCATGCCAGCAGGCTGGATGGGAAAGGAGCGGGTGCACTAACCAATGCTCTGGGTGTGGCTGGTGTCACCGGCCCGGAGGACATGCACGCAGGTGTAGTACGTGCGCCCCGCGTGTGTGAGGAGAGGCGGCCGCCAAAGCTAGAGGCTGGACCGCCTCCAGCAATCAACGGGGGGAGGGGGGGGCATTTCTGCGGAGATGGGGCATGGCAGCAGTATGAATGTGCACAGTGGGGAGAAGCAGATTGGAGGGGGGTTGAATAAAACGGGGCTGCCCACAAAAGGGGACAGTAGGAAGAGAGGAGGGGGGACTGTAAAAGAGCAGGGGGGGAATGTAAAATAGAAAAAGGAGGGTAGGGGGAAAATGAATAAAGATATGAGGATAGGGTGAAAAGACAAAGAGTAAAAGGGATATACTGCTGAATAAGCAAGGAAATATGACAGAAATACAAAATATATGTTTTCAGTGACACTGAGGTACTTATCCAGATGATCACAACTGGAAAAGAGGAAGCTGACTCCTCCCAGTGCACTGATAACTCTAAACAGAGCCCGCCTAAACAGGTCCCTGATAGGCTGTCAAACTCTGATTGACTCAATACAAACACCAATAACATGACTGCGACCAAAAACCCAGTTCTAACCAGTACTGCTACAATAAAAAACAGGGTGCTTATCTCCTCTCATGCTTATGCTAGCATTCACGTGCTTAAGTCATCCCAGGAAGTTTCTAATCAGCTGTTCAATGCCCCAATGGTATACAGATGAAAGAAGAACCGAAAAGACAAACTACAGATACCTCCTTTCATAGGACAGTTGTCAGTACTTATCTCTCACTAACTGTTCACTGTCTCATGACACACAGTGATCAGCAGAATTTAGTAAACAACCTTACACTATCCTACTAATTCTCTGTCCCTACTACACTAAACACAAACCTATTTGTCATATGTACCTCCTTTATATAAAAAATATTCTGAATATTCTGTGGATATATCTAGTGCATTGTAACATGTTTTTAATTATTATGTGATGTATTTATATCTTTAGTACTTTTGTCTCTAATATTTTAACCACTTGCAAGCCACATATCAAGAAATGGTTGTGCAAATGTGAATTTCACTGCTTATCACTGCATGTTTCAGGCACGAAAAATAGATTGTAAACCCAGTCAACCAGGGAATAGATCATTGTAATAAAGGGGCCTGTCCATTACACGACTTTGTGAACAATCCGACCAAAACCGGGATGTTTTGGATGGATCGTGTAAAAAGTCGTGTAACGGATAAGCTACGAATGTCCTGCGATGTGCACTCCCGTGAACAACTGTCAGAGTCTTTTGCTGTTCGAATATGCTGGTCAATTTCTGTATATTGCTGTATATTCCCCGAACAGGTTGCCATGTTCGGGGATGATTGATCAGCATACACTGAACGAGAGAACGTTCAGTGTGCGCACTTCATCCAGCGGGAGTCGACGGCATCGTAATCGTGCTGCCGTCCCTACACCGTGTAATGGATGGGCAGGATTAGAGTTGTACACTATAAGCATTGCTGCTTTGTCTTTGGAAAAAAGACGCCTCCTGCTGGCATTGCAGATCTGAGTGCTGTGTCTGAAGATGCAGCATTGGATCTCCATCGTTACCATCAGTCATGATGGTTGCAGCCATTGGGTATCTGAGCAAGCTTCAGCTTACTCAGATTGACCACCGGAACTGCTCACCTGGAAATCTGCATCGGAAGATGCAGGCCCTGGCCTCAGCTTGTCTACAAAATGGGGTCAACACGTCAATCATGCTTCGGCTTAGTGGGCACTGCAAGCGTTCTCGCAAGATCTATTCTATACATGTGCAGAACAGGTCTACAACATGCGCAGTCCCCCCACCATCATACTTGTATGCAAACCATTGAGTTTGCGTAAAGTCTTTATCAGGCCCAGTATGTAGGCAGCAAATGCTTGTCGGGTTTTAAAGGAGATTAGACAATGACCACTACCGTACTTAGAGCAAAGGGTGGAAAGTTGCTGCACTGGAGGACTCAATGTCAGCATAGTTTTTCAATAAAGCTCTATGTATATTTCATCTCTGCGGTTAAGGCTTTATACACTTGGTTTTTGTGCAGTACCACACATAGAAGGTTCGGAATCACTTTGGGGCTCTGAGTCCCAGCTTGGTTTTGCGTCAGCTTGGAACTCGGTTTTCAAAACCAAACTCAGGTTTTGGTTTGCATGTAAACAGGTCCAAATTACATGATTTTAGCTGTTTTTCATATATATTTTTTTTTTAAATACAGATCCAAAACCAAAAGACGTGAGGGTAGTTTTGTAAAAACCAATACCAAAACACGAAGATAAATCCAGATCCAAAACCAAAACATAAGGGGCTGCACATATCTCTTCTTTGATATAGACTTTACCATCTCAGCCAGCTGTAAGGTCCTCCATATTTGAAGGACTTTGGCCAAAAAACTTAGTTTTAAATTTAATTATTATTATTTTAATGCTAAATTTTTACATTTGTTTCAAGGAAAATCTACTATTTTTAATGTATCCAGCATATGACATAGCTGTCTAAGCATACTAACCATAAAAGGCTTTATGATATAAAACCTTCAAAAATGATTAGTATAACTGGCAAGTGAGGGGGACAAACTGTCTAGGTCCATTTGTTGCTACAGTATATGGGTATTACTGTTTTATACTGGGTGAATAAATCGGCATTGTCGGTCATTGTTTCATACATGTAATTAATCCCTCTTTTTGCCTTTGCATGGAACTGATAATTTATAGCATATTTGTCAATACCTTCCATTATAAGATGGCCTTTGCTGTTTCTTTTACAGTTGTGAGAGCAAATTAAGTGCACAAGAATTAAATTCAAAACAATGAAACTGAATAAAGGAGTTATCTTTTTATTTTAAAGGTATGAGAACAATGTGCAGGTAGTGAATAGACAGAAATGTATCATGCCAATGGTATACGGTGACTTGACCTAGTATCTCAAAGAACCAGATGTATTTTTATTAGGGGTGTGCACCGGCCACTTTTCGTGTTTTGTGTTTTGGTTTTGGATCTGGATCTTTCTTCGTGTTTTGGATCTGGATTGGTTTTGCCAAAACCAGCCTTCCGTGTTTTGGGTTCTGTGTTTTGTGTTTTTGGATCTGTATTTTTTTGAAAAAAAGCATAAAAACAGCTAAAATCACAGAATTTGTGGGTTTTTCTGCTCCTATGCTATTATTAACCTCAATAACCTTAATTTCCACTCATTTCCAGTCTATTCTGAACACCTCACACCTAACAATAGTGTTTTTATGTCCAAAAGGTTACACTGAGGTAGCTGGATGACTATGCTAAGCGACACGAGTGGGCAGCACAAACACGTGGCCCATCTAGGAGTGACACTGCAGTGGCAGACAGGATGGCAGTTTGAAAAACTGGGCCCCAAACAGTACATAATGCAAAGAAAAAAAAGAGGTGCAAGATGGAATTGTCTTTGGGCCCTCCCCTCCCACCCACCCTTATGTTGTATAAACAGGACATGCACACTTTAACAAACCAATTATTTCAGCGCCAGGGTCTGCCACACAACTGTGGCTGAAATGATTGGTTAGTTTGGGCCCCCACAAAACAAGCTGGCAATTAATCTGTCCCTACACAAACTGGCTCTATGGAGGCAAGATGTCATCCTCATCCTCCTCATCCACCGATTCCTCACTCTCTTCAGTGTTGTGTACATCCTCAACCTCACAGAGTATTAATTCATCCCCGCTGTAATCCACCACCACAGGTCCCTCTGTACGTTCTGGAGGCTGGTCTCCCTGGAAGAGTTGATAATTCATTTTTATGAACATCATCTTCTCCACATTTTGTGGAAGCAACCTCCTACGCCTTTCGCTGACAAGGTTCCTGGCTGCACTCAACACTCTTTCGGAGTACACACTGGAGGGAGGGCAATTCAGGTAAAATAGAGCCAGTTTGTACAGGGACTTCCAAATTACCTTTTTCCTGCCAGTACAGGTACGGACTGTCTGTCATGCCTACTTGGATGCTGTCACCGATGTAATCCTCCACCATTCTGTCAATGGTGACAGTATCATATGCAGTGACAGTAGACATGTCACAAATTGTTGCCAGGTCCTTCAGTCCAGACCAGATGTCCAAACTTGGTCCTGCCTGCCCTGCATCACCACCAGCGGGTTGCTTAGGATACCTAAGTTTTTTCCTGGCAGCCCCAGTTGCAGGAGAAAATGAAGAAGGAGTTGTTGAGGTGTCATGTTCCGCTTCAGCTGACAGTGTTTTCACCAGCAGGTCTTTGCACCTCTGCAGGCTTGTGTCGGCCGGAAAGAGAGACACCACATAGGCTTTAAACCTAGGATCGAGCACGGTGGCCAAAATGTAGTGGTCTGATTTCAACAGATTGACCACCCTGGAATCCAGGCAAAGCGAATGAAGGGCTTCATCCACAAGTTCCACATGCCAAGCGGAATCGCTCCATCTTAGCTCCTCCTTCACTTTCTCCAGCTGCTTCTGCAAAAGCCTGATGAGGGGAATGACCTGACTCCAGCTGGCAACGTCTGAACTGACTTCACGTGTGGCAAGTTCGAAGGGCTGGAGAACCTTGCACAACATGGAAATCATTCTCCACTGCGGTTGAGTCAGGTGCATACCCCCTCCTTTGCCTATGTCATAGGTGGATGTATAGGCTTGAATGGCCTTTTGCTGCTCCTCCATCCTCTGAAGCATATAGAGGGTTGAGTTCCACTAGGTCACAACCTCTTGCTTCAGGTGATGGCGGGGCAGGTTCAAGAGTGTTTGATGGCGCTCCAATCTTCAGCACGCAGTCACTGAATGGCGAAAGTGGCCAGAAATTTTTCGGGCCACCCAAAGCGTCTCCTGCACGCCCCAGTCGCTTTTCAGAAAATTCTGCACCACCAAGTTTATTGTGTGAGCAAAACATGGGACGTGCTGGAATTTGCCCAGATGTAATGCCCACACAATATTGGTGGCGTTGTCAGATATCACAAATCACCAGGAGAGCCTAAGTGGGGTAAGCTACTGGGCGATGATTTCCCTCAGTTTCTCTAAGAGGTTGTCGGTGGTGTGCCTCTTACTGAAACCAGTGATACACAGCGTAGCCTTCCTTGGAACGGGCTGGCGTTTCTGAGATGCTGCTACTGGTGACGCTGCTGTTGTTGCTGCATAAGGTGATACATCTACCCAGTGGGCTGTCACAGTCATATAGTCCTTAGTCTGCCCTGTTCCACTTGTCCACATGTCCGTGGTTAAGTGGACATTGGGTAGAATCGCATTTTTCAGGACACTGAGGACACTTTTTCTGACGTTTCTGTACAGTCTCGGTATCCCCTGCCTAGTGAAGTGGAATCTAGACAGGATTTGGAACCGGGGACACACTACCTCCACCAATTGTCTAAATCCCACTGCACCAATGGCGGATACCGGACGCACGTCTAACACCAACATAGCAGTCAAGGCATCAGTTATATGTTTTGCTTCAGGATGACTGCTGTCGTACTTCATCCTCCTCGCTAAGGACTGTTGGAGGGTCAATTGTTTAGTAAAAGTAGTGGTGTTCCTACTTCCTCTCTGGGATGATGAACGACTCCCAGCAGCAACAGCAGCAGCGGTAGCAGTAGGCGTAGCAATGCAGGATCCTCCGGAGGAATCCCGGATAGGAGAGTCAGTCATGCCAGTGACATGGCCTGCAGGACTACAGCGCCAGCTACACCAGTATCCTCATCCTGTTGTACTTCAACAGTGACATCTTCAATTTGCATATCAGCAAGTGGCCTGTGGGTGCTCCTTTCAGCACTTGCAGGGGGTGTGCAAATGGTGGAAAGAGCCACCTCTTCCCGTCCAGTGCTTGGAAGGTCAGGCATTGCAACCGCCACCACACTTGGACTCTCCTTGGGGATTTGTGATATCTTCTTAGAACGCACAGTTCTTCGCTGTGCTTTTGCCAGCTTAACTCGTTTGATTTTTTTAGCGGGAGGAGGGCTTCCATCGTCATGTGAAGCTGAACCACTAGTCATGAACATAGGGAAAGACCTTAGCCGTTCCTTGCCACTCCGTGTCGTAAATGGCATATTGGCAAGTTTACGTTTCTCCTCAGATGATTTAAATGTTTTTTTTAAGGTCATTTTCCTGAACTTTGTCATTTGGGATTGTATGTGCCCTCTACTATGACATTGGGCATCGGCCTTGGCAGACGACGTTGATGGCATGTTATCGTCTATGTCATGACTAGTGGCAGCAGCTTCAGCACTAGGAGGAAGTGGTTCTTGATCTTTCCCTATTTTATTTTTATCGTACAAAGTTTGGTCCTCCATTTAGGTTATATTGATATATACGTGCGGCTAAGGCGCACACGAACACAGAAAATATTTTTTTATTTATGTTGGAGACTAGTGCACTTTGTGGGTTACACCACCCTTTAAGAAATGAGCCAGCCGGCTCTTTATTTATGGGACACAGGCGCACGCTTGGCGCTGCTCCTTTGCTGATGCACGTGCAGCTACAGTGCTCACAATTCACAAAGACAGAAAAAAAAGAATTTTTTTATTCTTTGTGGAGCGCACTTTGAGGGTTACACCACCCTTTAACAGACAGATGCACGCTTGGCGCTGCTGCTTTGAGGATGCAGGTGCGGCTATAGCCCACACAATTCACAAAGACAGAAAAAAATTTTTTTATTCTTTGTGGAGCACACTTTGGGGGTTACACCACCCTTTAACGGACAAGCCAGCCGGCCCTTTACTTATGGGACACAGGCGTATGCTTGGCGCTGCTCCTTTGTTGATGCACGTGCAGCCACAGTGCACACAATTCACAAACAGAGAAAATATTTTTTTATTTGGTTTGGAGTGCACTTTGGGGGTTACAGCACCCTTTAGCGGTCAAGCCAGCCAGCCCTTAACCTATGTAGAAAATGTAAAAGGATATTGCGCACTGGATTCAGAAATGATCGTTAGAGGTGAGCTGCACTTTTTGGGACGGGTGTCTGCCCGCCTATGTTAAATACAAATACCTGATCTATGGTCATAGATCAACAAATTGCGCTCAGAACCTATAACCGGATAGTGTGTGTTAGTTGTAGGTATGTGGAATATTGATCATTTCAGAACTAGATTTATTGTTATAAGACTTTATTGGGGTAGAGGTAGAAGCTAATAAACTACAAGGATGATAGTTCATTTGACTGAATATAGACAGTCAATTTGCGAGATATATGCCGTATAAATGGCAGTGTTCAGTCTCTGAAGAAAAAAGGGGGGTTGATTAAAACAAGAAAAAAACAAAATCAATCAATAATTGATGTGGTGAAGCAATGGTGCTTCAATGGTGATGCAGGAACCGGAGACCATAAAGTTCACATTCGGTTGTGTGATTAATTGAATGTTGGTGTGGCGTCCTGCATTTGTAAATAAATAAATAAATAAATAGGGCTGCTGATGGTTACTTCACGGCTGGCTGTTATTTATTGGGTCTTCCCGGGGTAAGTAGTACGGACCCTAGTCCGAGTGTGTGGAGGTGTGTATCCAAACCTATGTATGGCCGCAGAGCACGCCCGCAGCCTGCCCGTCAGTGCTAGGCAGTCTGCGATGTGTCCCGCTGGTCCGCAATCAGGTATGCAGCAGGAGGGGGAGATACGGCTGTGGAGACACCGTCTCCCCTGCCTCCACTGTGGACTCACCTCCCAGGGACTCGGCAGAGTCCGCTCTTCCCCTTGCCGGCGTGTTGTAGTCGTGTCCTTCTCTTCTCCGGTGTCTCTCGGCAGAATCAGCTGCTTGTTGGGGTACTTGCCAGGCGCTGTCTGGTCGCGTGTGGTGTCCGGTTCCTTGCTTCCTTGTTTCTTTGAGGTTGTGTGGCCAACGCGTTTCGACCCACTTGGGGTCTTCCTTTGGGCGGGGTTGGTGGTATGTCTGGGTCCTTGGTTTGTTTAAATGCACAACTTCTGGGTACGCCTTCTTTCTGATTGGTTAGCAGGAGGTGAGGTATTTCTTAGGAAAAATGAATCTCAAGTGTCCATGGATTAAGTGGACTGCCAGTTTGTCAGGTCCCTATCCTAATGTGATAGCAGCGTCTCTCTGCCGGCCTGGATCTCCTTAACTAATGGTGTTGGTATTAATTAAAGTACTGAATACTACACATGTATGTTATAAGTTATAAGCAAGTATCTGGTTATCCTTGCATTATTTATATTCGTAATAGAACGTGTTTAACTGTTAGTATGGCACTCGCAGTCTATCTATAATTCACTGAAGTTTGTTCTCTTCAGTGGGCCTAAAGGGCTGTGTATATTAAGAGGAAAAGGAAAAAGCAAAACAAAAACATTAGAGCTAGTAGTTGACAGCATTACTAATGGTGATATAGAGTCAGATGTTTGATGGATATAGATTAGAGATCACTGTTCTAGGGCAATGTATACCTGATGACTAAAGGTAGAGCTGGCTTCTCAGTTTCTGATCCTGGAATTATTTGTAATAATAGCGGCAAATTAAAGATTAATCAGTTGTTGCCACTGTGCATTTAGATACTGACACTGACTGTAATTAGTCACATAGAAGATGTTTGCGTATTGGTACTGACTGATTTAGTCACATACAATGGACTTGATTTCGTTATCCAAATTGAGTCCCTTTGGGTATAGGGTACCCATCTGAATCATGGTTTTAAGTTCCTTTTTGTTGATACACTTGATAAAGTCCCCTCCCCGCCAGTTGTGCCTTACTAACTTTAATGCGCAGAATTCCAAATTTGCTGGATCTGACTGATGGAATGTTTTAAAATGTACTGAGAGGGGGTGGTTGTCGTTGCCCTTTGTTATATTATAAATGTGTTCCTGTAATCTCGTTTTTAGCGGGCGAATGGTTCTGCCAATATATTGTTTTTTACATGAACATTGTAATAAATATATAACCCTCTTACTGTTGCATTTCATGTTGTCTTTAATTTTCCACAATGTATTGTTGCTTGTTGATCTCACAGCTAATTTTGGTTTAGTGCTTCTTTGCTTAGTTAAGGTGCATGCCTTGCATTTACCACAATAGAAAAAGCCTCTTGATCCCCCTGGTTGTATTTGATGCCAAGTGTTTGTCAGTGTATTTCTTGTGGAATCTGTGTTCTTTGGGGGTATGCGGTTATTGGTAATTCGCATCCAGATGTCAGATGATTTATGGAATATTACCTTGGGTTTTGATGGCAAAGCCTTGCTCAAAATCTCATCGCCTAATAAGATAGGCCAATGTTTGAGTACTAGCTTTTTAATGTGGTTAGCTTGGTTGCTATACTCAGTTATAAAATAAATGTCTTTGTCTCCATTTGTATCTGGCTTCAGTTTATATGTTAAAAGAGGATCTCGGTCGCTCTCCAGTACTGTTTGGAAAGCTGACTCTACTTTGTTCATATCATATTTCTTTTCTAGAAGTTGTGATTTAAGTTGTTCACTTTGTGTTGTGAAATCTTCTGGTCTGGAGCAATTTCGCCTGAGTCTTTTGAATTGGCTTGTCGGTATACTATCGAACCAGATAGGATTATGGTTGCTTGTGGCTAAGATAAAGCTGTTAACATCAACTTTTTTATGATGCGTGCTAGTGTGTATGTCATTGTTCTCTATAATGATGTTCAGATCTAAAAATTAAATCTTAGTTTTACTGTAATTAGTTGTGAATTGTAAGTTGTGGTTATTAGTATTGATATATTGGGTAAATTATATGTGACTCTTCATTCCCTTGCCAGATGAAGATCACATCATCAATGTAGCGAGCCCAGTGGTCGAGGTTTGCGCCAAAGTCACTGCTGGACCAAATGTATTGGTCCTCCCAGTGACTCATGAAAAGGTTGGCATAACTTGGTGCAAACCTCTTCCCCATCGCGGTGCCCGTAGTCTGTAAATAAAATCTTTCCCCAAACCACAGGTAATTGTGTGATAAAATAAATGATATGCTCGTCAGCTCCTAACTGCCATCTCACAGGCTGTGTTTGAAAAATTACACTTAGGAGCTGATTGGCTGACACCTTATCACTTTTCACTCTGTCTCCTAACACTGCTTAGTAAATAGACCCCGACTCTATGGGTGCAGGGTGTGCCCTGCTCACCCTTCACCTATCATAGATATGTCTCTACGTGACCACACTGTTAACATTGTATTTCACTGCTGGTCGTCGTTGCTCTGCATCCAGAGACCATGGTTGCCATGGCAAAGCCCATGTGATTAGTGCCCTCCCTCTTGGTACAGTTGCTGCCAAACATCTCAAGATGTGTGCAGCTCTATACCAATAGTATATATGCAACGATGTGTGAAATTAACTCAGTTTTTCTATACACATTAGAGATGTGCGCACTTCCCTTATTTTGATTTTGGCTCTAAATCTAAATCAAGTTTTGATTTTGGTTTTGGCAAACCACCCTCAATATTTTGGTTTTGTATCTGGAATTCTTTAAAAAATTATTAAAAACCAGCTGAAATTATGTAATTTGGACCTGTTTTTGTTCCTACAGTAATATTAGCATCAATAACATTAATTTCCAGTCAATTTTGACCACCTCACAGCCCACAATATTATTTTCAGCCATATTGGCCAAAGGCTGCAGCAGGCTGAAAGGCTAAACTAAGCAACAGAGCAGCGGCACAAACACATGGCAGTTTTAAAAAATATAGCACATCTATGAAACATAGTTCCCCCTATTCTCCAAAAAGTAGCACTGGGCTGGGGAAGGAGGTGGGGGTGGGGGGAATGCCATAGCAGGGAGACACACATCATGGAATCCCCCTGCCATAACATTAACCAACCTCAAACTGGTCAGCCCAGGGCTGGAATTTCTCAGAAAGTTGGGACCCAAAAATAAAATTTGGCCCCCCTTCACCAGGAACAACCAGCCCTGGAACCTCAGCAAGCCAGACCCGGCATGCCGACACTTATGGAACAACAAGTGCCAGCGTTCCCGGACATGCACCTGCAATGGCGTCCCATCCCGCTATTGCACCCGGTGCGGGAAGGGCGTGTCAGGTGAAAGGGAGCGTAGCCTCGCGGAAGGTGCATGGCCTCGGGGCCTGAACCCCATAGCAACTGGGGAGCTCCGGTAGAGGGGGTCCCAGAGTTGCAGATTGCACCCGGAACACTCTGTGGGCAGTGCCGGCTCCCTCACTTTGTCAGGAGCCGAGTGCTGCACGAAATGTTATAGTGCAGCACCCGGCTCCTTTCTCTGAGGGGGAGTTGACACTTTGGTGTCACCCCACGGCGGGTAACACCCAGGTGCGGCCCGCACCCCCTTTGTGACGCCACTGCGCACCTGTAGTCCACCTGTAAAGAAAATATAAAGATAACCACAGTACCTTGAAGGTGGTAATCCATTATTTAAAATAAAAACACCAAATCCTTGGATGGCCATGTTTTCGGTCCATGTAGGCATCCATTGGTTTTGGTAAAATAAAAAAATGATCACTGATCCTATTGCACATGCACTGCACGCTGTACAGTACCTAAACAGAAATGACCAGTCACTCCCATTGATATGAATGGGGAAGCGTTGATTGGCTGAGGGCGTGGTAATTGTTTGTTTTTTTACCAAGACCTATTGGATTATGTATTGTTTTAGGTATTGTGATTGGAATATGAGCTGTTTATTTATTTGAGTTTCTGGCATGCAGTAAATTCCTGGTATATGGCTGTATACTTGGCCAATAAAGTTGATTCTATTCTATTCTGTATGGATGCCTACATGGACCAAAGAGGAGGCCACCCAAGGATTTCGTAAGTATGTAATTGGTATGGGTTTTTTTTAAATAAAGGATTAACACCTGTTTTTATACTGTCTTTACAGGTGCCAGCGGGCCCTTTATGTCTGGGCATGTTGTTCCACAAGTGCCGGCATGCAGGGACTGGCTTGCTGGGACCTGTAGTCCACCTGTAAAAAACAATATTATTGACTATTATTTTACCATTACCCACGTACCCAAAGCCCAGGGTGTGTGTAGAAGAGCATTAGCCAATGAATGGCTTAAAATGCTCCTACAATACTCCTGTAACTATCGGAGGCCACATCTTATGTGCAGTTTAAGATTTACACTGCCGTCCTCCCGCTCCCATAGAAGAATGTACACACTGAGCTATTTCTAGGTCAGTTTGTATAGAGGTCACGGGGTCAAGCTGGGTACACACTACTCCGCTGATTGGGAGCGTGTAATCTGGTCAGTCCAGGATCGGCATAGTGTTTACCCAGCTTTAGTTATATAGTAATTAATTATTTTTATTATTTTCTTTAAGGTAGTCAACAATTGTTACTTTAATGGCAACAACATTGTTAAAAGGCTGACATGAGCACCTGCGCTAGTGGCTCACATCCTCTAGCAGGTCCCGGCCTTTGTTAGGTGCCCAGGACACCACATCACGCCAGTCGCAGGGAATTCTTGTTCTGGCGGTAACCATGGCAGCTGGGTCAGGAGCAGCTGCACTGGTTGATGGTCCCGGTTGTTACAGACGGGGCACTTCTCTGCTTCTCCTATGTACAGGCAGTCTTACAACTCACTAGGGGGCTTGTCTCTGATGAGACAATCTGATTGGCTCCTGTTGTTGGTAAGACATTCTGATTGGCCCCTGCTGGTTAAAGCTTGGCCTTGGTGTCTGCTACCAGGTCCTTGTGCTCTGGTGATAATCCTGTGTTTCTTTTGGTCCCAAGCTGTGATTTACCAGTCCTGCACTAGTCAAGCATTCTGCCTGCTACACATGCTGATCTGCCCGGTGATCCTTCAGCTCAGTTCACTGAGATTCTGCCCTGCCTTTTGTCCTGCTGCATTAGCAATCTGCCCTTTATTACAATACCAACTCCAGTTCTACTGCTTTTGCAATCCAGTCTGTATCATTTACACTATACTCCAGCCCTGTTCCATTTTGGCAAACCAGCCAGCAGTTATACCTACTCCATTCTTTTTTCCTGCTGCCACCTGGTTATTAACAGACGTTACTACTATACTGAGTTCACTCCTGGCAGCATCCAAGTACCGGTGAGAATATTCATCTCTATGGGAAAACATAAAAATAAAGTAAAGCGTTCAAACCGACACAGTTGATGAGTCTATTAGTGCTATTTGATTTAGAAAAAAGTTATATACATAAGTGAAACATGTTATACACATAATAAAACATGAGACATAAAATACAGTGATTACCAATCTCTGTCATATAATTCAATAATATTTTGGTACAAAAGCATGAATCGTGATCCGATATAAAGTTTGCAAATCAATGTAAATTGTAGCTTAATGAAATTACACAATGTAACGGTCACTAGTAACAAATTAGGATACACTGATCTGTCTATGAGGTAAAAAGACTCCTTGCAATATATAGTAAGTAGTTTCTTACCACTGAGCTTATATACCAAATGGTACTTCCTTCAATAGGCTGATTACACTGTACAACAAATTAATACTTTTAATTTGTTTCCTTTGTAAAAATAGTCATACATTACTAATTTGAGGTCAAGAAAAACTAAAATGATTTCAGAATGTTTTTACTAGCTCTATTTTTTGAGCTACACTACTTACACTATACTGTATGTACATTAGTAATATAGTCATAGTGAAAAGCTATTTTAAAATAATCTCATATTTTCTTGATAGAAAATAAATAACAGTTATTTTAACTCAATCAACCACAAATAAGAACACAAAACGAAACAGACATACAGCATATAAAACAAACATATAGCATACGAAAGTACTATCTAATATAGTGGCCTATTCATGGGGGTGCTTTCTCTTTGCTTGTCGCTTGTACTCCTCTTCTGGGGCATCTCTTGTCACTGTCCAACAGTAGTGATTCACCTACCCTGATATCTTTGTTCCATTGCTGAATTGTCTTGGTGGAATCGCTCACGATGCTTGTCACTCAGTGCACCACAGTTATCTTGTGTGGGTAATCCCGTGAATCGCATATATTTGAATAGAGGAGGGGACAAATAACTGGTTCATTTAATTGGGTCATTAGGCCCCGCCCCCTCTGCGCGGAACGCAGATTGCTGGTAAGATTCTCTCCATTCTGCCCACTTCACTAGGAATACCCCTACATCGTCATAAATGGGCTATATCTCGGAACTCAGAGCTAACTGAGAGTTTTAAATGTCATATTCATTCTTTGCATGCTGAAATCAATTAAACATAACTATTTTCACTTCGGAAACATGTTCATTGTTGTGCAGTGTTATGGATATAGAGACTCTCCTTGGGTGCTGGTCCCACTTGTGATGTTAAATGTCCAAAAGGAAAGAAGCCAGTTTCAGTCGGCAGGTGTGGTTCCAAGTAAAGCACTCCATAGGGTCAATGTCAACGGCTGTAATGTAATCCTTAGCCCTCGGCGCTTGTTAGTGGCACGGCCCCGTTTGCAGATTGTTGCCGGCAGCTGGTGTCCTTTTATATCTTCGTATTCGAGCAGACACAGGTCAGCGTCCCAGGTATAATGGAGAAATCAGAGGCAGTGCATGGGAAAATGGTAGTTTTTATTGGTGTAGATTTCTAGGAGCTTATGTGATTTCTCGGGAGAGCCTATGCAAAATCTAAGCTTGTACACAATCACAGCAGAATGGGAACCAGAGCTGTTAAAAGAACAACTGGAATGAGGATCGATGTTGACCATTGAGAAGACTGTTACTAAATATGGATCATTAGATTGCATAGCTCTTGACTCCACTTCACAGACTCTACTAGTGTTTACCTGCAGAGGGTAGGGTGATGTCTGGACTGAACCGCTGCCATGCTGACATTATAAGAATGTTTGTTTTGGAATTGGACTGTTCCCAAATTAGATCCACCATTTTTTGTTTTCTCATTGTTTTATTTGTACTGTTGGTTTTCTTGTGTTAAGTTCCAGTGTTATGCTGCAGTGCATTTATGATGCACCAAAACTGCCAAAGATTTTATGTTGAATTGTTAAAATAAAACATTTTTTACTTTATTAAAATATTAATACTCACCCACTTCAAATTGCTTAGGCCAGGCAATAAGGCTGAAAATCAGTGCTGAAGTGTATATTTGATGAGGAGTCATCTCCACTCTAAGGGGTAAATTTACTAAAGTGAGTTTTAAGAAGCACATTCTAGAAGATAATGGCTAGAATATGACTGGTTGCTATGAGCAACATCTACACTTCTAAAAAACTCTCACTTTAGCAAATTTACCCCTAATAGTTAGCAACAGTGATAACATAACATAGTACGCCAGAGAAGACAAATGATTGTTTATTACCAATTATTAAAATAGTGCACACATATTCTGCAGTGCTTTTAAAGAGACTATTTAGATAGTCCCATCAGTCCCTGTCATATAAGAGATTACAGAATCCATACTCCTTACTATAATCCATACGACATGCACACACTAGGGTTAATTTATTTGTCGGGAGCCAATAAACCTACCAGTAAATTTTTGGATTGTGAGGGGAAACCGGAGTACTTGGAGGAAAACCACGCAAACACAGGGAGATATACAAACTCCACACAGTTAGGGCAGTGTGGAGTTTGGGGAAAGAACCCAAGGCATCAGTGATGTGAGGCAGTAATGCTAACCATTGCACCTGTTACATGTTTATCAACCACCCATATTTTCATGTGGACAGGGTTAGAATAGATTACATGACTGTAATGCTCGCAGCACAGCAGAGTATTTAAGGAGATCATTTGCAGTAAGCAAGTTGAGTGAGGATGTGTCATCGCAGCAGTGTGCTCTGTAGAGTTAAATTTAGGAGTAGATTATTTCCAGGAGCATCTTTTGTACCTACAGTATTATCAGTGATGTGCGGTGAGGTAAGTGGCTGGGGAGGCACTAGTTAGTATCAGAGCCAGATTTACAGATACATATATGAACCAGAGGGTTCATGTGGGCATTATACAAAGGTGCAGCAGTATATAGTGCAGGAAATATAGTGTGGTTTGATCAGGGATGTGCGGAAAAGGTAGACAGGGAAGGCAGTGCCTCACCTGACTGCACGTCACTGAAGTAGTATAGAGCAGGTGCATGTGTGTTGGTGTATAGAGAGTTGATTATGATGATCACTAGTAGCAAGTCAGGCGTGCACTTACAGTCAGTCAGATCTCCAGATGCATGCAAGTCCGCATACAGGCTGATATACGCATTTATTTAGTGTGCATGGGAGCGAGATACAACCAATTTATTTCCAATTCTCAATCAAGCCCTCTCTATTCATGTTGTGGTGCTATTGATGGATGGTAAAATATCAGGTAAAAGAGACTTGAGATGACAGAAAAATGTATACCTAGGGATGGCTTTTGCTAAGTATATGTGTAGGAACATTATTCGGGGTATACAATATACAGGGTCTGATTCAGGGGTGCAGGCAGTTTCTATGCCACATGCAAGTGGACAATGGCCCTCATTCAGAGCCGTACACTCTGAGCAGAGCGCACGCTCTGAATGAGGGCCGGGCTCCATGAAAATGGAGCGTCCTCCTGGACGCTCGTATAGCTGTGGGTCACCACCCACAGGCTATACGAGCGTGCATTGTGATGGGAACGCCCCCGTCAGGGAGGCACGCCCCCGGCACGCCCACCAAAGGGGGCGTGCTGTCAATCAACATTGACAGCATGCCCCCTTTGATCGGACACAATGAGCGAAGGACTTTCCTTCGCTCATTGCGTCTGGCGCATGCGCACGACGGAGCTCCCTCCGTCGTGCGCATGCTCAGTCCATAACATCGACCCACTTGCGAGCGGACAGCCGCTCGCGAGTGGGTCTGAATCAGGCCCAATGTTTTCAGTGTGTGAATGCGTCCATGTTGTACTGCGCATACATCCCGATGATTACCGGTGGCAACCACAGAATGAATTTGGATGCAGGGAGAGGCAATTTTGGTGGGTGTTTCTGGGTGGTAACTGGGTGGTGGCTAGCCAGATGTTGGCATGTCTCGGGCATGTTACGGTCAGCAACTGCATCTTAATGCGCAGCTGCTTTGACACAGGCGGCCATGTTCAGACAGATAATCTGCCCCTCCATAGGGCTGGTGTTTCATGGTGCAACAAATGTGTCCAATGGAGCGCCTTAATACACACAGTGGCAGATTAGCGCTGCATCCAGTGGGCGTCTCTGTAGGAATACCTTTGGCTGCAGCATTAGCATTAAGACACTGTCATACTGCAGTACAACACGCAGTTGCAGCTGCAATAGCATGCACCTCTGAATTAGGCCCATTGTACTTATTTTGTGAGAGGGTAATAGGCTAGGCTGGTGGATGGAGTGTATATGGAAAAGTGGGACAATGCAGGAAGATGAAAGGATTTAATAGACGTGATGCACAGGATATAAATAACATACAAAAAATATAAAAATATATGATATAGAAAATTATATACAGTAGAATGCGTTGTGTCACCATGAAAAGAAAATTCCTTCCTCACCCTAAAAATCGGATAAATATCCGTGATCAGTCACCATCATAATGTCCTCAATAATTTATATTATCTGCAGTTACCTATTACATATAGGAAAGACATCCAATTTATTTCTAAGGTTTTTATTAACGTTGCCATCACCACCTCATGTTGTAATAGAATAGATGCCCAGTCTATTGTACTTGTCACCCATACAAGTATGTACACATATGGGGCCTGATTCAGCAAGGATCGCAACTGCAATTACGCACGCACTCAGCTGATTGTTGTATTCTGTGCATATGTATGCTTCGCAGTGCGCATGTGCGAACCAGCTACTGCGATAGGGACTGCCATAGCAGTGATTATGCAGACCCATCGCAGAGTGATTGACAGGAAGTACCATTTAGGAGAGGTGATGGAGGGGTGGTCGGCGAAACGCAGGTGTGCCAGTGCAGGGGCGGGCATAAATTAGGCACTGCGATGCCAGACCTTGTGCAAGTGCGTGTGAGGCTGTGATTGTACTCGATGTTACCGATGTTTTTTGCAGTCTCGCAAAGTATTATGGATGTGTGCAAGGTAAGGTGGGCGACCTTATGTTGTGCTGCGATGGCATAGCGATCACAGTGGATTAGCATATTATTGCAGTGAGACTGCGTGCGTAATCACAGCCGCGATAGTACCTACTCTCATATTGGCAAGGATATGCCACCCACTGCAGTCACTATCAGACTATTGGAGGCAGCAACAGCCTTTAATGTTATCTTTTTTAAGAAAAGAAGCAAGAAAAGCAGCATCCAGAGCACCCCTAGCAATTATCTTGTGTGTTTCCTCTAATATCAGCCCTGTAGACTATTATAATAAACAGAATACACTGGAAACTCATCAAGCATTTCTCCTCTACCACATTAGTTGTTTTCCTCCAGCATCTTCTTGATTCACTATAATTAAAGGACAAGTTCAACAAAATCACTGTTTTTATTGTGTGGACATAGTGCTAAACTATATTAATTAAGTGTGCGACCTCCATTGCTTATACTTCTGAGCTTTAACCCTTTTTACATTAAGGAATTTAGAACGCGTTGCAGGATCCGCCTGGCACAATGTAGGCTGGGAGTTTTCTAAGACTTTAATTATTTGACCAATTTTTATTAGTGCTTAGTTATATTATGTGTCATAATAATCAGTGTATTTGCTGATATTATTACAAGAGAGCATTTATCTACCTGTATACTGCATTTTAATAGTGCAATCCAAGCTACAGTATAGGGAACACTATGGGGTAAATTTTCTAAGAATGTTGTTGGTTCGAATTTGGCTGTACGGGAGTGTTGAGTCATTTTTTCTAACACAGAAATTTTTGTATGGCAAAAACCTGGAGTATTTCCCATATTTTTAGAGTTAATCACGGCCGATTTGACAGTTAAAATACGTCCTAAAATACAAATAGAAATAAATACACCATTGTCTCAACACGGCAGTACTTTCCCTAGACAGGAATACAACACTGGAATTTACCAAAAATCATGATTCAAATCACGGGTGTAATAAAAGCAAACTCGTTGTCCAAATAGAAGTTTCAAATAGACCCCCTCCTGAGCAGCAAGTCTAGCAGAAACATACACAGATCAGTGTGATCTGTGTATGTTTCTGCTTTTTAAGTGTGACTGAAATGGTAAAATGTAAAAAAAAAATTACATGGGGATCCTCCCTCCAAAGCACAACCAGCCCCTGGCTCAAGAGCAAAACCTAGCTCTGAAAATGTGGGGTAAATAACGAGTAGGGTTCCCCCATATTTTAGGAACCAGCACTGGCCTCATTCCCAGTCCTGGGTTTAAAAATAGGGGGAAAAAATGTTGGGTTCTCCCTATTTTTAAAACCAGCACCAGACTAATTTCTAGCCGGGGTGTAATGCCACAGCCAGGGGACAATTTCACCGGGTCACGGCAGTCAAAGCACTAACACCCCAAGCTAGTCTGTGCAAGTCAGAGATCTCAGGAGAGGTGGGGACCTCCCAATAAAGGGGTCCCCCATCTCATGAGCACCCCAGGCTTGCACTGAAGCATGGGGCACTTCCCTGCACCCATGGCTGGTGGGTGCAGGGCTAGTAGTGCGGGAATTATCATGTAAACTATAGAAATAAATGAAAAAACACACACACCATAGATTTTAGATTCTCATTCCACACCTAACACATTCACACATACTTACCTACTTCCAGATGTTCACATCCCCTTCTCCAGGTAGAAATCCAAAGGGTCACCTGTCACAAAAAAAAAAAAAACAATACTCATCTACCACCTGGCGTAGATTCTGTCCCCTTCTCTGGCAGGCTACAATGGATCTTGGCAAAACAAGAGTGAGTGACCCATTCCAGCTCGGACATGTATAGGAATATGTGTTATCACATACACCACCTATACAACACAAGGAATGACAGAAGACGCGACTCTCCTGAAATTGTTATGGTCCGCCAACCAGTCAGAGGCTGCTCTACATGTAGCGGCTACTGATTGGCTGTGATCCACGTGCTGTTGACTGACAGACACGTGGTTAACAGCCAATCAGCGTCCGCTAAAGGTAGAGCGGCCTCTGATCGGCTGCCGGACTGTGAGAATTTCAGAAGACTCGTGTCTTCTGTCATTCCGCGTTGTATAGGTGTATGTGATAACACATATACCTATACATGTAAACCCCACGGCTAACTGAATTCCCCACTTAGAAAGCTATGTGCACAGGAGCTAGATGAATATGACCCCTTGTGCATGTTTCATCATGATGTCACAAAGCAAGAGCCTAGAACAGGAATCTTGGTACCACGCTCAGCACCTTTCTACGTATAAACATATACCAAATGGGCAGCTCCATCAGCTGCACATTCCTCATTATGGTTTTGCATTTAGATACAGTATATTGTCCCTACAAACCAAAAATGGTTTTGATTGCGGGCATGATACAAAGCAGTAAGCTAAAAACCAGAGCCCATTATTAAATGGAATATAAATCCAAATTATAACAATGTATTTGGTATGCTTAACCTCTTAACTGACAATTTAACTCCTAGAAAACCGCTCAAAATCATTTTTTTTTCATTATTTAATAAAGTTTAAAAATTATTTTTAATAATATATTTAAATATATATATTAATATATATATGACCCCCATCCTTTTCCAGCCCTGTGACCAGTATAATTTGTTTTTATTATGTTTTCCCCCTTTCAGAGTCATATTACTCTTTATTAGTGCCCCCCTCACCCCACTGATGTTAGACCCCCTGGTTACCCCCCTGCCCCCATGGACATACCCCACCTCCCCACATGTGTCAGCAGTGGCGGGCTGGGCCGGGGGGGCAAGGTGCCATCTGCTACCCCAGGCCAGTATAATTTCAGTGTTATGGGGCCGTCATTCTCCATACACTTCTGGTGGCCGGGAGACATGCATAGGATGCTCCCCGGCCACTCAGTTTGTGTATCAAGGCTAATCAGTGCAGCCGTCTGCCACACTGAATTTCTTTGAAGCCCTTGTAATAAGCAGCTGCCTGGGGAGCATCTTGTGCATGTCTCCCGGCCGCAGGCAGTGCAAGCCAGGATTCGGACTCACGGGCAGATCGCTCAGACATTCACCAGGGGCGTGGCATAACTGGGTGAGGGGAGGTGGCCAGGTACCTCCTCTTCCCTTCTACTTCCCCGCTCTCTTGCGCGGTCTGTCTCCACACTGCAGTGCAGACTGCAGAGTCAGCAGTTAGAAAGGGGAGCTAGTGATCCCTGCAGCGACTGTGCTTGTATAAATGCCCGGAGGCTTCCCTTGGTAGCCAGTATCACCTGGACTGTGCATGGAGGTAACAAGTTTGGGGGCCCTACTACTAGGTCATTGACTGCCTGTCCAGCTGAGATGATACTACAAGTCCCAGCACACCTTGTCAACTGGATGTGCTAGGACTTGTAGTGCCATCGCAACTACAGAGGCCTTGAAAAAACGAAGTGCACACACACACACACATTATATATATATATATATATATATATATATATATAATGTGTATATATGTATATATATATATATATATATATATATAGTTACAGTGTAGGTACAGTATATATGTGTGTGCATATATACATATATATATATATATATATATATATATATATATATATATATACACGTACATTCCACAAAGTCTGTCAATCGCATCATTGAAATCTATAGCTTCCACTGGTGCCCTCAAACTCAATGTAAATCCCCCTCAGTCTCCGTCCTCACCCCCTCTGTAAGTTGCCCTCAGTCTCCCTGTCCTCTCCCTCCCTATAACTCCCCTTTAGTGTCCCTGCCCCCCTTTAACACACCCTTTAACACACACTCAATATTC
The DNA here is from genome assembly GCA_031769625.1 of Taudactylus pleione. Lineage (NCBI taxonomy): Eukaryota > Metazoa > Chordata > Amphibia > Anura > Myobatrachidae > Taudactylus > Taudactylus pleione. The sequence goes on from JAUIMM010000544.1 coordinate 3,577,771, forward strand.
CTGCCACTAATACTGCCTGTCACTTACCCTGATTCTCATTGCCCTGTCACTCAGTCACATTCACCATTCATATAACGCTCACTGACCCTCACAGTGTCTACACTCATCATTTACTGTATTCCTGCCAGGCAATGACAGACAGAGGGGCAGAATGGAAACAAACAAAGACAGACATAGAGGGGCAGAATGGAAACAAACAAAGACAGACATAGAGGGGCAGAACGGAAACAAAGACAGACATAGAGGGGCAGAATGGAAACAAAGACAGACATAGAGGGGCAGAACGTAAACAAAGACAGACATAGAGGGGCAGAACGGAAACAAAGACAGACATAGAGGGGCAGAACGGAAACAAACAAAGACAGACATAGAGGGGCAGAACGGAAACAAACAAAGACAGACATAGTGGGGCAGAACGGAAACAAAGACAGACATAGAGGGGCAGAACAGAAACAAAGACAGACATAGAGGGGCAGGAGAGCGAGAGGGGAAAAAGACCAAGATGTGATTGAAGAGAGAGACAAAGTAGTGAAGTTGAGGGATTGGAGAAAAAGAAATACAGTAGTGGAGGGAGAAGAGAGATATGGAGAAGAGACAGAGCGGGAAGTGAAAGATGGAATGAGAAGGGAAAAGTGGGGAGGAGAAAGAGAGTTAAATTTTTTTTTAAAAGAAAGCCAGGCAACGCAGGACATTAAATCTAGTGTATGTATATACTGTATATGTGCAGTATGTTTTTAAATGTTAATTCTTGTGTGGATATTTTTTTTGCAGTAATGTGTATTTACAAAGGGGTCTGTATACTAAGCCTTAGAGAGAGATAAAGTGGATGGAGATAAAGTACCAACCAATCAGCTCCTGTCATTTCACAGGCTGTGTTTGAAAAATTACAGGCGCTGATTGGTTGGTACTTTATCTTCATTCAATTTAACTCTCTCCAGGGCTTAGGACTGTGCATTGTGATCTGCAGTGACTTACTCACTGATGCTGCAGTGTGCCGGCTGAGGGCAAGGGGGAGCCTGGGAGCTCCTCTCTCTATTCCGCTCTTCAGCGCCTGCAAGTTGAAGTGGCTGCAACCGGTAGTTCCGCTGTGTGAGTCTGACAGGTCAGGTCAAACTTTTGTAGGGCGGCATGGGCAATGCATATGTGTTTTATTTTTGTTCCTGTGAGGGCTATTGCGTTTTTTATGTGTAACCTCTAGTCAGGGTTAACATCACCAGGGCAACTTGCTTGTGCTACCCCCCATGCTGAAAATTGCCAGCCAGCCCCTGTGTGTCAGGGGGGACTGCTCAACAGTCCCCCCTGCTGAAGCTGATCTCAGCACTTGCGGAGATCAAAACTGATAGGGTTCATAGACAGTGTCCTTTTTTTGATCACAGCAGTAAGCCTGGGCCATTTAGTGATTGCCTTTACAAAGACAGACACAGCCGATGGAACAAAGCTGGCGTTTATTCTAACCACATGAGTGGTCCAATAGACCACTCATGTGGTCCAAAGGAAAGCCGAGTGGAGCCTCTCATATAGAGATACCCCAACCTGCCAGCACGCTGCTGCATGATGTCACAGATGGCTGCATAGCAGAAGTTATCCGGCAGCTGATCCACAGCTGTAACACTGCATCAGGAGGTGGTGGTTACCGCGGGATGGACGGAGCCTGCAGGCAATCATCCTGGTGTTTCACTAATTACTAGAAATAAGCAGGTTCCGATCTCAAAGATCCGAACCCACCCGCATTTCGGGAAGCCGGGGTGATCGGAGCGCAGCTCGGATCTCCCTGCCTGCCCCGGATCCCTGACCCGAGGCAAAACCTCGCGACCCCTCTGTCGAGTCGCAAGGTTTTGTTTTGAGCGGGCTTAATGCTGATTGGCTGAGAGAGCCGTCTGTCACGGCTCTCAGCCAATCAGCATTAAGCCCATTGAAAACAGCACAAAAGAGGAAAAGAAGATGGCGCCCACCATCCCCCGCCACCTGACACCGCCAGCTCCCCCCCGCTGCCAACATTGCCAGCACCCTCACTGGCAGCATCCCCCGCTGCCGACACCACCTCTGCTGACACTCCTGCACTGCTGCCCAACGTACTAAGGACACCGTTAGCTACCCCCACACTGCTGACACTCCCACACTGAGGACACCACCAGCACCCCTGCACTGCTGACACAGTCAGCAAACCTGCACTGAGGACACCGCTGGCACCTTCGCTATGCCGACACTGCTGGCACCCTGAATTGAGAACACCCCAGCAATGTCAACACAGTTAGCAAACCTGCAATAAGGACACCGCTGGCACCCCTGCTCTGCCGACACCGCCGGTACCCTTCACTGAGAACACTGCCAGCACTGCCTTTCTATGTACTGAGGACACCGCCAGCAACCCCCGCACTGCCGACACAGTCAGTAAACCTGCACTAAAGACACTGCTGGCACCCCCGCACTGCTGACACAGGCAACAAACCTGCACTAAAGACACCCCCGCGGGTGTCTTTAGTGCAGGGGGTGCTGGCACCCCCGCACTGCCGACACAGCCAGCAAACCTACATTAAGACACAGCTGGCATCCCCGAACTGCCGACACAGCCAGCAAACCTGCACTAAAGACACCGCTGGCACCCCCGCACTGCCGACATCACCGGTACCCATTCACTGGCAGTGCTGGCACCGCAGCACTGCCATTCCATGTACTGAGGACACCATTAGCAACCCCACTCTACCGACACTGCTGTCACAGTAAGTGCACTATTGGTGTATCTAACCCACACTGTATAACACACTGTATCCATGTTGGAAATTAGAAACTGAACTGCCACATGTTAGTGCTGCCCACTGTGTCACTTAGCTTAGTCAGCCAACTAACTGGAGGCAACCTTTTGGCCTTAACTAGATGAAGCAAATAATATTGTGAGGTGGTCAAAATTGATTGGAAATTACAGGAAATAAAATCTTGTTGAGGTTAATTATACAGTAGAAACAAAAACAGGCCCATTTTATGTGATATTAGCTGTTATGATTTTTTAAGAAAAAATCCAGATCCAAAACTAAAACACGAAAACAAAACAATGAGGTGAGGTTTTGGCAAAACCAATCCAGATCCAAAAGCAGTGTAGATCCAGATCCAAAACCAAAATGAAAACATGGGGGTCGGCGCACATCTCTACTTATTACGAGGCTCGAGCCACAAGCCGGAGCACATTCTGTGTGAGAGCAGAGTTTTTCCAAAGAGCGAAAAGATTCACCGGTGAGTAAGCATATACTGCAAGCATTGCGGGACATAATCTACATTACCTGCATCATATGGCTAGTGGAATACTATCTCTGCCACTCTAATTTTAACGGCTATTAGCCACGTTTAGCCTGATTTGATCTGAGGATCATTGAATGACATACATTATATATCTGGATAAAACAACTAAAAAGCTGCTACATTTTCATTTTTGGAGTTTAAAAGCTGCTACATTTTCATTTTTGGAGTTTAAAAGCTGCTACATTTTTGCTTTTAGAATTATGAGCAGCTACATTCTTCCCTTTTGAACATTACATATTGCAGGCTCCATGCTTGTTTAAAAGGAGACTTACTATATGAAATTACAAGCATATATATCCTCCTATTTTGCATCAAAAGTCTCAGCTGTTACAAATTCATTGTGGTGATTTTGACAAATGATTTATTTCACAGTGTTACATTGGCTAGCTCTATAAAATTTATCTCACACAAGGTGTATTTATTTTATATTGCTGCATGTTACATTGGCCAATGTTATTTGTCTTTTATTATTGTATTGTTTTTTTGTAATATTAAATTGGTATTTATTATTACATGATTTATATTATTTATTTAATTCTGCTATACTTTAACATTATTGTGTTTTTAATATTACTTATTGTTTCATATCATAGATTTAACTGTTGATTACTTCCTACTTGCGGAGATTAGCCAAAAAGTGCTTAGATGGGAACTAAGGGCCTGATTCAGAGCTGGACGCAATTAGCGCTCGCTCGTCCCGAAAATAGGGGTGGCTATTCAAATGAACCGTTCGCTCTTTGTGGTCTGTTCACGCTTCTAGGTCTGAACGAGCGAACAAAACTTGCGGTCGTTTTTTGGAAAACGACGCCCCCTGGCCGCTCGCATCCTACGTCATGTCCGCTATTTATTAGATTAATCGAGTACATCGACCAGCGTATGAACTGCTTGCTATTCTTGTGGTTGGTTTTTGCTACCACAATTTTGCGAGCAGTTCTGGCTATAAAATAACCCAGTGACGTGGTCAATGACGCTGCTGTTTTAATTATGCACATCCATAAAACGCCCGTTTTGACCTTTAAGCACGCCTGCATTCGGATCTCCACTCCCCGTTTTCAAGCACCATCCCCTGTTACCACCCACATACGCCTCTTTCTGTCACTCAAATTTTCAGGCATTCACTATTTTGCGAGCACATGAATTTCGACCGCACTGACTGATTCGCGCATGCGTATAACGATACGTATGTATGCGCAGTTGGGCAAACATCGCTCGGAGTGAACGAGCAGCTGCTTACGAGCGGCTCTGAATCAAGCCCTAAGTTCTCCTCCTCACAGTGCGATCCCAGGCACATGCGCCCCGGAGTGCCATTCGCACTGCATTCTGGGACGCGATTCTGGAAGTGATGTTAGCAGTCACAGACTGACGCATCACTTCCGGGTGGTCTGGGAAGTCGGAGGAGATCCGTTCTGCACAAGTGCTGGATGAATCTCCTCTGCGAAAACCGGGGGAAGCGGGGTGGCAGCGTGGTCGCATGTCATGCAACGTTGCCAGCTGAAGCACTGCCAGTTAATCGGTTAAAGTCATTGGTACATTTTCTTATGACTGTGACTCCCTTATGGCAGGCACAGAATGTCTGACTGAACAAGACCACCAGTGTCAGTGCAACAGCGTCTCTGATGCGCTTGCATCATGCATCACCCTCGCGTCTGGTAGCTGCCCCAGTTACTACTCAGGAACGCCCAGCAAAATTTCATGGATATGCATGCAATTTCAATCTGCGTCACTGTGCGATAACTATTGGGATGCATGCGCAGTGCTGTTTGGATGCAAGACCAGAGGGAAACCATTGTACACTTGTGCAGTAGCTTCCCTGTGTCTATCTCTGAATCGGCGCCTATAAGTGCATCAATACAGTACACAGAGCAGGCTGGCATAAACATGGACCCCAGACCATTTGCCGATAAAATACTTTAGATTCTCAGTTGCAATAACATTTGCTGCACAAGGGAAGGATGAAACATTCTTGTATTCCCAGAATGCTCTAATGCCTGGTACCATGGCGTTCAACCAATCGTGATAGATGATTAAATATGTCTGAGAGCTTCCATGCACTTTAATATGAATTGCACATCTACTGTATAAAGCTTTTCATTTTCAGGACTTAAATATATTATTTTCCAGTTCTAAGACATGTTTTATGGTTCAGTCAACGCTTACCTTTAAAACATGTCTTCTAGGGAGCCGATTTCTCATTCTCAAATTAATATGCAGAAAACAATCACACTGGTCGGAAGCTTTTACCCCCAGGCCTCCTAATAGCATGTAACAGAGGAACATAATGTATGACACTATAGAAATGCACAACTCAGATACTTGTCAGCTACATGAACACAACATACTTGATTACCAACATTAAATATACATTTTAAACACGCCATCTGGAGACAATGATTGTGTCTCAATCTTGCTTCCATCTTCCGTTAGTATGGAATAATTAGCATATTTAACTTCTCACAAAGTGACTCTAATACAGCATGATGTAACAAAATACAAGTCAATCATGTTCATATTTTATTTGTTGCAATAGATTCAACCTGTATTGGTAAAATATTCTTAGTCAATGCTCAATTCAAAGTGTTTCAGGTATATTTGTAGTACAGTATAAAAGATATTTTAGCAGACAGATCTATGGCTGCTCCTCAGGGTACAACTAAAGAAGCGCATTTGAAAATGTTGGCGCCCAGCACTATAGGGACCATAACCCAGAGAAAAATATGAACGATAGTGCACTGACACTAGAGGCTACAAAGCAATGGCACACTGACACTAGAGGTTACAAAGCAATGGCATACTGACACTAGAGGTTACAAAGCAATGGCATACTGACACTAGAGGTTACAAAGCAATGGCACAATGACACTAGAGGTTACAAAGCAATGGCATACTGACACTAGAGGTTACAAAGCAATGGCGCACTGACACTAGAGGTTACAAAGCAATGGCATACTGACACTAGAGGTTACAAAGCAATGGAACACTGACACTAGAGGTTACAAAGCAATGGCATACTGACACTAGAAGTTACAAAGCAATGGTGCACTGACACTAGAGGTTACAAAGCAATGGCATACTGACACTAGAGGTTACAAAGCAATGGAACACTGACACTAGAGGTTACAAAGCAATGGCACACTGACACTAGAGGTTACAAAGCAATGGCATACTGACTCTAGAGGTTACAAAGCAATGGCATACTGACACTAGAGGTTACAAAGCAATGGCACACTGACACTAGAGGTTACAAAGCAATGGCATACTGACACTAGAGGTTACAAAGCAATGGCATACTGACACTAGAGGTTACAAAGCAATGGCACACTGACACTAGAGGTTACAAAGCAATGGCACACTGACACTAGAGGTTACAAAGCAATGGCACACTGACACTAGAGGTTACAAAGCAATGGCATACTGACACTAGAAGTTACAAAGCAATGGCACACTGACACTAGAGGTTACAAAGCAATGGCACACTGACACTAGAGGTTACAAAGCAATGGCACACTGACACTAGAGGTTACAAAGGTATGGCATACTGACATTTTAAGTCACAGAGCAATGGCACACTGACACTTGGGGTCACAGAGCAATGGTCCACTGACACTTAAGGATACAGAGCAATGGCACAATGGCACTTGGGGTCAGAGAGCAATGGCACACTGACACTTAGGGTCACAGAGCAATGGCACACTGACACTTAGGGTCACAGAGCAATGCACACTGACACTTAGGGTCACAGAGCAAATGGCACACTGACACTTGGAGTCACACAGCAATGGAACACTGATACTTGGAGTCACAGAGCAACGGCACACTGGCACTTGGGGTCACAGAGCAAATGGCACACTGATACTTGGAGTCACAGAGCAATGGCACACTGACAGTTGGGGTCACAGAGCAATGACACACTGACACTTGGGGTCACAGAGCAATGGCACACTGGCACTTTTATTTATTTTATTTATTAACAGTTTCTTATATAGCGCAGCATATTCCGTTGCGCTTTACAATTGTCAACATTGATAGAACAAAACTGGGTAATAACAGACAGATATATATAGGTAGGAAGGCCCTGCTCGCAAGCTTACAATCTATAGGGAAATAGGCAGTAATACACAAGGATAGGTGCTATATATTGCATCTTGGTCCAGCCACAATGCACAGTTTCTTGGTTGGCTGCATGATCCAGTCACACAGGAATGTCGGCCAAATGTCATGAGGATGTGAGAGAAAGACGATGTGTGAGGTTGTGTGTGGACTGTAAAAGGGGATGTAATTAGATATGGAAACTATGAAGGTTGTGTGGGTGGTTCTGGGATCTGATAAGCTTGCCTGAAGAGGTGAGTTTTCAGGGATCACTTGAAGGATTGGAGACTATAGGAAAGTCGTATTGTGCGTGGTAAGGCATTCCATAGAGTGGGTGCAGCCCGAAGAAAGTCCTGTAACCGTGAGTGGGAGCAAGTAATGCATAGGGATGAGAGACGCAGATCTTGTGCTGAGCGGAGAGGTCGGATAGGGCGATATTTTGAGATGAGTGAAGAGATGTATGTTGGTGTGGTTTGGTTAATAGCCTTATGTGTAAGTAAGAGTATTTTGTATTGAATACGGTAGAAAACCGGCAACCAATGGAGGGACTGACAGAGCAGGGCAGCAGACATCTTTGGGAAGCTTCAGAGCTGGAAGCAGCAATGTAGCCCTCGTGCTCCCCTGGCAGGGGGAGATTGGCGGGGCCGTGGTGACTGCCACGATGCCCATCTAACGCCAAAGGAGAAATAGGTCTGGAGTGAGACCACTGAGATAAAGTCTGTGAGAGTTCACAGAGAAAGAGCTGGAAGGTTGCAGTGTGAGCCACTCAGTGAAGTGTTCAGCACCCATGAGAGGGGTAAGAGATGCAAGTATATGTGCTGAAGAGATGGGGAAGAGGAATTTCCCAGAAGCTTTTACTGTTAAGGTACCAGAGGAGTCCCTTATGCATAAAAGCCCCTCAGCAGCCATTAAAGGGGGGGTCACTGTGGTAGCATTGTGGCTATAGGAGCCATCCCTGTAGGATAGGGATGGACGGCAGCTGAGAGTTTGATAGCTGCAATAGAAAAGTCTTTATATTGCTGTCCCATGTGAAAGAGAAGAGGAGCAGAGAGAGGCAGACTGTGTATGAGATGCTCTGTATATTGTCTTAGAAGAGACAAAGGAGAGGCAGAGTGCAAAAGAAGTTATGTGAGATGTGTGTGAAGCTGTGGAACTACAGGCACCAGCCAGCATAGGGCCAGGTGGTCCTGCATGTATGAAGTGGAGAACTACAGACACCAGCCAGCATAGGGCCAGGTGGACCTGCATGTATGAAGTGGAGAACTACAGACACCAGCCAGCAAAGGGCTAGGTGGACCTGCACGTATGAAGTGGAGAACTACAGGCACTAGCCAGCGAAGGGCTAGGTGGACCTGCACATATGAAGTGGAGAACTACAGGCACCAGCCAGCAAAGGGCCAGGTGGACCTGTGTGGGTAAAATGCAAAGCATTCATTGTGACTGTGCTTAAAGACTGTGCTGGTGAAGAAGAGTGTGATGTAATGTAACCATATCCATAAGATTGTCATACACCATCTGACATGCCAAGTATATGAGCTGAAGGGAGAGGAGAAGCTGCTATAACCATATTCTTGTCCTGTAAAGTCATGTGCAGGAGGAGATAAATAAATTGGTTTATTTTTATAAGAGAAGGTCTGGCGCCCAAGTTATTCAATAGAACTGTTGCTGCATGTGTCTATCTATACCTGTATCTCTATGTGTGACTGTTATAAAGCCTGCATGGGCAGGGACCCCCTTCTCAGGTATTGCCCACACCCTGGAGAGCTAGCCTGAGGCAATAGGAGGTGTATCACTCCAAATGCACCTATGTACCACACCGCACACTGAAGGGGGGTTACAAAATGGGGGTCACAGAGCAATGGCACACTGACACTTGGGGTCACAGAGCAATGGCACACTGACACTTGGGGTCACAGAGCAATGGCAAACTGGCACTTGGGGTCACCGAGCAATGGCACACTGACACTTGGAGTCACAGAGCAATGGCACACTGGCACTTGGGGTCACAGAGCAATAGAACACTGACACTTGGGGCCACAGAGCACACTGACACTTGGAGTCACAGAGCAATGGCACACTGACACTTGGGGTCACAGAGCAATGGCACACTGACACTTGGGGTCACAGAACACACTGACACTTGGAGTCACAGAGCACACTGACACTTGGGGTCACAGAGCACACTGACACTTGGAGTCACAGAGCAATGGCACTCTGACACTTGGGGTCACAGAGCACACTGACACTTGGAGTCACAGAGCACACTGACACTTCTGGTCACAGAGCACACTGACACTTGGAGTCACAGACCAATGGCACACTGAGACTTGGGGTCACAGAGCACACTGACACTTGGAGTCACAGAGCACACTGACACTTCTGGTCACAGAGCACACTGACACTTGGAGTCACAGACCAATGGCACACTGAGACTTGGGGTCACAGAGCACACTGACACTTGGAGTCACAGAGCAATGGCACACAGATACTAGGAGTCACAGAGCAATAGCACACTGACACTTGGAGTCACAGAGGAATGGCACACTGACACTTGCGGTCACAGAGCAATGGCACACTGATACTTGGAGTCATAGAGCAATGGAAACCTGACACTTGGAGTCACAGAGCAATGGCACACTAATACTTGGGGTCACAGAGCAATGGCACACTGACACTTGGGGTCACAGAGCAAATGGCACATTGACACTTGGGGTCACAGAGCAATGGCACACTGACACTTGTGGTCACAGAGCAATGGCACACTGACACTTGGGGCCACAGAGCAATGGCACACTGACACTTGGGGTCACAGAGCAATAGCACACTGACACTTGGGGTCACAGAGCACACTGACACTTGGAGTCACAGAGCAATGGCACACTGACACTTGGGGTTACAGAGCAATGGCACACTGATACTTGGGGACACAGAGCAATGGCACACTGACACTTGGGGCCACAGATCAATGGCACACTGACACTTGGGGTCACAGAGCACACTGACACGGGGTCACAGAGCAATAGCACACTGACATTTGGGGTCACAGAGCACACTGACACTTGGAGTCACAGAGCAATGGCACACTGACACTTGGGGTCACAGAGCAATGATACACTGACACTTGGGATCACAGAGCAATGGCACACTGACACTTGTAGTCACAGAGCAATGGCACACTGACACTTGGGGTCACAGAACAGTGGCACACTGACACTTGGGGTCACAGAGCAATGATTCACTGTTACTTGGATTCCAAGAGCAATAATACACTGACACTTGGGGTCACAGAGCAATGATACACTGATACTTGGATTCCAAGAGCAACGGCAAATTAACATTTGGGGTGACAGCTAAATAATGTTGAGCTCTATTTTTCTAAGACAGTACAGCATCTGATTCAAAGGGTTTGGTAGACTTTTTTGACATTCAGAATGTCGACATGGGTTGGAGGTCGACATGTAAAATGTCAACATGGTGTAAGGACTGATGTGCATGATGAAATATTCTCTGTAAAGCACTGCATGATATGCATACAGTGTAAATAAAAGTTGATAGATTACTGTTATTATGTATTTGTCAATAACAGTTAGGAAAGTGGATACATTACTTTCCTTCCTCTGTATCAATTCATACAATGTCGACAAATATGAGTCAAGGAGCAGCTGTTAGAGTACATGTATGTCATAGTAAATTAATAACCTTTAATAAATTACTATATGCAGAACAAGTATCAGCACCAAATTGGATAAAATATTTAGTCAATGAGCGTTCTATACCTGTGGAAGCCTCTATAATAATACTAGTCTTATTTCAAGACAAACATCATTTCAAGGTCTACAGAACACAATAATGATTTACTGTAATAAAAAAAAGTATGTGTTTATTATAAAATGAGCTTAACACCAACACATGTGGCACTGTTATGTCTGTGTTCTATGTAAGGATAAATGTTTTGCTTAGGGGGCCAGTAGGTTAGCACGAAGGCTTTATGGAGACATATGGGTGCCATTCTGAGGATCTTAAGCTGTTTTGGGGTCTTCCTCTCTGTATCTTCCAGCAGCTCCTTCTGATTTGGAGACCTATATATGGTGTTAGCTGCTGGGGTGCCAGCACAGACCAGCTAAGCTTTTAAGAGCACGATAAATGGTCCATTTTCACAATCCCCATAGAAAGTTTGGTGGGTTGCTTGTGTGATCAAAGATAAACAGAACACCACCTATATCTCTGATACCTGCCATAATACTCTGATGTTAAATAGTCCTGATACTAGTAATAGTGCGGCAAGCCTCCATAAAATTTAAGCTTTTTGAGATTGTAAAGCTTTTACTACTATAATAAACAGGCTCCTTAATAATATCTGAGACTAATTGTGGAGCTGTGGGTATTCCATAACAGTAATGTCTAATCCCCTTCACGGAGAGGACACTGACATCATCAGCCAGTGTAAAGCGTCATTCCCTACCATCCAAGTGGGCATAGAGAAGAATATAACCTTGTGGCGACAACTTGCTTCTTTAGGTGGCCTTAATGGGCATGGAACTGTACTTCCGTCCTCACTCACATCACTTCCAGGCAGGGCCGGTTCTCCTGTTACGCATGGTACGCAGCTGTGAAAGGCGCCACATGGCGAAGGGTGCCTCAGCTGCGTACAATGCGGGCAGACTGTGTTTCTGTGACACAGCTGCACCGCGTGTGTAGCGCTGACCGGACGGAGTTCGGTCAGCGCTACACAGCACAAACACACAGCCGCCGGCGCCGGCAGCTGTGTGTTTGCTTTAGCAGCTGATGAGAGTCAGACAGACTCTCATCGGCTGCTGCTCCCACTGCCAGAGCCAGGCATCTTCCGGCTCCCGCAGTGGGTAATGGGAGTGATGTCATAATGCATAGCGGCGGACAGAGGAGCTGATATCGGCGGCGGGACCAGGAGCAGGAGCGGGTTTCAGGTGGGTTTTTTTTGTATTTTTTTGTTACGTCTCTACTGCGGGCGGGGGGAGGTGGATTACTACTGGGGGCACCACAAGGGGGGCTACTACTGGGGCACTACAAGGGGGGGCTACTACTAGGAGCACTACAGGGGGGCTACTACTGGGGGCACTACAAGGGGGAGGATACTACTGGGGGCACTACAAGGGGGGGAAATACTGCTGGGGCACTACAAGGGGGGGATTACTACTGCGGGCACTACAAGGGGGGATTACTGCTGGGGGCACTACAAGGGGGGAAATACTACTGGGGGCACAACAAGGAGGGATTACTACTGGGGGCACTACAAAGGGGGCTACTACTGGGGGCACTACAAGAGGGGGGGCTACTACTAGGGGCACTATATAAAGTGCACTGCATAGGGGGTACCACTCCTGGGGGCACTGCATAGGGGGAGTACTACTGGGGCACTATATAAAGGGCTTACTACTGGGGGCACAAGGGGCACTGCACAGGACGGACCACTACCGGGGGCACTGTAAAAAGGGCACTGCATAGGGGGTACTACTACTGGGGGCACTGCATAGGGAGACTACTGGGGGCACAATATAAGGGGAATAGTACTGGGGGCACAAGGGGCACTGCACAGGGGTGACCACTACTGGTGGCACTGCATAGGGGGTACTATTACTGGGGGCACTGCATAGGGGGACTACTACTGGGGGCACTATATAAGGGGAATAGTACTGGGGGCACAAGGGGCACTGCACTGGGGGGACCACTACCGGTGGCACTGCATAGGGGGTACCACTACTGGGGGCACTGCATAGGAGGACTACTACTGGGGGCACTATATAAGGGGAATAGTACTGGGGGCACAAGGGGCACTGCACAGGGGGGCGCCACAAGAAATACTAGCTTACCAAAAAAATTGGGCTAGGGCCAGCCCTGCTTCCAGGTCCTTAGCATGAAGGGGAAATAAACTGAACCATTCCATAACTGCACACTGGGGACTGTTTTCTTTGTTCAGGGTGTGCTGCTGGTGTTCCTCCTTTGTATCAAATAATACAATTGGCAAGCTCCTGCGCTCGGCCCCTATTTTGTACCTGATGCATTGTGGCTAAATACTGTTATCTCTGAAACACAGATATGATATAAATAAATGACAAAATGGGCAGTAAGCATACTATATGAAATATGCTGGACTAGGGTATAAGTGGTCACAATCAATGTTCTTGCAGTAGTGGCTTTGCTTGCAAGGTATAGGACCATAGATTAATTCAGCAGAAGCTATAACAATATCTTGTAGGGCATGAGAGTCTCGATATGGTAATTAGTTGCACCTGTGCGTGGTCTGTACCGGAGGTATGCCACAGATCAGACAAGTCCTGTGTGGTATGTTTTCTTGCGTCTGGGTACTGGTAGAGGTTAATCTTTGTTGCCCGGGGATTGCTTCTTGAGATCTAGAATAGGGATGGAGCTGGCTGCAGTGGCCAGCTTCTGTGTGTGTCTGCTTGCTATTTTCTTAGGTGTGCTCGTCACAAGACCGCGGCAGGTCTCCGGTGATTGGTTTGCTGTTGGTAATTAGAGGGTCTGTTCAGTGTCTTCTTAGTGTAAATAGTTATAGCATTATTTCATATTATATGCTTACTGCCCATTCTATAATTTATTTATCCTGATGCATACAGTTAGTCTAGCATCACTATTATATTGTATGTTTTCCTGCAACATTGTTTGTATCCATACTGCGGGGTTATTGTATGTTCACAGTTCAGCACATTGAGGCCTTGTGTAATGCACATTGCAAATTTCTGTACAGGGCCGTAACTAGGGTAGTGCGACCAGTGCCATGGCACAGGGCACCGCAGGGCAGGGGGTGCTGTTTGGGCATGTCAATTTTCCTGATTATTATCATTCTCACTTGTAGTTTCCTCTTATTTCATCCCCAGCATCTCCTGGACTCCCCTATCTCTTCTCTGGCCCTTCCCCATGAGGCCATGGCCCTTTCTCGGGTATGTTATCACCCTATTTAAAAAATAGGGGGGCTGCCAATGCTTTCTGGCACAGGCCAGCAAATAGTCTATTTATGGCTTTGTTTCTGTATATAAGTAAAGCACACGTTTGCAACCCCCCTTTTATCTCTAAAGGGTCACCAGGTTTCAACCACCTTTGTTACTCCCACCCTTAGCATTCCTCTAAGCGGTGTACATCCCCATTGTCAGTGCGTCCACCCAAGTTAATTATTTTAAATGTCAAAAGGGCTTACCTGGGAAAACCCAGTGATAGAATATATAGTGTCAATATAAGTTTTCTTTGATTACCGTGTATACTGCGTATATATATATATATATATATATATATATATATATATATGTACATACAAATATTTGACCACCTGTTATTTCTTTTTTTTTCAGGTCTCTCAATTCTCCACTGGTGACGCTGTTCCAATTCCTAAAAGGTAAGTACTATGCAACACTATTGAATAGGTTAATGTATTATGTAATTCATGAAGCAAAATAACTCATATCATGACATGTTGCATAACAAACACAATATACACAATATACTTTGTTTCCATATGCAAATGGAATATTCAATTACAATATAATCACTTAACTCTGAATAATATGCCCAACACTTAGTCTTTGCCTACGAGTCTGTTAGCGTAGAGAATACGGAGTGCTTAAAGGTCCAGAACCCTTAGAGCATAAGTCCTGTTGTACTTAACAAAGTAAAAGGAAGTTCATATATTTATTCCAGTTCAAGGCTGTATTCTCTAAGTGCTGGAGTGAATAAGTATTGTATATTGACACTGACAAGTATTATAACAACTTACATGTGAGTCTTAAAAAATGGAACCAGTGCCTCATCCTTACAGCTAAAATATGCTGTTTTCAGATAGTTGTAGTAAGAATATATATATCCAATATCTATATCCTATACTGTAATCCACAAGTATAAGTTAAATTGCAGTATTATGTATTTAATTGTATCCTTCCCTCTCTTCTTTCCCTTATGCTGAAATCTAACTCCTTTGGATATAATAAAATGTCTCATATAGACACTATGAATTCCTTTCTTTTTCATTTTCTGTTCGTCCCCCAATGTAATGTAAAGATTACTATAATGTTCCTTGAATGGCATATACTTCTTATTACCACTGCCACTATTTAGAGCATCATCCACACAGCTGACATGCGCTGAAACTCTCTCTCCATAAGAGTGTCAGTACCACAACCAAGTATGTACTCCTTGTGGAGAGAGAATATGGGATATTACTGCTCTTCTGTCCTCAACAGCGGTCTCTATATATGGGCTATATGTAGCTGTGTAGATGCCAAGTACTATTTACTCACAGTCCCCTCAACATTGCTGCTTGTATAAGCGCTGCTCCTGCTTTCTCCATGTCACCGCTGCTACCTCAGCACTGATCCCCCTGTCAGTGCTGCTGCTGCCGTCCTTTACACTGAAACGGCGCTGCCTCCTGGCTCTCTCTCTCCCAATGGCTGCCGGCCAAGCTCCCATGAGCCAAAGGAGGAGGCTTGTAGCTGACAGCCTCCCTGTAACTACGGAGGTGCTGCCCAGCACAGCAGGGACTTACCTGCACTCTAACCCACACTGGCCATGCCCTGATCAGCGCGGGTCCCTCCGCTCCTCTCCACCGCCTGGACCACCTCCCGCGATGCCGCCTCTCCTGCAAGACAGGGTGAGTACCCCTGTCTCACCTTCTTCCCCAGCTCCGGCTGGGCTCCCTCTCTGGCTCTGCCCCCCCTGTGCCCGGCAGCATATCACTGCTCGCTGGCTGCCCGGGTCACAGGAGGGCAGGCACTGGAGGGAGGGACCTGCAGACTGCCTCTCAGCTGCTGCTAACAGCTGTTATATATCCTCCCCCTCACCGGATCCTATTTTCCGGACAGGAACAGGTTCACTCCCATCTATATTACTCCGCCCCCTTCTGCAACTATCACCAATGTCTGTGAAATGTATATCTGCAGCATGAAGCACTAAAGTCCACTGGCATCATAGATATATAACATGCACAGGGTACATACATTTCCACATATTTACTTATATTTACATCACATATATCCCTACAGTATATTTAACATTTACCTAATAAATGGCATTTTGCTGTAAATAGATGAATGAAAATATATACCTGTTTCAATTGTATATATGAATTATATTTATATGTAATATATCTCCGTAACCCTAACCAGGGTTACACGTTGTACACCATTTCTGTGTTTCAGAGTTAACTTTATTTATCCACAATGTATCAGGTACAATATAGGGGTCATGAGCAGGAGATTGCCAATTGTATCAGTTGTGGAACTAGCTCCAGTGTAGATGCAGCAATTGAGCAGATGATTGGGGGCCAGTCCACCCACATGAGGCTCCCGCCCTGCTTTTCTGAGCATAGTCAGGGATTGGCACCACGTTTAAAGGTTCACTGCTGAGAACTACTAAAAGTTCAGCTACTAAAAGCCTCTTCTAAGCACGCTATGCAATGCCATGTTCTATCCCTGCTAAGGCCTCCTGTTTACCACACATACAGATGTGTGGGCAGCACAGACGTTGTAATGGTTAGCATTACTGCCTCACAGCACTGAGGTCGTGGGTTTGATTCCCACTACGGTCCTACCTGTGTGGAGTTTGTATATTCTCCCTGTGCTTGCGTGGGTTTTCTCCGGTTGCTCCGGTTTCCTCCCACACTCCAAAAATATACTGGTAGGTTAATTGGGACCCAACAAAATTACCACTAGTGTGTATGTGTGCTAGCATGTGATAGGGAACATAGATTGTAAGCTCCACTGGGGCAGGGACGGATGTGAATGGACAAATATTCTCTGTAAAGCGCTGCGGAATATGTGTGCGCTATATAAATAACTGGTAATAAATAAAATAAATAAATAAATGTGTCCTCATACTGTACACTGCGTCTTCCGATGCAGTGTCCGTGGCTTTTTCTCACAACAAGTTCCATTGTGCTTTATCTATGACTTTGTAGCTGATTAAAACTAATTCCTGTGAGGTTAAAGCCACAGCCCGGTGTCTCTTGTACACTTTAAGTGATGTTTCGCTGCCTCTTTGATATGAACAAGACACAAACTTTAAAGAAAAAGATGGTACCTACACCTGTCAGGGCATCTTAGTCGTACTTGGTGTCTCATGTCGTATGGTTATAGACACTAGTTGTATGTGTACATATCTGTATAAAGTCACTGCTCTCACCAGGAGGCAACTGAGGGTTATACTAGTAAAACTCAGTAGTATTACACAGTATAACATACCTGATTGATATTTCAAACGAACCTAATCTCCTGTGAGTTTGTTTGTAATCCTGACAGATTTATAAACTCACAATGTAACCCTTTGTGCATCCCTGATGCTGTCTTCTTACCAGACCTTCGATCTTTACGGTACACACTGTAAACTCGAGTGTTTCATTTTTAATCTCTCACTCCTGCATCTATCTGTATAATGACTCTCTTGGTTGCTAATTAATGGATTCTTGAGCATAGCAGAATTTGTACTTTAGGGCCAATCTTTCATGTATTTTATAACCCTGCCACTTTGCCATTTTTTGAAATGCAGACAATCCCATGTGTCCAAAGATGAAACATTACTTACACTGTGATTATATTACCCTTTATGGCTCATATATTGTGCGTAGCTGTGGTTTTATTATAACTGTGACATGCATACATATTACCTTTAGACAATTGCTAAATAAATGTCTTTTTAAACTCTGAGGCTCATTTTTTTCCCCTCTGCCCGTTCTGTTACATGTTGACATCACTGTCACCAAGTTGGGGCAGAGAGTAGAGTGTCTAGGAAGTCAGATGGTTTTTAGATGCCCGGGGGAGGGAGGGACGTTACAAATAAAAAGTATCGTTCACCTGTAGCAGTAGGGGAAATACCATGGAAATTCCGGAAGGCTAGTGACACATGAATGGATATAGCATTGCTCAGATATTGGGAACGTACACGCTATTTACTGGCACATAGCTGGCAGTGTAAGCACCCAGACTTGGCACACACACACACTGATATGCTCTATAAATACTCCTGGCAGCATTAATAGAAAGTATCATCACTAGTGTGCCAGCTGCCAGCTACGGAAATGTGCCAACAACAGTTCCAGCAGGAAGAGTTATGTGGGTGTTCAATGCTTCCATATGTCCCATGCCTTGAAAGTGATACACATGGCAAGATCTCCCAAGCTATTCAACCTTACTGCTATGGGCAAATGAGACTCTGAATGAATAATAATATATATAATGAACATATCTGGTAAATATTTTTTAAACAGTTAAATGTTTTCATTAAACTTTTTCAAATGACACCTGGAAATGCATTTACATATAAAGGTACAAAAGGCATATATCATTGAAAGTATAAGACCCTGCAGCCACCCAGAACCATGGAATGCCCTGTTACAACCTTTTAATTTCATTAGACGTGGCATCAGGGCCGGCTCCAGGGCTAATAGCGCATCCGTAATTGGTGGCGTGGCCTAATTACCATAGGCCACACCTCCTTATGTGACGTTATCTGAGGGGCGTACCCGCATGGCACACCTCCAAATAATGTCAGGCTGGGGGAAGTCTCACTAGCTGGGCTTCCCCCAGCCCTCTCACGGCACTGAATGGATGCAGCGTGCATCTTCCATTCAGCTGCAACGGTGAGGGTCCCCAACCTCCCGATTTTACCACCCGCGGGCCACTTCGGCCCATGGGTGGAACAGCGGAACAGTACTGTCCCGCTGAAATCGGGATGCAGGGGAAGGGTGCGCCCTCTATGGGTGGCACCCCTGTTTGACCGCTCAGGTCGAACACCCCTAGAGCCGGCCCTGCGTGGCATCTAAAAACTTACTTTGAGCTGCAGGCCTAAGATTTGCTTTTTCCAGAAATCATCCCTATGTCAAAACAAAGAGAAATAATACATTATGCAACATTGTTAGACACAGTAAACCTGAATTTACCAAGATTTCAAAATAATAAAACAAATATATAAATAAAATTGATTAAAAAAACAAACAAACATTGACTTTCTGCTATGGTGGATTTCAGTCTGATTGTGATCACCTTATTGGATACAGTCCACATGCTATCTCCATGTGTGCTCCTCTCTAATGCCGACGCATGTGCCAGATAAACTGCGCATGCGCCTGTGCCATTTTCTGGTGGAGAAGTAAGTATGGTCTATGGGTTCAGTCTGGGCACCCTGCATCCATTGTAGTTACACTGATGTGACAGAATTGGAATCAAATTAAAACATTAGGGAACCTATTTATCATCAATACTGTATGTGCTGGATATCCCCCCTAAACAGCAATTTTCAGAGGGGGTGGACCCACAAATATTAGGTATCCCCCAGATGTACTATGGAGGGATCGCAGCAGACTCAGATATCTGCCGAGGTCCCTCCATTCTCGTCCGCAAATGCTGTGCTGCCGGATTTACCAAGGTCCGCTTGGACCCAATTGGATGACCCCATCTCCAGATGGCCTTATCCTTCAGCAGCCTATGGACTCCTAACTCCTCATCAGTGATGTATGTGCTGGGCCAAAGCTGCACATGCCCATTGGCTGGCAAGGACTTGAACCAGGAAGCAGTGTGATAGTGTTATGCTATTACACTGCTTCCAGCTCTTTGCCAGGACTCTTATTGGAGACAGACCCACCGAGAGCCATGGCGGGCCCGGGTAATAGGGGGCATGACTTAATCGCGGGAGGCGTAACCACACCCCCTTCCCGGGGGAAAAAAAATTTGCAGCGCCGCGCGCTGGGGAGAAAGCCCCGATTTTGAGGGGTGAAACACGTCAGAGGACTCCCCCAAACGGCACCATTCATATGGACAATTTAAAATTGGATACCATCATTCCTATACAAATTGACCGCTCGAATGCATAGCGGTAATCACGGAAGCGGCCATCCATAGGCTGGAGTGCAGTGTGGACGGCAGGCGAGTGGACATCAACGGGAGACATATGTGCTTGCTGGAGCAATATCAGTCCAGTCCCAGCAGCCATCTTACTTAACTGGGAAGCCGTCACTGACCAGACACCCCAGTGTGCGTCGCTTCACACAGTCACAGCCAGCCCTGCTCCGACGACCGCTTGTCACATTTGGATAGCTGGTTGCAGTTAAGCCGTTTCATCACCGCTACACACGGCTAAGGACATGTACTCTTTATTACAAACAGCCATATATCTGGCCATATATTATAGACGTGATATTACCTGTCTGGATACTAACTGGGAATCCTAATTGGAACGACACCCAAAACTGGGTGTAAAAGGGTTTCTAATTGACTCTATTCGTTCACTCTATTTGAATGTGTCTAATCTATGAACATTGTTTCAATATAGATAATAATACACACTAGAATATTATTGTTTTCAAGAGCATTATACAATTTTTTATCTTTTTTCCAATTTATTTCATTTATTTATTTATTTACTTTGCAATTGAGGGTAAAATGTTTTTTTACTTGATATATGAATTTTCTATAGAATAAAGAAAATAATTTTTTGTATATTTTATAATTAATGTTGGAGCTATGACTGATTTTTACATATGAGTGGATTCTGCTATTTCACAATAGGAGCACAATTAGCGCAGTCTGAGTTTTCATTTAGGACTCTTATTGGAGCCAGGCCCGAGCTGCGGCGGCATGGGTAATAGGGGAGCGTGGCCTAATCGCGGGAGGCATAGCCACTCCCCCTTCCAGGGGAAAAAACGCTGTGTGCTGGGCTGCTGTGAGGGAGGGGGGGACGGCGTCGGACCCGGGCCCCCGCCGGGCCCCTCAGGAAGCCAGGGCAATCTGTACCCGCTCCCCCCCCCCTCTTGGAGCCCCTGATTGGAGCTCATCTCCTGGCAAGATTAAGTTAGTAAATTTGTGTGAATATATTAATTTTCACATTGCAAATTTGGTAGACAAATATTAATCGCATTTGTATTAAAAATGCAGATTGTGCTAAATTTGTCCCTAGGTGTCACATGTCTGACTGATAAAACACTGTCTCTCGAATCACAGGACAATCACCTACCTGTTCATCGTGCATGTCTGTACAATAACAGGAAAGGAGTCCCTCTGCCAGTACAGACTAAAGAGGAGGACAATTAAGTTATATAACTGAATGCAAAAGTGTTGTCATTTTGGAACCCTGTACATTGAAGCTATTGTGCGAGCTGGGACTGTCACTGAATGCACCTCTATATAAAATGAAAGTCCTAAAGCCAATTTGTTAGTTTTAAAAACACAAGCTAAAAAGCCTTCTTGACTTAAGGTTTTATCATGAAAGGTGGTAAGAGATAGTGCCTGGTAGATGTCATTCAAGGACAGAATTAACAGGACAGTCAATAGAGTATTGCCACGGATATCTCACTTTCGTCATGTAGCCGTCTGGATGACAAGTCAAAATATTGTAAGTCTATTTTCAGCAAACTCATTTGCTATGCAGATTGTTGAAAACCTCAATTGCCATTTGTCAGTAGCATTTCTGTTTTGCAGGAGATAATTTAGTGAGAATGGGAAATCTGGTGGAAAGTTTCTGCCTTTGAGGAAGGTTATCAAAATAAGAAGACAGCAATGATTCCTGTGGCTTCTATTCTGACCTCCAACATGAAATGAGATGCAAGGTTCAGCCTTGCCTGTGGCTTAAACAGAGGAAATACGGCCTTTAGCCTGTTTCTTATGTTATAACAATTTCATCATTTTCTAAATTACACCCAATCCGAAGTTTAAAAGTTATTATATTCTCTCATTCCTAACCTGGGGAATATACGTCATATTTCCAGCACACACTACACAACTGACGCAATCTGCCGTTGTGACACCTATTAATAATACTGCACAAACGCTATGATAATGTTGATCTTATTGACCAAATATTGCCAGAGTATAAATTGATTAACATTTATTTATCTAACGCCAGCATATTATGTTGCACTTTACAATTGAGAAGATAACAATAATAAAAGAAGACCATGTAGCAACAGAAACTAAAGGAGGTAAATGAGCCTTGCTTGTAAGCTTCCAATCTATAGCAGTGGCCTCCAAGCTGCTCGCGGACTTAATTTTGGTAGGTCACCTAGCTGCAGTACTGCCTTGTCATCTAGGAGGAAGCGACCTCTGACATGTGCTCCTCTGTGGTGTCGACGCCATGGGTGGAGCCACAGGGAAGCATGTCAGGTGATTGCTGCAGCCTCTACACCGTGGTACCACTCACAGCATATACGCTACGGCGGAGCGACTGACTCCCACCCAGCCCTTCCTGAAAATCACACAGCAGCCCTGCCTATATCTTTTGCTCCTCTACAAAATGTACTGTACCTCCTTGAAGCCGGTAATTAACAGTGAAATGTGCCTGTGCTTAAATTCTATTTACAAACTACAACAATATCACTGTAATAACTAAATGCATTGTTGTTTTTTATGAAACTTTTTTTAATTTCCATTAAATGACCATCAATTGTTCGGTTATTAGCCATTTTTTATTTCTCAAATTTTAGTAGCTCTTCAGGAGGTTTAATTAACTCACAACTTAATTAAGGTTGGCAACCACTGATCTATAGGAAAACAGGAATTTAATGCATGAGGCATACTGTATTGCAAATTGGTCCAGCCATATTGCACAGGTAAAAGGTTCTTGGTGGGCTATACAGCAGCAATGTTGGCTTGTAGTCAGTGGGTTGTTTGAGTGTAGAAAAAAAACAGATGCACGTTTTGTGTGAACTGTGTAGTGGGGAGGTAAGTGGGCAGGATAGCTTATGAAAGTTATGTGAGTGGATCAGGAATTTGATAAATTGCCTGCAGAGGTACAGTACTTTTCCAGGGAACGCTTGAAGGTTTGGAAGCTACGAGAAAGTCTTGTTGTGAGATGGAAAGCATTCCTCAGAGTGGGTGCAGCATGAAAAAAGTCTCACAACAGTGAATAGTTTATCATTTCCCTATGCATGCAAACTTTGGGCATCCAAAATCGACATTACTGTGAAAATTGGGATTGTTGAAATTCTGTAATTTGGGATCAGTGCTACCCGAGTGAACTCAGGAAACTGGACAATATATATACAATCTTGTAAGTGGTGGTAACAGGGATCTCTTCTATACAGATTCAGACTCATTTGCACACAGATGTACAAGTGTTGCATATCAAATTAATCAGCGCAGTCTCATTAACCAGTTCTACAACATACAGTTGTTTTAATTTGTGCCACTAAGATGCACATTCAAGCTGATAAGATGATTTGCACAAGCCGAGTTGCACGGGACATGGGGCCTGAGAAGGGCTCTTTGACACGACTGCGGCAATAGTTATGGCAGTAGAAAACCGGGTAAATTGGACATGGCCTATTCGCGGGTGGCGTGGCCATGCCCCCTCAGGAAAAAAAATACCTTTTGTGAGCCCCCCAGCCCAGCGCAAATCCAGGATTGGGGGTGCGATCAGTGTGATCGCTCCCCCCCACAGACAGAGGAGACCACTGCAGCCCAGCACGCAGCAGCGTGTGCTGGGCTGCTGACAGGTAAGAGGTTACAACCACTTATTGAGTTGCCATAATCCCCATAGGTGTTGCTAAACCAAGCAGGGTTGAAAATGGAAGAATTTAAGTTAATTAAGATGATGGCCCTAAAGTGGTCATCGGAAGAAATTTGCAAAAGGTCATGCAGAGTACTTTCATGGGGGCTTCACTCAACGTAAGTCTTGTGTTTCTGCCACATGAAAACAGATCCTCTATGTGTGTTCTACTGGCAGTGACAGTGCTCAGAGAGGTTATTAGCTCTCGTGTGACAGGATTACTGTAGCTCTGACTCAACCAGCTTTGTGCAGGGAACCACAACATAAAAGTGCTGACATTTTTTTAGCAAAAAACTAGGCCGCAGAATGTACAGGTTGACATTATACATATTAACTCCACAATCTCCTATTTAATTAGTAGAACATTTCTAGACTACTTATTATTTGTTCAAATTTAAAAATGTTTTATGCCTGTAACTGTCCATCAATGTTATATGGTAGACAGGAAAGAAGTTGCGGTGATATTTTGCACTAAAGTTTTGACTACACCCACTACCCACTAGCTAGCATTCACAGGGCCATACTGAGGGCCGTGTATCCAAACAGAGGGAAAAGTTTCCAACTAAGGATGTTATTGGCTCTTAACTTCCAGCTCCCTGCCTCCTTTTTTGTAGCATTCATGACTTCATTAGTACCTCACATGCACTGTAATAGAGACCATTTTGCTATAACCAGGGTAAAATGCCCTGATACGATGCTGAATAACCTTGATCCAATGTAAGCGGTCAAGAGGATCCTACTAGAGTGACTAGTAATGAGCTGCTGCAGTTACATGTACATTGCCATCAATTGTCCGGTGCAGCTGAAGGAGCCTGTTAGCGTTAGTGACTAATCTCCTACAACTGAAGGTTCCACGATAGTGTACAACAGATAATGAAATTTGGTAGTGACTGGTTTAGCCTTTTGACACCAACAGTATTGATCAGCAGAGGCAGGTTACTAACGGTCAGTGCTTTTTTTGACTATGAAAAAGGTGCCAGCACTCAGATAAAAAGTTGGCAGTACTCATTTAAAGTTCTAAGTTGATACAAGCTCTATAGCAGCCTCGATATTCTAAATAAGTGTGCAGACTCTTATTTTATTCACTTTTGAAATTGTTTCAATGACTTCTTCTTGTTTCTGGGATTAGTTCTGTGGATTAATAACTACCCCTGAGTACCCCCACTGCTGATGGCGAGCAAAATTCAATCAATCAGTAAATCCCAGACAGGGTTCAAAGTAAGCCTACCCTTTCACAGAAGCATAATAGTTAATTTTGGAACACAGCTGCTTAATAATACTTAAAATGAAATTGACTAAGTTCAGATCAGTGTATTGATACCTTCCAACATCTTCAAACTTGAAATCGGGATCTTGCACAGGCTCTGGGGTTCAAGCACTCCTGGAGATGTTGGCCTTCCCCCAGGGTTCCACACACTGTGAACAGATAGCATGAATCAGTGCTCCCCCCAACTCCCACCCCCCTACCGCAGAACACTGTGGTTTGCTGGTGTGATGGCAGAATAGTCCCTGAAAAGCGGGACTGTCCTTCCAAAATACGGGCAGTTGGGCGGTATCGGTTATTGTATTCCATTTGCTGCCCATCTAGGATGTCTCATATTTTTTACCCAACTGCATCACAAGAATACTCAAGAGTTGCTTATCTTATGGGAGATTCTGTCCAGTAATATGGCTAGTTAAGTCTGGACATGGCTGCATGTGATAGAAGCACCTTCATGACAACTTTGGTGGCATTTTCCTGAACTTTGGACCACAAAATTATGGGCCTTCATCAGAAAATTGTCATGGTTGGGTCAATTAGAGTAAGTTTAGAGTAGAAATGAGAGGTTCAGTTCTAGTACAGTTTTCCTGCCAAGTTCATATTTGAGCACATGGCCGGTAATCATCTTCCTGGGCCAAAACGTTATCATTGCAGAGCCGGAGGTCCCGCAATGATGACGTTTTGATCCAGGAAAATGATGCTCAGCCACGTAATTGAATCTGTACCTGGCAAAACACAGAACTAGAACGGAACTGCTCATCTTTAGTTTTAAGTTAAGTGGGGTAGTAGTTAGATTGTGCAGGTCAAGATTTTTTTTCCCAGCATTTTCTGGATATATCTTGGGAGCTGTACTTATGTTAGAGGGGAAAGGAAGCAAGCGGAGAGCCACAGATTGATGGTTAGATAGCTGAAGGAGAAGGTCCCCAGCAGTAAAAATATTCTTGTAGCACTGATGCAGGAAGACTGTCCTTTGAAATACAAGTCTATATAAAATGAAAGCACAGGTAATATGCAGATATCTTTACTTATTTACTTATAAAGCTACTTTATTATTAAACTAGCTGGGATACCCAGCATTGCCCGGGTTGAAGACTGAACCCTGAAATACACCAGCAGCCTTCATTTTTTTATATTGTCCTTGCCTATAAACCCATTCCATTGATCCTGAAAAGGACCCACTCTGTGCTAACGTGATTTTAGCTGTGAAAACTTCCTATCTACCTATTTCTAAGCAGTATTTAGGGGTCCATTAATCAATAAATATATGTGGATTATTCCCCAAAATCACCTGTTTCCATGGGGTAACAGAAATTTTTGGTATCCCCTGAATGTATGACAGAGGGACAGCAGCAGATAGCTCTGATACCTGCGATCCCTCCATTTAAACTGGCAGTTGAAACACCCCATCGGTTTCTATGGGGGATGCGATGCTGTCATATTTACCAACTTTGGCAGTAGCCGGCTGAAGCCTATGGGCTACACATTGCATATCTAGCCATTGGAGGGGTCACCCAGAACCCTCCCCAGCAACGGTGGCCGTGCATGTGTGGTCAGACGGACTGCATATGCACAGTAGCCCCGGCAGCACTCCGGGAACATCGCAGGGACAGGCTACTATCAGAGTCAGGGGCGTATCTATAATGGGTGCAGTGTGTGCGGGGCACACGGGCCCCTTGGTCCAGGGGGGCCCACACCGCACACCCTGCACCCATAGGTAATTATACTTACCTCTCCGCTGATTCCTGAAGTGCTGCTCCGCAGCGCCGGACCGGCGCTGTAGAGCAGCAAACACACTGGGAAAATGATGGCGGTCATTTTCCCAGTGAGCAGTGCATGTGCACAAAAGATGTCTCTGGGAAAGTAGGCACGGGCGCCATTTTCCCGGAGACCCGCGCATGCGCTGTAGGTTCTGGCATGAAGCCAGAATCTACAGCGCTCAGTGCCGCTGAGCCACCGTCAGAGAGGAGGGGGCCCAAATGGAGGCTGCACACGGGTCCCCTCCTCTCTTAAAATGCCCCTGACCAAAGTCCCTGCCGGTGGTCAGTGACACATTCATGATGAAGGCCCTGACGAAGTTCAAACCTTGGTAAAAACCTAACCCTGTTCAAACTACACCACCATGTCAAATTTGGTGGAACTAGATCCAAGACTCTGGCCGTGCTTAAAGGACAAACAGACAGACAGACGTACACACACACACACAAGCACACACACACAGTGTCACTTTTTATATAGATTTATTTGCCCTTTATAAGGGTTGAGAAAAAGGAAAAAAAGATAAAAAAAATAGCATCTTTCTGCAAAGCTTTCATTTATTGTTGTTAAATAATAAAAAAAGGAGCCAAATAAATTCACCCACTCAATATATGTGACTTCTTCAATCTGTAAATGACATCACCGAGAAGTGATTCACGTTTAGCTGAGTTTTCTGCTTATGATGGGAAAGATGAGGCTATGGAGTAACACCAAGACACCAAGACAAAGGTTCGCCTTGGCCGCCCATCTTTCTCCTGTCTCAGTAATAGTTCACTTTAAGTTTAAATGCTACACTGTGAGCGATTTAAGAAGCAGTGTCTCAGGGGGTCTGCAAAGTGGAGTTTGGAATTCTTTAAGGATCCATGTACAGCACATAAAATGAAATTCATGGCAGGGACGTTTTGCACTAATCTCATGCACTCGCTGCCTTTGTAATTGGAGCAGATGTGAAATGGAAACATGTAACAGAAGAAGGAAAGTTATTGTGAGACACAAAGGAGGTGCCCAACTTTGCCAGTGGCAAAGACATCCTCTGTACTGTTTCAGAAAACAGGCCTTCATTATTGTCTTAACTGGTTTTGCTTCAAGATTATATTCCTTATCTCTTCCTGCTATAGCAGATAACAAAGCAGGGATGAAAGGAATGATATGCATCAGGTTCACAAATGACAGCCAGGATTTTCAGAAGATTACAACAGGCATCCAGAATAGTTCAAACAAATCAGAAATGTATAGACAACATGTAGATCATTGTTCTCTTTCAGAACCCAGTGCATAGGGAATAATAACTCCTCACTTAATCATATGATATAAGACAGACATAGTGATCTTTACTTGTAGAACAGAGTATACTTGCTTACTTTCCTGGAATAACTGGGAACAGTACCGTTGGAGATCTGATGGGTCACGCTGAGGGGTACCAAGAGGCGGAGGAGCTGGTACTGATTACCCAAGCCCAGGCTTGCTGGAGGGGCCTGTGCCATGCCTCCTTACATTAGTTCACACCCCTTGTTATTACCCGGGTCCCACCAGGCTCTCTACAGTCTGGTGGAGCATGGCCATGCTCTACTGCAAATGCTTAAGCACTCTTTACAAGCTATGGGGGGGGGGTGGCTGTGCTTCTCTGGGAGGCTTGGTAATAGGATCACCTGGAAGTTGAGTACACAGTGGCTAGTCAAGGTTCCATGGATCAACTGGACTCCATATCCCCCCATACCCCATGATGACGGCTTTATCCAAAAGACTATCACATTTTGATGACTTCCATCAGACTCCCGGAAGCATAGTCAACCAGCCCAGATCACACCCACATCCCCAGTGAAATGGGCCACATGCGTGATTATGAAATTGCAACATTATAGCTTCACACCCCACTACGTGATGAAGTTTAGAACTGGATTTTGTAGTGTTGGCCAGAGCTGTAATGATATAAATCGTGCCTGCACAACCCCACACACACACCTGCCCCTGGACTCCTCCTCCTGGATGTGAGATGCTGAAAAAGTAGGCAGATTGAATGATGCATCTAGCCTCCTGTCTGTCTATGGGGTGGTGTAAGCTAACCATCTCTGACATCTTCATCTGGAGATCCATGTCTAGCTCAGTCTTCTTCCTGGTTACAGTGAGTGGCAACATGGCTCCTGTACAATAAAGGTATAGGAACAAAAATGTTTAGGGTGCTCGGACACAGGCATAACAGCTCAGAACAATCACAGTTAGTTGCAAATGATTGAGTGTCATGTTATCTTCTCACTTTGGGGCATATTTATTGAAAATAATGTGCGGGTAAGCACCAGAAAACTGCAATTTCCTGCAAAAATGTAATGTAACCATCTCCAGAATGTATGAATGTATGTCTGCAGCAGACATAAGATACATCTGTTGCAGTCCTACCATTATATATAGAAAAAAGAAACCCCCCATAGGTTTCTAAGTGGGCTGCTAAATTGTGAATCTGACCAAGATCCGGAATGCAAAGCTATCACTTTGCCTCTAAAGGTGCCTATCCACTAGGCAACCTGAAAGACTGAACGTCATTCAGTGAAGGAGCCCGACCTCCTATATCTGAACATGCCGAACCTGACGAACGTCGTCAGGTTGACGGGCATGTTCAGTAGATAGTCGGGGTCGGCAAGGACCAAGCCTGCACATGCATCGCTGGTCCTTGCCGGCTATCCATTACCCGACTTTGTGAACAATGCGACCACAGCCTCCTGGTTTTGGTCGGATTGTTCACAAGTCGGGAATGGATAGGTCCCTTAACTCTTCGCTGGTACGAGCTCTTATCAGACCCCATGTCCCAGCAAGAGACATTTAGTAAATGTAATAATTTTATAATTTCTTATTGCAGCAATATGCAGCTCTAAGACATTTTACTTACCTGGGAATTGGTATATATGCCTTTTTTATCCTCAGCAAAACTGTCGACATAAAAACGTTGGGCAAACATTATGTAAACGACTAATAGCAGCAACAGAATAAATATCCTGTAATTATGCAGATATGCAGATATTACTCAAAAAACAAATAGGTTCAAGTAACACTTACGAAAACTGAAATTTATCTTTAAATACAGGGTTTTATTTTAAAAAAATGTACAGTATTTTTATTAGGTCAGTATTTTCTGTATTCCCAGGCACAGTGTATTACTTTAGCTACTTTTTATGTGCTCACCCATCCTCATAAGCTCTTCATTATTTTAATTGCCGCTGTATGGCATCTGTATAGCAAAAAAAAAAAAAGACTTAAGGGTATATTTATTAAAGTGCAGGTTTTTAGAAGTGGAGTTGTTGCCCATAGCAACCAATGTTATTATACTTATCATTTATCTCTGATTGGTTGCTACGGGCAACAATACAACTTCTAAAAACCCGCATTTTAGTAAATATACCCCTTAGCCCCAATTGATCCTGTTGTTACATTTTCACAATATATAAAATATTATGGGCTCTATTTACTACAATCCGCATATTGAATGCAGATTGTAGTGTGATATTACCAAGTGAATTCGCATTGCGAATTCATGCAATATCACAGGGATTTACTACAAATCCCTTGCAGGGACAGAGCTTGTGATAAAGCTCTGTCCCTGCAAATCCCCTTCGGAGCCTTATCATGGTATTTTCGCAAAAAATACTGTGATTAAGTGCCTGCGCATGCGCCGACCGGTCGCCGCTGCTACCCCCCGGTGCTAAGCCCCGCACCCCGGTGCTAAGCCCCACCCCCGCGACCCCCCTCTCCCTTAATTACACTTACCCACATGCTCCGGGCCTCCGGTGATGTTCTCCATTCCTCCGGTCAGGTGATCTCCCATACTGCACTGGTGCCCGATCACCTGATGACCGGGCAGCAGTGCACTATGGGAGACCAGCTGACCGGAGGGGAGTCATCACCGGAGGCCCGACCACCGGTCCCTGGAGTCAGGTAAGTAAATTTTTTTTTTTACTATTTTTTTTTCTTTTTTTTACAGTAATCAGCTTGTGGTCTGTTTAGACCCCACAGCTGATTACAGGGACCGACTCCCGGCTCTGCTCTACCCGTTAGAGCAGGGCAGGAGGCCGGTAACCGGGGGAGACCCTGGATAACGCCACCTCTAGGTGGCATTATTATCACAGGGCTTTCCCCGGTATTTTTTCACGTTTTATTTTTAGTAACTCTGGTTGGATCACATTTCCCATTACAATTATGGGAAATGCGATCTGCTTTACTAAAAATAAGTGATATTTAGTGGTTGGAGTAGAATTTTACGAATTCTACTCCAATTGCCCTGTAATAACTATAGGTGATACTAAAATAATGTACAAAGGGTGTGAAAACACCCCTTTTCACATTATTTTAGTAAAAATAATGTTGATAAATAGAGCCCTAACAGAGTAAAAGCTAAAAACAATAATATGTAGAATAAGCAGAGTCCTACCCTTTACTGTAAATCCGCTGTCTAATATGACCATTGTATTAAACTGAATAATAGAATTGTTTTGATGTAACATTTCTGTTAGCATGAGGAATTTCCATTATTTGATGTCACTGGCCTTTTATAATGCGTATGTCCATTGCAAATTAATTTGAAATATTGGGACCAGGCTAAATCTCATATCCATCTGTTGATAAATTCTAAATAAAGTGCTATTATGTGATCTGTATGCAGTAAATGACCATTGTAAATAAGTACCTTACTTAATCCATTTCCATGCAGAAATATTGTTTTTTTCTTTTAATAATTCCATTGCAGAGTAGCCTATTTGAGATTATTTTGTCTGATAAAATAGAAAACTCTTTGTAGATCATGGCACACGACATTACCATTAATCATCAAAGTAATGTACTTCTTATCCCGCTTAATCCTACTGGAAATAGCGATACACGGAAACAAATTACCCTATATAATGCTGCCATTATGATGATACATGTGGAGAATTTCCCGAAATTCACCTCATATGATGCATTTTTGTCTCATGCATGAGAAATTACCAGTATGGAGATGTGACAAATTGTACGCTGGTTATTTATCATATCTGCTTATAAATGTACTTGTTACCAGTAACCTGTTTATTTTCTGCTTTATGCTATTTTGTAAAGATAATACATGCGCTATTTGATCTAATAAAAAAATATGTATGCATTAAAAAAAATTATGTTTGCAGTATATTTTTTTGACTAAATACAAATACACTTGTTTGTATGCATATACAGAATTTGAGAGATTTGTAATCAGCAAAATGATTAATGAATGATAAAGGATTTTCCAGAAATTTGGTAACAAATAATTAATGCCCACTAGAGAATCAGACCAATCACTGTGCTGGGAGTGCAAAGATGCCAATCAGCAAGCACAAAATGGCAACACATTTTCAGAAACGTCTGCAAAGTTGTGTCAAACATTGATAATATAGAGGAAACATTCGTGCAACTAGACACAGCTCCTGTTGCGAAGGCACAGAAGTGGAAAAATAAAGTGTCCGCCATATGGTGAGATGCAACCAAACACATCCCCAAAAGATTATTACACTATGGGAAAACAGCCGCACAGCAGTCACTTTGGTGGATTTCTCTTCGCACTCTCAGGGGGGTGCAAGAAGAAATCCTTTAGTCGAACCAAACAGCGCAGTGAATTGAATGGCTCCTGGAGCTCCTTCCTGTGAAACATACAGTATGATTTAATAACAGACAGCAGGGGCATAGCCAGAACATTGTGGGCCATATATAGTAGCAACATTTTAAGGGGGCCCTAATGCTGCTAGCGAGACACCTCTTCATTTTATGCCACATAGTAGTGCCCTAGTTAATTTTAAGCCCCATAATAGTGTTCTAGTTAATTTTATGACCCATAGTAGTACTGTACCTTACTTCATGTTAGCAGTGCCCTCATTCACAATATGCCGCACAATGCCACCAATTCTCATTATGCCATACAGTGTTCCCAATATTGTAGTGCCCCCAGTTCTGTTGTAGTGGCTCCAGTTCATTTTATGCCACATTGTAATGCCCCAGTTCATATCATGCCACACTGCAGTGTACACAGTTCAAATTGTGCAACAATTCAGTGCCACCAAATAATGTTAAGCCACATCACAATGCCCTCAGCTCATATTATGCCACATTACAGCACCTCCCCCCAGTTCATATTATGGCGCATTATGGTCCCTGTGTTCATATTATTATACAACACTATTATGACCCAGTGCATATTGTACCATACTATAGTGCCCTCCAGTTCATATTATACCACACTATTATGACTCCATTTCATATTGTACTATATTACAGTGACCTCCAGTTCATATTATGCCACACTATAATGCCTCCATTTCATACTGTACCACATTACAGTGCCACCAATTTATGTTGTCAGACTATAGTGCCCTCAGTTCATATTGTGCCACATTATAGTATCCCCAGTTCATATTATACCACATTACAATACACAGTTACAATTATGCCACATTACAGAGCCCCCATACCATTATGACATTCACAACACACGCCATTAACTAAAAATGGAATGTCATCCCATTCAGGCCAGGCAATGGGCAAGCAGATAATTCTGGGGAATTGGTAGACAGATTTGTGAGAACTTATCTGGGTCTAGACCCCTTAAGCTTTTGGACCCCATAGCAATGGCAGCACCTGCAGCTACAGATTTTAAACCACTGGATTATATTAAAGGCAAAACCACCAAATAACCAACTGCTGTAATGTAAATTACTGTTCCCATTTTTTAATAGTTAAAAATAGAACCTGCCAGAATTATCAAGCAGCAGTTTTGAAAAACACTAAAAAGAAACACCAGAATAACCATCCAAATAATAGAAATTCTTGTGACTCTCAAGATAGCTCAAACAACCCATTTGGCAAATTAGAAGGCAAGGACTTCCAATATAATTTTTATTGAGGGCAATCATTATGTATTGATGAAGGAGTAAAATAACATTAATAACACAGGTCTGCAATGAAAAACCTTTTTTAACGACTTTATGTGATACTTATAGATTTTTGGCTTCTGAACACGAAAATGACTCCCGATATTGCATATCACATCACATTTTTCTGCAAAACGTGTATTTATGAATAAGTAATTTTTTTCATATTCTTTAAATTAATAAATGTATTCTGCCTACATTTATTAAAAAACACTGTCTTAAATTAATTCAGTCGGTCGTATAGAACGTTGCAATTCAGTTCTCGTCATAAAACTTCCCCCCACCCAGTGCCAGATTAAGGTCCACAAGGTCCTTGAGCTGAAATTTACAAAGGGCCTAAACCCCATACTGTCTAAAGGAACATTGCACACATACAACAACTACAACTACAAGGTGAGCTGGCGAAGGTGGAACCAAATACAACAGATGCAACACAGCTTTCCCTGTGCTGGCTCATTTTAGCCCCTGCCTACCACCACACACAGTACACACTACACACACACAGTACATATACAGTACACACCACTCATACAGTACCTGTGATTTCACAATTTTAAGGCAAGGATCTAAACTACAAAGAAATTGTCAGGGAAATGCTTAATAGTTACAGAAACCTTGGCTGCAATATGAGTTTGAAGGTACATTTTAATAATTCCCACATTGAGCATTTCCCGAATAATCTCGGAGACTACAGTGAAGAACAGGGTGAACGGTTCAACCAAGACGTTAAAGATGTAGAAAGAAGATACCAGGGTCGTTGGGACATCAGCATGATGGCTGATTACTGCTGGATGATACACAGAGGCGACACAGAACAAGCTTATAAGCGAAAAGCGACAAAACAAAGTGTGAAGACAAAAAAAACAAGATATTAACGATTTTTTCAATAATTATGGTTTTGTTTCTATTATTGTTTGATTTTATTGTTATTTTATTATGTAATTTAGACAAAAACACAGTGATGTCATCTACACTTCTTCATATATCACAATATATATGTCAAAAACAATTACATTTCTTGTTTTTTCTTAAAATTGTATGTAACCCCCTTATAGTTAAATGTGATGTGGTAATTTTTTTTAATATACTATTTCTTGATGTACACAGGAGTATAATTAAGAATATAAAGTATTATTATAAAAACTTTCAAAACCTTAAATTTCGCAGACCTGTGTAATTCTCTTACATGGAGAAAATTATTTTATTAATTACATAAATGTCGATTAAGAGAGCAATATTATTTATTAATTACATTAAACAGGCAATATTCATTATTTGTTAATTAGGGTATAATTGTTTTTTATAATGGGAACAACATTTACTATTTTATGATGTTTGCACCATTTATTGAGCCATTAACTAATAAATCTTTGCCCCACTATTCTACAATTTGCCCCAATGCATACTGGGGTCACATCTCTAATATTGTTATATATGTATAATCCCAAACATACGTATTCCTATACCCAGAAATTTTATTTCCAGAGTTGCACTTTTTTGTAGTCAATCAGACACATAGGACAAAATGTAATATGGTCCGAGTTTTGAAACTCGCAATGGCAAAACTCGTATCCAGATGTTTGGCCATTGTAAACATACAACTCACCTCACCTCTATTAACCTTGCAGTCATAGGATACTATGTAGCGGTTCCCACCATAGGCTTTAATGGCACTTTCCCACCATTGAAGTCTAAGGGGGAAAGTTTGACGGACAGCGTAACCGCTCATAACCAATCAGGGGGCAGCTCCTATGGAAGCGCTCCCGTTGATTGGCTGCCGACTCCTCTAATGACAGGAGTCACCCGGGTCCCCCTCATTCGCGTGGAGGAACACATGCAGTTCCTTGAGTCCGTCTTGGATCAGGTCTGCGTTTTTTATTTTTAACCACTTGGATGCCAACTTGGAATGAAGAGGACGTGGTCTACACTAGGAATAGGTGTGTATGGATTTTTTTTTTTACAGGTGTCGTGGATGCTACAGTACATGGACAAGAGGACGTGATTGGCTTCAGAGATTGTAGGTGAGTATGTGTGAGTGTGAGTGAGTGAATGAGTCAGTGAGTGAGTGCATGTGAAATAAAATATAAAATATTACAGCCTTTGGTGTCCGTGCCCTATATTTATTTTACTATTTATTTTGTAGGTGAACTTGAGGTAACTTGTGGTTCTCCAAGTACCAGCATGGGGGGCTTTCTTGGACCATTAGTTCTACTGTAAAAGACAATATTATTGAATCTTTTTTTTTACATAATCAAGCCAGCACTCACCACCCAGGCCTGAGGTGCCCTAGAGAGAGGGGAGACCCCTTTCTTGGAGGGGTCCCACTTCCTAAGGGCCTGGGCTGACTAGTGGCCAGGTGATAATGCTTTGGCCCGGCGGACCTGATGGGTTCTACACACCCACTAGAAAGAGTCCAGTGCTGCTTATGGAAAATACAGGGGACCCCTACTCATTTTGTTCCCTGTATTTCCACAACTAGGACTGGCTCATTGAGCCTGGTGCTGGTTGATGAAAATACAGGGGAAACCTATGTTTTTTTCCCCTGTATTTTCACAACCAGGACCGGCTCAGAAAAGCTGTGCGCTAGTTGTTTTCTTAGGGAGGGACCCCATGTAATTTTCTTTCTTTTGGATTTTTTACATTTAACTTTTTTTTTAACACAGAAGCCTTCACAGAACTCACTGATCTATGAAGAATTCTGTATAACCCGGACCTTGTAATGAAAGTCACATTAGGTTCTTCTGGGGGACCGGGAGCGCCACCTTATTTTCAGAAGCCTTCCGGCCATTTCAGGAGAGTAGGCAAGCATGCATAGGATACAGTTCAATAAGGGTTTGGTCATAGATTTGAAGAGTCTGTAGTATCCTGGGCCGGACTGCCCATCTGGCTCAGCCGCAAACTCCGGCCGAGCAGCTCCGCCTCCCGGCGCTCTGTTTGGCCGAGACTCTAAAAGATGGGGGTGTGCAGCAAGGCCATGCTCCCGTGACTAGCGGCACCCCCCCCCCGTGGTATGTGGACACACCCCCTTTCCCCTTTGAGCAAGGCCACACCCCTTTTGTGGGCTAGCGCACCTACGGCATGTGCATTAGGGGGGACTGCCAGCCCCAGCCTGTCCCTGGTAGTATCTGTACACATATAACTATATGTACTTTATAAGGCGCTGCGGAACACTTGTGGCGCCATATAAATAAATGATAATAATATAACACACATATAACTTATAACACACATATAACACACATATAATAATATAATTTCACAGTAATGAAGTTCTCAATTACCAGCCACCTTTAAGCTGACAGTTGTTCCTTAAATGCCACATACACTAGCCCTTTAAAGCGCTGTCGTTATTCTATGAGATCTGCAGCTCAAATCCTTGAAGGGTATTCTCAAGAAAAAAACGCAGACAAGGAGAGAGTGTCATTATTATACCGGCTAGTGAAGAGGAAATGCTTAAGAAGAAAATCTGCAGTTTCCTGCATTACAAATACACCCGTAAAACATGATCAGAGCTGTATGTGTTTGAGAAAAAGACACAGATTGCTTTCTGGGTGGACAGTAATCTGAAATACAATATGTAAAAGAGGCAATTGTCATCTCGTTTTATAGGCAGTTGAAACAGCAACAAAAGCAATTAGAATGTAGGCAGGCTAAGTCTTCATGTGGCGCTGCCCTGGCATACTAATGAAGCCACAAGCAGGATTCATACAGAGCACATTTGCTCTGTGTCATGGAGCATCGGGCTGGAGGCTGACGCTCAGTACTGTACAAGAGCTGAGATACATGATGGCCTTTAGCCAAATTCTTTCCTGACAATCTCTCATCGACTGGCTATTGATACAAATTGCAGTTTTCCTTCCTGCAAATTTATCTATGCTGAAAATGGACCCCTGTAATCATCGTATAATAATGATCTTTTTTATTATTGCAAATGAGAGGGAACAGGAAAAAAATAAAAAAAATAAACATGATCCTTTTTTATTGCTAATTTATATGATTTAAATTTGCTTTGGTATAAAATCTTCACTACATCAAATATGGTCATCCGGATTTCCCATTGTTTGGTGGCGCTGTTTTGTAGTAATTTATGCCTCATTAAAACATACATTTTATACGCTAGTAATAACTATATCCTATAATAAAGTAAAACAGATCATCCACTATATTTTATAAATGAATATTATCCATAACCCAACCCAGGGTGCTATCTGTATAGAGATATATCTTCTACTTGTTTGTTTGGGATTCCTTCTGGCATTACAGTTTCTTCCCAGGGTCCAAAGACATAATGTTAGCTTAATTGGATTTTGATTAAATGGGCTCTGGTGTATGCATGTACCTGTGGTGGGATAATTAGATTGTTAGCTCCACTGGGGCAGAGGATTCTTTGCCTGTGTACAATTCTCCTATTATGCAATACTACTGAATATGTAGTGGATTTATACATAAAGGATAAGGATAATGAGCACAACCTGCACTTTGCCTATGTGGGTATGCTCCGTTACACTTAAGTTCTGCCTCTATGGTTGTAAGTATACTGTACATGCAAACAAAATGTCTATAATCAGGGTTGGCTCGAGGTGTATTTGACCAGTGCAGTCGAATAGGGGCGCCAGCCCATAGAGGCGCAGTCCTCCCAACCATCCCGTTTTCCATCCGAGGGCCGAAGTGTCCCCAGGGAGTCGGGAAGTTAGGGACACTCAGGCTAAGCAAACAGCAGCAGAACTGGTGAAACTAAATTCAGTGATGGGAGATGGCTGGGGACAGTCGAGCTGCTGACAGACTGCTGGACTCGCCCCCACCATGACATAAAATGGGAGGGGTGCCATATGGGCATGCCCCCAAAATGGTGTCATCTAGGGGCGTGGTCTATGGAAATTAGACCACACCCCCTTTTTGGCTGCTCACACCTATACGCGAGCTGGGGTCTGGGGCGCTGCACAATAATTGCACAGAGCACTGCTCCACATGGAGCCGGCCCTGTCTATAACTGTGCATTGCCTTACTTGCGTGCTCCCTTTTTTGGAGTATTAGCAGTGTGCATTGATACAAAGGGCCTGATTCAGATGTCTAAGTTGCACGCAGAGGAGCGATTCTTTACCACTGCACATGCGTCAAAGCCGCACTGCGCCCGCATGGCGATGGATTAGTGATGGTTGTTGCAGAGAGTATTTATTTGCAAAGTGAGGGAGTCAGCGATTTGGGGAGGTAAAAGGGGGTGGTTAGAAAAAATAACGCAGGCATATCGAGACCATTTTCAGGGCACACTCTAGTATGCCTCTGCAAATTTGTTGACAGCTTCAGAGGCCCCGGCGTCTTTTGAGAGTCACTCTGTCTGAAATAACATACTTTCTCAGAGGTTCGATCAATGTCTCCAATCTTTCTGCTTTTGTACGTGAGTGGCCGATGTCATACGCCGGAGGTGAACTTCTCAGTGCACAAGACAGCGACTGAGTCATTTGTATATTTTACACAAGTATGGGAAAACTAACTGGCCATCAACTCAGTGGAGCTATAAATGAAAGCATAATGCCTCTCAGGATGGCATTATGCTGTACTTACTCATCCGCTATCCTGGGCAAAAGTGGTACTGCCCTTGCATCATTTCCTTTTCACACGTGCAGAGTACTGATGAAAGTTGTACTTTTGACTGGGTATACATGACCTCATGGGCCCACACATACCCAGTGTGGGGACAAGTTAAGTCAGTTAAGTGCACATGAGCGGGCTCTCCTGTCCATGCATGCGCTCTAATGAAACACTGCCTGGAGCCTGTGAAAATTGCTACTGGTGGCTATTCAGAGGTTTGCTAGAGGACGACGACACCGCACCGAAGACCACAGCGGGTATTTCTTTTTGAATTCCTAAAAAAAAAGTTTTGATTTTTACCATGAAAATAAGAGGACCCATAGTAATTGCTTATCAAAGAGATGTAGAGAGGTAGTGGATGTGTCTGCCGATTGAGCCCCCGGTTGTGATAGCAGTAATATACTGTAGCACTGGAGGACCCCCACGATTCTTAAACTTTCAAGTGTTCAAAATCTTTCCATCCTATATTCTGCAGCAAAGTGAGCCAATAGGATGTCAAGGGTTCAGCTGTCTGTGGTGTGGTCCAAACACAGGGCAGCGGAATATTGGATTGACTGTTTTGAGTATATTGGGGTGACGCAGAGACATATGCAGATCACAGACATTGGGGCTAATAGTGTAGCAGTCTACATGCCCACATGGCACTGGCTACACCCACACAGCAGAGGTGGATTTAGACCTCATGGGGCCCTAGGCAAGACACTGATTTGGGGCTCCCCTTCCTCAAACAATCCATAACACTATATTTTTGTTACTAATTTATTCCCCTTACATTATTTGTCATTTTTCACCTTGTATTCAAGTTTTAAAGCTTTATCATCTCAAGACCATTGTTTTGTAAAAGGAATGGGGGAATGGGAAAAGGGACCCTGCACAGGAAAATAGAATATATGGATATGTTTTAAATGAAGACCAACTATAGCATGTTATTATTCATGGCTATGAACCATATAAATAACAGTGTGTTGCTGGTGCTCCCTGGAATTATAGTATATGTATCTATAAATGTATTGCAATGGCAAAAAAGAAAATTCCTTTTTTGGGGCACTCTTTAATGGTGATGTAATGATTAAATTTAATTAAAACAACTTTTAATACCTACTTATTTAAAATAATGCATTCTAGTGAATAATATGTGGTGAAAATTGTATTAACATATAAATAATCCTGAATAATGTACTATTCTGTGTATACTCAGGAATAAATCTTCAAACATGATTGTTTAATAAATATACTATATAATTGATATGTTCTATAGGTTATTACATACGTCCTATATTGTCACACTTGAGATCGTAACAACAATCAACAAGACATAATTAACACATGTTATTGCACAATTCCCTGTTAAAGCCTTCAGATCATGTGGTCTATTTAAAGAAAATTCCCTAAAGGTTACTATGTTGTAATCACCGTAACTATATAGCACCTGATCTCAAGTAAATGGCAATAATTACACCTGTTGGAAATATGGCAAAATACCCTTAATAGTAAACTTACTACCTAAAAATAGCACAATTCCACATGAGATAGATTAATACAGGTGTTATAATCATAACACTATTGCACATATTCATTGGTTAGTAGAAAAATGAGGGAAATTATTGCACATGCCCTAAATATAGCCATGTGTCCCAGATTCCCTAAGGGTTACTATGATATTATCACCATTACTATACTACACACGATCTAGAAACTAAATAACAATAATTGCACATATTATGGGTATTGCAAATTGCCCTGAAATGTAAACCAATTATAAAGGTGTTTTAACACAAACCTATTGCACATAACCCATAAGTTGGTAACATCTCAAGACCAGCCTGACAATATTGGGACAGTTGGGAGCTGCAGCGGGTCCTACCCTCTTGCATGAGGGGGGCGGCCACTGCTGCTGGTCCAGTCGGCCGGGACCCAGTGCCTGCACAATTGAACTGGCAGGCGCCAGGACCGTTGGTGGCACCGTGCATGCGCATAACACTGTTTTCTACAGACTGTTTCGGCTGCAGCCCCTAGAAACTGTGTAGGGCTGCCTGAAAGGCAGAGCAGTGGCTTCCACTGGAGGTCTTATATACAGATTAGTGAGTAGAGAGAGAGAAGTGATATGCAAGGAGGTGTGTTATATATGGAGGTATTTTATACATAAATGATATATATTATACACAGATTGGTGAGTTATTCTCTTGTTTGCAGTGCACATTGCTTTTTACGTATCCCCCCTTTTGCTCCCTCCTTCTTTGTGTTAGAACAGGGGTGGGGAACCTTTTTTCTGCCAAGGGCCATTTTGATATATATAACATTATTCACGGGCAAGATGCAGACCACGCCCCCTCCACATGACATCACATGGAGGCGGGGCCACACTCACCAGTGATTACAGCAATGCCCAGAGCAACCTCAGGATGATCCGGGGAGCTGTAAGGGCAGCGGTGTGACCATCTGAAGCACCCTAAGGACACTCCAGGCGGCACTGCTGCATAGATTCTGGCTGCTGGCATTCTAGGCATCCTGCTAGCCAGATGAGGTTAGCAGAAAAAAGCTCAGAGGGCCAGACCAAATGATTCCAAGGGCCTTATACGGCCCCCGAGCCTGAGGTTCCCCATCCCTGTGTTAGAGCATAACTTGTCCCTGAGTCACCTTATATATTGCCCTGAGTCTCACCTATCTCATTTCCTTCCCTTGTAGTATATTATCCCAATTCCTTCCCTTCCCCCCGATCTCCGTTACATCTGGGTCTGTTTCTTCCCCATTTCCCAATCTCCTCATTGGACTATGATACGTTTCAGGACTAGGAACCATCTCTGTTGCTTTATTTAGTATTAACCTTAATGACAACCTATACTATTATTAAGCACAGTCTGCCAAAGCCAAAATGTTGTAGGTCTAGGTGTAATATAACTATAATTATTAACGTATATTTATATGGTGCCAGCACATTTCATTGCAGTTTACAGTTGGTAATAAAACAGTCATTTATTTATTCATTGATCATTATTTATATAGTGCACACATCACAGCACATTAACTCCATACTCCCCCCTCCCCTGGACTATAGTAGGTGAGTGCTGAAAAAACTCAAACCCCCCACCCAGACCCTAGCAGGTGAGTGCTATTAACACCCAACTCACCCTCTCCCGACTATTGCAGGTGAGTGCCGCTGGAAACAATCAACACCCCACCCGACACCCATCCCCCACCTGACTACTGTAGCAGGTATGTAGTGCTGGGAACTAGCTCGTCACTGCGGGTGTCCCCCACCCAATCCTGCACCCATCCCCCCTGACTACTGTAGCAGCTATGTAGTGCTGGAAACTAGCTCGTCACTGCGGGTGTCCCCCTGCCACTCCTGCACCCGTCCCCCCTGACTACTGTAGAACTGTCATGGGACTTACCATATATTTTTGTAC
This sequence comes from Taudactylus pleione, assembly GCA_031769625.1. Taxonomy (NCBI): domain Eukaryota; kingdom Metazoa; phylum Chordata; class Amphibia; order Anura; family Myobatrachidae; genus Taudactylus; species Taudactylus pleione. The sequence continues at coordinate 3,620,595 of JAUIMM010000544.1, forward strand.
CCGCTGTAGATGCACCTCTACTTCTTTGAGCATGTTCTCCGCTCTCTCTGTGAGACATCACACGCAGCACACAGTGCAGGGGAGAGGAGAGTGAGCCACAGCGGCACCCGGCAGCATGTTCAGAAGATGGCAAAGTGCCAGAATCTTTGCTATAACTGCGTGATGCCATCTTTCCATAGACATCACCCAAAAGATGACACCAAGCAGATTACATAGTGTGGGACCTGCTGCACCAGTAAGGCCTGTTCTGAGTGCAGGATGTGAAGTATGGGGTCTACTTGGACCCAAGGCCCCCTGCAGCCATTATAGACATGCCATTGACCAAAGATATTCAATCCATTAAAGTTAACCACTGTGGTTTAGAATTCAAATCTTCAAATAAAATGATAAAAATGATGTTTCTGCTGCATGCAGACATGCCGATGATTACCTACAAAGATCATGACAAGACAGAAGAGCATAAAACACATGTAACTCATTTGCACAGCAACAGACTACATGTATGCCACAAATTTTATTGGTGAAATAAAGAGAATCTGGCTTTTCTACAATGCTAATAAGTATTTAATTTACTGTTGATGAATTCATTAGGTGACAAAGCATCCACACAAACACAGCAACTTGCTCCCAAGGTGTTTGACATAGCTGGTTAGTGCTCAGAGGTTTTCTGCATAAAGTCACAGGAACTGTTGCATCCAATTATCCATTAGTCATGTACAGGAGACATACAGTACTCTAATACCCATATATAAGTATTGTTGTGCGAAGGTCACATGACGGCCCTCAAGCGCCACCTGCTCTTACATTGTGGTGTCTAAGAGAAAATGGATGTAATGAGCTATATTTATCTACTGGTGTCTACTTTAAATAGAACGCATGTCTGTTTGACTAATGGTGATTATTAAGTTGCTCCAATCAATGCTGTAACTGACTTGAGTTCAGTTGCTGTTTAATTGCACAAATTTGGATAATAGTTCTAAAATACATGCCCTAGATTGCTCTAGCATTTTAGCATAAATCTTCTCTGCACAGTGATCAAAGTAAATGTGCACATGTTACAATTTAAGAGCCTCTGATTGCTTTTAATGTGTACAACATTCATACTGTAGCTCAGTGTGTCATCAACAGTTTGCTTCAGGTAAAAAAGCACAAAAGTTTCCAAGAAATAACATAGAATTTTTTTATGGCATTTATGCAGCCCAGTGTTTTCTATCTCCAAGGTCTGTGACATTATGACTAACAAGTAAAACACCACCACAAAGATCTTTGTGCACCAACTTCCTTTCTGTAACCAAGTACTACTGCCTCCCCACCCCCAGGTAAAGGCTTATCTTTCTGTATTGACTGTGGCGACCGTAGACCTTCATCCTCAACTTGAGAGTACAGGTAGTCAGTGTGCAAATGGTTAGGTCTAGAATGAGGTGCTGTAAAGGACTTCTGACGTCACAACCACGTGACCAGAGGCAAAAGGGGGAGGGGCAAGGTTCAGAACGTGGACCAAAAGTGTCCCTGCACCGGCTTGCTTCTGGTCACCACGCTTTGGGCACAGTGGCTCGCTTCACTCACCACAGGTCTATATTCCCCCTCTATGCCCACATGGATAGTAAGACTGGTAGCTGACCGACCCTGCCATAGCGGTCACATGGTTGTGACGTTAAAGGTCTTTTCTCCAACATGGATCTAGCAACAACCGTGTGCAAATGGTTGCACACTACTTGAGTACAAGACTGCCGGTATTCCGCCCACCCTTTCAGTGCCCCTGCTGCCACCCCAACGTGAGACAACGCTTCTGCTGTCTCTTTGAGCTGCATCACTTCCTCCTTGTATCTCCACTCTTTATTTAAAAAACAAAACAAAACAAAAAAAACAATTCAAATACTGTAATTGTAAATTATATTGTTATATATATTTTATATATGAAATGACCAACTCCTGCTCAAGGCAAGTTATTTCTGTGAAATTTAACTCTGTGTAATATTGTCAATTGGATAACGAGAAGAATGCAGGACCCACCACGATTTACCAAATCATGACCACAACCACCCAAATCACACTTAGTTCTGGAGTCTAAACTATAAATGCCAAGTGAATAGAGCTTCTGATGCATTTACTTGTCAGATCCTTAAGTCAGTGCTTTACTCAACATGCACCCAGACTAAAAAGAGAATAACAGCTCCAGGTACCATCCCATACATAGAAACAAAATGAAGCATTTGGGTGTGATTGCTGATTGGGACCCAAAGGCACCATTTAACATGTTTTCTATACATAATGGCCATGTGACGACAATATTTGCAGAAACAATATTAAATACTCAAGGAACTTTAAGTATTCCTCCCAAAATGTACAATATTAAGGTATAATTTAGATGGAATTCAATGAGTTAAACCAGAGTGCTGACTTCCTTACTTACGCCACAGCAATCCACCTGTTCTAGCGTCTCCCATAATATCTGGTGAGGCCATAGGAGGCTGCTCCTACTCCTGCCAGCTGCGTGTTGGCAATCATGGAGGATTGAGTCGGGTATCCCTGAATTTCTAGGACCTCTCCTCTCTATTGGGGTGATTTACCAAAGCTTAGAAAGAGATAAACTGGAGAGATAAGCTGGGTACACACTAGGTCAACTTGACAGCGACTGGCCGTTGCACCGACCAAGCGGCCATTTCAGGTCTTACGGATTGTCCACTCGACATGTTGTCCTGATGTCACAGCTGGGTGGGCAATTTGAATTTGCCTGCCCAGATGTGACTTCAATCCCTGCAGCAAGTGTACAGGCAGTCAGTGGTCCGCACACAGCCAGATGTGCAGATATATCTGCAGACATTCACAGACATATCGATGGGACACACCCGCTAAAGCACTCGCAAAATATCGCCCGGTGCGTACCCAGCAATAGAGTACTAACCAATAAGCTCTTAGCTGTCATTCTTCAGACACAGCAGACAGTTAGAAGCTGTTTGGTCTGTACTTTGGGGTCTATTTACTAAGCCTTGGATGGAGATAAAGTGAACGGTGTTAAAGTACCAGCCAATCAGCTTCTAACTGGCATGTCACAGGCTGTGTTTGAAAAATTACAGTTAGGAGCTGGTTGGCTGGTACTTTATCTCCATCCATGGCTTAGTCAATAGACCCCTTTATCCCTCTCTACTTTATATCTCTCCAAGCTTTGATACATCTCCGGGTCTCCCCTTAATATTTTTTCAAATGTGGGTGGAATTATTATTCAAGTTCAAATACAGAGCATTGTCTACAGTACCTGGGTGCAGTGTTACCCCAATCCAGTGAGCCCTCCAATGCTACCAGTAATCCATGTTCCAGATTTTGTTACTGACTTTTCAATAAAAAAATGTATCAATCATTTGAATGGGAAGTGTACAGGGAACGGGCAGGGAAAGCATTGCCGCTGGACTAAAACAGGCTGTACTTTAACAAAGAGCCCATCCAAAGTGTAAGGTATGCTTAAAAGTCTTCTTTACTGAGTTAGCTGTATAGGCTTGGGACCTTTCCTATTATGTATCTTGGTGGAAGTGATTTCTCAGGTGGGCTGTAAACTGTAGAATGTGTCCTGTACCGGATTTATCAAATGCAACAACACAATTCAGAATGTGGTGCCTAATTTATGTTTAGTGTTCTTCAATTTTCCACTCAACATTTTTTATGCTGTAATCACTTGCTAGAGGCATTCCAAATCATGTCTGAGAAATCACAAACAACAATCAGTAAAACATCGGATTTCGTAAGCCTCAGGTTAAAATATCGATCTTGGCTTTACAGAGTTTTTAAAAATATATATATTTCCTACCTCAAAAGGTGGCTGTCTAAAAATCAGAATTACATCTAAAGTAACTGCAAGGAAATAATAAATGAATTATGATCAGGCCAACTTGTTTGTTTGTAGCAAACGAAAAACAAAATGTGTTGAAAATAAAAAAAAACAAGTAAAAAAGAATCATGGTATAATAGTGAATGGATAATTGCTAGTTCAAGTCATGATGAGTGTCTTAATGGTGTGGTATTGCCAATTTCACACAAGTCTCCACATATGTACCTAAGGGGAAACACAACCACACATAATTAATGTCAGACTCTCTAATCATCGTTCTTTTTCAACAATTGAGCTCCAAGTTAATATGTATTAGGGAACTCATTGACATAAAGCTCTAGGGGCATTTGCTTTGACCTCTGACCTGTGCACTTCATTAATTGCTTAAGGGGCACAGATCATATATTCGTCTTGTTTGTGCTTAATGACCTATGGACTGAGGCTCCAGTAATGCTAGGGCCTTTGACTGCATGGGCATAGCATCAGATTAGGGCATACAGAGACCACCAGAATACCCATTCATTTATTTATTTTATTTATTACCAGTTATTTATATAGCGCACACATATTCCGCAGCGCTTTACAGAGAATATTTGTCCATTCACATCAGTCCCTGCCCCAGTGGAGCTTACAATCTATATTGGGGGTCATTCAGACCCACTCGCAAGCGGCAGTAAGCTCGCAAGTGGGTCGATGTTCCCCACTGCGCATGCGCACGACGGAGGGAGCTCCGTCGTGCGCATGCGCGAGACCCGGACTGCGACAGCCAGGTTAAGATTACTGATTAAGGGCCTGATTCAGACCCGCTCGTGAGCGCTGAGCACTCACAAGCGGGTCGATGGTGCCCTAGTGCGCATGCACACGACGTAGGGAGCTCCGTTGTGCGCATGCGCAAGACCCGAATAGCAACGCCGTCGCTATGGGTTTCGCACCAAAGGGGGCATGCTGTCGATGGTGAGTGACAGCACGCCCCCTTTGGTGGGCGTGCCGGGGGCGTGCCTGCCAGACGGAGGCGTTCCCATGGGAACGCCTACCATCTGAAGCCGGCCCCATTGACATCACTAGTGATGTCAGTGGGAGTGATTTTGGCTCTGATAGAGCCAAAATCACTCCAGGGCTTGTGGCAGGGAGACCCTACCGCAGGGTCTCCATCTCAAGTCCGATGGTTGCGATGGTCAAGACCATCGCGACCATCTTTTTGGACGCTCGTATATGCTGTGGGTGGTCACCCACAGCTATATGAGCATCCAGGAGGACGCTCCATTTTAATGAAGGAGGGCCCTGATTCAGAGCGAGCGCTCTGGTCAGAGCGTCCGGCTCTGAATCAGGCCCTATTTTCCCTATCACATGCGCAAACACATACACACTAGGGTTAATTTGTGTTGGGAGCCAATGGACAACTGTATATTTTACACTATATTATAGCAATCTGGATTTATTGAGTAAAACTCATACATTTGGTTAAGATGTCACAAATGTATTTCTGTGTTATAGGGCTCTATTTACTACGATCCACATATTGAATGCAGATTGTAGTGTGATATTAGCATTGCGAATTCAGGCAATATCACAGGGATTAACTACAAATCCCTTGCAGGGACAGAGCTTGTGATAAAGCTCTGTCCCTGCGAATCCGCTCCGCACACTAGTCACGGTATTTTAAAAAAAAATACAGTGACTAAGTGCCCACGCATGCGCCGACCGGCCGCCGCTGCTACCCCTCCCGGTGCTAAGCCCCGCCCGCCGGCGCTAAACCCAGCCCCCCGTGATCAGGACCCCGTGCGACCCCCTCCCCCCCACCCGCAATCCCCCCTCTCCCTTAATTACACTTACCTGCATGATCCGGACCTCCGGTGATGTCCTCCATGCCTCCAATCAGGTGATTTCCCATACTGCACTGGGACCCGATCACCTGCTGACCGGGCCGCAGTGCACTATGGGAGGCCAGCTGACCGGAAGGGAGACTCACCGGAGACCTGATCACCGGTCCCTGGAGTCAGATAAGTAAAAAAAAAATTTGACAATTTTTTTTTCTTTTTTTTGCAGTGAATCAGCTTGCAGTCTTTTTAGACCACACAGCTGATTACTGGGACCGACTCCTGGCTCTGCTCTGCCAGTTGGAGCAGAGTAGGAGGCCGGTAACTGGGGGAGGCTCTGGATAACGCCACCTCCAGGTGGCATTATTATTACAGGGCTTTCCCCAATATTTTTTTACAATTTATTTTTAGTAACTTTGGCCAGATCACATTTCCCATTACAATTATGGGAAATGCGATCTGCTTACTAAAAATAAGTGATATTTAGGGGTTGGAGTAGAATTTTACTAATTCTACTCCAATTGCCCTGTAATAACTATAGGTGATACTAAAATAATGTGAAAAGGGTGTGAAAACACCCTTTTTCACTTTATTTTAGTAAAAATAATGTTAAGAAATAGAGCCTATAGTGAGCTGGCAGCATAGATTGTACACTGTACGAAATCTTGTTCTCTTTATTTCTCATTCTCATAGTGGGGGTACCCCATTTGTATAAATACGGGGTAAGTTGTACCCCCATATTTATGTAAATGGGGTACCCCACATACTATCTCTGGCTCTGTCTTTCATATAATAATAATAATAATAATAATAATAATAATAATAATAATAAGTGAGAAAGTATGTGTGTGTCTGTTTGTCCTTTATACATGGCCAGAGTTTTGTACCTAGCTCCATTAAATTTGGCATGGTGGTGTAGTTTTAATAGGATTGGTATTGTCTATGTTTGAAGTTTGTCAGGGCTGTGAGGTCTACATGGTGCCCACCAAGTAGGCCGTGGAGTCTGTGATTTGAAATTCTGGTTTAAGCAAGTTCTCTAAAGGATGTCTTACAGTGCTTAAAACTGCACTTATCTGAAGGCACAGGCTGATACGTACCAGTCGGGGGCAGGCAGAGCTCCAATGGAAGAGCAGAGAGTGAGAGGATCAACTGTTTCACTGCACCTGCACTGACAGTTACTAATTTCCTCCAAGCACATTTACCTATGCCATGGTCTCCAGTGTTGGTCTGCAATCCAAAATATGACAGATGCCGATGCACTTCAAAGTCCATTTCTCAACCCAGACAACGCCGGGTATCCCAGTTAGCTTATATATATATATATATATATATATATATATATATATATATGTACACAGTATATATTAGTGCACCGGCCACTTTTCGTGTTTTCGTTTTTGGTTTTTGATTTGGATCTGGATTGGTTTTGCCAAAACCACCCTTCCGTGTTTTGGGTTCTGGGTTTTGTTGTCTTTTGGATCTGTATTTTTTTTGGAAAAAGCATAAAAACACCTAAAATCACAGAATTTTTTTTTGTTTGTTCCTACGCTATTATTAACCTCAATAACAATAATTTCCACTCATTTCCAGTGTATTCTGAACACTGAACACCTCACAATATTGTTTTTAGGAAAAAAGGTTGCCCCGAGGTAGCTGGATGACTATGCTAAGCGACACAAGTGGGCGGCACAAACACGTGACCCATCTAGGAGTGGCACTGCAGTGGCAGACAGGATGGCAGTTTGAAAAACTCGGCCCCAAAGAGTATATACTGCAAAAAAAAGAGAGATGCAAGATGGAATTGTCCTTGGGCCCTCCCACTCACCCTTATGTTGAATAAACAGGACATGCACACTTTAGCAAACCAATCATTTCAGCACCAGGGTGTGCCACACGACTGTGGCTGAAATGATTATTTTGTTTGGGCCCCCACAAAACAAACTGGCAATAAATCTGTCCCTGCACAAACTGACTACATAGGCAAGATGTCGTCCTCATACTCCTCATCCACCGATTCCTCACCCTCTTCAGTGTTGTTTACATCCTCATACTCACAGAGTATTAATTCATCCCCGCTGGAATCCACCACCACAGCTCCCTCTGCACTTTCTGGAGGCTGGTCTTCCTGGAAGAATTGATAATTCATTTTGATGAACATCATCTTCTCCACATTTTGTGGAAGCAACCTCCTACGCATTTCGCTGACAAGGTTCCCGGCTGCACTAAAAACTCTATCGGAGTACACACTGGAAGGGGGGCAACTTAGGTAAAATAGAGCCAGTTTGTAGAGGGGCCTCCAAATTGCCTCTTTTTCCTGCCAGTACAGGTACGGACTGTCTGACATGCCTACTTGGATGCTATCACCGATGTAATCCTAAACCATTCTGTCAATAGTGACAGTATCATATGCAGTGACAATAGACATGTCAGAAATTGTTGGCAGATCCATCAGTCCGGACCAGATTTCCAAACTTGTTGTTTCCTGGCAGCCCCAGTTGCGGGAGAAAATGAAGGAGTTGTTAACGTGTCACGTTCCGCTTCAGCTGACAGTGTTTTCACCAGCAGGTTATTGCAACTCTGCAGGCTTGTGTTGACCTGAAAGAGATACACCATGTAGGCTTTAAACCTAGGATCAAGCACGGTGGCCAAAATGTAGTGGTCTGATTTCAACAGATTGACCATCCTGGAATCCTGGCAAAGCGAATGAAGGGCTTCATCCGCAAGTCCCACATACCGAGCGGAATCGCTCAGTCTTAGCTCCTCCTTCACTTTCTCCAGCTGCTTCTGCAAAAGCCTGATGAGGGGAATGACCTGACTCAAGCTGGCAGTGTCTGAACTGACTTCACGTGTGGCAAGTTCGAAGGGCTGGAGAACCTTGCACAACACGGAAATCATTCTCCACTCCGCATGAGTTAGGTGCATACCCCCTCCTTTGCCTATGTCATAGGTGGATGTATCGGCTTGAATGGCCTTTTGCTGCTTTTCCATCCTCTGAAGCATATAGATGGTTGAGTTCTACCGTGTCACAACCTCTTGCTTCAGGTGATGGCAGGGCAGGTTCAAGAGTGTTTGCTGGTGCTCCAGTCTTCGGCACACAGTCGCTGAATGGAAAAAGTGGCCAGAAATTTTTCAGGCCACCTGAAGAGTCTCCTGCATGCCCTTGTCGTTTTTCAGAAAATTCTGCACCACCAAATTTATTGTGTGAGCAAAACATGGGACATGCTGGAATTTGCCCAGATGTAATACCCGCACAATATTGGTGGCATTGTCAGATATCTCAAATCCCCAGGAGAGTCTAAGTGGGGTAAGCCATTGGGCGATGATTTCCCTCAGTTTCTCTAAGAGGTTGTTGATGGTGTGCCTTTTACTGAAACCAGTGATATACAGCGTAGCCTGCCCTGGAACGAGCTGGCGTTTCTGAGATGCTGCTACTGGTGATGCTGCTGTTGTTGCTGCGTAAGGCAATACATTTACCCAGTGGGCTGTCACAGTCATATGTCCTTAGTCTGCCCTGTTCCACTTCCACTTAAGTGGACACTGGGTACAACCGCATTTTTTAGGACACTGAGGACACTTTTTCTGACGTCTCTGTACATTCTCGGTATCGCTTGCCTAGTGAAGTGGAATCTAGACGGGATTTGGTACCGGGGACACACTACCTCCATCAATTGTCTAAATCCCACTGCACTAATGGCGGATACCGGATGCACGTCTAACACCAACATAGCTGTCAAGGCCTCAGTTATCCGCTTTGCAACATGATGACTGCTGTCGTACTCCATCCTCCTCGCTAAGGACTGTTGGAGGGTCAATTGCTTAGTAAAAGAAGTGGTGTTCCTACTTCCTCTCTGGGATGATGAACAACTCCCAGCAGCAGCGGCAACAGTAGGCGTAGCAATGCAGGATCCTCCGGAGGTTTCCAGGATGGGGGAGTCAGTCATGCCAGTGACATGGCCAGCAGGACTAATTCCGATCCTGACTGAGGAGGAAATTGACAAGGAGGGAGTTGACAGTGTGGTTTGCAGGCTCTTGGCTACAACAGGAAAAAGGGATTTAGGTGTCCCTGGACTGCATACGGTCTTAGTCACAGTTTCTGAACTTGACAGTAACTTTTTATGAATGTGCTGTATAAGGGAGGATGTTCCTAGGTGGTTAACGTCCCTACCCCTACTTACTCCACCTTACATATGGTACATATGGCAAGACAGTTGTTGTCCGGATTTGTATAGAAATATTTCCAGACCAAAGAGGTCTGTCTTCTGCCCAGGCATGACTGTGATGGGCTTTTTCATCCCATGGACAACAACTGTCTCCCCCGGTGCTGATTTAAACAAACCACATCACCATCAGAATCCTCCTCATCAACTTCCTCCTCAGCGCCAGCTACACCTGTATCCTCATCCTGTTGCACTTCAACAGTGATATCTTCAATTTGAATATCAGCAAATGGATTGTGGGTGCTCCTTCCAGCACTTGTAGAGGGCGTGCAAATGGTGGAAGGAGCCACCTCTTCCCGTCCAGTGTTGGGAAGGTCAGGCATCGCAACCGTCGCCACACTTGGACTCTCCTTGGGGATTTGTGATATCTTCTTAGAATTAGAATGCGCAGTTCTTTGTTGTGCTTTTGCCAGCTTAACTCATTTCATTTTACCAGCGAGAGGAGGGCTTCCATCGTCATGTGAAGCTGAACCACTAGTCATGAACATAGGGAAGGACCGTAGCCGTTCCTTGCCACTCTGTGTCGTAAATTGCATATTGGCAAGTTTACATTTCTCCTCAGACGAATTAAATTTATTTTTTAAGGTAATTTTCCTGAACTTTGTCATTTGGGATTTATTATATGCCCTCTACTATGACATTGGGCATCTGCCTTGGCAGAAGACGTTGATGGCATTTTATCATCATGACTAGTGGCAGCAGCTTCAGCACTAGGAGGAAGTGGTTCTTGATCTTTACCTATTTTATATTTATCGGACACATTTAAACCTCCATTTATGTAATATTGATATATAGGTGCGGCTAAGGAGCACACAAACACAGAAAAAGATTTATTTTTTCTTTTTGGAGCACTTTGGGGGTTACACCACCCTTCAACAGACGTGCCAGCCGGCCCTTGACTTATGACACAGGTGCAAGCTTGGCGCTGCTATGTTGATGCACATGTGACTACAGTGCACACAAACAGAAAAAAAAAATTGTTTTTTTACACTTGGGGGGAGCACCCCTGATTGGCAGAGCACCCCTGGAGACAACATACAGCACCCCTTTAGGACTACAGCCTTTATGGGACACTGCACACAAGTCACAAACACAGAAAAAATTTTTTTATAATTTTTTTTACGGCACTTTGGGGGTTACACCACCCTTCAACAGATGAGCCAGCTGGCCCTTGACTTATGACAAAGGTGCACGCTTGCGCTGCTATGTTGATGCACGTGCGGCTACAGCGTACACAAACAGCCTTTATGGGACACTGCACAACACAGCCCAGCCAGCCCCTATGGACTTTGGAGTTTGGACACAGCCCCTATGGACAACAGCAGCAACAGCACAGCAAACCCCCACCCTCCCTCTTCACTGTCCACAGCCGGAGTGAAAAATGGCACTGATGCGGGAACCTTTTATAGAATCCAAAACCCGCGAGAATCCGACAGCGGGATGATGACGTTTTGCCTCGATTTCAGATCCATGCCAGGCAGGAAAACTCAAACCTGACTCGGATCTGGCTCAGATCAGGGGGTTTCGGGTGGCTTGGGGGGGGCTCGGGTCTCAGAAATTCGAACCCGCTCATCCCTAGTGTGTATATATATATATATGTATCAGGGATGTGCGCTGACCCCTGTGTTTTGGTTTTGGATTTGTATCTCCTTGTTTGGTATCTTGGTTTGGTTTTGCCAAAACCACCCTTGCGTGTTTTGGTTTTGGCTTGAGTATTTATTTTCAAAAATTTATAAAAACTGCTAAAATCACATAATTTGGGCTATTTTGTTTCTACAGTATTATTAACCTCAATAACATTAATTTCCACTACTTTCCAATCAATTTTGACCACTTCACAGCTCACAATTGTCACAACTTGATTGATATACACGCATCATAATATATATATATATATATATATATATATATATATATATATATATATATATAAATATATATAATATATATATATATATATATATATATATATATTATACATACAGTTTTATTTCTCCAAAGGAAACCTGTCCGATCTGTGGAAAGGAATAGGCGGCACTCTTGAATCCTGACTAAAAGGTCTTAGGACCTTGAAACGTTTACTATGTATTTAATCCACCGGTAATCAATACACATTTTTTTGGAGACAAAAGAATGCCGCCTATTGTTTTCCACATGGGGAGGGCAGGTTTTCCTTATCTTGCTCCAGTGACACCTACTGTACTATAGGCACAGTTACTACAGTCTGCCTAGATCACAAAATATATATATATATATATATATATATCATCCTGTAACAAATATATACATGAAAGGAGCGTGCATGTATGTGTGTGTCTGTGTTTACATACATACACAGTGTGATAGACGAGACAGGATGAAACAGGGTCAAATGAACAGGAGGAAAAATAGTGTGAGACGGGAGCAGTGCCGGCTCTAGGGGTGTTCGACCAGTGCGGTCGCACAAGGGTGTCACCCCTAGAGGGCGGCACCCTTCCCCAGCATCCCGATTTCAGCGGGACAGTACTGTCCCGCTGCTCCATCCGTGGGCCGAAGTGGCCCGCGGGTAGTCTAATTGGGAGGTTGGGGACCCCCACCGCCGCAGCTGTGCGGCAGTGCCGGACCCCCGGAGTGTGAATGGCGAAGCCTCACGATGAGAGGAAGCCATATGATGGGCCGGCACAGGGTGCTCTGACCCCTGGAGCCGGCCCTGGATGGGAGGAAAGGGGGAAGAACAGAGGGAGACGGGAGAAAAGGGGGAAGAACAGAGGGAGACGGGAGGAAAGGGGGATGAACAGAGGGAGATGGGAGGAATGGGGGAAGAACAGAGGGAGACGGGAAAAAAGGGGGAAGATCAGAGGGAGACGGGAGGAAAGGGGGAAGAACAGAGGGAGACGGGAGGAAAGGGGGATGAACAGAGGTAGACGGGAGGAAAGGGGGAAGAACAGAGGGAGACGGGAGGAAAGGGGGAAGAACAGAGGGAGACGGGAGGAAAGGGGGATGAGCAGAGGGAGACGGGAGGAAAGGGGGAAGAACAGAGCGAGATGGGAGGAAAGGGGGATGAGCAGAGGGAGACAGGAGGAAAGGGGGATGATCAGAGGGAAACGGGAGCAAAGGGGGATGAACAGAGGGAGACGGGAGGAAAGGGGGAAGAACAGAGGGAGACGGGAGGAAAGGGGGAAGAACAGAGGTAGACGGGATGAAATGGTGGAAGAACAGAGGTGAGACGTGAGGAAATGGGGAAGAACAGAGGGAGACGGGAGGAAAGGGGGAAGAACAGAGGGAGACGGGAGGAAATGGGGATGAACAGAGGGAGACGGGAGGAAAGGGGGAAGAACAGAGGGAGACGGGAGGAAATGGGGATGAACAGAGGGAGACGGGAGGAAAGGGGGAAGAACAGAGGGAGACGGGAGGAAAGGGGGAAGAACAGAGGGAGACGGGAGGAAAGGCGGATGAACAGAGGGAGACGGGAGGAAAGAGGGAAGAACAGAGGGAGACGGGAGGAAAGGGGGATGAACAGAGGGAGACGGGAGGAAAGGGGGAAGAACAGAGGGAGACGGGAGGTGAGGGAACGGAAAATGAGTTAAAAACACCTACACAATAGGTAGTAACTCAGCAAATATATATATATATATATATATATATATGTAATCTAGTGACATTGTAAAAACTGCATAAATCCAGTAGGTGCCAGTGTAACACACAGAGAGGATGTGTCAGTAAGTGTAACACACACAGAGAGGTCAGTGACTTGTCCCTAATCACAGAGTCCCTACATTATAATGGCACCCAGGGCCGGACAGTGACTAAAAATAGGCCCTGGCAATTAAAGCAAACAGGCACATCTCTGGGGCCTCCGCACGCGGCGAAGGCACGCACGCTGGTCTCATGAGAAGGGGGCATGGACTGGGATAATAGCCCTCAAACTGCAGTATACTAAGGGATCTCAAATGACAGCCCCATTCACATAAAAGAGGGTAACAACACCCATCTGCACTGATACACAGAGGAAGGGGGTAATAACACCCATATACACTGTTAATTCCCTTCCTCTTGTGTATAGGAGTATCAGTGGATATGGGTGTTACTCCTACCCACAAGAGGAAGGGAAGTAACACCCATATACACTGATATTCCTATACACAAGAGGAAGGGAAAGGGAAGTAACACCAATTTGCACTGCAGCCCCATATACAGGGGGAAGCAGGTAATAATCCCCAGCAGTAAGTGTGAGGCAGCACATTTAAAAGTACACTAGAAGATGGGTAATGTCCATCACTAGGCAAGGCTCATGTTATAAAAAAAATATATGAATATTCATGTCCCCCTGATGCACCACAACTCCCATTAATGATCAGGAGAGGCCGTCCTCTCTCCTCCCCCTCCCAACTAGGTGCAGCACTTGAATAGGGCAGCGTGCAGAGCCACCCCAGCACACTTGCATATCACAAATGCAGCACTGACATATGGCCCCAGCAGCACTCCCTGCACCTCTTGATTGCGATTTTATCTCAAGTTACATAACATAGGCATACATACATGACATAGATAAAATACATCTATGTGCAGGTGCCTCTCTAACCCTCTCACCTCTTAGCATGGCATGTGCTGGATTCTACCAACCCCGCCCTGCCACGGAAACTCCAAATTTGCTCGGGCCAGGTCTGCCAGCTGCCGTGTATGGATCCCACCTTCACCAGTCCGATGCTGCACCCACTGCTGGAGGAAGAAGGTCTCCAGCCAGCCCCAGCGGTCAGCCACCATGCCCCCCACCTCCCTGTCCTCCTCAGTCTCAAAGCCAGGGTTGTCCTTGCTCAACGCCTGTCGGATGCAGAAGGAAAGCGGCAAGGAAGTGGATCCCCGGGGGGCAGTCTGAGGGCTTGGGAAGGGGATAGTTCCTGCGAGATCGGACCGCGTACAGTATCTCTCTTCTAGACAGAGAGAGCCGCGCGGGAGAAGGGGCGGGACCACGTGACATCATGACGTGATGTCACGCGGTGCTCGCGCAGTGCTCCTCTGGGAGCGCTGTGGTCATGTAATTTCTAAGGGCAAAGGGGCCCGTCCCTTGGGTCCCGCCGGGCCCTAGGCAAGCGCCTAGGATGCTACCTAGCGGGAAATCCGGCCCTGGTGAGAACAACTTGCTCCGGTGCACAGATGAAGAAAAAATCCAAAACAATGAATAGCCAGCACTCCGAGTCAACAATCACCAACAATATTTGTATGTATGTATTTTGTCCTGAGGATGGGGCTGTGACCCTGAAAAACGTTAGACACAATATACTTCTATTGTTGGTGATTATCGACTCCGAGTGCCAGTTATTCATTGTTATATATATATATATATATATATATATTTATATACAATACAGTATATATATATAAAACAGCAATTTGGCAGCGCTCAGAGACTTATAAGTAAATTAAAATGCTTTTAATGGTCCAACGTTTCGGGTATTACCCCTTCGTCCCTAATTTACTTATAAGTCTCCAAGTGCTGCCAAATTGCAGCTTTATATTGGGGTGTCATTACCATGTGGAGGGCTCCAGAGTCAGTACTTTCTTTAAACTGTGGACGAGTGCCGGATAGTTATATATATAAAATTTGTCTGCACTCTGGACGAAAAGAAGCTCTGAAACTTCTATGCAGTAAATCAATATTTCAGAATTCGTATTCCATAATGCCAGAATGCCACCCAATTGTCTATTAGATGTTCCTCTTTTTTACTGTTCATCTTGGGATATTTTGGATGGCACCATATGCCATTACATTTTTATTGCACAGGAGTACCACGGTCACAATTCTCTCTCTCTCGCTCTCTTTCTCTATATATATATATTTATACAGTCAGGTCCATAAATATTGGGACATTGACAGAATTTTAATATTTTGGCCTCTATTCACCACCACAATGGCTTTGAAATGAAACAAACAAGATGTGCTTTAACTGCAGACTTTCAGATTTAATTTGAGGGTAATTACATCCAAATCAGGTGAACGGTGTAGGAATTACAACGGTTTCTATATGTGCCTCCCACTTTTTAAGGGGCCAAAAGTAATGGGACAAACTAAACAATCCTAAATCTAACTTTCTCTTTTTAATACTTTGTTGCAAATCCTTTGCAGGCAATTACTATATATATATAGTCAGAAATCCACTGCACTCACCACTCCCAGATTTGTGGTGCAAACCTGCACTTGCCATTCCCAGGCCTGGGATGCAAGTGGCTTGTGACCACATTGCTTAAATAAGTTAAAACAGAAAACTCAGCACTCACCATTGTTAAATCACTCACAATAGCTTCCATCATACTACCACATTTCATACTACCACATTTTTGTTTATTTGGCTAATTTTTAATTGGCTTTTTTGTGAGCACAGCTTTTTCATGCACCCCTGTGCAAGCTCATTTATATAAACCTGTGTCAGCTGTCTTTTTGACAGTATGATAGAAGCTATGTTTGGTGACTTACCTTTTAAAAGCCATACTTTAGTTGGCAGTTGAGCTCCATAAGTTAGTTGGCAGGTGAGCTTTAAACCAGTTAACATTTTTTCAGTTTAAACTCTGTGATAGCAGCTACCAGGTTTCCATAAGTATGATATATAGTGTAGGACCTGCAGAGAAGTGGGGTCCTGTGATGTGGGCTGCAGGCTTAAATGCATTGATCAATCCATGAACCAAAACCCCATTATTTATTTCATATTGTGAGTGATTTAACAATGGTGAGTGCTGTGTTTTCTGTGTATATATATATATATATATATTAGGGGTGAGCGGGTTCGGATTTCTGAAATCCGAACCCCCCCGAGCCCCCCCGATCCGAGTCCGATCCAAGTCAGGCTCGACTTTTCCCGCCTGACTCGGATCTGAAATCGAGGCAAAACGTCATCATCCCGCCTTCCGAGTCTCGCGGGTTTTGGATCCTATATAAGGTACCCGCGTCGGCGCCATTTTCTCACTCGGCTGTGGACAGTGAAGAGGGAGGGTGGGAGTTAGGGCTGTGTAGTGTAGTGTAGTGTAGTGCTGCTGTTGTCCACTACTTCAAAGTCCATAGGGGCTGGCTGTGTTGTGCTGTGCTGCTGTTGTTAATAGGGGCTGTGTCCACTACTTCAAAGTCCATAGGGGCTGGCTGGACTGTGTTGTGCAGTCAGTTCTCCATAGGGGCTGTGTCCACTCCAAAGTCCTGTGCAGTGTCCCAGTCCTAAAGGAGTGCTGTAGTGTTGTCCAGGGGGTGCTCTGTCCATCAGGGGTGCTCCCCCCAAGTGCTAAAAAAATAATATATTTTCTGTGTTTGTGAATTGTGTGCGCAGTAGCCGCACGTGCATCAACAAAGTAGTGCCAAGCGTGCGCCTGTGTCATAAGTAAACGGCCGGCTGGCTTGACCGTTAAAGGGTGCTGTAACCCCCGAAAGTACACTCCAGTCCAAACCAAAAAAAAATTATTTTCTGTGTTTGTGAATTGTGTGCGCAGTAGCCGCACGTGCATCAACAAAGTAGTGCCAAGCGTGCGCCTGTGTCATAAGTAAAGGGCCGGCTGGCTTGACCGTTAAGGGTGCTGTAACCCCCGAAAGTACACTCCAGTCCAAACCAAAAAAAAAATTATTTTCTGTGTTTGTGAATTGTGTGCGCAGTAGCCGCACGTGCATCAACAAAGTAGTGCCAAGCGTGCGCCTGTGTCATAAGTAAAGGGCCGGCTGGCTTGACCGTTAAAGGGTGCTGTAACCCCCAAAGTACACTCCAGTCCAAACCATAAAAAAAATTATTTTCTGTGTTTGTGAATTGTGTGCGCAGTAGCCGCACGTGCATCAACAAAGTAGTGCCAAGCGTGCGCCTGTGTCATAAGTAAAGGGCCGGCTGGCTTGACCGTTAAAGGGTGCTGTAACCCCCGAAAGTACACTCCAGTCCAAACCAAAAAAAAATTATTTTCTGTGTTTGTGAATTGTGTGCGCAGTAGCCGCACGTGCATCAACAAAGTAGTGCCAAGCGTGCGCCTGTGTCATAAGTAAAGGGCCGGCTGGCTTGACCGTTAAAGGGTGCTGTAACCCCCGAAAGTACACTCCAGTCCAAACCAAAAAAAAATTATTTTCTGTGTTTGTGAATTGTGTGCGCAGTAGCCGCACGTGCATCAACAAAGTAGTGCCAAGCGTGCGCCTGTGTCATAAGTAAAGGGCCGGCTGGCTTGACCGTTAAAGGGTGCTGTAACCCCCAAAGTACACTCCAGTCCAAACCAAAAAAAAATTATTTTCTGTGTTTGTGAATTGTGTGCGCAGTAGCCGCACGTGCATCAACAAAGTAGTGCCAAGCGTGCGCCTGTGTCATAAGTAAAGGGCCGGCTGGCTTGACCGTTAAAGGGTGCTGTAACCCCCGAAAGTACACTCCAGTCCAAACCAAAAAAAAATTATTTTCTGTGTTTGTGAATTGTGTGCGCAGTAGCCGCACGTGCATCAACAAAGTAGTGCCAAGCGTGCGCCTGTGTCATAAGTAAAGGGCCGGCTGGCTTGACCGTTAAAGGGTGCTGTAACCCCCGAAAGTACACTCCAGTCCAAACCAAAAAAAAATTATTTTCTGTGTTTGTGAATTGTGTGCGCAGTAGCCGCACGTGCATCAACAAAGTAGTGCCAAGCGTGCGCCTGTGTCATAAGTAAAGGGCCGGCTGGCTTGACCGTTAAAGGGTGCTGTAACCCCCAAAGTACACTCCAGTCCAAACCAAAAAAAAAATTATTTTCTGTGTTTGTGAATTGTGTGCGCAGTAGCCGCACGTGCATCAACAAAGTAGTGCCAAGCGTGCGCCTGTGTCATAAGTAAAGGGCCGGCTGGCTTGACCGTTAAAGGGTGCTGTAACCCACGAAAGTACACTCCAGTCCAAACCAAAAAAAAATTATTTTCTGTGTTTGTGAATTGTGTGCGCAGTAGCCGCACGTGCATCAACAAAGTAGTGCCAAGCGTGCGCCTGTGTCATAAGTAAAGGGCCGGCTGGCTTGACCGTTAAAGGGTGCTGTAACCCCCAAAGTACACTCCAGTCCAAACCAAAAAAAAATTATTTTCTGTGTTTGTGAATTGTGTGCGCAGTAGCCGCACGTGCATCAACAAAGTAGTGCCAAGCGTGCGCCTGTGTCATAAGTAAAGGGCCGGCTGGCTTGACCGTTAAAGGGTGCTGTAACCCCCGAAAGTACACTCCAGTCCAATCCAAAAAAAAATTATTTTCTGTGTTTGTGAATTGTGTGCGCAGTAGCCGCACGTGCATCAACAAAGTAGTGCCAAGAGTGCGCCTGTGTCATAAGTAAAGGGCCGGCTGGCTTGACCGTTAAAGGGTGCTGTAACCCACAAAGTACACTCCAGTCCAAACCAAAAAAAAAATTATTTTCTGTGTTTAGCCGCACGTATATATCAAATCGATATAACATAAATGGAGGACCAAACTTTCTCCGATAAAAATAAAATAGAGAAAGATCAAGAACCACTTCCTCCTAGTGCTGAAGCTGCTGCCACTAGTCATGACATAGACGATAACATGCCATCAACGTCGTCTGCCAAGGCCGATGCCCAATGTCATAGTAGAGGGCACATACAATCCCAAATGGCAAAGTTCAGGAAAATGACCTTGAAAAAGACATTTAAATCAGCTGAAGAGAAACGTAAACTTGCCAGTATGCCATTTACGACACGGAGTGGCAAGGAACGGCTAAGGTCGATCCCTAGTATGTTTATGACTAGTGGTTCAGCTTCACATGACGATGGAAGCACTCCTCCCACTAAAAAAATCAAAAGAGTTAAGCTGGCAAAAGCACAGCGAAGAACTGTGCTTTCTAAGAAGATATCACAAATCCCCAAGGAGAGTCCAAGTGTGGTGGTGGTTGCGATGCCTGACCTTCCCATCACTGGACGGGAAGAGGTGGCTCTTTCCACCATTTGCACGCCCCCTGCAAGTGCTGAAAGGAGCACCCACAGTCCACTTGCTGATATGCAAATTGAAGATGTCACTGTTGAAGTACAACAGGATGAGGATACTGGTGTAGCTGGCGCTGAGGAGGAAGTTGGCGAGGAGGATTCTGATGGTGATGTGGTTTGTTTAAATCAGGCTCCGGGGGAGACAGTTGTTGTCCGTGGGATGAAAAAGCCCATCACGGTCATGCCTGGGCAGAAGACCAAACATTCCACCTCTTTGGTCTGGCAATATTTCTATCCAAATCCGGACAACAACTGTCTTGCCATATGTACCATATGTAAAGGTGAAATAAGTAGGGGTAGGGACGTCAACCACCTACGAACATCCTCCCTTATACGGCACCTGCAGCGCGTTCATAAAACTTTGGCTCAGACCGTAAGCAGTCCAGGGACACCTAAATCCCGTTGTCCTGTTGTATCCAAGCGCCTGCAAACCACACCATCAACTCCCTCCTCGTCAATTTCCTCCTTAGTCAGGATCGGAAGTAGTCCTGCAGGCCATATCACTGGCATGACTGACTCTCCTATCCGGGATTCCTCCGGAGGATCCTGCATTGCTACGCCTACTGCTGCCGCTGCTGCTGTTGCTGCTGCTGGGAGTCGTTCATCATCCCAGAGAGGAAGTAGGAACACCACTACTTTTACTAAACAATTGACCCTCCAACAGTCCTTAGCGAGGAGGATGAAGTACGACAGCAGTCATCCTGAAGCAAAACGTATAACTGAGGCCTTGACTGCTATGTTGGTGTTAGACGTGCGTCCGGTATCCGCCATTAGTGCAGTGGGATTTAGACAATTGATGGAGGTAGTGTCTCCCCGGTTCCAAATCCCGTCTAGATTCCACTTCACTAGGCAGGCGATACCGAGACTGTACAGAAACGTCAGAAAAAGTGTCCTCAGTGTCCTGAAAAATGCCGTTGTACACAATGTCCACTTAACCACGGACATGTGGACAAGTGGAACAGGGCAGACTAAGGACTATATGACTGTGACAGCCCACTGGGTAGATGTATCACCTTACGCAGCAACAGCAGCAGCGTCACCAGTAGCAGCATCTCAGAAACGCCAGCTCGTTACAAGGCAGGCTACGCTGTGTATCACCGGTTTCAGTAAGAGGCACACCGCCGACAACCTCTTAGAGAAACTGAGGGAAATCATCGCCCAGTGGCTTACCCCACTTAGACTCTCCTGGGGATTTGTGATATCTGACAACGCCACCAATATTGTGCGGGCATTACATCTGGGCAGATTCCAGCACGTCCCATGTTTTGCTCACACAATAAACTTGGTGGAGCAGAATTTTCTGAAAAGCGACAGGGGCGTGCAGGAGACGCTTTGGGTGGCCCGAAAAATTTCTGGCCACTTTCGCCATTCAGCGACTGCGTGCCGAAGACTGGAGCGCCAGCAAACACTCTTGAACCTGCCCCGCCATCACCTGAAGCAAGAGGTTGTGACGCGGTGGAACTCAACCCTCTATATGCTTCAGAGGATGGAGGAGCAGCAAAAGGCCATACAAGCCTATACATCCACCTATGACATAGGCAAAGGAGGGGGTATGCACCTGACTCAAGCGCAGTGGAGAATGATTTCCGTGTTGTGCAAGGTTCTTCAGCCCTTCGAACTTGCCACACGTGAAGTCAGTTCAGACACTGTCAGCTTGAGTCAGGTCATTCCCCTCATCAGGCTTTTGCAGAAGCAGCTGGAGAAAGTGAAGGAGGAGCTAAGACGGAGCGATTCCGCTCGGCATGTGGGACTTGTGGATGAAGCCCTTCATTCGCTTTGCCAGGATTCCAGGGTGGTCAATCTGTTGAAATCAGACCACTACATTTTGGCCACCGTGCTCGATCCTAGGTTTAAAGCCTATGTGGTGTCTCTCTTTCCGGCCGACACAAGCCTGCAGAGGTGCAAAGACCTGCTGGTGAACACACTGTCAGCTGAAGCGGAACGTGACACGTCAACGGCTCCTTCATTTTCTCCCGCAACTGGGGCTGCCAGGAAAAAACTTAGGTATCCTAAGCAACCCGCTGGCGGTGATGCAGGGCAGGCAGGACCAAGTTTGGACATCTGGTCCGGACTGAAGGACCTGGCAACAATTTCTGACATGTCTACTGTCACTGCATATGATACTGTCACCATTGACAGAATGGTGGAGGATTACATCGGTGACAGCATCCAAGTAGGCATGTCAGACAGTCCATACCTGGACTGGCAGGAAAAAGAGGCAATTTGGAGGCCCCTGTACAAACTGGCTCTATTTTACCTGAGTTGCCCCCCCTCCAGTGTGTACTCCGAAAGAGTGTTTAGTGCAGCCGGGAACCTTGTCAGCGAAAGGCGTAGGAGGTTGCTTCCACAGAATGTGGAGAAGATGATGTTCATCAAAATGAATTATCAGCTCTTCCAGGGAGACCAGCCTCCAGAAGGTACAGAGGGACCTGTGGTGGTGGATTCAAGTGGGGACGAGTTAATACTTTGTGAGGATGAGGATGTACACACTGAAGAGGGTGAGGAATCGGTGGATGAGGAGGATGAGGATGACATCTTGCCTCCGTAGAGCCAGTTTGTGCAGGGACACATTAATTGCCAGCTTGTTTTGTGGGGGCCCAAACGAACCAATCATTTCAGCCACAGTTGTGTGGCAGACCCTGGCGCTGAAATGATTGATTTGTTAAAGTGTGCATGTCCTGTTTATACAACATAAGGGTGGGTGGGAGGGCCCAAGGACAATTCCATCTTGCACCTCTTTTTTTCTTTGCATTATGTACAGTTTGGGGCCTAGTTTTTCTAACTGCCATCCTGTCTGCCACTGCAGTGTCACTCCTAGATGGGTCACGTGTTTGTGCCGCCCACTCGTGTCGCTTAGCATAGTCATCCAGCTACCTCGGTGCAACCTTTTGGACATAAAAACACTATTGTGAGGTGTGAGGTGTTCAGAATAGACTGGAAATGAGTGGAAATTAAGGTTATTGAGGTTAATAATAGCATAGGAGCAGAAAAACCTACAAATTCTGTGATTTTAGCTGTTTTTATGCTTTTTTTCAAAAAAATACAGATCCAAAACACAAAACCCAGAACCCAAAACACGGAAGGGTGGTTTTGGCAAAACCAATCCAGATCCAAAACACGAAGAAAGATCCAGATCCAAAACCAAAACACAAAACACGAAAAGTGGCCGGTGCACACCCCTAATATATATATATATAGAGAGAGATAGATAGATAGATAGATAGATAGATAGATAGAAAGATATATAGATATACACATATATATTACACATCACATATGAATATATATGTGTATGTATATACATATAATATATATAAATATATATATATATAGAGAGAGAGAGAGAGAGAGAGAGAGAGAGAGAGAGAGAGAGAGAGAGAGAGAGAGAGAGAGAGAGAGAGGGCATTTTTAACTGGAAATCCCTTTTTTATTATACAATATACAACTGGGGTTCTCCATTTGGTTTCCTATCAAATGTATTGAACAACAGTAGCTTGTGCTGACATCTCATGCTTTTATGTAACACAGATGATTAGAAAGCCAGGAGAGTGAAAGGCAAAGACATAACACTTTGTAACCTCAATGAAATTTTACTTTATGCATTAAAAATTGAGAACATTTTTATAATTGTTAAAAGCCACTTAATTCTCATTTAGAAAAAGTTCCCCTTGTTAAATCCATTATTCTGCTATAACATTGCTTTATTGGGAAGAGAGGCAACTTTAATCGGACATTTTAAAGTCATTTACAAATAGTTTATGATCAAGCATAGTAACTATAAGAAAATGTATCTTGAAAACGTAGCTAGTCAGATAAGCATAATTTAGAAATCTTTAATGGGTTCACCCCAATTAGCCTTTAATTAAATAGCTCATTAAAAACTGATTTGAATACTGCTCTAGAAGAAATCCTTCTTCAACTATTGTGACAGAACAGGAAGTTAATGAAGTTAAAATTAAACACATTTTTGGAACATCCTGAAAGTCATAGATACATGAGGTACCGTGAACGTTCTGGGTGTAGAGCAAGCCTGAATTTAGCAGAGTAACCAACCCCCAACCTGCAACAAACATGTCTAATTACTATGGTTAATTTGGGATGACATCTTTTTACACATAAAAGGGAATGTGCAGGAAATATAAACTGTGTGTTTCAGCCTTTGCACTATTCTATATCAAGCAATTTGGAACAAGACTATGTTTTTGTGTGTGCTTCTAATAGTACAGTGATTTATGGGCAAAAGTATGAAGTATGGAACTGAAGTTATATTGGTTGTCACTGAGGTTTGACTGCCAGGGCCGTAGAGAGCGCCGCCGGGCCCCCGGTAAAGAGGGGGCATGGCCTAATTGAGGGAGGTGTGGCCACGCCCCCTTGATGGAAAAAAAAGAAAGTTTTTGTAGTGCGCGCCGGGGGAGGATGCGCTGTGAGCCCCTCAGCCCGGTGCAAAGCCAGAGGGGGTCGCGATCAGTGTGATCGCTCTCCCCCTCATGCAGAGGAGATTGCTGTGGCCGCTAGCAATCTCCCACGTGCTGGGATGCTGCGAGGGAGGGAGGCGGGAGGAAGGGAGGGTGGGCGGCACCAGAACTGGGCCCCCACAGGGCCCCTCTGGAAGCCCGGGCCTGGGTAAAGTGTACCCGCTCCCCCCTCCTCTCGTCGCCCCTGCTGACTGCAGTATATGGTAATTAGCATGCATAAAGAGAGGGAATTCGCATTGAAAAGAAAGAAGTGAAGCAAGTTTACATGTTCAGGCATTATGGGGGAGTGACCACAAAGACCACCAGTTATCCAATATTCACAGAACGCAACAATCGGCCGATTGCATGTGTAATCGCAGTTGCGATCGGCAATGAATCAGGCGCTCAAGCATGAATATCCTAAAAACCTGAACTGTACTGGCAAAGTGTGGGAACCTCTGGTATATTGTATTTTATTTTAGTGACTGTCTACAATATTTTGTAATATTTAAAGAAGTGCAGAGAAACCAGAATATCTCAATAAATGTAAAATGTTTTAGTTTCTATTGCAGTCTTATTTTTTTATTTTTTTTTTACTTTAGTTCTCACTCCTATGAGAAACTAGTAAAAGAAATTACTTTGAAAAATTTGAATTTATGGCTCTCTATGTTTGAGTGACATGTAGGATTTTATTTATTGTTTTCTCAAGCAGCAAATTTAATTTTTGCAATAATTTTTACATTTCATTTCTATATAGAGTTCCGTTTTATTTCCGTCCTCGCAGAGTACCATCATTATTTTGAACCACTTGTAAGATGTATTATAATTTGATCACCTTTCTCTATGGGTCATCTGTATGCGATTCAGATTCACGACTGTAAGCAATTTTAACAGCCAGAAATACAATTCGTTATGCAAAACATTCTTATTGAAATGTTACCCTGTTTGAACTCATGGAGAAACATGAAGCAAACCTGGAAGATAACTCCATGGCATGAGAAAGGAACATTTTTAGGCTTATTATCTGACATTAGAAGTAACTAATGTCCTTGACCATACAGATATACATAAAAAGAGCCCATGTTGGTTTTTGTATAAATAATGTAGGGTCTTCCTTATTAAAACTTCACTGTTTTGTCTACACTGCTCCTGTTATCAGAACCTGCTCCTGTTGGATTTCCCATATAACTCAGCTTACAGTATATCTCACTAATCACTTTGTGTACAAGCCCAGCTCATGTCAATCTGTCTTACTCTTGTTTTTCCATTTTGTGCTCCAACTTGGCCTCCATCTGTCAACCAGGATGGGTGTCAACCCATTTCGCACTATACAATACAGAGAACATACTAGTGTCTGTCATACAATACAGAAAACATCTTATTTATATGGTCCCACAACAACTTATCTTCTTGGCGTACCTGAATCCAGGCACCTTTGATCCTTGGTTCATTCTCATGGTATTGCATCCCTCTTCTCTCGGACCTCAGGCTCTACATTCTGCATCAAACATGGCTCTCACCAGGACCCAGTCAAACAATGGGAAATGAGATATGGGATGGAGTTCTTCCTCCATCTCTAGCCTCCTCTTCCTTCTCCTCCTTTCTTCTCTTCCTTCATTATTTTATTCTTTCTTCCTTATGTTTTTTTCTAGCCTATGGCTGGAGTGGAGGGAAGGGGAGCAGGTAGCCTGTGTCTGGGGGTGGTTGTTGCTGCATGCCTCTTCCCCCAAGCCTATGCACACCTATGCTTATTTTTACACAATATAAAATAAATGCATTAACATTATTAATAAATGAGAACATATAATACATAAAATATATTTAAAAACAGGAGAGTATATTTAGGGCTGATAAGGATACTAATACTGTGTTTTTGAATTCATTTTAATATGATGAAATTAATCTAACTAATAAATCATTTGATTATTGTTTATCAGTTTTTTGTTGGGTTATCCCTTATTTGCCAATTGCAGCCCATATTTCATGTTTGGGCAGGAAGGTATTTGACCACTTTTATCTTTTATGCTAACATTACCTTTGACTGTCCTATTTTGCTAGGCTCCCATTTATGGAGAGTAAGGAACTAGTTTCACATAGCAGAAGTGTCACAATGACGTTTTGATCTATAAAGTACCCTTCTCAGCACGGGAGATATTCTTCTGTCTTCAGTTCTATTCCCTTTAGGTTAAGATGGGAAACCCTTTACTTCTCCTTCGGTCACAGAAATTTGGCACCTGTTGGTGCCGTCCCTACATTCCTTTTACATGAAATATAGTTAACTACAAACACCTGTAACTAATTTCTTAACCCCTTTTAAAAGTCAAGTGTGGAAATATTTCAACGTTATATATTATAGCTGTGAAAGATTCAGTTACTATCCGCTGATTCAGTCAATACTCAATCAGCTAGAAGCTGCTAGAAAGTTCTGCTGATAGTCATCACCTTCATTGCCATAGTCATCACCAGCTGTCTATTGCCAGAAAGAGATGCACCGACTGAAAGGAAGCCTAGCTTGTTCCATTATGTGTGACAATGTCCTTACTATATTCTTCTTATACTTGCCCACCCCAGCCTGACAGAGGGCCACGTATGTGTAATGTGTAATAGGTCTCATGGGTCATAAACCTGGAATCCTCACACTGCATACGACAGCTCTAATTGGAAGAGTGTTAGGGCTCACCCAGGAAATCAAATAAACTCCTAAAATATGTCCTACAGAGGTCTTCACCTATAACAGCTGCCGTTTTCCCACAGAGATGAATATTCTCACTGGTACTTGAATGCTGCCAGGACTTATCTCAGGATAATAGGAGGTTATATTAATAACCATGTGGCAGCAGGGAGTAAGGCTGGAGTAGGCATAAACTGCAGGCTGGATTGCCAAATGAAACAGGACTGGAGTTGCAGCTGGATCACACCGGGGTTGGATGATCAAATACTTGGACAGAAATTAATGCTGTTTAAGAGCATTAAAGGCTTCCAATGCTTGAGGAGTTCAGTTTGTGGTATGGAATAAAGAGCCTATAATAATTTGCAAATCCAAGGAACCTTTGGATGGCCTTTAATTTGATGGGTAAAACCCAACTGAGGACATCTTGGAGTTTACTAGGATCCATGGAAAAGCCTTTAGAAGAAATTACATAGCCCAGAGAAGAAACTTTTGAATTTTTCCAACTTAGCGAATAAGTGATGTTCACGAAGTTTCCAAAAGACTTTGCTTGACATGACAGAGATTTGAAGATCTATGGACTGAGAGTTAATCATGATATCATCAAGATATATGACGATGAATATCCCCAGGAATTCACGGAGTCCATCACTAATTAGATCTTGGAAAACTGACTGAGCATTATAAAAGGCCGAACTGCATGACAAGATATTCACAATGCCTGATTGGGTGTTGAATGTCATCTTTCATTCGTTCTCCTCGGCTAGCGTGGTGGCTCAAAACAAAGAGCTGCTCTTTGCATAAATAATCGCAATTGTACTTGTATATGATGTTAATGAATGCTGCTATGCATGCAAAAAGTGGAGTGATGTATCACATACAATATGCCATGTTTGATACATCCCACCCAATAGGAGACACTAAACAACGATACACAAAAGAATCTACATAAACAGAAGCAAGCGTATGCAAGTTTGGTATGAATGCGCGGCACGAAAAATATATATGTACGCCAAACTCTAAATGAAACCCATTGTGTGTATACTGTATCATTCTCACATTGCGACTGAATCTGAGTTGGGTGTAAAAAAAAAAGAGCAAGTAATTTAGCGCCTTGGTAAAACCATGCTGCACTGCAGGTGGGGCAGATTTAAAATGTGCAGAGATTAAGATTTGGGAGGGGTGTCCAGCATTTGTGGACAACATGCAAAAGCAGCCAGCACATACCCTGCATGCAAAAATAATAAATATATTAGCAACCCTTGCAATATATTACATGATATGTTCAGGGCCAGCCCTAGCCCAAATTTTTTGGTAATCGAGTATATTTTTTGGTGCCCCCAGGCATAGTGTTGCGTGTGCCCAAACAAATTAAGGGGCCGTGGGCTCATGGGAAAAGCCATAACCATGACACACACCCCTTTCTTGTCACTCTGGGAACAGTCCTTTCCATTCCATATGCACCTTAATGCAGTTCCCCCAGTAGTGCCCCTTATACAGTACCCTCAGTATGCAGTGCCCCCAGTAGTGGTCCCTCTTATGCAGGCTCCCAATAGTGCCCCTTATACAGTAGCCCGAGTATGCAATTCCCCCAGTGGTGGTCCCTCTTATGCAGGCCCCAAGTAGTGCCCCTTATACATTGCCACCAGTAGTGGTCCCCCCTGTGCAGTGACCCTTGTGCCCCCAGTAGTAAGCCCCTTATATATAGTGCCCCCAGTAGTAGCCCCCCTTGGCCGTGCCCCCAGTAGTGGTACCCCCTATGCAGTGCCCCTTACATAGCACCCCAGTATTGCCCTTTATATAGTGCCGCCAGTAGTGTTCCCCTGATGCAGTGCCCCCAGTGGTAGTCCTCTCCTATGCAGTGCCCCTAGTAGTAGTCCCCCTAGTAGTAGTCCCTCCCTTATAGTGCCACTAGTAGTAGTCATCCCCTTGTAGTGTCCCTAGTAGTAGTCCCCCCTTGTAGTGCCCCCAGTGGAGGCCCCCCCTATGCAGTGCCCCCAGTAGCAGTCCCCCGATGAAGTGCCCCCAGTAGTAGTCCTCCCCTTGTAGTGCCCCCCCCCAGTAGACACACACGTAATAAAAATAAAATAAACACACTTACCTGAATCCCCGCTCTGGCTCCTGCTCCCACCACCGCCATCTGCTCCTCCGTCTCTGTCGTCCCGGGCCGGCCCGCTCTGCATTATGGGAGAGACGCCATTGGGCCCACATGTTCGCAGCTGAGGCGCCCTCCACTATGTGGCTCCCTACTCAGCTGTGTACCATGTGTATGCATAGAACCGGCCCTGGATATGTTACAGATACAAAGTAAATTATTTTTGCTTTATTTCCAACTCAAAATCAGCCCCATTGTATGGAGATGCATAACCTGCTGAAGCTTCATAAATATAGGATAAAAATGCAAACATCAAGTGACCTGAAAATAATAAATAATGTTTCCACATGTCTTAAGGTTACTTTAGATTTTGATTATGAAATTATTTGCATCTGAATTATATATATTGAAAATCATGACAAATTAGGGTAGACCATGAGCCACACAGACACAGTCATCCTTCATTCTATCCATCTATACCCCATATTTGGCCTCAGCTATGCCCCTAAATCCTTACAGTGGACTGCTTTTGTGAAATGTACTATAATTCAATCACTGCAGGACACAACTGGAATTTAACCCATCACAGGATGTGTGCAGCAGATTTTAATAAGTGGTGGTCATTAGAGACTGACACATAAAAGTCCAATGTTGCCTATCACTGCTTTGTATCCATTATGGATTGTATCCATTGCTATATCCATCTTATTATCTCAAAAAGTTGTCAAAACAAAATCCATATTGTAATTAGGTGGCTGTAGTAACTTTGTGACAGATGAGACTGAAATCTGGCTCTTGGCCTAAAGCATTGTTATATGCTATGTACTGTCTCCTTGTGCCAGAAAATAGAGATGAACTCTTTCTAATTTGTTCTTAGTCTAATGTAATTTTATAATCTGTTATATATTACTCACAGGGAATGAAAAAAATACATCATCACATGATCACCTGCACACCGGCATTAGCATGCACATCGGACAGTCTCACACATGTGCAGGGGGGAATCCAATTAGCCGCAGCTGGCAATTCAATTGGCGGGGCTAACCCCACACCTCATTTCCAGATGTGGCTTTTCCTTGCTGCTTCTAGAGCTACGAGGGATAGTTCACGAGAAAAAGTACCTGCAGGGGGTTAAAGTGCGGGGAAAAAACTTGGATTCCGCACTTTGAGCAGGGACTGGAGGGTGCAGAATGAAGGTGTGTTTGGGGTGAGCAGGAATGGGAAGGAACAGAGAGTAGATGAGTGTAAATGGGTAGGGACTGGAGGGGTCTGAGCAGTGGTGATTGTGGGTTATGCAGGGACTGGTAGAAGCAGAGCGGAGACAAGTGTGTGGTGAGACATAACCAGTAGGACCAGAGCAGAGGTATGTAGTGGAAAAGCTCATTTCATATCACAATGGGCAAAACTGCAAATGATATTGTATTGGCAATAACATGTATTTTTTTCCCTCTTTTACAGTTGTATATAAAAATCCTTTGTAAAGCATCATTCTAGAGTCTGTGTACTCTAATCAGCATGATGTCTGGTGTGTGGAAAGGTGACAAAACCCCTCTTGACTAGTCCCCTTTGAAGCTAGGCAAGAGAGGTTGTAAGAAGGTCTGTCTTCCTGAATCAGCCATAAAAATGCCCCACTGTATTTGGCATAGAAGAAATATGACTGTTGAATTATATGACAGCTGGCCAAGCCCTTCCTAAAACAGTCATTAAGAGCACTGTATTCTTTTTGGGGACAGTGATCAAATGAATGGATGAACCAGGGAGACACTCAGTTTCTGGAGGTGTGAAGCTACTCATCTAGTCACTGTGCATGTTTATTGACCTTGGCCTGTTTCCCAAACTTCAAATAGAGCTGAGTGTGTAATTAAAGAACCCATGCTCATGTGGGCAGGAAACCCTGAGCTTCAGCCAGCTAAACAATCCACTCAGAGCTAAAAGGGTTAAAATCATCCCCTGGGAGGGTGTGAGAGGGGTGCCTGAAAGAAGCAGGCATAAATATGTGAGTCAACCCTGACCCATTGTTCACTCATCCTGCATGAGGCTATCAAAGGATACAGATAATCCCTAGTTCGTTACTAGGAAGGTCTCATCCCAGAACCATTTAATCCGACGTGACCTGACTGGTTTGTTTTCTCCCTTTTATTATTTTATTTTATTTTCTGGAAAGTGTGAGTAACTGTGCTATTTTTTAACATTAGTATATTCTTTGAAACCTTTTGTACATAAGCTTTGAAGACATTATTGAATTAAATAGTAATTCTAGTTGTGGATCTGTGGTTTTATGACCCAAGGCCTCTTATGGTTCATGTTACCTATTTTCTAAGTATTGATAATTGTGTGTGCAGATGGGAGCAGAAGCCCACCATATGCTTTAGCATTATATTCTTCTTATGCTGGTGGCAATTACCAGGTTTATTTACCACACTTGCTGAGGTAACCTGTAAATGTCACAGCGGCGATACTCATATTGGTGTAACTGGAGGGTTGGCCCGCAGGACCGTGACAATTAGGTGTATGCCGGATGAGCAGGAACTGGAGGGAGCAGAGCATAGGTGTGGTTGGGGTGAGCAAGGAACTGAAGGAGCAGAGAGTAGAAGAGTGTGAGTTGGGTAGGGAGCAGAGAGGTCAGAGCAAAGGTGATTATCAGTGTGGGTTAAGCAGTAATTGGAAGAAGCAGAGCAGAGGTGTGTGCCAGAAGAGAAGTGACTGGTGGAAGCAGAGCGAAGGTGATTGTGAGTTGGGCAGGGACTGGAGGTAAGTGTGGGGTGAGCAGGGATGGGATGAAGCAGAGAGTATATGGGTGTGGTGTGGGGTGGGCAGGGACCAGAGGAGTTCGAGCGAAGGTGATTGTGAGTTGGGCAGTGACTGGACGGAGTGGAGTGGAGGTAAGTGTGGGGTGAGCAGGGATGGGATGAAGCAGAGAGTAGATGGGTGTGGTGTGGGGTGGGCAGGGACCAGAGGTGTTAGAGCAAAGGTGATTGTAAGTTGGGCAGTGACTGGAGGGAGTGGAATGGAGGTAAGTGTGGGGTGAGCAGGGATGGGAAGGAGCAGAGAGTAGGGTCTCGCACCAAAGGGGGCATGCTGTCGATGTTGAGTGATAGCACACCCCCTTTGGTAAGCGTGCCGGGGGCGTGGCTGCCCAGACGGAGGCGTACCCATGGGAACGCCTACTGTCTGGGGCCAGCCCCACTGACATCACAAGTGATGTCAGTGGGAGTGCTTTCGGCTCTATTTGAGCCGAAAGCACTCCAGGGCTTGCGGCAACGAGACCCTACCACAAGGGTCTCATCGCAAGCCCGATGGTTGCGATGGTCTTGACCATCGCAACCATCTTCCTGGCCGCTATATGGTCACCCACAGCTATATGAGTGGCCAGGAGGCCGCTCTAAAATTCAAGAAGGACGGCCCTGATTCAGAGCGAGCGCTCTGTCAGAGCGTCCGGCTCTGAATCAGGGCCAATAATACTTTTGGTTACATGCATTTTCTGAAAAAGTATCAGTGTGTTTTCATGAACAAATAGATCTTACTAACTGCTTTTAGGCTTGTTTACATTTGGATGTAAGTCAGTATTATGACACGCCTCTCAGATGTAGCAGTACACGCCCACTTTACCAAGCGCTCATAGCTGGTACTTTCACAATCTCCCTGAAATGCATTTTTAAAAGTAGGCAAGTATGGGTAGGGGCCATGTTTAAGGGGTGCAGCCAGCCTCCAAAAGGCTTTGCTAACCATTATAGAGGACATATCCTGCAGGTAATTTGGATACTATACAGCATGGTCTGTTCATCCATGTTCTTGCTCTACCTACCTAACTGACTCTGTAATAGAGTAACAATGTATTCAGGCAGTTGGACCCACTGGGAATTTCCCCTGTACCCCTGTGGGCTAGTCCAACCCTGACTGTGGGTGTTGTGTAAGGGGCACTACTACTGTTGGCATTGTACAGGGGGCACTAATACTGTGGGCATTGTATATGGGGCACTACTATTTGTGGGCATTGTATAAGGGGCACTACTACTCTGGGCATTATATAGGGGCATTACTACTGTGGGCATTGCATAAGGGGGACTACTGCTGTGGGCATTGCATAAGGGGCACTTCTACTGTGGTCATTATGTGTAAGGGGCACTACTACAGTGGGCATTATGGGTATAAGTGGCAGTACTTTGGGCATTGTGTATTAGGGGCACTACGGTGGGCATTGTGTACAAAGGGCACTACTGTGTGTCATAATGTGAGTAAGGGCCACTAAAATGTAGTGTAATGTGAATCTGGGGCACTATATGTTGTGTAATGTGGAAAAGATTGTGCTACTGTGTGGTCTAATTTGTACTATTGTGTGGCCATGCTTCTTTCATTGTGAGACCACACACCTTTTTCAGTGTGCGTCTTCAGCGCACGATGTCCCTTTATTAATAATGGGAGGGTGCAATGTATAGTTTGCAGGGGGCGCCTAACACTCTAGCACCAACCCTGTCCATGTGGTAGAGAATGTAGGGGTCTATGCACTAAGCTTTGGAGAGAAATAAAGTGGAAGGAGTTAAAGTACCAACCAATTAGCTACCAACTGTCACTTTATGAGCTGTGTTTGAAAAATGACAGTTAGGAGCTGGTTGGTTGGTACGTTATCTCCGTTCACTTTCTCTTTCAGCTCAGTAAATAGCAGTGCCGTAACTAGGGTGTTTGGAGCCCAGGGCAAATGTAAAATAGGAGCCACCCCCCCCCACCCTATGTGTGCGTGCCTAAGGTGCGCGTGCCAAAAAATGGATGTGGTCACAAGGGCTGTGGTCACTTCAAAATGGGGCGTGTCAACATGACACACACCCCTTTTGCATCATTCTATTTCCATGTGCACTTTAACCCCCCCTGTAGTTCCCCTTATACAGTACCCCCAATATGCAATGATGTCCCCAGTACTGGTCCCCCTTATGCAGCCCTCCATTAGTTCCCCTTATAAAGTGCCTCCAGTCATGATGTCTCTCCCATTACCCACTGCAGGAGCCAGAAGGCGGAGCACATGAGTCAGCTCCAGCCCGGCTCTTGCTGTCTGACTCTCATTGGCTGTTGGTTAACGCACACATCGCTGCCTGAGCCCGCCTGATGCTATTGGGTAAGCGTTCAGGGGGAGGGAAGAGGTTCGGCTGTGCAGCACAGGACGGCACTTCCCTCCGCTCAGCGCCGGTCCTGAGCAAATGTGTAGTGTTGACCGCACTCTCTGCGGTTGGTACTACACTGGCTAACTAGGATATGCTAGTGCATAATTAGTATAGGAGCGTCATCGACCACGTCACTTGGTTGTCTTTTAGCCTGAACTGCTCGCAGTGATAGCGGTAAGAAAAATCTACCACAAGCACTGCGAGCAGTCCAGATGCCTTTCGATGTACCCGATTAATCTAATAAATACCGGAGATGACGTGTGTTGCGAACGGCAAAGGGGCGTCTTTACAAAATAGCGAGCACATTTTTCGTTCGCTCACTCAGACATAGAGGCGTCAACACACCGCAAAGAGCGAGCGCTCAATTAAAATAGCCGGCCCCTTTTTTGGAACGACCATCCGCAAATAGCGTCTTGCTCTGAATAAGGCCCTGAGTGAGTAAATATTCTCTGTAAATTGCTGCATTATATGCAGCTACTAAATAGTAAAAAAGTTTAATAAATGTTTTTTTCTAAAAGTATCCCTTTAAAAAAAATCTGTTTTATCTGTGATATTGGACTTATACTTCTAAAAAAAAGAAACCCTGCATTTTCATACGGAAAAAAGGGACAAAAAAAATAAATGAGTAAAACTACAGACATTTCCATAGCAAAAGGGAAAAAAAAAGAAAAACAGAAAAGCTTTTTGCAACTTTACTTTGTGTTTCCGCCGTTCAGTTTGCCTTGCAGCCCAGCTCAGCAAAGTCATTTAGTTTCTACAGCTGGAAATCATTACAGGGAGAAATAGACTTGTTCTTTACCTCACAAAAGAGGCAGTCGGCCACAGAGTAATAAAACAGACAATGTTACATATTTCTGTAATCTGGCTGTTTTTCTTTGTCTCCTTTCAAATAACACAGGGATGGGCGAAAAAATGATGTTGGTTGGAAATGACTAACGAGTAATATACATATGTGCAGGCAGTTCTTGAAACGTATCCCACAGTTTATTTGTAAAAAGACACCCAAGAAGATAGGGATTTCCATATTGTGTGACTTCAATTGCAGATGTGCTACAGTTTCAATGTGGAATGGGCAACATTCTGTATAGGACTTACATTTTCCGACATATGGGTCTATTTGCTAAGCTTTATAAAGAGATTAAATGGATGCAGATAAAGTACCAACCATTCAGATCCCAGCTGTCATTTTTCACACACAGCCTGTAAAGTGACAGTTAGGAGCTGATTAGCTGGTAGTTTATCACTCTCCAATTTATCACTTTCCAGAGCTTAGTACATCTCCCCCTTTATCTCTCTCCAAGGGGTAAATTTACTAAGATTAGAGATTGTCCCAATTTAATGAAGTGATTCATCTCTCTGGAATTCGCCAAAACTCAGGTGATTTAATCACTTTTTTTTTCCAAATTTACCTACTGGTGATTTGAGGCTAAACGAGTTGGCCGATGGTGAAGCAGAACAAGATATCTCTCCCGAGTAACTCGTTTTGCAGGAGATTACTCACCCGAGATTGCAGTGTATTCTCTCTGCAAATCTCTCCCGACCTAGCAGACTGCACATATCACTGAGATATGTACTTGCTGCTTGTGTGTTAAGACTTGTAAAAAAGGGTTAAATATTTGAAAAAAAATTGACGTGAGGTCCCCCCAAAAAGACTAACCAACTCCGGAAATGCCAGCCAGTCCTGGTTCTTAAAATTAAAGGGAAAACAATTTGTAGGTTTCCACTGTAATCTAAGAACCAGCACCAGGCAACAGGGACAGAGCTGGTTTTAAATATAGTGATAAAAAAAATGGCATGAGGTTACCCCTATATT
Source organism: Taudactylus pleione (assembly GCA_031769625.1). Classification (NCBI taxonomy): domain Eukaryota; kingdom Metazoa; phylum Chordata; class Amphibia; order Anura; family Myobatrachidae; genus Taudactylus; species Taudactylus pleione. The sequence continues at coordinate 3,656,561 of JAUIMM010000544.1, forward strand.
TAAAACCAGCTACAGACCCTTTCTAGCAGGGAACTGATGCCACACCCAGGGTTGCCTTTTCACCAGGCCCCCCAGCCGCAGCATCAGCCCTGACCACTATTTAGCCCAGGCCAGGGATCCCTAGGGAGTTGGGGACACCTCCAATAAAGGGGTCCCCCTCTCCAAGGCAGCCCTGGCCTAGGCTGATAGCCCGGAGCTATCCCCGGCACCTTAGGGTGGTGGGTGCCGGGTTGATAGTGTTAGTGTGTAGTGATAAATAAATGGTTGAATAACCCTATATTTAAAACCAGCTCTGTCCTTGCTGCCTGGTGCTGGTTCTTAAATTACAGTGTAATCCTACACATTTTTTTTCCCTGTAATTTTAAGAACCAGGACTGGCTGGCAAGTCCGGGGCTGGTTAGTCTCTTGGGGGGGGGACTTCACGTCATTTTTTTTTTAAATTAACCATATTACCATTTACAGAAAGAAACATACACAAATCACAATGATTTGTGTATGTCTGACCATCACGCAGCTCAGGGGGTTGAGAGATTGAAAAGTGATTTTGACAGAGAGTTTGCTCCTATCTCACCCGAGCTTGTCATCCTGATTCTTGGTAAATTTGAGAGATGTATGTTTTAGGGGAAAAGTACTTCCGATTTGGCACGATGGTGATTTCATTCGAGATTGCTATTTCACCCGATTTTTACGAGTGAGATTAGAGAAATCTCTCTCTAACTCACCCGACTTTTGCCTTTAGTAAATTTGCAAACAGGAAAAAAATGATTAAATCACCCGAGATGGTCATCTCGACCTATCCCGATTCTTAGTAAATTTACCCCCAAGGCTTATTGCACAGACCCCACAGTGGGCAGTGCTGCAATGTTTAAACAGTGTAATTTACTAAATTGCTTTGCACAGTGCAGAATTATTTTTTCAAAGCCTCATGCCTGCTGCAGGCTCTTACACATCATTATTGTATATTTATAAAGCACCATCAATTTTCACAGTGCTATGCAGAGACTATGGGACTAATTCTGAGTTAGGAGTAAAGCAAAAAAGAGCAGGTATCTGTGCACCTTGGTAAAACCATATCGCACTGGTGGTGGGGCAGATGTAAAATGTGCAGAGAGATTTAGATTTGAGAGGGGTGTGATCAAGCTCATTTAAAAATAAAGCTATCCTGTATTTTTTGGGCTACATGCAACAGCAGCCAGTATTTGCACTGCATGCAAAAACAATAAATGTATTTGCACCCCGTACAATGCAGCATCGTTTGTTCCAAATACAGTTACTTACTTTATTGATTTGCTCCCAAGAATCAGCCCCTATGTCATGCATATTAGTATATGGTTGCAGCTATATCCAGGGGCATTTCTAGAGAGGAGGAGCCCCCTCCTCTCAGTCCGGCGGCCATCAGCGCACTGAGCGCAGCACTGCCAGCGCCGCACTGATAGACTCTAGGCACTATAGTGTACTCAGAGTCTATAGCGCATGCTCAGGTCGCCGCTGCGGCCATTTTCCCTGTACTGCACATGCGCAAACCGATGGGAAAATGTCTGCAGCGGCCATTTTCCAGATGTTTTACAGCGCTGACACCGGCGCCGACGTGGGACTACGGAGAGGTAAGTATAATATGGATGCAAGGTGTGCGGTGCGGGCCCCCTCTGGATCCAGGGGCCCGTGTGCACCGCACACCCTGCACCCATTATAAATACGCCCCTGTCTATATCCCCTTCAGCTAAAGGAACCTGATATCATCATTTACTATCCACGTGGACCAGCGCCGTAGCAGGACGGCAGTGCGCTCTGTGCTGCACTGCCACCCCTCTCGCTCCCCCCCGCCCCCTCCTCACTGTAAGCACATACCTTTTCACCTGCCCAACGGGTGGAGGGCGAAGATTTCTTTAGTGTTGCTCTGTGAGAGCCTCGTAGCACCCCTGGAGGTCTCTTCCTGCAGACCTCCAGAGCCGGGCTGGTAGCGGCCGGTGACATTGCAGGACTCCGCCCTGTGCGGAGGCACCGGTCGCACCACCCTCCCTACGGCCCTGACGTGGACACCTACTGGGAATAGTAACCTCTGCGAGCAAAGCGAGCCACCATGCTCAAAGCGTGCGATCGAAGCGAGGCTGCGAGGGTACAAGTTTCTACTGTTGTTGGCCGGATACTACATTAGAGGCACGATAACAGCACTTTCAGGGCATGGAATTGCACTTCAACCCTCACTTGACGTCATGTAGAGTCCATTAGCTGAAGAGGATCTAGGCTCAACCTTTAGTATAACTCTATATATTACAGTAATGCTTCAAATACAAGCTTGTGCAAACATTTCAAAGATTGAGGCCCAAGATACAAATTCCTATTCCGGCAAATGTAATGATCGTTACCTCAAAGTCTCTTGTAATACTACTCATAGCCTCATATACTGTATGTCATACATAATTTCTGATAGTTGTCTGTTGAACTGTCTTTCTTTGTCATATTTATAGTTATCTTTTACAACCAGTAGCGGAACTGGAAGCTTGACACTAGTGGTGATTCTAGGGGCAGGCAAGCAGGGCTATCACCCAGGGAGCTGCGACCTGAGGGCTCGACCGCAGTCACCTCGAGTCGTCAGCATGGAATAATCTGATGGCGTCAGCCTGCTTTTCTCGCTGGCACCGCCATTCTAGTTATAAACTGTGGAGGCACCATATTTCTGAATTCTGCGATCTGCGACTGTTTGTTGTTCCCTTCATCTCTGCCACTGGGGGTCCCAGTCTCCCAGAATGCCAATGCCGTGTGATGTTGTCGCACATGGGATTCTGGGAGTGGCCTCAGTGAGGATAGAATGGACTTGGAGCAGCAGCAGCAGCAGCAGCAAGGAGGAAGGGCCCACCTGCCTTCACATCCCCCCCCGGCAAATGGCCACCCGCTCTGGCAAACGGCGTTCCCCAGGGCAGGTGATGCCACCTGAGCTAAGGGCAACAAAGGATACTTTTGCCCTGAGCTCCGCAAGCTTTAGAACCAGTCCTTTCTGACACCTAAGGGCAAGATCTTCAATTCTTCCCCCTTGCTAGATCTCCCTCTATGCGCACCTTGCACGTCCTTTTCTGTACACACAGAATGCAGTCAGCAGCCTGGGCTATGGTCTTTCCCCCGTCTTGTTGGCATAACTGCTGGCTCCTGCTGTGGACTCTGGAATTCTTTCCTGGACTGGTGCTCTCCTCCCTTCTCAGCATCGCTGCTAGCTCCTTCCTCCTCCCAGCTTAAATTTACTACAGTAGAGATTGGTACACCATCATTTAAAATAAGTTAGGTAGCTCTACTTTAAACTAAACTGTCTTCTTTGTTACTATACATACATTTATTAGTCCTACTGTGTTATTCAGCAATATACCAGGGGTACTTAACATGTGGCCCTCCAACTGCTGTGGAACTACACTTCCCAGCATGCCCTGCCACAGTTTTAGCATGACTTAATAGCAAAACTGTGGCAGGATCTGATGGAATATATCGTAGAATATTTTTTGAATATAAAATTAATCCTGCTTAAACATAGCCTTATCTACTACTTAAGTTTATATAGGGATGCTACTATCATTGAATCATAGGGAAAAAGGCTACTATGAAGTTATGCTGGGTACCCACGGGACGTTCTGTTTAGCGAACTATGGCCCTGATTCAGAGCCGGACGCTCTGACCAGAGCGCTCGCTCTGAATCAGGGCCCACCTCCATTAAAATGGAGCGTCCTCCTGGACGCTCGTATAGCTGTGGGTCACCACCCACAGCATATACGAGCGTCCAACAAGATGGTCGCGATGGTCTTGACCATCGCGACCATCGGACTTGCGAGTGAAACCCTGTGGTCGGGTTTCTCAACCGCAAGGCCAGGAGTGATTTTGGCTCTATCAGAGCCAAAATCACTCCCACTGACATCACTAGTGATGTCAGTGGGGCCGGCTTCAGACAGTAGGCGTTCCCATAGGAACGCCTCCGTCTGGCAGGCACGCCCCCGGAACGCCCACCAAAGGGGGCGTGCTGTCAATCAACATCGACAGCACGCCCCCTTTGGTGCGAGACCCGGAGCGATGGAAAGTCCTTCGCTCGCCGGGTCTCGCGCATGCGCACGACGGAGCTCCCTCCGTCGTGCGCATGTGCAGTGGGGAACATCGACCCACTTGCGAGCGTACTGCCGCTCGCGAGTGGGTCTGAATGACCCCCTATATCACTGAACGATCTCCCTTGAAATTCCTGGTGTGCTGGATGAACGATATTGTTAATCCACACACCAAAGATATCGTGAACGACCAACTATCGTTCTTCCATATGGGAATTGAACGATATTTTCCAGCTTGGCTTGCTTGCAAGGACGATGAATGATATTGTTATCGTCCAGCGGGAGTACGCATCGTTGGTCATTCATTGCATACACATGTAACAATATGAACGACATATCATTGAACGATATCATTATCGTTCATATCGTTCAAAGATAATGGCCCTCATTCAGAGCCGATCGCTAGCGGCAGTACGCTCGTTCCGAGCGATGTTCGCACATCTGCGCATGCGTACGGTTTTTAGTACGCATGCGCGAACCAGTCAGTGCGGCTGAAAATCGTTTGTACGCTATATAGCGAGTGCCTGCTATTTTGAGTGACAGAATGAGGCGTATGTGGGTGGTAACAGGGGAAGGTGCTTGAAAACGGGGGAGTGGAATTCGAACGCAGGCGTGCTTAAAGGTCAAACGGGCGTTTTAAGGGAGTGCATAATTAATACAGCTGCGTCATTGACCACGTCACTTGGTTTTTTTTACTCAGAACTGCTCGCAAAATAGCGGTTGAAAAAACCAACCACAAGAATAGCGAGCAGTTCATACGCTGTACGATGTACTCGATTAATCTAATAAATAGCGGACATGACGTATGGTGCGAGCGGCCAGGGGGCGTTTTTATCAAATAAACGAGCGTATGTTTTGCTCGCTCGTTCAGACTTAGAGGTGTGAACAGACTGCAATTTGCGAACGGATCATTTGAATAGCCACCCCTTGTTTTTGAACGAATGACCGCAAATAGCGAACGGCTCTGAATGAGGGCCAATGTCTCTTGTATATGCACCATAAGTCGATAAACTTAAATGGCAGAAAATGAAAATTTTCAAATCAGAGGATTTTTTTTATTGATAATTAATTTTTTTCTCTTTCATGAATTTGCTTATTGTAAATGTAATAAACCATTTCACACAGAACTGCACCAAAGATTTTCCATTAATTACGCTGGAAATAGGTGAAATGAGGTAATGCATTAAATGGCAAAAAGATTCCAAATCGAAAACTCTTGTTTTATTTAATTTTTTTTTAAAATGCAGTTTTTAAATCCCGTAGCATAAATTTCTGAAAATTGTTGCTGTTCATTTAAGTTCCTCCATGGAGCCTAAAACCGGGGTTCTTGAGTGAAGCCCCACCAACAGGTCAGTAATTACCCCACCTGCTTCAACAGACAAAAAAGGTACCATTTTGGGTGGGGATGAGGGCAGAGGTGGGAGAAGATAGAACAAAATGTGAAGTTTCCTCTAGCACAGGGGTAGGCTACCTGCGGCACAGCTGTTGTTGAACTACACATCCCAGCATGTTCTGCCACAGTATTGCTTTTAAGACATGCTAAAACTGTAACAGGGCATGCTGGGATATGTAGTTCCAAAGCAGCTGGAGGGTCACAGTTTACCGACCACTGCTCTAGCACAATACTAAATAACCTCCATATATTTGCCTTCCATGCAACAGACATCTGTATGTTTTATATTCCAAGTGCGTCAATGCTTGTGTTTAGGGAAGTATTTTAACTGCCTGTAATTCCTTTTTGCAGTGTGTTATCCTATTGTGCACTACGGAATCGGCAACATAACAATGCCAAGCTGTTCCCTTTTCTGAAGAAAGGAAACAAAGACATACTTTAAAAAAAAAAAATGTTGGCACAATGTTCGTGCACAAATTGAATGAATTGTTATTAATATCTTTGCCACATAAGAAATGAATCAGGGCTTTGAAATTGGAGAAGTCTGTTCCAGATTATGCTCCCAACTAGAAATAACTTTAAGAATCAGTTTGAGAAGAGTTTATAAAAACGTTGCACTGGGTCCACCACAGATGTGTTTTTGCTCAATATCGTAAATTTACTAGGATTAATTAGTATTGTGCACTCCAGGATGTATAATGCATCGCATTTTGAATGCGATACATCCCGCCATTTACCGCATGCCTAACGGCGTTTATTCACGCCATATGCATGTTCAATTGCGCTTAAAACCACAAAGGACAGCTCTTTCTATAACAGCTGTTCTTTGCGGTGTTAGAAATTCCAGGATTATGACATGGGAGCCCTTCTGTGCATGAGCGAGCCGTGGGGGACCCTGGCATTGCCTTTCGGGTAGAAGCTCTTGTAAGTTTTGCTTTCCGGAGCATTATGCATACGGGGAATGTGGTAATTTCAGTGATAGCACATCACGCAACAGGTTGGGTTTATCTATATTTTCACAGCCAATACAGATAACACATATTCAAGACTTTACAGAAATAAATTATGTATGGCCTTAGGGGTCTATTTACTAAGCAGTGTTAGGAGAAGTGAAAAGTGAAGAGTGAAAAGTGATAAGGTGCCAGCCAATCAGCTCCCAACTGTCATTTTTCAAACACAGCTTGTGAGATGAAAGTTGGGAGCTGATTGGCTGGTACCTTATCACTTTTCACTCTTCACTTTTCACTTCTCCTAACACTGCTTAGTAAATAGACCCCTTTTTCTTAGTCAGACGTAATTTGCGTCTAGGCACAAATTTAAAATGCGTCCAGAAAATAAATTGCCTTTTACTACCTACAGTAGATAGAATTGGCCCCAAACGTGAGATGCGACCATCTCTGTATGCCTCTTCTCCCCTCCCTGCAAATGACCGGAGCAGGAGTACCTAGAATAAGACAGGAGGTGTGGCTTCATTGTGAGTACAAAATTCATGCACATTACAGTTAACAAGACGCAAATATAAAATGTAACAGTAACAAACGTATCAGCAGCTTTTCCCTTCCCAAACTGTAATAGGTAGCATGCTTTATTTAAAAAAAATTAGGGCTTACTACACTGTGATCCTGCTATTAGATTGCAACGCAGTAGTTATACTATATTTGCATAATTATTTGTGTAGTATTCGCGGTCAGTGAATTAGACACGTCAGGTGGCCGTCGTGCTCATCAGCTCTGAGTTTGCACCTTGGGTCAAGTCATGCTTGCCGACTTATAAATTCTCCTCCCTGGGAGAAGCCTGGAGAGGAGAAGCACAAAGTGGGCAGAATGTGGCACAAGTGCCTACCCTTCCGGGGGTGCGGGGGGTAACCCGATAAATCGTGAGCCTCCCGCGATTTCCGGGTGGGTAGGCATGTACTTGCACATCCAACTACAAAGAGTTACATTTGCACCTGTTAGGTGCAGTGGCGTAACTACTGCCCCCGCAGCCCCCGCGGTGGCTTGGAGGCGCTGGGTAGATTGGGGGCAACGGGGGCAGTAGTAGTAACTATGGAGGGTGCAGGGGGTGCGGTCGCACCCCCTGCACCCTTCATCTGCCGGGCACCCGCTGAGTGTGTTACCAGCGGGCGCCCGGCTCCTAATCAAACCCCCGGCGGCAGCCGGAGGACGGAGCTCCCTCTGTCTTCCGAGTCCTGCAGGGAACTATGGGAGTGACGTAATGATGTCACTCCCGTTGTGCCGAGGAGCGGACGCCGGGGACGGAGCTCAGGAGTGAGCTCCGTCTTCCGGGTCCCGCAGAACACTATGGGAGTGACGTAATGACGTCACTCCCATAGTGCCGAGGAGCGGACGCCGGGGTATGGACATCAGCAGCACTGGAGCGGGGATAAAGGTAAGTGTTTGTGTTTTTTTCTTTTGTGTGTGTGTGTTTGTTTGTGTGCGCGAGGAGGGGGGGAGCAACTAAAGGCGGCAAACTACAGGAGGCTAACAACAGGCGGCTAACTACAGGCGGCTAACAACAGGGGGCTAACTACAGGCGGCTAACTACAGGGGGCTAACTACTAGAAGGGGCACTACAGGGGGCTAACTACTAGAAGGGGCACTACAGGGGGCTAACTACTAGAAGGGGCACTACAGGGGGCCATGCATAATGGGCACTACTACAGGGGGCACTTCTTTAATGGGCACTACTACAGGGGGCCCTGCATAATGGGCACTACTACAGGGGGCCCTGCATAATGGGCACTACTACATGGGACATTGCATAAGGGGCACTACTACAGGGGACATTGCAAAAGGGGCACTACTACAGGGGGCACTGTATAAGGGGCACTAATTTGATACACAGTTTACAGGTTATAAACTATGGCCCTCATTCAGAGCCGTACGCTCTGAGCAGAGCGCACGCTCTGAATGAGGACTGGCCTCCATGAGAATGGAGCGTCCTCCTGGACGCTCGTATAGCTGTGGGTCACCACCCACAGGCTATACGAGCATGCAGTTTGATGGCCGCGATGGTCGTGACCATCGCGACCATCGAAACTGCGAGCCGGAGCCTGCGGTTGAGGTTTTCAACCGCAAGCTCCGGAGTGATTTTGGCTCTATCAGAGCCAAAATCACTCCCACTGACATCACTAGTGATGTCAGTGGGCCGGCTTCTGATGGGAGGCGTTCCCGTGGGAACGCCCCCGTCAGGGAGGCACGCCCCCGGCACGCCTACCAAAGGGGGCGTGCTGTCAATCAACATCGACAGCACGCCCCCTTTGATCAGACACAACGAGCGAAGGACTTTCCTTCGCTCGTTGCGTCTGGCGCATGCGCACGACGGAGCTCCCTCCGTCGTGCGCATGCTCAGTCCAGAACATCGACCCACTTGCGAGCGGACAGCCGCTCGCGAGTGGGTCTGAATCAGGCCCTATGTTCCCAATAATCTGGTTCTACACGGACATAAAAACTGTGCAACCTGTCTTGAGCTGAGGTGACGGACTGGCAGGAGCAGAAAGGAGGGTTGGTGAAGTAGATCTGTCAGGGTGGGATGTAATGGGCATTACTGTTTGGCATAATGTGTATTTGGCATTACTGTGTGCACAATGTGCTATTAGGGGCATTACTGTGTGGCATAATGTGTAAGGGGCATTACTGTGTGGCATAATGTGTTGTATGTGGCATTACAGTGTGGCATAATGTGAAATAGGGGCATTACAGCGTGGCATAAATTTGTTATAAGCGCTTTACTGTATGTGATTATGTGTTATATGTGGCATTATTGTGTGGGATGTGTAAGGGGCATTGGTGTGTGGCATAATGTGTTATAAGGGGCACTCCGGTGTGGCATAATGTGTTGTAAGGGGCATTCCGGTGTGGCACACTGTGTTATAAGTGGCATTACTTAGTGTGTCATAATGTGTATGGCACGTTGCTGTATCATGTAACCACACACCTTAAACGTAGTCTTTGGGTGTGTTTGATCTTTGGGTGGGGGGGCTTTTTTTGCCTGAAACTTTTTTGGCATGGGGGAGCAAAATTTATAGTTACGCCACTGGTTAGGTGGCTATTTTGGGATGCATATTAGGTTGAAATGCTGTCACTGTAATTACGCCATGCCTATATGCCCCCACCGAACCTCATACTGTAACCTTATTTTGATAGTGCTATTTATATTCAGTGTAAGTTTACACAGCTTTGTGCACACAGGATTTGTCAAGCAGTCTACATAATTCAATTGTAATATATTTTTGCTGCCTAACTGGCACTGTATATTTACAAAGCTGTGACTTATGCAAAACACGTCGGGCTTTGCACTTAATATTGAGAGCAGCTTTAAATTTTGAGGCCAAACCCGCCCAGAAGTGGTGGCTAACAAAAGTCACCTCTTTGTAAATATACCTCTAGGATTCAAACTTAATGGTCTATCCAGAGATGTAACTCACAGAGACAATGGAGGTGCCTGCCTCCGGGCACCAAGCCCTGAAGGGGCTCCTCCATCTATAGCATGTAAAGTAGCACTTGTGTGGTTCACAGAGGGAAACGAGTGTGACCGCTGATCTTCCACTGCAGCTCTGCAGCGGTGCACCCACTGATCAGGGGCACATCTACCCATTGGCCAGGATGGCACTCGACAGGGGCGCTGCCCAAAGGGGGGGTGCCATCCGGCAGTGCCACTAGCTGCCAATGGGTGGACTACCCCAGGGGCGGAACTAGTGGCAGTGCACTATGGTGCAGGGGCCCATAGCCGCCGCTGCACCCACCGCTAGTCCTCCGGGGCCCCACAAGTGTAGGGCAGACCACAGTGAGAGCGGTCTGCCCTACACAATAACAAACACACAGCCACCAGTGGCGGCTGCGTGTTGCAGCCAGCCAATGAGAGTCAGACAGACTCTCATTGGCTGCTCCGTCTCACTCATGAGATCTGCTTTCCGACTCCCCCTTCAGCGGGTGATGGGAGATACGTAATGACGTCTCTCCCATAGTGCACTGCACAGCAGGCTAGGAGGAGCGGACAGCGGCTGTCGCGTCAGGAGCAGGGATTCAGGTAAGTTGTATTTTTTTTTCTTCTGTATGTGTAAGCCTGGCATGGGGGGCTACTAGGGGGCACTGTATAGCTGGTGGCCGCTACTTGGGGCACTTTATGGGAGGTGGTGGCCGCTACTTGGGAGTGTTTAGGGGGGACCGCTACAGGGAGCACTTTATGGGGGGGGCACTACTGGGGGCACTGTATAGGGGGGACTACTACTGGGGGCACTGTATAGGGGGGACTACTATTGGGGGCACTGTACAGGGGGGACTACTACTGGAGGCCTGTATAGGGGGGCTACTTCTGGGGGCACTGTATAGGGGGGACTACTACTGGGGGCAATGCAGCATAAGGGGACTACTACTGGGGGCACTGTATAGTAGGGACTGCTACTGAGGGCAATGCAGCATAAGGGGGATTACTACTGGGGTACTGTATAGTGGGGACTACTACTGGGGGCAATGCAGCATAAGTGGGATTACTACTGGGGTACTGTATAGTGGGGACTACTACTGGGGGCACTGTATAGGGGGGATTACTATATGCAGCATAGGGGCATCACGACTAGGGGCACTGTATAGGGGGGACTACTACGGGGTCAATGCAGCATAGGTGGGATTATTACTGGGGGCACTGCATACAGGGGAAATGCATAGGGGACAATGCATAGGGGGCAATGCATAGGGTAGTGCTGCTGGGGGTACTGCATAGGGGGGATTACTACTGGGGGCACAGTATAGGGAGGACTTCTACTGGGGGCACTGTATAGGAGGGACTACTACTGGGGGCACTGTATAGGGGGGACTACTGGGGCACTGTATAGGGGGACTACTACTGGGGGCACTGTATAGGGGGGGACTACTACTGGGGGCAATGCAGCATAGGGGAGACTACTAATGGGGGCACTGTATAGTGGGGACTACTACTGACGGCAATGCAGCATAGGGGGGAATACTACTGGGGTACTGTATAGGGAGGACTATACTGGGGGCAATGCCGCATAGTGGGGATTACTACTGGGAGCACTGTATAGGAGGACTACTACTACTAGGGGCAATTCAGCATAGGGGGATTACTACTGGGAGCACTGTATAGGGAGGACTACTACTGGGGTCAATGCAGCATAGGGGGAATTACTGGGGGCAATGCATAGGGTGGACTACTACTGGTGGCAATGCATAGGGTAGATTATTACTGGTGGCACTGCATAGGGAGGACTACTACTTTGGCACTGTACAGGGGGACTACTACTGGGGGTACTGCATAGGGGGGACTACTACTGGGGCACTGTATGGGGGGGCGCTACTGTGTGGGGGGACACTGTACATGGGGGACTACTTCTTGGGGCACCGTAAAGGGGGACTAATACTAGGGCACTGTATAGGGGGGACTACTACTGGGGGCACTGTATAGGGAGGACTACTACTGGGGGCACTGTATGGGGGGTGGCCACTACTGGGGCACTGTATAGGGGGAACTACTACTGGGGGCACTGTATAGGGGGGACTTCTCCTGGGGGCACTGAATAGGAGGGACTACTACTGGGCACTGTATAGGAGGACTACTACTGAGGGCAATGCAGCATAGCGGGGATTACTACTGGGGGCACTGTATAGGGGGACTACTACTGGGGGCAATTCAGCATAGGGGGATTACTACTGTGGGCAATGCATGGGGGGACTACTACTGGGGGCAGTGCATAGGGTAGATTACTAAAGGGGGCACTGCATAGGGAGGACTACTACTGGGACACTGTATAGGGGGGCTACGACTGAGGGCACTGCATAGGGGGGACTACTACTGGGGGCGCTGCATGGGGGGGTGCTACTGGGGCACTGTTTATGGGGACTACTACTGGGGGCATCGTATAGGGGGGCTAATATTGGGGCACTGTATAGGGGGGTCTACTACTGGGGGCACCGTATAGGGAGGACTAATACTGGGGCACTGTATAGGGGCAACTACTACTGGAGGCACTGTATAGGGGGGACTACTACTGGGGGCACCATATAGGGGGGACTACTACTGGGGCACTGTATAGGGGGGACTACTACTGGGGGCACTGTATAGGGGGGACTTCTACTGGGGGCACTGTATAGGAGGACTACTACTGGGGGCACTGTATAGGGGGGACTACTACTGGAGGCACTGTATAGGGGGGATTACTAATGGGGGCAATGCAGCATAGGAGGTACTACTACTGGGGGCAATGCAGCAAAGGGGGACTACTACTGGGGGCATTGTATAGTGGGAACTACTTCTGGGGGCAATGTAGCATACGGGGATTACTACTGGGGGCACTGTATAGGGTGGACTACTACTGGGGGTTATGCAGCATAGGGGGACTACTACTGGGGGCATTGTATAGTGGGGACTACTACTGGGGGCAATGCAGCATAGAGGGGATTACTACTGGGGTACTCTATAGGGGGACTACTACTGGGGGAAATGTAGCATACGGAGATTACTACTGGGGGCACTGTATAGGGGGGACTACTACTGGGGGTTATGCAGCATAGGGGGATTACTACTGGGGGCACTGTATAGGGGGGACTACTACTGGGGTCAATTCAGCATAGGAGGGAATTCTACTGGGGGCAATGCATAGGGGGGACTACTACTGGGGGAAATGCATAGGGTAGATTACTACTGGGGGCAATGCATAGGGAGGACTACTACTGGTGGCACTGTATGGGGGGGTAGCTGGGGAATGATTTTAAGTACTTATTTAATGTATAGTGTAATTATTCAGAAATTATGTGCGGAGGGGGACACCATTCCATTAGTTTGCCAGGGGCGCTCGGATCCCTAGATACACCCCTGTCGCTGATGCTATAGCATTGATGTTCTCTGTCCCGGGAGTCCCGCTAACGCCAGCAATAGGAGTCAGGAGGATACCCCTCATCCTGTACTGCAGCAAGCAACGGTGCACTCGCCAAGGCTGCTAGAGAGTGAGCTGTGACCAATCCAAGGGACCCACCAGCCGTTGTCACGCAGCATACCTGGAGCCCTAGAACAAAATTTGCATATCAGGCCTAATTGTATATGAGCGTCTGTGCCAAATTCTGCGCTGCCAAGGCTAACCTTGTAAGACTTACAGTGAAACACACGTTGTTGACCTGCTGTGTGTCTGATACCTCATGTACAGTTGTGAATACTACTGTACATATATATGTTTGTACCTTTGCACAAACTTTAGGAGAGCTATCCCTGGGTCCTGATACTGGAGGAACCAGGGGCGTAGCAGCGCCAAATCAGGCACAAATGCTCATATACAATTATACCTGATATGTAAATTATCATACACCTATAGACCCCATAGAATCATATTGATATATTCTATTTAAGTGTGATTACACTGTGTTTGTAACTTTGTATGTATATTATATACATACACCATATTTGTTTTCCTTTTGTTTTGGGGGAGGGCAACAAACTGTAACTTGCCTCTGGGGTGAACTTGCACCCCTGGGTCTGTGTATTAAGCCTTGGAAAGAGATAAAGTGGATGAAGGATAAAATACCATCCAATCATCTCCTAATTGTTACTTCACAGGCTATGGGGTCTATTTACTAATATGCCATTTATCGCGGCGAAAAGGTCCCTCCTGCTTCACCTGCTACCGCTGTGAAGCAGGAGGCGGCTACCGTGATAATTACTATTGTAGTGCATGCCGAAGAGGATGATTGGTAACTCACCCCCTCTGCGATGAGAGCTCAGGCGCACAGCGCATCCCACATTGTTTACTGCGCATGTGTGATGAATGGCATCCAATCAGATACTGCCTATGCAGTGTAATCCATGCAAGACAGCAGCAGCAGTAGCAGCTCCGTGTTTTTTTTTTTCAACAACTTTATTCAAACAGAACTAACAGATACAGTAGTTTCTAATCACTTACAGGACAAGTTACCGCCAGCCTGGGGACACGTTATGCCAGGGGAGCATACTGGACGCAGTAAGCATTTATAAATGCTTGATAACTAGTGAAGCACTTAGCGCTGCCATAGGAGCCTGTGGGGATTTAACGCTGGAGGCAGCTTAGTCCTGAAAATCGATTAGTACATATCGAGAAGCGGTATGTACTTGGATTTTCTGTGCCTCTGAGCTCTTTCAGCCCTTAAAGCAGCTTAGTAAATAGACCCCATGTTTTTGGAAAGTGACAGTTTGGTGGTGATTGCTTGGTACTTTATCTCCATTCACTCTATCACTCTCCCACTCTCCAAGGCTTGGTACATAGACCCCTGGGTTCTTCAATTGTGTCAAAGTTGTTAACCACTTTGCTATTCATAAGAGTTTTAAGAAGACTGAATTTTGGGTTGAAGCTTAACAAGAGATGAGGTGATTTATATATTTTAATTTTCTATTTTATTTCTCTGGATAATGGGTCAATAAGGAAATAATAGGATTTCCTATGGACCATGACTTAGTCACGACTCTTCCAACGCCTCAGCACCTATTTTGCTAAATTTAAAATAAAATACTCTACTTGGTGTATGTGTGATTGTGAGTGTGTGTGCGTGTGTTTGTGAGTATGTGTGTAAGTGCTTGTGTGTGTGTGTTTATGTTTGTGTAGGTGTGTGTGTGCGTTTGTGTGTGTGTGATTGTGAGTGTGTGTGCGTGTGTTTGTGAGTATGTAAGTGTTTGTGTGTGTGTGTGTGTGTGTTTATGTTTGTGTAGGTGTGTGTGTGCGTTTGTGTGAGTGTGAATGTGTAGGTGTGTGTGTGTGAGTTTAGTTGTGTGGGCGCACATGTGTGATTTTAGTTGTGTGGGCGTGCGTGTTAGTGTGTATTTGATATTTTAACTTGAAATGTAAACAAGAGCTACTGTATGTTTGCCCGATTCATTCCTGATTAATTACAGTACCAATAAAATAGATATAACATCACTAAAATGTGTATTTCAATTACATTTATCACATCAATAAAAAACACAAATGTATAGTAATAATTATTCTTGCCATTGATTTTATAGGCTTCATCAACATTATCTGATGAATAGTGATCTACAATAGTCCACACAGTATCCAAACCAGTTCCATTGTTTTACTATTTGACTGTTTCTCTTCCTCTGTTTGTTTGCATCATTATTATACTAAACCTGACTCCGTCTTTATAAATTATATGCACCAGATCAACCGACCCTTTAACAGACTCAATTATATTTATCTCTCTCACATGGTAAAATAGCTAAAATTTGTTGAAATTTGACATAATTCTAGATGGTATAGAATAGAAATAGAATAGATAAGAGTTGACATTATACTAAATTATATCAACCCTTTATTGAGGCTAAAAGCAGCAACAGGCTACATGTTTAACAGTGTTGATTGGCTGGCTGCTTCTAATGTATATATTGCTTTTCATTGTGACAGCATATTCTTATGAGAGGTATCCATATATGATAGATAGATAGATAGATAGATAGATAGATAGATAGATAGATAGATAGATAGATAGATAGAATTCATTTTTTGCTACATATATTGTCTTCCTGGGTACATTAATATTTTTATTGTATTACAGAAAGAAAAAATTGACACATTTTGATTACGCTGTCAACAAGACAGTGATTGGACTCATCTGCAAATTCATACCAAGTGTGAGGTGTGAAATAGCTGCATAAAAATAGAACTTTTAATAGTGTTCATGTCAACAACGATGTAAAATACCTTTGATTAAATGTATGGTGATAAACTTTTATTAGGTACTCAGATAGAAAATAAAACAAACAACTGATCTGAATTAATTTGCAAAGTAAATTACTAAGGGATCATATACAGTGGTGCACAAACAGCAAACATTGCTAGTTACAGTGTAAACAACTGTTCACTCTCTCCTCCATATTACTAAGCCCTATAAGCACATTCATTAACGCATCACAAAGCTTTAATACAGCATGGTGTAATAAGTTCTTCATGAGTTGTTCTATAGAAATCCATTATGTTTTAAAAGAGCTCCCGAAAACTGCAATGTCGAAATTGATGTTAAACGGCTGCTTGTTAGAAAGGGTGTATACAGGTGTATTCACTTAGGCTTTTTGCACTATAAACATCAAAGTCTTTTTTATAGGCTTTAAGAACACATGTTAAACTCTTCAAGTTAACATCCGTGAGTACGAGGCTTCAAAAACAGGTGACTAATCAGGGAATTCTTTCCAGTTATTATATCATAACCTCAGAGACACCTGTATGCCAAGTCTGTAAAAGAAGTAGAATTAATTGCATTTATTAAATGTTACGTTTACATTAAAAATGTTATTTAAAGAATCTAAAGTATTAGTCAAATTTAGACAGTTATACCATAAATCTAATGCCCACCACCACCACCAAAAACAAAAAATCCACTAGTAAAACTATTCCGATTTGTTTTTTATGTAGGGGCCCTTACATCTACCGACAGATTGCCTGATCCCCCGATTGGACCTTGAATGCCGATCCCCTAGTCAGAAATGCCGACCAGCGGCCATCGATGTTCGCAGACCAGTCGGAGGTTCAGTGACAATCCACATGCTTAAAGCCTCCGATTTGCTAAGTAAATCAATTAAATTCAACATGTTGAATTTCACTGATCCTCCGACCCCAGCATCTAGGAATCGCCATATTGCGACAATCAGTCACTTGTGAATGGGGGCCTTTACTTTACTTTACTTTGTTCTAGTGTGAAAGATACAATTTTGCAAAGCAATAAAACCACTGAGAATAATATAGTAATAAATCTTAAATATGTTTTTGTTTTTCTCCTCACTGTATACCAGTTAAAGAGCAAGGTGCTTCTATAACTGGCTGACTGGCTTGAGGACTTGTTCTGCAGAAGTACACTGATGCATGAATTGGTGGATTTGTATATGAGGACAGGGCCAGTGATGTCACAGCAGCTTGCAAGACTGCAGTGTCATTTTTGGAAACTGCATTATATCTGACCAAGACGTTGTCCTAAATATGCCACAAGAACTTCAGCTTTTTGCAATGAAGTGAGAACGTAATGCTTTATTCTTTAGCAGATCAACAGTGGGATGCCGGGTTTCTGCTGACAAGAACCTTTATGGTGTATATATTAAAATTAAAATTTTGGAGTTTGGTGCTCTTTTAAATTAAAAAAGATTTCATAAACAGTTATATTATCAATAAGTAATTATCCCCAGGTTTGTCAGATTATTTGTGATATTGCAAAAATAGTTCTGCTTTCAGAGAATATATTCACAACTCTTATTAGCACATCAATTGAAAAAGGTTTTCTTTTTAAGTAAAATTAATGGTTACGTGTAGTTTTTGTTGGAAATGTGTGTACAATTTGGTGTTCTAGCAGAGTTGTGTACACACCAGCAGATATATAGAAACCAGGCAACTAGTTCAGTGGAACTTAATCACAATGTATGGTTTATTGTGTACAACCGTACTCACTGTTACACTGGTTTTGTCCAAGAAATGAAGCGGAGCTTATAGCAGAGTGGGATTAGGCAGCTCACCAGCAGTTACAGGTAATGGTTGGTGAACCGCGCTCATAAATGTGTATCTGCTGAGTGGGGTGGAGGTGGGACTGGATGGGGTGTTGTCATGTGGGGGGGATGGGATGAAGGGTAGGGTGGGGTGTGGGGTTACAGGGTATGGGAGTAGTGGGTGAGTGGGATGGGGTTGGAAAAGTGGGGTAGAGGATATGGGTAGTGGGGGGGAGTTGTAGGATGGTATGTGTGTGTGTTTGTGTGGTAGTGTGGGGAAAAGAGGGGGAGGGGAGAGGGGAGTGCTGCACCTGTGGTAGGAGTACTTATTCCTACCAGATTGAAACTGGAAAAAGGTGGGTCAGGTGCGCTCTCTGGAAGTGCAGGGAGGGGATGAGTGTTTGTTGTGTGGTGTTGGTGTCGAACAGAAGACAGAACAACCTGGAGAGGGGTGAGAGGTGAGGGGCCAAACCGTTTATTGAGAAAACACAGTGCTGCTCCAGAATGGTCCCGGGGGAGGGGGGGGGAGTAGTGGGGTGGTGTGGCTGGCTCAGGGGGAAGGTGGGTGGACCCTTTTAGGGGTCTCCTTTCCAGCTCACCAGCATTGAGTGTCCACTGTACTGCAGCAATGGTGCAGGTGCTGGAACAGGTGTAATAAGCGGTTACTGGTCTCAACCTTACTGAAGGATCTATTATATGTAAAATATATTGCATTGACTATTGGTTCCTATATACAAAATGAAAACAGAGGAAAGAAAAGCTCCCCATAAAATATGTAGATATGAATCAAACACTTAATTTGCTGAAAAATGTGAACTGCCTTAGTGGCTGTTGCCGCAGTATTGAAACCTGTGAATCTCTGTAATCCCCTTTATTAAATCACACAGAGGGCTAATAAAGTAGTTACACCCAGCAGACATTGAGGACAGTGGCTATTTAAAGCAGTTTGAGGATAAATATGAAGAAACATGGGTATCATGATGTGAAAGTCACCTTTATCCAGCAGTCAACAGTCACCAAACAGAGCCATGGGGTCCTAGACAAAATGCTGGCTTGGGCACCCTTCTCTACGCTGTTTGTTAGAAGAAAAAAAAAGCCACACAACAATGGTTTAGGGTAATTTGGAATGGAGATAAAGTGCCAACCAATCACCTCCTAACTGTCATTTTTCAAACACAGCCTATAACATGACAGTTAGGAGCTGACTGGTTGGTAAATCATCTCTGTCCACTTTATTTCTCTACAAGGCTTACTACATGTTTGCTTTTAATAATATTTCCCTATATACACTTCAACACCTCTTTTATATTCAGTGGGAATCTGTGTGTGTGTGTCCCAAAGATCTAATGAAGAACGTAGGATGGAATGCATTTCATATGCATGGAGGTAATTAAACACCCAAGCCTGTGAGTGTCGGCCTCTGGACAAGAAGGGGTTAGTTGTTTAGTGAGGTAGAGTTGTGGGTGGGGTTAGGTTTGGTTAGCCTATAGGATTGGCAGGGGGTGGGTTTTTCAGTGCTATTTCAGAGTTGCATCTTGGCAGCCATTTCATAGAAATTTCTATGGTCAGCTATTTCTCACCGTCCCTCCCTCCCTTATTTATTTATTGAGTTGTTCGGTGTCAGCTTTTCTTGTGGCAGGAAAGAACGGTAGCAGTCGCCATCTGTCTTTGGAGCTTGAGGTGCTCTCCCTTCCAATACATGGCTTAGGCTGATTCTACCCTACTGGGGTCAGCGGCACTCACCTAACCAGGTGGCCCTTACGACGTGTCATTGGGGTGGGAGGTGGATACCTTGGGCATGGTAATGGGCTGGCTGCTCGACCTCCCATTTAGAAGATCGGTGTGAGTATGCAGTTGGTGATCTTGCATTGTGGGGCCGTTCTTTCTGCGACACCATACTTTGTCTTTCTTTCTTCTTCAATTAGTTCAGTTATACATTAAATAGTTTAATTAGTTTAAAAATAAATAAAGCTGGCCTTCCTTTCCCCTTATACAAGCCTCTGTGTTGTTATTTCATTATGATTATGGTTGATGGTTTACCCTGAACTGCTAAGGAGGGAACACTCATCAGGCAATAGGGAGTTTAATCTCACGTATCTGTAACATAAATGAAAAGGCTGGTATCAGTAGTACACACATATTTAACAATTTGCACTCCAGACCGACACTCTCAAGAAATGTATTTCTGTAGACTTAATAATTAGTGTTTGTGAAAACATAATATTATGTTATCAGAACTCCCTCTCCATCAAAATGCTGTCCTATACTTACAGTCATATTGATCTCAGTCTTTATATGACGGTAGCTCCTAATGTAGGTCTGACATGCATTTGTATCTGGTAGACCGCCTTCTCACTCTTATTCTCATGTCAATGGTATTGCACTGTAATTTGGTCACAGGCGATACACTACCAATAATTATCACCATCACAAACAAGGACCTGTCACATAGTTTCGTTTGGTTGGCTTTTATTTTGGGTTTCCATGGTTACTAGACAGATGCTTATCAGTCATGCTAACACTAATCCCAAACATTTTTAAATCATTGCGCCCTAGAGTATCAGCATTGGTTTTAAGGCACTCCTAAGCCAAACGTTTGTTATTGAGAAATTCAGAAAAGATGTAGTAAAGTAGTAAGTGAAGTAAATTGTGCTTACCTGTCATCCTTATGCTCAGTTATGTGGTAGTGGACAGGTTTGAGCTTCTGTTTGTCCACATATTTACAATACATTGACCATACATAATTTGATTTGGTGCTGGACCACCAACCTGAGGCACCCCTGCAAGTGTCCCAAGGCACCCCAGGGTTCCATGGCGCACAGTTTGGGAACCACTGCACTAATCAATGATTATTAGTTTGAAATTGTCCTATGATCGAATGGATAATTGTCAGCGGAGGAAAACACACATGCGAAGGGAATCTTGGCTTTATGTAGTGCATGCAATTTTACAAATTGTATTTTTCAAGCACAGTTTCAATGACCCGTTGAGCTTACCATCTAATTTTGGTGTCTAGAACAAATGAGAGAAGAGTGGTGAGAGAGAAAGACAGTAGTGAGAGCACATACGACAATGCCAATGTAGTGCTAAAGTTTTCTAATAAGAAAAAATAAAATGGGGAAATGTATCAAACAGTGCAAATTGTGGTGAAGTGGGCAATTGGAGAAGTTGCCCATAGCAACCAATCAGCTTTTATCTATCATTTTATATAATGTACTTGATAAATGCTATTTTGAAGCCGATTAGTTGCTATGGTCAACTTTTCCATTTGTCCACATCTCTACACTGTTTGATTCATCTCCCCATACTGTATATAGCGCTGATTACTTAGCATAGGAAGAAACTTGAATTCAAATATATTTACCTTTAGTAAAGGCTGATACCAACTTATACTATGAAAATGAGAAGAAAGGATTGCAAGGCAAGTGCCACCCTATGATAGAGCTGTTCTTTAAGTAATCATGTCAATTATATAAACGTATATATTTTTATCACCCGACTTTCATCTCACTTTTTCTCCCTCTCATCCTCTTATTATCTCACCCTCTTTTCCTCTCTCTGGACGAATGACAATTGTTTCCTTCACGCCTCCCCTTTCCTCATTGCCAAATTCTTTCCACTCCTGGCTAAAAGGGTATGCAGTCAGGAAGCCGGCGGACCTAATCCCGACAGCCGGCTTCCCGACTGCTTTATCCCGGCGAGGGTTAAATGACAGGCATCTAAATGTAGGCGCCTGTCATGTTACCGACGCCGGGACACCAGCGCCCGGCATCCCGATCGTAGTGATGCCGGGCTCCGGGCGTGGACAGCCGCTCGGGGGGGGAGGGTTAGGTTTAGGGCTCCCGGGGGGGACTTAGGGTTAGGCACCCCCCAGGAGGTTAGGGTTAGGCTAGGGGGAGGCAGGGTTAGGGTTAGGCACCCCCGGGGAGGAAGTAGGGTTAGGCCCCCCCCCTGGGGGACTTAGGTTTAGGCGACGGGGAAGGGGGGGTTAGGTTTAGGCACTTAGAGGGGGATTAGGGTTAGGTACTGGGGGGGAGGTAAGGGTTAGACACCGCAAAGGGAGGGTTAGGGTTAGGGGAGAGAATTAGGTTAGTTAGTACTTACCTTTAGACGATCGGGATTTCCACTGCTGCCGGCCTGCTGGTGTCGGGATTCCAACTGCCGGACATGCGTCATCATACCGCTTCCGGCTAATAGAACGGCTGGTAACTGTAGTTCAACAACAACTGTCTTTGCCTTAGCAAGTCCATGATTAATACAATATATTATCAGCCTTTAAAGTTCAGATTGTGAGAAATAAAAGGTTCATTTCAACGCTATCCTTCATTTGTGATTTTCTCACCTCCTTGTCTTGTTCATCTACTGATTACTGTTGAATATATTACTGGTGTAGATCCCAATCTAAAGAAATAAATTACTTTATATAACCGCCCCCCCTTTTTTTCTGTATCCCTGGATCTCATCATTTGCCTCTCAGACACAAAGCCACTCAGTATTTTGCTTAGCTTAATTTCAGCGGTATTTGCTGAAAGGAAAGGAACAGAGAGGGAGATAAAGAGCAAAGATAAACTTTTTCCAAAAATTCAGTCTTTAAGTGGTCTGATTGACTTTGACACTAGTTGCGAGAGGGGCGGGCGTTGGGTCTGAACCGTTTTCCTTTGAATGGTATTTCAGATAAAATGCATTTGTAGATTTTGGCATTCTCAGTAGGAACATGAATCTCTATATAAATGGCTGAGGTTGGAAATCTGACTGCACCCCCAACTTCTGATTATTACCAGACATCGAGTCTTGTACCACTCTGAATTATTCCTTCAAGAAAGGTTTCATTGTACAGAAAATGGCCTCTCTTTACCAGCAGAAACCTGTTATCTCATAGCATGTGTTTATAGTTAAACAGCGATTTCACATAAAGCTTTTAAAGTCTGTCTGGTTTTTCAGATGCATTCAGTACATGGATATACATCGCCGGCTTGTCTTCCTTTCACAGATTTCTCAGACGTTGCAGATCATTTAACCAGGGTTTTAAACAGCTTCCTTGGTTGCAGCGGGAGAAGGAGAGATCTGACGTGGCAGGAAAATGTGGCCAAATTTCTTAGTACAACTAAGGAGTGTGCTTGTTTTTCTGGCAGGACTAGGAAGGACGAATGAGAGGTTAAACTTCTCATAACCATCAGCGCTGCATACTCAGCATAAACATGTCCAAGATCCGCCCACGGCCAAATGACAAAGAATATATTTTTCTTTGTAACTCTAGAGGGGCATAAAGAGGGAAGTAAAAGAAAATGGGGTGGGGGGGAAAACCGCAACTCTTTTTCTGTCTTAAATTAAATGTTCCTTATCCTTCCTTTTCGTTTTTACCATGAATGTTTTAGTTTTAAAATATGTATGTAAACCGTATATAGTAAGTTCATCACATAATCTTTGAGTATCATTTTAAATAAAATACAGCTGTTTTTTTTTATTTTTCAGGAAGGGAAGGAAAGGGAGACTTAAACATATAATAACACACCAAGGCATCTGGTTAAAATACATCTTATGGGGTGACCGTCCAACTTAAAATAAACTGTACAGTATGTATTTAATTTTAAGGAATATATATTTTACAAGGGAACGGCAGTATTATATTTCCTTTTTTTGCTGCTTGACCTAGGTTTGTGCTAACCAAACACTGGGTTTCAGCTATGTAGAAATGACTTATATTGAGTTATTTTGATGAGCAGAGGCATTTGAGGCTATTTAAATAAGAGGTTGAAAGAAAATAAGCAGCAAAACTTTTCCTTCATGTTACACGTATACAAGAGATACTTTAATGTCGATACTACTGTATTCCCCTCTAGAATGCAAGCTCTCCCAGGCCTGGATTAACAATGGGAAGGGTGGAGCTGCAGCTCCAGGCCCCCCATTAAAATAAGGCAGCTGCTTGGCTACCAGCGGCTGCCTGAGACTCCCTGTCATGTGATGTCACGTCACGTGATGTCACACAAGCGTAGCTGCACCAACACGCCCAAGAGCTGCTAAGCTCAGCTCCGTGTATACACCCCCCCACCACCACATCATTAGCCACACACCCACAGTGCTGGTCACACCCCCTGTGGCGTCATATAATAGGCCCTTCATCAATATCAGCTCCAAACCCATGTGGACCTTAATCTGGTACTGAGGTCTCCAGAACCTCCGCCCTCTCTTCTATGGCCTCCATTAGGTATTCCTGTTACTTGTGGGTTTTATTTATGTCATTATGTAGGGTGGTAAACTTGTCTGTAAGGGCAATTTTGCTGGAGTGGGACTGGATAGGGTGGGGGTTGCAGTGTAGAAGAGGGGACGGAGCAGTAAATAGAGGGGGTTGAGCCAGGGTCAGACTGAGATGACGCAGCTTACATTGGGTCGCTTTACTAGAAGAAATATTAGAAAATAATAATAATCTCTGTTCTATTTTTAATTATCTCCATGGAGAGAATCAGGTACCATGGTCATGGCTGATTTCTGTCAAGTGGATGGAGGGAAGTGGAACGTGTTCTAATTTTCACTGTCTTTACTCAGACATCCTCCTCGCTAATATAGCCCTGCGCACTGTAACGCGTGACTCTGACGGAGATAACTAATCTCTATGTGAGAGTCTATTTCTTCTCCAATCATCTGGCAAAACTAGAACAGAGGAGAGATGGATTAAATAATGCTACAATGCACAAGCCCTAACTTGCATATATTTAATAGCCCAGCAAATGATGCAGGGTTGTGACATCTGCTATTCCATGGCAACAGTAACACTGCTGGGGGGGGGAAGTTTGTAGTTTATTAACTAGCGTTTATGGTAAGTTAAACATTTTTAATTTAATTCACTGTCTTCTGGCATGGAGAAAAGATTAGGCACACAGCTGACAAAGGTGATGGGAAATTTCTTCTAGCTTATCGTGTCCTGTTTTAAGGTTCAAAATGTGGCAATGTGATTTCCCATTATTATAAATTGCTCTATGCATTCAAAGTTGTATTGAATCATATTTTTTAATATATGGATTTGTAATAATCTTTAATAAAATTCCAAGATGCAGTTCCAAACAGTTATGTACTGTAGTCAGTAGTCAGTCTGATAGATTTCCACCCAACTAGTACCAATTGTATACATGCGTCCCAACATTTTGGAGGGGTGGGGAGTCGGGACACTTTGCACTCACTCAAGGCAAGCGCATAAAAAGAGCTTTATCACTCATAACAAACCAATAGCACATCACATTAGAGGCATGGCTGATCATCACGCCCCATTGCATGTCACGTTAGGGTCATGGGCACACATCACTCCCCCCTTGCTCGTCATGCTGGTGGTCTGCCCAGAACTTCCCAAGCTGCTAAGCTGTCACTAGCCTCTCCCAACAGTGGATGGGTGAATGTTGCTCTGCTAACATTAGGGGAGGTTATTTGTATCCTTTATTTCCATGTGAGTTCCATAGCTTCATACGTAGACAAACAACATACAGGGTTACATGGGTATACAGTGAACAATACAGACAGATACAGACAATAAACAAATTGACATACTTTACATAATTACAATCTGCAAAATGCATAGTTACATAACTAAACATGAAAAGATAGGCTTCCTGTTCTGAAAAGTCTAAAGGGCACTGGGGGGAGTGGGTGCGAGGGGTAACATAGAGAGGGCTTGGGGAGTTATTATGAGGTGTGATCGGCTTCAGTGAAAAAGTGAGGGCATGCTTATAGGATGGGCAGCTAGGTAAAAGGCTGATTAAATGAGGGAGGCATTCCAGAAGATAGGAGCAGTGTGGGAGTCCAATGAGTTTGAAACATTGACAGATGTGGGAGCCTTTAGTGCAGTGCTAGACTCCAATTTCTCCAGTTAGATAATACTATTTCCATAGAGGAACAATAGTTTTACCATGTGATATAGTCTGTACAATTTGAGTTAAGATTTTTTCCAGCTGTAAGCTACAATTTCTAAATCAGTATTTTACACGCCCTGGACATAAACTTTAGCTGAAACATTTTAAGAAATAACTGTTTACTGTAATCACCAAAATACATGAATATAAAAACAGATTTGTCTTTTTATTCTCTTCATATCTCATATTAAGAAGGAAAATAAAGAGGGAACCATCAACAGGATTATTATGTGAAGAGTATTGCACACATCCTGATGAAATGCCAATATTCAAACTCTGAAGTAAGGGTTGTTTTGTTCCAGCGCTCTCTATTTCACCTGAATGATTAAGAATTTTTCTAAATGGGTTTCCCGTCATACTGTATGTGGGGAAATGTACTCCCCCTCTATTGGATATACAAACCAAATGGACATTAATTTATTAACCTGAAGTCCGTTGGTATTTAGAGTGATTTGAAAAAATCATGTGGATTGATGAATATCCGTTAATTTAACACCAAAATATAATATGTTATAAAAAATAGTCCATTTATTGTAATAAAATAATATGTACAATGAAAACAATTGTATTATACAAATGGGTATGTAATGCCGGCTTTCGGGATGCCTCCTCTCAGAATACCGACAGCGGCATCCCGATGGTTGGTATGCCAACAGGAGTCGGGTAAGTATACTTACCCTCCCCCCTTCTCCCCCAAACCCTGTCTTCTTGTAGCCTAACCCTCTCTACCTCACACCCTAACCCTCCCCATTAGTCTATAAACCGAACCCTCCCCCCTTCGTGCCTAGACCAAACCCTCCCTCCTTAGTGCCTAACCCTAAACTCCCAGTGGTGCCTAACCCTAACCTCCCCACCAAAACCTAACCCTAACCCTGCTACGCTCCCTAAACCTAAGCGGCTCACTCTAAGGGTGCCCGGGACTTACCTTGTTCGGGCTGGCGTCCTTAGGCGTTCCGGCGTCAGGATTATGATAAGCGTTGGGATTTCCTTATCGGTATTGAGACCAGCGGCATTGTGGCTGCTGGTCTCATAACTACATCCCGTATTATAAGGGTTCGGTCGTAACCTTATATTAAGGCTGAATCGAAAAGAATGAAATTCTCCTATAGAGGATTCCTGAGGGGGGGGGGGGGGCATGGTGTTTAAGGGACTACACCTCAATAGCTGAAGTTTGGCATGGACAGGTAGAACTGTCACTTGATGCTGCATGCCAAAAATGAGGATTTGGGAGTAATTTATAGTTCAAATTGTCAGTTTTTTTTCAACACTCTCAATTAGGACCACTTTTCTGCTGTAGTCTATGGGGGGATTTTTTGGAAGGAATAAGTCAGGGTAGAGTGCTTATTTAGACTTTGGGTTTGTTTTAATATGTAGCGCTTGTTCCAGGGTAGGTGCTTTTGGGGTTCAGGTAATTAAGAGAGTTACAGTTTTTAAACTATTACCTCACAAATGTCCCTTGATATAGATAGGGAGCGTCAACTTGCTGCGCAACCTCAGTAGGTGCCTCCAGCGGGGGGGTGTACTAACTGTAGCTTCACTTGGGTGCACAATGATAGCTGTCCTTTGCGGGCGGAAGCACCCAAGGCCTAGGCTATCCCTGACCCCCCTGGTGTACTCTAGTGTGGTGCATTTGAAAGAGTTAAAAATATTGTCTGTTGCTGTGGAAATACAGGTCTCAGCAAGCCTCCTCCACATGCTGGTACTTGTAGAATAACAACTACCAGCATGCGAGGCATTACGAGCCCGCTGGTACCTGTAATTCCACAGCAAAATAAATTCTTAAATAAAAACAAGACACACAAACAGTTGAAAGTTACATTTTATTAAAACATACATGCACACACACTATCTCACATAGGGGCCTATTCATCATACCTAAACTTTCTCTGGAGTTAATTAGGTTTAGAACTCGCATGGAGTTCTACCTAATTACCAGAGGAATTCATCATTCCTCCTCTCCATAACTATCTAGTTCAAAAAGCTGTCATTTTTGCAATGACGCTTTTCATGAAATAGATAGTTATCACTCTCTACTCTAACTTACTGCAGCTGGAATCCGTGTTGCACATGCGCTGTTACATATGTAAAGCCAGCGCATGCACAGCACTGCTAACAGTGGTGGTAATTTTGTGTGTTTCCCCTGCTCCCTCCGCTCACCTGCCCCCCCTCCCCCCTCCACTCACCTCCTTCCCGTCCCCGACTTACCTGCTCACGCAGCAGCCTCAGACTCCGTCTGCTATGCTGTCTTGTGGTCTCTCAGCAAAACACAGTACTGTTTAGAAAAAAAAAAAATTTCTTTCTATACTTTATTGTGCTCTGCTGGGGAGAACACATGACAGCATAGCAGACGGAGCCAGAGGAGAGTCCAGAGCAATGGAGGAAGACGCCGGGGGACCTGCCCAGCTGAAAGCAGGTAAGTGTTACCTACTGTACGCCACCTCATCTATACAGGGGACCCCTACTCTCTTTCCCTTGTATTTCCAAAACCAGGACTGGATCGGCTGAGCCCAGTGCTGGTTGTGTTACATACAGGGGACCATATGTATTTTGTCCCCTGTATTTTAATAACCAGGACTGGCTCTTAAAAGCCAGGTGCTGGTTGTGCTAAAAACAGGGAACCCCTATGCATTTTGTCCCCTTTGGGGGGGGTGAGGGCACATCATTAATTTATTTATTTATATTACACATATTACATTTTTAACATGCATGGATGGATCTTACTGATACGTCCATACATCTGTATTTTATTGATTTGATTTTCTCAGGTGCATGCTCAGCACCTGTGAGCCCCTCTGTCGCCCACTGATGCCCCTGTGCACTGCCCCACTCCCCCACTGCTGCCAGTGCCCTGCACACCTTCAGCTCGCCCCCACAGCTGTCTCTCTCTGCACCCCCAAAACACATCCTGTCTGCTGTTCCCTCCTCCACCCACGATAGTGTACCATTTTGGTGCCCTTCTCCCCTGCAGGTGGTCTGGTTTGCTTCTCCAAACCCTGATGGTTAATAAATTATAATAAAGCTATGAAATTCCATAGACAAGAGACCTGATAGTTTCACATGTCCCATTAAGGCTTCTTAGACATGATCTGAAATTTTACAAAACCTACTGAATTTCTGCCACTCAAACTCTTAAAAGCAATTAAATTTTGATCATTAAGGCTGACGCCTTAATGGACGTGTTCCTTGCGCAATACAGATATGGTATGCCATCACACCCTGTGGTTAACTGCAGATTCAGCACTCTCACATTGTGAAATAGCTGTCACTTAGAAAATGGTGGAGCTAGTAATTCACAGAATTGTGTGCTCATTGCTTTTTTGAGTTTGAGTGGCAGAAATTCAGTAGGTTTTGTGAAAATTCAGATCATATCTAAGAAGCCTTAATGGGACATGTGAACCATAAGGTTTTTTGTATATATATATATATATATATATATATTCCTAGTCGGCGGCACTCAGTAAATAAATCCAAGACACAAAAGGGTTTTGTGTAACCAATGTTTCAATGCTTCAAACACACATTTTCGTCAGGGTGCAAGTGCACCCTACACTTGCACCCTAACAAAAATGCATTTTTGAGGCATAGAAAAGTTGGTTACACAAAACCCTTTAGTGTCTTGGATTTATTTACTGAGTGCCGCTGAGTAGTAAAAGATTTACTGCCGCATGGAGTATGTGTTTGGCATGGAGGGCACCAAAACGTAAGTATTCTTTTATATTAACTTTGTCTTCAATTTTGGAGTGCCGCTTCCAAGATTATATATATATATATATATATATATATATAATATATATATATATATATATATATATATATCAAAAACAAAAAAATGAAATAATCGAAAAAATAAAATCTTTATAGAGAAATGATAAGTAGATAATACTGTTTCTCCTACTATATCATTATGGCATAAGAAAATCGTAGGACTGCAGAGAGAGCAGCGTTGCCAGAGCAACCACTGTAGGACAACGGTGTGATTTCTGTACAACGCATGTTTACCACCAATTGTGGGTGAGCTAATATATTTACATTTAAAGGTTATCCGAAAATCCTTACAGTACACACTATTGTCACACCTTTTTTACCCAAATATGCCGGTTTACCCAATTGGAGAAATTCTTAATCATTCTGAGGAAAGAGAGAGCGCAGGAACAAAACCCGCTCTCTTCCTACTTCATTGACTATTTAAGGAGCCCAGTTGAAAGGTCCCAGCTGTTCCTGGCCTCACATCTTTTTTCTCACTTGTTTCCTAAGAAGTATCTGGTGCCAGCCACTCACATTCCGATCTACACTATTCATACTTTGCAGAATGATCTTACATCTTCCTATTACCTGCATGTAACGCCAAATGTAACCCTATTAACACTAGCCTGAGAAGATGTAAAGACCAAAAAATAACCCTAGTCTTGGTCACCAGAATAATATCAAATAGAGCTAATTGGTTCTTTTAAAATAGGTTTTATCCCCCTCTCTCCTTCCTTTGAGTGAACCTATTAGCCGCGGAAGAGTAGTTCCATGCATTGTTTTGCTAACAATTCACTATGGAACCTCAATGTTTGGACTGAGAAAACGTAATTTGCTGGAAAGATGATTAATTGCTTTGTATTAATGACAAACCTGCCAACTGTGGGCTTCTGAGTCTGAAACACTTTGTCATTTTTTTGTTATGATAATTCCGTTTAAGTTGTAAATGATCTAGTCAACACTGGTATTTTATTTATGCCTTGTGCAGGTCATTCTGTTGTTTTGTTATTGCAGAGACATGAACTGAGTGGTTTAGGCCAACCAGTTGGTGTTAGATAGTTTATTATGTGTCAGCAGTATGTCCAAACATGTAAGTAAAGAGAACATCATTTGCCAGTGCTGAGGAGAATGGAAATTATGACTTAGGTTTCTCATTTAACCAATCTTGCTTTGCAAGGTAAGGTTATCATATAGTTAAGGTAAAAAAGAGTGCTAAATACTGTTATAAAGAAGAGCTATGGTCTTGTAATTTCAATCTCTAGTCTACGGTACCTAGCTAAGTGGCTATGTGCCCATCGTCCTGTAACTGCCAGATGCTAAAAAGACAGAAGAAGTCTATCCAGGTTAAATTTATGTTTCAATTAACTAATTTCAGTATCTTAACAAGACACTAGGGACTACAAAATCAAACTTCAAACTGGGAATTGTGGTATATAAATTAGAGATGAACACACCCGAACCTTGCGGTTCCGAGTTTAAACGAGTCCCGCACGGATCACTTGTGGGTTCCGAGTAGAACAGAGTACTGACTCCAGTCTTCTCACAAGGGAGCTCATTCAGACCCGCTCGCTGGATGTGTATGATTGCACCCAGCGTCTGCAAATTCGGCTAAGTGACGGCACGGCAGGTGATCACATGGCAAGGCATAAGCATGCCCACTATGTCTCGGCGTGTGATCGCTCTGTGTATGTAGACTCCCACCAGCCTGTCTTAAGATGCCCACTTGTGCACGTCATCTGCAGGAAGTGTATGCAACCATGGGCACATCGGTTACCATCGGATGCATTCGCAGCGCTTGAGGTTGACTATACCCTACCGCAAGCACTGCGATCACTTCATTTTGAAATACAACCAGGTGACGTGTACTATGACGCTGCCTCTTAATTATGCACGCCACTGAAACGACGTTGAGATGCTCAGGCACGCCTGCGTTCGCATGTCCACTCCTCCGTTTCTAGCAGCCAGTCCCTGTTACCATCCACAAACAGCTTCAACTGTCACTCACTCTGCTGGGCAGTCTATGCGCAACGAGCGATCACTTCCCGATCTCTCGCACTGGTTCCCGCATGCGCAACTACGATGCATGTGCAGATTGCGGCAATCGGCCAGCTACAAGCCAACGCATCCTAGCGAGCAGGTCTGAATCAGGTCCCAAGTTCAGAACTCAGGGCTCGATTCAGACCAGCTCACTAGATGCGTTCGCACGCACCCAGCGTATGCAAATCTGGCAAAGGCAGGTGATCGCACGGCAAGGCATTAGCACACCCACTATGTCTTGGTGTGCAATCAAGCTGTGTATGCAGACGCCCACTAGCTTGTCTTAAGACGACCACTAATTCATGTAATCTCCAGGAAGTGTATGCAACCATCGGTAACATCGAGTACCATTGGATGCGATCGCAGCACTTGTGGTTGACCATACCATGTCGCAAGTACTGAGAGTGCTTCTGTGTGTAAAACAACCAGATTACGTGTACTATGACGTGCGTCTTAATTATGCATTAAGATGCTCAGGCACGCCTGCATTCGCACCACCAGTCCCCCGTTTCCATCGATCAAACCGTTACCACCAACAAACGGCTTGTCCTGTCACTCAGTCTAGCGAGCAGTCCATGTGCAGCGAGCGACCGCTTCCTGATCTCATAACACTGCGATGCGTACACATGCACAGATTGCGAACCATCAGCAGCTACGAGCAAACGCAGCCTAGCGAGCGGGTCTGAATCAGGCCCTCAGATCAAAAAAATGGATCTTGTGTATTTTGGATTGCATTTAAGTCCCTCCCTTGTGATTTCAGGTGCTGTGCGGTGGTCAAAACTTGCTGGAAATGAATGTTATTGATGATAATACTATTATAGGTACAAAAAGAGGTCCAAGTTACATGACTTTAGCTATTTTTATAATTTAGAAAGAAATCCAAAACCAAAGGCGAACTAAAACACTTGAGGGTGCCAAACCAAGCACGATGATAATTTAAACCAAAACATGTGGGTCTGCACACATCTCTAATATAAATAAAAGATTCCTGCCCCTGAGTCTGACATAGGTCTGTAAAGAATGATTTTATTTTTTAGTGTATGGGTAAAGCTATTTACAAAAAAAGAAAACAAAAGATCCCAATGGAACATGTAATTGCCTCCTGCAACACTCCTCTGTAGTGCTGTGAGCCCATCATGGCCGACAAATTGGGTTACTACTATTTGTAGACGCCGGCCTGGTAACTCTACAATAATCAACCTCACGGCATGCGCAGACTTTCTATTCCCAGCAGCTTTTGCAGTCTCAAGTTGCCACAGACAGAATGCTGGTTTATAGAATGCTGGTGAATATAATTGTGGTGAATAGAATGCTGGTGAATATAATTGTGATGAATAGAATGCTGATGAATATGATGGTGGTGAATAGAATGCTGGTGAATATGATGGTGGTGAATAGAATGCTGGTGAATATGATGGTGGTGAATAGAATGCTGGTGAATATGATGGTGGTGAATATGATGGTGGTGAATAGAATGCTGGTGAATATGATGGTGGTGAATATGATGGTGTGAATAGAAAGCAGGTGAATATGATAGTGGTGAATAGAATAGAGGTAAATAGAATGCATCGGAGACCAGGAGGAAAACTGCGAGTACACCCGGAGATGTACAGAAAGGACGCAGAAGGTAAATAAGTGCACCTGGGGGATACGGGACACAGCCCCGCCAGACACTGCTTATACACCTCGCGTAGTGACACTTTTTTACAGCTTGATTTAATCCACCACTATGCAACAAACACAAGACATCACTGCATGCCCAATTACTGACATACTTTTATCTACCCAGGAACTATTCTATCTTTCCTGGGCCAGGCACCCAAGCAAGAGACAAACCACCAGCACTTACGGGTACTCATCCAGTTTACAATTAATCAGCATCCAGTATATATACCCACGGGTACACATCCATTGTTTTTACGCAGGAGCAGTGTGACTTCTAATAAACATAAACAGTAATGAGTGTGAGTTTCATCTATATACACACAATCATAAGTTCATTTGAGCGCAGTACCCCCCCTTCAGTCAGAATGCTATTTAATATGATGGTGATGATTAGAATGCTGATAAATAGAATGCAGGTGAATATGATGGTGGTGAAAAGATGGAGATAAATAGAATGCAGATGAGTATTATGGGGGTGAATAGAATGGAAGGAAACAGAATTCTGGTGAATATGATGCGGGTGAATATAATGGTGATGATTGGAGTGCTGGTGACAAAATGGTAGTGAATAGAATGGAGGGAAACAGAATGCTGGTGAATATGATGGCAGGGAATATGATACTGATGAATATAATGGTGATGATTGGAGTGCTGGTGACAAAATGGTTGTGAATAGAATTGAGGGAAATAGAATGCTGGTGAATATGATGGCAGTGAATATGATGCGGGTGAATATAATGGTGATTAATGGAGTGCTGGTGACATAATGGTGGTAAATAGAATGCTGGTGAATAGAATGGAGGGAAATAGAATGCTGGTGAATATGATGGTGGCGAATATGATGCGGGTGAATAAAATGGTGATGAATAGAATGCTGGTGACATAATGGTGGTGAATAGAATGCTGGTGAATAGAATGGAGGGAAATAGAATGCTGGTGAATATGATGGCAGTGAATATGATGCGGGTGAATATAATGGTGATGAATGGAGTGCTGGTGACATAATGGTGGTAAATAGAAGGCTGGTGAATAGAATGGAGGGAAATAGAATGCTGGTGAATATGATGGTGACGAATATGATGCGGGTGAATAAAATGGTGATGAATAGAGTGCTGGTGACATAATGGTGGTGAATACAGTGCTGGTGACACAATGGTGGTGAATAGAGTGCTGGTGACAAAATGGTGGTGAATAGAATGCTGGTAAATGCTGACCCACAGCAGCAAAGAGGAATTTCGATGATTCAGGAGGCAGAAATGTGGGACATAAGTTCCCACACGCTAAATAGTAAAAATGCATTTTGTGTGGAGATACAACTAATGATTTTCTTTATGGGTTCCATGTTTATAGTGTTGTTATTAATGGAATTTTAAAAAAAATAAAGGATTACGGAAGAACAGAAAAGTTCCCCTTTGTTTTTTTTTTACATGATGCTACTAGTGAAAAATGCTCAGAATAATAGCACAGCACAGTGACCCAGATTCCCAGCCTGAAAGCAATCAAACCTTGGTCACACTTTCAGCATGATGTCATGGGCACATATGTTATTCATTCATTCTGTCTTTAAACCAAGATTCTCTTTGTTCTACTGCTCGCTTTTTCCACTCCCCCCATGTTTCTTTAAATTAAATATTAAACAATATGTCTATATTACTAGAGGAGCTACAGTACTATAAATGTATTTTCACTAACATTTGTTAATAGTTCCCACTTTCTCTGTTTAGCCGCTACAGGGTCTTCCAACAAGTAATAAATGAACCCTTTAGATGCCAGGTGCATGCAGACAGTTGACCATCCTTTTGCAAAACCTCCTGTCTGTAGGTCACAGAATAGTGTAACAATAACGTTAGTGGCACATTTATGGAATTATTTAACGGTGCAAAGTGTATAAATATATTATTATTCATGTCACATTTCTAACACAGTTCAGAACATGACAGCTGATATCTGATTGGATTGCACTAGGTTACATTACATTTACACACATAGCACCATGTTTTTAAAATATACTTTCCTGCTTGTCAGGGAGCTCCTTCCCACTTCTACAATACAGTTAATGAGCTGTGATTGTGCATTTTGTTGTGAATCACGTCATCCTGGGCACTTCCCTTTGCATATAACCACAAATTATGGCCTTTAGCAGGAGGATTAGGGCTGTGATGAGGTGATTCATGGCAACACGCCTCTATTCCTCCCATCATATTGTTAGCCCAGATCTGGACAAGGGGGTATGCCATGACATCAAGGAGGCATATCTGCATTACATCACTTAGGTGGTGTGGCCTCCATTGATGCTATCTGGGACTAATATTGTAGGATGTCTACTAAACCTCCTGTAATACTTTCCTACTCTCCATGAACGGCCGGGAGGCTCCCGAAAATCAAATGGCACGCCCGGCCACCCGGAAAAGTGGGCATGTTTTCCAGCTGGCCGCCACCTGCCCGTATACCTCCGAACCCACCGCAGTGCTGATTTGTATCATTATGCCTGGCCCCTGCTTCACAATGCCGATAATCTCATTATTGTGTAGTGAGGGTGGGCCACGATGATGCAATTGTGTGGTTACTCCCCCACTCTGCCCCCAATGCCGTGTCATGTCCCTACCCCTTATGCCACGCCACGCCCCCCCTGTGCTGAATGTCGGCAAGTATGCCTCCTGTCTTTCACAGTGACCCTTATGTTGCCACATGCACCAGTGACAGGTTGGTGCAGCACTCATGCACTGCTGCGCAGCTATGCAGAGATCTGAGATTGGGTGCGCTTAGCAGATCCGCTATATTGGAGCAGCAGAAAGTATAATCAAATAGGAACTCTTTATTTCTGTACAAACTAGGGGTGTGCACCGGCCACTTTTCGTGCTTTGTGTTTTGGTTTTGGATCTGGATCTTTCTTCGTGTTTTGGATCTGGATTGGTTTTGCCAAAACCACCCTTCCGTGTTTTGGGTTCTGGGTTTTGTGTTTTGGATCTGTATTTTTTGGAAAAAAAGCATAAAAACAGCTAAAATCACAGAATTTGTAGGTTTTTCTGCCCCTATGCTATTATTAACCTCAATAACCTTAATTTCCACTCATTTCCAGTCTATTCTGAACACCTCACACCTCACAATAGTGTTTTTATGTCCAAAAGGTTGCACCGAGGTAGCTGGATGACTATGCTAAGCGACACGAGTGGGCGGCACAAACACGTGACCCATCTAGGCGTGATACTGCAGTGGCAGAC
The DNA here is from genome assembly GCA_031769625.1 of Taudactylus pleione. Lineage (NCBI taxonomy): Eukaryota > Metazoa > Chordata > Amphibia > Anura > Myobatrachidae > Taudactylus > Taudactylus pleione. Next base: position 3,693,042 of record JAUIMM010000544.1, read on the forward strand.
AGGATGGCAGTTTGAAAAACTAGGCCCCAAACTGTACATAATGCAAAGAAAAAAAAGAGGTGCAAGATGGAATTGTCCTTGGGCCCTCCCACCCACCCTTATGTTGTATAAACAGGACATGCACACTTTAACAAACCAATCATTTCAGCACCAGGGTCTGCCACACGACTGTGGCTGAAGTGATTGGTTCGGTTGGGCCCCCACAAAACAAGCTGGCAATTAATCTGTCCCTGCACAAACTGGCTCTACGGAGGCAAGATGTCATCCTCATCCTCCTCATCCACCGATTCCTCACCCTCTTCAGTGTGTACATCCTCATCCTCACAAAGTATTAACTCGTCCCCACTTGAATCCACCACCACAGGTCCCTCTGTACATTCTGGTGGCTGGTCTCCCTGGAAGAGCTGATAATTCATTTTGATGAACATCATCTTCTCCACATTCTGTGGAAGCAACCTCCTACGCCTTTCGCTGACAAGGTTCCCGGCTGCACTAAACACTCTTTCGGAGTACACACTGGAGGGGGGGCAACTCAGGTAAAATAGAGCCAGTTTGTACAGGGGCCTCCAAATTGCCTCTTTTTCCTGCCAGTACAGGTATGGACTGTCTGACATGCCTACTTGGATGCTGTCACCGATGTAATCCTCCACCATTCTGTCAATGGTGACAGTATCATATGCAGTGACAGTAGACATGTCAGAAATTGTTGCCAGGACCTTCAGTCCAGACCAGATGTCCAAACTTGGTCCTGCCTGCCCTGCATCACCACCAGCGGGTTGCTTAGGATACCTAAGTTTTTTCCTGGCAGCCCCAGTTGCGGTAGAAAATGAAGAAGGAGCTGTTGACGTGTCACGTTCCGCTTCAGCTGACAATGTGTTCACCAGCAGGTCTTTGCACCTCTGCAGGCTTGTGTCGGCCGGAAAGAGAGACACCACATAGGCTTTAAACCTAGGATCGAGCACGGTGGCCAAAATGTAGTGGTCTGATTTCAACAGATTGACCACCCTGGAATCCAGGCAAAGCGAATGAAGGGCTTCATCCACAAGTCCCACATGCCGAGCGGAATCGCTCCGTCTTAGCTGCTCCTTCACTTTCTCCAGCTGCTTCTGCAAAAGCCTGATGAGGGGAATGACCTGACTCAAGCTGGCAGTGTCTGAACTGACTTCACGTGTGGCAAGTTCGAAGGGCTGGAGAACCTTGCACAACACGGAAATCATTCTCCACTGCGCTTGAGTCAGGTGCATACCCCCTCCTTTGCCTATGTCATAGGTGGATGTATAGGCTTGAATGGCCTTTTGCTGCTCCTCCATCCTCTGAAGCATATAGAGGGTTGAGTTCCACCGCGTCACAACCTCTTGCTTCAGGTGATGGCGGGGCAGGTTCAAGAGTGTTTGCTGGCGCTCCAGTCTTCGGCACGCAGTCGCTGAATGGTGAAAGTGACCAGAAATTTTTTGGGCCACCCAAAGCATCTCCTGCACGCCCCTGTCGCTTTTCAGAAAATTCTGCACCACCAAGTTTATTGTGTGAGCAAAACATGGGACATGCTGGAATTTGCCCAGATGTAATGCCCGCACAATATTGGTGGCGTTGTCAGATATCACAAATCCCCAGGAGAGTCTAAGTGGGGTAAGCCACTGTTCGATGATTTCCCTCAGTTTCTCTAAGAGGTTGTCGGCGGTGTGCCTCTTACTGAAACCGGTGATACACAGCGTAGCCTGCCTTGGAACGAGCTGGCGTTTCTGAGATGCTGCGACTGGTGACGCTGCTGCTGTTGCTGCGTAAGGTGATACATCTACCCAGTGGGCTGTCACAGTCATATAGTCCTTAGTCTGCCCTGTTCCACTTGTCCACATGTCCGTGGTTAAGTGGACATTGGGTACAACGGCATTTTTCAGGACACTGAGGACACTTTTTCTGATGTTTCTGTACAGTCTCGGTATCGCCTGCCTAGTGAAGTGGAATCTAGACGGGATTTGGAACCGGGGACACACTACCTCCATCAATTGTCTAAATCCCACTGCACTAATGGCGGATACCGGACGCACGTCTAACACCAACATAGCAGTCAAGGTCTCAGTTATACGTTTTGCTTCAGGATGACTGCTGTCGTACTTCATCCTCCTCGCTAAGGACTGTTGGAGGGTCAATTGTTTAGTAAAAGTAGTGGTGTTCCTACTTCCTCTCTGGGATGATGAACGACTCCCAGCAGCAGCAACAGCAGCAGCGGCAGCAGGAGGCATAGCAATGCAGGATCCTCCGGAGGAATCCGGGATAGGAGAGTCAGTCATGCCAGTGACATGGCCTGCAGGACTACTTCCGATCCTGACTAAGGAGGAAATTGACGAGGAGGGAGTTGACGGTGTGGTTTGCAGGCGCTTGGATACAACAGGACAACGGGATTTAGGTGTCCCTGGACTGCTTACGGTCTTAGCCAAAGTTTCTGAACTTGACAGTAACTTTTTATGAACGCGCTGCAGGTGCCGTATAAGGGAGGATGTTCCTAGGTGGTTAATGTCCCTACCCCTACTTATTTCACCTTTACATATGGTACATATGGCAAGACAGTTGTTGTCCGGATTTGGATAGAAATATTGCCAGACCAAAGAGGTGGAATGTTTGGTCTTCTGCCCAGGCATGACCGTGATGGGCTTTTTCATCCCACGGACAACAACTGTCTCCCCCGGAGCCTGATTTAAACAAACCACATCACCATCAGAATCCTCTTCGCCAACTTCCTCCTCAGCGCCAGCTACACCAGTATCCTCATTCTGTTGTACTTCAACAGTGACATCTTCAATTTGCATATCAGCAAGTGGACTCTGGGTGCTCCTTTCAGCACTTGCAGGGGGTGTGCAAATGGTGGAAAGAGCCACCTCTTCCCGTCCAGTGCTGGGAAGGTCAGGCATCGCAACCACCACCACACTTGGACTCTCCTTGGGGATTTGTGATATCTTCTTAGAAAGCACAGTTCTTCGCTGTGCTTTTGCCAGCTTAACTCTTTTGATTTTTTTAGTGGGAGGAGGGCTTCCATCGTCATGTGAAGCTGAACCACTAGTCATGAACATACGAGGGATTGACCTTAGCCGTTCCTTGCCACTCCGTGTCGTAAATGGCATATTGGCAAGTTTACGTTTCTTTTCAGCTGATTTAAATGTTTTTTTCAAGGTCATTTTCCTGAACTTTGTCATTTGGGATTGTATGTGCCCTCTATTATGACATTGGGCATCGGCCTTGGCAGACGACGTTGATGGCATGTTATCGTCTATGTCATGACTAGTGGCAGCAGCTTCAGCACTAGGAGGAAGTGGTTCTTGATCTTTCTCTATTTTATTTTTATCTGAGAAAGTTTGGTCCTCCATTTATGTTATATCAATTTGATATATACGTGCGGCTAAACACAGAAAATATTTTTTTATTTTTGCTGGAGAGTAGTGCACTTTGTGGGTTACACCAGCCTTTAAGAAATGAGCCAGCCGGCTCTTTACTTATGGGACACAGGCGCACGCTTGGCGCTGCTCCTTTGTTGATGCACGTGCGGCTACTGCGCACACAATTCACAAACACAGAAAATATATATTTTTTTGGTTTGGAGTGTACTTTGGGGGTTACAGCACCCTTTAACGGTCAAGCCAGCCGGCCCTTTACTTATGACACAGGCGCATGCTTGGCACTACTTTGTTGATGCACGTGCGGCTACTGCGCACACAATTCACAAACACAGAAAATATTTTTTTTTTTGGTTTGGACTGGAGTGTACTTTGGGGGTTACAGCACCCTTTAGCGGTCAAGCCAGCCGGCCCTTTACTTATGACACAGGCGCATGCTTGGCACTACTTTGTTGATGCACGTGCGGCTACTGCGCACACAATTCACAAACACAGAAAATAATTTTTTTTTTGGTTTGGACTGGAGTGTACTTTGGGGGTTACAGCACCCTTTAACGGTCAAGCCAGCCGGCCCTTTACTTATGACACAGGCGCACGCTTGGCACTACTTTGTTGATGCACGTGCGGCTACTGCGCACACAATTCACAAACACAGAAAATAATTTTATTTTTGGTTTGGACTGGAGTGTACTTTGGGGGTTACAGCACCCTTTAACGGTCAAGCCAGCCGACCCTTTACTTATGACACAGGCGCACGCTTGGCACTACTTTGTTGATGCACGTACGGCTACTGCGCACACAATTCACAGACACAGAAAATAATTTTTTTTTTGGTTTGGACTGGAGTGTAATTTGGGGGTTACAGCACCCTTTAACAGTCAAGCCAGCTGGCCCTTTACTTATGACACAGGCGCACGCTTGGCACTACTTTGTTGATGCACGTGCGGCTACTGCGCACACAATTCACAAACACACAAAAAATATTATTTTTTTAGCACTTGGGGGGAGCACCCCTGATGGACAGAGCACCCCCTGGACAACACTACAGCACCCCTTTAGGACTGGGACACTGCACAGGACTTTGGAGTGGACACAGCCCCTATGGAGAACTGACTGCACAACACAGTCCAGCCAGCCCCTATGGACTTTGAAGTAGTGGACACAGCCCCTATTAACAACAGCAGCACAGCACAGCACAGCCAGCCCCTATGGACTTTGAAGTAGTGGACAACAGCAGCACAGCGCAGCACAGCACAGCACAACACTACTCTGCACTACACTACACTACACTACACAGCCCAGTCAGCCCTAACTCCCACCCTCCCTCTTCACTGTCCACAGCCGAGTGAGAAAATGGCGCCGACGCGGGTACCTTATATAGGTTCCAAAACCCGCGAAACTCGGAAGGCGGGATGATGACGTTTTGCCTCGATTTCAGATCCGAGTCAGGCGGGAAAAGTCGAGCCTGACTCGGATCTGCCTCGGATCGGGGGGGCTCGGGGGGGTTCGGATTTCAGAAATCCGAACCCGCTCACCCCTAGTACAAACACATGCTGCTTTCTTAATATGGAGGAGGAACAGAGTCTGGATAAACCCACTCACTGGGTACCTTCTTTATGAAGTAAGGTTATCAGCAGCTGAACACTGATGACATCTGCATATATAACAAACACAGTGCAGAACAGTGGTTGCAATATCAAAATGACTGATGTCTAATAGAGTCATTCCTCCTACCACCCAGGCAGATGATTACAATGAAGTCCTGATTGTGACAGCGAGACAGAATCCTTAAATAGTGACTGTCCCACATACATTAGGATGGCTGGGAGTTATTGTATGCACCCCATGCAGTTATCCTGTGATCATTCCCACCAGGTAGGTCTCATAAAGCCAGCAACTATCTTTTTTAAAAAGTGCCCCTTCATTAAAAATATATCTCTTAGGAATAAGGGAACTGAAAATGTATGTGCTAAGAAAAAAATGGTAAACCTTTTTTTATTGAAGGCCTCCTGCCAATATCATAGGGGCAATGTTGTGATTATAAGATCAGATGAAAGGTAACATTTGTGACGAGAGGAAAACAAATTTAGTAATCTAGAAAAGATATCTGTTCCTGCCTACAATACTTTACTGAAAATATGTCATATATCAGTAGACTGAACTAAGGCCGGTTGCACACTAGAACGATATCTTCATGATTCATCATTTACAAGCAAACTGGAATGACAAATCGTGAAGATCATTCAGTGTGTACCGGCAATTGCACTTTCCGGCAAGTCGGTTACAAATCTTCTGGTTGGCCGTGCTGCACAGACAATCAGAAGATATCTTGTACAATGCCATGCTGCTAAATGCAACATGTCATTGTAAATTGCGCTGTCGTACTCCTGCATCATGCAGTGTGTACACACGGTGCGATTTGTTGGCCCGTCGGACGGTGGATCAGCCGGGAACACATCGTTCGGATGTGTACTCTGCCTTACGTAGGGTTAATAATGTCTACTCAAAATAACTTATAGTTATACTTTTTAATATGTTTCAATAATTCCTTAAGCAATAATTCAATAAAAACTGGTGTTTTTTTATTTTGAGAAAATTCTTAAGTAAAAAAAAAATTCAAATGAAAGCAATAGCAACTGATTGTGCCTGGGCCTCCATTTTTTCCCCATGTGTACAAAATGGCCCCTACAACACCCGATGCCTTAATGATCGGAGCAGGCTGGGGAAGGAGATAGCTCCCTATGCAGCATACCAGTGTGGTAAACATTTACAGTATATTAACAAGTATGTTGTGCCAAAAACTGGTGCCGCATCACAGTCTAACGGCTGTGGCACTGCCAGGGTCCAGTGCGATGCTCTAGGAAACTACAATGATTAAGTACTGGCTCTATCCACTTTACCAGTGTAATTATAAATGTGCTTTCTATGAATATAATGTGCAGCAGCACCAGATCTCATTCAAAAGGCATATTTAATTGTAAAGCACAATGGAATATGCTGCACTATATAACAAACTGTTAATAAATAATAAATAAAATAAATGTAAAAATATCACACTGTTTATATGCAGTGCAAGTGCAGGTCTTAAGTCTGCTACAGACCAATGGATAAATGTCTTTCTGTTCTCTGTACTAATAGCCCAGCACATTTCTCATAGTGTAGGTTATGTAATGTATAAAAGATAAAAGCAATATTAGTAAGGGATAGCACATAGTTACTGGAAAGATGAAAATCTCCAGGAATGTTGCTGCACTTTTCAGAGTGGGAGCTCCTAGCTGACTGTCTGGATCAAGGCGTTCTGTTAACAGTTTGCAAACATCATTTAATCGGTTTTCCTGCAGTATCAGCTTCTTCAGGGTGGGCATGGGATCAGGATACATTTAATAAGGCATGGGCTTCAATCAACAAATCAGTTTTCAATACATCACAAAGCAGTTGAGGTCTCTTTTTCTACTGGTATATATAGGAAATATGTCACCCCCAAAATGGAGACTGTTTGATTTTAATAGTGTCATACTGCAGCTGGTCAGGGTCCTTGTCAGGCACCTTGGACAAGCCAGAATCTCGGTAATTGGTACAGGTCACTTGCAATCACTGCCATTGACATGAATGGAGAAGTGCTGATTGGCTAAGAGTGGAGCTACCACGCTCTCAGCCAATCAGCGCTTTCCCATTTATGTCAATGGAAGTGACCGGTCATTTCAGGTTAGGCACTGTACAGGGTGCATTGTGTGTACATGGGATTGGTGATCGGTTATTTATTTTATTAAAAGTTATGGATGCTTAAATGCTTTGTGCCAGAGTCTACTGTAAATGCACAGGTCTCTGGGAACATGGCTCCCATGCTATGTTCCTGGAGAAGACTCTATTGCACATGCACAAACCTTCAGAAAAATGGCCACCACACCATTGTCCCATTGATTAGAGTCTGCAGAACTGGCTGAGGCGAGACTCCGGCGAGGTAAGTAGAATAATTGTATAGGTGCAGGGTTTGAGGTGTGGGCCTGGAATCAGGGACATTACAGATGTGTCAATGGAATAGGCTGATTTGACACAATCATACTGTATAAGTGTGAATGATTTTTTTATTTTTAAATATAAAAAGTTCATGTTTAATAGGAACCAGGAAAAGTGAATATTTGCGTCGGTTTACTGTAAATTTGTTGCATTTTCGTACGAGAAGCGTTAACAGGTGCAAGAACGGGGAATTTGTGTAGACTCCGTAGGCTTAGATCTCTGTAGTGTAATAATTTAATAGCACAAATATTATCACTGTCTGAGATCATACTAGTCCAAAGCAACAAACCTAAATATACAAATGCTACGCACACAGCAAAGCTGAAAGAGCCCTGAATAATGCACAATCAGGGGACCTTGCTGTCTGTTTCCAGGCACTCAAAGGAATTCAGCTATCCAGCGCAAATCCTATTTTCTCACTCCTGCGTCTGAGACTCTGAGTTCACAGATGTGGATACATAAATGCAAAAAGATCAAAATAAGATTTATTTGAACTTCAGTCGCATTTATATCCCCTCATACTTTCCATCCAAGAGTCTGTAACTAACCCATGTCAGGCAATCCGAACAGTGAAAAATGTATTTCATTAATGCCATCTATTTATTTCCCACACTTAATCATTTCATACGGGGATTTAGCAGATTTCATGTTTTAACATTGGTGCCCGCTCGTTCTGGCAGAGAGATGAATGACTACATTCTCCTGGACCAGAATATGGTGGAAAGATGAATTACAATGGGGAAACCATCATAGTTCCTGTTAGTGAATTAGGACATAAAAATGAGCTGCAACTTTAATAGAGGCCGGATCAAGATTATTTTTCTCATTACCCTTGTGATTCCCTGTGTGTTTCTGTTGCCACCATAAATGTGACTTTGCAGTTATTTTAAACGGCATAGTTTAATTGACATATCATAAGTGGAGACAAATTATGGTAATGCTCGCTGAAATCAATTCAAAGCAATTTAATGCATGTGCATGTAACTCCACACTAACGGCTCTGACAAGTGCAGGCAAAATCATTGCAAAGTGCCTTAGAATATTGACATTTAAACTGGAAATGCATATTCCTATGGAGTCCCCTAACTGGCAGTTAGTTGCTGCTCAGCAAGCCTGCAAGCTTTCTAATAGGTATGTGTGCCACTGCCAACCCCCATGTTTTGGTTTTGGATCTGTATCTCCTTCAAGGTTTTGGATCTGGATTTGGTTTTACAAACCCACCCTTACCTGTTTTGGTTTTGGATCTATATTTTTTCTGAAAAAATCATAAGAACAGCTGAAATCACATAATTTGGGCCAGTTTTTTCTACTACAGTATTACTAACCCCAATAACATTTATTTCCAGTCATTTCCAGTAAATTTGAACCACCTCACAGCTCACAATATTGATATAATCCAGTTTAGGCCAAAAAATTGCATCAATCTAGCTGGCTGAATAAGCTAAGCGACAGCAGTGGTCGGCACTAACATGTGGCAGTTCAGCTTCCAACATGGCACAGAGTGGCACTGCAGTGGCAGACAGGATGGCAGTTTAATAAACTATAAAATTAAAAATGTCAGGCAGCAATGCCCCAAACAGCACATAATGCAAAGAAAAGATGCGCAATATGGAATTGTCCTTGGGCCCTTCCACCATCCCTTATGTTGTATATAGTAAAGAGGACATTCACAGTTTAACAAACCAATCACTTCAGCGACAGGGACTGCTATTTGTGGCTGAAGTGATTGGTTTGTTTGGGCCCCCATAAAACAAGCTACCAATGGGCAGCTGACATTGCTGGCAATGATCTCTCCATGCACAACTGGCTTTACAGAGGCAAGATGTTGTCGCCATCATCATCCAATTCCTCACCCTCATGAGTGTGTACATCATCTTCACACAATATTAATTTGTCTCCGCTGAAATACACCATTACGGCCTCAGGTGACTCTGTAATTTTTGGATGTAATTGGCGGTAAAGGTCTTCCTCGTGATATTTGTAGTTCATTTTGATGAACATCATCTTTTCCACATTTTAAGGAAGTAGCCTCCTATGCTGTTCGCTGACAAGGTTCCCCGCTGTGCTGAAAACTCTTTCTGAGTACACACTGGAGGGTGGGCAGCTGAAGTAAAGCAAAGCCAGTTTGTGCAAGGGCCTCCAATTTGCCTTTTTTCCTGCCAGTTGTGAAACAGACGGTCTAATATGCCTATTTGGATGCTATCATTAAAATAGTCCTCAACCATTATTTCAATGGTGACTGTATCAGATGGAGTCACGATAAAGGTCTAATTTATTGTAGGCAATTATTTTAGACCCGACCAGATGTCAAAACTTGGTTGTGTTGACTAATCTGCATCACCAGTGGGTCTTTTTTTTGTGAAAGTTTACTTTTTTCCTGGAAGCCGCACTTGCTGGAAAAACTGGAGGAGCCATCGCTGCATCTGGTGCCGCTGGAGCTGACAATTTGCTTACCAACAGCTCTATGCATCTCTTCAGATCTGTGTCACAACATACTGTATGACTTAAATCTAGGATCCAGCATGGTTGCCAAAATGTATTGCTCCGATTGGAAGATCCTGACAACCCATGGATCCTGGTGAAGCGAATAAAGGACTTGATCTCCAAGTCCGACATACTTAGCGGAATCACTTAATTTCAGCTCCTCCTTCAGTTTCTCAATCTGTTTTTCCAACAGTGAGTGCACAGTTGGTTCCTGTGCCAAAAATGATTTTCATTTTTTTGAAACGTCTACAGGGAGAATGGCTTACATCATCATAAGAGGCAGAACCACCAGTCATAAATAAAGTCCAAGGCCCTAGCCTTTCCTTGTCACTTCATGTGGTGAAAGGCATATTGAAAGTTTATGTCTTTCTGCAGCTAACTTTCCCTTTGATGTTTTTTCTTTACAGCTTTAAAAGATTGGTTCTTTGAGTTTAGATGCCCTGACTTAAGCCCTGTATGCCCTTGGGCATCGGATTTAGTAGATGATGTGTAGACGGACTAGTATCGTCATGACTGGTGCCACTGGCAGCAGCTCCAGCACTAGTATATGGTTCATGCTCTTCTCTCATCTGATCGTTCTCCATATAAACAAACACAAATGAAGTAGGGTACAGCACACCCGTCAATTTGTACCAATTTTGAATATTACACTGCGGTGTCAATGACCTATAGTGTCACAATATTTTTTATGAATAAAAAAAGAATAACACACTGCACTACCACTTACAGTGTCACAATATTTTTATGAATAAGAATAAGACACTGTGCTACCACTTACAGTGTCACAATATTTTTTTATGAATAAGAAGAAAAGAATAACACACTGCACTACCACTTACAGTGTCACAAAATTTTTAATGAGTAAAACACTGTGCAACCACTTACAGTGTCACAATATTTTTTATGAATAAGAAAAGAATAACATAGTACGCTACCACTTACAATGTCACAATATTTATTTTGAATCAAAGAAAAGAATAACACACTTTGCTACCACTTACAGTGTCACAATATTTTTTGAGTGAATCACTGTGCTACCACTTACAGCCCTTTATGGACAACACAGCAACACTCCTTTATTTACTGCAGCCCCAGCCCCTTGATGTTACTGCAGCTCCAGCCCCTTGATGGACAGGACAACACAGCAGCACCCCTTTATTTACTGCAGCCCTAGCCCCTTTATGTACTGCAACCCCAGCCCCTTGATGGACAGGACAACACAGCAGCACCCCTTTATGTACTGCAGCCCCTGCCCCTTTATGGACAACACAGCAGCAGCCCTTTATGTACTGCAGCCCCAGCCCCTTGATTGACAGGACAACAGTGTCAGCAGCCCCAGCCCGACAACACTACGCCCTTCAGAAGTTGAGGACACATGCACAGACAGAGCAGCACAGAGCTCATCTGTTCTGTACACTCTTCACAGCGAGGTTGCAAATGGCGCCGATCACCAGGACCTTTATAGAATCCAAAACCCGCGAGAATCTGACAGCGGGATGATGACATTTTGCCTCATTTTGGATTTTGAGTTAGGCGGGAAAACCTAAGCCAGACTCGGATCCTACTCGGATCCCTTATGTTCAGTTGGGTCCGGTTCTCAAAAAAAACAGACCCGCCCAGCTCTACTTTCTATATAAACCTTGTGCTGTATCATCAGCAGCTTAGTTCAGAGATGAAACATTCCCAGTCTGTATAGGCGCTACAGAGTTGCTTCATATCATCACATAATGAAGTGGCGATAACTCATGTTAAATCCTTTTGCTGTCCTTATGGTAAGATTTGTCCATTTCCTATCACCTAGCTATATGATGAATATATATGTTTTCTCATATATATATATATTTCAGTAACTTATATTTCAATATAAGGTCAACTTGAATCAGACATTTTAAAGTAGCTCTTGGCTGAACAGTGCTCATATAAACTTCTAAATACAACCAGCTCTACACTTACAAAAGGCCAGGCAAAAAATTGCCCCAAGCACGCTGTAACTAGTGGCATATGAGCGGTGCATAGGGCGCAAATCTGTGGGGTTGTAACGGTCCCTTCTCTGTTGGCACTATTTGGCATGCTAAGGCACTGATCCCAAGCATCCTACATGATCAATATATGTTGCTACTTGCTGTGGCTTGGTCCTACCCAGAACCAAAGGGATAAAAATACCACAAATGGGTACCACAGGCTCTCTCATGCACCTTGACATATAAGATAGAAGACATCTCTATTATTTCCCTTCCTCCACAAGTCTACTCTACTTGGAGTACACCCAGAGCAATAGAATTCAGAAACAAATAGATACAGATATGTGTGGACAGTGTTAATGAATGAGAGTGTTAGTTGCTGTTACTGTATATCCATGTTTTTTTAGGGAGTTTATGTTAGTGGTGCGAATAGACTGTGTTATGAGTGCTATATGGTTTTAGGACAGATTATATGTTTGTGTGTTTAATGAAGTCTTTATTAGTTGTATACTGTCTATTTGTGACACTAAGTAGAGTTCGTATTTCTGTAGTACCATGTTTGAAAAGTGGAAACGATAAGGAATTGGAGATTACTATATTGTTAGATGGGAGGCAATCGGGAAGCCGACTGCCTAAATACCGGCAGCCGGCTTCCAGACTGTCTTATCCCGGCATGGGTGAAATGCCGGGCGTCTAGATATAGACGCCCGCATTTCCCCGATGCTGGGAGACCGGCGCCCGGCATCACGATCGTACTGATGCCGGGCGCTGTGAGCGGACAGCCGTGGGGGGGGAGGGTTAGGTTTAGGGCTCCCGGGGGGGACTTAGGGTTAGGCACCCCCCCGGGAGGGTTAGGGTTAGGCTAGGGGGAGGGAGGGTTAGGGTTAGGCACCCCCGGGGGGGACTTAGAGTTAGGCACCCCCCCGGGGGACTTAGGTTTAGACAGCGGGGAAGGGGGTGGTTAGGGTTAGGCACTTAGAGGGGGGATTAGGGTTAGGCACTTGGGGGGGACGTTAGGGTTAGGCACTCCTAAGGAGGGTTAGGGGGGTTAGGTTAGGTTAGTGGATACTTACCTATCCACGATCGGGATTTCCCGCGCTGTCGGGCTTCCGCTGCATCGCACTCTGCTTCTGTCGGGCTACCGCTGACAGGAATCGAACCGCCGGCCATGCGGCTGACGGTATTTCATACCAATTCCTGTTAGATAAGTAGAAACTAATAATTTGCCTTCTATATGTTATCAATGCTAAGAAACCTCCTAACCAGTGGAGGCTCCAGAGTTGGGGCTGCAGAACAGTGCAAAATTCAAATCGGGGAGCCACTGCTCCTAACCATCCTGGTTTTGGCTGGACTGTTCCGCTTTTCATGCACTGTCCTGCTGACCCACCCCTGAGTTGAGTGTCCCGTGGGAGGTCACTCGTAGCCTTCACTTCCCCTCTCAAATGTTGGAAGGTATGATGTAATATAAATAGCAACTTGTATGGTTCCTACTTTATGAAAAGGTTACTATGAATTGCATTTGGTTGTATTTACAGGCTACATTAGCAGGTTAGGTTTTCAAGAAGATTTTATACTATGCACACAGCATTATATATGGAGAACCTATTTATAAGGTAAAATATCTTTTTTATGTATACACTGAGAAATGCAAGGAAGAATACTAACCCTAATGTGTGAAGGAGAAGTATCTGGAAACAAGAAAAAGTCCTACAGGCCTAAAGTGAAAAGGGAAGAATATGTTTTCATTTACCATTCTCTGTAATGCTTTTTGTATTTAACCATTTTCATATATATTAAACATCTGTATTTTATGACTATATGTAAGCGCCAGTGACCTGTTCAACCTTGTAACTTGAGAGCAAGCAATATTTATTACATGTCTTTAATGGTATGAATATCATGGTTCCTGTGAATAAATTATAATTTTTTGTTATAATTTGAGAGTAGTTTATAAATTATATTAGTTATGAAGAGTTTTTAAATCGACATTAGTATATTTGCTTTAATATTATAAACCCCATAATAATTAACATTACATATCTATCTACCTATCTCTTTCTTTAATAGTCAGAAACAGTCTAATCAAGGACATGAAGTACAGATATTACAAAGTAAGGCTGGGTACACACGTATAGATTTTCTGTCCAACCATCCAACTAGTTGATTGGTTGGAATGAAAATCTGGTAAGGCATGAAAGCAAATGACAATCAGCAATTTGCTCCCAAATGCCGGAAAATGGACAAAAACTGTTGTTTGAACAAATTGTTTAGATCAAACATTTAACAAACTTGTCTGACTGACCATTTTCATCTGTTTTCTGCCATTTAGGAGCAAATTGCTGATCATCATTTACTCCCATACGTTACCAGATTTTCATTCCAACCAATCAACTAGTTGGATGGTTGGACAGAAAATCTTTACGTGTGTACCCAGCTTAAGACCTAACTGCTGTGCAAGGCTCAAGTAGACACATGGATTTATGTAACTAAATACTGCAAGTATAACACCTTGCTTTAATAAATAGCAACCAATCAGGTATTATCTTCCATTAGTTACAGAACATTATTTCTCTTTGTTTCATTTTATAATAATTCATGCCCAAGCAAAACTGCTTTATTTAATAAAAAAATAAAACACTCAAAATATTGCCCCCAACTATGTATCATTAAATCCTTTCTTTATTGCTAGATTTGTTTTGAACTCTACTTTCTAAATCCCCATACATGCAGTCGATTTCTTTATTAATTTTTTTCTAGTGTACTTGCAGCTCTAAAAACAGTTTATTGCTTTAAAAGGCCACAAAAATAGCTATTAAAAAATGTATTATTCAGCTAAGGAATCATTGAATCACTGATGCATTTCTGTATAAGTAATTAATTTAAATTAACAATTACACTCTTAGATTAAAATAAAGACACAGGTTCTTCAAGATCAACTTTTCACAAATTCCATTTTTCAGTCCAGAGGAAGGCACAATAAAACTTAAATGTTATGGCTACCAATTGTAAGAGAATGCTGCAATACCAGCTGCAGACAAAAGTTGCCAGTGCATTGACAAATACAACATACGAGGAGCCGCCACAATACAAGCTACAGACTAAGGGAAGCAGTGCTCCATAAAAACGAACAATTGTGCATTTTTTTCACTAAATACAATCAGCACTTTGCCAATGGTCAAGTCCATTAGGACTAATGGTGCTTACACACTAGACGATATTCTCCCTGAGCTATATCGTCCAGTGTGTCCCCAATGTCGTTCATGACATTGTGCACACCCGCTGAACAATATCAGTAATGATATCGTTCAGCGCCGGGCTCTCTTCCCCCATTCCCCAACATGCAGCAACCTGACGACATAGTCAGGTTGGCCTGCATGTTAACCCGATGAACGATGATGACGAATGACCCGCGGGAACACGCGTCGTCGTTATCGTTCATTGTTTTTGTGATAAAAATGGACGATAAAGTGGACGACTGAACGATAACGATATCGTTATCATTCAGTCGTCCACCTTAATCGCCCAGTGTGTACCCACCATAAGATACCTCACCTGTAGGCAGTCGTTATAGATCTTTACTCTTTGCATGATAAAAGTAGGAAATTTGTTTCTCTGTTGGTGTTTCAAAGTATTGTTTATACCTTTTTATTTATTTTGGCTTCATCCCTCATGATTGTGTATTATCCTCCAACACTTTAGCTTCATCCTGGTCCCTCACAGCCTGTCCTGGCAGGTCCTGGTTTGTCTGTGAGTTACCCGACAACTGTGCCTCTCCTGATAGCAACCAGAATTGTGATGCCAATTTAATCTCACAAAAAGAATACTTTCCTGGCTTCAAAATCTGATAAATTTCCATGATGTATCACCATCATAATGTCCTGTTAGCTATAACTTAAGACACCCTGCCCTGTAAGGAACATTACACCTTTTCCACCCTTACAGTAAAGAATCCTTTCCAATGCTCATGGTGATAGTCTTTCTTCCATTCACAGTAGATAGCTTCTCTTTCACTGTCCTTGAGCGAAAAGTTTGTTGGATGTATCCATGTGTACTAACCATGAATATATTATATTAGGTCACCATTATTTCCAAAGTAACCTAGTTTTTATTAGAGATGGGTGGGTTCGGATTTCAGAGATCCGAACCCACCCCAACTTAGGGGATCTGAGTCAGATACGAGTCGGTTCGGGTTTTCCCGCCTGACTCGGATCTGAAAAAGAGGCAAAACGTCATCCCGCTATCGGATTCTCGCGGGTTTTGGATTCTATAACATGTCCCGTGCTCGTTGCCATTTTCATGCTGGCTGTGGAGATTGAAGTGGGAAGGAGCTGGGAGCTGTGCTGAGGGAGCTGGGAGCTGTGCTGTTCTGCTGTGCACAGCGGCTGGCTACTGTTGTGTCAGGGGCTGGCTGCTTATTATGTCCGTATGTGCATAGGGGCTGGCTAGGCTACTGTTGTGTCAAGGGCTGGCTGCTTATGTCCACAGGGGGCGGGGCTGGCTGTTTTCCATATACTGGGGCTGGCTTGCTGTTGTACTGTCCACTCCATAGGGGCTGGCTGTTGTCCATAATATCCAATCCATATACAGTAAGTTATATATTTGGGCTGGCTTGCAGTTGTCATGTCCACTCCATAGGGGCTGGCGGTTGTCCATAATATCCATATATAGTTATATACTGGGGCTGGCTGTTGTCCTGTCCACTCCATAGGGGCTGGCTTGCTGTTGTTTGTCTATAAGGGCTGGCTGTGCTGCTGTGTTGTTCAGGGGGTGTTCTGTCCATCAGGGGTGCTATTAACCCCTAGTGTGAAAAAAATAAGTATTGTTATTTTAATTTCTGTTTCTATGTGTGTGAGCACCTGTTAGCCACACTTCTCAGCAACGTAGGTGAGCAGTGGTGTTGTGCTGCCTATGTCTCAATAATCAAGGGCTGCTGCCTCGTACAGGGGTGATCTTAATCTCCCTACTATGAAATAAATTAAATACATTTTTTGTGTGTGCGTGTTAGCCTGCCACACCACCAGTGTTAAAATAAAAAAAAAATTGTGTATGCTTGTTAGTCTGTCACACCACCTGTGTTCAAATAAAAACATTTTTTTTTGTATGCGTTAGCCTGCCACACACTACCCGTGTGAAAAAATAAAAAATTTTTTTGTGTGTGCGTATTTGCATGTTAGCCACACCACCAGTGAGAAAATAAAACAATTTTTGTGTGTGTGCGTTAGCCACATTTATCAGCAATGTAGGTGCGCGGGGGTGCTGTGCTGCCCGTGTCGTTTATCAAGATGCTGCTGCCTTGTTCAGGTGCTCTCCCAAGTGCCCCCCAAAAATGTATTCAAGCAAACAATCTTTTTTGGTGTGTGTGTCAGGGGTGTTGCCTGTGTCATTTATCCAGAGGCTGCTGCCTCATTCGGGTGCTCTCCCTGCCAAGTTCCAGAAAAAACTAAGTCATCAATCAATGTGGGGTTTTTTCTGTGTGTCTGTGCACGTTAGCCATGGCATCACAAACGCACCTGCTGAGATTTGCATAAACATTTTCAAAGGTGAAAATAGAGGATATGGTTTAAAAAATGGAATAAAGCAGCTAAAACAGTGTTCTTTGATTATAGTGTCCCTACACCCTACCCATGGCCCCTCTACCTGACTTTCAGTGAGTCAGAGGGGCAATTACATGCAACCGTATTCCAGAGTGCAGCTGCTTCACCTGTAGCCTAGGTCAGAAGATGTGTAGGGGGTGTGGTGATGATATCGACTAAAATGGAGCTCACATCCACTAAAGTGGACAATGAATACCAAATCTAACTGGGAGCGCAGATGTAATTTATACACAACACAGGATGGGATGACGATATAGGCATGGGTGCTGGTATAATGTGGGGTGATGTATACTTCATCTTCTTCAAACAATATTAATTTGTCCCCACTGGAATACACCATTACAAGTGTCTCTGTAATTTTTGCACATAATTGACGGTAAAGGTCTTTCTCGTAGAATTTGTAGTTCATTTTGATGGACATCATCTTTTCCACATTTTGGGGAAGTAGTCTCAGGCCGATCACTGACAAGGTTCCCGGCTGTGCTGAAAACTCTTTCTGAGTACACACTGGAAGGTGGGCCGCTCAGGTAAAGCAAAGACAGTTTTTTTGTGTAAGGGCCTCCAAGGGGTATATTTATTTTCTAAAGTTTCTAAATATGAAAAGTGTTCATGTTGCTCATAGCAACCAATCAGATCCTGTCTATCATTTTCTAGAATGCAATGGAGAAATGATAACTACAATCCGATTGGTTGCTATGGGCAACATGAACACTTTTCATTTTTAGAAACTTTAGTAAAACTAAAATTACCCCCAAATTGTCTCTTTTTCCTGTCAGTAGTTATTTACATGTATCTCTTTATTTTCAGATCTGTGTCCGTTGGGAAGAAAAAACAATGTCTTCCTCCCTTCTGGGATGAAAATCCACTCCCAGCAAGCAGGCATAGTGCTCAAGAATTCCCAAGAAAGACACAACCTAAGACTTAAACCTTAAATCTGAAATGTTGCATTTAATGCTCTATTCCGCTTGTTCACATATCTGATATGATTAAGTGGACAGCGGGAACAATGGCAGTTTGAAGGCCACTAACTCTGTTTTTTTTAATGTCCCTGTACAGGTTGGGAAATGCCTTTACGGAAGGTTTGCAAATGATTATTTAAATCTATTGTTATTGGAAAGCACTCTTCCTGGTCCCCTTCTGGGATGAAAATCCACTCCAAGCTGCAGAAGCAGGCGCATGATTCTCAAGAAAGACACAATGTAAGGCCTTAAATCATGGGGTAGCCAACCATAGTCCTCTAGAGCTACTAACAGTTCACGTTTTCCAGACCACCTAGCAGTTACTCACCAACACATTTAATTATTTATTACACTTGTGATTCTGTGAGGAGACCTGGAAAACATACACTGTTGGTAGCTGTCGAGGACCAGGGGTGGCTACCCCTGCCCTAAATTATAGATCTTCCGCTTGTCCACATATCTGTTCTGGTTAAGTGTCAGTTTGGAGGCCACTAACTATCTATGTTTTTTTAATGTCCCTGTACAGGTTGGGAAATGCTTTTTTCATATGGAAAGCACTACTAGAAGTCTTCCTGGTTCCCTTCTAGGATGAGAAAATCCACTCCCAGCAGCATGCAGGGGGCTCAAGGATTCTACTGGGGCAAGGACTGATGTGAATGAATAAAATATTTTTTTGTAAATGCCTCCTCCCCTCTCCTTCTGCCTCATAAATTTACTTTGGAATAAAAAAAATAAATTAAATTTACTACCAAACCCTTCCTGTCCCTGCCTTTAACTACATACTTACTCCAACTCCCTTAGGCCTCTCTTGAATAATAAAAACATTTGTTTCCTGATGTGCCATGTTGGCAGTTGAACTGTGCCACCCACTGCTGCTGCATAGTCAGACAGCTAGATTGGTGCAAATTTTGGGTCTAAACTGGATGAAAACAATATAGTGAGCTGTGAGGTGGTCAAAATTGACTGGAAACGAGTGGAAATAAATGTTAATGCAGTTCATGATACCGTAGGAACAAAAACAGGCCCATTTTATGTGATTTTAGCTGTTTTTATGATTTTTTAAGAAAAAATCCAGATCCAAAAGTGAAACCGAAAAACCTCTTTTTATAACTCCATTCTCCCTTGACTCTTATTAATGAGCTTGCTCGCTTTGGAAACCCCTATGTCCTGCTTACAGTGTTGTGCCCATACCGCACCCTGTAGTCACTCACTGTATTAAGCGCCACCTGTCTTTCAGGAGTAGCACATAATATAGGTAGTGTTTTAGAAAATACAACCTTCATGGTATAACCTTCAACCTTCATGGTATAACATCATGATATCTCTCCCATAGTGCAGGAGAAGAGTGGGCCGGGACTCAGAGTAGACAGCGACGTCACGTCAGGGGCGAGGATTCAGGTCATTTGTGTTGTCATTTTTTGTGTGTGTGTGTGTGTGTGTGTGTGTGAGGGGCACTGGCACTGCATAAGGGGGGTGCTACAGGGGGCACGGTATAGGGGGGCCAATACTGGGGCACTGTATAATGGGGCACTACTGGTGGCACTGTATAGGGGAGGCCGTTGCTAGGGGCAATAGGGAGCACTACTACTGTGGGCACTGCATAGGGGGGACTACTACTGGGGCAATGCATAGGGGGGACTACTACTGGGGGGGCTACTACTGGGGGCAATGCATAGGGGAACCACTTCTGGGGGCACTGTACAAGGGGCACTACTGGGGGCATGTCACAATCCTGGCTAGTTTTTACCTTTTGTGACTTACCTCTGCCAGCTGCTCCATGGATCTGTGTTTGTAATTCTCCTGGGACATCTGCTCTGGCTGAATCATGCTGGCTGTAACATCTCTGTGTGTGCAGACTGCTCTCCCCCCACACTGATTAAACACCTGGACCCTGCTCTGTCTGTGAGCATTGCTAATCTTAATTGGAATCACAGGTGTGGTCCTGTTTCTCAAGGGCTGCAGAGATGAATACTCCCTCTGCATGCTGTGCCTTGCTCCACTCTGAATGCCACCAATCGCTGCCAGACTCTAGGTATATAGATCCTCCTCTAATAGCACTCAGTGCTTGAACATCGTGTTACGTTCCGTGGTGTACTGCTTGTGCTATAGCTGTTCCTCTGTGTGCCAGTATGTCCCAGGCTCCTGCTGGTTCCTAGACCAGTGCTATCCGTAAGCCTGCTGCATTCAGCTATCCACGCTACCAGACTCTCACCTACGGCTCCCAGGCTGCTCCACGTAGCTTCCACGCTACCAGCTTCTCCACATGGCTCCTAGGCCGCACCAAGTAGCTTCCACGCTACCATCTCTCACCCACGGTTCCCAGGCCGCACCAAGTAGCTTTCACGCTACCATCTCTCACCCACGGCTCCCAGGCCGCACCAAGTAGCTTCCACGCTACCAGCGTCTACCCACGGCTATCCAGCCGCTCCCCAAAGCCATCCAGCTACCAACGTCTACCCACTGCTATCCAGCCGCTCCACGTAGCCACTCAGCTACCAGCGTCTGCCCACGGCTATCCAGCCGCTCCACGTAGCCACTCAGCTACCAGCGTCTACCCACGGCTATCCAGCCGCTCCACATAGCCACCCAGCTACCAGCGTCTACCCACGGCTATCCAGCTACTCCACGTAGCCACCGAGCTACCAGCGTCTGCCCACGGCTATCCAGCCACTCCACGTAGCCACCCAGCTACCAGCGTCTACCCACGGTTATCCAGCCGCTCCAAATAGCCACTCAGCTACCAGCGTCTACCCACGGCTATCCAGCCACTCCACGTAGCCACCCAGCTACCAGCGTCTACCCACGGCTATCCAGCCGCTCCACGTAGCCACCCAGCTACCAGCGTCTGCCCACGGCTATCCAGCCGCTCCACGTAGCCACCCAGCTACCAGAATCTACCCACGGCTATCCAGCCGCTCCACGTAGCTACCCAGCTACCAGCATCTACCCACGGCTATCCAGCCGCTCCACATAGCCACCCAGCTACCAGCGTCTACTCACGGCTAACCGGCCGCTCCACGTAGCCATCCAGATACCAGTCTTCCTGCCGGTCCCAGTCCGGTTCCTCCAAGCCCACTCACCTCACGGCTCGTTAGCTGCACCAAGTAGCTTCCGTACTACCATCCATCTGCAGGCTCATCTACTGGTACCCCGACCAGCTCAGTCAGCCTACCTGCCGGTCCCAGTCCGGTCCCTCCAAGTTCCTTCTGGTCTCATTCCAACGTCTCCAGTTTCCAGTTCCAGTCACTCATCACCAAAGGCAGTTCTCACTGCTACCCACTTCTTATAATAAAGAGCTATTCATGTTAACCATGGTTCCAGTCCAGCCGGCCTCCAGTGATTCCAGCTCATCACCTGATACAGGTAACTCGCTAGCACCAACTGTGACATTATGTTCAAGCCTAACGATGGTAGCGGATCAAGCACTTAATCCTGGATCAAGTGCTTTCCGTAACCTAATCACTCGTTTGGATTCACAGGAGGCGGTACAGCATCAAGTACTACAGCTTCTGCAAATTCTGACTAACCGGCTAGATGATACCCAAATCTTACCTGAACCACTAACTACTTTCCATCAACTGCTGGAACAGCTACAGGCTCTACTAAACAAAATCTTTCAGATCATTCCTGAATTTCTTAGAGCTACCTCTGTCTCAACTAAAAACTCTGTCTTGGAATCTCTAAGAACCAAAGATTCTTCCTTGCCAAGTAAAGTGAGACATCGAAGTTACCCGCGCTCCAAGCTCTCTGTGGCTGAACGCCAGCGGCGTAAAGATTTACATCTCTGTCGCTATTGTGGAGCTTCTGACCACTTTCTCAAAGGCTGTCCCCTTTGCAATTCCAGCAGTATAACTATGTGTCAACGTCTCAATGCCTGTTCCGGTCCCATCCCAGATTCTGCCTGTTCCGGTCCCGTCCCGGATTCTGCCTGTTCCGGTCCCAGCCCGGATTCTGCCTGTTCCGTTCCCAGCCCAGATTCTGCCTGTTCCAGTCCCAGCCCGGATTCTGCCTGTTCCGGTCCCAGCCCGGATTCTGCCTGTTCCGGTTCCGTCCCGGATTCTGCCTGTTCCGGTTCCGTCCCGGATTCTGCCTGTTCCGGTCCCGTCCCGGATTCTGCCTGTCCCGGTCCCGTCCCGGATTCTGCCTGTTCCGGTCCAAGCCCGGATTTTGCCTGTTCCGGTCCAAGCCCGGATTTTGCCTGTTCCGGACCCAACCCGGATTCTGCCTGCTCTGGTAGGGGACTTCAGTTGGCTACCTCAGGAGGGTCTTCAAGTCTCGTAACTCAAGAAGGGGTTTTGAGTCACTCACCCCAGGAGGAAGTCTCTGTCCTCGCATCCCAAAAGGGGGGTTCATGTCCCATACCCCAAAAGGAAAAGTCGAGTCAGCTTCCCCAGAAGGGGATTTTGGGTCCCATACTCCAACAGGGAGTGTCAAGTTCTGTACTCCAGGAGGGGACCTTAAGTCTCTCACCCCAGGAGAGGGTTACAAGTCTCACACCCCAAGAGGGGGTCCCAAGTTTCGCACCCCAAGAGGGGGTCCCAAGTCTCACACCACAAGAGGAGGTCCCAAGTCTCTCACCCCAAGAGGGGGTCCCAAGTCTCTCACCCCAAGAGGGGGTCCCAAGTCTCGCACCCCAAGAGGGGGTCCCAAGTCTCTCACCCCAAGAGGGAGTCCCAAGTCTCTCACCCCAAGAGGGGGCCCCAAGTCTCGCACCCCAGGAGAGGGTCTCAAGTCTCGCTCCCCAGGAAGGGGTCTCAGGTCGCGCACCCCAGGAGGGGGTTTCAAGTCTCGCACCCCAGGAAGGGGTCTCAAGTCTCGCACCCCAGGAGGGGGCCTCAGGTCTCGCACCCCAGGAGGGGGTTTCAAGTCTCGCACCCCAGCAAGGGGCCTCAAGTATCGCACCCCAGGAGGTGGTCTCAAGTCTCGCACCCCAGCAAGGGGCCTCAAGTATCGCACCCCAGGAGGTGGTCTCAAGTCTCATGCCCCAGGAGTGGGGTCCAGGTTCCAGTTCCCAGGGAGAAGTGTCATGTACTACTAATCCTGATCATGGCTCCTGTTCAGCATCTCCTGAAAATATTGTTCCAGAGGATGACAGTTTCTGTAGCCTGTTCTCAGCCTCAAATGTTGAAGCTGCTGTCTCTGGCTCTTCAGGACTCCTTCCAGTTCCTTTAGTTGGTCCAAGTACCGAACAGCTGTCAACTTCAGTTGTTTTGATTCCTCAACAATCAGAGCATCCTCAAGTCTCTTCCAGCCCTGCACCTGAATGTGCTCCACAATCCTCGAACACACAAACTTCATTGGATACTCCAGGATACATATATTTTGATGGGGACTTATCACAATACTTTGCATTACAGACGCCATTTGCTGCAATCATGGAAGCAGATCCAGCTTGTGGTATCACTCCTACCAACCTTACTAAGTACCTTCTCTCTTCCTTTAGAGGTAAGGCATTGGACTGGGCCAATCCTCTCATCGAGTCTAAAGATCCTGTGCTTCTAAAAACAAAGACTTTCAGTGAAGCTGTTATTAAAGAATTTGGTCTAAAACCTGTCAAACGAAATTCTAGTTCTGAAAATCGGTCCAAGCAGTCTGTTGGTGCTACTAAAGAATCATCCTCTGCTGAGTCCTCCACTTCCCTGAACATGAGATGTGCGGCCACCTCCTTGTCCTCTTCATACTGCGGTAACTCCCAAAACATCATCAAAATTGGTTATATTTCACTTAGTTCCTCCCAGGAGTCCTATCAATGTTCAAGTCCTACTAAACCTTCGATTTTACCTTTAGATACTGACTCGGAGTCTGAACATGATCCTGCATATGATAATTCTCCATTCCCTGAAAACCATCTGCCATTTGACCCTGTCCTTTCCAGTCATGTGTTTCCACAGGAGTTACCAGAGATCCCATGTCCATTGGTTGGCACAAAACGTTCTCGCAGCAGAAAGAAGAATCGACGAAGGTCTTGAATCATCCCCTTTGAAGAATTTCCACTTCTGGTATCCCAATAATGCAGAATTAAGAAGATGTCTAAAGAGATATTTCTAGAGTGATGGTGTTCCTATGTTTGAAGCTCCTGTAATGTCATGTTTGGAAGAAAGTTTTTCAGTTTCCTGGGCGTCTCATTTTTTCATGTTCTCCTATGTATTTATTTGGGTGTTCGGAGTCCACCCTTGAAGAGGGGGGTACTGTCACAATCCTGGCTAGTTTTTACCTTTTGTGACTTACCTCTGCCACCTGCTCCATGGATCTGTGTTTGTAATTCTCCTGGGACATCTGCTCTGGCTGAATCATGCTGGCTGTAACATCTCTGTGTGTGCAGACTGCTCTCCCCCCACACTGATTAAACACCTGGACCCTGCTCTGTCTGTGAGCATTGCTAGTCTTAATTGGAATCACAGGTGTGGTCCTGTTTCTCAAGGGCTGCAGAGATGAATACTCCCTCTGCATGCTGTGCCTTGCTCCACTCTGAATGCCACTGCCAGACCACCTGTCTGTATCCACCAATCGCTGCCAGACTCTAGGTATATAGATCCTCCTCTAATAGCACTCAGTGCTTGAACATCGTGTTACGTTCCGTGGTGTACTGCTTGTGCTATAGCTGTTCCTCTGTGTGCCAGTATGTCCCAGGCTCCTGCTGGTTCCTAGACCAGTGCTATCCGTAAGCTGGCTGCATTCAGCTATCCACGCTACCAGACTCTCACCTACGGCTCCCAGGCCGCTCCACGTAGCTTCCACACTACCAGCTTCTCCACACGGCTCCTAGGCCGCACCAAGTAGCTTCCACGCTACCATCTCTCACCCACGGTTCCCAGGCCGCACCAAGTAGCTTTCATGCTACCATCTCTCACCCACGGCTCCCAGGCCGCACCAAGTAGCTTCCACGCTACCAGCGTCTACCCACGGCTATCCAGCCGCTCCCCAAAGCCATCCAGCTACCAACGTCTACCCATGGCTATCCAGCCGCTCCACGTAGCCACCGAGCTACCAGCGTCTGCCCACGGCTATCCAGCCACTCCACATAGCCACCCAGCTACCAGCGTCTACCCACGGCTATCCAGCCGCTCCACGTAGCCACTCAGCTACCAGCGTCTACCCACGGCTATCCAGCCGCTCCACGTAGCCACTCAGCTACCAGCGTCTACCCACGGCTATCCAGCCACTCCACGTAGCCACCCAGCTACCAGCGTCTACCCACGGCTATCCAGCCGCTCCATGTAGCCACCCAGCTACCAGCGTCTGCCCACGGCTATCCAGCCGCTCCACGTAGCCACCCAGCTACCAGCATCTACCCACGGCTATCCAGCCGCTCCATGTAGCTACCCAGCTACCAGCATCTACCCACAGCTATCCAGCCGCTCCACGTAGCCACCCAGCTACCAGCGTCTACCCACGGCTAACCGGCCGCTCCACGTAGCCATCCAGATACCAGTCTTCCTGCCGGTCCCAGTCCGGTTCCTCCAAGCCCACTCACCTCACGGCTCGTTAGCTGCACCAAGTAGCTTCCGTGCTGCCATCCATCTGCAGGCTCATCTACTGGTACCCCGACCAGCTCAGTCAGCCTACCTGCCGGTCCCAGTCCGGTCCCTCCAAGTTCCTTCTGGTCTCATTCCAACGTCTCCAGTTTCCAGTTCCAGTCACTCATCACCAAAGGCAGTTCTCACTGCTACCCACTTCTTATAATAAAGAGCTATTCATGTTAACCATGGTTCCAGTCCAGCCGGCCTCCAGTGATTCCAGCTCATCACCTGATACAGGTAACTCGCTAGCACCAACTGTGACAGGGCACTGCAAAGGGGGACCATTACTGGAAGCACTGTATATGGGTCGCTACTGGGGGCACTGCATAGAGGGACCAGTACTAAGGGCACTGCATAGGGGGGCCCAAAGCATATTCTTGCACCTGGGACCACCACTCTCTAGTTCCACCACTGCCAAGAACACTCCGCTATCCTCTGCTAGTAGCAATGCATTTCCCACAGCTAATTTGTCATATTTACTTGGGGGAGATGAGTTCAGTACTAACAATCTTTACAGTCTTCCTACGGAACGTCTTCTATATGTAACCAAGCTATGTACAGTAGCACAGGATCCTGCTCTCCAGTATTTCAAACCCCTTCCACACTGGCATCAGAAAATGGTGTGGGGTCCCCCCTAATCCCATAACCAGCCCTTGACCTAATAGACTTGTCTGTTCATGGAAAATCGGGGGACAAATCAGTGTGGAATTCCCTCTATTTTCCATTTACCAGCACCAGACTGATCCAGACAGTGTGGGGTCCTCATGCTAAAGCATTAAACCAGCTCCAAACTGGTTAGCCCAGTCCCATTTTATGTGATTTTAGCTGTTTTTATGATTTTTTAAGAAAAAATCCATATCCAAAACCAAAACACGAAAACAAGACACGGAGGTGAGGTTTTGGCAAAACCAATCCAGATCCAAAACCAGGGGGGATCCAGATCCAAAACCAAAACACGAGTGTCGGCGCACATCTCTAGTATTGAGTTTTAGATCTGAATCTCTTTCAAAGTTTTGGATCTGGATTTGGTTTTACAAAACCACCCTTGCGTGTTTTGGTTTTGGATCTGTATTTCTTTCCAAAAAATTATATAAACAGCTAAAACCACATAATATGGGCCTGTTTTTGTTCCTACGGTATTATCAACCTTAATAACAGTCATTTTCAGCCATTTTTAACCACCTCACAGATCACAATATTGATTTCACTATTGGTTGTTAAAAGTAAGTGGCAGAGCCCCAAATTGTGCAACATGTAAAGAAAAGAGGTGCAAGATGGAATTGTCCTTGGGCCCTCCCACACACTCTTATGTGGGATATTAAAAAGGACATGCACAGTTTAACAAACCAAGCACTTTTGCAACAAGGACTGACACTTTTGTGGCTGAAGTCCTTGGTTTGTTTGGGCCCCCACAAAACATTTTTTGGAAGGAGTACATCCAATCATTAAGAAGAAGGTTAATGATGAGGGTGTTGGAGGTGGAGATTCCATGTGCTGGGCCAAACTGCTAGTAGCTCATACTGGACTGCTTGTTATTATAATTTACATATTATTTAATTTTGTTAAACAAATTGCATGAACTCGCTGTAAATGACGTAACAGGGAGGAGGTGCCTAGATGGTTAACGTCCCTTTGTCTGCTAACTATGGCTTTACAAATGGTTCAGATGCCTTCAAAACTGTTGTCAGAATTTAGATTAAAATAATTCCACACCCAAGCCGTGGCTTTTCAGGCTTTCTTTTTTTTATCACAAGTAAGAACTGCTGCCACTGGTGCCTGATTTACGCAAACAACATCCTCATCATCAACATCCTCATTAGCGTTAGATAGGAAAAAAATTTTCCCCTCATCCTCCTTTTGCACTTCCTCCACACTATCATACTCACTTTCTATTATTTTACCATCTAATACTAGAACAGCCGTCATGGCGTTAGTGATCCTGTGCAACTGGGTGACAGCTCTTATACTTACTTGATTGTTTAATAGTCTTCTCTGTCCCTTTCTGGGATGAAAATCTACCCCCAGCAGCAGCAGCAGAAGCAGCAACAGGTGTAGAACTTAAGGATCCTTCTAAGGAATCATGGATAGGAGAGGAGACAGTCATGCTTATGAAATTGATGCAGCAGGACTTCCAATCATGATTGAGGATGTTGATGATGCAGGTGTTGGTGGTGGAGAATGCAAGCGCTTGGATCTAACAGAGAGAAGGAAGCAGCTAGGTGACCCTGGACTGATTGTTAAATTTTTAGCCAAAGTCAGAATTTTGAAAAGACTTTGGAATTTGATGAATGTGCTGTAAGTGATGTAACAGGGAGGAGGTTCCTAGATGGTTAAGGTCCTTACCTCTACTCACTCTTGCTTGGCAAATGTTTCAGATGGCCAGAAAACTATTATCCAGATTTGGGTGGAAATAATTCCACACATGAGAAGTGGATTTTTTTGTCTTTTGCCCCAGCATGACAAAGGGCTTTTACATACCATTGGCAACAACTGTTGCCTGATTTACACAAACAACATCCTCAGCATGAACATCCTCATCATCAACATCCTCATCATCCTTGTTAGCGCCAACTACAGAATATCCTCCTCATCCTCTTGGTGCAATTCCACAAAAGCATCCTCGATTTCTACATCAGCATGTTGACTTGTGCTGCTCATCCCCATGTTTGCAGAGGGCACACAAATGGTGGAAGGAGGATCCACTTAAAGTACAGTATTAGAAAGGTCAGGCTCGCACATGGAAACTGCGGACACACTTGGATTCTCCTCGGGGATCTGTCGGCCAGTGCGCATGTGCAGCGTGCATGAGCCCCGGAGTGAGTGAGACCTCCAGGGTTCGCTACAAAACGGGTGAGGAGGGGGGGTGGCTGGACAAATGGAGGCGTTCTGCCCTTTGTGGGCAGCCCCAGAGCTGGCCCTAGGCATAGACATTCTAAGCAAATGCCTAGGGCATCTGGAATTCCTGGGGGCATTCCACAGCTCTGCTGCCAGCTGCAGTGATCGATCGATCGGAGCTCAGCTCTCTGATCAGGCCAGTGGAGGGGGGTGTTGAGGGTAATTCCTCCTCTCTGTACTCTTCAGGATTCATGCAATTTACAAGGAAATGCATTGTCCTTCAGCAATCCCCTCGAGGGCCCCCCAGCACCAGCAGTGTCTGGTTACAGCTTCCCGGCTAAACAAACTGTGTGCAGTTCTGCTGGGGAAACTTTCTATGAAGAAGAATGCTGCTGCTGCTGCTGTATCCACTTCCCCCATTTACCCCCTCACTACCTGGGGAAATGGGCATGTATTTCAGTCACTGTGCCAGCTGTTGCAACCAGCAACAACTTCCATTATAGAGTTACCAGAAACAACTTATATTGTCCTGTATCAGAATAGGAGGCTGTGTGCAGGATATGTCAGAGGTCTGTTATGTGTGTCGGTCTAGAAAGACCACACAGTGCAAGGTGGTTTAATAGAACTGCACTCTAAGGGGGTGCAGAGGGTGTTAAATGTATTTTAGCAGAACTGTCAGATCTGCTTGACAGCTTCATATATGGGCAGGGGGGAGATCAGAGAATGCTGCAAGAAAGGGATACTCACCTACACATGCACAAAGTTCCAAAAGCTGCCTGAATTCCCAGTTTGTTGTACTTCTATGGCTGACATTACTGTAGTCCTATGCCAGGGTGTAGAGGAGGACTCCTTGTACTGTAATAATGTGCACTGTGTGTGCTGCTTGGTAGGTGCAGAGCCGCTAGTGCCAGCTGCAGGACAATGAGCCATGAGGTTCTGCACATATGACTTTTCTTGATCCTATGGGACTGCTGCTAGGACGGATCTGGTCCCCATTCTCATAGGCTTCTCCTGCACCAAGAATGTCCCTGTTCTCAGTTAAAGATACATATGTATGTACTGTGTCATGGCATGTGTATTATGGAGCATGTGTATGTACTATGACATTAAACAAATAGAGATGTCACAAACTTTAAATGTTAATTTTCGCATTGTGAAACAGGGGGCGAGGCCAAGATCACCGCCCCCAACC
This sequence comes from Taudactylus pleione, assembly GCA_031769625.1. Taxonomy (NCBI): domain Eukaryota; kingdom Metazoa; phylum Chordata; class Amphibia; order Anura; family Myobatrachidae; genus Taudactylus; species Taudactylus pleione. Next base: position 3,722,990 of record JAUIMM010000544.1, read on the forward strand.
TCCCTGCTGCTGGGGTTTCTCTCATTACTGTGGGGGGCCGAGCAGGAGGCTTGCCTGCCTTTTCGGGGGGGCTGGAGCACCACCCGATATTTGGGAGGCTCCCAGCCACATCGGGACTGTAGGCCAGCCTGATATATATATATATACATATATATATATCTGCGAGGGGGCACCAGCCAAAATTTTGCCTAGGGCACCAAATTAACTGGGGCCGGCTCTGGGCAGCCCTACTGACATCATTCGTTCACTTGGGCTTGCGGGAACCGAAACCCTACCACAAGGCACTCGTCACAAGCCCAATGGTCACGATAATCGCGACCATCGCCAGGCCACTCACAAAAGCTGTGGGTGGTCACCCACAGCTATGTGAGTGGCCTGGAGGCAGATTTTTTAGAAAATATATTTTTCTATGGGGGCTACGAAGCTGTCAGATTTGCCAACTCAAAGCATCTGAAGATGATATAACTGCTGTAGCCTTTGGGCTACACTTCACAAAATGTACCGGGAGAGTGTTCCTCTGAGACTATGCCTGACAATGATTGCAGCACATGCTTGGTCAGAGGACCCTGCATGAGCCGTAGCGTGTTGGTGTTCTGGATATAGTAGTGAAGTTATCACTAATACACTCACTACTAACATATCGCAGAGTCTGGCTCCTTTAGGAGACCATGGGCTTTATTCAGAGGTGGCCGTACGGTCTATGACCGCACGGCCGCCTCGATGTTTGTCTAGTGCGCATGCGCACGAGGGAGCCGGCTCCTTCATGCGCATGCGTGAGACCCGCTACGACCGACAGCGCCGGTCGTAGCGGGTTTCTTTCCAAAGGGGGCAAACTGTCGATGTTGATTGACAGCTCGCCCCGTTTGGAAGGCGGGCCGGGGGGGGGTGGCAGCCCAAATGGAGGCGTTCCCATGGGAACGCCTGCCGTTTGGGGGAGACCCCACTGACATCACTAGTGATGTCAGTGGAGAGCTTCCGTCTCTGACAGAGCCAGAAGCTCTCCGGGGCTTACGACAAGTGAGACCCTACCCTAGGGTCTCGTCATAAGCCCCGATGGTTGCGATGGTCAATGACCATCGCGACCATCACCCTAGCGGTCGTTAGAGCTGTGGGTGTTAACCCACAGCCTAACGACCGAAACAGAGGCGGCAGTTTCTGAGCGACCGCTTGCATCCTCCGACCGCCTCTGAATGAGGGCCCATGTCCCTGATAGTGATTTTTTTTTAATATAAATGCAGGCGGTAAATAATTTCGTTATGCCGCCAATAGCAGTAAAAAGAAATTACAATTATCGGGTCTAAAACCTGATCATTGATAAATATGCCCCTTAGGAGGGGATTTATCAAATGTTCTAAAGAGGACAAATAGTGGTGTAGCCCATAGCACCAGTCAGAGCGTACCTATCATTTTGTATAATGTATTAGATAAATGATAGCTAGAAGCTGATTGGTTGCTTTGGGAATCACCTCCATTTGTCACCTTCAAAAAGTTTGATAAACCTCTCACTTATAGTAGATCTACAGTATAATTTGAACTTCCATATAAGCAGCTCTCAGACATTGGGCCTCATTCAGAGGCAGTCGGAGGATGCAAGCGGTCGCTCAGAAACTGGGCGGCCGCTTGCATCCTGACCGCCCGCCTCTGTTGCGGTCGTTAGGCTATGGGTTAACACCCACAGCTCTAACGACCGCTCCGGTGATGGTCGCGATGGTCAGAGACCATCGCGACCATCGGAGCTTACGACGAGACCCTAGGGTAGGGTCTCCCTTGTCGTAAGCCCCGGAGAGTTTCTGGCTCTGTCTGAGCCGGAAGCTCTCCACTGACATCACTAGTGATGTCAGTGGGGCCGCACCCAAATGGTAGGTGTTCCCATGGGAACGCCTCCGTTTGGGCTGCCACTCCCGGCCCGCCTTCCAAACGGGGCGAGCTGTCAATCAACATCGACAGCTCGCCCCCTTTGGATCGAGACCCGCTACGACCGGTGCTGTCGGTCGTAGCGGGTCTCACACATCCTCACGGCGGCGCTGTCGCCGTCGTGCGCATGCTGTGTGGAGGGCCATCGACCCGGTCCGAGCGCATCGGCGCTAACGACCGGGTCTGAATGACCCCCATTGTGTGCAGTACTATTAGCCACAGAAAGGATGGTTTGCGTAAATTTCCGATGGTATTTAATCTGCGCATGTGCAAGCTCTGTAGTGCGAGATTGCTCGCAGTGTCCCCTAAGCCTCAGCATGATTGACAAGCTGCGGCCACTTGGGGGGCAAGAAAGGGGTCAAGCTGGGGACCGTTTCCCAAAATGGAGGCGCCAGTGCTGATGCCAGTGCCTGTGTCTTCCGATGCAGATTTACTGGCCTCGGCTATGAGACGGCCATTCCGAGGCCGGGATGTACTAAAGGAAAAATGCAGTAAAAACCCTGTCTCCTGGATCTTGACCTCCGGTTAATATGTGGATAGAGATATAAGTTCCTTTAAATTGTATCTCTTGGCCTGAAGCTTGTTGTTTATATAAATTATAATGGACTTTGACTTAGGTGTTCCTTCAAAGCTGTAGGGGTTAATACTTTACTGCTAGTTCATAAGGCAGAAGCCAGAGCAGGATGTTATGTCTATGGGCTTAGTTACTATTTCCCAACACCAGCCTTATGATATTGCAAGACATATCAGCCACTTAGAGACTTAGGACCTCATTCAGAGCCACTCGCAAAAAGTGAGCACTTGCTCTGAATGAGGGCGGCTGCTTTTTTTTTTTAAGCCGGCCTCCTGGCCGCTCACTAAGCTGTGAGTGACCACCCACAGCTTTTGTGAGCGGCCAGGTCTCGTCTGCCGCAGGCCCCAGTGAGCTTCCTGCTCTAATAGAGCAGGAAGCTCACTACTGACATCACTGGTGATGTCAGTAGGGCCGCCCCCAAATGGCAGGCATTCCTTCGGGAACACCTCCGTTTGGCCAGCCACCCCCCCCCCTCCCCGCCTACAAAACGGGACGAGCAGTCAATCAACATCGACAGCTGTCCCGTTTTGTTGCGAGCCTCGTAGTGAGTGATTTCTCGATCGCTCCTAGGCTCGCGCACGCCAAGCATGCGCACTGCCTGACCATCGACACGCTTGCGAGCAGTTCTGAATGAGGGTTTTAGTTCCTCATTCAGACCCGCTCACAAGCACTATGCGCTCGCAAGCGAGTCGATGGTGGGGCACTGCGTGATGTCAGTAGTGAGCTTCCTGCTCACTGGGGCTTGCGGCAGACGAGACCCTACCACAAGGGTCTCATCGCAAGCCCGATGGTCGCAAAGTCGCGACCATCACCTGGCCGCTCGCAAAAGCTGTGGGTGGTCACCCATAGCTTAGCGAGCGGCCAGGAGGCTGGCTAAAAAAAAAAAGCGGATGTCCTCATTCAGAGCGAGCGCTCACTTTTTGCGAGCGGCTCTGAATGAGGTCCTTATACTGCAGCTGATGCACTTTCCCTTGTGTTTGGCTTATAGGTAATATAAGGCAGTCCTGGGTGTTATGTTGCCTGTTGTCTACACCTTTCAAGTCCTTCCTTTTATTAGTTAACAGTATAGCTCCCCCAACTTTCTCCTTAGCACAATGCTTAATAGAAGGGTATAGGGTTTAGACTCCCTTTATAGTAGTGTATCTGTCCTGTACCTAAGGGGTAAATTCCCCTCTTTGGCTTACAGCTAGTTAATGTGGAGAGCTAGAGTAACTGCTTAACAATTAGCCTTCAGCGTGTAGGTGCAGGAGTTAAGTAAAGGCCCCCATACATCAGAGATTGATTGCAGCAATCGTGCAATTTACAATCGATTGTGTATAAAAATTAGGGATGTGCGCCGGACCATTTTTGCCGGATTTGGATTTGGATTTGATTCTAATTCGTCGTCCGGCTTTGGATTTGGATTTGGATTTGCCAAACTGCGGTGACTGGCTTTGGATTTGGATTTGGATTTGGATTTATTTACAAAAATTGACAAAAAAAGCTAAAATCACATAAATTGGTCTTTTTTTTCTTCCTAGAGTATTATTAACCTCAATAACATTAATTTCCAGTCAATTTAGACAATATCACAGCTTATAATATTGTTTTCAACATTATTGGCCAAAGGTTGCAGTAAGCTGACTGGTTACTAAGCGACAAAGCAGCGGCACAACGACACAGACACCACAGTATAAAGCACATCTATGACACATTGCCACACAGCAGTGGCAGAAATGAAAAGTAGTGCACCCACCCAGTGGGGTACGGCCAGCAGAGTCACAGTACTTGTTTACAAAGTGGGCTATGGCCCTAGGAGTCACAGTGCACAATCTTATTCGCATTACACCGCACATAGGGCCTGATTCACATTACACCATAAAGTAGTGTCTCTTATTTATGTTACGACACACAGTAGTGCCCCTTTTACACAATGCCCACAGTAGTGACCCTTTTACACAATGCCCACAGTAGCGGTGTCCCTTACACAATGTCCCCCAGCAGTGGTGCCCCCTATGCAGTCCCTTTAGTAGTAGGGTCCACTATGCAGTGCCCCCAGTAGAATGCCCCTCAGTAGTATGCCCCCCATTAGCAGGCCCCACCAGTAGTATGCCCCCATTAGCATGCCACCCAGTAGTATGCCCCCCATTAGCAGGCCCCCCCAGTAGTATGCCCCCCATTAGCATGCCACCCAGTAGTATGCCCCCCCAGTAGTATGGCCCCCCCAGTAGTAGGCTGCCCCAGTAGCAGGCCCCCCCCAGTAGTAGGCTGCCCCAGTAGTAGCCCCCCCTGTAGTATGGGCCCCCCCTGTAGTATGGCCCCCCCTGTAGTAGGCTGCCCCAGTAGTAGTAAGCCCCCCCAGTAGCAGGCCCCTCAGTAGTATGGCCCCCCCAGTAGCAGACCCCCCCCAGTAGTATAGCCCCCCCCAGTAGCAGGCCCCTCTGTAGTATGGCCCCCCCAGTAGTATAGCCCCACCAGTAGCAGACCCCCCCAGTAGTGCAGACCCCCCCCAGTAGTATGGCCCCCCCGCATCCCCAGTAGCAGACCCCCCCCCCAGTAGCGCCCCTGGCCCTTGCACAAATAAAAAAATAAAAAATAAAAACTTTCCTGTATCCCCGCTCCCGCGCCGTCCGCTCTGCTATCACACGCTGAGGAGGGAGCCGGAAGACGGAGCTCATGTGTGAGCTCCAGCCGGCTCCCTCCGTGCAGCAGCCAATGAGAGTCTGTGTGACTCTCATTGGCTGCTGTAACAAACACACAGCTGCCGCTGGCTGCTGTGTGTCTGTGTCTGTGTAGGGCAGAGCGCTATCACTGCGCTCTGCCCTACACGCGAGGAGACCTGATGTCGGATTCTCTAGTGAGAATCCGACATCAGGCTGCCGCCGTTCGGCCCCGAACGGGGATCCGAGTCAGGCGGTGAACACCCGAACAGGGTTCGGGTGGACTCGGATCCCCAATGTTCGGAGCGGTTCGGATTCCACAGAATCCGAACCGCTCATCTCTAATAAAAATCTTTCCCTTTTTCAATCAATTGTGGCAATTCTGCACTCTATTGAAAAAGGGAAAGATTTTTATACACAATCGATTGCAAATTGCACAATTGCTGCAATCAATCTCTGATTTTGTCCAGGAATGATGATGTTCGTCCATGCAAGATGACGTTTTGCCTCTTTCTGAGTTCCGTTTTTTTGGAGGGAAAAATCCGAACTCAACGTGCAAACTCGAACCTATCCGAGCCTGCACATCCCTACTTTACTCACAGCTGCTGGATAACGTTGCCTTGCAGGGAGGGGGACATGGGGCCTGATTCAGAGCCGTTCGCTATTTGTGGTCGTTCGTTCAAAAACAAGGGGTGGCTATTCAAATGATCCGTTCGCAAATTGCAGTCTGTTCCCACCTCTAAGTCTGAATGAGCGAGCAAAACATACGCTCGTTTATTTGATAAAAACGCCCCCTGGCCGCACGCACCATACGTCATGTCCGCTATTTATTAGATTAATCGAGTACATCGTACAGCGTATGAACTGCTCGCTATTCTTGTAGTTGGTGTTTTCAACCGCTATTTTGCGAGCAGTTCTGAGTTAAAAAAAACCAAGTGACGTGGTCAATGACGCTGCTGTATTAATTATGCACTCCCTTAAAACGCCCGTTTTGACCTTTAAGCACGCCTGCGTTCGGATCTCCACTCCCCGTTTTCAAGCACCTTCCCCTGTTACCACCCACATACGCCTCATTCTGTCACTCAAAATAGCAGGCCCTCGCTATATTGCGTACCAACGATTTTCAGCCGCACTGACTGGTTCGCACATGCGTACTAAAAACCGTACGCATGCGCAGATGTGCGAACATCGCTCGGAACGAGCATACTGCCGCTAGCGAGTGGCTATGAATGAGGGCCATGGTCATCAATCAGTGTTCAGTGTTGGCTCCAGCCAGACACCGCTGGGGCAGGCTCTATAAGCACACAGACGCTTAGCCTGTTACCAGGAGAATGACAGCCTTAAGCCACACCCCTGTAGCTGGAGCTCTCTCTCTCTCCCTCGATCTGCCTGTCACTTTAATGGGAGCCAGACTTCCGGATCAGCCCATCTCTGATGCTGCTTCCTCTGCTGGGACTCAGTGACAGCAAGACTGAATCTCCGACCAGCGCTGCTCACTGCCACTTCCCACAGGTACAGCCCACCCTGGCCTCAATCACCCAGGGCTCCCAGCTACTGCCACTATTGCTCTAATGGAGCATGCACACGGTCAGATGTGTCAGATGAACGATTGAACAATTTGACCAATGATTTGAACTACAAACGATTTTTGACTGCATTAAAATGACTGAAATCATCCGAAACTGACTGCAAACACATCAGATGTCAGATATCGTTATCTGACCATCGGAAACGCGCATCATTCATCATTCATCGTTCAGACATGTCAGATATGTCAGATTTTCCTTCAGATATGAACGATTGAACGATTTTTGAAATCGTTATCATTCAGATCTGAAGAAAAATCTGACCGTGTGTATGCACCATAAGACTAGGCAGTTCTGGTGAGTACCTAGTGTGAGCTCTCGTGGGGGAACAGCAGTCTGCTGCAGTGGCGTAACTATAAATTTTGCTCCCCCTGCCAAAAATATTTCTGACGCCCCCCCCCTCCCCCCATGGCATTTTGGTAAAATAATTACAGGGCCATTTATATGCAATTTGGCTCCCAGTGCAAAAGTTAAAAATGTGCCCCACCCCCCCCAGACAGTTTGCAGTATTTTTCCTCCTTGTAGTAATGCCCATTACACATTATACCACACACCGTAATGCCCCTTACACATTTTTCTACACACCATAATGCTCATTACACATTATGCCACACACTGTAATGCCTATTACCAAAGTGCCACTTACATATTTGCCCACTGACACCATTTTATACCCCACAGTAAGACTTCTAATTACTTTTAAATTACCTGCTCATTTTCAGGGGTCTTACACAGTGCCCCCAGTAGTGGCCCCCCTATGCAGTGCCCCTTATATAGTACCCCAGGCAGAGGTCCCCCTACACAGTGCCCCTTATATAATTCCCCCAGTAGTAGTCCCACCAGTGCAGTGCCCCCAGTAGTAGTCCCACCAGTGCAGTACCCCCAGTAGTAGCCCCCCCAGCAATACCCCAGTAGAAGTCCCCTCCCCCTCAGCAATGCCCCCAGGAGCAGCCCCCCCCAGCAGTGCACCCAGTAGTAGTCCCCCCAGCAGTACCCCTAGTAGCAGTCCCACCCAGCAGTGCACCCAGTAGTCCCCCCCCCAGCAGTGCCCCCCAGTAGTAATCCCCCCAGCAGTACCAGTAGTAGTAACCCCCAGCAATGCCCCCCAGGAGTCCCCCCCAGCAGTACCAGTAGTAGTAACCCCCCCAGCAATGCCCCCAGTAGTCCCCCCCAGCAGTACCAGTAGTAGTAACCCCCCCAGCAATGCCCCCCAGTAGTCCCCCCCAGTAGTACCAGTAGTAGTAACCCCCCCAGCAATGCCCCCCAGTAGTAGTAAGCTCCCACCCCTGACCAGACAGACACACACACAAAAAAAAAAAGACCTCCACTTACCTTGATCCCCGCTCCGGCATCAGCTCCTCCGTCTGGCGTCCTCCCGGGCCGGCCCACTCTGCTTGATGGGAGAGCCACTGCGGGAGCCAGAAGATGCCCAGCTCCGGCAGTGGGCGCAGCAGCCGATGAGAGTCTGTTTGCCTGTCATCGGCTGCTAAAACAAACACACAGCTGCCGGTGGCGGCTGTGTGTTTGTTATGCTAATAGTGTAGTGCGGACGGCACTTATGTACTGTCCGCACTACCGCCCTGCCTGGGTGACTAACAGATGCTAGAGGTCCAGTAGGACCTCTAGCATCTGTCTCCTCCGAGGGCGGCGGACATTTTTGGAGGGCCTTTTTCTGCAGATTTCATGCGGGCGGCTAGTGGGGAGTTTGACTGGGGCGGTACACCTGTCAAACCGTAACGCAGGTGTCATAAGGCGAGCTCAGGGAAGTCAGAAACCTCCCGTGGAGCAGAAGGGCAAGACAGACACACACACACAAAAAAAAGACCTCCACTTACCTTGATCCCCGCTCCGGCATCAGCTCCTCCGTCTGAGCTGGAATCTGCAGCCACAGTGCCCCACAAGCCCCCGTGCCCCCAAGCCACCGCGGGGTCTGCGGGTGCTGTAGTTATGCCACTGGTATGCTGATATTGCCAGAGCTCCCTCCTTATATAGCCCTTCCTGAGAAACCACACCCTCTCTCCTTCCCGCTCTGAGCACGAGCCCCAGCTCAGCTGGCTCATGCTGCTTCTAGCAATTTGTCCCTGCTCCCCTGTCACCATTGGCTGGCTTCCAAACCTTATAAGTCTTGCCATGGTTTCTCCTTAGTGTATAAATACTATCCCTTGTATTAGATACAAATTAAACTAATTTATTTAATAAACAGTTTACCTCATAAAATGGATAAATAACACTTTACATAGTACATAGTATTAAACAATACTCATACATAACTAAATAAACAATGACTTCATCCTCCTATACTCTTAAGCAGAGTAAATGATTATTAGGTAGGTAAATATATATATCACTCTATATTAGCCATACAGTATACATGGCTACACAGGTCACCAGCAGGAAGTTCCCGGGGCTAGGAAGGGGCGGGGTCCCACGTGGACTCCCTCACCTGGCATCGGCTGCTTCGCAAAGGGCAGCTCTTATCGCAAGAGCTGTCCTTTGCGAGACAAATTGCGTTTGTTAGTACATATGCGATTAGTAAGGTTGCGGTGACTGGCGGAATGGTCACCGCAACCTTAGTACATCCCAGCCTGAGTACCTTAGGCTTTCTCATATGGCCAATGCCTCGACTAATGGTCGCTAGGGTGATCTGATGCTACACTTTCAGATGCCGGCAGTGGTTGTCTATTGTCCTTAGATGCCTCATTGGCATTAGCATAATTTCGTATTGCCAATTCATCCAAAGACGCAGCTGAGATGCCAATAGTGTACATCTCTGAACAACCCCCATAGTGCCTACATATTTTAAAACTTTACAGATTAACACCTGTTGCTTTGCAAATCCAAGAATCTGCTTAAAAAGTGGAATCTTCTGCGTACACAGACACAGCATCAGTCTCAGATCATTTGATTGTTGCAGTCCTGAGTAAGTCTATGGTCCTTGCAGAAAAAAAGAAAAGAAAATGCAGGTGCACACCTGGCTTGCCTACCCTTCCGATTTGGTCGGGAGCGCTCCCGACACCCCGGAAAGGCAGGCAAGCCTCCCGGCTGCCGCCTGCTCTCCCGATTATTTACTAGAAACCCCCGCAGCAGGGGGCCCGATGACGCAATTAGCGCTGAATCGCGTCATCGTGGCTCCGCCCCCTGCCTCACAATACCTTTATTTTTGGCATTGTGAGGAGGGGGCGGGGCCATGATGACTCAATTGTGTGGCCCCGCCCCTGGCCATGCCCCAAAATGGACCCATTGCCTGGCCACGCCCCCCACTATGTGCAGGCATTCAGCTCCCTCCTGGAAGGAGGGAGCTGAATGTCGAGAAGTATGGTGCACACACTAAAACACTAAGGGCCTGATTCAGACCCACTCGCAAGCGGCTGTCCGCTCGCAAGTGGGTCGATGTTGTGCACTGCGCATGCGCACGATGGCGGGAGCTCCGTCGTGCGCATGCGCCAGACGCGACGAGCGAAGGACTTTCCTTCGCTCGTTGTGTCTGATCAAAGGGGGCGTGCTGTCGATGTTGATTGACAGCATGCCCCCTTTGGTGGGCGTGCCGGGGGCGTGCCTCCCAGACGGGGGCGTTCCCAAGGGAACGCCTACCGTCAGAAGCCGGCCCACTGACATCACTAGTGATGTCAGTGGGAGTGATTTTGGCTCTGATAGAGCCAAAATCACTCCGGGCCTTGCGGTTGAAAAACTCAACCGCAGGCTCCGGCTCGCAGTGGCGATGGTCGCGATGGTCAAGACCATCGCGGCCATCAAACTGCACGCTCGTATAGGCTGTGACCCACAGCCTATATATATATAGGTGACCCACAGCTATACGAGCGTCCAGGAGGACGCTCCATAATTATGGAGGGCGGCCCTCATTCAGAGCGTGCGCTCTGCTCAGAGCGTATGGCTCTGAATGAGGGCCTAAGAACTGATAATCAAAACTCTAAAAATTAACCTGGAGTTTAAATATAGTAGGTTATGCGTTAAGCAGTGTAAAGAGTGGAGTAATGGACCATTTGAGAAGTTGTCCATAGCAACCAATCTGCTTGTACTTTTCATTTTATAGGATGTACTTGATAAATGCAACCTTACAGCTGATTGGTTGCTATGTGTAACTTTTACACTAGTCCACTTCTCCATGCTTTTCTCTGCATGATACAAAAACCCCATGGTACTTCCTAGCAAATGTTTTGGCCAAAATTGTTTGCCCACCTACCACATCAGGCTGAGCCTCATCAGGTGGGTCCCTAACATCCCTAATACTGACACATTACTGTAGTGTTAGAGGACCAATAGACTATTTACAACTACAAAGTAATATTTTAAAATAGATTTAAAAAAAAAAATCTATATGAGTACAAAAAGAAATCACAAGCTTTTAGAGAAACTTACCACCAAGAAGAAAGAAAAATAATTATACCTTGCATTCATACTTTCTTGAACTAAGCACTTATCAGACAATTATCAGGACAATGAAAAACATTTCTTATTTTTGTACCTAAAGTGTAGGGAGAAGGGTTATAAAAAACTGTAAGTTTTAAAACCATCAATCAGATGCGTTTTTCTAACAAAAAAACACAGTATTTTTTAATCTGCAGTTTGCATAAAATCACACTTGATTTGTGTTGGATTTAATTTAACAGATGCAATTTACATGTGATTAGTAGCAAATCGCTAGATTGCAGACCGGACATTGGAGCTCATTCAGACCCGCTCGCTCCCAGCAAAGTGACGGCATGGCAGGCAATCGCACGGCAAGGCATAAGCACGCCCACTATGTCTTGTATATGTAGCCACCCACCAGCCTGTCTTAAGACACCCACTTGCACTCGTCATCTCCAGGAAGTGTATGTAACCATCGGTACATCGGGTACCATTGGATGCGATCGCAGCGCTTGACGCAGACCATACCCTGCCGCAAGCACTGCGAGCACTTCAGTGTGAAATACAACCAGGTGACGTGTACTGTAATGCTGCCTGTTAATTATACACGCCTCTGCAACGGCGTTAAGACGCTCAGGCACGCCTGCGTTCACACCTCCACTCCCCCGTTTCTAGCAGCCAGCCCCTGTCACCACCCACAAACGGCTTGTCCTGTTGCTCAATTGGCTGGGCAGTCTATGCGCAGCGAGTGTACGCTTCCCGATATCTCACATTGGTTCATGCATGCGCACTGCGATGCATACGCATGCGCAGAATGCGAATGCGAAAATCATCCGGCTATGAGCAAACGCTTCTTAGCGACCAGATCTGAATGGACCCCATTATGCAAAAAAAGTTTGCTCTTGATGTAACTAATTGCCCTACGTATGATTTTGACCTATATGAAGTCAATATGTAGTTTGCAGGTTCAGTGTGTACAGTAATATATATATTTAATAGAAATATTAGTAATCATATATACATAGTGCTATAAAAATAAATATAAATCATCTGTTAATAATCATTACCTCTGAGGAAACGGCCGGGATCACTAAGGCCAAGAAACGCGTTAGGTTCACTTTACTAGCTATTCCATTTATGAGATTCTAAAGCGCTTCTTTACCTCCCGTAGGATCCAGACCTGTATAATACCCCAACAGAGAGCTAAATGACATAGCAGGACACGCTACACATCTTGAAAGATCTCTAAATACATTACTGCCTGCCCATAATATAGTGCTCGGCAGTCAGAGCCTCACTCACGGAGCACGAGACAGGGATTCAAACAAGCCATCGATCTATACTATCGGAGATGCATTCCAGACACTGCCCTCCGTACACTACACCCAGCTTGGATGACTCCGATTACAGGTTATTGCTAATAGACTTACATATTGATTATCATTATTTCAATATTGAGAAGAATATCATCATTTTTTCTGGCTTTACTTATTCAGACTGGACATATATATATATGATTCTTTTCACTAACACTTTCTGTTGGAAGTACAACTATTCATATTTGCTACGTTATACACCAATACAGAGACTTTGGGGGTCATTCAGACCCAGTCGTTAGCGCCGATGCGCTCGGACCGGGTCATTGACCCCCCACAGAACATGCGCACGACGGCGCCGGCGCCATCTTGCGCATGCATGAGACCTGCTGCGACCGACAGCGCCGGTCGTAGCGGGTCTCGATCCAAAGGGGGCGAGCTGTCGATGTTGATTGACAGCTCACCCCTTTTGGAAGGCGAGCCAGGGGGGTGGCAGCCCAAACGGGGGCGTTCCCATGGGAACGCCTACCATTTGGGGGCGGCCCCACTGACATCACTAGTGATGTCAGTGGAGAGCTTCCGGCTCAGACAGAGCCGAAAGCTCTCCGGGGCTTACGACAAGGGAGACCCTACCCTAGGGTCTCGTCGTAAGCCCCGATGGTCGCGATGGTCTTGACCATCGCGACCATCACCTTAGGCGGTCATAAGGCTGTGGGTGTTAACCCACAGCCTTACCACCGCAAAGGAGGACGTCTTGAAAATTCAAGACGTCCTTCCCTCATTCAGACCGACCGCACGCTCTGTGCGACCGGCTCTGAATGAGGTCCTTTGAGTGATACTGTTATTTATGCACAAGACTCTTTGTATCTAACTTTTTTACCATTCACGACGTGGTGCTTACTTTCAGAACCTGAGGAGGTTCATCAGAGATATTCATGTGATCTTTTTTAAATGAGCTCAAATCCATATATACATATATTGATCTGTAGATTTTATTCGTTGATTTATTTCTATTTATTAGAACTGTTTACATTATGTCAATTGGTTTTTAACTTATGCATTTATGTCAACCCACCTACTGCCAATCTATTATTAACAGATGATTTATATTCACTTTTATAGCTGTATATATATATATATATATATATATATAAATACTTACTAATATTTTAGAATTTTCTATTAAATATATGTTTTACAATTGATCAACACTGCGCTCCCAAATATTTTGTTTTATTTGTTCCCATATTTTTAGACGGTAGCCACCTATTTTTTGGTTGAGCTGCTTTTAGTATATACACACAATTCCTTAACTCCTAACTACAGCGCCCATTGTGTCTCTGTTAATCTTTCAGTGTGTACAGTAGTTTGCATATTGACCCTACTAGAGCCACCATGCTTAGAGGATGGGGGAGTGGAGTTGTCACATTAGTGGTGAGCGAGGAGAGGGAGGCTGCACAGGAGTATGACAAGAGATGTTCAACAAGCCTATTAAGTCTCCCAACTTCTAGTGCTGTGGTCTGAACTGCTGCTCTAACTGTCCTGTTTGCATCTGTTAATGAAGTCACAATGGAGGAGAAGGCAGCACACAATGCCCTCACTGTTTATACACCAATGGTAAACACACTAACCACTTGGGAATGTGGTAAGCCATTTTCTTCTGAGAACATGCTGATAATTCAGCTGGCTGCGGTTGCCTCCCATGTGACAGGTAAGTGGATAAACTAGCAGTGTGTCTGTGGGCTTACAGGGAAGAAGCTGTTTAGGAAATAAACTCCCCATCACCAGATGTATGTCATCCCACTCCCAGTGTAGTGCAAACCAGTAGCCATAACAATTGAAATAACGACACTGAGACTTGCTTAAGGGGAAAGAAGGTCAGCTTTTATTTATTTTCCTATTTAAAACTCGCAGATACTAAAAATGCTTACAATGTTAAATAACTAAGAGGAGGAAAGGACAGATAAAGAATGGTGGCACCGAAAGAACGGCCCCACAATGCAAGATCCACCAACTGCCACCCCATACTTGACCCGTACCAAAATGGGAGGTGGCCAGCCAGTCCATTATCGCGCCCAAGGTATCCACCTCCCGCCCCAATGACACAACATGAGCTCACCTGGAGCGATGGTACCGCTGACCCCAGTAGGGAAGAATCAGCCTAAGCCATGTATTGGGGAGGGAGAGCACCTGAAGCTCCATAGACAGATGGCAACTGCAACCGTTCTTTCCCACCAAACACGCAACTCAGCCGAGTCCCGTGCCGCCACCATGACCTAACCAATAACCTCCAAAATACCCCTAGCTAAATCTTCCACAAACAAAAAACAACCCTCCCCATTCAAATGCACCCCATCTGGATGAAATAGATGACAATCTCGAAACCGAATTCTAGGGTGTGAGATCACACCTCCACCGAGACCGTATACATAACGGCCTCACTGCATTCACACGCCTCCTAGCCGCATCAAGGGCCCCTGGAGACACACAACCATGCCACATACGACGTGGAATGATATCTGACCACAAGAGCACACAAAAAGGCCACATGGCTGTAATGATCCCCAAATCAGCCATCACGGCACATCTCAGATCCAGTCCCGTCCGGGAAGTCAAGTCATTTCCCCCTAAATGAATGACGAGGACCAATGGGAAACCAAACGATGCCACAGACCGAAACAACAAATCCAACAGAGCATCCCAACGCATGCCCCTAACTCCCAACCATCTAACGTTATCTAAAACAGGGAACTGACCATGAACAAAATGAGACCGACCAGCCCAAAACACTAACGAATGCCCAACTATCCAGATGGGTAACGAATCCACTTGAACTCCTGTAAGAGGAAGGTAAATAGACTGTGAGATAGGGAGTAATAAAGAAAAGGAAGAGAGGCCTAGGCCTACACAAGAAAAATAACAAAATGGGGGGGGGGGGGGAAGGATCCCAACTTGACCTGAGGCAAAAAAACAAAAACCTTCACCAGCCGGCAACAGCCTTGGTTAAAACCAGTGGTCAAACAAAAATTCCTCAAGACCCCCACTAGACCATAGACGGCCCTGTGACGAGTAGCTAATCATTCAAGTTGGGATGTTGCACACTTACCGAGGGCGGATATACCACCTGTAGGCGTTGGACTTCCAGCGCCCTAGAGCTTTTATCTCGTCTACCGAGGAACCCGACGCCATGGCCAATGTAGCTGCCCCGATACAAAGGGAATGGGTACCAAACTCACTTGCTGGGAGGCCAACTGCCTTCAAGCACCGTTTAAGAACCCAACCAAATTGAAAACAGGTCATTGGGGATCCATCGGCATGCATTAACCAAGCCCCTCCTTTCACAGAAGGACGCAGGTCCCCATATCTCTTGGCCCACAGCACCGGACACAACACAGCATCCGTGCAAGCCGGCATGGAAACCCAATGACCCCTTCCCAACTGATCGGTTTTAGACCGACAAATCCTGCACAGCAAAGCAGAATCATCTATAAACACATGAGACGAGAGCAGCGATGGAAGCCCCCGTTTTGAAGGTGCCCCCAACTCTGAAACCCTAAAAGCCCCATGGTACGCCACGACGAAAGCCACGCTGAACAACCGCACCTCGAGATCAGACGAACAAACAGATAGCAGGGCCTGCAGCAACCGCACCAAAAGTGGTGAATCAATAGGACGCCGGGAGTCAGGAGGAACAGGGGCCATGCGCGCCCAACCGTTCAAAACCTCCTGCACCAAGAAGTTCTTTGAAAGGTCCTCCAACCCTTTAACTCTGAAGAAATGGGACAACCCAGCCAAGGTTTTGACAGCCACTGCCCTGGACCTGCCTGAATCAAACAGGTTCCAAACAAACTCGAGCATAAGCTCTCGACCTGACTTACCTTGATTTTCCAGGCGGGACGCAAACGCGTGCCATTCCGACCATGCCACACGATAACTTCGTAGCGTCCCAGGGGCCAATGATCGATGGGCTAACCCCTCCATGCTGGCTCGATAACCTGCCAGACATAAGTTGGGCACAACTCACCGACCTGATGAGCCACAGGGACCAGGGAACGAAAACGTGGCCAGTCAAAACGAGACAAAGCATCAGCTATATCATTGTTCACTCCCGGGACATGCTATGCCCGGAACACGATGTTAAACTGCAAACAACGTAAGACCAATTGAGCCAGCAAACGGATAGCTGGCAGAGATGCCGCTCGTTGTCGATTGACCACGTGAACCACACCCAGTTTGTTGCACCAGAAAAGCACGCTGCGATTACACAATAAAGGACCCCAGAGTTCAAGGGAGACCATAATGGGGAAAAGCTCAAGAAGGAGAAGGTCCCTCGTTAAACCTCTGGCCACCCACTCATCAGGCCAAGGGGCAGCGCACCAACGACCATCAAAATAAGCCCCAAAACCAGATGAGCCAGCTGCATCTGTAAACAATTGGAGGACACAACTAGGTTCCACGGGTGAAATCCAGATGCGTGTTCCATTGAATGCAGCTATGAACTCCACCCAAACCCTGAGGTCCCTCATCAATTCCGCCGACAAGTGAATGAAGCGATGTGGTTTCAAAACCCGCGCCGTCGCTCTTTCTAATTTACGGCTAAACACCCGCCCAATGGGAATCACCTGACACGCAAAATTGAGAAGGCCAAGCAATGATTGAGCTTGACGCAAGGTAACTTTACCTGCAGCCAAAGCCCTTGCTAGTTCTTTGTGCAGCCGGTCCACCTTTTCTTGTGGAAGACGGCACACTCCCACGAGAGTATCGATCTCGATACCTAAATAGGCAATCACCGGTGAGGGCCCTTCCGTCTTATCGTGGGCGACGGGTACGCCAAATTCCGTGAACAACGAAAGAGCCCCCGCCAACATATCAGCACAACATAAAGAATCAGGAGGACCCACTAAAAGGAAATCATCCAAATAGTGTACCACTCCCTGCATACCTGACCGATACACCAGACACCAGTGTAAGAACGTACTGTACCTCTCAAAATACGCACATGAAATGGAACAACCCATAGGGAGGCATCTATCGAGATAAAATCCATCCTCCAGCCGAAAACCCATGAACCGGAAATAATCCGGATGCAGGGGCAATAGCCGGAAGGCGGATTCAACATCTATCTAGGCCATGAGGGCCCCAGTCCCAAAGGACCGGACCAACTCCAACGCATCGTCAAACGACTGATAAGTCACCCGACAAAGATCTTCAGGAATTGCATCATTAACTGAGGACCCCACTGGCCAAGACAGATGCTGTATATGCCGAAATTTTCCAGGGGTCTTCTTTGGCACGACCCCCACCGGAGACAAGATTAAGTCCGGTAGAGGGGGCCCCTAAAAAGGTCCCACCATGTGACCCAATCTGACCTCCTTCATGACTTTCTCCTTAACCACGGCTGGAAATTCGCCTGCCGAACGTAAGTTCCGCGGCGAACCCGTGCGAACATTACCCCGCACAGGCAACCCAAAAACCCTGAAGGAAGCCCGACCGCAAAAACTCAGCATCTTCGCGCCATGGGTAAATGTCGAGCCAGCGCGACATGGCAGCAACATTAACCGGCGTGGGGGCCCTACTTCACACCCGAACCCCCAGGCTGTCCTCCTGATGAGGGGACACCACTACCGACCCCGGGCACCTGAGCACACTCCCTCCCTGTGTGCGCACCCCCGCATCGGAGACATTGGTGACGAAAACTACATTTCGTGCCATAGGGGCACTTTCCGCTGTTGAAAGCAAAGCACTTCCCTTTAGGACCTGCAGCAACCCCCGAGGGCACAGCCCCTTTTCCCACAACCTGCCCACGCTTGTCTCCTGTAATCTCAGTCCCTGGCCTATGTGGGTTAGTCGCCTCAAGCAAGACCTCAACATCTTTTGAGCCAAACTTCATAACAGCCCGGCCATGCTGCTTACGCCTAAACTCCTCATCATAAATGCGCCATACGTAACCCTTAGCTGAACGATACAGACTATGAATCAAATGAAGATAGCGAACTAAATTCATATGTTCATCGGGGCGCGTACGTAAGTAGCACCCCATGAAAACGCTAAAAATGCTCAGCCAGTTCGTATAGGTTCTATACGAGTCGAGTGCCTTCTCTTTCTTTGCTACCGCCAGCGCCTTACGGGCTTCGGAAGTAAGCGCAAAAATGTCCACATAACGGCCTACCCGAATCCGCTCCCAGATTCTAGGGCGGATGCCTCTGAGCACGACCGTATTTGTGCAATGCACACCTTCCTCGGAATCCTCCAATCCCGAAGAACTAAGGCTAGTAGACCTATGCCTGCGCCGGCGATGCTTAGCAACCCCTGTCGTATCACCAGACGATTCCGATGAGGATGACTCCGTGGATGATGTGGAAGACTCCCCGGGCTTACTCCTCTTAGAGCATCTACGCCGCTTGCTCGACCTATCCACAGGCTTACGCCTAGAAGCCTCAACTCCCGACATCTGTGAAATATCCCCCGCCCCTGAAGAACTGCCCAAAGAGCCCGAATCAGCCTGCCAATCCTTATCAGAAGTAGTACCTAAATTACCAGAGCCACTCGCCTGATCTCCCGAAACAGACATGACAGCTCCAACTCTGTCCCTGGTGGGAACGCCAGTCTCCGAACTCACAGCAGCAGCATCTGGGGAAGAAACAGATAAAGAAGCAGGAGGGGGTATCACACCAACAGCCCCAGAGCCCCCTGCCTCAGAAACGGCTACCACAATGGAAACAGGAGCATCCGCAACATTATTTGACACCGCTATGTGCACGCTCGCTACTGGGTCCAAGGAGGTGGGGTTACCCCCGCACCCCCAAGAACCGGAGCCAAGAGTTGAAGAAACTGAATGGCCAGCAGAACTAATTGCATGCCGAGCCGCTGCAAATCCATAGGCTGCGACGGGACTCCCGACGTCACAGCACCCTGCGATGCCGGCAGCAATGGGGCCACAGCAGCAGCCACCACAGACATAAGCGACGCTAGCGGGGATGACAAACCATCAGCCGCAGCGACAACCTGCTGGGCCGGGGGCGCAGGCAACGAAGCTGCAACCTGGGGGACAACGGCGGAAGCCAATGGGCCAGGAGTGGCCGCAGGGAGTACCCCGGCCAACACCTGCGCATATGTCATGGCTCCATGCAAAGTGGAGCCGTCAGGCCTGACAGGCAGCTGCACTAAAGGGGTCACAGAGGCCTGCTGCCCTTGTGCACCACCGGCACCAGAAGGTGGCGCCGGGCAACGTCGGCGCTGATTATTCCTACCCTCCCGCGGCAGCTCAGGCCCTGGTACAGAGTCAATAGAGCTCACCCAGGACTCTGAACCCGAGCCCCCTGCAAATACAATTGTGGAGCATGGAGAGGAGGGAGACTGGCGTGCCCGGCGGTGGGAACCCGCAGCCGTGGTGCCACCCGCCATGCCCACACCCCCGCTATAGCGCCCGCGAGCTCCCTCGCGGGATGCAGCACTAAATGATGGGGAGTCGCCGTCCGTACTTCTCCCCAGCTGACTGGCGTCACCGCCGAGTGCACCCGCGCGCCGTGCAGGGCGCGAGCCCCGGCCGGAAGCTGTGGCCGGGGCCGGGGCCTGCGTCTGAGTCACAATATCCTCAGCCTCCGCATAGCGAGCGGGGACAGCAGCGGAGCAACAGGGGCGATCGGGGACTTGAGCAGAGCGGCGGGGGCGAGGCGTGTCAGCAGACAACAGGGAGAGAGGAGACAAGACTAAAGGAGAGACAGAGCAGACAGAATAAAGGGGGAAATAAAACAGCACAGAAGAGACAGATACAGATGGGAACAAAGAAAAGGAACTGAAGGAGATGAAAGTGAAGATGAAGATGTGTGAGTACAATAAGAGTAATGACAATACTTATATTGCTTTACTGCACAGCAGAACCTTCCTTGCAGCTGAACAAACCCAAGGAAGATGACCTAAAATGTCTGCTAGCCCAGTCTCCCTGAAATGTCCCTAAAACCCCACCCCCCAGCATCCTTCCTATAGGCTGACCTAACTCACCTCATACTCCCTAACTGCCTAGTAACAAAACTTAACCCCCTATAGCCCGTAGTCTGACCAACTGGCTCGGGTGTTTAATTTTTACTTCATGCATATGAAATGCACTCCATCTTAAGATTCATGGACTGCACACCATTAATATATATAATGGGAGGTGCTATGGATATGGTGGGTAAGCCCATAACCTTGGCCATGATTATGCTAAAAACCTCTATTGATTGCAAAATGTTATTGCATAATGTATATATTTATATATAATTAGTAATTTGCAGTTGTGCACTTGTGATTTGTCTGTTTAGGGAAGAAGCTGTTGCCTACTGCTCCTTCATTTTAATAGCTGACACCTACTGCAGGTACATATTTAATTAGGTGCCAGAATAGCAAAAATCACGCACCTGCGAGGTGTTTTCTGCAGGTGTGGGAATTTTGCTATTCAATTAGGTGAGAGGTTTCTAATTATTTGAGCAGCGGGAGTTTTTTTTTTCTAAAATCCATATTCTTAGGAAAAATGGTTGAGAATTGCTCTAAGACTCTTGCGGCACGAAATGACAAATTATGCAAATGGCAGTTTCCAATTAGCTTAATTAGTCAGTAATTACTCACCTTCTGAAGTGATGTCTTCTTCATCCAGTGCCGTGATCCAGTCTTCTGCGGCAGAAAGTATGTGTTAGTATGTTGTGTGAGTGTGTGTAACTATATGTGAATGTGTGTAGTATGTGTGAGTGCAAGTAGTATGTGTGAGTGTGTGTAAGTATCTGTGTGACCCCCCTTGTGTGTGTGAGCCTTCCGGAGGCAGCAACAGGGAGAACTACATCTCCCAGCAGCCACCTCAGCACTCAGCAGCCCCCTGGACTACTAGTGGCACCCTCGCCTCCCAGCAGCCCGCAAAGATGGAGGAGAGATGACCGGGAACCACAGAGACCACCGGACCAGTAAGTATCTTTATTATTTTCTCTCCCCGCTGGGTTTTCTTAACAGAAAACCCAGGGTGCATTTTTTTAAATTGGATACAGCGGGCAACAGAAGTGAGCATACCCGTGGTAATCCAAAATTGGGCACAAGGTTTTTTGTGGTTAAAACCTTGCAGACAATTGAATATTCCCCCTAGTTTGTCTAGTTTTCTGTTTACTGCTAGGTAACATCCTTAGGCTACCTAGCTATAGCATCAGCCGTGCCTCCCTACTCAATTATAAGAATAGTTATTACAAAAAAAAAAGAATAGGTTTGCCTATGTAAATTCTTATATATTTAATATTATCAAGTTAGGTCCCCTGGGAAGCAGCAAAGACAGCTTCAGTAAATTCTCTCACAGAGGAGAGTAGATAAAAGTTGAAATAAGTACATTCCTTACAAAAACAGTGACAGATGCTAGAAACACTGTTTGGGATGTAATAAAGGACCAGACATATCTGGCTGCAGGGCACAATGCGTGTCCTAGCCGAAAAAGTGATGGCTTAATAAGCAATGTAGAGGCAGCATGTAAACGTTATCCATTCCTCTTATTGCAGAAGGCTATTTCAGTGCTTCAGGTCCCTGAACTTACATTTTTAGGTTGAATTAGTGTATTTTTTACCTCAGTCTATGAGATGCTGGTCTGTAATATGGTACTAAGGGCCGGATTCAGAGATGTAAGCTAATGTCACTGCTGCTGTGAATTTGTATGCAGCGGTTGTGCGCAAGTATGCAAATGCCACAGCCACCAAGATATGTATTGAGACGCACACCAGCGGCTTCGCAAATCCTAACGACTACATACAAAGATGCAGCATCGGAAGCAGATCAGTTGATAATCGGCCTAAGGAGTAAGCCAAAGAATGGCCACGGGAACCGAGACGCTGGAGCTATTTTTACTGCGCACGGATGCAGGGTGAGATATCGGTCGTGACGCGCCTGCATTTGAGTCGCCACCCCAATCATTGCTGCCCACACACAGGACCTCATTCAGAGGCGGTCGCACGGAGCGATTGGACGTAGCGAGCAATGTTTTTTTCAACTGCGCGCACGTGTACCTGGCAGTGCGCGTGCGCAGGCCTGTCTTCCCGACCGCAATCCTCTTGCTCGCTAGTCACTACGAGGTCGTAGCTGTGATTGACATTTTGTGCCGTTTGTGGGTGGTTACAGGGGAAGGTGCTTGTGAACGGGGGTGTGGTGGTGCGCATGCAGGCGTGGTTGACCTTAAAAAAGGCGTTTTAAGGGCATGCATATTTTACTGAGCGAGTCATCACACACGTCATCTCGTTGCAATAACGACGCTACTGCTCACAGAGCTAAGGGTAGCCCAGGGTCTACCTTAAGCATTGCGAGTGCTGGCGATGGTTACTGCCTCAACCAATGTTTGTAGGCAATTAACATTGTAACAGTTGTTAATCGTGCTGACGTAGGTTGCCGCCTGCGACCGACTCTGAATTAGGCCGTAGAGATAGGAAGTGTGCTTTCATTGTTGTGGGTGTTTCCGCGCTTACGATGTGCTTTGCGACTGAACGCTCGTTTTGCATATTCTCGGTCACTTTGGGTGCGACCGATCGCTCCTGAGCGACCGCCTCTGAATGAGGTCCACAGTCCCTGCTGTCAAACACTTTGCGGTCGACAATGAAACTTGCCGTCTGCGCTGTGTAACTCACACGTATGCGAAGATTGCCGATATTTATTCAACTGCATACTGTACCCATTAGTATTGCATACATCTCTAACTCAGGCCCAGTGTTAGTAAAGTGAAGCAGTGGCACCTTTGGTGTTAGTGTGGGTTCATCTGTCCTGGCAACGACTCCACCAGTTTGTCCTTCCCAGGGCAGGATGTATTAATGCTTACCGCCGTGGTCTAGGCTCTGAATTTGCAGGGGTGACTTCATCGGGTTTCTTTAAATAAAGTTAACGTGAAAAAAAAAATATTTTGAAGAGCGTAATAGAACTCCATCGATGCTACATACACAGCTGATGGGACAAGCGGCTGCACGTATGTAACAACGGAGGCAATGGGAGTGCAGAAGTACTTTTCACCTGATGAAGTCACCGCCGCAAATTCAGAGCCTAGAATGCGGCGGTAAGCATTAATGCATCCCGCCGCCAGACTGTAGCAGAGAGGCTAGGCCTGTTCACAGTTAAATTACTTAGAGGCCAATTTATCAACAAGTTTTATCATACCCAATGAGTTTTAAAACTCGTTGCATATGATAAATGGTGCTCAAGCCAATCAGCTCCCAACTGTCATTTTTCAAACAGATGACAGTTGGTAGCTGATTGGCTGGAGCACCATTACCATACGCTATGAGTTTTAAAACTCATTGCATATGATAAAACTCATGGATAAATGAGGCCCTTAATGTGATAACCTTGATAAACAGAATTATCTGCTAAATGTATTAAAGGGGATAAGAGACGTACGCCCAGGGAACAGGTATACAGAAAATACCTATTAGCATACATATGACAGGGGATGTCACACAATAAAGAATAAGTAGCAAACAAGTAGATAATAATTACCACCATTATTAGGGAGGATGGGAGACCTGCGCTTCCGATATGGGTTGTATGGATGGTTTGGTGCTTGCTGCTAACCTCTTAATGGGTACCCGGCCCAATCATAAGCATAAATATTATAGTGGCAGGTGAGCACTACACACTTGAAATGATCTGCACATTTAATGGGGAATAAGTAATTTTTATTAAATACAAGGCACAGAGGGCCTGATTCAGAGCCGGACGCAAGTGGCCGTTCGCTCGTTCGCCGTACGAGCGAAAATAATAAAATTCCAGCGCTCGCTCGTATGTTCGTTCGCAGCTAATTTTCCGCCCCATAGTCTCCCAACCCCTCCTCTAGCTAGCGAACGTTCTAAATAACGACCGTCCGTCTCCTCTTTGGTTGCAGGGAACGCTCGCACAAGTCAATTCCGGAGGTGGCCCTGTCAGTTTTCGATTGCCTGCTATTTCATTCAGCAAACATACTTGAATCGATTAATGGCAATCACTATATTAATTAGCTTAATTGTTATTCACATGTTTGCAATCCTTTTTTTTTTCAATGTCAATAAACTTTATTATTGTTAGTGTGTGTCATTGCTTCCGCAGAATACGTACGGTTGTACCAAGGGGATGGTTCTTCAAAATTAAAAGTTTGTTTGAATGCTACTATTGTTTTGCATTTTTTTTATAGGCCGATTTATCAACTTTTTTTTTAATATTTAAATTAGCTTACGCATGTCACTGCATCAAGCCTATCATAACTCACATTATATTTGTGAGGGTGTAGGTCACATGACTCATACAATAACCAATAGAATGGTTTCTGTTAATTTACAAAGTACATTAGCCAATCAAATTTTTTCTAGGACCTTTATTAAAACTGTTTTGTGTAAAAAAATATCATTGCCATCATGAGAGCCGCCGCTTTTTGTCGCCATGAACTCCTGGTTCTCACTGAAGTGATGGACCAGAGAATCACCAATTACAAGCGTCCTATCACTAACCTCCGCAAGCGCCTGGCCTACACGGAGGTGCGGCGCCGCCTGCGCGCGATCGGCTACCGCTGAAATATCAGCCAACTTGAAAGAAGGTCCCCACGCCTGTTGGCCAATTTGCGACAGCAGATCCAGGAAAGTAAGTGTTTTTCATAATTTTATTTAAAATGTAAGCATACCTGCGTGTGCATGTTTACTGTATAGCCCTGTTTTGTTTATTTTGGACATACCTGCGTGTGCATGTTTACCGTATAGCCCTGTTTCTTTATTTTGTACATACCTGTGTGTGCATGTTTACCGTATAGCCCTGTTTTTTTTGTTATTTTTTCCCAAAAAAATTTAATATGTAATAATATTAATTTTTCTACATCATTTAGGGGCTGAGCGCAGACTCCAAAGCCAGCGACGTTGGGCTCGTCCCCTATCCCCCACTCCCACCCAAACATTCTCGCCCCACTCTTCCCCAAATTCCCCCTCCAACCCAGACCTGGCCGACCGTGATGCCCCTCCCTCTCCTCACATTCCCATACCTCCAAATTCACACTCCCCTCCACCCCCCTTCTCTTTTCCTCACCCTCAACTTCCTCCCAAATAACCCCTCCTCCATCCGTGCTGCACTGGCCCACTTCTGATGAGGACGATTTTGACCGGTATGTTTCCCTTTTAAACTATGGTTGTTTTTTCATTATTTTGTTTTTGGTTGATGTTGTCCTTTTGCCTGTGCAGTTCAAAATTGTAAAGTATTTCTAATGTTTTTGATATATATCTTTGTGAAACAATGTCTAGGATGTTTTCCCCTTACACATATTACACATGTCCAAACACTCATACTTGTGTCTTTCTTGTTTACGGTACCAACAAATGTTTGTGTGTATTTTTGCGTAGTTGTAACTCTCTTTTGTGTTTTTTTTGAAGAATATTTTTTGTCTTTTTTTTTTCAACAATCTTTTTGTTTGGCATTCCTTTTGTTTTGGAGATGTTTTTTTTCACCTTTTTTTGTATAGTCTGATTTTTTACTTGTTTTGTAAAATATAAATTAAGGTGTCATTTTAGTAATCCGCACATTTTTTTAACCCACAGAGGACCAGAGGCGTAACGCAGAAATTTATGCTGGCTTGCAGATCTTGAGGGGCCATTTCGTTGCCATGCTTGTGGCCTTGGATCAGATTTTGGCACGCCTGCGCCACCAATTTTCTTTTTCTTCGCTCAAAAAATGTTGTTAAAAATAAAATTTATTTTGATTTATTTAAGTCTCATTCCTTGTGTGTAAATCTTAGATTGTTGAACCTTACATAAGTCTACTATTTGTCCCTGATTTTTAAAAAATTTACATTTTTTTGTCGAAAGCTCAAGTAAGTATGTAAGCTTGCACATTAAACACATAACAATACCAATAGGTTTGGAGAAGTAACCTCAAAATGTGATTTTTTTTTGGTGTGGGTAATTTACGATGGAAATGGTTGGTGAACGTAAAATTTAATTTTAATGCACACAAATAATAAACACCAAGTGAATACACACAATAAATTCCAAAATACAAAACACACACACAAGTCAAAAACACACCAAAACCCCCAAAGAAACACAATGAGGAACTGTTTGAAGAAGTAGCATGCCAACATGAATCCACAAATGAGGAGAAGAAATCATTGTTCCCGAAGTTATATCCAATGTGTCCACATAAAGTAATTTGTGTTGATCAGGTAGTAGGCATGGATTTTTATGGTCATTTTAGGGATTAAAAACAAACAAACAAAAAAGTTAAAAGTGTACTTTAAAATATTACATGTCTACATTGTGGCATTTTTAAACATTATGAGGAAATAATTACCTAAAAAATCTGTCCACAACTTCATCGCGTATGGCCCCCCCACATACTGACCTCCGACCAACCTCAGGGGGGCCGTCCTCAGGCAAGGCATCCTCTGGCTGCATTGGGACACCACTTCTTATGACGATGTTGTGAAATATCCCACACAGGACTACAATTTTCGAAACCATAGCCGGCATATACATGAGGTCGCCACCAGAGCGGTGGAGGCATCTGAATTGGGCTTTTAAAAGGCCGATACAGCGCTCTACCACCTGCCTGGTGGCTGTAAGTGTGGAACTATACTGACTTTGTGGCCCTGGTGTGGGAGCCAAATAAGGAGTGAGCAGCCACTGTCTCCTGTGAAAAAAAACAAAAAACAGACCATTGTGTAACAAGCTTTGCATTGGTTTCAACAGAAGGTCTCAACTTACCCAGAAGCCATGCATCACCAGCTTGTAGGTTGTTTAATTTGTGCCAAATCCCTGATTGCTGGATGACGAAGAAATCATGTGCACTGCCGGGGAATTTGGCATTCAGGGATAGGATCTGGAGGTAGGCATCACATACCACCATTACATTCATTGAGTGAAAGTGCTTTTGGTTCCTAAATACAGCCTCCAGCCTTGCTGGAGGCTGAAGTGGTATGTGAGTGCCATCCACAACCCCTATGATGTGTGGGAAGCCAGCTATTTGGTAAAAATTAGCCTTCGCCACATTAAGGGAACCCATATCCAATGGCATTTTAATAAAATGATGGAGGTGTTTAAAAAGGGCCTCCATCACTGCCCTCAGGATCCTTGAAAAGGAGGATTGGGATATTCCAGCGACTATTCCAACAGTGGTTTGAAAGGATCCTGAGGCACAAAAATGTTACACCGACATTAATTGCGTAAGTGGTGGTATTGCTGTAGGACTGTCAATTTGCCGTTCAAGATCACTCTCTATTAATGAGAAAGTGTCTATGATGAGTTGTGGCGGAAGACGGTAGCGCCTTAACACCTCATCATCTGGCATTCCAAAAAGGGTGACACGTGTTCTATATATCTGGGGCCTTGCACGCCTACGAGGTCTACGCCTGGGACGAAGTTGAGGTTGGTCGGGTTCTGGAACCATGGCCAATATAATACGACCAACATCAACCTGAAATGTTAAGCAAGGTAGTTATTGGTTTAGACAAATGTGTTAAGAAAAATATACTTATCTTTTCCAAGAAAACCAAAGATGCTTACAGGCCTGGGACGTGTCATGTGCTAATCAACCTACATTTCAAAATTAGAAAATGTTTAAGATATTAATTTAAAAAGCTATGATTGAAAACAAATTTAGTTTTCTAAAAAATAGAGAAGGGAGCACACATTAGTTCTCAAAATAGTACGCTACATTTAGTGGTAAGACATGATTTTACACAGAAAAATTGAAAATACATTATTACACAAAATAGTACGTTCATTTTACATTTAAACTAAAAAAAAACATTAGTTCGCTAAATAGTACGCTACTTTTACAGTTAAATAAGGGCACATTAGTTCGCTAAATAGTAGGCTACTTTTACAGTTAAATAAGGGCTCATTAGTTCGCTAAATAGTACGCTACTTTTACAGTTAAATAAGGGCACATTAGTTCGCTAAATAGTATGCTACATTTAGTGGTAAGATATGATTGTTCCCAGAAAATAAACAACATTACTTATCGAAACATATGCTAAGACCAACACATCGATTTTGTAAATACATGAAACCAAAAACACTTATCAAAAACAGACAAATATCCCAAAGTTCAAAAACGTCACTGGGTCACTGCCAAAATAACTGTAAAAAAAAAAAAATATTTAAAAATATTGTAAACTATTTACTATTATTTTTTACGGTGGTTTTTTAAAATACTTACTCAAAAATTCAAATAAAAATAGCAAAACAATAAAAAAAAATGCGAACGGAAAAGAAAGAAGTAAGAAAAAAACCAAAAGATCCAAAAAAACTAGTCCTCCTTCTACTCAACAATCAGCCAACAAATCACTCCAACGCAAAACCTCCAACAATCATAACATGCCACCTCGAGTCACACCAAGCCATAAATAGGCTTTATTTTCCCGCTCAAATTAAGGACGGACAGTAGGAGCGCACAAGGAATGATGCGGCCGAATAATGCTGACGCAAGTATAAAAACGTCACTGAAGGCCAAAATCGGTCTGCTACATTGCCAAAAAACAATGAGTACAGAGCAGCAAAGTACTAGCCAACAGGCACCATGTAAGTGTTTTTTTTTTTATGGGAAAATGCGTATGCTTAACATTACATTTTAAAACATTTTACTAAAAATCATTTTTTAAATTTTTTAAAAAAGGTGTGGAGGATGCCATGGAAGAGGCTGCTGGCCCTAGTAGGCAAACTAGGGCCAAAATAAAAGGCAGCCACAATTCACAAGGAAGGAGATGGAGGTTTTAGTGCAAATGTGCAATGACAACCTGGCACAGGCACCAAGGAATATGGGTGTAACCCAGAGATGGAAACTGTGGGACGACATAGCCAGTGTGGTGTGGGTGAGTTTGAACTTTCAACCTGGGAGGTCAAACGCCGGTATGTAAAAACTAAATTTTATTAAAAAGTGTTTACAAGTCAAAATACTGCAGGAATAATGCCAAATTTAATCCAACAGATGGTGCGACTTCAAATATCGGCTTAAACAAAAACTGGCTGATAGGGCTAGGCATGCAGGGGGGACAGGTGGGGGTCCCACCCCTGTGTCACTTGAGCTCACAGATTTGGAGGAGCTGGCCCAGGGGTGTGTGCAAGATGAGGAGGTGTTTGGCATGTCAACATGGATACTGACATGCCAGACTTTGCGGCTCCTCACGTT
The DNA here is from genome assembly GCA_031769625.1 of Taudactylus pleione. Lineage (NCBI taxonomy): Eukaryota > Metazoa > Chordata > Amphibia > Anura > Myobatrachidae > Taudactylus > Taudactylus pleione. The sequence goes on from JAUIMM010000544.1 coordinate 3,752,511, forward strand.
GCCCCAGGTAAATGTTGTAATGTTACCAACTCAGAAATGTGTTTTTGACAATATCTAGATTATAATTTTACTCTTTTCTCTTTTTTCTCACAGAGACACAGGCGGATGAGTCTGCTCCAGAGGTGAGCTTTGGCCGCAGAATTTCTTCTGGCTCTGCATGGGAGGAAGCAGTAGATCCGGCTGGGGACCCTGTGGCAGACAGTCCCGGGCATTCCCCCTCGCAGGCAGTGGCCCTCCTCACTGATCTCAATGGTAAAACGAATCAGCAGACCGAGATTCGGCTGAGGTTGGACGCCAATCTGCTACGGGTGGCGGACCCCCTGGAGCAAAGTGCTGTGGCCAACGTGACCACTGCTAAGGCCCTTGCGGAAAATACTGGGGCCAACGTGCGAATAGCAAATGCCCTGGAGCAGCTCTTTCACCAGCACATGTTGGAGCCGGCCTCCCTTCCTGCCAGAACATCAGGACCCTCCACCTCTGGCACAACAACAGCCATCCCTCCAAATGTGCCTAGCCCTATGCCTAGTCCAGAGGCCACAACATCTGCCTCTGGCCAGGCCAGCCGAAGGACTTCCCGGACCCGTTCAGGCTCCCTCCAACCCCGGGCCAAATGGCCTAAAAGGCGATGACAGCACTGGCTAATTTCCCCACAATCCATCTCTGTGTTTGCCCCATATTCCTGCATGGCAAAAACCTCCCTCTCCTTTCTTGTGAATTCTTTTTATTTATTTTATTTCTGTTCAAATGCCACTTATTTTGTGGGTGTGTGGGCAAAATGATTTCTAGATTTTGTCCCATGAAAAAAAATATGTTTACTTTAATAAAAATTTGAAACAAAAATAACAAAAAAATTATTACACTTTGGAAACAAAATTGCAAAAATCTATTCTTGATTTATTCACAAACTGGTTAAAAGGTAATCCCTCTAACAAACTTACAAACAGTACAACGGAAATAGAAACATTTCATATTTTTCCTAAAAAATAAGGGTTAAAATCAATTTATGAGTTTTAATTAACAATTATCCAAAAAAAAAGGACGATTGGTTTCTTGGTCCAAAAAAAAACAAAAAAACATGCGTACAATATTGTTTGTCTACAAAATAAACACTTACAAATATGTAAAAATCACTCAAAAACCCAAACATTTGTTAACTAATTGATTGTATGCCCCAGAAATTAGCAGCTGAGTAGTTCACCTGCGTTCGGTTTTTAGCTACTAAAAAAGGTCTATTTGCGAAACACCTTAGAAGCTGTTTAGCAATTAAAAGTTAATTGTTTTTTTTGCCTCACTTGATTAATCGCAACACCATCGATGAGTCCGGGGAAGTACGAGGAGACCATCGTCATTGCGGTAGACTATACCAGACCCCAAGCTGAGCGAGCAGTCTTAATGGAAATTGGATCACACAGTGACGTGGACAAAATAGCGTCCACATTGGACGTTCGCACAAGATAATACATGTAAGCCCAAAAAACGCCTTGCCACGCCTGCGTTTTCTCATCTCCACCCCCGTTACCACCCATAAACGGAACATTCTGTCAATCAAATGACATAGGTCACTTCCTGTTCGCTGTGTATACGAGCGAACGAGAAATGACCGCAATGAGAACCGGACGCATACGTGGTTTAAAACAATCGAATGCGTATGAGCGAACGACTGATAGCGTCCGGCTCTGAATGAGGTCATCATGACCGCTCGCTATAGCTGTGTGTGGTCACCCACAGCTATGCGAGCGGCCAGGAGGCCGCTCAAAAAAACCAGAGGGCCGGCCCTGATTCAGAGCGAGCGCTCTGTCAGAGCGTCCGGCTCTGAATCAGGCCCAGAGCATCTTCTGACAGTGTATATGCCACAATCTAAAAAGAAAGGGAGTGTAGATAAATCAGGTTGGTCCTTGTGTGAAGGGACCTGATGGTCAGTCAGATTGGAACTGCCCAAGTGCTGGTGTGTGAGGGGTAGAAAGTGCAATGTCTCTCACACGGTGATAGATGTAGATCAAGTGTGCACATACTTACCCTCGACATCCTTTGTTTGTTCACCTCTAGGTGAGCGATGTCCTCTTTGCAGTCTTCGACGCCGGTGAGGATGCCGCTTCCCAGCCAGCACGTGGAGCTCTGCGGGCTTACATCCAGAGGGAAGCAGAAGAACCGCGTCGAAGACTGCAAAGAGGACATCACTCACCTGGAGGTGAACAAACAAAGGACGTCGAGGGTAAGTATGTACACCGGGGGGATACGGGACGCCGCTCCACCAGACACATACTAAAGACACCCCGCGTGCGAAGACTCACACCGGCTGGACCATACCTGATCTACTAGTGATGCCCACTTGATCTACATCTATCACAGTGTGAGAGACATTGTACTTTCTACCCCTCACACATCAGCACTTGGGCAGTCCCTATCTGACTGACCATCAGGTCCCTTCACACAAGGACCAACCTGATTTATCTACACTCCCTTTCTTTTTAGATTGTGGCATATACACTGTCAGAAGATGCTCTGGGCCTGATTCAGAGCCGGACGCTCTGACAGAGCGCTCGCTCTGAATCAGGGCCGGCCCTCTGGTTTTTTTGAGCGGCCTCCTGGCCGCTCGCATAGCTGTGGGTGACCACACACAGCTATAGCGAGCGGTCATGATGATGGTCGCGATGGTCTTGCGATGAGACCCTTGTGGTAGCCCAAGAGTGCTTTCGGCTCTAAGAGCCGAAAGTACTCCCACTGACAACACTTGTGATGTCAGTGGGGCCGGCCCCAGATGGGAACACCTCCGTCTGGGCAGCCCCGGCCCGCCCACCAAAGGGGGCGTGCTGTCATTCAACATCGACAGCACGCCCCATTGGGTACGAGACACGGAGCGACGGTTTGCCCGTCGCTATCCAGGTCTCGCGCATGTGCACGATGGAGCCGGCTCCGTCATGCGCATGCACACTCGGCCACCATCGACCCGTTTGCGAGCGCACAGCGCTCGCGAGCGGGTCTGAATCAGGCCCTCTGTGCCTTGTATTTAATAAAATTACTTATTCCCCATTATATCTGCAGATCATTTCAAGTATGTAGCGCTCACCTCCCACTATAATATTTATAATAATTACCACCATGCAAAGGATGTTCAGTTTGAAACAAATAATATGCATTAGTTTCCGATCAATATAATGATGAATAACCAATCAACTACATTTCTCTTGGCAAAAGAAAACACTTCTTAATTTCAGCTGCTGCAGCACCGCTATGGCTATTATTGCACAGAAAATGCAATTCCTCAATTATTTCAAGTTTTCAACACGTTATATTCTGAATATACACAGCAACTTTCACATAAACACATATAAGGAAATGGCAAAACGCATTGCTCAGCAACAGTCCATAAATACCCCAGACTGATCAGTCATGTACAGTACTTGTAGGTGAACACTGAGGGCCCGATTCAGACACGGACGCTAAGCCACGGATGCACGCTATGGACAATTGTCGCCCGTCTGTGCATGCATATGCATCGAAGTGCGCATGTGTGAACCAGTCATTGCATTCGGGAAACGTGTACTCTTAGCACAAAGACTGAGCGCTACTTTGAGTGACAGATTGTGGGTGGTAACAGGGGAAGGTGCTTGTGAACGGGGGAGTGGTGCTGCGAACGCAGGCGTGTCTGGGCATCAAAACAGAGTTTTATGGGTGTGCATAATTAGCATGGAAGCGTCATTGTACACGTCACTTGGTTGTATTTCAGCCTGCAGTGATCACAGTGCTTGCGGTGGAGTAAGGTCTACCTCAAGCGCTGCGTGCAGCTCCGATGGCTCTCGATGTTACTGTTTAATCATTCACTTCCTGGAGATGACGTGTGTTAAGAAAGAAAAGAAAGAAAGAAAAGTGGGCGTCTTTATTAGGGGTGAGCGGGTTCGGATTTCTGAAATCTGAACCCCCCTGAGCCCCCCCGATCCGAGGCCGATCCGAGTCAGGCTCGACTTTTCATGCCTGACTTGGATCTGAAATCGAGGCAAGACGTCATCATCCCGCCTTCCGGGTCTCGCGGGTTTTGGATTTTATATAAGGTACCCGCGTCGGCGCCATTTTCTCTCTCAGCTGTGGACAGTGAAGAGGGAGGGCTGGCTGGGCTGTGTAGTGCAGTTTAGTGTTGTGCTGCGCTGTGCTGCTGTTGTCCATAGGGGCTATGTCCACTCCTCCAAAGTCCATAGGGGCTGGCTGTGTTGTGCTGTGCTGCTGTTGTCCATAGGGGCTGTGTCCACTCCTCCAAAGTCCATAGGGGCTGGCTGTGTTGTGCTGTGCTGCTGTTGTCCATAGGGGCTGTGTCCACTCCTCCAAAGTCCATAGGGGCTGGCTGTGTTGTGCTGTGCTGCTGTTGTCCATAGGGGCTGTGTCCACTCCTCCAAAGTCCATAGGGGCTGGCTGTGTTGTGCTGTGCTGCTGTTGTTAATAGGGGCTGTGTCCACTACTTCAAAGTCCATAGGGGCTGGCTGGACTGTGTTGTGCAGTCTATTGTCCATAGGGGCTGTGTCCACTCCAAAGTCCTGTGCAGTGTCCCAGTCCTAAAGTGGTGCTGTAGTGTTGTCCAGGGGGTGGTCTGTCCATCAGGGGTACTCACCCAGAGTGCAAGAAAAATAAAAATATTTTCTGTGTTTGTGAATTGTGTGCGCAGTAGCCGCACGTGCATCAACAAAGTAGCGCCAAGCGTGCGCCTGTGTCATAAGTAAAGGGCCGGCTGGCTTGACCGTTAATGGGTGCTGTAACCCCCAAAGTGCACTCCAAACCAAATAAAAAAATATTTTCTGTGTTTGTGAATTGTATGCACTGTGGCTGCACGTGCATCAACAAAGGAGCAGCGCCAAGTGTGCGCCTGTGTCATAAGTAAAGGGCCAGCTGGCTTGACTGTTAAAGGGTGCTGTAACCCCCAAAGTGCACTCCAAACAAAATAAAAAAATAATTTCTGTGTTTGTGAATTCTGTGCACTGTAACTGCACGTGCATCAACAAAGGAGCAGCGCTAAGCGTGCGCCTGTGTCCCATAAGTAATGGGCCGGCTGGCTTGTCCGTTAAAGGGTACTGTAACCCCCAAAGTGCACTCCAAAAACAATAAAAAATATATTTTTTTGTGTTTGTGAATTGTGTGCGCAGTAGCTGCACGTGCATCAAAAAAGTAGCGCCAAGCATGTGCCTGTGTCATAAGTAAAGGGCTGGCTGACTTGACCATTAAAGGGTGCTGTAACCCCCAAAATGCACTCCAAACCAAATAAAAAAATATTTTCTGTGTTTGTGATTTGTGTGCACTGTGGCTGCACGTGCATCAACAAAGGAGCAGCGCCAAGCGTGCGCCTGTGTCCCATAAGTAAAGGGCTGACTGGCTTGTCCATTAAAGGGTGGTGTAACCCTCAAAGTGCGCTCAACAAAAAATAAAAAATTCTCCTTTATTTTCCTGTCTTTGTGAATTGTGTGGGCTGTAGCTGCACCTGCATCCTCAAAGCAGCAGCGACAAGTGTGCGTCTGTCTGTTAAAGGGTGGGGTAACTCCCAAAGTGCACTCCACAAAGAATAACAAATTTTTTTTTTTTCTGTCTTTGTGAATTGTGTGGGCTGTAGCTGCACCTGAATCCTCAAAGCAGCAGCGACAAGCGTGCGTCTGTCTGTTAAATGGTGGTGTAACTCCCAAAGTGCACTCCAACAAAAATAAAATATTTTCTTCTGTGTTTGTGAATTGTCTGCACTGTACGTGCATCCGCAAAGCAGCAGTGCCAAGCGTGCGTCTGTCTGTTAAAGGGTGGTGTAACCCTCAAAATGCGCACCACAAAGAATAAAAAATTATTCTTTTTTTTCTGTCTTTGTGAATTGTGTGGGCTATAGCCGCACGTGCATCCTCAAAGCAGCAGCGACAAGCGTGCATCTGTCTGTTAAAGGGTGGTGTAACCCTCAAAGTGCGCTCCACAAAGAATAAAAAATTCTTTTTTTTTCTGTCTTTGTGAATTGTGTGCACTGTAGCTGCACGTGCATCAACAAAGGAGCAGTGCCAAGCGTGCGCCTGTGTCCAATAAGTAAAGAGCCAGTTGGCTCATTTCTTAAAGGGTAGTGTAACCCACAAAGTGCACTAGTCTCCAACAAAAATAAAAAATTATTTTCTGTGTTTGTGTGCGCCTTAGCCGCACGTATATATCAATATAACATAAATGGAGGACCAAACTTTCTCCGATAAAAATAAAATAGGGAAAGATCAAGAACCACTTCCTCCTAGTGCTGAAGTGGCTGCCACTAGTCATGACATAGACAATAACATGCCATCAACATCGTCTGCCAAGGCCAATGCCCAATGTCATAGTAGAGGGCACATACAATCCCAAATGACAAAGTTCAGGAAAATGACCTTAAAAAAAACATTTAAATCATCTGAGGAGAAACATAAACTTGCCAATATGCCATTTACGACACGGAGTGGCAAGGAACTGCTAAGGTCTATCCCTATGTTCATGATTAGTGGTTCAGCTTTACATGACGATGGAAGCCCTCATCCCGCTTAAAAAATCAAACGAGTTAAGCTGGCAAAAGCACAGCGAAGAACTGTGCGTTCTAAGAAGATATCACAAATCCCCAAGGAGAGTCCAAGTGTGGTGGCGGTTGCGATGCCTGACCTTCCCTGTACTGGACAGGAAGAGGTGGCTCTTTCCATCATTTGCACGCCCTCTGCAAGTGCTGAAAGGAGCACCCACAGTCCACTTGCTGATATGCAAATTGAAGATGTCACTGTTGAAGTACAACAGGATGAGGATACTGGTGTAGCTGGCGCTGAGGAGGAAGTTGGCGAGGAGGATTCTGATGGTGATGTGGTTTGTTTAAATCAGGCTCCGGGGGAGACAGTTGTTGTCCTTGGGATGAAAAAGCCCATCACGGTCATGCCTGGGCAGAAGATCAAACATTGCACCTCTTCGGTCTGGCAATATTTCTATCCAAATCCGGACAACAACTGTCTTGCAATATGTACCATATGTAAAGGTGAAATAAGTAGGGGTAGGGACGTTAACCACCTAGGAACATCCTCCCTTATACGTCACCTGCAGCGCGTTCATAAAAAGTTACTGTCAAGTTCAGAAACTTTGGCTAAGACCGTAAGCAGTCCAGGGACACCTAAATCCATTTGTCCAGTTGTATCCAAGCGCCTGCAAACCACACCGTCAACTCCTTCCTTGTCAATTTCCTCCTTAGCCAGGATCAGAAGTAGTCCTGCAGGCCATGTCACTGGCATGACTGATTATCCTATCTGGGATTCCTCCGGAGGATCCTGCATTGCTACGCCTCCTGCTGCCTCTGCTACTGTTGCTGCTGAGAGTCGTTCATCATCCCAGAGAGGAAGTAGGAACACCACTACTTTTACTAAACAATTGACCCTCCAACAGTCCTTAGCGAGGAGGATGAAGTACGGCAGCAGTCATCCTGAAGCAAAACGTATAACTGAGGCCTTGACTGCTATGTTGGTGTTAGACGTGTGTCCGGTATCAGCCATTAGTGCAGTGGGATTTAGACAATTGATGGAGGTAGTGTGTCCCCGGTTCCAAATCCCGTCTAGATTCCACTTCATTAGGCAGGCGATACCGAGACTGTACAGAAATGTCAGAAAAAGTGTCCTCAGTGTCCTGAAAAATGCGGTTGTACCCAATGTCCACTTAACCACGGACATGTGGACAAGTGGAACAGGGCAGACTAAGTACTATATGACTGTGACAGCCCACTGGGTAGATGTATCACCTTATGCAGCAACAACAGCAGCGTCACCAGTAGCAGCATCTCAGAAACGCCAGCTCGTTCCAAGGCAGGCTACGCTGTGTATCACCGGTTTCAGTAAGAGGCACACCGCCGACAACCTCTTAGAGAAACTGAGGGAAATCATCGCCCAGTGGCTTACCTCACTTAGACTCTCCTGGGGATTTATGATATCTGTCAACGCCACCAATATTGTGCGGGCATTACATCTGGGCAAATTCCAGCACGTCCCATGTTTTGCTCACACAATAAACTTGGTGGTGCAGAATTTTCTGAAAAGCGACAGGGGCGTGCAGGAGACGCTTTGGGTGGCCTGAAAAATTTCTGGCCACTTTCGCCATTCAGCATCTGCGTGCCGAAAACTGGAGCACCAGCAAACACTCTTGAACCTGCTATCACCTGAAGCAAGAGGTTGTGACGTGGTGGAACTCAACTCTCTATATGCTTCAGAGGATGGAGGAGCAGCAAAAGGCCATTCAAGCCTATACATCCACCTATGACATAGGCAAAGGAGGGGGTATGCACCTGACTCAAGCACAGTGGAGAATGATTTCCATGTTGTGTAAGGTTCTCCAGCCCTTCGAACTTGCCACACATGAAGTCAGTTCAGACACTGCCAGCTTGAGTCAGGTCATTCCCCTCATCAGGTTTTTGCAGAAGCAGCTGGAGAAAGTGAAGGAGGAGCTAAGATGGAGCGATTCCGCTCGGCATGTTGGACTTGTGGATGAAGCCCTTCATTTTCTTTGCCAGGATTCCAGGGTGGTCAATCTGTTGAAATCAGACCACTACATTTTGGCCACCGTGCTTGATCCTAGGTTTAAAGCCTATGTGGTGTCTCCCTTTCCGGCTGACACAAGCCTGCAGACGTGCAAAGACCTGCTGGTGAAAACTCTGTCAGCTGAAGCGGAACGTGACATGTCAACAGCTCCTTCTTCATTTTCTCCCGAAACTGGGGCAGCCAGGAAAAAACTTAGGTATCCTAAGCAACCCGCTGGCGGTGATGCAGGGCAGGCAGGACCAAGTTTGGACATCTGGTCCGGACTGAAGGACCTGGCAACAATTTCTGACATGTCTACTGTCACTGCATATGATACTGTCACCATTGACAGAATGGTGGAGGATTACATCGGTGACAGCATCCAAGTAGGCATGTCAGACAGTCCGTACCTGTACTGGCAGGAAAAAGAGGCAATTTGCAGGCCCCTGTACAAACTGGCTCTATTTTACCTGAGTTTCCCCCCCTCCAGTGTGGTCTCCGAAAGAGTGTTTAGTGCAGCCGGGAAACTTGTCAGCGAAAGGCATAGGAGGTTGCTTCCACAAAATGTGGAGAAGATGAAGTTCATAAAAATGAATTATCAACTCTTCCAGGGAGACCAGCCTCCAGAACGTACAGAGGGACCTGTGGTGGTGGATTCCAGCGGGGACGAATTAATACTCTGTGAGGATGCGGATGTACACAACACTAAAGAGGGTGAGGAATCGGTGGATGAGGAGTATGAGGACGACATCTTGCCTCCGTAGAGCCAGTTTGTGCAGGGACAGATTAATTGCCAGCTTGTTTTGTGGGGGCCCAAAAGAACCAATCATTTCAGCCACAGTCATGTGGCAGACCCTGGCGCTGAAATGATTGGTTTGTTAAAGTGTGCATGTCCTGTTTATACAACATAAAGGTGGGTGGGAGGGCCCAAGGACAATTCCATCTTGCACCTCTTTTTTTTCTTTGCATTATGTACTGTTTGGGGCCTAGTTTTTCAAACTGCCATCCTGTCTGCCACTGCAGTGTCACTCCTAGATGGGCCACGTGTTTGTGCCGCCCACTCGTGTCGCTTAGCATAGTCATCCAGCTACCTCGGTGCAATCATTTGGACATAAAAATACTATTGTGAGGTGTGAGGTGTTCAGAATAGACTGGAAATGAGTGGAAATTAAGGTTATTGAGGTTAATAATAGCATAGGAGCAGAAAAACCCACAAATTCTGTGATTTTAGCTGTTTTTATGCTTTTTTTAAAAAAAATACAGATCCAAAACACAAAACCCAGAACCCAAAACACGGAAGGGTGGTTTTGGCAAAACCAATCCAGATCCAAAACACGAAGAAAGATCCAGATCCAAAACCAAAACACAAAACACGAAAGTGGCCAGTGCACACCCCTAGTCTTTATACCGGCGCACACTCAAAGACATATAGGGCGTCCTTACACCAGACAGTGCGATCGCTGCATTTGCATACCCAGTCCCTTATGGCTGAGAGAGAGCGCAACTTAGCGTCTGGGTCTGAATCAACCCTAGAGTTCTTATGTTGGAGTACTCCCTTGCTAGGTTGTTACTGTCCTATTACATGTATGTATTTGTAATCCACAATAGGCAAATTTAGAATCTATTGCTGTTACAGCTCCCCAGTAATTATAGAGTATATCTCAGTGCTGAGGGCACAAGTATCTTCAACACTAGAGATGTGCACGGATCCCTGTGTTTTGGATTTTGGTCTTGGCAAAACCACCCTCGAATATTGTGTTTTTAGCAAAACCACTCTCTGGTGTTTTGGTTTTGATTCAGTTTTGGTTTTGGATTTCTTTAAAATTGATAAAAACAGCTAAAGTCATGTCATTGGACATGTTTACATGCGGTCCAAAACCAGAGATTTGGTTTTTAAATCTGAGTTTCAAACTTACAGGCCAAAAGAAGAACTGCTGCCCATGCCCAGCATCAGCGGCTTCTCCCATGGGCCTTTGCAGAGCGCCATGAGTCACTCCTCACCGCACCAGCAGCAACACAGGAAGTAAGAGGCAGCTGGCACTGCTGACTACATCACACATTTAATAGTGACACAGTCAGAAAATGACATAGTCTAGTGTAGATATTGTAGCGTTTGGGGTTTTGAGATCCAAGTCAGGACCCGTGGCTAGGCTGACAGGTCATAGCAGAATAGTTGTGGTTGAATCAGGTCTAATCCTGGGGTGAGACCCATGCAGCAGATGCATGGTGCCTTCAGAGAGATTAGTGACACTTCGAAGACTCCCTGTCTGTCCTTGGAACCAATTGAGTGGAACTCAACCCCTTACCCTGAATATAGGGATATGGAGCCAGAATTAATGTTTGAGAACTCAGGGAACAGATCGGAGAGTTGAAGGTAATTGTTAGCGAGCCTGTAATTTGCTGTCAGATGCTTACCAGGGCTGGGTCACTGGAGCCTAGACCCTCAAAGAAGAATCTAGATCCAGCACCCAGTCTCCAGCAACTAGAGTGAATGCTGGAGCAGAGACTAAGCACGAACACTATAAGAGACGATCCTCAGGGCAACAACCACCATCAATAGAGGTACTGATGGCTAAGTGAGTAGAGAGACTCAGAGTAGGTCAGGAGCTCCAATACTGAGAGTAAGCTATGTAATTGCAGAACAAAAATGTAAACTGAAATACAGTGAAAGTATAGTTCACTTGAACCCACAATGAGCAGAAGAGTTGTTGCCAGAGGACTTGCTTATAGTTAGGATCATTGTAGACAGTATATTTGGCACATGGAAACACTAGGAAAGTCTGTATGATGCCCAGGAGTCTTTAGACTACTATTCAGGCTGGAAAAAGGAATAAGTCACAGGTTTTGGACCTTACTTGAACTGGCTTGGGACCGGAGGTAGGAGATGTAAAACTGAATTGGATCCAGAGACTTTAACCTGGACTGGAACTGGAGGTAACATCAGTTTAGTCAGAGTGGAACCGCATGCTTGAACCGGAATGGGACTAGAGAGAGAAGCAGCCATAGAACCGGATTGGATCTGGAGACTTGAACTGTACTTTGAGTGACCGGAGTTAACAGAGGCTAAGACAGAGTGTAACTGCAGACCACCCACAGCTATAGCGAGCGGCCAAAATGATGGTCGCGATGGTCAAGACCATCGCGACCATCAGGCTTGCGACGAGACCCGTGCGGTAGGGTCTCGCTGCTGCAAGCCCTGGAGTGCTTTTGGCTCAATCAGAGCCAAAAGCACTCCCACTGACATCACTAGTGATGTCAGTGGGGCCGGCCCCAGATGGTAGGCGTTCCCATAGGAACGCCTCCGTCTGGACAGCCACGCCCCCGGCACGCCCACCAAATGGGGCGTGCTGTCAATCACCATCGACAGCACACCCCCTTTGGTGCGAGACCCATAACGACGGCTTGGCCATCGTTATTTGGGTCTCGTGCATGCGCACGACAGAGCCGCCTCCGTCATGCGCATGCGCACTTTGGCAACATCGACCCGCTTGCGAGCGCTCGTGAGCGGGTCTGAATCAGGCCCTGTGTGCGGGTGTGAGGCTGGGAAACAGTTGAGTAAATAAAGATTGTAAAACATTATAAAATTCATAATAACTGTTTAATTTACCCCATTTTTAATTGACACTTTTTAGTGAGTTGTACTATTACTAGAACACTAAGAGGTCCATCTAAAGATAGAAGCCTATGTAAAGAGGAACAGATTATTTTGGTGCTATATAAATAAATGTTAATAAATATATATGAACTCTGTATTTACATCCTTATGTTGAATCGCATTCCTAGCTTGGAAATGGTAGCATTTGCACCAGACGCACATCCAATATTCATGTATGCTCACACCCCATGATAGTAGGTATATAACGTAGAAAAGGTCGGTGTCATCTATCTGTCTCTTGGAACTCAGGTGCCCTCAGGCTCTGACAGGGCTACAGAAGCTCAAACAATGACATGAGTCATATACTGTAGATCCAGCAAACACTCTTACCCGATCCACAATTAGAGATGTTGTGTGACAATGTTAGTAATAAATATTGAAACACATGTAGACACTATAATAATGTAAAAAAGGGTTTCACATACAAGAGAGAATGTATTGAGCTTTTTAAATACCTGATTATTATTATTTATTTATTTATTAACAGTTTCTTATATAGCGCAACAAATTCCGTTGCGCTTTACAATTTAAATTAACATTATACTGGGTTGTAAAAGACATACATACATAAAAGACATACATAAGGGTTAGAGGGCCCTGTTCGCAAGCTTACAATCTATAGGGCAATAGGTGTTGATACACAATGATAGGTTATACATATTGCAAATTGGGCCAGCCCAATTGCAGGTGTTCTTGGTGGGCTGTATAATCCAATCACACTGGAAAGTTGGCCTAGGGTTAGGAGGATGTTAAATTGAAGACAGAGAAGATGTGATAGGTGTTTACTATAAGAAAAGAGTTAGATAGGGAGCTATAAAAGGTTAGATGGGCGGTCCTGGAATATGATAAGCTTGTCTGAAGAAGAGGTGAGTTTTCAGAGAACGCTTGAATGTTTGGAAACTAGTGGAAAGTCTTATTGTGCATGGGAGGGCATTCCACAGGGTGGGTGCAGCCCGAAAAAAGCCCTGTAACCGTGCATGGGAACAAGTAATGCGCGCGGGGATGAGAGACACAGATCTTGTGCAGAGCGGAGATGTCGGGTTGGAAGACATTTTGAGATAAGGGAAGAGATGTATGTTGGTGTGGTTTGGTTTATAGCTTTATGTGTGAGTGTAAGTATTTTAAATTGAATACGGTAGAAGACTGGCAGCCAATGGAGAGACTGACAGAGTGGATCAGCAGACACTAAACGTTTGGTGAGGAAGATCAACCTCGCAGCTGCATTCAAAATGGATTGTAGTGGGGAGAGCCTGTTTTTGGGAAGACCAATAAGGAGACTATTGCAATAGTCAATGCGGGGGTTATGAGTGCGTGTATTAGTGTTTTTGCAGTGTCTTGCGTAAGATATGGTCGAATTTTCGCTATGTTTTGTAGATGTATGTAACAGGATTTAGAGACAGATTGAATGTGGGGAACAAACGACAGTTCAGAGTCAAGGATGACACCTAGGCAGCGAGCTTGTGAGGTGTGGTTGATTGTCGAGCTGTCAACAGTAATAGAGGTATCAGGTTGGTAACTACTATTGGCCGGTGGAAATATAATTAATTCTGTTTTAGAGATATTAAGTTTGAGGTGGCGAGATGACATCCTAGATGAAATGGCAGAGAGACATTCAGTGACACGGACCAGCACAGATGGTGACAAATCTGGGGAGGATAGGTAGATTTGAGTATCATACGCATACAGATGATATTGAAAACCAAAAGTGCTGATTAGTTTGCCAAGAGAGGTGGTATATATTGAGAAAAGCAGAGGACTTAATACTGAGCCTTGTGGTACTCCAACTGATAGAGGTAACGAAGTGGAGGTAGAATCAGAAAAGTGAACAGTGAAAGAGCGATTAGATAGGTAGGATGAGAACTAAGAAAGGGCTGTGTCTTGAAGACCTAGGGATTGTAGTGTTTGTATGAGAAGAGAGTGGTCAACAGTGTCAAAGGCAGCAGAGAGATCTAGAAGAATTAGAAGTGAATCGTGGCCTTTAGCCTTGGCAGTGACCAGATCATTTACTACCTTAGTCAGTGCTGTCTCAGTGGAGTGTTGGGAACGAAAGCCTGACTGAAGTGGATCCAATAACTTGTGGGTGTTAAGAAAGTGTGTGAGGCGAGTGTAGGCAAGTCTCTCCAGTAGCTTGGAAGGGCAAGGTAGCTGGGAGATAGGATGGTAATTTGAGAGAGAGTTAGGGTCAGAATTGTGTTTTTTCAAAATGGGAGTGATCACTGCATGCTTGAACAGTGATGGAAAGATACCAGTAGAGATATAGAGATTACAGATTTTAGTTAAGTGTGGAATGAGCACAGGAGACAGAGTTTTACTGATTTGTGATGGTATAGGATCAAGAGGAGAGGTAGTAGAGTAGGAGGATGAGAAGAGTGTAGCTACTTCATCTTCATTAGTGGGGTCAAATGATGAGAACGTGCAGGTCAAATGATGAGAACGTGCCACTGGGTTCAGGTAGGGAATTGAACAAGACCCTGGCTGATGAAGTGCATACCATTTCATATTATCAATCTTGTTCTTGAAATAGGAAGAGAGATCTTGTGCACTGATAGTAGCAGGTGGGTTGGGTGACGGAGGGGTAAGAAGTGATTTAAATGTATTAAAAAGTTGCTTGGGGTTAGAGGCTTTGGCAGAGATAACAGATTGGAAATATGTCTGTTTGGAATTGTCCAGTGCATTACAATAAGAGTGGTAGATCGTCTTATATGTGAGGAAGTCACTTGGAGTATGAGACTTTCGCCACTGACGTTCTACTTTACGTGAAAGTTTTTGTAGGTGTCTTGTGAATTTGGAATGCCGCGGTTGACGTCTAAGTCTACGCGGAATGTGATGTGTAGCTGGAGCTACTACATCAAGGGCTAGTTCTAGGGTCTGGTTCAGGTGTGATACAGCAGTCTCAAGATAAGTGAAATTAGAAATAGGCAAGACTGATTGTTGCAGAGAGGTGGATAGATGTTCAAATTTAATAGCATTAATATCTCTGTGGGTTTGAGGAGGTTTGGTTGATCTGCTTGGCATTATTTTTAATATAAAAGTAATAAATCCCAAAAAAATTAAATTAAATACAACCATAACTTTAAAAAATTTATATTTGTTTGTATAGCATGTATACGCATTTTTGTTGTGTATGCACAGTGTACAAATGTATATATCGTACACACACAATAAAAAATATGTCCAGCTCTATATGAGCCCCTAAATCTCACATGTCCACACTTCTACTAGATAGATTATCTTTGATTAAATGCCATGTGCCACTTTTAATGATGAAGTTGTTCTTTAATTGGTGTGTTTGTAGAGATACTTGGTACTTTATATTCCATATAAAGGTCTCACTCTTTGCCTGCTACTCCCAAATAAGTCAGGCTAATTAACTTCCTTTTAAAACCATAAGAACTCTTAGAATGAGGGTAAATCACTTAACCAGTTCTGTCTCAGTCCCTGATGAAGAATGCAATACAGATTGCTCTCTTGACTTGCCATCACCATAGAGGGGGATTTCAAGGGGTTACAAAATGTTGCTGCATCCGACACTTGTTTGTAGTCAAATTATTTTCCAGTAAATAACAAGTTTGGTTCATTCACCTCTCCCACTCACATTGCAGGTGAGGAGAGAGAGAGAGAGAGAGAGAGAGAGAGAGAGAGAGAGAGAGAGAGAGATCCCCCACAATACCCTGAGATTGGATGATTTTGGAAGATATACTGTAGTTTTTTGTAGGTGTCAATCATTGGAAAACTTCTCAGATGCCCTATGGGCCTGATCTATGCAAAGCTGTAGTGTGAGTCTCCAATCTCTCCCATTGCTGCAGCTCTTCAGTAGACTTCAATTGTTGCCCCTATTTAGTGTACAGCAGGGGCTGTGTATTACACAATTATTATATGGTCAGAATACAACTCATTATAATAAATTACTTTAATGCAACCAGCAGTTTCTGCTGTGAAGATATGCCAGTGGTGTTTGCCTTCATGAAATTTGGTTGTACAGTCTCCAAGAAATAATTGAAAATGTCAATAGTCATCCAGGTGGAATCATTAAAGTTTTTGACAGTGTTTTGATACACCTGAATAATTGCATAAAACCTCTAGAACAACACTACAAAGGTCTTCTGCCTATAACAACTGCCCTTTTCCCATAGAGAGAGATGCTCTCACTGATACCGAGATGCCACCAGGTCTTAAACTCAGGATAGTAGAGGTTTATACAATTATCAGGTGATCACAGAATTAATGCTGGATGTGTAGACAAATGTGAGTGCAATGAGACTGTATAATAAACTTGTGGTTTTTGACAATAACAGCATGAGCTGTAACAACAGATAATGGTAACTGCAAACAAATGACACTTTCCCAATATTAAGTAAGGTGATACTTAGCAACAGGTCATGCAAGAATCAAACTAGATAGCACACAAAAATTAATAATACCAGCAGTACAGAGTATTCCCTAGGTACTCAGATCAGCATGCTTACACCAAGGCATGAAGCTATAACTGACAAAGAGGTGAAGGCCTGGCTCCCTTTTAACACACACACAGACTAATATTAACACCTCAATTAAGACCAAACCCTGCAAATTAAATTAGTTACAGGTGTGCTGCAGCACATAGGAGAGCAACTGGTGAGAATCCCAGCAATGAAACACCAGCTGCCAACATTCCTAAGCAGGCTCTGATCATACACTGGCATCCCAGTCCCCTAGCAATGGCCTGTATCAGCATGCACAGTGGTTACTGACGCTGGCGTTCAGACCTCCTAGAAACCAGCGGGACCTGAGGAGAAAGTGAAATGCTGCGTTGTCCACTGCAACTCCTAACAGATAGTTTATTTATGCAGCTTTAGAGTGTGAAGCCTTATCCTTAGCAGAAACACATAAAATATAGTTATTATACTCTGCAACATACTGTACCTACGCGCTTCTCCAACAATCCACCTACTGATACCCACAATTTAGTATCCTGTGTTTCGGTTTTCTTAGTAGAATGCATGTCACAGCATTTATGGATTAATGGATGTGTATGCAACCACTAAAGCATGTGAGTAGAACCGTTTCAGGGTACTTCAGGCTGCCCAACAGGAACTGTCCTTAGTCACTAATAAGACAAAGAGTATTTCCACAAAGACTGAGTTTTTGAACAATATATACAGTATAATGGTTGGTGTAAAATCTTTTCCTTTGACAAAATCACAACAAAAAATGCTGGGGCAGGGTTGCACGCCAATCTAATTTGCAAAAGGATCTTAAGTATTCTCTAACTACGAACACACATCTACAGACAATTTAGACTAGTGATATCCTTTGGTGGGTTAACCATCGATGATCACCATCAATGGTTTCATTGGTGGTTAAACTCAATGGTATGAAACCATTGACTGGTAACCATGGATAGTCATTTTTGCTCTACTTTTCAACAGACAGTAGGCAAATCAGAGGTGTGGGTGGAGCTTCTTGGGTCATGTCAAAGTTCAGAGCTAGGCTCCATGTCCAGTCACCAGGGAGAAAGAAAATACAGCATTGCAGGACTCTGGACCTCATTCAGAGGCGGTCGCACTGAGTGATTGGACGTAGCGAGCGATGTTGTTTTCAACTGCGCATGCGCACACATGGCAGTGCGCGTGCTCAAGCCTGTCTTTCCAACCGCAATCCTCTTGCTCGCTAGTCACTACGAGGTCATAGCTGTGATTGACATTTCATGCCATTTGTGGGTGGTTACAGGAGAAGGTGCTTGTGAACGGGGGTGTGGTAGGGCGAACGCAGGCATGGTTGACCTTAAAAAGGGCGTTTTAAGGGCGTGCATATATTACTGAGCGAGTCATCACACACGTCATCTCGTTGCAATAACGATGCTACCGCTCGCAGTGCTAAAGGTAGCCCAGGGTCTAACTTAAGCATTGCGAGTGCAGGCGATGGTTTCTGCCTCAACCGATGTCTGTAGGCAATTAACAATGTAACAGGTGTTAATCGTGCTGACGTAGGTTGCCGCCTGCGATCGACTCTGAATTAGCCCGTAGAGATAGGAGGTGTGCTTTCATTGTTGTGGGTGTTTCCGCACTTTAAGATGTGAGTTGTGATTGAGCGCTCATTTTACATATTTTCGATCATTTTGGGTGCGACCGATCACTCCCGAGCGACCGCCTCTGAATGAGGTCCTCTGTGCCATTGATGGTTGATGAACAACCCTAATACCCCTTTCACATCGCAAACCCGTCTCTGTCTCGGGTCGTAGTCGGGTTGGACCAGTGTTCAAAATCCCAGGTCAGAGACGAGTTTGTGATGTGAACAGGGTATTAGAGATGGTCACACTGCATCTTCGACTTGGGTTATTCCCGGGTTGTCCCTGTTCACACAGAACCTGGGACAGCCCTGTAAAACCTTATGTATATCATTAAAAATTTACTTTTTCAGGCTCACAAAAATAAGTTCACAAATGGGAGGGGTCACAGAATTGCAGGAATCATGGCTTTTGGATTACCACTGTGTAGCCCTAATTTCATGAGTGTGTGCTTTACTGCTATTTGATTCAGCCAGTGAGAGCATGATGCAGCTTCTGGCAGAATAGTGTACAGTTCACTTCTTCATCACTCCAATTAGCCATAACTGTAATGACAGTAGTGGTATTAACCCCTTTCAGACTGCCAGAATGCTGCCTCTGCAGTGTGCTACCTGTGAGTCTGGCTGCTGATATCATCATGTGAGACCCAGGAACATCCAATCAGTGGTGTTTGCTGAGTCCTGGGTTGGATAATGCAGATAGGGCCCATTGACACTGCACTTCAACCCGGCTTGTTCCCGTGTTCAACCCTGCTCAACCTGGGAATTTTTTCAGTGGCGCGTTCACACTGCATCTCGATCCGGGTCAACCCGGCAATACCCTGGGTTATTTTTGCGACATGAAAGGGGTATAATTCAGACATGCATGCAACTCATATATCCCCTTGTATCTGAAGGCACATAATTGGGTGGCAACTAGATGTTCTTATGTTCATTAAGTTTAGTGAGGCTGTGTAGATGGATTTTCGGGTTTTGCAGAGTTGTGCATACACTGAGATTTGTATGATTTCAGTTGAATCTCTTGCATCAGTAATGATGATGACTATAAAGAGCATGGATAGAGTCGGTGGGATGGCATAGATTCATACAAGTCAGCATACTGGTGAATAAATGCATTTAGTTCCCTGTGCACAGCTGTGGAATGCAAGTCTTGGTTCCGATTATCATAATTTATTATCGTCACAGCAATAAGAAATTAAGGATAATCAGCATTTAACAATATTCACTATCCAATGACAGGGGATATTAAGTGATTGCTTTACTCCAGAGTTCGGACCCCAGTCACGCATGCAAGTTCACCAGACCATGAATGTGTGAGCAGAGAGTACCTCCGAATACCTTTCCCAGGTATTAGAGATGGGTGGTTCGGTTTTGGATTGGATCTTCTCACCAAGTTCGGATCTTAGAGTGAGGCAGAAAGAACCAGAACGAGGCAAAACATCATCTTATACGAACAAAACGTCATCTTTCTTGGACATCTGTGCCAAGATGATGTTTTGCCTCATTCAGAGATCATTCAGAGATCCGAACTTGGCAAGAAGATCCGCCAAACTGAACTGCTTATCTCTACATTGCATTTCCAAGATTGGTAAACTGGACATTTTGTGATGGAAAACGGCGGTTGGAGTAGATATTTCCAATGTCTCCTGCGACCCCTCATACGGAATCGGTATGGAATCCCGACAGTCAGGATCCAGACGGTCAGAATCCCAACGTCTGAATCCTGACAGGGTTAACATACCAACACTTGGTGCTAACCCTTCTCCTCTCCCTACCCTAACCCTCCCTCCCTTGTGCTTGAACCTCACCTCACCATCCCCGTACCCTAAACCTAAACCTCTCCCTTTAGTGCCTAACCCTAAACCTCTCACTAGTGCCTAACCCTAACCCCTAAACCTAACCCTCCCCCCAACCACATTACTTACCTTCGGCATCCCGCATCGGTACTTTGGCACCGGTATTGTAAGCGTCGGTATCCAGTCCACCAGAATGCCTAACGCATATCCTTCATACATACATACATTCAGGGGATGCTTATTATGGGCCTGATTCAGAGCCGCTCGTAAGCGGCCGCTCGTTCGCACTGAGCGATGTTTGCACAACTGCGCATGTGTACGGATTGTAATACGCATGCGCGAACCAGTCAGTGCGGCCGAAAATCGTTTGTTCGCAAAATAGCGAATGTCTGCTATTTTGAGTGACAGGAGGAGGCGTATGTGGGTGGTAACAGGGGAGGGTGCTTGAAAACGGGGAGTGGAATTCAGAACGCAGGCGTGCTTAAAGGTCAAAACGGGCGTGTTATGGGTGTGCATAATTAATACAGCAGCGTCAGCGACCACGTCACTTGTTTTTTTTTAGTCAGAACTTCTCGCAAAATAGCGGTTGAAAAAACCAACCACAAGAATAGCGAGCAGTTCATACGCTGTTCGATGTACTCGATTAATCTAATAAATAGCGGACATGACGTATGATGCTAGCGGCCAGGGGACGTATTTTTCAAAATTTCGACCGCAAGTTTTGCTCGCTCGTTCAGACTTAGAGGCGTGAACAGACCACAAAGTGCGAACGGTTCATTTGAATAGCCACCCCTTTTTTTTAAACGAACGACCGCAAATAGCGAGCGGCTCTGAATGAGGTCCTATGTGCGGATATCCCTCAATTTTATTTTGAGAAATATGCTCCTCTGTCATTTTACATAAAAAAAAACATCTCCCAATGCAACTAAGGTAGCAGCAGATCTGAAACACAGGACATGAAGAAATGTGTGAAGGTGGGAGAAATTACATTATTATTATTATTATTTCTATCAGTCACCTTGGCAGAATAATTCCTCTTCTGCATATCTTTGTTGTTTCTGGCAAGGCACATTTGCTATTTAAGCAGTAGGAAAACAGTCATTTCTTTCAAGTTAGAAATCACAAGCTTGTTTTCCCAAACAAAAGTCCCTTTATCTCCAAGTGCTGTCCTCTAAACCATAAAACCCAAACAATGATGCATTCTCTTCTTTCAAAGGCCTGTCTTTCTGACAGGATTCATTTAATTTCCACGTAAAATGTAATCTTGCAGATAATAATAGGTCACTCTCAGCAATACCATTCAGCTCACTTTGATCTCCTGCAGTTATGCTAATTGCATGATGATAATGTAATACGAACAGGAGGTGCCACAACAATATTAGATCATGCATTTTATTTAAAATACTGCCGGTGTACAGAGAAGATACAGAATTTTAAATAGCTTGGGGAAAAAAATAACACAGTTTAGAAGATACATTGAAGTGTTTGCAATGGCCCTTGTTTATTAAGCAACAGTTTGGTATGACATGTTTTTGTCTTGTTAATCATGCAGCCTTAGAAAGGGTAAAACTTATCACAGAGTTGCAGGGGGGGGAGGTTAGGGTTAGGCACCCCTAAGGGAGGGTTAGGGGGGGAATTAGGTTAGCGATACTTACCTTAGGGACGATCAGGATTCTCACCCTTGCCGGGCTGCCGCTGTTGGGATTTGCGTCCGGTGGTAATATCTACTACACCCGTCTCAAGCGTGCAAATCTTTCGTTAACCTGTGTTTTCATGTCCAGTTTGTATTATGCAAAATTTTCCACATTTTACAAATAAACAATGGTGATCATTATGCACCAGTTCTCATAGTGGGCCCCAGCAGAAGAATGGGCATCACTAGCCACATATCTGTTGTACCTCCTGCAATGTCTATAGTTCCATCCCAGGAAATCATATGAAGGTGTGGAGTGTTGGGGATGAGTTAGACAGTAGAAAG
This sequence comes from Taudactylus pleione, assembly GCA_031769625.1. NCBI lineage: Eukaryota > Metazoa > Chordata > Amphibia > Anura > Myobatrachidae > Taudactylus > Taudactylus pleione. Next base: position 3,774,498 of record JAUIMM010000544.1, read on the forward strand.
AAATGTACCTCTATATAAAATTAATGTCATACATTATGCTTCTATGTTAATCCTGATGCCGGTGCACCGAGGATGCCAGACCGATCGTCCTCTCTGCCGGGTAAGTATAGACTTAGCCCGGTGATGGGGGTTCAGGTTTAGGGACCCACAGGGGGATTTAGGGTTAGGCACCCCCCGTGGAAGGTTAGGGCTAGGATAGAGGAAGGGGGGTTAGGGTTAGGCACTAGGGGGGAGGTTAGGCACCCCCCGGGAGGCTTAGGTTTAGTGTGCAGGGAGGGGGGGTTAGGTTTAGACACCCATGGGGGGGAGGTTAGGGTTAGGCACTAGGGATAGAGAGGGTTAGGGGGAGAGAGGGAAGGGTTAGGTTACATACCTCGAGGTGTCGGGATTTCGACCCACCGGGCTGCTGCTGTTGGTATATGATCCGGCGGCTAAACAGCCGCAGGTATTACACATCGATTCCGCTCAGAAGAGTCATTTGGTCTCTTTGTACTCCTGAGGATACAATTATTGTTCTAAAGAGTCTATTTATTAAGCCTTGGATGGAGATAAAGTGAACAGAGATAAAGTACCAGCCAATCAGCTCCTAGCTGCAATACCGCAGGGTGTGTGTGAAAAATTACAGTTAGGAGCTGATTGGTTGGTATGTTATCTCCGTCCACTTTATCTCCATCCAAGTTCTCGTAAATAGATCCCAAAGTTTCTTAAAACCCTTCTAGAGCCTCCAGCTTCTGTCAGGCTCCAGGCCGTAGATAAGGCATGGGCTGAGTATTAGGTGGTTGATTACAACCCCCCTGCCCTCCAATAGTAATCCATTGTATATTCCCTGGATTGCTGCAGTGGTCCCCATTGTGTGGACATAGGTGATGGGGAAACAAATCACAATTCCATTTATACCATAGTCTATAGGTGACATTCATTACACCTTTTGATGTGAAGGATGAAGCGCCACCACTGAACTGACCACACACACCAAACTAATTCAGTAAAAATATGATGTTGAGTAATAGAGACTTTGGGGCCTATTCGTCAACACTAAAATAACGTTTTTAAGGACATTTTCCTTAATTACCGTTATTTTAGTATTCATGAAGAGACTTAACACATGAGACATCACTGATATCTCCTGGTCAAGTCCCCCTGCATTAATTTCCACACTCCCCATACATTAGTAATTATGGTATTTATCAAATCTGAAAATTATGTATTTTCGGAATTTGATGGAGCCACTATCCACCACTGTGAGGTGGCGAATAGCAGGTAACTTAGCTGGGCAGGTCCCCGGCGTCTTCCTCCATCGCTGTGGTCCCTCCTCTGGCTCCGGTGGCTGCTCGGAGTGTCCTCCCAGCAGAAAACAATAAAGTTTAGAAAAAAAATAAAAACATTTGTTTTTTTTCTAAACTGTACTGTGGTCTGCTCGGAGAACACGTGTCAGACCAGCCACCAGAGCCAATTGTTTTGTTGTTTTTGACAATGCCATTATTATTATTATTATTATGTCATTAGTACTGTAGATTATCGCATGTCAGATGTTCTGATTTACAGGATAATTCAGAATATGAGGCCACTGACTCTTTATTCTGCAAACTGATTCATCTTATAGTACTGTAACTAAGCAATGAAAACAAGTTTAATGAATGTACATAATCTTTTGCATCAAACATTTTCAATTTGTTATTACGGTTTTTTTTGTTTGTTTTTTAACATGTTTTTATTTAAACATATTTTAAAAATTATACTGGTTCTGATTTAGAATTGAACATAAAGATGCCAAGCTTCAGTATTAGAAAAGGTGTTTCCATGTCTAAATTTAGAATTTTGTATATCTTAAAATAGGTCCAACTTTACTTAGTGTACTGTATAGTAAAGACGCAACAATCATCATCAACTCCAACACTTTAACCAAGTTTATGATCCAGTGGCGTATCTATAATGTATGCCATTTGTACGGTGCACAAGGGCCCTTTGATCAAGGAAAGCCCACACTAATACAATTAGGTGACACTAAAGAAGGTTGAGTCGGCCTAGAATGTACCTGTCCCAGAGGTTCTCAATGGGGTTAAGATTTGGACTCTGAGCTGGCCAGTCCATTCGGGTTACCGAATTTTCTGTATACCAGTCCAGCATCGCCCTGGAAACATGACAGGTGGAATTGTCGTCCTGATAAAAACATTTGTTGTTTCCATAGAACTGCCAGTTCATGAACCTCCCTACGAAGTGTTCTTGTCGAAACCATCACATTAGTGGCCATTTGGAACTTGTGTGCAATGGTATGCATTTCGCTTGCGTAGTGGTGGCCAATCACTTTTGTCTACATTGTGCACATTTGTAGAGCTGTGCATATACAGAAGTACTGCGCCATGCAATTCTTGCTCTTCGTGAATGACCTTGTTATTATTGACATCACAACTATCTAGCCATGTCCACATCACAAAACATCACATCTTTCTCCACTAAATAATTGACTGGCTATAAATAATGCATGCAAACTTGTGAGAGAAGAACTTCAAACATATTGCTATTATCTATTACTTGGGTTTTATGTTGATCCAAACAATTTATGCATATGAATTTCTTTCAGATGATTAATTTGTGTTCAGTAACATTGTAACCTAACTACAGATGCAGAGATTGGATGACATAACAATATAAACTCTCTAATCTCCTCTATCCCTGAAGGCTCAATCAACAAATATTAGGCACACACAAATCTTTCAGTCTCGACCCAGGATGTATCAAATTAATGTATGTTTATGGTGAATGGTTGGTGTAGGAATCATTGATTATTTGGGCTATATTTAAATAAGTAGTGTGCCACATCATTGTTGGATAGTGATATACTGTATACCTACAGTAGTCAGGAGTACAGTTTGTTTACATATTTTTGATATAGTGCTATAAATGTTAAAAAAAAATACCTAAAGTATTGTACAATTAAAAAATTAAAACTTAAATAGTAAATAAAATAAATACAGCATATGTGGATTCTATTTTTTTATCACGCTAAAATGTTTTTTGTTTTTTTTTCAACTAAACTTATGCAGTTACAGTATCCAGGTGTTTCTGGTCATTACAAAAGAAACCTGCTCCCAGATGCCATGAGCTTTGGAGCTGATGCAGAATTGAGTGTAAATCAGCCTCTCCTGCATTGTTTGCACAGGGCTAAATGCGGTTATTCTTGTATGTAGCGGTGTAAAAGATCCTGCCAGCTAACTGCCTTTAACTGGGAAAATAAAATAAAATGTATATTTTTAAGCAACTTATCAGGACTAAGTTGCTGGTGAGGTGAGTTTAGTGAGGCATGGGACGCATTCCAGGCTCCCTGTTAAGGCATCAATGTGCTCCTGCTCATAGTGCATATTTAACATGAGAAGTCACTGTGTGGAGCAGGCCACCCCACTCTTCATTCAGCTGCCATGAAATTATACTACCAGGACTGTAGTGAACATAGGGCATCGTTTAGCTTAGATCGCAAGTCTGTGATCGCACGTACCCGGTCGATGTTTGTGCATGCATATAAGTTGCAGAGCGCTTGTACGAACAGGTCGCTGCAATCATGTATGTGAACGCAGCAGCTACACAGACCCATCCCGGACTGATTGACAGGAAGTGCCATTTGTGGTTGGAGAGTGGGGGTAGTCGAAGAAACACAGATGTGCCAGTGCGTTTGAACGCCATTACAGGGGCATGCATAATTAAGCCCCTATGACTGCATACGCAGTCTGAGCTCAAGACATCGACAGGAAGTTTAGCAATTTCTGAGACAGGTCAGCTCAACCACAACTGTGTGTATGGGTCCGATGTTACTTGATGTTACCAATGTTTTCGTTGGCTTGCGGATGTATGTAATGGGAAGTGGGCAGCTTTATACAGTGGTGGGCATCTTGGTATAATGCTGCGATTGCATTCATATGCATAATTTTGCAGCAAGCCGGTGCGTGCGATTGCAGACGCGATCTGTGATGAATGATGCACATAGCCCTTGAGGACTCAAGCAGTGGAATCACTATGGGAAATGACCCCCCTAGTGATTCCACAGATTCAACCGGTGCAGGCCACATCGGGTGTCACCCTCCATGGTAGTGACACCAAAATGCCAACTCCTCCTCAGTGGCCAGGAACTGTGCATTGCACTGTGACGTTAGTGTGCACCGACTGGCTTCCAGTCACTGAGGAGGAGCTGGCAGTGCAGGGAGAGTCTCTCGGGGGTATCCCAGTGAGGACACGCCCCCCATTTGGGCATGGGGTTTACTTGGCAACAAATCCAAAGATCAGCTGTCTGTCCGAAGCACTTTCGGAGCAGTGAATCTTTTCACTCCTCCTTTCGGACAAGTGCCCATGCATGACCTACAGGTCACACATGTGCACAAGAGCCCCGACGTCCAGCAGAAGGAACCAGACAGTGGTGGAGGGATCCAAAAGGATCCCTTTTCACGAACCGGGACTTCTTCCCTTAAGGAAGGAGCGGGTAACGGGAAAACTGGCCACCTGAAGATGGCGAATGCTCCCGCAATCATGCTCCAAAAATACTGTATTTTCGGAGCTTGATGAATTCTGTCCCAAAACTAATGTATGGGGACAGCGGGCCATTATGATATCTCTCCTGCTTTACCCCTTTGATGAATGGCCCGAAAACTTAATATCTACAATTGCAGGTGAAAATGTGATGATGAATAGACCCCTTTGGATAATTTATTCTATGACGAAACGCATAATTGATTGCGAAGCTTATGAGAACCTGTATTTAAACTTTCAAACTGTAACTTATACATTTTTCATTTGGAATAATGGGATTCACAATCATTAGCCAAGCCTCTGATCTCACCAAAGTGGGTCAAAAACTGTCTTTATTTTGTTTTGGTGGATTCTGTTCCTTTTGACTTCCAAAAGCTGGGACTGTGTCTTGAAAATAGGAAATATAAGAGGTACTTTTTGAGCCTCATAAACTGTGTATTAGGAGAAATAAGGTGCCGTTTATTTTGAAATGAAAGGGATTCTGGAATTCATTACCTATTTATTTTTGACCTGTATAAAAGCACTTGGCCTTGGCCCTTTGAGATGACTACTAATGACTTTGTATTTTATATCATACCTTACATTATTCCATGTAGCATAATCTTAATACAACTGGATAACCTGTAACATGCACTTAGAGGTATAAAACACAAAGCAAACCTGTTCTAATAGACTTAACAAAAAAAAAGTAGACGACATTGCTGTGTTAACATGTCAAATGTTAGAGATTTAATCACTTCTAGGCTAATCAGAACCAAGCAATGAGCTCTGCTACCATCCAGACAAGCCTCGAGACCTATCACATTACTCTTATTGGCCTTATTAGATCTATGCGGCATTCCAGAAATTGTATCAGCACTATGCAAAGGTCAAACACACAAGCATTTTACATATATAGGCTTGGTATAATTTCCCACTGGCATAACTGAACTTCTGTTGTACTGAATTGGGTTTTATACTAAGATTTCAATCAAGTTTGCACACCAAAGCACTTACCCTATAATTGTGTTACATTAAAAAAAAGAGACGTACTGTTTTTCTTAACTCTGTCTCTAAAAAATCCCCGAAATTATTGGTTTGGAATTTCAAAATGAAAGCCTTCATTTTATTGAGCAAGCATATGTAATTTAGTGCAAAATGCAGATACCAAAAATGAGTTCCAGAATATAACTTCTAAGTTCAAACTAATATAATTTTCTGGATGTTAAGCAAATGCCAAGTTTTTTGTTATGATAGCTCAAATTAAAGATTTGCAAAATCTAACGTTGCCTAGGTGTAACACGGGAGCTTTCTGCCATGAGAGGAAGGGGAGAACATGTAAAAATATATAGTGGTCATTGAGTCGTGCAGCACGCTTGTATTCCCACCCAAGACTCCAATGTGCCTATGTTATACATTAATGCAGATTGCGGCTCACTGTGATTGATTGGTCAGTCATTAACAAAGTCACTGTGTGATTCTTATTGCATCAGTAGTAACTTCAAGCAGAGATGTGTGGGTCCGGATTTCTGAAATCCAAACACACCCGAATTTAGGGGTTTCAAGTAGAACAGTGTCAAGGTTCAGATTCACTTTTGTGTCCCGGTTAGAACCGAGCCCCAGTTGGGATTAGTTGCTGGTTCTGAAAATTGTAGCTGTTTTTTTCCATTTGATCGATTTTTTTATTGATTTTTATCGAGAACCAAAACACTTGAGGGTGGTTTTGCAAAACCAAAACCAAAACATGAAGATGAATCCAGATCTAAAACCAAAACACGTGGGTCCGGCGCACATCTCTAATAGTAAGTGGCAGATTCAATTACTGCTAGCACGATATGTGGCTTTGCACCTAGGGCCTGATATTGAGTTGGACGGATCTCTGTGTAAGGGCATGCGCCGAAGCATCTTTGTATATTTCCATCCTATTCTGAGACAGATGGAACTTGTGCAGATCTGTCTTTGATGAAATAGGGCATTTTGGGGTGGGAGCTAGGTGGTGACAATCAGATCACACGTAGTGCACTGACTGGTGGGACTGGGAGTATCATGGGCGTGTAGCTAAAATTCCCTGGCTGCTCTTTGTCTTAAATACTGGGAAGAGAAGCCTGTTTCTGAGGGATCTCTTGTACCCAGCATTGGGCTGATGCAAGTGCAGATACTAAAGGTTGCGACGGCTGGTATAAAATGGACGACACGACTTTCCACTTGCAGATGCACATAAACAGCTGGCCCTCCAGCTGTTGTTAAACCACAAGTCCCAGCATGCCTTGCAACAGTTTTAGCATGGCCAAATAGCAAAACTATGTCAAGGCATGTTGGGATTTGTAGTTCTAAAACTGCTGGGGGGCCGCTTATTGTCCACCCCTAATTTAGATGCTGTGCATTTTGAAAAGTAGAAAGACAGACCTGTTCAGTTCCTCTTTCCTGTGGTCAGAAGGAAAATTAATATCCTACTAAAAATATAAGGCTTGCTGTATCACCTATGTAGAAACAACATAGACTTATGTGATTGTACATTATGGTCTGGAAACTCATTGGCGAAAGTTGTGTATTATTAGGAGTAATATACCACCATACGGTAATAGAAAAGGGTAGTACCAGCCGATCAGCTCCTAACTGCCATGTCACAGGTTGTGTTTGAAAAATGACAGTTAGGAGCTGGTTGGCTGGTACTTTAGCTCTGTCTACTTTATCTCTGCTATTGCTATCTGCTGTCACCCTACACTCTACTAATATTTCTCTCCTTCCCTCTATCTGCCTCTCTCTCTAACAGCTCTCTCCTCTATATATATATATATATATATATATATATATATATATATATAAATCATATGTCAGTACATATACAATTGTTGAAAGTTTAATAAAGTTTTGCCATCTAGAAACTAATTATCTGGTGACAGTTCTCCAACTAAGAAAAGAAAGTTGACATTTTTGAAGTATGATAATACATAAAGAATCTGCCTGGTACTCGCTTGGAGAAGAGAAAGCAGTAATAGTCAGCAGTGAGTCTATACAGAGAATATGTAAGAAAGGTTCTTCAAACACAACCTCCACATATTATTTCTGAGAGTCTGTTTGTGTAAGGAATGTAGACCTGACAAGAAACTGCCTATTTCCCATCTGTACTCCTTACAGAGGAGGGGGCAATGAGTCTTTGATGTCCCCCTGTTTAAGAAGTTGAGGGAATTTGTATTATCAGTCCAGATGTACTGTAACACAATGTATTATGACTTTCTTTTACAGCATAACCATCACCCATCTATGTAGGGAACACACACAATGACAGCCTATGTTTTGGCAAGTATATAGCATTGTACTTAAATTATAGACTTTTTTTATTGTTGATTAGAAAAGTACATAAGACTACACTTACATTATTGACCTTATTAAGTTTTATTTATATAGCCCCAGCATACTGTTCTTGGTGGAGCTTTGCAATGCATTGTAGTGTGAATATTTTAAGGACAGGAACACAGAAATGGTACTTTCATCCCTTTGTATATGGCGGTGCTGTTGCTATTGACAAGCTAGCCAATATTATATTAAATCTTTTTGAATCATTTATTTGCTATGTGTTACATACTGTATATCTAATTGAATATTTACCTTCTGTTTCCATTAGCTAAAAATATTATTATTATTACTAATTATGATCTATGGAGGATGATGACCACTTGTGAGAGTACAGTGTTGTCTGTGCACTCTGTAGTGTTTAAGTGCCACTCACGTATAAGGCTGCTGTGAACTTGGGTGGGCCCCAATACTGGGTAAGGGTAATGGCCAGGAGGCCATGCCCCATCAGGTGCCGTTTGTAGAAGATATACTCTATACCACTGCCAAGCTGCACCAAAGGAGGTGTGGTTACACCTACCTGACAAGTCCAGGCACATGTTTGTTATCACTACATCATATGGCCAAGGAATAATGTTCCACATACTGATGTTTAATCGATGTCTGATCTATTATACGGAACAGCAAGTATCAATATTGCAACATGATACCTTAGAGTGGGGTCTCACAATAGAGATGGTATAAATCTTAATCCAGCATTGTTGATCTGCAACAAAGAAGCACCAATTGTGGAAACCACAAAATCAATGAACCGCCCAAGGCTATATCACTGTCTGGGGGTGACTGTCCATTTAAATACTCTTCTCAAATCCAACTACATATGGCCTTCCAGACACGCCCATGACACTCCCATAAGATGCCCATAATAAGGACCCTTTTTACGATCACTTTAGGTCACCTCCCAATCTCTACCCTGATACACCCACAGATCCTTAAACCCATTCTCAAGTGATAGAGATTCTGGGCCTGATTTAGAGATGTACGCTAACCCCATTATAGATATGCCCCTGCTGAGCAGAGTGTCCATCTACTCACCTCTTATACAGGGTGTTTCACTCGCTATTGGCCCAAAAGTTTTTCTTATAACATTTAAAGTAACTGGAATAAGTTAGTGACAAAGCCCGATCTCGTGTCTGTGTGTTCAGTGCTGATATGAACTGGTAGACAGCTCAACCACACGTATTTATTGTCCAGATGTACTGGAAAACGGAGTCGATAAAGGTTCATATTGGCGCGTACCACACAGACACAATGAATGTGGACGCCTCAGTGCACAAGTCACACCACATACTGTCAGAAGCAGGAATACCTACTGACTAGCAGTGGTGGCTCCAGAGGTGGGACTGCAGCACAATTCAAAATTCAAATGGGGGAACCACACCAACTGTCATCCTAACTGGCAGTTGGTGTGGCTCCCCTATGTGAATTTTGGACTGCGCTGCTGGCCTTCACTTCACGCTGCTAATGGCAAACACTTTCAACACTTGCTATGACTTCCTCATATTTCTCATAGACCAAGGTATGTCTGTGTAACATTTCACTAAATTACGTCAATTACTTTAAAAGTTATAAGAAAAACTTTGGGGCAAATAACGAGTGAAACACCCTGTATGAATACATTCATACATACTTCAATCCAGGGGCGTTTCTAGAGAGGAGGGGGGGCCCGTGTGCAGTCTCCATCACGGGCCCCCTCCTCTCCATCCGGCGGAGAGCAGCGCGCTGAGCAGTGCGTGGCCAGCGCCACACTTATAGACTCTGGGCACGAAATGTGCTCACAGTCTATAGCGCATGAGCAGGTCATCAGGAAAATGGTCGCGGCTGCCATTTTTCCTGTACTGCGCATGCGCAAATGCCAGGAAAATGGCCGCAGCGGCAATTTTCCAATAATTTTTTACAGCACAGACACCGGTCACCGACGTGGGACTCCAGAGAGATAAGTATAATATGGGTGCAGGGTGTGCTGTGCGGGCCCCCCCTGGACCTAGCGCCCTGTGTGCCCCACACACCCTGCACCCATTGTAAATACTCCCCTGCTTCAATTTCAGTCTTGTCGTATCCCACTGCTGTTAATTTATATATATGTAAAACACAAAACACTTTTAGTTATTTTAACAAAAAGTCTTAGGGGTATAACATTATTGCAATCAGTGTTAAATATTGCCCGCCATACTGTACCTGTTCTGTTAATGCCATCTTAAACTATGAAATATAGCATATTCTTGATTAAAAAAAATTAAAAAAATTCCTGTGCAGGTCTCTGACCAGCTGGCCATTAGCGTTGCATTTTGTGACACATCCAACTTTCCTGTCAAACAAATCTCACACTCCTAGTGCAAATTCTGGCACACAGACAATTCCACTGAATTGGTTGAAAATCAGACGCGACGAACAAAACTTTGGGCCTGATTCAATGTCGATGATTGTTTGTGCAGTTGAACGGTAATTTGCTACTGCGCATATGCAAAAAGTCCTGGAAACCCCTATGGCACATGCGTACCACTAAGTGTATGCAGAGACCACTGTTGCATCCACATCTCTCTCGTTTGAACTGGCAGCGGAAAGCCATGGGCGTTCCTGGGAGGCGGCTTGAAGTGATCTTGTTGAGGACTGCAGAGCTGTAACTAGACTTTTTGATACACTATGCCAGAAAGAGCATTTCGCCCCCACCCCCACCCCCTACTTTTCAAATAGGGACGTAAGACACGCACCCGAAAAAGGGCCATGGCCTCATGGGGAAGGGCCAGGGAAGAGATAAGGGAGGCCAGGAGATGCTGGGGATAAAAGAAGTGGAAGATACAAGCCGGCCCGCAAAGAGCTGCATTGGGCCCTGGTAAAAGGGGACGTGGCCTAATTGTGGGAGGTGTGGTCATGCCACCTTAGCTAAAAATAATAATAAAAATTGAAGTTTTGCAGCACAGCCAAGCAGCGCTGCACACTGGCGATGGGTGCGCTGTGAGCCGCCTCAGCCTGGTGATAAGTTTGATCGCTCCCCCCACAGGCATAGGAAACTGCTGTGGCTGCTGCTTAGCAGCCGCGAGCAATCTCCCAGTGCAGCCCAGCACACAGCAGCGTGTGCTGGGCTGCTGTGATTTAAGAGGGAGGGGGTGCGGTGCCGCACTCGGGCCCCCACCGGGCCCCTCCAGCAAGCCCGGATAATTAGCGCCCCCCCCTCTCGGTGCCCCTGGCTACAAGTGAGAACTATAATAAACTGATAATTGACAGGCCAGAACAGCGCCCCCTGCCCTTTGGTGCCCTGTGCCATGGCACAGGTGGCACTACCCTAGTTACGGCCCTGCAGGAGTGTTCCTGGCGAGTTATAGACATGTCAGTGAACACTCAAACATAGAGCTGCAGCCAAAGAGGCCATATTTAGAGAATGTTCAGAAAGAGAGTCATGTCGCTGGTCATCACAGTGTGCAGATGGTGGAGTGTTTGGTGTATATTTACTAAAGTGCGGGTTTTTAGAAGTGGAGATGTTGACCATAGCAACCAATCAGATTCTACTTAACATTTATCTAGCACCTTCTAGAAATATAAAAGCTGTAATCTGATAAGTTGTTATAGGCAACATCTCCACTTCTAAAAACCCGCACTTTAGTAAATATACCCCTTTGAGTACGCTGGTGGATTTCCACCATCCACGGACATTGAAAGTGGGCGTCTCAGTGCTGGCAATTTACGGAGCTCGCAATTACAGAAGTTAAAAGCCGAAACTAGCATTTGCATATTATCGCAGCTGCGAATCCGAAATAAATCGTAGACGGCTCGCATTAGCGTCCACCTCTAAATCAGGCCCTTTGTGTGCGAAAAGGTGTAATATTTTTGTGCAAGGGGAAATTTCCCCTTATTGTACTGGATTGAGTCATAGAAACCAAAACATTAGTGAGTATCATTACATCTAACTTTCATATGGCATTGTAAGTAACACAGCAAAACGTGAAAATTAATAAGGACCTTAACTTTTAGTTAATGTGGCCAAGCATTAAGATTTCAGAAAGCTATAAAATCTCATAAATAAGTTATGTGCATGCTGCATGAAGATATACCATACTCAACAGCAAGCCTGGGGGGTAGCTACATGGAACATAACATCATTACTCTGCAGACGAAAATGACATTTCAGATGATATTCTACAAAGAGGGGATGAAATAGTTATTACTTGCACAAATACTCTTTAACCTTGGAAAAAAAAGATCTGGATTAGGACGCTATGCCAAAATTTGCGCAGTTGGCCGATGTTTTTTATACTGCGCATGCATCTGAGTTGCACTGTTTTGCGGTTGTAGTGAGAATCTGGTTGACAGTAAGCGTTTATGGGAGGCAACGGGTGGTGATTAGTCAAACTTGGGCATATCGTAGCCACTGACTGTGCCTGTGTACGCATTCTCACTAGCCCTGGCAGCTTATTGATGGGCATTCTCAGCAGTCATAGGGTTGCTCAGAACTTTGATGGTGTGACCGATGTGTGACCGATGGTGCGTCTTTGTACGCAGGCAGCAGATAAGACGCACAGCCATTGGTCTACTCTGTACAAATTACAGCGGCTGCTGCATTAATATAACTTCTCAGTACCACTGTGTACAAAGACACAGTTACGACAAGATTAGCGTCAGGCCCTTAATTTCTTTCCTTGCTTTGTATTCAGCTACGTATCCCTGGACTATTACTCATATATAATGTAGTATATTTCATAGACAACTACACTACAGTTATCGCTTCGGTAATATTAGGGGGAATTGTTTTTTAAATGAGATTCCCTTTTAATAAATATCCCATCTGGACCCAGCTAGAAGAACTGTTAAGGTTACGCTGGTTTGTAACAGGGTACAGGACTGGTATCCGAGGAGTGGTGCCCAGGGTTTGCTCCAAAGATGGTCGCTGTGGAAGAGCAGCTGCTCCATACAGAGGAGGCTGACTTATCTGATTGATGCCACTTAAGATTGGGTCCCCAACAAAGGAGAAGTTGGTGGCAGGTAATACTGACTTCTAGGCTGTAAGCCATTAGAATATGGTACCACCTGTGAGCCATTCACAGCTCATGATGTCAGGAGAGGCCGCAGCGATCCAAGCATGGCTCGCTGTTTCATAACTCCGCCCAAGCGCAACACCACGAAGTAAGCAGTTCAACCGCAGAGATGCAACCAGCGTGAGCTCATGAAGAAAGAAGACTGTGCCATCTGGAGAAGAGGAACCACAGTTGAAAAACCAAAAGATACCACGGCAATGGGAGAAGATCAAAACCCTAGTGTAGCATGGAGATTCTTCATAAAAGAGCTATCTCTACTCTAGGCTCCCTTTCTCTTGCCAGATGAAGACACAAAGACTCAAGATTGGTGAGAGGCTACTGGATGAAGGCCTGCTGAGAGTCAAGTTGAGGATCAGGAAGGAGCTTCACTGAATCCTCTGGGCAAGGGCCAACACAGAGGAGTCACCTATGTAAAAAAGCCAATTGGGGTGTCCCTCTGTTACAACTAAGGTCAGCTAAGAAGGTAAGGTAAGGTGAGCACTTGTCATCATATATCCCACTAAAACCCCCAGAATATTGGGAACTTTGGTTACTGTGCATTTGGCCCATTGTGAAATGTAGGTGTATATTGTGCTGTGAGCCCCATTAGTAGGGTGGCACAGAGTGGGCACTAGGCCCTATTTCCTGCTCCATAATTACAGTACCTGTCAAAAATAGGCTCAACTCAATTATAAATATGCCGCTACATTCAGGCCACTAGGTCCTAAAACTCTGCCAATGATAGGCCGTTACTTGGATCATATTAGGCCTGCTACACCTTCCAGCTGCAAGTAAGAGCTGCACCCCACTACATCAGGGGTGATGCTCATTTGATCTGGCAACTAAATCAATGGTTCCCTTCCTTGTTGGCCTTGTTTCCCCATCTTGTGTTTGCCTGATCCTAACATTTTCAAGTCATCCAGCCTCGTGAAGGTGAGAGCGGATGAAATAAAGTAAGTGAACAACTAGACCACCATGCATCCTCTACATTTTTCTCAGGCTGATTAAGGAAGGTGCAAACAGTGCTGTGTAAGTCTTTAGAAGGCACTTATTATACAGGGCAAGTGCATGCAGATGATGCTTGAACTCCTGGTGTATGAAGGTGAGAGAACAGGTGATCGCGTGAACTGGGCAGGAAGTGTCATAAGTGTCTTGAGTGTGCCATGGGTATGTGATGGGTATGTGATGGGTATGTGATGGGTATGTATCAAAAGCTCTGTGTGACTCTTGATCATTTGTATGTGGAAGGGAAGCCACTTTCTACTGGCCACCTAGCATAGGGCAAGTGCAGATACTAGTGATGACAGTTGAGGTGGGTAATGTAAAATCAATGGGTGGCGCAGCTTGCCACTTGCACATGCACAATTGGATAGTGCATTAGCATAAAGGATGATAATTTGACGTCTCAAAGCACAAATCAATTAAATGAAAATACAATACCCTACGAAACCCTGATGAAGTTCTGCAGGAGAAACGTGGTGGTGGAATTAGTTTGCCATGCTAACACCTGCTGCTTGAACACAGTCAGTGTGGAACTGTCTGCCAGCATATGACCTCACCGCATTTACCCAAACGGTCCAACATATTGGGGAAATCACTCACTGCTGAAAGAAGACCATCAGCTTTCTGACAGTTAGAGAAAAAGACTTTCCAAGTCAACTAAAGATCATCTCAGTTGTTTACAAGGAAGACTCCTCTCCTCTCTATTTTGATTAAAAGGAATACCAAAGGCAGGGCTGCAACTTGGGGGGAGGGGGGTTGGGCTAGGGGGACCTGGGCGCTGGACTTGGAGGGTGCAGAGGAGGGTCCCAGGTAGCTGGCTATAAGGGGTCTGGAGCCGTATGCTGTACATCTATGTATGGTGTTTCTCCTGTATAATATTTCTTCATAATAGCTTGGAATATACTGTACTTGCAATACATGAGGATTAATTTTTTATATATTGGATGCATATCACAGACACCTGTTAATAGTAGGGGTGTGCACCGGCCACTTTTCGTGTTTTGTGTTTTGGTTTTGGATCTGGATCTTTCTTCGTGTTTTGGATCTGGATTGGTTTTGCCAAAACCACCCTTCCGTGTTTTGGGTTCTGGGTTTTGTGTTTTGGATCTGTATTTTTTTGAAAAAAAGCATAAAAACAGCTAAAATCACAGAATTTGTAGGTTTTTCTGCTCCTATGCTATTATTAACCTCAATAACCTTAATTTCCACTCATTTCCAGTCTATTCTGAATACCTCACACCTCACAATAGTGTTTTTATGTCCAAAAGGTTGCACCGAGGTAGCTGGATGACTATGCTAAGCGACACGAGTGGGCGGCACAAACACGTGACCCATCTAGGCGTGAAACTGCAGTGGCAGACAGGATGGCATTGAAAAACTAGGCCCCAAACTGTTCATAATGCAAAGAAAAAAAAGAGGTGCAAGATGGAATTGTCCTTGGGCCCTCCCACCCACCCTTATGTTGTATAAACAGGACATGCACACTTTAACAAACCAATCATTTCAGCGCCAGGGTCTGCCACACAACTGTGGCTGAAATGATTGGTTCGTTTGGGCCCCCACAAAACAAGCTGGCAATTAATCTGTCCCTGCACAAACTGGCTCTACGGAGGCAAGAAGTCGTCCTCATCCTCCTCATCCACAGATTCCTCACCCTCTTCAGTGTTATGTACATCCTCATCCTCACAGAGTATTAATTCGTCCCTGCTGGAACCACAGGTCCCTCTGTACGTTCTGGAGGCTGGTCTCCCTGGAAGAGATGATCATTCATTTTATGAACATCATCTTCTCCACATTTTGTGGAAGCAACCTCCTACGCCTTTCGCTAACAAGGTTTCCGGCTGCACTAAACACTCTTTCGGAGTACACACTGGAGGGGGGGCAACTCAGGTAAAATAGAGCCAGTTTGTACAGGGACCTCCAAATTGCTTCTTTTTCCTGCCAGTACAGGTACGGACTGTCTGACATGCCTACTTGGATGCTGTCACCGATGTAATCCTTTAACAGACAGACGCACGCTTGTCGCTGCTGCTTTGAGGATTCAAGTGCGGCTACAGCCCACACAATTCACAAAGACAGAAAAAAAAAAAGAATATTTTTATTGTTTGTGGAGCACACTTTGAGGGTTACACCACCCTCTAACAGACAGACGCACGCTTGTCGCTGCTGCTTTGAGGATGCAAGTGCGGCTACAGCCCACACAATTCACAAAGACAGAAAAAAGAAGAAGAATATTTTTATTCTTTGTGTAGCACACTTTGAGGGTGTCACCACCCTTTAACAGACAGACGCACGCTTGTCGCTGCTGCTTTAAGGATGCAGGTGCGGCTACAGCCCACACATTTCACAAAGACCGAAAAAAAAAGAACAATATTTTAATTGTTTGTGTAGCACACTTTGAGGGTGTCACCACCCTTTAACAGACAGACGCACGCTTGTCGCTGCTGCTTTAAGGATGCAGGTGCGGCTACAGCCCACACAATTCACAAAGACAGAAAAAAGAAGAATATTTTTATTGTTTGTGTAGCACACTTTGAGGGTGTCACCACCCTTTAACAGACAGACGCACGCTTGTCGCTGCTGCTTTGAGGATGCAAGTGCGGCTACATCGCACACAAGTCACAAACACATAAAAAAAATAGTTTTTTATTTTTTGGAGCACTTTGAGAGTTACACCACCCTTTAACAGACAGACGCACGCTTGTCGCTGCTGCTTTAAGGATGCAGGTGCGGCTACAGCCCACACATTTCACAAAGACCGAAAAAAAAGAACAATATTTTAATTGCTTGTGTAGAACACTTTGAGGGTGTCACCACCCTTTAACAGACAGACGCACGCTTGTCGCTGCTGCTTTAAGGATGCAGGTGCGGCTACAGCCCACACAATTCACATAGACAGATAAAAGAAGAAGAATATTTTTATTGTTTGTGTAGCACACTTTGAGGGTGTCACCACCCTTTAACAGACAGACGCACGCTTGTCGCTGCTGCTTTAAGGATGCAGGTGCGGCTACAGCCCACACATTTCACAAAGACCGAAAAAAAAAGAACAATATTTTAATTGTTTGTGTAGCACACTTTGAGGGTGTCACCACCCTTTAACAGACAGACGCACGCTTGTCGCTGCTGCTTTAAGGATGCAGGTGCGGCTACAGCCCACACAATTCACATAGACAGATAAAAGAAAAAGAATATTTTTATTGTTTGTGTAGCACACTTTGAGGGTGTCACCACCCTTTAACAGACAGACGCACGCTTGTCGCTGCTGCTTTAAGGATGCAGGTGCGGCTACAGCCCACACATTTCACAAAGACCGAAAAAAAAAAAACTATATTTTAATTGTTTGTGTAGCACACTTTGAGGGTGTCACCACCCTTTAACAGACAGACGCACGCTTGTCGCAGCTGCTTTAAGGATGCAGGTGCGGCTACAGCCCACACAATTCACAAAGACAGAAAAAAGAACAATATTTTAATTGTTTGTGTAGCACACTTTGAGGGTGTCACCACCCTTTAACAGACAGACGCACGCTTGTCGCTGCTGCTTTAAGGATGCAGGTGCGGCTACAGCCCACACAATTCACAAAGACAGAAAAAAGAAGAATATTTTTATTGTTTGTGTAGCACACTTTGCGTGTGTCACCACCCTTTAACAGACAGACGCACGCTTGTCGCTGCTGCTTTGACGATGCAAGTGCGGCTACATCGCACACAAGTCACAAACACATTAAAAAAATAGTTTTTTATTTTTTGGAGCACTTCGTGAGTTACACCACCCTTTAACAGACAGACGCACGCTTGTCGCTGCTGCTTTAAGGATGCAGGTGCGGCTACAGCCCACACAATTCACAAAGACAGAAAAAAGAAGAAGAATATTTTTATTGTTTGTGTAGCACACTTTGAGGGTGTCACCACCCTTTAACAGACAGACGCACGCTTGTCGCTGCTGCTTTGAGAATGCAAGTGTGGCTACATCGCACACAAGTCACAAACACATTAAAAAAAATTTTTTGATTTTTTGGAGCACTTTGAGAGTTACAACACCCTTTAACAGACAGACGCACGCTTGTCGCTGCTGCTTTGAGGATGCAAGTGCGGCTACAGCCCACACAATTCACAAAGACAGAAAAAAAAAGAACAATATTTTAATTGTTTGTGTAGCACACTTTGAGGGTGTCACCACCCTTTAACAGACAGACGCACGCTTGTCGCTGCTGCTTTAAGGATGCAGGTGCGGCTACAGCCCACACATTTCACAAAGACCGAAAAAAAAAGAACAATATTTTAATTGTTTGTGTAGCACACTTTGAGGGTGTCACCACCCTTTAACAGACAGACGCACGCTTGTCGCTGCTGCTTTGAGGATGCAGGTGGAATCTAGACGGGATTTGGAACCGAGGACACACTACCTCCATCAATTGTCTAAATCCCACTGCACTAATGTCGGATACCGGACGCACGTCTAACACCAACATAGCAGTCAAGGCCTCAGTTATACGTTTTGCTTCAGGATGACTGCTGTCGTACTTCATCCTCATCGCTAGGGACTGTTGGAGGGTCAATTGTTTAGTAAAAGTAGTGATGTTCCTACTTCCTCTCTGGGATGATGAACAACTCCCAGCAGCAGCAACAGCACTAGTAGGAAGTGGTTCTTGATCTTTCCCTATTTTATTTTTATCAGAGAAAGTTTGGTCCTCCATTTATGTTATATTGATATATATACGTGCGGCTAAAGCGCACACAAACACAGAAAATATTTTTTTATTTTTGCTGGAGAGTAGTGCACTTTGTGGGTTACACCACCCTTTAAGAAATGAGCCAGCCAGCCCTTTACTTATGGGACACAGGCGCACGCTTGGCGCTGCTCCTTTGTTGATGCACGTGCAGCCACAGTGCACACAAGTCACAAACACAGAAAATATATTTTTTTTGGTTTGGAGTGTACTTTGGGGGTTACAGAACCCTTTAACGGTCAAGCCAGCCGGCCCTTTACTTATGACACAGGCGCACGCTTGGCACTACTTTGTTGATGCACGTGCGGCTACTGCGCACACAATTCACAAACACAGAAAATAATTTTTTTTTTGGTTTGGACTGGAGTGTACTTTCGGGGGTTACAGCACCCTTAACGGTCAAGCCAGCCGGCCCTTTACTTATGACACAGGCGCACGCTTGGCACTACTTTGTTGATGCACGTGCGGCTACTGCGCACACAATTCACAAACACAGAAAATTAATTTTTTTTTGGTTTGGACTGGAGTGTACTTTGGGGGTTACAGCACCCTTTAACGGTCAAGCCAGCCGGCCCTTTACTTATGACACAGGTGCACGCTTGGCACTACTTTGTTGATGCACGTGCGGCTACTGCGCACACAATTCACAAACACAGAAAATAATTTTTTTTTTGGTTTGGACTGGAGTGTACTTTCGGGGGTTACAGCACCCTTAACGGTCAAGCCAGCCGGCCCTTTACTTATGACACAGGCGCACGCTTGGCACTACTTTGTTGATGCACGTGCGGCTACTGCGCACACAATTCACAAACACAGAAAATAATTTTTTTTTTGGTTTGGACTGGAGTGTACTTTCGGGGGTTACAGCACCCTTAACGGACAAGCCAGCCGGCCCTTTACTTATGACACAGGCGCACGCTTGGCACTACTTTGTTGATGCACGTGCGGCTACTGCGCACACAATTCACAAACACAGAAAATAATATTTTTTTTGGTTTGGACTGGGGTGTACTTTCGGGGGTTACAGCACCCTTTAACGGTCAAGCCAGCCGGCCCTTTACTTATGACACAGGCGCACGCTTGGCACTACTTTGTTGATGCACGTGCGGCTACTGCGCACACAATTCACAAACACAGAAAATAATTTTTTTTTTGGTTTGGACTGGAGTGTACTTTGGGGGTTACAGCACCCTTTAACGGTCAAGCCAGCCGGCCCTTTACTTATGACACAGGCGCACGCTTGGCACTACTTTGTTGATGCACGTGCGGCTACTGCGCACACAATTCACAAACACAGAAAATAAATTTTTTTTTGGTTTGGACTGGAGTGTACTTTGGGGGTTACAGCACCCTTTAACGGTCAAGCCAGCCGGCCCTTTACTTATGACACAGGCGCACGCTTGGCACTACTTTGTTGATGCACGTGCGGCTACTGCGCACACAATTCACAAACACAGAAAATAAATTTTTTTTTGGTTTGGACTGGAGTGTACTTTGGGGGTTACAGCACCCTTTAACGGTCAAGCCAGCCGGCCCTTTACTTATGACACAGGCGCACGCTTGGCACTACTTTGTTGATGCACGTGCGGCTACTGCGCACACAATTCACAAACACAGAAAATTATTTTTTTTTTGGTTTGGACTGGAGTGTACTTTCGGGGGTTACAGCACCCTTAACGGTCAAGCCAGCCGGCCCTTTACTTATGACACAGGCGCACGCTTGGCACTACTTTGTTGATGCACGTGTGGCTACTGCGCACACAATTCACAAACACAGAAAATAATTTTTTTTTTGGTTTGGACTGGAGTGTACTTTCGGGGGTTACAGCACCCTTAACGGTCAAGCCAGCCGGCCCTTTACTTATGACACAGGCGCACGCTTGGCACTACTTTGTTGATGCACGTGCGGCTACTGCGCACACAATTCACAAACACAGAAAATAATTTTTTTTTGGTTTGGACTGGAGTGTACTTTCGGGGGTTACAGCACCCTTTAACGGTCAAGCCAGCCGGCCCTTTACTTATGACACAGGCGCACGCTTGGCACTACTTTGTTGATGCACGTGCGGCTACTGCACACACAATTCACAAACACAGAAAATATATTATTTTTTTAGCACTTGGGGGGAGCACCCCTGATGGACAGAGCACCCCCTGGACAACACTACAGCACCTCTTTAGGACTGGGACACTGCACAGGACTTTGGAGTGGACACAGCCCCTATGGAGAACTGACTGCACAACACAGTCCAGCCAGCCCCTATGGACTTTGAAGTAGTGGACACAGCCCCTATTAACAACAGCAGCACAGCACAACACAGCCAGCCCCTATGGACTTTGAAGTAGTGGACAACAGCAGCACTACACTACACTACACTACACAGCCCTAACTCCCACCCTCCCTCTTCACTGTCCACAGCCGAGTGAGAAAATGGCGCCGACGTGGGTACCTTATATAGGATCCAAAACCCGCGAGACTCGGAAGGCGGGATGATGACGTTTTGCCTCGATTTCAGATCCGAGTCAGGCGGGAAAAGTCGAGCCTGATTCGGATCGGACTCGGATCGGGGGGGCTCGGGGGGGTTCGGATTTCAGAAATCCGAACCCGCTCACCCCTAGTTAATAGCATCATTGGACATTTCTGTTTCATGCTATGTGTTGTGAATGTTTAATGTGCATGTATACCGGTATTAGGTAACCCTTTTTTTAGAAGTGCACATAGACATAGTGCACATATACAGCAATAATCATTTTTACTATATCATTTATGTGTGATATATCATCTTGGTATTGTACATTTTCATTGAAGATAATTGGTTTGCGCTTTGAGGCTTTCAGTTACCTTAGTTTAACCAGACATTCTAATAGT
Source organism: Taudactylus pleione (assembly GCA_031769625.1). Taxonomy (NCBI): domain Eukaryota; kingdom Metazoa; phylum Chordata; class Amphibia; order Anura; family Myobatrachidae; genus Taudactylus; species Taudactylus pleione. The sequence goes on from JAUIMM010000544.1 coordinate 3,795,958, forward strand.
GCCAACATTTCATCAGTGTCGACAAGGTGAATGTCGACAAGGCCAATGTTAACAGGCTAAGCAAGTCAAGCAAGCAAGTCAACATGCTGTAATGTTAACATTATGACCAGGTCGATATTAGGAATGTTGCCATGATAAATGTAAAAAAAACAAATTGAATAAAGTTGTATATAGAGAGAAAAAAGGAAAACATTAAAATGAATGCTGTAAATAGAAATAATAATAGCGCTCAAATAATGAGCTGCTTTCTTACTGCTTATAAATAATAGGCAGTGAATAATATAGGTAATAGGGAAGTGCTGTGTGTTTAACGTGAGCGCAGAATAGTATGTTGCAAAATGGTTGAAAAAATGATTGAAATGATGTAAATATGTGGTATATTTCATGCGTGTAAAAATTGGAAATTGGGTAATGAGTGAAATGGCAGACGTCAAAAATACAATATGAAAAAAATATATATATTATTATTATTATTTTTTTATATATATATATATATATATATATATATATATATATATATATATATATTAGGGGTGTGCACCGGCCACTTTTCGTGTTTTGTGTTTTGGTTTTGGATTTGGATCTTTCTTCGTGTTTTGGATCTGGATTGGTTTTGCCAAAACCACCCTTCCGTGTTTTGGGTTCTGGGTTTTGTGTTTTGGATCTGTATTTTTTTTAAAAAAAGCATAAAAACAGCTAAAATCACAGAATTTGTTGGTTTCTCTGCTCCTATGCTATTATTAACCTCAATAACCTTAATTTCCACTCATTTCCAGTCTATTCAGAACACCTCACACCTCACAATAGTGTTTTTATGTCCAAAAGGTTGCACCGAGGAAGCTGGATGACTATGCTAAGCGACACGAGTGGGCGGCACAAACACGTGACCCATCTAGGAGTGACACTGCAGTGGCAGACAGGATGGCAGTTAGAAAAACTAGGCCCCAAACTGTACATAATGCAAAGAAAAAAAAGAAGTGCAAGATGGAATTGTCCTTGGGCTCTCCCACCCACCCTTATGTTGTATAAACAGGACATGCACACTTTAACAAATCAATCATTTCAGCGCCAGGGTCTGCCACACAACTGTGGCTGAAATGATTGGTTCGTTTGGGCCCCCACAAAACAAGCCGGCAATTAATGTGTCCCTGCACAAACTGGCTCTACGGAGGCAAGATGTCATCCTCATCCTCCTCATCCACCGATTCCTCACCCTCTTCAGTGTGTACATCCTCATCCTCACAAAGTATTAACTCGTCCCCACTTGAATCCACCACCACAGGTCCCTCTGTACCTTCTGGAGGCTGGTCTCCCTGGAAGAGCTGATAATTCATTTTGATGAACATCATCTCCACATTCTGTGGAAGCAACCTCCTACGCCTTTCGCTGACAAGGTTCCCGGCTGCACTAAACACTCTTTCGGAGTACACACTGGAGGGGGGGCAACTCAGGTAAAATAGAGCCAGTTTGTACAGGGGCCTCCAAATTGCCTCTTTTTCCTGCCAGTACAGGTATGGACTGTCTGACATGCCTATTTGGATGCTGTCACCGATGTAATCCTCCACCATTCTGTCAATGGTGACAGTATCATATGCAGTGACAGTAGACATGTCAGAAATTGTTGCCAGGTCCTTCAGTCCAGACCAGATGTCCAAACTTGGTCCTGCCTGCCCTGCATCACCACCAGCGGGTTGCTTAGGATACCTAAGTTTTTTCCTGGCAGCCCCAGTTGCGGGAGAAAATGAAGAAGGAGCCGTTGACGTGTCACGTTCCGCTTCAGCTGACAGTGTGTTCACCAGCAGGTCTTTGCACCTCTGCAGGCTTGTGTCGGCCGGAAAGAGAGACACCACATAGGCTTTAAACCTAGGATCAAGCATGGTGGCCAAAATGTAGTGGTCTGATTTCAACAGATTGACCACCCTGGAATCCTGGCAAAGCGAATGAAGGGCTTCATCCACAAGTCCCACATGCCGAGCGGAATCGCTCCATCTTAGCTCCTCCTTCACTTTCTCCAGCTGCTTCTGCAAAAGCCTGATGAGGGGAATGACCTGACTCAAGCTGGCTGTGTCTGAACTGACTTCACGTGTGGCAAGTTCGAAGGGCTGGAGAACCTTGCACAACACGGAAATCATTCTCCACTGCGCTTGAGTCAGGTGCATACCCCCTCCTTTGCCTATGTCATAGGTGGATGTATAGGCTTGTATGGCCTTTTGCTGCTCCTCCATCCTCTGAAGCATATAGAGGGTTGAGTTCCACCGCGTCACAACCTCTTGCTTCAGGTGATGGCGGGGCAGGTTCAAGAGTGTTTGCTGGCGCTCCAGTCTTCGGCACGCAGTCGCTGAATGGCGAAAGTGGCCAGAAATTTTTCGGGCCACCCAAAGCGTCTCCTGCACGCCCCTGTCGCTTTTCAGAAAATTCTGCACCACCAAGTTTATTGTGTGAGCAAAACATGGGACGTGCTGGAATTTGCCCAGATGTAATGCCCGCACAATATTGGTGGCATTGTCAGATATCACAAATCCCCAGGAGAGTCTAAGTGGGGTAAGCCACTGGGCGATGATTTCCCTCAGTTTCTCTAAGAGGTTGTCGGCGGTGTGCCTCTTACTGAAACCGGTGATACACAGCGTAGCCTGCCTTGTAACGAGCTGGCGTTTCTGAGATGCTGCTACTGGTGACGCTGCTGCTGTTGCTGCGTAAGGTGATACATCTACCCAGTGGGCTGTCACAGTCATATAGTCCTTAGTCTGCCCTGTTCCACTTGTCCACATGTCCGTGGTTAAGTGGACATTGTGTACAACGGCATTTTTCAGGACACTGAGGACACTTTTTCTGACGTTTCTGTACAGTCTCGGTATCGCCTGCCTAGTGAAGTGGAATCTAGACGGGATTTGGAACCGGGGACACACTACCTCCATCAATTGTCTAAATCCCACTGCACTAATGGCGGATACCGGACGCACGTCTAACACCAACATAGCAGTCAAGGCCTCAGTTATACGTTTTGCTTCAGGATGACTGCTGTCGTACTTCATCCTCCTCGCTAAGGACTGTTGGAGGGTCAATTGTTTAGTAAAAGTAGTGGTGTTCCTACTTCCTCTCTGGGATGATGAACGACTCCCAGCAGCAGCAACAGCAGCAGCGGCAGCAGTAGGCGTAGCAATGCAGGATCCTCCGCAGGAATCCCGGATAGAAGAGTCAGTCATGCCAGTGACATGGCCTGCAGGACTACTTCCGATCCTGACTAAGGAGGAAATTGACGAGGAGGGAGTTGACGGTGTGGTTTGCAGGCGCTTGGATACAACAGGACAATGGGATTTAGGTGTCCCTGGACAGCTTACGGTCTTAGCCATAGTTTCTGAACTTGACAGTAACTTTATATGAACGCGCTGCAGGTGCCGTATAAGGGAGGATGTTCCTAGGTGGTTGACGTCCCTACCCCTACTTATTTCACCTTTACATATGGTACATATGGCAAGACAGTTGTTGTCCGGATTTGGATAGAAATATTGCCAGACCAAAGAGGTGGAATGTTTGGTCTTCTGCCCAGGCATGACCGTGATGGGCTTTTTCATCCCACGGACAACAACTGTCTCCCCCGGAGCCTGATTTAAACAAACCACATCACCATCAGAATCCTCCTCGCCAACTTCCTCCTCAGCGCCAGCTACACCAGTATCCTCATCCTGTTGTACTTCAACAGTGACATCTTCAATTTGCATATCAGCAAGTGGACTGTGGGTGCTCCTTTCAGCACTTGCAGGGGGCGTGCAAATGGTGGAAAGAGCCACCTCTTCACGTCCAGTGCTGGGAAGGTCAGGCATCGCAACCACCACCACACTTGGACTCTCCTTGGGGATTTGTGATATCTTCTTAGAAAGCACAGTTCTTCGCTGTGCTTTTGCCAGCTTAACTCTTTTGATTTTTTTAGTGGGAGGAGGGCTTCCATCGTCATGTGAAGCTGAACCACTAGTCATGAACATACTAGGGATCGACCTTAGCCGTTCCTTGCCACTCCGTGTCGTAAATGGCATATTGGCAAGTTTACGTTTCTCTTCAGCTGATTTAAATGTCTTTTTCAAGGTCATTTTCCTGAACTTTGCCATTTGGGATTGTATGTGCCCTCTACTATGACATTGGGCATCGGCCTTGGCAGACGACGTTGATGGCATGTTATCGTCTATGTCATGACTAGTGGCAGCAGCTTCAGCACTAGGAGGAAGTGGTTCTTGATCTTTCTCTATTTTATTTTTATCGGAGAAAGTTTGGTCCTCCATTTATGTTATATCGATTTGATATATACGTGCGGCTAAACACAGAAAATAATTTTTTTTTTGGTTTGGACTGGAGTGTACTTTCGGGGGTTACAGCACCCTTTAATGGTCAAGCCAGCCGGCCCTTTACTTATGACACAGGCGCACGCTTGGCACTACTTTGTTGATGCACGTGCGGCTACTGCGCACACAATTCACAAACACAGAAAATAATTTTTTTTTGGTTTGGACTGGAGTGTACTTTCGGGGGTTACAGCACCCTTTAACGGTCAAGCCAGCCGGCCCTTTACTTATGACACAGGCGCACGCTTGGCACTACTTTGTTGATGCACGTGCGGCTACTGCGCACACAATTCACAAACACAGAAAATAATTTTTTTTTTGGTTTGGACTGGAGTGTACTTTGGGGGTTACAGCACCCTTTAACGGTCAAGCCAGCCGGCCCTTTACTTATGACACAGGCGCACTCTTGGCACTACTTTGTTGATGCACGTGCGGCTACTGCGCACACAATTCACAAACACAGAAAATAATTTTTTTTTGGGTTTGGACTGGAGTGTACTTTCGGGGGTTACAGCACCCTTAATGGTCAAGCCAGCCGGCCCTTTACTTATGACACAGGCGCACGCTTGGCACTACTTTGTTGATGCACGTGCGGCTACTGCGCACACAATTCACAAACACAGAAAATAATTTTTTTTTTGGTTTGGACTGGAGTGTACTTTGGGGGTTACAGCACCCATTAACGGTCAAGCCAGCCGGCCCTTTACTTATGACACAGGCGCACTCTTGGCACTACTTTGTTGATGCACGTGCGGCTACTGCGCACACAATTCACAAACACAGAAAATTATTTTTTTGGGGGTTTGGACTGGAGTGTACTTTCGGGGGTTACAGCACCCTTAACGGTCAAGCCAGCCGGCCCTTTACTTATGACACAGGCGCACGCTTGGCACTACTTTGTTGATGCACGTCCGGCTACTGCGCACACAATTCACAAACACAGATAATAATTTTTTTTTGGGTTTGGACTGGAGTGTACTTTCGGGGGTTACAGCACCCTTAATGGTCAAGCCAGCCGGCCCTTTACTTATGACACAGGCGCACGCTTGGCACTACTTTGTTGATGCACGTGCGGCTACTGCGCACACAATTCACAAACACAGAAAATAATTTTTTTTTTGGTTTGGACTGGAGTGTACTTTGGGGGTTACAGCACCCATTAACGGTCAAGCCAGCCGGCCCTTTACTTATGACACAGGCGCACTCTTGGCACTACTTTGTTGATGCACGTGCGGCTACTGCGCACACAATTCACAAACACAGAAAATAATTTTTTGGGGGGTTTGGACTGGAGTGTACTTTCGGGGGTTACAGCACCCTTAACGGTCAAGCCAGCCGGCCCTTTACTTATGACACAGGCGCACGCTTGGCACTACTTTGTTGATGCACGTCCGGCTACTGCGCACACAATTCACAAACACAGATAATAATTTTTTTTTGGGTTTGGACTGGAGTGTACTTTCGGGGGTTACAGCACCCTTAATGGTCAAGCCAGCCGGCCCTTTACTTATGACACAGGCGCACGCTTGGCACTACTTTGTTGATGCACGTGCGGCTACTGCGCACACAATTCACAAACACAGAAAATAATTTTTTTTTTGGTTTGGACTGGAGTGTACTTTCGGGGATTACAGCACCCTTAACGGTCAAGCCAGCCGGCCCTTTACTTATGACACAGGCGCACGCTTGGCACTACTTTGTTGATGCACGTGCGGCTACTGCGCACACAATTCACAAACACAGAAAATTATTTTTTTTGGGGTTTGGACTGGAGTGTACTTTCGGGGGTTACAGCACCCTTAACGGTCAAGCCAGCCGGCCCTTTACTTATGACACAGGCGCACGCTTGGCACTACTTTGTTGATGCACGTCCGGCTACTGCGCACACAATTCACAAACACAGAAAATAATTTTTTTTTGGTTTGGACTGGAGTGTACTTTCGGGGGTTACAGCACCCTTTAACGGTCAAGCCAGCCGGCCCTTTACTTATGACACAGGCGCACGCTTGGCACTACTTTGTTGATGCACGTGCGGCTACTGCGCACACAATTCACAAACACAGAAAATAATTTTTTTTTTGGTTTGGACTGGAGTGTACTTTGGGGGTTACAGCACCCATTAACGGTCAAGCCAGCCGGCCCTTTACTTATGACACAGGCGCACTCTTGGCACTACTTTGTTGATGCACGTGCGGCTACTGCGCACACAATTCACAAACACAGAAAATAATTTTTGGGGGGGTTTGGACTGGAGTGTACTTTCGGGGGTTACAGCACCCTTAATGGTCAAGCCAGCCGGCCCTTTACTTATGACACAGGCGCACGCTTGGCACTACTTTGTTGATGCACGTGCGGCTACTGCGCACACAATTCACAAACACAGAAAATAATTTTTTTTTTGGTTTGGACTGGAGTGTACTTTGGGGGTTACAGCACCCATTAACGGTCAAGCCAGCCGGCCCTTTACTTATGACACAGGCGCACTCTTGGCACTACTTTGTTGATGCACGTGCGGCTACTGCGCACACAATTCACAAACACAGAAAATAATTTTTGGGGGGGTTTGGACTGGAGTGTACTTTCGGGGGTTACAGCACCCTTAATGGTCAAGCCAGCCGGCCCTTTACTTATGACACAGGCGCACGCTTGGCACTACTTTGTTGATGCACGTGCGGCTACTGCGCACACAATTCACAAACACAGAAAATAATTTTTTGGGGGGTTTGGACTGGAGTGTACTTTCGGGGGTTACAGCACCCTTAACGGTCAAGCCAGCCGGCCCTTTACTTATGACACAGGCGCACGCTTGGCACTACTTTGTTGATGCACGTGCGGCTACTGCGCACACAATTCACAAACACAGAAAATAATTTTTTTTTTGGTTTGGACTGGAGTGTACTTTCGGGGGTTACAGCACCCTTAACGGTCAAGCCAGCCGGCCCTTTACTTATGACACAGGCGCACGCTTGGCACTACTTTGTTGATGCACGTGCGGCTACTGCGCACACAATTCACAAACACAGAAAATAATTTTTTTTTGGTTTGGATTGGAGTGTACTTTCGGGGGTTACAGCACCCTTTAACGGTCAAGCCAGCCGGCCCTTTACTTATGACACAGGCGCACGCTTGGCACTACTTTGTTGATGCACGTGCGGCTACTGCGCACACAATTCACAAACACAGAAAATATATTATTTTTTTAGCACTTGGGGGGAGCACCCCTGATGGACAGAGCACCCCCTGGACAACACTACAGCACCCCTTTAGGACTGGGACACTGCACAGGACTTTGGAGTGGACACAGCCCCTATGGAGAACTGACTGCACAACACAGTCCAGCCAGCCCCTATGGACTTTGAAGTAGTGGACACAGCCCCTATTAACAACAGCAGCACAGCACAACACAGCCAGCCCCTATGGACTTTGAAGTAGTGGACAACAGCAGCACTACACTGCACTACACTACACAGCCCTAACTCCCACCCTCCCTCTTCACTGTCCACAGCCGAGTGAGAAAATGGCGCCGACGCGGGTACCTTATATAGGATCCAAAACCCGCGAGACTCGGAAGGCGGGATGATGACGTTTTGCCTCGATTTCAGATCCGAGTCAGGCGGGAAAAGTCGAGCCTGATTCGGATCGGACTCGGATCGGGGGGGCTCGGGGGGGTTCGGATTTCAGAAATCCGAACCCGCTCACCCCTAATATATATATACTCTTAAAACCTACTTCTAAAAGTAAATAAAAAAAAAGAGTGGAGGCAAAAAATAAATACATTATAAAACAAGTTAAAAGAAAGTTAAAAAAACATCAATTTGATTCCTAGGAAATGTACCAGAAGTATGTGATGTTATAGCTCTTTTTGCGGGGTGGTGAGACTATCCCTACCTTACCCTAATAGATGCCTTCTTGCCTCCGTTAGTAGTGTAGCTGGTACTTCTGCAACTGCTTTGGTGGGGGTTGCTGTGCTGGTACTGCTGTTGTCCATAGGGGCTGTGTCCAAAGTCCACAGGGGCTGGCTGGGCTGTGTTGTGCAGGGCTGTTGTCCCATAAAGGCTGTGTTGTCCATAGGAGCTGTGTGCAGACAGAAGAGGGAGGGCTTCAGTGGCTCCTGTGTCACTGTAGCCCTAAAGGGGTGCTGTAGTGTTGTCCAGGGGGTCCATCAGGGGTGCTCTCCCCAACTGCAAAAAAATATATATTTATTGTCTGTGTCTGTGTTTTCGTTAGCCGCACCTGCATCAATAAAGTAGCAGCGCCAAGCGTGCACCTGTGTCAAAAGTCTAGGGCCGGCTGGTCTGTTGAAGGGTGGTGAAACCCCCAAAGTGCCCAAAAAAATTAAACCATTTAAAAAGTATTTATCTTTCTGTGTTTTTGTGCGCGTTAGCCGCATGTGCATCAACAAAGGATGAGGATGACATCTTGCCTCTGTAGAGCCAGTTTGTGCAGGGACAGATTAATTGCCGGCTTGTTTTGTGGGGGCCCATACGAACCAATAATTTCAGCCACAGTCGTGTGGCAGACCCTAGCACTGAAATGATTGGTTTGTTAAAGTGTGCATGTCCTGTTTATTCAACATAAGGGTGGGTGGGAGGGCCCAAGGACAATTCCATCTTGCACCTCTTTTTTTTTCTTTGCATCATGTAGTGTTTGGGGCCTAGTTTTTCAAACTGCCATCATGTCTGCCACTGCAGTGTCACTCCTAGATGGGTCACGTGTTTGTGCCGCCCACTCGTGTCGCTTAGCATAGTCATCCAGCTACCTCGGTGCAACCTTTTGGACATAAAAACACTATTGTGAGGTGTGAGGTGTTCAGAATAGACTGGAAATGAGTGAAAATTAATGTTATTGAGGTTAATAATAGCATAGGACCAACCCCAACCCCCAAAGTTCTGTGATTTTAGCTGTTTTTATGCTTTTTTCCAAAACAATACAGATCCAAAACACAAAAGTGACAAAACCCAGAACCCTAAACACGGAAGGGTGGTTTTGGCAAAACCATTCCAGATCCAAAAGACGAAGAAAGATCCAGATCCAAAACCAAAACACAAAACACGAAAAGTTGCCGGTGCACGCCCCTAATATATATATATATTACTCACTAGTGGATGGGATGAAAAAATACATGGACCTGACTATTATGGTGGGACCGTACTCCTAGCGCCACACCAATTTTGTGTCTTCTGGGCATAACTTATTCCACCCAGGGTAATCCTACATTGTGCATCCAAAACGGCAGCCTCATTTGGTACCTTTGTGGGTGGAATATTTAACCCATAGAAGTTAATTCGCAAAATGTGTGCACCAACCCTGCAATATGCTTATTGTGCTCTCTAGATTTCAGTTGATTTTAATTATCTCGGTGTGGTTTTCTACTGTTTTTTTGTTTGCAACACCAAATCCTTGTACAATGTACCATGTTTTCTGATGTCTGTAAAGCGACTTTGAGTCCTATGGGAGAAAAGCGCTATATAAATAAAATTATTATTAATATATATATCTATCTATATATCTATCTCTATATATAAAATGAGGCTGCCGTTTTGGGCGCACTACGTAGGATTACCCTGGGTGGAATAAGTTATGCCCAGAAGACACAAAATTGGTGTGGCGCTAGGAGTACGGTCCCACCATAATAGTCAGGTCCATGTATTTTTTCATCCCATCCACTAGTGAGTAATATATATATATATATATATTAGGGGCGTGCACCGGCAACTTTTCGTGTTTTGTGTTTTGGTTTTGGATCTGGATCTGGATCTTTCTTCGTCTTTTGGATCTGGATTGGTTTTGCCAAAACCACCCTTCCGTGTTTAGGGTTCTGGGTTTTGTCACTTTTGTGTTTTGGATCTGTATTGTTTTGGAAAAAAGCATAAAAACAGCTAAAATCACAGAATTTTGGGGGTTGGGGTTGGTCCTATGCTATTATTAACCTCGATATCCTTAATTTTCACTCATTTCCAGTCTATTCTGAACACCTCACACCTCACAATAGTGTTTTTATGTCCAAAAGGTTGCACCGAGGTAGCTGGATGACTATGCTAAGCAACACGAGTGGGCGGCACAAACACGTGACCCATCTAGGAGTGACACTGCTGTGGCAGACAGGATGGCAGTTTGAAAAACTAGGCCCCAAACTGTACATAATGCAAAGAAAAAAAAGAGGTGCAAGATAGAATTGTCCTTGGGCCTTCCCACCCACCCATATGTTGTATAAAAAAGACATGCACACTTTAACAAACCAATCATTTCAGCGCCAGGGTCTGCCACACAACTGTGGCTGAAATTATTGGTTCGTATGGGCCCCCACAAAACAAGCTGGCAATTAATCTGTCCCTGCACAAACTGGCTCTACGGAGGCAAGATGTCGTCCTCATCCTCCTCATCCACTGATTCCTCACTCTCTTCAGTGTTGTGTACATCCTCATCCTCACAGAGTATTAACTCGTCCCCACTGGAATCCAACACCACAGGTCCCTCTGTACGTTCTGGAGGCTGGTCTCCCTGGAAGAGTTGATAATTCATTTTTATGAACATCATCTTCTCCACATTTTGTGGAAGCAACCTCCTACGCCTTTTGCTGACAAGGTTCCCGGCTGCACTAAACACTCTTTCGTACACACTGGAGGGGGGGCAACTCAGGTAAAATAGAGCCAGTTGTATAGGGGCCTCCAAAGTGCCTCTTTTTCCTGCCAGTACAGGTACGGACTGTCTGACATGCCTACTAGGATGCTGTCACCGATGTAATCCTTTAACAGACAGAGGCATGCTTGTTGCTGCTGCTTTGAGGATGCAGGTGTGGCTACAGCCCACACTATTCACAAAGACAGAAAAAAAAGAAGAATTTTTTATTTTTTGTGGAGCGCACTTTGAGGGTTACACCACCCTTTAACAGACAGACGCACGCTTGTCGCTGCTGCTTTGAGGATGCAGGTGCAGCTACTGCGCATACATTTCACACACAAACACAGAAAAAAAGATTATTTTATTTTGGTTGCAGCGCACTTTGTGGGTTACACCACCCTTTAACAAACAGACGCACGCTTGTCGCTGCTGCTTTGAGGATGCAGGTGCGGCTACTGCGCATACATTTCACACACAAACACAGAAAAAAAGAAGATTATTTTATTTTGGTTGGAGCACACTTTGGGGGTTACACCACCCTTTAACAGACTTATGGGACACAGGCGCACGCTTGGCGCTGCTCCTTTGTTGATGCACGTGCAGCCACAGTGCACACAATTCACAAACACAGAAAATATTTTATTATTTTGTTTTGAGTGCACTTTGGGGGTTACACCACCCTTTAACAGACGAGACAGCCGGCCCTTTACTTATGACAGACAGACGCACGCTTGGCACTACTTTGTTGATGCACGTGCACGGCTACTGCGCACACAATTCACAAACACAAAAAATAATTTTTTATTTTGTTTGGAGTGCACTTTCGGGGTTTCAGCACACCTAATATATATATATGGAACAAAGGGTCTTGTAGATTAAGAATTACTCCCATTCCCTGAGTTGGAGTGATTCTTTATCTACAAGACCAGTGAGTGCAGGTGCCATTGTTCCTTGTATCCAAGTATTTCTATATACTTCAGAAGGCACCTGTTCGTTTTGCCTTTTTGTATATGGAGTGACAGCCTATCTTTTATACATATGTATATATACATATACATATATATACACACATATATATATATATATATATATATACATATATATATATATATATATACACTGTATATACAGTATATATATATATTTTTTTTTCACATTGTATTTGTGATGACTGCCATTTCGCTCATTACCCAATTTCGCAAACAGATCTTTTGCATACATGAAATATATATACATTCTTTCAATCATTTTTTCAACCATTTTGCGACATACTATTATACGTTCACGTCAAACACACAGCGCTTCCCTATTATCTATATAAAAATGAATGAGGTGAGAGGTCTTCATGTGATCCTAGGAAGCTTTTTCAGCTGACAATTTTTCAAGCCATGTATGTTTGACACTTGAAAATCTTGAATGATCCTGGGCCTTCATATTGCTTTGGATGAACTATTTTTAGAATGACAAGTGAATAAAAAAAATAATAATAAATAATAATGTAATATTTTACAACCTGGTGGTATTTAGGTGCAACTGTACCAAATTCATCACATTTTATTTTCTGCAGAAAAAAAAAAAAGAAAATAGAAAATTCTTCCATTTGCAGAAGTACCTAAGTAAGTAGCTGTCACTCATTTATATTCATTAACTAATATCTCAGAATAATAACTCTATGGCTGAGTGAGTCTTATATAGGACAGAACAAATGTACCTCTACAACCTAACCTATAACCTAACCTACTGACTGTATAACCTATACTTTAGGTTCTCAATCTATTGTATGGGTATACCAAACGGGTGCTACAGTATGAGATTTTCAGCAATTGGTTATTAAATATAACTCACCCTACAGATATCACGGGCATACACTGTAAGACATCTCACCGTGTATTGGCCCCGATAACTGCGCTCAGTCCCCGGGGTGGAGACATTTGCCTGTTCATTCCCTGCGATGCCCCGATGCGGCCAACATTTAACTTACAGAATATCGCATCGGACGGCCTGAGTGATCGATATTTTACTCTCGATCGCCCGCACACACAGTACAATTAAAAGGGCAATGCGCTGATATGGGGTTTATCTCCCGGCTAATTGTATAGTGTATGCCCAGCATGTTTTAATAAAGAATTATGGGGAGAGAGATAAAGTGGAGAGAGATAAAGTGGAGAGAGATAAAGTGGAGAGAGATTAAGTTTAGGTCTTATTACTTACTAATACTTTTTATACTATTTTGAGTTATATTTAATATTAACAAACTAATTGCTGAATCTCTCATACTGTAACAACCCTTTGGTATACACAAAAAGCTCCTAACTGCCAATTTCAAAAAACAACCCGTAAAGTTAGGAGCTGATTGGTTGGTACTTTATCACTCTCCACGTTATCACTTTTCAAGGCTTAGTAAATCTCCCCCACTGTAATCTATAACATTCATCTATAGTAAGTTATTACAAATCTTCATTTACAGTATATTGTTTCTGTAACTTTAAGGCTGGAATGTATTAGCATTTAGCACTGAACATGGAATTAGCTAAGTGCTGCACTCACTCTGGACCTATCATTAGGCTTTTACCCTCTTTCTATTCTTTAAATGTACAAAGAAGATGAAGATGATTTAAGAGAGAAACATGAAAAGTACTACAGTATCTGCATGTGCAGAATAAAGCAAGGCAACATGCACCCACATTTATTACTTTATTCTGTATCAATAAATCAATTTGAGCTAACTGAGCAAAGGGAAGATGCAGCAGATTCTTAGTGGACAGCCAAGCTTTATCACCTATTTTAAACTTGTCTCCAATGTTTATCCGGAAATTAATATTTATTTATTTTTAATGTTTTTGAGGGTGTAAATTGATTTGTAAGAGGTGCCCAAATTAGGGGTGAGCGGGTTCGGATTTCTGAAATCCGAACCCCCCCGAGCCCTCCCGATCCGAGTCCGATCCGAGTCAGGCTCGACTTTTCCCGCCTGACTCGGATCTGAAATCGAGGCAAAACGTCATCATCCCGCCTTCCGAGTCTCGCGGGTTTTGGAACCTATATAAGGTACCCGCGTCGGCGCCATTTTCTCACTCGGCTGTGGACAGTGAAGAGGGAGGGTGGGAGTTAGGGCTGGCTGGGCTGTGTAGTGTAGTGTAGTGTAGTGCTGCTGTTGTCCACTACTTCAAAGTCCATAGGGGCTGGCTGTGTTGTGCTGTGCTGCTGTTGTTAATAGGGGCTGTGTCCACTACTTCAAAGTCCATAGGGGCTGGCTGGACTGTGTTGTGCAGTCAGTTCTCCATAGGGGCTGTGTCCACTCCAAAGTCCTGTGCAGTGTCCCAGTCCTAAAGGGGTGCTGTAGTGTTGTCCAGGGGGTGCTCTGTCCATCAGAGGTGCTCCCCCCAAGTGCTAAAAAAATAATATATTTTCTGTGTTTGTGAATTGTGTGCGCAGTAGCCGCACGTGCATCAACAAAGTAGTGCCAAGCGTGCGCCTGTGTCATAAGTAAAGGGCCAGCTGGCTTGACCGTTAAAGGGTGGTGTAACCCCCGAAAGTACACTCCAGTCCAAACCAAAAAAAAAATTATTTTCTGTGTTTGTGAATTGTGTGCGCAGTAGCCGCACGTGCATCAACAAAGTAGTGCCAAGCGTGCGCCTGTGTCATAAGTAAAGGGCCGGCTGGCTTGACCGTTAAAGGGTGCTGTAACCCCCAAAGTACACTCCAGTCCAAACCAAAAAAAAAATTATTTGCTGTGTTTGTGAATTGTGTGCGCAGTAGCCGCACGTGCATCAACAAAGTAGTGCCAAGCGTGCGCATGTGTCATAAGTAAAGGGCCGGCTGGCTTGACCGTTAAAGGGTGCTGTAACCCCCAAAGTACACTCCAAACCAAAAAAAATATATTTTCTGTGTTTGTTACTTGTGTGCACTGTGGCTGCACGTGCATCAACAAAGGAGCAGCGCCAAGCGTGCGCCTGTGTCCCATAAGTAAAGAGCCGGCTTGCTCATTTCTTAAAGGGTGGTGTAACCCACAAAGTGCACTACTCTCCAGCAAAAATAAAAAAATATTTTCTGTGTTTGTGTGCGCTTTAGCCGCACGTATATATCAATATAACATAAATGGAGGACCAAACTTTCTCCGATAAAAATAAAATAGGGAAAGATCAAGAACCACTTCCTCCTAGTGCTATTGCTGCTGCTGGGAGTTGTTCATCATCCCAGAGAGGAAGTAGGAACATCACTACTTTTACTAAACAATTGACCCTCCAACAGTCCCTAGCGATGAGGATGAAGTACGACAGCAGTCATCCTGAAGCAAAACGTATAACTGAGGCCTTGACTGCTATGTTGGTGTTAGACGTGCGTCCGGTATCCGCCATTAGTGCAGTGGGATTTAGACAATTGATGGAGGAAGTGCGTCCCCGGTTCCAAATCCCGTCTAGATTCCACCTGCATCCTCAAAGCAGCAGCGACAAGCGTGCGTCTGTCTGTTAAAGGGTGGTGACACCCTCAAAGTGTGCTACACAAACAATAAAAATATTGTTCTTTTTTTTTCGGTCTTTGTGAAATGTGTGGGCTGTAGCCGCACCTGCATCCTTAAAGCAGCAGCGACAAGCGTGCGTCTGTCTGTTAAAGGGTGGTGACACCCTCAAAGTGTGCTACACAAACAATTAAAATATTGTTCTTTTTTTTCAGTCTTTGTGAAATGTGTGGGCTGTAGCCGCACCTGCAACCTTAAAGCAGCAGCGTCAAGCGTGCGTCTGTCTGTTTAAGGGAGGTGACACCCTCAAAGTGTGCTACACAAACAATAAAAATATTGTTCTTTTTTTTTCTGTCTTTGTGAATTGTGTGGGCTGTAGCCGCACTTGCATCCTCAAAGCAGCAGCGACAAGCGTGCGTCTGTCTGTTAAAGGGTGGTGACACCCTCAAAGTGTGCTACACAAACAATTAAAATATTGTTCTTTTTTCTTCTGTCTTTGTGAATTGTGTGGGCTGTAGCCGCACTTGCATCCACAAAGCAGCAGCGACAAGCGTGCGTCTGTCTGTTAAAGGGTGGTGTAACTCTCAAAGTGCTCCAAGAAATAAAAAACTATTTTTTTAATGTGTTTGTGACTTGTGTGCGATGTAGCCGCACTTGCATCCTCAAAGCAGCAGCGACAAGCGTGCGTCTGTCTGTAAAGGGGTGGTGACACCCTCAAAGTGTGCTACACAAACAATAAAATTATTCTTCTTTTTTCTGTCTTTGTGAATTGTGTGGGCTGTAGCCGCACTTGCATCCTCAAAGCAGCAGCGACAAGCATGCGTCTGTCTGTTAAAGGGTGGTGACACCCTCAAAGTGTGCTACACAAACAATAAAAATATTGTTCTTTTTTTTCGGTCTTTGTGAAATGTGTGGGCTGTAGCCGCACCTGCATCCTTAAAGCAGCAGCAACAAGCGTGCGTCTGTCTGTTAAAGGGTGGTGACACCCTCAAAGTGTGCTACACAAACAATAAAAATATTGTTCTTTTTTTTTCTGTCTTTGTGAATTGTGTGGACTGTAGCCGCACTTGCATCCTCAAAGCAGCAGCGACAAGCGTGCGTCTGTCCGTTAAAGGGTGGTGTAATCCTCAAAGTGCGCTCCACAAACAATAAAAATATTCTTTTTTTTTTTTCTGTCTTTGTGAATTGTGTGGGCTGTAGCCGCACTTGCATCCTCAAAGCAGCAGCGACAAGCGTGCATCTGTCTGTTAAAGGATTACATCGGTGACAGCATCCAAGTAGGCATGTCAGACAGTCCGTACCTGTACTGGCAGGAAAAAGAAGCAATTTGGAGGTCCCTGTACAAACTGGCTCTATTTTACCTGAGTTGCCCCCCCTCCAGTGTGTACTCCGAAAGAGTGTTTAGTGCAGCCGGGAACCTTGTCAGCGAAAGGCGTAGGAGGTTGCTTCCACAAAATGTGGAGAAGATGATGTTCATAAATTGAATTATCAACTCTTCCAGGGAGACCAGCCTCCAGAACGTACAGAGGGACCTGTGGTTCCAGCGGGGACGAATTAAGACTCTGTGAGGATGAGGATGTACACACTGAAGAGGGTGAGGAATCGGTGGATGAAGAGGATGAGGATGACATCTTGCCTCCGTAGAGCCAGTTTGTGCAGGGACAGATTAATTGCCAGCTTGTTTTGTGGGGGCCCAAACGAACCAATCATTTCAGCCACAGTTGTGTGGCAGACCCTGGCGCTGAAATGATTGGTTTGTTAAAGTGTGCATGTCCTGTTTATACAACATAAGGGTGGGTGGGAGGGCCCAAGGACAATTCCATCTTGCACCTCTTTTTTTTCTTTGCATTATGTACAGTTTGGGGCCTAGTTTTTCAAACTGACATCCTGTCTGCCACTGCAGTTTCACGCCTAGATGGGTCACGTGTTTGTGCCGCCCACTCGTGTCGCTTAGCATAGTCATCCAGCTACCTCGGTGCAACCTTTTGGACATAAAAACACTATTGTGAGGTGTGAGGTGTTCAGAATAGACTGGAAATGAGTGGAAATTAAGGTTATTGAGGTTAATAATAGCATAGGAGCAGAAAAACCTACAAATTCTGTGATTTTAGCTGTTTTTATGCTTTTTTTCAAAAAAATACAGATCCAAAACACAAAACCCAGAACCCAAAACACGGAAGGGTGGTTTTGGCAAAACCAATCCAGATCCAAAAGACGAAGAAAGATCCAGATCCAAAACCAAAACACAAAACACGAAAAGTGGCCGGTGCACACCCCTAGCTCAAATTCAGTTCTGGCATCTGATACTGTGGCATGTTCACATTTCAAATATAGGTTAAGTACACTTTGGACTCCTCTGTATCTTTGTTGTTGCAATAGACTGCATGCACCCAGTGGACAATTATTTACACATACGGATGGCCATCAGTGGGGAGGCCATTGATAGTTACCATCGATGGGCCCATCGGTGATTACCATCAATAGCACACAAACCATCTATAGTGAACCATCAATGATTTGCACCCCCTTAATGGTCACCTCTGCTGAGGGCCGCAGACCAATTGAAAATGGAGGTGGGGCTTAGCGGGCCCCGTCCTGCCACTAAAAAAAACAATATCGGCCCTTACTCATCCATTGATGGAAGAGAACCTTTAGTTTTCTGCCATCAAAGGCAAACGTACTTGACATCGACCAGCAATCATCAATGTTTTTGAAACATCAATGGTCAATGGCCATCCCTATTTAGACGTGCCACCTGTCCCCATAGCATGTGCTGAGAATGCCCTGGTGCAGTACCTAGATGATCTGTATTTGGATGTTCCGTGCTGCAATTGTTCAGTATTCTGATGCCATTGTAACCTGTACTGTTTGAGATGCATTGTGTGCAAGAGCTGTGTACCACGGGATGCAATCGGGAAGCCGGCTGACATAAGCCCGACAGCCGGCTTCCTGACTACTTTATCCCGGAGAGGACATTTTTCTGATGCCGGGAGACCGGCGCCCGGTATCCCGATCGAAGGGATGCCAGACGCCGTGATTCTGTCCTTTTTGGCCCCAAGTTTATAGACAAAAGTTAAAATTCACTATAAGGCGCGCAAATCCTTTGCAGACCTGAGGTGCCATCTTAAAGGTGGCTCTTTCGCTAGGAGGGTCATTCTGTCGGAGACAGCAGTTCAACCCGAGACCAGTGAGGTGCCCTCAGAGCACCTAGAGGAGGTTTCTTTTGGATATGAGTCTGAAGAGGTGCAGTGTCCATCATTGCAAACTCGTCCAGGAAAGACAGATGATTTGGTAAGTTACTTTTATACACTCCCTCCCCTTTGTCTTTCTCAGGCAATAACTTCTTGGAGGCAGATTATCTCAGACAGGTGGCTATTCAAAATGATAGAATGACGTCTGTTCCTTTCCTTCTTCCATTTTTCTTGCCAGATATTCCCCTACACAAAGAACTCTGGACCTCATTCAGAGTCGGTCATTGCGGCCGCACGGTCGTACGCCACCGATGTTCGCTAAACTGCGCATGCGTAAAGTTCGCAATGCGCGTGCGCAAACTTGCTGCTACGATCAGAAATTTATCTCTCCTTGAACACAGCCAGGTCGGTAGTTTGAGTGACAGGATGAGGCGTTTGTGGGTGGTAACAGGGGAAGGTGCTTGAAAATTGGGGAGTGGAGATCTGAACAAAGGCATGCCTAATTATGCGAACGGCGTTTTATGGGAGTGCATAATTAACAAAGTAGCGTCATGGCACACGTGACATGGGTGGTTTGTACACTGACCTGATCGTAGTGCTTAAGAGAGGGTATGGTCAACCTTAAGCTCTACAACCAGCTCCGATGGTTACCGATGGTCTCGATTAATCCTTATTTGGCCGGAGATGACATGTAATGCGTACGAGAAGGGGGCGTCTTTTTTGTCTTACGGCCGCATCCTCCCCTTGGTCGGCCAGCTAACGATCCGATCTTAAGGACGCAACTTGCGAGTGCATCATTTGCATATCCAGCCCCTTTTCCCTTACGACCGTGCGGCCGCAACGACCGACTCTGAATGAGGTCCTCTATCCCTCTGCTGGACAATGGTTTGTCCATAGCTCTGTCTCTAGGAAAAATAAAGCTTGCACATAACTCCAAGAGAGGCTGGATAAGCCATCTTTTTTACATAAGGAAACAGGATGGTTATTACAGACCCGTTTTAAATGTCAAATCCCTGAACCGATATATACTGTAAAGCATCCTTCATTTAGAATGGGTCTTGCAGAAGTGCCTTTCCTAGTTTTCCAGAATGATTTTTGAATCAAAATAGACCTCAAAGAGGCCTTTCATAAAATTCAAGGCCATCCGAATCACAGGAGGCTTCTTAGATTCCTCTACCAATAAACCGTCATGGTTTTGGCCTGTCCAAAGCTCCTTACATGTTCACTCAACTCATGAAAGCCGTAGTTCAGGGGTGGGCAATAAGCGGCCCCTCAGCTGTTGTAAAACTACACATCCCATCATGTCCTACCACAGTTTTAATAATTGGCCATGTTTAAACTGTTGCAGGGGGAGGTACAGTAGTTCAAATGCAGACTGTCGGGATACCCAGGGACAACAGTCAGAATCCCAGTGCCGGCATCCTGTCTGCCGGCATCCCGATGGTAAATCGAGGGGCTAGGTAGGGGGGTTAGGTTTAGAAATAGGCGTGTTAGAGTTAGGCACTAGGGGTGTGGGTTAGGTTTAGGCACAAGTGGGGTAGGTTAGGTTTAGGGTGCATGGAGGGAGGGCTAAGGGTAGGGGTTGGGATAGGGTACTTATTTTGACCCTGATGGGAAGCCGGTGTCGGGATTCTGACCATCGGGATTCCGAACATGAGCATCCCATACCCAACCCGTTGCAGGACATGCTGGGATGTCTAGTTCAACTGCAGCTGGAGGGCTGCTTATTGTCCACACTGCTGTAGTGACACATCTTTGCGAAGAGAGGAGTCCGCTGTGTCATTTACTTAAACAATCTCTTTGCAGTCCATTGAGACCAGGAGAATCTTCTTTCTCGCCAAGAGCTTATTAGGACTCTCCTCCATAATCTTGGTTTCTCCATAAACCTTGACAAATCAATATTTACACCTTGCCATTCACTTTTCTCAATAGAAGTCCCTTTAGAGAAATGGGTAGATGTTAAAACTTTGTCTCTCAATGTTCTTTGCCACCAGCTTTCTATAAGGAAGTTAGGATCCAGATTACCTCCATGCACCCGTCATATGCAGGCACTCTCAGAACCTTCTGTCATCTCTCCTCCAGGAGGGGTTTGCTTGGTCATACAAGATCCTGTTAACCCTTACAGTTTGCCGTGAGATACACACTTGGGTAGTCCTTCCTCTGCCCCCTCCCAGGCCCCGTTTGGACCCTCCTCCGGACATGGTAATCAGTTCTGATGCTTCTCTCGCCGGCTGGGAACTGTTCATAAAAGACAAGGTGATTGAAGGAAAGTTGTCCACCCAGGAATCGGCAGCCCACATCAACCTCTGGAGCTAAAAGCAGCCAGGTTAGCCCAGCTTTCCCCAATTCTCCCACATAATCAAGAGATCTCCATTCAACTCTATCTAGACAACAGAACTGCAGTTTCCTACCTCAACAGGATGGAAGGCACTCAATCTTTTCTTCTCTGTTGATAGGCAGTAGAAATCTGGAACTGGACATTCGAACCATCCATACTACTGCCTGCCACATACATCCCAAGGAACTGAGCGAACTTGCTGATTCCCTGTCCAGAAAGAGACATTAGACAGCGAGTCTGAAGCCAAAGATTTTTCTCAATATTGTAGCAACCTTCGGCCAGTTGCAAGTGGAACTGTTTGTGACTCCGTCAAATGCACAGGTTCCAACCGATCTTATCCTCCCATATGCCTTTCCCTCTCCTGCTATGCAACCGAGAGTTCTTCACAAAATCAAATTAGACAATCTAGTTTATCCTGTCTGTCCTTCAAGAATCTGGTTCCCCTTGATTGCTGAGTTCTGCAAGGGACCCAAACTTCTCTTAGGAATGTACACAAACAACTTCCAGTGGACTCCAGACCTGCTTCAAGAGCTTCCACAATGCATGTGGATAGCAAAATACTCGGCTGCTGGCCGACTCTAATCTATCAGCCTCTTCTATGGCTTTGAGAAACGCTTCACTTAGAACCAGAAAAAGATCTAGATACCAATTGTCAAAGTCAGATATACCATACATCACTGACATTTTCTGTCTTTCAAAGAAACTTGCTTCACTACTGACTTTGGCCTTTGTGGCCAGAGGTGCAAACTCTCGTTATTAAATACCTCTGACCCCTCCATGACCCCTACTCCAGTGGGTTTCCATATCATTTTTAAGGGACACATGAAGAACAGCTCAATTCAGCTCAATCCCTAGTGGAATTTTACCTGGTCAAATTTGAGTAGTTGATTGTTTATCAACCTTCCACACATTCATAGACCCACTGAGAGGTAAAATTTACAGTATTTTCATCATCTGCCATAAGCCCTTTCATTCTGCCAGACCTTCTACCATCTGGGGTTGGATAGTTTCCGCCATGCAGAATCAGGGATAGACACTTCCCTCTTTAATGCGGGCTGCTGTTACTTATGCGGGCTGCTGTTACTTCTGCAGCTGCTAAAGAATTGCCTTTACAATCCATAATGCAAGCCTCTCGTTTGTCTTCCACATATATCTTTGTAAAATACTATTGGAGACCTTCTGACTCCAAAAGGATCGAGTTCCTTAGAGTGGCTAACCGGTATGTGGTAGTCTGCCCACCAGCTGTTGCTAGGTGGCAAGCCTCCTGATGAACAAACATTAGTTTGCAGGAATCTATGATCTGCAAATTCTCTTTGTTCTAGGGAATAGGACTGCCACCAGGCAACAGAACCCACCATACATCTTATTTTGTCTGTTGGTTGTACTCTCTTAACTTCTGTTATTATTAATACCTGATCTCTCCTTTGTTTCCAGGCATTTCGAGAGGTCAGAACTGAAGAAACAACAGGTGCAGCCACCTAAAGAACAGAAATTACTTCAGTCCTTTCTTCTTCCATTACCGCAAGCAGCTTGAGTTTCACTTCCATTTCCCAGTTCCGAGGTAACATGATCATTGATCTTTCATCCCATTTCCTGGTTTGATTCTTGTTGACCTTGTCGAATTGCTTTTATGATTATTACAGTACTAGTAAACACTGTTCTTTCTGCACCCTTCTTATGTATGCTAGAAGAGTTATGGCAATTGCACCCTTTCCCTCTTGCTCTATTTAGGATTGCCATCTGTAAGCTTCTGTACAATTTGAACATGAGGTTGGCTTGGTGCACATGTGACCATGTTCAAACTTGACCAGCGTACGCATGACCTGTCCATGATACGCGCGCATCTGAGTGAGTGGCACGCACACGCATCTTTGACGTGAATGCGTGAGTCCCAGCAGCCTTGAAAGCTCACTCCACCGGCTGTGAGAGAAGGTAACTGAAAATTTCTTTCACTTTACCTTCTCTCAGTGAAGTCGGGAGGCTTGCACACCTACCCACCAGCTGTTGGAAGAGGGCAATCCTATTCCTTAGAACAAAGAGAGATCATAGTTACCTGCACACTGATCGTAACTGTATTTGTTTGTCTGTGATCCATGTTAGAGAAGAAGAAAAAAAAACTGCACCGCATTCTAACCCTTGGTGATCTTGCCATATTTATCTCAATGCACCCGCCTACTGTTATATTTACACACAGATAACCCAAGAAGTCAGGTCACACTGAGCCGGCTCACTGCAGGACAGCCGTGTGGATGGGCTGTTTTTGGCATGCAAACGACTTCTGAAAATTAGATTTCTTTTCAAGAAAGATATTCTTCCATGTCCTAATTATACAGCTCTCCGCTGAGATGCATTTAGGTCCAGTTGTGTCCAGACTCAAACTGCGTGTATGACCTAGTTAATTGAAAATCTTTCTGTTTGAATATCAGTGAGAAGAATATATAATAAGGATAGAAGACCCTGTACTGTATCAATCTTTGTAGTTAAGAAATTAAATGGTTAAGGACTGTATGTCAACGTGCTATAAACCATTTATTTGTTACATTAGAAAGGAAAATGGTGTTGCTCAATTCTACAGCATCTATTTTTTCTAAACTTTGATGCATACTAGGGAGCAGCTGAAAAACATCCCAGAATGGAAATATCCTACAGCATACAAAGTCACTTATACATATGAGAAATAAAGTGGGTCAGTTATCTTTTAAATAAACATGAATATTTTATTCCATCTGCTGTGGGAGGAGCTTGAGGTGGAAATTTCCTTTATGACGTGGGCGGGGTTCAGTGCATGATGCTACAAATTAAATCATCACGCCTATGTCCACTCATGTGCCTGGACTTCATATATAATGCGATTATTTTCATTTTCACACATCCCCGTCCACTACTCAGGACAGTGAGCTGCCATCAGGGAATAACCTACTTCCCCTGGAGCCTGGGAGGTCTGTCAATAATCCTACATATCTATGCATGTGGATATTATTAACCTAAACAGCTACTGTATGTATCGTACAGGAACAACACTATTAAGACTTAAGCTTGGTATACACTGGGCCTGATTCAGCAAGGATCGCTATTCTGCTAATGCGCACGCAGCGCAGGTGCTAATATCAGTGGTGATATGTAAATGTCTGCATTTGCATTGTGATCGCAGCCTAACATAAGGACGCCCACTTCCCCTTACTCACATCTGTATACTTTGGCAACATAGCGAAATAATCAGTAACATCGGACCCATATGCACATTTAAGGCAGGTCAGACCTCACTCAGGAATTGCTAACTCTAGCGCACGCTATGAGGCCTCAGGTTGCGTATGGGATCGCAGTGGATAATTTATGCATGCCCATGCAACGGCGTTCAAACTGGCACGCCTGCATTCGGCCAGCCACCGAACCACCCCCCCGCCCCCAGCACCACCCCAAACGGCACTTCCTGTCAAACAATCTGCGATGGGTCTGTGTAGCGACTGTGATCACAGTCCAGAACGCAGTGGCTGGTTCATGCACGCCTGCGCAGTACGCAACAATCGGCCGATTGCGTGCATATTAGCAACTGTGATCTTTCTGAATCAGGCACATTATACAATATATCATATGATATATTATTCCGTAACGGATTGGAACGATATATTGTATGAATCGTGCAGTGTGTACGCCCGATTGTGCGGGAGCAATGTTTGTTTATCTTATCGTACCATCTTCTATGCTGCACAGCAGATTGGACTATGTGTTGAACGACCAGGTGCTGTTTCACATAGCATGTAATCACACATCGTTCCACTGTACAATGATCGTGCAGTAGGTATGGCACGTGCAATGTTCCGTTATACCACATCGCATAGTATGTACCCAGCCTTATTTTGCAGTGGGTAGGTTATATTTAACATTTGTTTTTTTTTACAAAAGATATAAACTAGAAGCATTTATTTTTAAAGTCACAGAAATGTTTTTGCTATGAATGGATAAGTGCATTTTTTCTGTTTTTATATATTCATATTGGTTGAGTGCTATATGATTTTCTTATTAATTTAAGTTGTGTGTTATGCCAAGATTGGTGCTGCAGGAGAGATTCATCTCTGTAGGTTTTCTACCCTCACTGTCTTCTGACTTCCACGTTTCCAAATCCTGCTGTGTCTGCAATAGTGTGTAATGAAGTCCTATCTATAATCTCAGTTCACAGCAAATGTTATCTGTGTTAAGAGAAATCTCTGTTGTTCAGGCTTAACCCCTGCACTCTGTCATTGGAGCTGAAATGCTGGATAATTTGCTTCTAAAAGGCTGTAAAATGTTATGTTTGTGATACTTTTTAGGTTCGAGGAGCGGATGCCATTGTTCTGCCATCTTGTCCCTGACTGACATAAACCAGTGTTGCCGACTTTCTGACTGCCCCTTTCGGGAAGAGGCAGCCGGATTGGCAAATCAAAGGGGCGTGACCAGCTTTTGTTTGCATCTACATAATTGGGGGTAAGGTCATACTTACCTACATTTCTGCAGCCCCCTCTGCCAGGTTGGTCCAGCAGAGAGGGTGGAGCGGTCCAGGTAGGCGTATACGATTGCATCATCGAGAACCCGCCCCCTGCTTTATGATGCAGATATCACCGGCATTATAAGGCAAGGGGCGGGGCTACGATAATGCGATTCAGTGCGAATTGCATAATTGCACCCCCTGACCACCCACTTTTGCGGCGGGTGCGGGGGGGGGGGTCGCGGGGTGCCGGCGGCAATTCCGGGGACTTGCTTAGTCTTGTGGGGTTACGGGAGCGGCATCCGATTATTGGGAGGCTCCTAGCAGTCCCGGGAGAGTAGGCAAGTATGGGCAAGGTGCAATCAGGGAGATTGCTGGACTCTTTAGGGAGATAGGGGGAATGCTACTATTTCAGGGAGTCTCCCTGACAATTGGGGAGAGTAGGCATGTATGGCACATACAGTAGTAGGGATGTGAACCTCATGTTACACTGATGCAGGATGTCTGTGGCGTCAGATGTACCTCCCTCCATCACTGATGCAAATGCAGAAGGAGGTGTCAGGCACCTCCTTGCTGCATTTACGATCCCAGCACTGAGTCCGACGTCGCAGGCTGGGATCACCATGGCAACTTTTGCAACCAACGGTCGTGATGGTTGCTTCTTTGGTCAGGCTGCGGGAGCTGAAGCCGACCGGGTGCTGTTCACTTAAGAGGCCTGGAATCTGTGACCACCGACACAGACCCTGGCTTCAGCCCTCTAGGAAAATGGGGGTTACACTCCCCTGTTTCTGGGAATGGTGACCAGAAATGTCAGTCATGCTACTGCTGGGGGGAGGATCTGCAAACAAGATCTCAGGATCCGTTCTACACATGCGCATGCGGATTAACGTACAGTACATCTCTGAGTAAGGTGCTAAATTTATACATGAAACGTATTATCCATCCATACAGTTACCAAACGTTTATGTCAGCTAGCTGTAGCTTTAGAATGACTACATTTTAATATATACTATTCTGGCATTTTAGGACGCCCTATCAAACTAGAAATAAAAATCAAACTTCCATTCAAGATAACATAAAGAAGAAGTTCATTAAGGATAATCCAATCTGTCATGCCGTTGTACTGAGATTGCTAGCAAAGGAATATATTGTGTTGTTCTCATTCTCTAACCAAAGGACATGCCCTACATTTTTTCTTTATTGAATTTAGAAGCCTAATCACTGCAGGCTGGATTGGTTTCCATCCCATTGGGCCCAAAATGCCCGCACAGACAATGCATACTAATTTCTTGTATGTGTTCAAATCAAAACAGGGAGTAGAAGATTGCCACTAGCAATTTTCAAAAACTATCTTAGTCTCTTTATATGATGTTAGAGGATCTGAGGCTGTATGAATGGTTACTCTTTCCAATGTAGGGTTTAGATTATAGAAGTGACAGAAAATTGCTGACAGGGACAGGTATATAACAGCCACCAGACATGCAAGACATAAGTTAAGATAGAACAGTATTATGTATAACGGCACAGGCAATGAGTATTTGTCAATACACAGGCTTAAGATAGGAGAAGAACTATGTGATTGTGACAACAGCACTCGTAACAGTGAAGAGAACAAAACAGTGCTATTACTTTTTCATCAGCTTGCCCTGATCAGACTCATTATTAGAAGTTGGCTTATGAAACATATTTTAGTTCACCATTAAAATGTTTGTGGAAGAGGATTGTGAGCTGGAGAACCAATCAGAAGCTGCACGGTCCACGATTACATACTCAGATTGGCCCTTCATCTCATACTCTTTTAAAACCATGATACTGCTCCATTTGGAAGGTAGAGCTGTAAGAATGACCACAGAGCACATGGAAAATAGGCTGTGTGGAGCAGCCTCCAGGGCTCCAAATAGCGATGCAGTATGAGATACTGTACCGATAGAGAAGGCCATCCTTTTAAATATAAAAACTGATCTGTGCATGCAGTAGATTGGAAGAGTGTACACCTGTACATTCCAGAGGGATATGGCTTCTATTGTACTGTAACACAGCATGGAATGGACAAATTAGGCCCTTGATGTTTTAATTAATACTTAAAGAGTAGGGGGGAGATTTATCAAAGATTGGAGAGAGATAATGCGGAGAGAGATAATTACCAACCAATAAGCTCCTAACTGTCACTTTACAGACTGAGTTTGAAAGCTGACAGTTAGGAGGAGCTGATTGGTTGGTACTTTACCTCTCTTCATTTTATCTCTCTCCAAGCTTAGATACAGTACATCTCACCCTAGAACTCTAGAACCACTGACCGAGGTCTTCTCCTACATTATAGCAGCCACCTTTCCATTAAAGCTGAACACACTGAAATGTTCTCAAGATTTCTATGTCATGCCCCGGAGTTCTAAACTTCACTACTTACAGTATCTCTGTGCTGTCTCTTCCACCTCTCCTTGAGATGCTCTAGTTTCCGCTGGTCCCTCCTGCCTCCTACAGCGCACAGCACTGACAGTCTCCATGCCTAAATTCCCGCCAGGTCATGGGTGCTACCTTATTGGAAATAGTCATCTGACCGTGACTCCTCCAATCACAGTGCATCTTTGCTTCATCTGACTTCAATCCGTAACCAGCAGCCACAATTTAAATGCTTCCTGGAGAGCTGACCAGTTGCCAATACAACTTCCAGAATTCATCTCTGGTCCAGCACTGTTTGCAGTCTCTTCAGTCCTCCTGCTAGTGCCCTACCAGTACTAGCCTGGTTTCTTAGTTCCATACCAGTCCCAGCCTCTTTACCTAGTGCCACACCTGTCCCAGACCAGTTACCTAGTGCCATAACGATCCCAAACCGGTTGCCTAGTGCCTTTCCAGTCCCAGTCTGGTTACATATAACTTTACCGGTTCCCGTCCAGTTACCAGTTCCTGTTGCTATACCAGTCCCAGCCTGGGTTACCAGTATCTGTTGCTACAGCAGTCCCAGTCCAATTACCTGTTGCCATTCCAGTATCAGTCTGGTTACCCTATTCTAGTGCCCATTTAGTGTATCTCCTTGGATACTCTCTCCTCATCTCAGTCCTTTTTCCATGCAAAGAAACTTAATCAAACCACCTAGTTATCTACATATAGCCTCCAGACCAGCTCCTACTGTAAATTCCAGTTTGGGTACAGAAGAATACATAGGGGGTCTATGTACTGTACTAAGCCTTGGAGATAGATAAAGTGGATCGAGATAAGGTACCAACCAATCAGCTCCTATCTGTCATTTTTCAAGCACAGTCTGTAAAGTGACATTTAGGAGCTGATTGGTTGGTACTTTATCTCCATCCACTTTATCTCTTTCCAAGGCTTAGTAAATAGACCCCTTAGTTCTGACAGTCTATTCAAAGTAGTAGAACCATATCACTAGCTGCAGTTGGATTTGCACAGCTATGTACTACAAGATCTAAAGGTGGGTGCACACCTAGCAGATATATCTGTAGATCGAGTGATCTGCAGATATATCTGTAGAGGGTTGGGTATGAATTCCCGGCGGCTCAGTAGCCGCCAGGATGAAATGCCAATGCAGGAAGCATGATATATGAGAATCTTGATGGAGCAGGTACGTCCCCTAACCCTACCCTTCTCCCTCCTAACCCTAACCTTCCCTTAGGGGTGCCTACCCCTAAAACTCCCGGGGTGGTGCCTAACCCTGTCCCCCCTGGGGGTGCGTAAATCTATCCTTCCCCCCTGCACCCAAACCCTAACCCTGCCAGGGGGTGCCTAACCCTAACCTCCCCCTAGTGGCGCATAATCGTAAACCCCCCTTGCCCTAGCCTAACCCTTCCCGGGGGGGGTGCCTGACCCTAAGTCTCCCCCAGGGGTGCCTAAACCTATCCCCCGACCCGCAGCTAAGTGCTAAGGATTGCTGGACTTACCTCGATCGGTCCAACGTCCTTCAGCATTCCGGCGTCGGGATTAAGATAGGCGTCGGTATTTTGACGCCTATCTTAAGTCCCTTGTCAGGCTTCTGCTGTCGGTATATAGACCGCCGGCATTTAGTCCGCCGGTCTATAAACTGCATCCCATCTGTAGATTATGGTCGTTCATATACACTGAACGACCATCATCTTCTAGGCAGTGTACGGACGATCGGCTGATCACCCATACACACTTGCCGATGGACAGACATATCTGCAGATATATCTGTCCATCGGCTGTGCAGCACAGCCAAAGCAATATGGCTGTGAACGACGTTGTTCATAGACATGTCGCTGGTACACACTGGTCAACTGCACCAGATATATTAGCCGTTCAATTGATCGGCCAATATATCTGTCAGTGTGTACCCAGCTTAACACTGAGTATTGGCAAATATAATAAAACACATACAAATGGATGGATGCAGTTGGTGTATTAATGCAGACTGCAGAGTCCAAACTAGTTGTAAACAAACAAAATGTTAGGATCCGCGGCAGCGGATCATCTTGGTAGCAGGTCCCAGCCGTAGTTGCGACTGAGACACTGCATCATGTCTTGATCCATGTTCTGGCTGTTGCCGGCAGCTGGAATCCTGTCTTGTCTGTGTGCATTGCTGTGTGTGTGTGTGTGTGTGTGTGTGTGCGTGCGTGCGTGCGTGCGTGCGTGCGTGCGTGTGTGTGTGTGTGTGTGTGTATACTATCTGGTCATTAGGGAGGATTTCTGCAAGGATTGCTCTGATTGGTCCCTGCTCCTGATAAGTAACAGCCAGCATATCATACCTGGGACAGAGTGGCTACCTGGATAAGATGAGGATGCTAGTGAGATTTCCCTGACAACTCCCGCTTCAGAGATGTCAGTGTGCATCTGTTGCCAAGCAGCGGTCATTATAAGAGTGAGATCACTTCTCTTGACCAACATAACTAGTTCTAAAGCTGACCACACACATTACAATGCCAACTGCAATTTTTGGAACATTTGACTATTTATTTCAGCATTGCAGACTCAATATTATCTTGATGCTAAGTAATATCCTGCTCAAAAATCTCAGAGAGCCCAGATTTTATCCAATGTGCCACTTATTTATGTGGTCAAATTTGCCCAATTAATAGCCCATATGTGTCCAGCATTGCATATGTTTGTGACTAAAGCCAAAAAGTCAACAGTTATTGTTTTTTTTGTTACTCATGAAGACGCATGTTTCAGCCATAGGAACCCAATGCTTGCAGAAAGTATACCTACAGGATGCACATGGCAGGAAGTATACATGCTTGTCTCAGCAGTATTCAAAGATATTTGTGCTTATACTACCTGCTGTGTACAGGAAAATATGGAGTGTAAGTACAAGATTCTAAGGGCTAAAGCACATGGCAGCTCAAAGCACCCAAGTGTCACTAGCTTAAGGCAGTTCTGTAAAATACATTTTTCACTGTCATTTTTCTTAAATACAATTTACAAAACTAGTAGCTGCGTGAAGATAAAAAATACACATTTAGTTTGTACAAATATTATACTAAATGTAAATAAATAGATCCAACCTTAAAAATGGACATGCATGCAACGTAAGCATCTACTGTATATGAGTGTCACCTTAAGATAGATATTTAGGGGTCTATGTACTAAGACTTGGAAAGAGGTAAAGTACCAATCAATCAGCTCCTAACTGTCACTTTACAGGCTATGTTTGAAAAACGACAGTTAGCAGCTGATTGCTTGTTACTTTATCTCCATCCACTTTATCTCTCTACAAGGCCCGTATTCAATTAGGTGCGAACAGTTCCGGACTTTTCGCAGGTTTTGCATGCGGAAAAGCATCACGTTCATCCCCACCTATTCCCATATTCAATTCCAAAACAGTGAAAACGGAACCCGGCGAATTCGAAACCAGCTAAAGTACTGTCAGATTTGGAGAAACCAGACTGACACCCCCAAAAGATGCACTGACATTGGGGATCACTATAGATACCCCCGGATAGGCCTGCTGAAGGTATTTGGGGTACTTAAATGCTCTCAATAGCTGCTAATTAGTGTCTTTGCAGAAGCGGTGAAGAATAGCATTTTGCTGTTTTTTTTGCAGGAAATAACTAGTCCCAGCAAATTTGGGGTACATGAAAATGGGTGCAAGCATATTTTGAAGGTGCTAAAGTGAAGTTTTAAAAAACTTTAAAAATCCACCTGCTGCAAGCACCTCCAATCTAAAAAACACCTGGGGCATACTTGGGGACCCCCCTGGAGCCTATTTCGCTAGTTTTTTGGGGTGTTCTTAAGTTTTTTAAACTTTTTTGGACACAGTTTACCTTTTCGGGGACTGTCCCAAGGGTGATGGGTGGTTTCCACAAGTTTGCACCCCAAAACTCCAATTCTGCATTTTTTTTCGACAGGTTTCATTGGCAAATCTTTTTCACCTATTCCAATGCAATGACTTTCAGCACCGGCAAAAAGTCTTTGGAATTGAATACGGGGATAAGTTTTCGCCGAGCGAAATGACATCACTGGCAAAACTTTTCCACAGAAACTGACTTTTTGCTCCTAATTGAATACCCCCCCAAGGCTTAGTACTGTACATAGACCCCTTAATATGATTTTTGTTGTTTAAATCCCTGTTGAAGCAAAAATAAACAAATGATTTAACGCAAATCAATGACCTAATTAGTCAGCGTAATTTTGTTATATATAATCTGAAATCACAGGCGAATGTAAACAAGGTTTCATATCAATGAGGTTTTTTCTTTTCTATCAAATGCTTTCAGTTTTTGTGAGTAAAATACTACAGACCTGGTTGTGATCCACATTTATTCGAATCCTGTGATTATATTATTAAATATAAACTGGTTTGCTTAAAATGTGTATCATTTACTTCAGCAATATTAGACACCTCTAGTTTTGTACTACATTTTTTTTATCATATTTCATTACCTATTGCTGCAAATGCCTTCCTTAAATTGACAGTGATTCAAATCTTGGATCATTACTGAGCTGATCCACTGAAACGGCAATGTTCTAGGCATTCATTTATTTTCCAAGCCTTAAGCGGCTCCAATTACGGTATCTGAGAATATCATTTTAGAACTCTGTCAGGGAATTACCCGGTCAGGGGTCAGAAGGTCCTAACACAGGTAATAGATCCGACAATGCCCCATTCAACCTCTGTATGCTGACCACAAAACCTTCTCTTTGACTAGAAGACTCAGATCTGTTTTCACATTTTATCCTGTACAAATGTTTTGCTGCAATCCCATTTTTTGTGTGTTAATTTTAACAAATATATTGCATTTTTAATAAGCCAGCTGTACAGTGCAGTCAATGACACAATTAAAACCTCGATATTGCTTTTCCCCTGTTGCTTTATCATAGGTGTCCAGGTGCGCGGAAGGTACTAGGATCAATTAATCGTCTTATGAATTGCAGAACAGACCCTCTAGCGCTGAAGGGATTAACATGAATTGAAGCCGCATTAATGTATTTCTCTATAAAGCTCTGCAAAGCTCTGTGCAGCCTCTTTGTCTGTTACATTAACTGTATCTGTGAAGCAGATCTACGGAAAATCCATTCAAATAGTTAACTAACCAGTGTCTAGTGTGACTGCCGGAGACATTGTATAGTCCGAATGGAGAATGCTGAGTGGTGGTACCTACGTGGCAGTGCTGCATGGATACACTTCACAACCCTTTCATAATGCACACAACTGATATTGTACATAGTAGCACAATGGTTAGCATTGCTGCCTTGAACTGAGCTGCATACATTATTATGATTATTATTATTAGCCTTAAAGCATCTACATATAATGCAGCATTGTGAATTGAAGAGATCATGATACCAGTACGTTCTGTAACACGCTATGACATGAGACAGAAGATATACAATACCAGATAATCTCCGGTGCTGACTTTAGTGTATATAAATATCTGCCTGAGGAAGTGGTTGAGCTGTGAAACGTTGCGAGATTCCAAATAAGTGAGACTCATTCTGTTTTTGTTTATTTTTTTATTATTATTTTATGTTTTATATTTTCTTTCAATGAATTCGTATTTTTATTTTGTTTATTTTTATTGGATTTGTCAATGTCCGTTATAGGAACTGAGGATCTGATTCAGTACGGACCGCAACTGTGATTTTGTACGGAACGCAGCTGCAAAAATATGCTAATGATTTCCAAAGCTCAGCTGCCATAGAGACTCCCACTACTGCTTTCTCACAACCGTCCAATGACGCTCTTCTGCGTAAACATTGGTACCACCGACGCACAATGCATACTTGCCTACCCTCCCGATTTGGTCGGGAGCCTCCCGAAAATTGGGTGCCGCTCCTGGCCTCCCAGGAAGGCACGCAAGTCTCCCGCAGGCTGCCGACCCCTCCTGTCCCAACCTGCGATGAGTGAAAATCTCCAGGAAGCAGGGGGCCTGTGACGCGATTCATGCTGAATCGCGTAATTTTGGCCCCGTCCCCTGCTTCACAATGCCGGGATTATCGCCATTGTGTAGTGGGGGTGGGGCCAAAATGATGTGCCCATGTGGCCACACCCCCACCCCGCCCACAACACTTGGCCACACACCCCGATTTTGCCGATCTGGCTGCCCCCCTCCCCGGAAGGGGCAGCCAGAATGTCGACATGTCTGGCACAATGAACACTCACGTAGGATTTATCAGCAGGTCTGACCAGCTGCAATCACTGCCAGTCTCTCTGCACGCAGTGGGCTCTCAAGCTGCGTATGCAATCGCAGTGGCTAATTTATGCACACCCAAGCAACAGCGTTCAAACGCACAGGCACGCCTGTGTTTCTCCGACCACTCCCCTGTCACATATCCAAACACTAACAGTCTGTCAGCCTGGATTCCTTGTGCGTCCGTAGTCACAGTTTGATCGCAGCACATGCACAGTGTGGCTTATACACATGCGTGATGGCAAACAATCGCTCGATCTGTGTCCGTACTGCACTTGCGGTTGGTACTAAGGGCCTGATTCAGACCCACTCGTAAGCGGCTGTCCGCTCGCAAGTGGGTCGATGTTGTGCACTGCGCATTCGCACGACGGTGGGAGCTCCATCGTGCGCATGCGCCAGACGCGACGAGCGAAGGAAAGTCCTTCGCTCGTTGTGTTTGATCAAAGGGGGCGTGCTGTCGATGTTGATTGACAGCACGCCCCCTTTGGTGGGCGTGCCGGGGGCGTGCCTCCCTGACGGGGGCGTTCCCAAGGGAACGCCTACCGTCAGAAGCCGACCCCACTGACATCACTAGTGATGTCAGTGGGAGTGATTTTGGCTCTAATAGACCCAAAATCACTCCGGGCCTTGCGGTTGAAAACCTCAACCGCAGGCTCCGGCTCGCAGTTTCGATGGTCGCGATGGTCACGACCATAGCGGCCATCAAACTGCACGCTCGTATAGGCTGTGGGTGGTGACCCACAGCTATACGAGCGTCCAGGAGGACGCTCCTGAATTATGGAGGGCGGCCCTCATTCAGAGCGTGCGCTCTGCTCAGAGCGTACGGCTCTGAATGAGGGCCTAAGTCAGGCCCTGGGTACCAATACATATTTATATCCTATATACTGTATAGTTTAAAATAAATGTCTTTCACACCTAAACTATCGTAGTGTAAAATTCACCTCTTCTTGTGTGCACAGCTCACGTAAAGGATGGCATGCATAACGCATCACAGGCGGGATGTGATTCTTTCCGTCGATCTTCGCATGCATGCTGGCGTTGGTAACGCCGGTATGCATGACGATCACCGCAAGAGACCGCTCTGTCGGTAAGAGCGGCCCTTTGCGATGGAGGGACTTCTGGGTGTATGACCCAGAAGTACCTCCAATGTCTTTCTGCGCACGCGCAGGAGGATGCATGTATCTCAGTGGGATGCTGGGAGGGATCCTGATAGAAGCCCATCGCACTCTGGAGTTTGGTGCATATGAGAAATGCAGTCAAACTCGCATTTTGGGGCTCTGACTCCATTTCTCCCCTTCCTGCATCCCGCCCAATGTGAGTAAAGAAGGTGGTTCATTAGATAAAGTCCTGGTCATACAGGTTATTATTTATCCACAATTAGGGTGTTTAGGCAAAGTTACATTTATACACACTAAAGCCAGCGCTGAAGATTAGCTTGTATTGTATATTCGTCTTTGGAAACCATTTGCAAAAGTCTCGGTTTATGTCCTCGGCTGCGGTCTTTAGATGCTGTGGCGCCCGCCATTTCTGCTTTGACCCTATATGAAAAAGAAGATAAACCCCTGCACAAATGATCTTATAATCTACTGTATATGGCATGAAAAAGGTACCAGTACTCGCCTAAAGGTAGAAGTTGAAGTCTTTAGTTCTGAAATTATTTTATTTTTCTTACTGTTTCTTGGACTAGATTTAAACATTATACCAAAATAAGGGATCTGTACTGCGTACCATTAGGCGCCACCAGAAAAAAAAATCCACTAGCTAGGGCGGGATGTACTAATGTGAAAAATGCGGTAAAACCCCCGAAAAATGCATTTCTCAGATGTACTAAGCTCGTCCCAGTGGGTAACGCCATCTTCAGGTTGCGTTACCCAGTTGAAGCCTATGGGCTTCTTTTTGGGATACCTCTTCTGAAAGGGATCCAATCGGATCCGTAGCAGAGCCGTAGCTAGACTTTTTTGTGCCCTGGGCCAGAAAGAGCATTGGCGCCTCCCCCCACCGTTTTTCAAT
Organism: Taudactylus pleione; assembly: GCA_031769625.1. Classification (NCBI taxonomy): domain Eukaryota; kingdom Metazoa; phylum Chordata; class Amphibia; order Anura; family Myobatrachidae; genus Taudactylus; species Taudactylus pleione. The sequence continues at coordinate 3,831,970 of JAUIMM010000544.1, forward strand.
AGGCACATAAGATGCGCGCCCAAAAAAGGGATGTGCCATCAGAAATTGTGGGGCAGATACTGTAGCCCCATGTGAAAGGTACCTGACAGCCATGTGAGAGGTGAGTAGTTTGAGTCCCAGGTATGACAGTATTTTGAAATGTGTGTGTATAGAAAAGAGGATGTGGCTGAAGGTGCTTGGGGAGGGGGCCAGATGAAGGGGGGTCAGCCAGGGAGGAGATAGGGGTGGCCAGGAGATCCTGGGAATAAAAAAAAGGAAGCTACAAGTGATAATGATTATAAACAGAAAATTAAAAGGCCCGAACGGTGCTCCCTGTCCTGTGGTGCCCTGTGCCACGGCACATCTCGCACCACCCTAGTTACGGCCCTGGTATTAAGGATGTTCGTTACCCTTCTTATGGGGTTCACCTTGATGTGGTGGATGGGCAGGCACTATTTGGAAAACATGTACAGTACTAAGAACTTCATTTATACATCATGATGTTATTATAAACAGTAATATATGAGCCTGGTTTATTCCAGGAGATAGGGCTTTATAGTGTTAGCTAAAGTAACAGACAGTGCACAATTTGAACACAATATACTACTTTGGTGAAGTATCATATACATATGACAGGCTGCCAGCATGTAAAATATGAATATATACAGACGCAAATACAAAAAAATCCTTAGATTCAAATAAATAAAAATCACTGCTTACTACCACACAGGACCGGTGTGTACATTCTGGGTGTCTCAGCCCTCTACCCCAGTACCACTCCACTTCCCTGCTTCTTACTGGAGGGGAGATGTATCAAACCTCTAAGAGAGATAAAGTAGAGAAGTTTTCCATAGCAACCAATCAGCTTCCAGCTCAATCTAAAAAATGACAGCAGCTGATTGGTTGCTATGGGAAACCTCTACTTTATTTCTCTTGAAGGATTGATACATCTTCCACCTACTGTGGAGCAGTGACTGTGTGCCATCTTGGTGGCACCCTGGTGCCCTTTGCAATGGCCTAGATTAACACCGACCCTATAGCCACCATTAATAAATTGTAAGCTCCCATTTTTTGGTCAATTCTCCCTGCTGCCAGATTCCCTTTGGCTGCTGCCAGTCCTCACTGCCAGACACTGCTCACTGCCTCAGACTCGCCATCCCTTTCCATTGACACCAATTTCCAGTGCCAGACTATCAGCACCCTAACAGATGATCAATGAATGGATTGACCTCCCCCCACCATTCTCTCAGCTGATCATGTAGATGTACTATGCCTTGGAGAGAGATAAAGTGAAGATATATATAAGTACCAACCAATCAGCTACTAACTGCCATTTTTCAAATACATTGTGTAAAGTGGCAGTTAGGAGTTGATAGGTTGGTACTTTGGGCCCAAGTTAACAACGATGCATAACTCCTTTAGCACTCGCTAATGATGTTATGTCATCCTTTTTGTATTTAACATATAGCGGTAAGCTGAGATTACAGCTGCTTGTCACTGCATAGCTGTCGCTATCTTCAGCAAAGCCTTCCAGGCACCGCTGGGGTCCCGCTGGATTAATCAGTCATGCACATGCGGAACCTGACTGTCGCTCATGCACATGATGGAGTAGCCTGTCGTTGGCTGCGTTAGGCTGCCAGCAGGTGAGCAGAGAACCCCGATTATGAGGAGGTCATCATTGTACCTGGCCGGACGGGTAAGTAATGATGGATACCAGTGGCATTTTCATTTATATCACTGCAATACTAAACAAATATGCCTCCGGTATTTAGGATCATTGTCAAATGGTGCCCTTTATCTCTTTCCACTTTATCTCTCTCCAAGGCTTAGTACATCTACCCCTGAGAGCAGTGCAGAGAGTTTGATACATTCATTCCAACCTCTTACCAGGACAAGTTGTTAATTGAATGAAGGTACTGTAGCTGTGATCAGCTAGAAGCTCTGATTGTTTGCTATCAGTGGCAGCTCCAGAGGTGGGACTGCAGCGCAGTCCAATATTCAAATAGGGGAGCCACACCAACTTCCCTCCCAAACATTGCCAAACAACGCCGGATGGGACTCCCTGGCAGTTGGTGTGGCTCCCCTATTTGCATTTTGGACTGTGCTGCAGCCCCACCTCTGTAGCCTCCACTGGTTGCTATGGAAAACTTCTCCACCTGTCCTCCTCAGAAGGTCTAAAACATCTACCCCCAGCATCAAGAAGATGCGATGAGTTACATGAGACAGTCACAGTTTGTTAAAGGTGATAAGAGAGAGTGCTGCAGGGACTAGTTCCATGGCAGTTTTTTGTAATAGGGTAACATGGAAAGAGCATCGGTTTGAATAAAATGTCTAGCTCTCTGCTGTTTTATTGGAGAAGGGTGATAAGGGAAGAATGCCTAATCATGAAGTGTACAGCTATAAACATGATAACACCAGAGTTTATGTTGGTAGACTTTATGATTGCCTTCAATATTACAGTACTGATACATTTGTGTGTAAGTCTGTTCATTTTCCTTCCTAAAATGTCCTTACTTGGAAAATATTAGGCAACGTGCTAAGTGCAATGGTGCTGACCAACCCTTCCCCCATCAGACACTCAGACGGGGTCTTCAATATGAGAGCTACAGAGATTTGGGTCTTTGCCATCAATAATAAGAGTACTGCCAAGGATTGCTAGTCATAGCTAAGAATATCAACTATATTTGTTTTTATTACTAGATTCCATGTAAGCCCACTTAGAATAATCCCTCAGCAATATTAAACATTGCAATTATGACAGCAAATACTGGAAATAAGTTAGCTGTTGTATCAAAGTCCAAAAACCCTGAAGGTCATAATAGAATCATATTTGCATGAAAGTATATTTTCATAGGCTAAGATCCACTGCTATCTTAGGGAGAATGAGTGAAATATGCCAACACCTGGATAGATCCATCTATAAATGTCATGTACACAATCTCTAGGAAGACATAACATGATGTGTAATACAGAAAAAAAATCCCCCAACGCTCGTGAATCAATTAATCAACAAATCCCGTTCACCTGCTGCAATTCTAAAAAAAGGGAGAAATTTGCAAATCCCATATATAAAAAATCTAAAAAAATGAGAATGAGCTGGTATACAAAGTATCTGGACCGCATTAATATTCCACAATAAAAGATTTTGTTCTGTCATATACATAAATGCATGAATAAGAACACCTAAAAACTATAGTATTAAATAAACCTGATATTTGTTTCTCAGGCTAGTAGCATTAGAAACAATCTTGCTACCTCAAGTTTGTCAGAACCATAGCAATATTAACAGTGTTAGGGTCCTATTCATCATCGAAGGCTGTATAGCCTCCGATGATGAAGGAATGATCTCATTGCGAGGGATACTTAAGTATCCAACTCGCAGCGGGGGAAACGTGACACCGGAGCAATTCATCATTGCTCCAGTGAGGGGATAACTGCTCCAAAATGCAGCTGTCCCCTTGGTTAGTATCGCAGCTACAGATGTAACTGCATTACTTACCTGCTCCACGCGTCCCGGCTATGCATGCGTGACCTCAGGTAGTGAGGAGGCGGCAGAGGGATCCGCTCAGATCCCTCTTCGCATCCCCGGAACTCCTTCCCAGAGGAAGGAGAGGGGGTCCGAGAACAAGCGCCGTCTAAAGATGGCGCTTGTTCTCTGCAGCAAACTCTGAAAACTTTCAGTTTTCAGAGTTTGCTGAATACCAAAAGGGTCCTATCGGACCCCTGATGATGAATGGCCCTGTAACTTAAATATGCAGAAACTAGCGTTTTTGCATGGTTACCAGGCCATTTATCGTTTGATGAATAGGCCCCTTAATCATTGAATCACCACATACAAATATAAGTGTTCTATTTATCATAGGTAGTGAAGTGAGCTCATGTTGTTATAACCAAGATGTAGTTATACCCGCACTGGTGTAATAATAATGTTCATCTTGGGTAAACTACTATTGGTTTCATCCGATATGAACTGAATCCAGATCCAAAACTAAAACACGGGGGTCAGTGCAGTGGCGTCCTTCCCCGCGGTGTCACCTGGTGCGGGGAGGTACGCTGTGCGTGCGGCTCAGCGTGCCACCTAAAACGGGCGTGGCCTTGTGGGACAGGGCGTGGCCTCGCGGCCTGAACTGTGGTGGTCCCGTTCTTGCTACTGGAGGGGGGGGTGCAGGAGGTGCCTTGTTGCAGTGCCGGCTACAGTGCAGCACTCGGCTCCTGTCACTGAAGGGGAGTCTGCTCCTCGTTGTCACCCCTCGTCAGGTGACACCCAGGTGCGGGCCGCACCCACCGCACTCCCATTGTGACGCCACTGGGTCAGTGCACAGCTTTCATTTGTATGCAGATTCAAAGTTCTAGGCAAGTCAGCTCTGTAGAGGAATCTTGTGATTTTTTTACTCTGCGCCTGTTAAGAATACGCAACTATGAGCAACCACTCAGCCACACCTCCACTTGCTGCTGAATGGGTGTAAATGGTGCTAGTGTGGGTGGCGTGCCTTAACTTCATTGGGGGCACTTTGTAAAAGCTGTGCCTGCCTAGGGGTGTGGCCGCAACATTTTAGGGCAGTTAATCCCAGCCCCCACATATGCGCCACCCCTCTTTGTTCTCTTATTGCCCATTACAGCCCTATGCACAGCACAAATAAGCTGCCATCCCATAACTACTTCAAGCTTAGATAGTCCCATGCCCAATACATCCAGTTTGTGCTCAGCAATACTATTTCATACCTGCAATATAACGCTACATCCTAACATCTCTAATAGGCAGCCTGCTACTGGAGAGAGCCAATGAAAATGTAGCAACAACATTTCATCCAATTAAACGGTGGCTCAACTATCCAATGAAATCACAGGGGTTTTTAAGAAGAAACAAGAAATGGGCATTAAAAAGACATGAAGCGCAGATGTTCTTCCCCATGGCTCTGCTCAGGCTTATGTGAATCCTCAATAATGAACAAAGTAAAGATTGCTAAAGGTCCCATTAGTATGATCTGTCAGATTGCGCCCTGAGTCATTTTGGATACACTGCGTGGATGACGCCTGACATATGTAGCACAGAGTTTATAATTTGATACATATTGTCATGCGCACTTTGCTCAACTCAAAGCTTCTCACCACGGTGCCCCGCTAACATCTTATGATCTAAATAGTCAAACAATTATAATAACGAACAGGCTAATGCATAAAATAGGAGAGGAGAAGATTGCTACTCCGCTCAGTCTCTGGAAAACACTTCATTAGAGAGAAAACAAACTGCTTAACGCTCCCAGTCTATCAGTGTGGGCTCCGGCTTTCCCTGCTGAAGTCTCTGTGCACTGCAATATGATCTGAGGTTCACTGAGCATTTTTCTGTTACACATCTCAAATGTCAAATTTTCTTACATTTCTTTTCCAGTCAAGTGTGTATAAAGCCAGAGAAACACAAGCAAATGCATTTAATTAGAGTGCCTCTGGGGTAAATCTCTTTCCGAGAGCTCTGAGGGCCACACTCATGAAAAGAGGAATTTTTTTGTGGAGCAGTAATAAAATAGCAGAGGTTTTTGTCCTTAAAAGACATGTTCTGATTTAACTTCTGCAGACTGTCCAATTGTTGTGGTTTGTTGGATTTATTTTTTGAAACATGTAGACAATGAATGCATTTAATTTTATTACCTCCACAGAGGAGCAGGGACAGGGGCTGGCTGGCAACTTTTAGCCTGGGGGGCAAATGCATGCAGGCGGCCCTTGCATTGGAGTAGCGTGTAGCCAGGGTGCCCGAAGAGTGTGCGTGCTACGGCGCCGCCCCCCTCAAGTGTTTCACGGAGGAGGCGGGTCCATATGGGATTAATGTAAGGTAAAAATAAAGATTAGGGGCAGCCCCCTCTCGTAGTGCCCATATGCAGTGCCCCCGTGTGCCACAGGAGAGAACACCCTTATGCAGGCCTCCAGTAGTGCCCCCAGTAGTGATCCCCCCCTATGCAGTGCCCCTTGTGCCCCCAGTAGTAAGCCCCTTATATAGTGCCCCCAGTAGTGGTCCCCCCTGTGCAGTGCCCCATGTGCCCCCAGTAGTAAGCCCCTTATATAGTGCCCCCAATAGTGGTACCCCCTATGCAGTGCCCACAGTAGCAGTCCACCCCCCATGCAGTGCCCCCAATAGTGGTAACCCTTATGCAATGCCCCTTAAATAGTGGCCCCAGTTGTAGTCTCCCCCCTATGCAGTACCCCCAGTATTGCCCTTTATATAGAGCCCCCAGCAGTGGTCCCTCGATGCAGTGCCCCCAGTGGTAGTCCCCTCCCCCCTTGTAGTGCCCCCAGTAGTAGTCCACCCCCCTGGTAGTTTTTAGGTATACATGAGGAGCGAAAGTCTGAGGCATACTGTGGAAGCAGTGAGTATAGCAGGCAATGCATGGGCACAATGGGAGCAGGGAGAGGAGGAAAATAAAGAAGGAGGAAAATGGGGGGTGAGGAATGAATATGCCGACAGCAAAGAGATGAGAGCTGTCTCCTAACTGAAGCCTCAGCTGAGTCAGCCCTGCCCATATTTTTTTATAGAAATGGAGACCAGTGATGGTGCCTTCAACTGTGAAATGTCCGGAAGGATAAAATTGTTACCAAAGATTTACATTAGTGAGCACCACCATGGAACAATAGTAACACTGACCCCGGAGACCTCCAGGCACATAGAGATGTAACATAACACCAGTCCGCCGACAAGAGCTCTGCCGCTGAGCTGGTGTTATATTACATCTCTATCTTCCTGGAGGTCTCCGCGGTCAGTGTTAGTATTGTACCTTGGTGGTGCTCTGGAGTCTTTAGTTGTAGGGGACGGGTATTAAGGGCGTAACTGACACTTAAAGGGGCCTGCAGCGTGTCAATAATCCTAACGGCAAACTTCTTTGTATTGACAGCAGGCAGTAGTAGCAGTGAGCAGGCAGAATCATTAGCAAGCTGCGGGCCCCCTTCTGAGCCCAGGCCCGGTACATTAGAACCGGCTGTACCCCACTGATGGCGGCCCTGAGTATATGAACCTACCCCAATTGCACAGATCTCCCCCATCACACAGATCCCCTACACACACAGATTCCCTGTAGCACAGATCCCCCTCACACATATCTCCCACTAGAACAGAAGATCCCACTAGCACTAAAGATGTCCCCCACACACACAAAGATTTCGTCCTAGCAGCAGACTCCCCTCACCTTTTTCTAATTTGTGTGTTTCCTCTGTCTGCATATTCCAATGTCCTTCTATCCTCAGTGTGCTGCTGCTGAGCTCCAAGGCCTGAGTACTTCCTGGACTGGCCACCTGATCGTCAGAGGTCGGAGGACACAGTGAGGCATGCCTCCATTAACTTTTTTCTCTGTGTTTTATTGGCTGCTTCGTGGCCCCGCCCCCAGCTCCAGACAGTGTCTGAGTCATAAGAGGTTTGGCTGAGCTCTTACTGCCTCATCGCTTGTCTCTCCCTGTATTTCCAGAGAGTGCTGCAAATTTGGTGAGATTTTCCTATAAAAACGATCAGAATAATTCAAAGAAGATATTAAGTTATAAATATCTTCTTTGTATTATTCTAATCATTTTTATAATCAAAACCCAGCAGTCTAATAGGGAGTATGACAGGGGAGGGTCTGCCTACCCTGACTGCACTTCCCTGCAGAGGAGTAGTCTAGAAGATAGCATAGACGATATGCGGATTCACGCTGAGTGATCATCTCATGGTGTGCGCACTCCTCACATAGTTTCCATATCCAGAGTCCACAATAAGTGAACAAAAGGGCAGCACTCTAAATGCCTCATTATAGTAATACAGTTTATTATGGCTGCAAATACATACATTTTTTGAATGCAGGGTAAATACTGGCTGCCTTTGCATGTAGCCCACAAGTGTTGGACAGCTTTATTATTACTAGGGATGTGGGCCGGACCATTTTTGCCGGATTTGGATTTGGTTCTAATTCGTCGTCCGGCTTTGGATTTGGATTTGGATTTGGATTTGCCAAACTGCGGTGACTGGCTTTGGATTTGGATTTGGATTTGGATTTTTTTTACAAAAATTGACAAAAAAAGCTAAAATCACATAAATTGGTCTTTTTTTTCTTCCTAGAGTATTATTAATCTCAATAACATTAATTTCCAGTCAACTTAGACCATATCACAGCTTATAATATTGTTTTCAACATTATTGGCCAAAGGTTGCAGTGAGCTGACTGGTTACAAAGCGACAAAGCAGCGGCACAACGACACAGACACCACAGTATAAAGCACATCTATGATACATTGCCACACAGCAGTGGCAGAAATGAAAAGTAGTGCACCCACCCAGTGGGGTACGGCCAGCAGAATCACAGTACTTGTTTACATAGTGGGCTACGGCCCAAAGAGTCACAGTGCACAATCTTATTCACATTACACCGCACATAGGGCCTGATTCACATTACACCATAAAGTAGTGTCTCTTATTTATGTTACGACACACAGTAGTGCCCCTTTTACACAATGCCCCCAGTAGTGACCCTTTTACACAATGCCCACAGTAGTGCCTCTTTTACACAATGCCCACAGTAGCGGTGTCCCTTACACAATGCCCCCAGCAGTGGTGCCCCCTATGCAGTCCCTTTAGTAGTAGGGTCCCCTATGCAGTGCCCCCAGTAGAATGCCCCCCAGTAGTATGCCCCCATTAGCAGGCCCCCCCAGTAGTATGCCCCCCATTAGCATGCCACCCAGTAGTATGCCCCCCATTAGCAGGCCCCCCCAGTAGTATGCCCCCCTTTAGCAGCCCCCCCAGTAGTATGGCCCCCCCAGTAGTATGGCCCCCCCCAGTAGTAGGCTGCCCCATTAGCAGCCCCCCCCAGTAGTAGGCTGCCCCAGTAGTAGCCCCCCTGTAGTTTGCCCCCCCTGTAGTATGCCCCCCCAGTAGAAGTAAGCTCCTCCCCAGTAGTATGCCCCCCAGTAGTAGTAAGCCCCCCCAGTACTATGCCCCCCCCCCAGTAGTATGGCCCCCCCAGTAGCAGGTCCCCCCAGTAGTATGCCCCCCATTAGCATGCCACCCAGTAGTATGCCCCCCATTAGCAGGCCCCCCCAGTAGTATGCCCCCCATTAGCAGCCCCCCCAGTAGTATGGCCCCCCCAGTAGTATGGCCCCCCCCAGTAGTAGGCTGCCCCATTAGCAGCCCCCCCCAGTAGTAGGCTGCCCCAGTAGTAGCCCCCCTGTAGTATGCCCCCCCTGTAGTATGCCCCCCCAGTAGAAGTAAGCTCCTCCCCAGTAGTATGCCCCCCCAGTAGTAGTAAGCCCCCCCAGTACTATGCCCCCCCCAGAAGTATGGCCCCCCCAGTAGCAGGCCCCTCAGTAGTATGGCCCCCCCAGTAGCAGACCCCCCAGTAGCAGACCCCCCCAGTAGTATAGCCCCCCCAGTAGCAGGCCCCTCAGTAGTATGGACACCCAGTAGCAGACCCCCCCAGTAGCAGACCCCCTCCAGTAGTATAGCCCCCCCAAGTAGCAGGCGCCTCAGTAGTATGGACCCCCAGTAGCAGACCCCCCCCAGTAGCAGACCCCCCCAGTAGTATAGCCCCCCAGTAGCAGACCCCCCCAGTAGAATAGCCCCCCCCAGTAGTAGGCCCCCCAGTAGTATGGCCCCCCCACATCCCCAGTAGCAGACCCCGCCAGTAGCAGACCCCGCCCCAGTAGAGCCCCCGGCCCTTGCACAAGTAAAAAAACAAACAAAAAAACTTACCTGTATCCCCGCTCCCGCGCCGTCCGCTCTGCTGTCACACGCTGAGGAGGGAGCCGGAAGACGGAGCTCATGTGTGAGCTCCAGCCGGCTCCCTCCGTGCAGCAGCCAATGAGAGTCTGTGTGACTCTCATTGGCTGCTGTAACAAACACACAGCTGCCGCTGGCGGCTGTGTGTTTGTGTCTGTGTAGGGCAGACCGCTATCACAGCGCTCTGCCCTACTCAATAGGAGCCCTGATGTCGGATTCTCTAGTGAGAATCCGACATCAGGCGGCCGCCGTTCGGCCCCGAATGGGGATCCGAGTCAGGCGGTGAACACCCGAACAGGGTTCGGGTGGACTCGGATCCCCAATGTTCGGAGCGGTTCAGATTCCACAGAATCCGAACCGCTCATCTCTAATTATTACACTGCAATTTAGCTTTTTGTTTGTACACAACCCTCCCAAATCTATTTTAATTTAAATTTGCCCCCCCCTGCTGTGCAACAAGCAGTCCGATGGTTTGCGAATGCGCATGCGCATGCTTCATTCTGCACGTGTGCGAACTACTCAGTGCGATCGCAGCCCGTTCGCTCGCCCAGCAAAGACAGCCCAGTGAAATGAGTGACAGGAGAGGCCGTTTGTGGGTGGTAACAGGGGCAGGACACTAAAAACGGGGGTGTGGAGGTGTGAACGCAGGCGTGCCTTGGTGTTTCAATGCCGTTTTTAAGGCATGCATAATTAACAGGTAGTGTCATAGTACACGTCACATGCCTGTTTTTTACACTGAAGTCCTCGCAGTGCTTGCGGCAGGGTAAGGCAACCACAAGCGCTGCATTAGCTTCCGATGGTGCTTGATGTACCAATGTTTTAAAACACTTGTTGGAGATGACGTGCGCTAGTGGGCGTCTCAACATACGCTAATGGGTACATATCGCTCTGCATACTCAGAGCGATCGCTCGCACAGCCAAAGTGGGTGTGCTTATGCCTTGGCCCTGATTCAGACCCGCTTGCTAGATGCGATTGCTCGCATCCAGCGTATGCAAATTTGTCAAAGTGATGACATGAGAAGCGATCGCTCGACAAGACATAAGCACACCCACTTTGGCTGTGCGAGCGATCGCTCTGTGTATGCGGAGGTAAATGTGTTATTTTTCGCCAACTTTGTGCACACTCAGAAATGGTCCAAAAACCAACATACGCAATATGCACTAGGAAGTACACCACTGCCCGGAATGTTGCTAGGGGGCTTCCAGCAGCTCGACAGGCTGCAAGGTCAATGACCAGAGCATAACCTGGACGCTCTGGGCAGCTCTGCAGCAGCACTACTGGCTACAGGATGTCGAACTGAGCAGCCTGCAAGCCAAAAGCAGGGGCCGTAGAGCCATGTAAGTGTTGCCCCTTATGGTCTTGTGCCCTGATGATGGCACCACTCACACACCCCTAGTTACGGCCCCACTAGGGAGGTGGTAGGTAGAGGGAAGGAGTTCTTCTGTGAGTATAGTAAGGGTATGTTCACACAACTATGATCATTTGCACCCTCCACCATGACCTTTCCCCCAGGCATGGGCATAAAAAGATTTTTTTTGGGCCCATAGCAACAGTTTGTAAGCTTCCTATGCACCACCCAATGGTGAAAATATACCACAAGGAAATTAACCAGGGAAGATGGGCCCCCTCAGCTGTGGGGCCAATAGTTACTGCACCCCCTGCACCTAGGGTAGTTCGGCCCTTGCCACCAGATACAAAATGCTGCCATCATTAAGTAAGTGGGAAGTCCAGGAGCAGAGAATCTTATACCTGGCGGAAGGGATCATGTTGGACGATCTGCAATACAAAGTTGGGGACCAGCACCTATGCGCTTGTCTGTGGTTGTATCATGCTGCGGCTGATCATCCCTTGTGCAACTGCTGAAGATGACAGCACTAACTATTATAAATTGATCAGTGGCGTCACTGGGGGGGTGAGGAGTGCACCAGGTGTCACCATCCGAGGGTGTGACAACAAAATGCCTCTTCACTGTGACATTATTGTGCAGCACCCAGCACCTATTCAATGAGGAACATTTCCAGTAGTGCTGGGCACACCCCAGAGTAAAGAAAATGGGGGGCGTGCATTGTGGCCATGCCCCCTTCCCTCGAGGCCACACACCCTTACCTCGAGTCCACCACCCCCAATTTTAGTGTGTTCACGCCTACGGCACGTGTGTGACGCTATTTGGCTCACTGGGTGACACCAACCCCAGTCAACTAAATACTATATGTTAATGTTAGTTGGTAATAGGTAGTAAATGGTCTGCTAACACCATACAGTAGGTCAGGACACTGCAATCATTGCTGCTGGTTACTTCAATTCAATTAAGTAGAGATGAGCGGGTCCGGTTCTCAGAGAACTGGAGCCGCCCGAACTTCACAATCCAAGCTCGGATCCAAGTCTGGGTCGAGTTTTCTCGCCTGACTCAGATCCGAGAACGAGGCAAAACTAATCATCCTCCCGCTGTCGGATTCTCGTGGGTTTTGGATTCTATAAAGGGCCCGGTGATCGGCGCCATTTTCACTCCAGCTGTAGAGAGTGTGCAGAAAAAACGTGCTCTGTCTGTGCTGCTGTTGTTCAATGGTGCAGTGTTGTCGGGTTGGGGATGCAGTACACAAAGGGGGGCTTCAGAACATACAGGGGTGCTGCTGTGTTGTCCATAAAGGGGTTGGGGCTGAAGTACATAAATGGGGGCTACAGTACATAAAGGGGTGCTGCTGTATTGCCCTGTCCATCAAGGGGCTAGGGCTGCAGTACATAAAGAGATAGCTGTGTTGTCTAGGGGTGTTCTGTCAATCCAGGAGTGCTCTTCCCCAGTGTTAAAAAAATAAAAGTTAAATAAAGTTATCATTCCACAAAAAAAAGATCTGTTTTGATTTTTGTGTGTGTGTGTGTGCTATTGTAGCTAGTAGCTACGCTATTATTGTTCGGCAACATCGCTGGCTAGACCGCAGTTACCATCGATGTAATTGTGATTCTGCAGGTGATCCGCCCGCACTCCACAGGGGTGCTTTGTTGTCCATAAAGGGGTGCTATGTTGTTCATCAAGGGGCTGCTGCCTCGTCCAGGGTTGCTTTTCCCCAGTGTAAAAAATGTAAAGTGAAATAAAATTATCATTCCTCAAAATATAAAGAAAAGATCTTTTTTTCTTTTTTTTTTTTTTGTGTGTGTGTTAGCAACTTAGCTGCGCTGTTATTGTTCGGTGACATTGCCAGCCACACCGCAGGTTATCATCCACGAATTGTGACACTATAAGACGTAGCGCAGTGTGTTATTCTTATTCATAAAAAATCTTGTGTCACTGTAAGTGGTAGCGCAGGGTAATATCCAACTTTTCACTTCTTTCCTCTGGTAAATAAATGATTAGTCTACACACCGACTACAAGACCACAACAAAGTGATAAATAACATGCATAATATATAAAACATAATGACATCACTGTAAGTGGCAACGCAGTGTGTTATTCTTTTCTTATTCATAAAAAATCTTGTGACACTGTCAGTGGTAGCGCAGTGTGTAATTCTTTTCTTATTCATAAAAAATCATGTGACACTGTAAGTGGTAGCGCAGTGTGTTATTCTTTTCTTATTCATAAACAATCTTGTGACATTGTAAGTGGTAGCGCAGTGTGTTATTATTTTCTTATTCATAAAATATTGTGACACTGTAGGTTATTGATACAAGTGTAATATTTAAAATTGGTACAAATTGATGTGGGTGCTGTTCCCCACTATATTCGAGTTTGTTGATATGGAGATCGATCAGTTGAGAGAAGAGCAGGAACCACATACTAGTGCTGAAGCTGCTGCCTGTGCCACCAGTCATGACGATACTAGTCCGTCTACATCATCTACTAAAGCCGAGGCCCAAGGCCATACAGGGCTTAAGTCAGGGCATCTAAAATCAAAGAACCAATCTTTTACAGTGGTAAAGAAATATACATCAAAAGGGAAAGTTAGCTGCAAAAGGACATAAACTTGGCAATATGCCTTTCACCACACGAAGTGGCAAGGAAAGGCTAAGGCCTTGGCCCTTTATTTATGACTGGTGGTTCTGCCTCTTAAGATGATGTAAATCACTCACCTGTGGAAGAACAGTTGTTGCCCGTAATAAGAAAAAGCCCATTGTTATTCCTGGGCACAAGACAAAAAAAATCTACTTCTTATGTGTGGAAGAATTTCTATCCAAATCCAGACAACAATTGTCAAGCCACCTGTGACCTTTGTAAAGCCAGACAAGGTTCCTGGCTTTACTGAAAACTGTTTCTAAGTACACATTGGAGGGTGGGCAGCTCAAGTAAACCAAAGCCAATTTGTGCAAGGGCCTCCAAAATTGCCTTTTTTTCCTGCCAGTAGTCAAATGGACTGTCTGACATGCCTATTTGGATGCTATCATTAAAAAATGTAAAATAGTCCTCATCCATTCTTTGAATGGTAACCATATCAGCTGGAGTCATGCTAGAGATCTCATTAATTGTAGGCAATTCTTTTAGACCCGACCAAATGTCAAAACTTGGTTGTGTTGAGTCACCTGCATCACCAGTGGGTCTTTTGGGAAAGTTTTTTTTTCTCGACAGATGCACTTGCGCGAGAAACTGAAGAAGGAGCCATCGCTGCATCACGTGCCACTTGAGCTGACAATTTGCTACCAACAGCTCTTTGCATCCCTTCAGATCAGGGGGCCTGATTCAGAACTGAATGCTCTGACCAGAGCGCTCGCTCTGAATCAGGGCCCTCCTACCTTTTTTTGGAGCGTCCTCATGGACGCTCGCATAGCTGTGGGTTACCACCCACAGCTATAGTGAGCATCCATGATGATGGTTGCGATGGTCTTGACCATTGCGACCATCGGGCTTGCGATGGAGACCCTCCGGTAGGGTCTCGCTGCCGCAAGCACTGGAGTGATTTTGGCTCTAGCAGAGCCAAAATCACTTCCACTGACATCACCAGTGATGTCATTGGGGCCGGCTTGAGACGGTAGGCGTTCCTATGGGAATGCCTCCGTCTGGCAGGCACGCCCCCGGCACGCCCACCAAAGGCGTGCTGTCGATGTTGATTGACAGCACGCCCCCTTTGATGCAAGACCCAGAGCGACGGAGAGCCCGTCGCTCGCCGGTTCTCGCGCATGCGCACGACTGAGCTCCCTCCGTCATGCGCATGCGCAGTGGGGGAACATCGACCCGCTTGCGAGCGTACTGCCGCTCACGAGCGGGTCTGAATGACCCCCTGTGTCCGTTAGGAAGAAAGACACAACATATGACTTAAACCTTAAACCTTGCATTTGCTCTGCTCAGCTTGTCCACATATATGTGGTTAAGTGGACAGTGGGTGCAACAGCATTTTGTGGGCCACTAATTTTTTTTTTAACATCCCTGTACAGGTTGGGAATTGCTTTTCTAGTTAAGTGGAATCTAGATGGTATTTGGTAGTGGGGACACAGGACCTCAATTACCTGTCTAGAACCCACTGCATTATTGGTGGATATTGGACACACATCTAATACCAGCATAGATGTTATGGCATCAGTGATCCGCTGTGCAACTGGGTGTTTGCTGTCATACTTGCTCCCCCTTGCATAGGATTGTTTAACAGTCAATTGTTTTTTTAAAGTACTACTAGTAGTCTTCCTGGTCCCCTTCTGGGATGAAAATCCACTCCCAGCAGCAGCAGGCATAGCACTCAAGGATTCTTTTGAGGCAGGGACTGATGTGAATGATTGAAATATTTTTTGTAAATGCCTCTCTTCCTCCCCTCGCTCCCTCCCTCATAAATTTGCTTCAGAATCCAACATTTTTATTCAATATACTACTAATCAAATCTTACTTTCCCTGCCTTCAACTACATACATACTCTAACTCCCTAAGGCCTCTTGTATAATAAAAACATTTGTTTCCTGATGTGCCATGTTGGAAGCTGAACTGCCACCGCTGCTGCAATCTTTGGCATGCAGTTCTTGAATGCCAAAAATGTCCAAAATGTTTATGGCCACAGACAGCATCTCCTGCATGCCCCTTTAATTTTAAACATTTTTTTGAACCACCAAGTTGATTTTGTGGGCAAAACATGGGACATATTGTTCACCCATACTCTCCACTCCTCCTTCATAAATTTGCTTCGGAATTAAAAATTTTTTATTAAATTTACTACCAATCAACCCTTCCTGTCCCTGCCTTCAACTACATACATACTCCATCTTTCTCAGGCCTCTCGATTAATGAAAACATGGTTTCTTGTGTTCCATGTTGGAAGTTGAACTGCCACGTGTTTGTGCCGCCCATTGCTGCCCCTTATCCTAGACAGCCAGCTAGCTTGGTGCAAATTTTGGGCCTAAACCGGATGAAAACAATATTGTGAGCTTCAAGGTGGTCAAAATTGACTTTAAACAAGTGTAAATTAATGTTATTGAGGTTAATAATACTGTAGGATCAAAAAAAAAATTATAAATTATGTGATTTTAGCAGCTTTTATAAATTTTTTTGGTATACTGGTGGAAAATTTAATGTAATGATGATTGACATGTGTGCTATCACATTGATCTAGAACTGCAGGACCTATGTATGCCTTGAGATCTGATTAGAATGGAATCAGTGTACTACTGCCACACTCAAGCAGGATGTAGACGTCATCCCGGCGGTCAGGATGCCGACGGTCAGAATCCCAGCGCTGGAATCCCAATAGCAGTTGGAATACAGGCTCCAGAATCCCAAGAGCTGGAATCCCGATGGCGAGTATTAGGGTTAGGGTAGGGCTTAGGGTTAGGCACTAGAGGGAGAGTGAAGCTGCGGGTTGGGGGGAGTTAGGGTTATGGTGCCTGCATGCGTCTGGATTCTGACTGGCAGGATGCCACTGTTGTTATACCCAATCCTCTACAGTACAACCAATCTGTTTTATTGCACACACAGTGCGATTCAGTTACACAATTTAGTTTTTAAAGTACATGGAAACAAAATAGCTCAGTGGACAGTTCACAATCTGAGAGATTGATCTGATTTTGATTGGTTTGGGAGTATATATAAGACAGTTTACACAAGCTGAAGATGGATTACCCTGCTTGGCCTGCATTTGATCCAAGTATTAGGCATGAACATCAAACAACCAGATGCGGGTTATATGGTCCTACCGATCTGTGGCTAAATTGGATACAGTGGGTCAATTCAATCAGATTGAGCTTCTAGTTCTGCAACATTTTCCAATATCAACTTCATCATCTTCTACATTATGAAAAGAGTCTGCACCAAATTCATATGAAACACACTTTAATATATACATTTTTTTGCACGTTTTTTTTTTAACTTCAGAGAGCAGCCAAAACAATAACTAAAAAAACCCAACATGCAATAAAAATGCTGCATACTGCATCCTGATGAACTGAAACATCATGACAATAATAAAATGAAAATGTCACCTTTGGGGCCTGTTTGTTTCACTGAATTGAGGTTTTCACGTGGTCAAAACAGCTATAACCTAACAAACTCCATTCTGCCGAGAAAGATGAAATGAAGTTTCACATACAGTATAATTATGTGTGAGGTCTTTTCTATGAGTCAGACTTTAATGAGGGAAGAGGCCAGTAGATACACACTGTGCATGATCTTAATCAGAGTCTGTGGCACCTCTATCTCTGTAAAGGAGTCTCTTTATTAATTCAGATAACTTCAAGTTATTCAAGATAGACACCTAACCTCTGCTCTCAGGAGACGACATTGCAACCTTAAAGTGCGCCTAAAGGGGACCCATTAAAAGGATACCACAATACCACCAGCTCTGGGCTGGTGCACAGTGAATTCTTTCTGCAGAGCAGACATGGCCTTACGCCCCTCCACACATCAAGGGATGCCACTGAAAAATGAGCCTTCTCCAGCCCTTCATCTTATATAATAACCTTCCTCTGCTAAATGAAATCTATTCTCTGCACTTCCCCGCAGAATATAGATCATTCTTCGGTTGGAATGCCTTTCCTGCACTCAACATCTCCATTTTGTTTGTACAAAATGCAGTTCAGAATCCCCACTTTGCTAAGTAATCTGTGTCCCAATGCATATATATTGCAGCGCTTTACAGGGAATATTTGGCCATTCACATCAGTTCCTGCCCCTGTGGAGCTTACAATCTATATTCCCTATCACATGTACACACAAACACAGACACATGTTTGTTAGGAGACAATTATCCTACTAGTATATTTTTGGATTGTGGAAGTAAACCAAAGCACCCGGAGGAAACCGACAGATACACGGGGAGAATATACAAACTCCACACAATTATGGACGTGGTGGGAATCAAACTCAAGAACTCAGTTCTGTGAGGTAGTGATGCTAACCATTACACCAACTGTACAAGTTATAGTAGGCACAGAGAAAGAAAAAGTTGGGCGATTTGCAAGATAGTATGTACAAGATAAATTGAGTTTATTTAAGGGTGTAAAAGAACTGAGCAGAAATTGCTCTACTTTCTATGACAGCATAGAGTATAATCTTTGCAAAATAGCATAATCCTACCATATTATTGCTGCTTATAATGGGTCCATAATAAAAATATCTTGCTGGTAGGTCTAAAGTAACAGTATTCATTTGTTTTTTTATGTATATTGTACTATAACAAATCTTCTGTTAAGTAAGTGATGACAATATGTTATGCATCAAGCAGAGAAGCCAGCGGCCAACTAAGAGGGATGTGATGCACAATTATTAAACAGTACTAAGCATTTTGTAGCATATATACAATGAAAGCAGCCATAGTTGAATCCAAGATTCAGAAGAAAACAACCAATCAATTCTCTAGGAACTATAGACGTGCGCCGACCCCTGTGTTTTGGTTTTGGAACTGGATTCATCTTCATGTTTTGGTTTTGCAAAACCACCCTCACGTCTTTTGGTTTTGGTTTGGATCTGTATTTAAAAACAAAACAAAATAAAAACCAGCTAAAATGACGTCTTTTTGACCTGTTTACTTGCAGTCCAAAACCCCAGGATGATCCAAACCGGGATTTTGAACTTGGACTCGGTTCGACTCGGAACCCCTATATTCTGTTGTTGTTAGTTCTCTGAGAACCGGACCGACACATCTCTACTAAGAACTAGTGAGATCATGGAGGACTCGAGCCTTTGAGTTGCATTGGAAGCTGATTGGGTGCTACTACTAAATGTTTGAAAACAGACTGCATTGAGAACAGTAGCAATAGTAGAGAGTAGTGGGCACCAGCAGATTGATGACATCAGGAATCCTGTGATCACTGCAGGTTCATGTCTGTATAGGCAGAGCCCTGAGGAGCTGATTCAGACCCACTCGCTAGGATGCGTTCGCTCGTAGCTGGGTGATTGTCGCTTTCTACACATGCGTACGCATCCCAATGCACGTGCATACACCAGTGCAAGAGATCGGGAAGCGTTTGCTCACTGCGCATAGACAGCCCAGTAGAGTAAGTGATAGGAGAAGCCGTTTGTGGGTGGCGACAGGGGCTGGCCACTTGAAACGGGGGAGTAGAGGTGTGAACGCAAGCATCTTAACGCTGTTTAAGAGGCGTGCATAATTAACATGCAGCGTCATTGTACACGTCACATGGTTGAGTTTCACACTGAAATGATCACAGTGCTTGCGGCAGGGTATAGTAAACCTCAAGCGCTGCGATCGCATCCGATGGTGCACGATGTACCAATGGTTTCATGCATTTCCTGGAGATGACGTGCACAAGTGGGCGTCTGCATACACAAAGTGATCGCAAGCCAAGACATAGTGGGCGTGCTTATGTCTTGCCGTGCGATCGACTTCCTTGCTGGGTGTGGGGCGGATTTGCATACGCTTGGTGCGAGCGAACGCATCTAGCGAGCAGGTCTGGATGAGCCCCTGAGTCCTCCGTGCCTCCGGTGCAGTGCCTCTGCTGCCACTGACGAGAAAGTAAAAAGGATATGGGCTCTTATAGATGTATCGGGAGGAGCCCAGGTAAGTAAGATGTTTTACTTATCTTCATTTCACATTTTTCCACCTTTTTTAGCTTTATACGGATTTGTCCTGTGAAGCAGCTAATGAACCAGATAATAGAACTTCGTTAAAAGATCAGATCAGAATTTTCTGTTTTAAATAAATAACACTTTGATTTTACACAGTAATTTGATCATGTATGTAATGATACATACCAGGGACATTACTACATGTCACATGTTGGATACTGGTATTTAAAATTAAAATCCTGAAACAAACAAGTTTTACATTATCGATTTCCATATGTCAGTTCCTCTAAGCATCCTTATTCATTATAGAAGCTCTGCGCCATCATTATCCTTATAGGCCAAAACCTAACTCTACCCGACAGTTACACTTCAAGCAACACTGCCCACATAAGGTTAGTCAGGATCAATTATATCACCTGTAAACTGGATGACTATCAGAATGGGTATACTCAAAGACATTTCCTGAGATGTAGTTCTTTCTTCTTAATAAAATAAGAATTGGATTACAGTATAACCAGTCATCAGAAACACTAATAGGATAGAAGGTACAATATACTGTACTTATAAATATTACCCTACCCCGGTAAATAAGTCTTAAATATACATGCAGCAATAACAAAGTTCAAAGTTACAAATAGTTTGAAATGTCTCCACTTTGCCATTTGTACCACTGTAATTGATTGCAATGCGTACAAGGGGATAAATGTAAGAGTGCCAGTCGACGCCGCTGTGGGAATACATGAAAGTATTCCCATCTTTTTAAAACAGCAAGCATGTTAAATGCAAAACAAGCTTGGTTTAGCCTTTAACATGCTTGCTGCTTTAAAAAAAATGGGTATACTCGCATGTATTCCCGGAGCGGCTCTGCCTGGCACTCTAATACATTTATCACATGGTGTTTTGACTTATCGTAATGAAAAATATATATAGTATGCAGTAAAAAAGCCACATCACCCCCCCCCCCATCCGCTTCACCTGAGACGTGACAGGATGCAGGAGAGTTGTCCGGTTACACGGAGGGGGGCCTACCCCACGTTCTTTAATACTTACCTTTCCGGAGTCTTACTGTGCTGCACAAATCAGGGGGGAAATAGTGAGGCGGCCATTTACCCAGCAATTTGCGCATGCGCAGTTGAAAAACCACAGGGAAAATGGCTGCCGCACCATTGTCCTGGAGACCTGTTCATGCACAGTGGGTTTGATATAAAAGATCTACAGTAAAAAGATAGACAATGCTTATATAGACACCAAATGGTAGAGAGTCAATAGGTAGACAGGGACAAAAGGTCGACAAACAATTCGACATGGATGAAGATAGACAGGCACAAAAGGTTATCAGGGTCAAAAGGTCAACATTGAAATGGTTGACACAAAAATGGGCAACATGTTTTTTTGTCTAACCCTAATCTTCACCCTAACCCTCCCCTTGGTGCCTAACTCTAACCCTCCCTCCTGGTGCCTAACCCTAACAATCAGGGTAAGTGCCTAGCCCTTACTGTCCCTCCTAGTGCTAACCCTAATCCTCCAGTAAGTGCCTAAGTCAAACAGTCCCTCCTAGTGCCTAACCCTAAACGTGGGGGGAAAAGTGCCTAACCCTAACCGTCCCTCCTAGAGCCTAACCCTAACAAACTAACAAAAAAAAAACATGTTTCAACCATTTTTGTGTTGACCATTTCAATGTCAAGCTTTTGTACCTGTCATCTTTTTGTACATGTACCTATATATCTTCATCCATGTTGACCTTTTGTGTATTGATATTTTGTACCTGTTGCCCTTTTGTCCCTGCCTACCTTTGAACTATCTACCATTTGGTCTCTATCTAGACATTGTCAAGCTTTTTACTGTAGATCTATAGATTTGAACCCATGCACAGTTGACTGACACAGCGCCAGAGTCTACTCCGTGCGCTGCCAACTAGAGAGGGAGCCCTGAGAGACACAGTACATTGGCCCCCCCTATTAATATGCCCCTGGGGAGCTTAACGTGTAATAATCATCTATCTACATTCACTATTGCTTTCCAGACTGACTATGAAAGCAGCGTCATCAGCTGGAGAGATATACAGCACATTGCTCTTGTACTCTGGAGCAGTTGATTGATACATGCTTTCAAGAATGACATATTACACTACACCATCTGATGCATTGATCTGGATGTGGCAGATGACAATGCTTCCTGTCTTCTCGCGTGTTGCCACTTGTATAGTGCTGATAATTTCGAGCTGTTTATAACGATTATGCCTTACCCCTTCCATGGAGGTAACATTTACCGAATACAGCATATAGTGACATTCTAGAGAATTGTGTGCTGCCAACTTTGTGGCAATAGTTTGGGGAAGGCCCATTCCTGTTTTAGCATGACCATGCCCAACCCATGCACAAAGCAAGAGCCATTAAAAAATAGCTTGCAGAGTTTAGTTGGGTTGACAAGCCGGCACACAGTCTTGACTTCAACGAGATCAGAATGCTGGCTGTGAGCCAGGTCTTATCGCACAATATCAGTGCCCAACCTCGCTAATACTATTACTACTGTGGCTGAATGGGTGTGATTCCCCACAGCATTGTTACATAATGTAGTAGAATTACTTTTTTAGAAGAAGACAGGTGACTAACTCCATATTAATGACTACTAGTTTTGAAATAAAATGTTATTATATATTTATTACTAATTATTTTTATAGCACACATATATTCCACAGCGCTTTAGAGAGAACATTAGTACCCGTTGCCCCCCCCCCCCCTCTCGGCGCCGATGGGTAAAAGCTGATTGATTACTACAGAACTGAGCTTGCAGTTTAATATTTGGTGCTGTAGGTCAAGAATCAAGAAGAAAGTGAATGCAGTGTCAGTAACAAGTAAGCTCTTGTGCAAGGTAAATCTTATATGATATAAAATAAACTTGTATTTTGTTGCTGCAAAACTGATATCAGCACATAGCTCATAAGATACAGTAGTTAAATGTATTTTATTTCAATTAGCCAGGCAGAAATGTACAGCAACTAAAAAGATTGTAACATTACAAAGACTTGTCGTGTATTAGAGCAGCTCAAGTTTGGTTGTTGATGGAACTTTGCAATGATGTTTTAGCTTTTTTCCTGGTGTACTTCACCAAATAAGAAATGTGTTAGAACTTACCAGCGCCACGGACTGAATTCCCCCAATACTGACACAAGCGTGAAGCACAGAGACAGTAAAAAACAGCAGGGAGAAGAGAGTGCTGGTGCTTCAGAAGGGAAGTAACAGGGCAAATTTAGGGTAAGGAGGCTTTCCAGCCATAATTTACCTATTTCCGCACTCACCCAGCTTCATAGAGGCACAGAACATATCAGAAAAGTGCTATAACATTATCAATAATCAGCAGCTAATTTTATTGTTTTTATTCGCTTTTAATGCTATTTTTATTATATTACTGATTTATAGCTTGTTGATACAAGCTAACAAGTTATTGCTACAGATAACACAATACATAGCACTTGATTTTCAGAACAAATAAAAAAATATATTTAAACAGGAAGGCTATATTGGGATCTATTCTTCCATTAAGACCCAAATATCAGTCACTACTGCCCATTGAAGCCAAGAGGTAAATTAAATTTCGTCAACATTCATAATGTCAACATGAGACTGTTAACATAGTCAACATTTTGACATACTCCATGTTGACATGCACCATATCACCCTCCCATGTGAGTGGGCACTCACTTGACCTGGTCTTTACGCACCGTTGTGATATTTCTGATTACTCCAATTGCCCATTCTCCCTCTCTGACCATCACCTTCTCTCTTTTAACCTATCCCTCTCTCCTTCCCCTCCTCTAACTCCTAAAGCTACAATTACTAAGCGTAATATTGAGGCTATTGACACTGTTGCCTTTTCCTCCCTGCTGGACTCTCTTCTCTCCCCTATCATTTCTCTCTCCTGTCCTGAACAAGCTACTTACCTGTACAATTCCTCCCTTACTTCTGCTCTTGATTCTGTTGCTCCAGCAATAACCACTCACCCTCGCAGATCCACACCACAACCCTGGCATTGCAAATGCACCAGATACCTACAAAGTGTTCAAGAATTGCAGAGCGTCAGTGGAGAAAGTCACGCTCTAAGGCTGACTTCCTCCATTTCAAATTTATTCTCTCTTCCTACAGTGCTGCCTTGTCTCTCTCCAAATAAACATATTTCAAGAACCTCATCTCCTCCCAGTCCTCAAACCCCCGGCGTCTCTTTGCCACTTTCAACTCCCTACTCTGCCCTTCCCCTCCTTGCCTTCCCTCCTCGCTCTCTGCCCTCGACTTTGCAACCTACTTTACATCTAAAATTTACTCCATACGTGAGGACATCATATCCCATCAGACCCTCAGCACTCCTCCCCCTCCTTGCCCTTACCACCCCTCCCCTTCTGTCTCACCAACTCTGACATCCTTCTCCCCTGCTTCTGGAGAGGAAGTCATGGCCCTCATCTGGTCCTCCCCCCTTCCACCTCCCCTCTTGACCCTATCCCTTCCCGTCTCCTCTCCCACCTGTCTCCTTCTGCCTGTTGCCATCTGACTCACCTCCTTAATCTCTCCCTATCATCTGGCACTGTCCCTTCTGCATTCAAACATGCTCTTGTCGCCCCCATTCTTAAAAAACCTACCCTTGATCCTAACATACTTTCCAACTATCGACCCATCTCTCTTCTCCCTTTTGCTTCCAAACTCCTTGAGCGTATTGTCTACAACCGCCTTACCACCTTTCTTTCTTCCCACTCCCTCCTTGACTCATTTCAATCTGGCTTCCGATCTCTCCACTCCACTGAAACTGCCCTCACGAAAGTCAGCAATGACCACCTTGCTGCCAAATCCAAGGGCCACTACTCTCTGCTCATTCTCCTTGACCTCTCTGCTGCATTTGACACTGTAGACCACCCTCTCCTCCTGCAAATCCTTTACTCTCTCGGTCTACGTGACACTGCCCTCTCCTGGCTTTCCTCCTACCTCTCTGATCGTTCCTTCACTGTGTCCTCTCATGACTCCTCTTCCCCTCCACTTCCACTAAAGGTAGGAGTTCCCCAAGGTTCTGTTCTTGGACCTCTCCTTTTCTCCCTATATACATCCTCTTTGGGTGAACTCATTAACTCATTTGACCTCCAATATCATCTCTATGCAGATGATACTCAAATTTACCTTTCCACCCCTGAGCTCACCCCTGAGCTCCTTACCCGTATCTCCAACTGTCTCTCTGCTGTCTCTTTGTGGATGTCCCAGTGCTTTCTTAAACTTAATATGTCTAAGACTGAGCTGATCATCTTCCCACCCTCTTCCACTACATCACTTTCCACAATTTCATTATCTATTGATGGCACAACTATCTCCTCTAGCCCCAAAGTGCGCTGTCTTGGAGTTATCCTAGACTCCTCCCTCTTGTTTAAACCGCACATTCAGCACCTCTCGCAGTCCTGCCCTTTTCCCCCAAAAAAATATCTCCTGGATTAGACCCTTCCTCACCCAGGATGCCACTAAAACCCTCATCCACTCACTGGTCATATCCAGATTGGACTACTGTAACCTTCTCCTAGCTGGCCTCCCCATCTCTCACCTCTCTCCACTACAATCGGTTCTTAATGCTGCTGCTCGGCTCATCTTCCTCTCCAGACATTCTACATCTGCTTCCCCTCTCCTTCAAGCCCTACACTGGCTCCCCTTTCCCTTCAGATGCCAATTCAAGGTTCTTACATTCACCTACAAAGCCCTCACCAAATCCTCTCCCGCATACATTTCTGACCTTCTCTCCCTTCACACTCCCGCCCGCCCACTTCGCTCAACTAATGCATGCCGCCTCTCTTGCCAACTGATTACTTCCTCCCACTCCCGCATCCGTGATTTTGCCCGTGCTGCACCCTACCTTTGGAATGCTCTTCCTCTCCCCATCAGACTCTCCACCTCTCTACAAATCTTCAAACGGGCTCTCAAGACCCACTACTTCATCAAGGCCTTCCAGCACTCATCCTAACCCACCTCATGCTCTTTCCTTCCCATCTTCCCCTTCTGTGTCACGCCGGTCTGTCTGCCCCTCCCCTTAGAATGTAAGCTCTCACGAGCAGGGACCTCTTCCCTCACGTGCTTCTCTTTACATTTTCTTCTACTCTCTACTCCCCATTAGGGCACCTAACACGGGACCGCCAATTCCCGGCAGCTTATTGTGAGTGCTTTAATCACTATTTCAGCAATGTATATAAGTTGTGTCCTTGTCCTGTACTGTAATGTACTGTATGTTACTTGTTTCTTGTTCACCTATTAGTTCTATGTACTATGTAAGGCGCTGCGGAACTCTTGTGGCGCCATATAAATAAAGGATAATAATAATAATAATAATAATAGTCTATTTATCAAGCGGTGAAAGTGGACCAGTGGAGAAGTTGCCCATAGCAACCAATCAGCTTCTACCTATTATTGTATAGACTGTACTTGATAAATGCTACTTGAGAGCTGATTGGTTGCTATGGGCAACTTCCCCACTGGTTCACTCCTCACTGCTTAATAAATAGATCTCTAAGTATGTTGACACTGACGAATATTTGATACAATGTATGGTGATAATGTGGACAAGCATTTTTTAGCTAAAGCCTAACCAAAACGCTAACCCGAATCCTACCCTTAACCCTACCACTAACCCTTAAACTAATGCTAACCCTAATCCTAACCTTAACCCTACCACTAACAATTAAACTAATGCTTAGCCTAGTCCTAACCTTAACCCTACCGTTAATCCTAACATTAATTCTAACTCTAACGCTAATCCTAACCCTAATCCTAACCTTAACCCTAACGCTAACCCTAATCCTAACCCTATCCCTAATCATAACATTTACCCTAATACTATGTTGACATGTCATATGTCGACATTTTCTCCATGCTGCCATTTTGCAGATGTCAACATTTTAGAAGTCGACATTTTAAACATGTCATCATAATATTCTGGTGTTGATATTATGAATGTCGGTATAGTGTTGAAACTATCGGGGTCATTCGTGAGCGGCAGTACGCTTGCAAGCGGGTCGATGTTCCCCCACTGCGCATGCGCACGATGGAGGGAGCTCCGTCGTGCGCATGCGCGAGACCCGGTGAGCGACAGGCTCTCCATCGCTCAGGGTCTCGCACCAAAGGGGGCGTGCTGTTGATGTTGATTGACAGCATGCCCCCTGGGTGGGCGTGCCTGCCAGACGGAGGCGTTCCCATGGGAACGCCTACCGTCTCAAGCCGGCCCCACTGACATCACTAGTGATGTCAGTGGGAGTGATTTTGTCTCTGATAGTGCCAAAATCAATCCAGGGCTTGCGGCAGCGAGACCCTACCGCAGGGTCTCCGTCGCAAGCCCGATGGTCGCGATGGTCAAGATCATCGCGACCATCATCATGGACGCTCGCTATAGCTGTGGGAATCTGAGGAATCCAAGATAGGGGAGGACTGAGTTAGCCTTATCAAATTGGATGCAGAACTAGTTCTGATCATGATTGAGGATATTGTTGATGAAGGTGTTGGTGGTGAAGAAGCCAGGAGGTTGGATCTAGCAGAGAAAAGGGAGCTAGCTGATGCTGGACTGCTTGTTGTTACTTTTTTACCCAAAGTTTTTGCATTTTGAAAACATGTTGGATGGATGCTTTGTAGATGACGTAACAGAGAGGAGGATCCTAGATGGTTAAGGTCCCTAGCTCTACTTACACTGGCAAGACAATGTGTACAGATGGCTTGACAATTGTTGTCCAGATTTGGGTAGAAATTATTCCAAACATAAGACGTGGATTTTTTTGCTTTATGCCCAGGCATGACAGAGGGCTTTTCCTTATCATGGGCAACAACTGTTTCCACTGGGGCCTGATTTACACAAACAAAATCCTCATTAACAACATCCTCATCATCCTCATCATCAGCATCCTCATTAGCGTCAGCTACACTAATATCCTCCTCATCCTGGTGCACTTCCACAGAAGCATCCTCAATTTCTATGCCAGCATGTTGACTTGTGCTGCTCATCCCCACATTTGCAGAGGATGCACAAGTGGTGGAAAGAGGCTCCTCTTCGAGTACATTTTTCAAAAGGTCAGGCTCACACATGGCACCCACCAACATGCTTAGACTCTCCTCAGGGATTTGTGACATTTCTGAGCGTACAGTTGGTTCCTGTGCCTTAACGGTTTTCATTTTTCTTAAATTTTTACAGGGAGAAGGGCTTACATTATCATAAGAGGCAGAACCACCAGTCATATATAAAGGCCAAGCCCTAAGCCTTTCCTTGCCACTTTGTGTGGTGAAAGGCATATTGCCAATTTTGTCTTTCTGCAGATAACTTTCCCTTTGATGTTTTTTACTTTACCAATGTAAAAGATTGGGTCTTTGAATTTAGATGCCCTGACTTAAGCCATGTGTGCCCTTGGGCATCGGCCTTAGAAGATGATGTAGATGGACTAGTATCATCATGACTGGTGGCACTGACAGCAGCTCCAGCACTAGTATGTGGTTCCTGCTCTCCTCTCAAATGATCATTCTCCATATCAACAAACACGAAGTAATTGGGGTACCAATTTTAAATATTACACTGTGGTATTAATGACCTACATTGTCACAATATTTTTTATGAAATGAAAAGAATAACACACTATGCTACCACTTACAGTGTCACAAGATCTTTTATGAGTAAAACACTGCACTACCACTTACAGTGTCACAAGATTTTTTATGAAGAAAAGAATAACACTTCGCTGCTACCGTTTACAGTGTCACAAGATTTTTTATGAGTAAAATACTGCGCTACCACTTACAGTGTTCCAATATTTTTTATGAATAAGAAAATAATAACACACTGTGCTACTACTTACAGTGTCACAAGATTTTTTATGAATAAGAAAAGAATAACACACTGCGCTGCCACTTACAGTGATGTCATTATGTTTTATATATTACGCATGTTATTTAGCACTTTGTTATGTTCTTGTAGTCGGTGTGTAGACTAATCATTTATTCACGATTGAGGATAGAAGTGAAAAGTTGAATATTACTCTGCACTACCACAGTGTCACAAGATGTTTTATGAGTAAAACACTGCGCTACCACTTACAGTGTTACAAGATTTTTTATGAATAAGAAAAGAATAACACACTGTGTTACCACTTACAGTGTCACAAGATTTTTTCTGAGCAAAATTCTGCACTACCACTTACAGTGTCACAAGATTTTTTATGAATAAGAAAAGAATAACAGACTGCACTGCCACTTACAGTGATGTCATTATGTTTTACATATTATGCATGTTATTTAGCACTTTGTTGTGGTCTTGTAGACGGTGTGTAGACTAATCATTTATTCACGATTGAGGAAAGAAGTGAAAAGTTGAATATTACTCTTACAGTGTCACAAGATTTTTTTGAGTAAAACACTGCGCTACCACTTACAGCATCACAAGATTTTTTATGAATAAGAATAACACACTGCGCTACAACTTATAGTGTCACAATATGTGGATGATAACCTGCTGTCTGGGTGGCAGTGTCACCGAACAATAACAGTGCAGCTAAGTTGCTAACACACACACACAAAAAGAAAAAAATCACTCTTTATTTTTTGAGGAATGATAATTTTATTTCACTTTTATTTTTTTTACACTGGGGAAAAACAACCCTGGACGAGGCAGCAGCCCCTTGATGAACAATACAGCACCCCTTTATGGACAACAAAGCACCCCTACGGAGTGCGAACAGACCACCTGCAAAATCACAAATACGTGGATGATAAACTGCGGTTTGGTCGGCAGTGTCACCGAACAATAATAGTGTAATTAGTTACTAACTAGTAACTACCTGGCTAGCACACACAAAAAAATAAAAAAAACAATAAGATCTAAATTTGAACTTTTATTTTTTTTACACTGGGGAAGAGCACCCTTGGATTGACAGAGCACCCTTGGATGACACAGCACCCCTTTATGTACTGCAGACCTATCCCCTTGATGGACAGGACAACACAGCAGCACCCCTTCTTGTGTACTGTATCCCCAGCCCGACAACACTGCACCCTTGAACAACAGCAGCACAGACAGAGCACATCTTTTCTGCACACTCTCCACAGCCGGAATGAAAATGGCACTGATCACCAGGACCTTTATAGAATTCAAAACCCGCGAGAATCCGACAGCGGGAGGCTGATGTTTTGCCTCGTTTTTGGATTTGAGTTAGGTGGGCAAATCCAAGCCGTGCTCGTATCTCGGCTCGTATCGCGAAGATCGGGTGCAGGGCCGGCCGGCCCGTTACGCGAAGTATGCAGCCGCGTACGGCGCCAAGCTCTAAGGGCGCCGTCAGGGCCGGCCAACCCACTCAGCACTGCAGGGAGGCACCAGACTGGAGAGGCGCTCTCCCCGCAGCTACTGCTGAGACAATTGTTGCTGCTGCCGGCTGTATGAAAGGCAGCCGCATACTGCAGGGAAGTTCTTGCCACTGGGTCCCCGCTTCCTCCCCCCTCCCCACAGTGTTGCACCACCTGACCTGTCATATTGAATGATGGGCAGAGGCAGGGTCAGGCAGAGCGGCCGTCTGATGTACATGGCCCCGCCCCCAGTAGCGTGTCATCCTCATAAGAGAAGCAGCCTGCCGGTCAGCGGCCCGTCCGCAGAGGAGCACTGAGATACGAGTTCCTGCCTCCTCCAGTCCCCACAGACAGCTTTCATGCAGAGCAGTCAGCTCTGCATGAATACAGACATCCTACTAGGGAAGCAGAGCGTATTCTTCTGAGTTAAGCCTGAAGGTGCAAGCAGAGTGGTGCTTGTGGCTCCACCAACAACACACCCCCAGTATGGAAGCACTCTGATCTTTTCTCAGCTCAGCAGCACTGCAGTGCTAATCTTCTGCACCCTGCTACGGTGAGGTGAGGTGGGTGGGGGGGTGGGGATCTGAGTAAGGGGGGTGATCTATGTGTGTGAAGGGAGGGGAGCTCTGTTTAGGGAAGGAGCTGTGTGTGGGGATGGGTATGTATAAGGGGGGGAGATCTGTGTGTGTGAAGTGGGGGATCTGAGTAAGGGGGGAGAAAGCTGTGTTGGGGAAATTTTAGTGAGTGAGGAAAGCTGTGTGTGTGTGTGTGTGGCTGAGTGAGGAAAGCTGTGTGTGTGTGTGTGTGTGTGTGTGTGTGTGTGTGTGTGTGTGTGTGTGTGTGTGTGTGTGTGAGGGGGTGGCTGAGTGAGGAAAGCTGTGTGTGTGTGTGGGGGGGAGTGGCTGAGTGAGGAAAGCTGTGTGTGGGGGTGGCTGAGTGAGGAAAGCTGTGTGTGTGTGTGTGGGGGAGTGGCTGAGTGAGGAAAGCTGTGTGTGGGGGTGGCTGAGAGAGGAAAGCTGTGTGTGGGGGTGGCTGAGTGAGGAAAGCTGTGTGTGTGTGGGGATGGGTATGTATAAGGGGGGGAGATCTGTGTGTGTGAAGTGGGGGATCTGAGTAAGGGGGGAGAAAGCTGTGTTGGGGAAATTTTAGTGAGTGAGGAAAGCTGTGTGTGTGTGTGTGTGTGTGTGTGTGTGTGTGTGTGTGTGTGTGGCTGAGTGAGGAAAGCTGTGTGTGTGTGTGTGTGTGTGTGTGTGGGGGTGGCTGAGTGAGGAAAGCTGTGTGTGTGTGTGGGGGGGAGTGGCTGAGTGAGGAAAGCTGTGTGTGGGGGTGGCTGAGTGAGGAAAGCTGTGTGTGTGTGTGTGTGTGTGGGGGGGAGTGGCTGAGTGAGGAAAGCTGTGTGTGGGGGTGGCTGAGAGAGGAAAGCTGTGTGTGAGGGTGGCTGAGTGAGGAAAGCTGTGTGTGTGTGAGGGGGTGGCTGAGTGAGGAAAGCTGTGTGTGTGTGTGTGTGTGTGTGTGTGTGTGTGTGTGTGTGTGTGTGTGTGTGTGTGTGTGAGGGGGTGGCTGAGTGTGGAAAGCTGTGAGGGGGTGGCTGAGTGAGGAAAGCTGTGTGTGTGTGAAGGGGTGGCTGAGTGAGGAAAGCTGTGTGTGTGTGAGGGGCTGGCTGAGTGAGGAAAGCTGTGTGTGTGTGTGTGTGTGTGTGTGTGTGTGTGTGTGTGTGTGTGTGTGTGAGGGGGTGGCTGAGTGTGGAAAGCTGTGAGGGGGTGGCTGAGTGAGGAAAGCTGTGTGTGTGTGAGGGGGTGGCTGAGTGAGGAAAGCTGTGTTTGTGTGTGTGGGGGAGTGGCTGAGTGAGGAAAGCTGTGTGTGGGGGTGGCTGAGTGAGGAAAGCTGTGTGTGTATGAGGGGGTGGCTGAGTGGGGAAAGCTGTGTGTGTGTGTGAGGGGGTGGCTGAGTGTGGAAAGCTGTGAGGGGGTGGCTGAGTGAGGAAAGCTGTGTGTGTGTGTGAGGGGGTGGCTGAGTGAGGAAAGCTGTGTGTGTGTGTGTGGGGGAGTGGCTGAGTGAGGAAAGCTGTGTGTGGGGGTGGCTGAGTGAGGAAAGCTGTGTGTGTATGAGGGGGTGGCTGAGTGAGGAAAGCTGTGTGTGTGTGTGAGGGGGTGGCTGAGTGTGGAAAGCTGTGAGGGGGTGGCTGAGTGAGGAAAGCTGTGTGTGAGGGGGTGGCTGAGTGAGGAAAGCTGTGTGTGTGTGAGGGGGTGGCTGAGTGAGGAAAGCTGTGTGTGAGGGGGTGGCTGAGTGAGGAAAGCTGTGTGTGTGGGGGTGGCTGAGTGTGGAAAGCTGTGTGTGTGGGGGTGGCTGGGTGTGGAAAGCTGTGTGTGAGGGGGTAGCTGAGTGGGGAAGGGGAGAGCTGTGGGTGAGAGTGAGATCTGTGTATGTGTAAGAGGGGAGAGTAGTTTAAAGGGCAGATGAGCTGAGGGCAGGGCCAACAACAGAAATCTCAGGGCCCGGCCCACTCATGTTTTTGGACCCCTCTCATCACCTTCCAGTAAGTACAGTACATGCAGGTTGGCCACCCAGCCTGTGTGTCTCACAACCCCAGTGTCTCACAGATCCAGCCTCCCAGCCCCTGCACCAGTCTTACAGCCCCAGTGTCAGTGTCTCACAACTCCAGCCTGTGTCTCACAGCCCCAGCGCCTCTCCAGCCCTATGCTTTCATCTCCATCCCGCCTGCCAATTCATCTCCCACTTCCCCAACCACCGCCTGAACCGTGTCTCCCTAGCCCCTACAACCACCGTCCGAGCATCACTCACCTGCAACCTGCTCCTGTTCCCTGTCAGCTCGGACCCAGCTCTTCTCTGAGTTACCCAGCAGCTTAACGTCATGCGCGCTGCTCCGGGTCAATACAAAACTTTATTTTTCCAGGCAGCCGGCAGATGGCCTCCCTCTCCTTTGTCTCTGTGCCCTGCTGAATACATCAGAGCTAGGGGGACACATGAACTGGGCTCCTGAGAATCCTGTGGAGCCAGGGCCCTTCGCAATCTCGGAGCCTGGTACATGTGTCCCCTTTGTCCACCCCTGTCGCCGGGCCTAGCTGAGGGGGAAAGCTGGGGGAAGGGAATACCGAGTGAGGGGGGAGGATTGTGTGTTTGAGGGGAGGAGAGCTATGTCGGGGGAGCGCTATGTGAGAATTTTTATGCTGTATGTATTTATATATACATTATTTATGGAGCCCCTTTGTGATATTTTCATTGGGCCCTGTGGAGTCACAGGCAATACACAAGGAGACTCAGTGAACATCAGTATATTAATAGGTTCATCTTTGCTCCAGGGGTCGAGCACCTTCTAAAGAGACTCCTGCTGACAGGTGTACCTGAGGTTGTGTCAAAATCTAATTTAATTTAAATTAAGTGAATACGCCCTTACTGCATTCGGCTTATGATTGGCGCCATTCCCCTTTCACACGCTGTGTGCTGGGCTGCTGTGAGGGAGGTGGGGGGGCGGCGCAGAACCCGGGCCCCCGCCGGGCCACTCAGCAAGCCCGGGCCCGGGTAATCTGTACCCGCTCCCCCCCACTCTCGGCGCCCCTGCCTGCGAGTCATATGCATGCGCAGTACGCGGCAATCGGCCGATTGCATGCGTATTAGCAACTGCGTTCCTTGCTAAATCAGGCTCATCGACGTCCCTCTATTATATAGGTCCACTTCTAGGCCCGTGCAAACCTGGAAGAAATTGTAGAACCAGTATGTGTATTTGTAATAAATAAAATAAAAATGTTTGTGTATTTAAAGGATATATACTAAATTCCCATGTTGGTAAACCTGAAAAGAAGCATATAGTAGTAAACAATATATCCAATAGTGGGAAAAATGCTTTTAAAATCATCATTACCTTTGCTTGAGATCACAAGATAACCTACCCTGAGCTCTGACTATAATTAGCATTACTTCTGTTCAATTGAACCAGACACAATTATGCTACTCAAGCCATACTACACCTACAGATCTGTTGTAAAATGTCAAAAATGCTCAGATGTATTAAATAATCATCATGGTGGTGCATTTTACAGCACATAACAGAAGGGTAAACTGACAGGTATTTTTCTTAGAGACATTCTAGAAAGTATACCAGACAGATATTATCCTGTACACTCTCAGCGCACAGCTAGGAATATGGTATTTCTTCATCTGGCTCTAGAATGGAAGGAATAAAGATGTATCCTTGATTTCATCTGCAAGAACCTTCATGCAGTGGGTAAAAATAATGCAGTGTTAATTGTTATCCAGCTAGCATAATGAATTGGATTAGGCTAGAGTTAACATAAAAATCATAAACTCTTTCATAAACTGAATGAAATTAACTATCGATGCAGGAAAACCATCGGGCACGAGTGTCTGATGGTTTCCCACTGCACATGCATCCGTGCCACAACGGTTACAGCAAAAAGATCAGGGGGGGGAATTTAATTGCCAGCGATGGTTGCAAATTGCAGTTGCCATGGCATTTAAATGCTGGCAATGGTAGCACATCTCGCACCCTTCGCCCATCTAGACAAATGCCTGATTCGCACAAAAACGCTCGCTACTCTATGAAATGATCCCTCTGCCATAAAGCGCGGCAGCTGCAGTGCAGATTCAGCCAGCTGAACCAATTCACCCTTATTTGGATTTCACACTTAGGGAAAAATTTACTAAGAGACAGGTTCCAAACCCCGGCGGTTTGGTGGCGGATTCTAACTGACAGCCCTGTTCTATTCTATTCTAAAATAAATTTTTATGGTGGTTTTGCAGCGGTTTTGGCCTTAGTAAATCTGCAGACAGTACAACCGCCACCAAGCCGCCGGGGTTCAGAACCCGTCACGTAGTAAATTTTGTCCTAAGATTGACATTGCATAGAAATCCATGCAATTTCGATTGGGTGTTTTTCTGGGTGGTAACTGAGGGTATGGCTACCAGTCTCGGATGTGTCGTGGGTATGTCGGTGGCAGTGACTATGTCCAAAGACACAGTTGCACAGACACCGGCCACCATGGTCAGTTGGATAGGCAGGTGCAATGTCCAGTGGTCCAACCAACGGTGTGTCGATAGTGCTTCTTTGTACTGCAGCCGGTAGGCATCAAATATGGGACCCGCCCATCAGCCATGGCATTACCATAAAGATGCAGTAGCTTCTTATGGCCTTCTGCTTCTTACAACCCTAAAATGGCTAAATTATCACTGATGACTAGGACGATAGTTGTGTAAATCAAATGTCAGAAATTTACTGATGAAAACTGTCAGTAGATTTGATGTCAGTAAAAAAGGCAACATTTCACCTCTCTGTAATGACCAGTATAGATCAGACACCATACAGTAAACTAAAAGATAAATTGTTGCACTGTGCTTGCGCTTTTTTCTATAAATTGAATTGAGCAGATTTTATATTATATTAGGTGAGTCGACGGCAATCAGTTATACAAAACATGTCTACTTAGTATCAGGAGCATTATAGTTATAATATTTAACATGAACCCCTCCCACCAGAGTCTGTGATGCCCATTCCTGAAAGCTCATGCAGGACTCACATCAACATTCCCCATTTCAAGATCATGAGAAATGATTAAAGGTAATAAGTACACGGGGCAGTGACTGTGTTGCTCAAAGTCCTGAGACTTTGGGTTGGTTCCAGCCAGGTATGGGTTGGTGGTGGTGTTTATAGATAGAAGTTGATGAGTAATCTGAGCTTCTGCTAGTGCCAGAGGGACTGATTCAGTGGTAGACAAAGAATCGATCGGTGGAGCGTCCTCAGTAGCAGTGAATCTGAGAAGGTATGTAAATAATGCAGGTGTTGTCTTTTGAATTGAGACACCCATCGGAGCCTTCTCAAATAAGATGCATGTATCTGAAAACGCATAATCGAATCACCATCGGGAATTTATTGTAGGACCATCGCACATTCAGAGTAAACCTAAGGTTACTCAGAATGTCGACTGCAAGGAAGGTGCAGAGGTCAGTGAATTTGTGCCAGAAAACACATTTGCTGACATTGACATGCCTCTAAAATGCTGGCAACATGCCAGAATTTTAGATGCTCCTCCCCATTGCCATTCCCCACACAACAAAACATCGGTCATTAGCGACCGATTTCCTATTGGTCTGAATCAGGCCCAGAGTACACCCTTGAATCTGAATGTATGGCATGGGTTCTTATATTATAGATTCACACAAAGTAAGGTTGATCTGCAGAGGAGGCATGGGAAAACATTGGAGTATGGTCTCACTCCAATCGTAAATCAAGGCCATCTGAATAATGTGTGTGCCACCACTAACCAGCAATGTACACAGGTAGGGGACATTGCTCCATCTCCCTGGCTGGCTCAACTCCCACCAGGTTCCCCAGACAAGCCCAAGCCCAGGTAATATGTAATCACACCCCCTCACGACACTCCTGCTCATGCAGGCTTAGCAGGTGAGGTCTGATCCATCGTCCTGGACCACATTGGGTCTGGAAAATGTTCTTTGTACTGTAGCCACAGTAACTTGTGTATAATAAGCTGCTAGGGTATGATCCTAAATTTTCAGTAATTTCCAGTAAATTTTGACCACCTCAAAGCTCACAATATTGTATTCATCCAGTTCAGGCCAAAAGGTTGCACCAAGCTAGCTGGCTGACTAAGCTAAGCGACAGCAGTGGGCGGCACAAGCACGTGGCAGTTCAACTTCCAACATGGCACATCTAGGAAACAGAGTGGCACTGCAGTGGCAGACAGGATGGCAGTTTAATAAATTATATGACCCCATAGAAACCAAGAAAGTTTTCATTAATCAAGAACTAGATCAGTGGCCAGAGGGAGGTAGACTAAGTATTTAAAGGGAAAGGAAGAAAGTATTAATTCGTATGTTCATTTGATAAAAAATTTTGATTCAGAAGCAAATTTATGAGGGCAGAGGGGAGAGGATTACATGTTTTAACCATAAAATAAGCAAATCAGAGAAGTGGAAAGCATTATTATAAAACAAGCATCGAAAATCCAAATGAAGTTGTTTGATTGATTGATTGATTGATTGATTAATTGATTTATTGATTGATTAATTGATTAGTGTTGATAATATAACCATAAAAAAGCAAATCAGAGAAATGGAAAGCTTTGGTAAAAAACAAGCATCCAAAATCCTGATGAAGTTATTTGATTGATTATTGATGAAATGATTAGTGTTGATAATTTAACCTTCAAAGAGCAAATTAGAGAAGTGGAAACCATTGTTGAAAAACAAGAATCCAAAATGCCAATGAAGTTGATTCCTCAGGATTTAAGGCTTAGTCAAATTGAATAATTAATTATATGATTTGATGATACTAGTCTGTATCTGCTGAGAAGCTACAGGAAATGGGGCCTATATGCCTGGATGAGAAGCTGGTGAAGGATGGCATTGAAGATACAAATGAGCGCCCCAGAAAAGTACAGTAACAAACAGTACACTGCTTGTCAAGCAGTGCAAGGTGGAATTGTCCTTTGGCCCTCCCACCCTAAAGTTGTATGTTAAAAGGACGTGCGCAGTTTAACAAACCAAACACT
Organism: Taudactylus pleione; assembly: GCA_031769625.1. NCBI lineage: Eukaryota > Metazoa > Chordata > Amphibia > Anura > Myobatrachidae > Taudactylus > Taudactylus pleione. The sequence continues at coordinate 3,869,478 of JAUIMM010000544.1, forward strand.
TCAGTGACAGGGACTGCCACTTTTGTGGCTGAAGTGATTAGTTTGTTTGGGCCCCCACAAAACACCAATGAGCAGCTAACATGTTTCTTGCCCCCACAAAACACAAATGAGCAGCTAACAGTGTGGTTAATGATGGGATTAAGGCAACTAACAGTGTTGTTGGTAATGATGGGTTTAAGGCAGCTAAACTAACAGTACTGTCAATGATCTCTATAGTGGCAAGATGTTGTCATCATTCTCTTCCTCACCCTCATCAGTGTTTACTTCACACAATATTAATTCATCCCAATTGGAATCCACCATTACAGAAGTCTCTCTACTTTAACGTAATTGTCTTTAAAAGTCTACCTCATGGAATTTATAGTTCATTTTGATGAACATCATCTTTTTCACATTTTGAGGAAGTATCCTTCTGAAGTATCCCGATCGCTGACAAAGTTCCTGGCTGTCCTGAAAACTCTTTCTGAGTACACACTGGAGGGTGGACAGCTTAAGTAAAGCAAAGCCAGTTTGTAAAAGGCATATTTCTTTTCTGTTTTGTTTCAACATTTTGCCTTGTGCTATCATGGCAGCTTTCAATTAAGGCTATAAAAGGCCTACTTGGGTGTGGCTAACAGCCAGCCCTGTATAGATGTGTCCCTCTGTATCTAGGAGGTGAGTACATTTAACTGCAATGTAATGATGTGCTAGGCATATATGCTAGTGTTAGGGACCAGCAGAAAAATGGGGTCCCTTGATGCTGGGCTGCAGGCTTAAATGCTTTGATCAAATCATGACAAAATCCCCTTTGTTTTATTTGCTGCACACACATAAATTTGCAGTATATTATTGTTAGCGCTGATAGCAAAAGTTTTTCTGTTTTGTATACATATATGGCATTAATATTGCCATGCTGCTGGTACCATGTATGATATGGGTAAAACCGAGCGCGGGCATATTTCTTTTCTGTCCAGTTTGTAAAAGGGCCTCCAAATTTTCTCCCAGTAGTCAGAGGGACTGTGATATGTCTATTTGTACACTGTCGTAAAGAAAATTCTCCACTATTCTATGGATGGTGACCATATCAGATTGCATTACATCTGGTTCTGCTACACAGTAGCAGTGAATTTCTTCCAACTGTATACATTTTCTAGCTAGGTCAATGAGACATGAGTTGAAACTGCTGGAGGAGGTAATCTTTATTACCAGCTTCCTCAGAGTCTGTGTGTAGTGATTGCTGACGAAACACAGCTGATTTGTCATTTCCTTCAGTGTTGGTTTGTAATGTGGCTACAGGGATATTTGTCTTTAAGTTTTGGGGGATTTTCCATGCTGGGACTGTGTGGTCAAACTCTAGATCAACAGACAGAGAGACGTGGCGTTGACAGAGTGCTCCCCAATCTTTATCAGAGACAGCAAGAGAGTATTTGTCTAAATGCTCACAGAAGATGTCTAGATGGGTAAAGGGCGGCCTTTCTGGCTTCATCAGTTCTTGAAATACGTCTTCTGATAGACTAGCACAAAAAACACCTAAAACAGACAATTTAGGACACACTCGTAGAACCTCTATCAGAGTGTCAGGAGTTACTTTGCAAACTAACGTTCTATTATTGATGTACAAACTATGGAGGTTTGATCTCCCAGTAGCAATAAGTCTTATAAAACCATCACTTAGAGTAAATGAGAGTTTACGTAAGTCAATATGGTGGAGGTCTATGTGACTTTCCTTCCGGCTCAGCTCCATAATGCTGTCCAGGATTTCTAGACCAGAGTAGAACAAAGGGATCTCCCCACCACAAATGATGTTCACGGACTCCAACTTCATGCTCTTCTTGGCCAAACATTCCAGGATTTATTTGAATTACGATTTTTCATATCGCTTCTTTGGATTGATCAAACTGAGGATCTCATTCAGAGTCTCTCGCAAGTGACCGCTCTCTCACATCCAGCGTATGTACATTTTTCAAAGTGACGCCATGGGAAGTGATCGCTCGCCAAGGCATAAGCACACCCACTTTGGCTGTGCCAGCGATCGCTCTGTGTATGCTGACACCCATTAGCCTATGTTGAGATGCCCACTTGCGCACGTCATCTGCAGGAAGTGTATTAAAACACTGGTACATCGAGCACCATCGGTTGCGATCACAGCGCTTGTGGTTGCCTTACACTGCCGCAAGCACTGCAAGGATTTCAGTGTAAAAACCAAGCATGTGACGTGTACTATGACGCTGCCTGTTAATTATGCACACCTTAAAAACGTCGTTGAAACACTCAGGCACGCCTGCGTTCACACCTCCACACCCCTGTTATTAGTGTCCTGCCCCTGTTACCAGCCACAAACGGCCTCTCCTGTCACTCATTTCACTGGGCTGTCTTTGATGGGCGAGTGAGCGGGCTGCGATCGTACAGAGTAGTTTGCGCACGAGCAGAACGAAGCATGCGCATGCGCGTTCACAAACCATCGGGCCGCTTGCGAGTGCACAGCGCTCGCGAGAGACTCTGAATGAGGTCCTGAATCTTTAGCTGCCTAATCTGGCCAATAAAATACTGCAGAGGCTCAAGTGATATTACACCAGAAATGTTTTTACCTTCATAGAAAGCCTTAAAGAAACCATTTCTTTAATGTCTTTATCAAACAATTGTTATTTGTGATTCCCAATATTCTTTAGAATCTATACATAGTATAAAATAAAGTCCCTGGTAGGCATCTGTCTGTGTGTTCGGGCTAATCTCGAGAACCACTGGATGGATTTTGATGCCGTTTTCACTATTCTATAGAGCATTTGTCGGAGAAGGTTTATGTGTATGAAACATTAATGTATGACAAAAGGGAGCCGAGAAGTGACAATTTTATTGAAGCAAGCAACTCAATAAAAATTTCCAAGTGAGGGCTTATGCTGCCTAAACCATTAAAGATACATCACAACAATGTACTTTATATAATGTAGAGATTGATTTGTATTATCCAGGTTGTCCAGAAAAATTGATGTAAGCGTTGTTTACTGATACAAAATTTCAGATTCTCCCTTTTTTTGAGTGTTCCTATTTCATTTATGTGAAAAACGTTTCTTTAATTTCAAACAAGTCCAATTGAGCACCAGGAGCTTTGCACACCTCTATACTTAAACAACTACAGAAATATTCTGCATTCTTGTGTCAAGTAGTCTCAGAGTTAATAAATCTAATAACAGTATTAGAACCTTCAAATAACTATTTTAGAGCATATTAGGAAAAGAATAACCTCCTAATTATTGATTATCTTTGTTGGTGGTGCTCCCCAAGGTTAACAGCAAAAGTAACACTTATCAAGCAAATACTCCTACAGTCCACCTAAGAAAGGAATCCATAGAATTATATAGGAGGAAGAACCTTTAGTGGGGGCACAAACTTGAAATACCCTCAAAGTTATGTGTATTGGATGACCTGTGATGCATTTTTGTTGATACCACTGTTTTAATATTTTTGTCACTCTAATACATATATATTGAAAAGATATTTTGCTAGGTAGCATGATTTTTTTGTCCACTGCGATATTATATACATAGTGCTACACTCTTTTCTAATATAAAAAAGCAACCTATCATTCCATTGATTACATAGCAAATGTTACAATTTGTATCCTGTGTGCTATACGATTTTCAAATAATATAATATAACTTTGTGTCACAGTTTACTGCAACCTTGTAGCAGCTATGTATTTATGAAAGTGTTTACCATAGCTTATTTTGGAATCAGTGTAAGGGATAAAGTTACTCCTGCCATTCCCACGCTCAATAGGAGTTTGTGAGACTATTTTATATTTTCCGCTGTTATTTTCATCAATTTGGGAACTTGTGTCTTAGCCCATATATATGTGATTTTGACATGATCTACATCAACCAATAAGGGTATAAAGTGTTGATATCTTACCATATGGTTTTTACATATAGTTTGTGACTTCCATAATATGGCCCAATTTAAGGGTATTTGACTGAAGAGGTTTATACTCACTGGGCCCCAGATACCTCGTGACTTTTATTTAAAATATATTAAAAGCTAAGTTTTATGCATTTGGAATTATTTATTCTGTTTTGAATTTTGTGCCCCCATTAAGGGTTCTTCCCCCTTTATACTTCCACAGATTAACCTCATGGACAGCCATCACTCTGTGTCGGGCCACGGCTTACCATATCGCCCTCAGCCGGGATACATTTTAGGAGCAGAACTGCTTATACTGTGCACGAGTGACCTCTGGGGCTGATTTAGACCCACTCACAAGTGCTATGCGCTCACAAGCGGGTCGATGTTTGCCCCCTGCGCATGCGCGCCTCCGGCATGTACATGAGTGAGACTTGGCTACGTGTCTTGTACCAAAACGGGGCGGATTTATATTGTGATTGACAGCTCATCCCATTTTGGAGGTGGGCAGGTGGGGTGGCTGGACAAACGAAGGCGTTCCTGAGGGAACGCCTTCCGTTTGTGGGCGGCCCTACTGACATCACTAGTGATGTCAGTAGGTGGACTTTCTATTAGAGCAGGAAGTCCACTGGGGCTTGCGATGGACGAGACCCTACCACAAGGGTCTCGTCGCAAGCCCGATGGTTGCGATGGTCACGACCATCGTGACCATCACCTGGCCGCTCGCAAAAGCTGTGGGTTGTCACCCACAGCTTAGCGAGTGGCCAGTAGGCCGGAAAATAGTAATAAAAGAAAAAACCTTATTCAGAGCGAGCGCTCTTAAAGAGCGTGCGGCTCTGAATCAGGCCCTGTGTTCATTACTGGGATTATTGTGTACGAGCTAGCTACCTATTTCATTGCACAGCAGACAGCAGCTCTATCTCAGTGATAAATGGATATGTCTTCTGACCATGGGAAATAACATGTAATACATAGGGATGTGCGCCGAAACATTTTTGCCGGATTTGGATTTGGTTTTAATTTGTCGTCTGGCTTTGGATTTGGATTTGCCAAACTGCGGTGACTGGCTTTGGATTTGGATTTTTTTACAAAAATTTACAAAAAAAGCTAAAATCACATAAATTGGTCTTTTTTTTCTTCCTAGAGTATTATTAACCTCAATAACATTAATTTCCAGTCAATTTAGAACACCTCACAGCTTATAATATTGTTTTCAACATTATTGGCCAAAGGTTGCAGTGAGCTGACTGGTTACTAAGCGGCAAAGCAGCGGCACAACGACACAGACACCACAGTATAAAGTACATCTATGACACATTGCCACACAGAAGTGGCAGAAATGAAAAGTAGTGCACCCACCCAGTGGGGTACGGCCAGCAGAATCACAGTACTTGTTTACAAAGTGGGCTACGGCCCTAGGAGCACAGTGCACAATCTTATTCACATTACACCGCACATAGGCCCTCATTCAGAGCCGCTCGTTAGCGGCAGTACGCTCGTTCCGAGCGATGTTTGCACATCTGCGCATGCGTACGCTTTTTAGTACGCATGCGCGAACCAGTCAGTGCGGCTGAAAATCCTTTGTACGCTATATAGCGAGTGCCTGCTATTTTGAGTGACAGAATGAGGCGTATGTGGGTGGTAACAGGGGAAGGTGTTTGAAAATGGGGAGTGGAGATCCGAACGCAGGCGTGCTTAAAGGTCAAAACGGGCGTTTTATGGGTGTGTATATTTAAAACAGCAGCGTCATTGACCACGTCACTGGGTTATTTTATAGCCAGAACTGCACGCAAATTTGTGGTAGCAAACACCAACCACAAGAATAGCGAGCAGTTCATACGCTGGTCGATGTACTCGATTAATCTAATAAATAGCGGACATGACGTAGGATGCGAGCGGCCAGGGGGCGTTTTTAAGAAATAAACGAGCGTATGTTTTGCTCGCTCGTTCAGACTTAGAGGTGTGAACAGACTGCAATGTGCGTACGGATCATTTGAATAGCCACCCCTTGTTTTTAAACGAACGACCGCAAATAGCGTACGGCTCTGAATGAGGGCCATAGTGCCCGATTCACATTACACCATAAAGTACTGTCTCTTATTTATGTTACGACACACAGTAGTGCCCCTTTTACACAATGCCCACAGTAGTGACCCCTTTTACACAATGCCCACAGTAGTGACCCTTATACACAAAGCCCACAGTAGTAATGCCCCTTATACAATGCCCACAGTAGTAGTGCCACTTATACAATGCCCACAGCAATAGTGTCCCTTACACAATGCCCCCAGCAGTGGTGTCCCTTACACAATGCCCCCTGTAGAGGTGCCCCCTATGCAGTCCCCTTAGTAGTAGGGCCCCCTATGCAGTGCCCCCAGTAGTGGTATGCCCCCCGGTAGTATGCCCCCCATTAGCAGGCCCCCAGTAGTATGCCCTCCCCAGTAGTATGCCCCTGCAGTAGTATGACCCCCAGTAGCAGCCCCCCCAGTAGTATGCCCCCATAAGCAGGCCCCCAGTAGTATGCCCCCCCCAGTAGTATGCCCCCCATTAGCTGGCCCCCAGTAGTATGACCCCCAGTAGTATGCCCCATAAGCAGGCCCCAGTAGTATGCCCCCCCAATAGTATGCCCCCCTTAAGCAGGCCCCCAGTAATATGCCCCCCCCAGTACTATGCCCCCCATTAGCTGGCCCCCAGTAGCATTCTCCCCCCAGTAGTATGCCCCCCAATTAGCTGGCCCCCTGTAGTATGCCCCCCAGTAGTATGCCCCCCCAGTAGTATGCCCCCCATTAGCTGGCCCCCTGTAGTATGCCCCCCCTGTAGTATGCCCTCCCAGTAGTAGGCCCCCCAGTATCAGGCCCCCTGTAGGATTCTCCCCCAGTAATAGGCCCCCCCAGTAACAGGCCCCCTGTAGTATGCCCCCAGTAGTAGGCCCCCCAGTAGTAGGCCCCCCAGTAGCAGGCCCCCTGTAGTATGCCCCCCCAGTAGTAGGCCCCCAGTAGCAGGCCCCCTGTAGTATGCCCCCGCAGTAGTAGGCCCCCCAGTAGCAGGCCCCCTGTAGTATGCCCCCCCAGTAGCAGGCCCCCCAGTAGCAGGCCCCCTGTAGTATGCCCCCCCCAGTAGTAGGCCCCTCCATTAGCAGGACCCATACACACACAAAAAAACAACTTACCTGTATCCCCACTCCAGCCGCCGTCCGCTCTGCTGCCACGCGACGAGGAGGGAGCCGGAAGACTGAGCTCATGAGTGAGCTCCAGCTGGCTCCCTCCATGCAGCAGCCAATGAGAGTCTGTGTGACTCTCATTGGCTGCTGTAACAAACACACAGCTGCCGCTGGCGGCTGTGTGTTTGTTCTGTGCAGGGCAGACCGCTATCACAGTGGTCTGCCCTACACTCGAGGAGCCCTGATGTTGGATTCTTTAGTGAGAATCCGACATCAGACGGCCGCCGTTTGGCCCCAAACGGGGATCCGAGTCAGGCGGGAACAACCGAACAGGGTTCGGGTGGACTCGGATCCCCTATGTTCGGAGCGGTTCAGATTCCACAGAATCCGAACCACTTATCTCTAATCATACATGGACTTTACACACAACTGTCTACAGTTGACTTATCCATTCTGGTGTCAATCCTTTCATTCAACCACAGCGCAGCACCTTACATCACCATATACTCTGTACTTGTATATATGGTATTTTTAGTGGAACATTGATCTGTTTTATCTAAATTTATGCTTAATGTTCATAACATTTATTAGACTATTCATTTTTTTTGTTATCCTTAATAATTATACAACATAAATATTTCAAGCTATACTAAATCTGTAACTGAGGTGATTACTGATATACTGTAACGTAAATTTTTTTTTAACCACAATGAAAATTGGGTTAATAAAAAGCCTCATGTAGCCAATTATTAATAGGGAATCCCTGCCATAAATATAATAGATAATATTCTGATGTGAATGCAATAGTTCTAAATAGGGAGTGAAATCGCCCCCACATATCCCTTATATCAGTAATGCAGGAGACAACAGGGGCCACAAACCAGAAATAACCAGCCTTGGCCTGTCAGGTGAGGTGTCTGTGAGGTCATGCTGTGATGTCATAATGGTAACTGCCTGTGCCAGTGCTTTGCTGTTGATGCCTCTGTCACACACAGCCAGGACACTGACATGACACAGCATAGAGGTGACTCAGTTGGGTGTATCTGCAGACTTGGAGGGTGACTACCCTACTATATGACCTTAAGGACAGGACCTTATCGGATAAAAACCAAATCTCCCACCTACTAGGACAATGCCACCTGCAGCAGCATCTGGGACCTCTGACTGGAGAACAACGGTGAGTGCTGTTTGGATAGGACTGTGGGCGGGATGTTCTAAAGGGGAAAGTGCTATAAAACCCCCGAAAATGCAGTTTTCAGTGGTTTTACCACATACCCCATATGTACTTAGCACTGGAATGCGATGCTTCTGGTGCTTTGTCCCGATGGGTAATGCCATCTTCAGGTAGCATTCCCCAATAGAAGCTTATGGGCTTCATTTTGGGATGCCTCTCCTCAGAGGGGTCTAATCAGATCCCCCCCATCACTCCCAGCATCCTTCTGCACATTCGCAGAAGGACGTCAGAGGGACTTCTGGGTGTTACACTCGGAAATGCCTCTCTCCGGAGCCATCACAAAGGACAGCTCTTATCTGGAGAGCCGGCGTTAACGGAAATGGGGTGTGCCAGCTCCGTTTTCCGGGAGTGGCAAGGCCAGGGGCTGTGTCCACGGATGAAGTTTATGGGCCTCGCAAGCCGGCCAGCCTGGGTAAGCTGAGGCTTACTCAGCTGGCCATTGGCACTGCGCCACCCACAATCGTGACCGATGTACTGGGATTGCAAATATGGCATAGGGTGTCAAACACCTACTGCTGCATTTGCATATTACCAGCTTGCCACAAATATTGCACCTACGGGTTATTTCCCACAGGTGTGAGATTTTTGGTATTAAATTGGGAGCGGGGTTTTGGGTTTTATTTCTGCGCTTCAGCCTCCTGCACATACGCCAGCCTAGTACACACGCTGCCCCCATAGCCTCGCACACACACACATACACTGCCCTCGTAACCTCACACACACACTGCTGTCCCTGCTTCACACATATACATGCTGCCACGATAGCCTCACACACGCACACTTCCCCCATAGCCTCACACATACACACACTGCCCCCATAGCCTCACACATACACACACTGCCCCATAGTCTCAAACACACACTGCCCTCATAACCTCACACACACACTGCTGCCCTGATAGCTTCACACATATACATGCCGCCACAATAGCCTCACATGCACACTTCCCCCATAGCCTCACACATACACACACTGCCCCCATAGTCTCAAACACACACTGCCCCAGTAGCCTTACACACACACAGCCACAATAGCCACACACACACACAGCCACAATAGCCACACACACAGACACACACACACACTGCCCCCATAGCCTCACAAACACACTGCCCCCATAGCAACACACACACAGCCCCATAGCCTCACACACACACGCACACTGCCCCCATAGCCTCACACACACTGCCCCATAGCCTCACACACACTGCCCCCATAGCGTCACACACACACTGCCCCCATAGCCACACACACACCCACTGCCCCATAGCCTCACACACACACACACACTGCCCCCATAGCCTCACACACACACACACACTGCCCCCATAGCCTTACATACATAAACACACACACATTGCCCCATAACTTTTACACACACTGCCCCATAGCCTCACACACACACGTCTTCACACACACACGCTACCCTGTAGACTCTCACACACACACTGCCCACACAGCCTCACACACACACACTGCCCCCATAGCTTCACACCAGGGTTGTTTCTATAATGGGTGCACGGTTTGCGGTGCACACGGACCCCCGGGTCCAGGGGGGGCCACACCGCATACTCTGCACCCATATTATCTAAAGCTTACCTCCCCGAGGTCCCACGGGTGTCTCAGTGCTGCTCAAAACTCCAGAAAATGGCCGCAGCGGCCATTTTTCTGGCACTTTGCACATGCGCGGTAAGGAAATCGCCGGGAAAATTCCTTTGCAATCTGAGCATGCACGGTAGACTCTGGGCACACTCTAGTGCCCAGAGTCTTCTAATGCCGCGGTTGCCGGCCAGCCGCATCAGTCGGCTGCCAGCCGCCGGGGTGAGAGGAGGTTGCCCCGGACAGCACATAAGATGCCCCTACACACACATACTGCCTCATAGCCTCACACACATACACACATGCTGCCCCATAGCCTCACCCACACACACGCTGCCCCATAGCCTCACACACACACTGCCCCATAGCCTCACACACACACACTGCCCCATAGCCTCACACACATACAGACACGCTGCCCCATAGCCTCACCCACACACACGCTGCCCCATAGCCTCACACACACACTGCCCCCATAGCCTCACACACACACATGCTGCCCCATAGCCTCACACACACAGTGCCTCGATAGCTTTACACAAACACAAGCACACACACTGCTCCCTTAGCTGCACACACACACGCTGCCCCTTTAGCCTCACACACACACATTTCCCCTTAGCTGCATACACACACCCTGCCCCATAACCTTTACACACACTGCCCCATAGCTCACAAACACACACAGCTTCACACACACACACTGCCCCATAGCCTCACACACACACACACACACACACACACACACACAGCTTCACACACACACACGCTACCCCATAGACACACACAAACTCTACCTCAATAGCCTCACACACACACACACACACGCTGCCCCCATAGCCTCACACACACATGCTGCCCCCTTAGCCTCACATACAGGATCTGCCCACTTAGGAGTCTATTTATCAAGCTGTGAAAAGTGTGGAGAAGTTGCTCATAGCAATCAATCAGCTCCTACCTTTTATTTTATAGACTGTACTTGATAAATGCTACTTGAAAGCTGATTGGTTGCTATGGGCAACTTCTCCACTGGTTCTCCACTTGGAAGCTGATTGGCTGGCACTTATCACAGACTTATCACTTTTCACTCTGTCACTTATCACTGCTTAGTACATAGACCCCTAAGTCTCATACACATGCTTCCCCCTTAGCCGCACTCACACACAAGCTGCTCCATAACATTTACACACTGCTCCCATAGCATTGCACACACACTGCCCCCATAGCCTCACACACACAAACACACACACTACCCCCTTAGCTGCACCACACACGCTGCCCCCTTAGCTGCATACACACATGCTGCCCTATAACCTTTACACACTGCCCCATAGCCTCACACACACACAGCTTCACACACAAGCTACCCCATAGACTCTCACACATACATACACTGCCGCACTAGCCTCATCCACACATACACGCTGCCTCCATAGCCTCACACACACACTGGCCCCATAGCCTCACACACACACACACATACACACACAATGCCCCCATAGCCTCACACACACATACACACACGCTGCCCCCATAGCCTCACACACACACATACACACACATGCTGCACCCATAGCCTCACACACACACATACACACACATGCTGCACCCATAGCCTAACACACACATAAACACATGCTGCCCCCTTAGTCTCACACATACACTCTGCCCACTTAGGGGTCTATTCATGAAGCAGTGAAGTGTCCTGTTTTAGCTGAAAACAGGGCCCTTATCTGCTTCGTGTGATTCATGGAGCAGTGTACCATGGAGCAGTGTACCATGGAGCAGTGTACCATGGAGCAGTGTACCATGGAGCAGTGTACCATTGGAGAAACATATTACTTCTCCAGCAGTGCACCTGCTCCTGCATGTATAGCATCACCATACATTTGTATAAAGTATTGTTCCTCTGCTGTTGCCTCCGATCCCTTTTCTGCCAGCAGCAAATCAGAGGTGCCCAGGGAATATGCATATGCATATCCTGGGTCACTTCCTGCAGTGCTGACTGCTGGCTGGTTGACCCAGTGGCCCCCGTTCCACTTCTTACCCCCTGCTATTTTAAAGTGACCCGGCATCCAGGATGTCCCGCTGCCCCCACGCCCCCTCTGTTCCTTCCCTTGCCGCTGCTATTCCTACCATGCTGCCGCTATTGAAAGGTGACCCGGCCGGATCGCTTCCACTTCCATCCAAGCTGCCCCTGCGCCCCTCCACTCTGCTGCACCCCCCATGGACAGCTCACTCTGCCACATCACATGTTCTGTCCAGTATGTGTCATGTGTGTGTATATATAATATAATATATACACACTATTGACTCCACACTGCCCCCGGCTCACTTTGCCTAAACTCCTACCCACCCTTGCACCGTGGCCACACACCCGCCCCCACCAGCGCATGATCGCCTGCTCCCACGGATCAAAGGGTCAGAGCCAGCGTCAGGATCAACAGCTGCCCACGGTGGGGGTATTGGCAGTGCATGCGCAGGACCAAGAAGACCCAAGGGACGTCTGTAAACTCACAGAAGAAAGGAGAAGACAGGATCGCCGGGACCCAGAATACCGGATTGCATCGCGGAGAAGGTAAGTGTACATGAATTGCAACTTATTACACCACCAATGCGATGTCCGGTGTTAATTAACATATAGTTAACGCAAATGTACATGAATAGACCCCTATGTCTCATACACACTGACACTTCCCCATTAGCCACACACACAGCTTCACACACACACTACCCCATAGACTCTCACACACAAACACTGCCCCCACAGCCTCATACACACTCATACACACACTGCCCCCACAGCCTCATAAACACACTACCCCCACAGCCTCATACACACACATACACACTGCCCCACAGCCTCATACACACACATACACACACTGCCCCCACAGCCTCATACACACACACTGCCCCCACAACCTCATACACACACATACACACACTGCCCCCACAGCCTCATACAGACACATACACACACTGCCCCCACAGCCTCATACACACACGCTGCCCCCACAACCTCATACACACACATACACACACTGCCCCCACAGCCTCATACACACACATACACACACTGCCCCCACAGCCTCATACACACACGCTGCCCCCACAGCCTCACACACACACACTGCTCCCACAGCCTCATACACACACATGCTGCCCCCATAGCCTCACACAAACACTGCCCCCATAGCCTCACACACACACACACTGCCCCCACAGCCACATACACACACATACACACACACTGCCCCCACAGCCTCATACACACACATACACACACACTGCCCCCACAGTCTCATACACACACATACACACACACTGCCCCCACAGCCTCATACACACACGCTGCCCCCATAGCCTCACACAAACACTGCCCCCATAGCCTCACACACACAAACACTGCCCCCACAGCCTCATACACAAACATACACACACACTGCCCCCACAGCCTCATACACACACACTTCCCCCACAGCCTCATACACACACATACACACACACTGCCCCCACAGTCTCATACACACACATACACACACACTGCCCCCACAGCCTCATACACACACAGACACACACACTGCCTCCCACAGCCTCATACACACACATACACACACACTGCCCCCACAGCCTCATACACACACATACACACACACTGCCCCCACAGCCTCATACACACACACTGCCCCCATAACCTCATGCACACACATGCTGCCCCCATATCCTCACACACACATGCTGCCCCCATAGCCTAACACACACATACACACCCGCTGCCCCCATAGCCTCACACACACTCTGCCCACAGTTTCATACACACACACGCTTTCCCCTTAGCCACACACACAAGCTGCCCCATAACATTTACACACTACCCCCATAGCCTCACGCACACACACACACGCTGCCCCCATAGCTTCAAACACACACTGACCCCTTAGCCTCACATACAAAATCTGCCCACTTGGTCTCAAACACACACACATGCTTCCCCCTTAGCCGCAGACACACATGCTGCCCCATAACCTCACTAACTCTGCCCCCATAGCCTCAAACACACACTGCCCTTATAGCTTTACAAACACATGCTGCCTCCATAGCCTCTCTCACACACTCACACACTGACTGTAGGGGTGTTCGACCTGTGTGGTCGCACAGGGGCGCCACCCATAGAAGGCGCACCCCTCCCCAAAATCCCGATTTCAGCGGGACAGCACTGTCCTGCTGTTCCACCCGTGGGCAGAAGTTCCCCGTGGGTGGTTAAATTGGGAGGTCGGGAACCCCCACCGCCGCAGCTGTGTGACTGTGCCGAACCCCGGAGACTCTGAATGGATGCTGCGTGCATGCGCGCGACATCCATTCAGTGACGGGAGAGGGGCTGGGGGAAGCCCAGCTAGTGAGGCTCCCCCCAGCCTGACATTATTTGGAGGTGGGCACACCTCCTAATAACGTCACACAAGGGGCGTGACCTATGGTAATTAGGCAACACCCCCATTTTCAATCGCGCGCGGCGAAGATAGGGCGCAGTGGAGAGGGCCGGCACAGGGTGCTCCGGACCCTGGAGCCGGCCCTGCCTCACACATTGCCACCTTAGCCTCACACACACTGCCCCTATACACTCACACACACGCTGCCCCCATAGTCTTACACACACATTGCCCCAATACACTTCCCCTCCTTTCTCTTGTTTCTCTCTCTGTCTCTCCCCCCATCTTCCTGTCACTAGCTCCTCCTAATATTTTCTCTTCCCCTGTTTTCACTCTAAATCCTTTATATCTGACTTTTTCATTGTGGAAGTGGGTATGCCATCAATGTGCAGGCACATGCTTCACTGGCCGGTAAATATGTTGATATTTCTGGGCAGCTTTGGAGTGACAGAAGTGGTGACTGGGCTATACACGGTGGGTGGGTGGGTGGCCTGGGCAAACTCTGCATAGCCTCCTAATGCCCAGAGGGAAGGGCAGTCCTTCAGCCATGGTTCCCCAGAGGTTTCCTCCACAGGGGGTTTTTCCTCTCCTGAGTGCTGAAGGATGACTCTTTGTGAGTCCTGAGGCTTCCGCCATATTGTTCCTCTTACAGGACAAGTTAATAAAAGCCATAGGCCTATCTTCATCCAGAATTCCCTATTTTAAAAATGCAGAGTAATAAAGTGACATTTTACTTGTAATAAAAATTCATAATAAATGTATTTCTATATATATTTTGCTTGCTGTTGTCTTTTTGTTTTATTAATAAATGCTCACAAAAGGTGAGGAGGCCACAGTGAGGCCTAGCAAGGTAACTGAGAGCAGAGGTGGTAATGGGAAGTAATACAGTGGTGGGAGCAGGACAGGATGAATGATCAGCTTAGATAAAGCATAGGAAAAGGGGTGAGAGCTGCAGGCTGAGAGGGGAAAGACTGAGGTGACAATACAAATGAGGGGTGTATGGGGAAATGATGGGAATGGATGGAGGTCTCTGAGGAATATGTGGTCAGGAATTGGTAGAGACACTTTATATTAGTAGGTAGGAGAATAATACAAGTCAGTAATAACATTATATACAGGTGATAAACTCCAGATAAGTAGACCTGCTGCTTACAGAATGAGGAATATGGTTACCCTGTAATCGCTGTTATCAAGTATAAAGTGAGTTGAGGGAAAAGTAACAAAAGAGAATACAGTCACATATTATAGTAATTTACTCAAAAACAATATCTAATGATAATAATAAAAACCCTAAATAAAGTAATAATGTTACATTAATTTGGTGACACTAACAAAACATTAAATGCATTATGGGCCTTATTCAGAGATGTACGCACACCCAATGTTATGCAGCCCATCTGGATTATTAGCACCTCAGGAGGGTTGGGATAACATTGGGCTGGGGTAAGGGTCCCAATGACACAGACTTGGTTTCAGTGCGAGTAGAGTCATGATATGAAAGGGACTATAACAATGCATCTTTTCCTTTTGTATCTGTCTAATAAAAATATAAAGCAATTAATGTATTCAAAGATTCATGTTACAGGACTTTATGTAATGTCTATGATGGTACTACTGAGGCTGCTTGCTGAGCTCCCCATTTCCTATACTTCCATTACTTATACATTCCTACACTTCTACAGACGACCCTCAACATCAGATGTTTTGAGTGACTGATTGGTAAGTGCATGACCGTAGCTATAGTGCAGGTGGTGCCATTGCTATGGGGCCCAGAGGCTTTAGGGGCCCTGAACCCAGGTAATATACTGTAGTTGTATACAAATTTCCCAGATTTGCCTGCTAAGTAATTGGGTCCGACCCTTTGCCCAGCCTGAATGGGGTGACATTCTATTTTCAGTAAGAGGTGTGTAGTGGTTATTAGAATGATAAAGGGGAACTGTAATGTGGCATAATCTGACCTGCTTATTCTAATGTGGTAAATATAAACTGGTTGGCATGTTAATGTTACATATTATGGACTGGTGCACTGTAATGTGGCACAATGTGAAGTAGAGGCACTATAGTGTAGCATAACATGAAAAGGGGACACTGTTATGGGGCATAATTTGAAAATAAGGGCACTATAATGTGGCACTGCATGAACTTGGAGGCACTATGGTGTGGTATAATATGAACAGGGGGCTCTGTAATGTGGCATAATATTAACCGGAGACACTGTATAACATGTGAATTGCAGGTACTGTGTGGCATAATGTTTACTAGCAGCCCTACAATGTGAAAATGTGAACTAGGGCACTACTATTGTTCATAAAATAAACTGGGGTACTAGTAAGTAAAGAGTGAGGGGTCATCTGAATTTAGTTCCCTGATTTAGATTATCCATAATCTGATGCACTGTTGCCTGCCTGTTAACCTGAGCAAGTCTTCCCACTCTCTCTTCCGTTCCAGCATCCATCAGCCATTTACGACCACATGCCTTGCGCTCAAACCCAGTTTTTCATCTGCTGGTCCACTCTGTGTACACTTTAACAACTGTCTCAGAATTACTTTAATTCTATATATTTTTATTGCACCACATGTCCATCTGGTCCTAAGTGTATCAAACCAAGCGTAATACTATCAGGTAGCCTCAAAAATGGTTTAACACCATAGGGGAGAAGTATCAAACCTTCAAAAGAGATAAAGTGGAGAGGTTTCCCATAGCAACCAATCAGCTTCTAGCTATCATTTACTTTGCACAGTCTATAAAAAAAAGTTAGAAGTTGATTAGTTACTATGGGCATCTTTTCCACTGTATCTATTTAGAAGGTTTATTGCATCTTCCCCAATGACTAACAATATGGAACTGAAATGCAGCACAAGTGAATTCAAGCATGGCCATGTCCAGAAGCTTCATTATCTATAGTATGAACTTTTGTAATTCATACTGTATCACCATATATGAGGGATTAAAGACAACAGGAAAGTGAGGCCAGATGCTTCAGTTCCATCATCCTTATCGTCACCATTGCATATATACGTTCAGACTAGGGATGTGCAGGCTCGGTTCTACTCGGTTCCGTTCGGTTCTTTTTACCGAATCTTATTGGCTATCCAAAACTCGTGACAGCTGAAACCCAATAAGATCCGGTAAAAAGAACCGAACGGAACCGAGTAGAACCGAGCCTGCACATCCCTAGTTCAGACCCACCTCTTCAAAGTAAGCACTGATTCAGAGGGAGTCTGCTCCCCATCTATTGTTATGATATTTTAAAGCCATCTTATTGCTATACACCTATCATATTCATAGTAATACACACGATTTCTCCCTTTCTCGTCCACATATCATTCAGTTGGGGAGCTTCAAGATTTTCATGTACCTGAGAGAGGATCCTTCAGTATTGGTATCCCTACTGAGACCTTGGCAGAAACATAAGAAAGAATCCCCATTCCTTGGATCTCACATGAGTGGAGCTAACACTGCACTATTTTTCACTGGACCAGCTTTGTTTGGGAACATCATTTATAATGTCTCCTCCACGTGGCATGGGCTGTTAGCTGGAGGAGGGCAGACGTTTGGGCAGTGATGAGGAGAAAGGAGCTCTATGTGCTACAGGCTACAGTTACTATAGACAATGCCCAGGATGCTGACTACTGAGATCTACAGTAGTGATGTCCATCAGTGGCTCTAACATTGATGGTTTATGGTTTTCAACCATCAAAAGGAAACCATTCAGGGTTGGGTAATCAATAGATGATTATTGCACATGCGCAGAACTATACATTGAAATGCCACCTGATTTTTTCCAACATCAGGCAACATCATCGATGCTGCAGTATTGTCGGTCCACCATCTATGACAAAAGAAACAATTGCCAACAGCCATAGACCATTGATGGTCGTGAAACAATGAATGGTGGCCATCCATAATCCACATGCTCCATAGAAAGGGTGGTGAGTGAGCGAGATGAAATGCATGGCAGCCTACCTACCACATTATCCTCCTGAAGGCACCATCTTGGACTACTGATATGTTAGGGGGTTTGTTCGTTGCCACTGCTCCTTCCTGGCTATGCCACTGGACCATACCCACCATGGAGAAGGAGGGCATTAGATTTAAGGAGGTCATTGAAGGTCTTGCTGAGGGTGGTAGTTGGGTGTCACCTTGTTTAGAAACATTGCCAGCTCTCACCTCCAGTCACACTATTGTCATCCTTATCTGTTCCCTCATAATTATGGGAGAGATACAGTATCAATACCTTTTTCCTGACACAGGAGCTTGTGAACCTCCTTGGATATCCTGTGTGTCTCCTTGAGTTGCAATTATTCTTCTCCTACGTTATAGCATGCGTTCAACTTACACTATCTTTATAAATAAGACCTTTTGAGAATGAACCCATAAAATGAGAATCTAAGCATTTTATTTTGTGTGCTGCCAAGTTTCTGGCATTTCAGAATCACTACACTAAATACACTCTAATAAGTAGGTTTGCTAAATCCTTCTCGATACATGCACAAATAGGTTGTTCAGGTCATTTGTCATTCTGATCCCGAATAAATGAGATCTGCTCGCTGGTTATATTATTCAAGTTTACCACAGTGTTTCAGACACTGAAAAAGGCAATTAGTTTGCATAACAATGCGTCTGGCGTTGCTCATCACTAAATGGTGCGAAGCCTCGGCTTCGTCATGTGTTGCTATTACCAAAGGTCAAGGCTCACTCAGAAATACTCTATTCATTTACCAATGTAATAGTTTTGAGTAGCATAAATACCCTATTTTTTCGTAAGTGCAGGATCTCACTGTTTCTCATGTCGTTCTTCATAAAATCCATTTCATAAACAAGTGGTTGTAAATAAATGTCTCAAGACATTGTCGTGAAATACATCCATGAAATAAACATATGCTCAGAGTTTGGGCTAAGATTTTACATATATACAGTTATAGTGCCTGCGCTACTTTGCGTAATTCTATAGGTGCCTAATGTGACAATCAATATGTATATGTAGAGCTAAGAATACTAAGCACACAGGGATAATAGTTAGGTGGTTTGAATGGATCCAGTTAATACTACAACAAATCAATTGAAAAGTCACAGTGCTCTCTAATTTGAGGAGTAATGTACACAGGATATGGTACAGGGAAGTGTATAGGAGTATATGGTGAAATGAACGTAGAAAAAATGGGGGGGATAAAATAGTGATGGTGGGGAGACTAGGTCTGTACAGAGGCAGTTATGGTGTGTGCCGTGTGCACACTTCCTGGATACTCTGGTTTGCCTTTCACTTCCTGAATTGAGCAAATCCTCGCGGGAACAGCTATTCTTGTTAGTGCTTACTCCGGTAAGCGTTCCTATGTCAGCGTGTGTTCCAAAGATGGATTGAATGTTGTCCAATGTGTTGCAGCCTTTCGGCCTTCCGCAGGGACGTGAATGATGGATGTGTCTTAATCAGGTTTAAATAGGCTTCTTGGATCTAGCGCAGGCACAATAACTATATATTATCATTGTCTGTAGGAGATATGGGATTATCTCCATAGTGTCAGCAGCTACCATTATCCTATACCAACCAACAAGCGCAGGTTTTGCATAAAGGTCATAAGATTTTACTTAGTCGTTAAGATTGCAACTTAATATACTATATTATTTGATAACCAAGGAGGTCATTCAGACCCGCTCGCTAGATGTGTTCGCTCGTGTATGCAAATCTGGCACACACCCAGCAAGGCCGGCGATCGCACAGCAAGGCATTAGCATGCCCACTATGTCTTGGCGTGAGATCACTTTGTGTATGCAGACGCCCACCAGCCTGTTATAAGATGCCCTCTTGTGCACGTCATCTCCAGGAAGTGCATGAAACCATTGGTAAATCGAACACCATCGGATGCAATCACAGCGCTTGAGGTTGACTATACCCTGCCGCAAGCACTGCGATCACTTCAGTGTGAAATACAACCAGGTGACGTGTACAATGACGCTGCCTTATAATTGTGCACACCTCTTATACCGTGTTAAGATGCTCAGGCACGCCTGCGTTCGCACCTCCACTCCCCCATTTCTAGTGGCCTGCCCCTGTCACCACCCACAAATGGCTTGTCCTGTCACTCACTCTGCTGGGCTATCTATGCGCAGTGAGCAAACGCTTCCTGATCTCTCGCACTGGTTCATGCACGTGCACTGCGATGTGTACGCATGCGCAGAAAGTGTAAATCGGCGAGCTGGGAGCGAACACATCCTAGCGAGCGGGTCTGAATCAGTTCCCAAATTCCATATGATAATTATGTTTTCTACCTTCTTCAAATGGGATGAGAAATGGATGTCACTCCCTGGATCATGAGAATATTACAAACTCAGTAGGGGATATTTATATGATGGTGCAAACAAACATTGATGCTTTTTCCTTTAGCAACCATTCAGATTCTAACATTCTATATTTAGTTACAGTTTAGAAAATGGAAACAAATGTATAGTTCCTACAGGTACATGCTGCAGGCACAGTATGCAAGGCCAACAGGTTACATACAATCCCTATTATCTTCATGACCTGGGAGAAGAGAGAGAAAGAGAAGATTGTAGTGTAATGACAACTTTGACCGGTGGCATCACTAGGAGGGTACAGACTCCGAGGGGGTGACATCAAAATGCCAGTTCCTCAGTGACCGGAAGCTGAACTGTGATGTTATTGTGCAGTGCACGGCTCCCAATCACTGAGGAGGAGCCAGCAGTGTGGGCAGAGTCTCTGGGGGCATCTACGGGAGTGCTGGCCATGCCCTCAGAGTGATTAAACATGGATGTGTCACAAAGCCACTATCTCTTGCCCATGAGGTCATGCCACTGATTTTGACACCCTATAAATGAATGATAATGATAACTTGCACTAGTTCACTTACAGTAGAGGGTCTGCCTGCTATGCTTGAAAGTGAAGGGACCACTGGAGTGACTTTTATATAAGTGGCACTTTTTGGGTTCGATCCAATTAGGTGCTATTGGTGCGATGTGCCATGGCAACGGCGTTAAAACGCCAGCAAACGGCGTTAAAACGCCGGCAAGGGCCCGGCACATCGCACCCTTCGCCAGGGCCGGATTAAGGGGGGGGGCGACAGGGGCGGTCGTCCCTGGGCCCCCACACATGACCAGGGGCCCCCGCACAGGGTCAGTGTGACCCTGCCGAGAACAGGAGTCCAGTGACACCTGTTCCCGGATTGAGGCTCACTGCCGTGATCCGCTGTTAATGTATGCAGCGGCACAGTCAGTGCTGCTGCATACAGCATAGAGCGGCTCCTGAGTCTTCTCTCCGGCGCCACAAGACACATTACATCCACAACACCGATGAGAGGACCAGGGAGCAGCTTTGCTGGGAGGAGGTCACGCCCGCACGCCGGGAAATCAGGTAAGTCAGCGGCGGAGGCTTTGCTGGTAGGGTAGGAGGGCAGAAGTCTTAGGGAGAAGGGGGGAAGCTCCGTGTGGCTTGAAGGGGCCCCCGCAATTTAGTTGCCCAGGGGCCCCCACTAGCCTTAATCCGGCCCTGCCCTTCACAGCCCGACTCGTTGCTGAATTTGCTTGAATTTGCACTTTCAGGCAAATCCGGGCGGCCGTCAAGCACGGCCACTGAAGCGATGACTCGCACACGCGAGTACATCGCATCTAATTGGATTGAGCAATTTATGTTTAAAACGTTATTTCATTTACATTGGTCAAACTGCAAATAAAAATCTCCTTCCAACTGCAAGTGCAAACTGCATCCCAAAAAGCTAGCTGCAGTGGAAATGGTTCTGTGGACTTCATCACAGGAAGGAACACACCTAAATTTCTACCATCTCCATCCCATTATCTTATTTATATAATCTTGATTCTACTGTTCTCTTGAAGACTATAGATTTGTCTTCATACATTGAGCAACTTTATGCCATATGGCGTGAGATGCTGGCGCGATAAGGACGCTCTGAGGCGAGAGGTGTAATGTTTTTTTCTTTACATTTTGCGTCTTAGTCGTATCGCAGATGCAGTAAAAAGCCGCTCACAGTGTACTAGAGACATTAGGTTGATACTTTGATCACACAGGAATTAAAGTTGCAGATGGAACTTGGCATGAGGAAAAGCCGCAGCTACTCACATTGGAGCCTTTTTTACACAGGTTTAGTCCCAGTCGCACACAGATGTACAAATGCCGCAAACCCCAGTGGTCAGTGTACCTAAGCATTGTAGTTCCAGATCTTTAATTTATGTGAATGACTTTTTGAGCGAAAAAGATGCTCAACGTGGCTGAATAGCACCTGGCTCGCCAAGCTGGGCTATGTGGCACAACTAAAGTCACAGTATAAAAGAACACATCTGTATATGTATTGGTGGGAATATTTCACAATTACCAATTAACATCCTTCCCCTGATCAACTTTTGTTGGTACAAACCAGCTCCTCCTCAGATGTCAGCTGCAGACACCTTAATCCAGAAAACAGAAACTACAGACGTGTTCTCCTACACAGGGGCATATTTATAACGGGTGCAGGGTGTGCGGTGCACATGGGCCCCTGTGTCCAGGGGGAGCCCGCACCACACACCCTGCACCCATAATTACTTGCCTCTCCAGAGTCCCACCTCAGCACGGGGGGCCGGCGCTGTAAAAAACGGCTGTAAAATGGCCGCCGCAGCGGCTGTTGTGCGTCTGTATATGAAGTGGAACTTACCGTGGAGAAAAGCTGCTGTCACTGCATCATACCACTACTTATGCTGATTCAGAGCCGCAGTCACACACAAATATACAAGTGTCGCATATCAAATTAATCAGCACAGTCTGCTGGTGCATCATAGTCACATCGCATTTAGGGCCTGATTCAGACGCGCTCGCAAACGCGGTTCACGGTGGCCCAGTGCGCACGTGTGGCATGCGCACTGCGTGTGCGCGAGCCTCGGAGCGAGCGCAAAAAGCACTCGCTCCGTGGCTCACTACAAAAGGGGCGGCTGTCGATGTTGATCGACAGTTCGCCCCATTTTGGCGCACTGGCGGGGGGTGGCTTCTCAAACGGAGGCGTTCCCATGTGAACGCCTGCCGATTGTGGGCGGCCCCACTGACATCAGCAGTGATGTCAGTGGGAGAGCTACCGGCTCTATTAGAGCCAGAAGCTCTCTGGGGCTTGCGGACACGAGACCCTACCACAAGGGTCTTGTCGCAAGCCCGATGGTCGCGATGGTCTTGACCATCACGACCATCATCCTGGCCACTCGCAATAGCTGTGCAAGCGGCCAGGATGCCGCTCCAAAAAAAAAAAAACGCCCTGATTCAGAGCGAGCGCTCTTTCAGAACGTCCGGCTCTGAATCAGGGCCTTAGTTTTATGCTCATTTTCTGCAAAAAAAGACACAAAAAAGATGCCTAGTGCTAGCAGAGTCTCACGGGACATGGCGCGCCGAAAGGGGCTGTTTGGCGCAACTGAAGCAAAGATGTGTGAGGACTCATCTTTATATCAGCAAGATTTTTAAACTAGTTGTGGGCAAGATGATATTTTTAGGGAGCACAAAAAGGTTAACCCGCACAGAAATAAGTGTAACTCTGGGTTAGGACCCTCATAATAACAAACTTTCTTTAGGTCAGAGAGTTCTTTGTTCTGAAGAACTTCAATTCCTCGTGCCAACAGAATGGGAGGAAACAAAAGAAAATATCATGGTGTAGTATGTTGTTCGGACAAAAATGTTACAATAGAATGCAGTAATTTTGATAGGGAAAAGTTCTTCCATCAATGAGATGTAAGAAAAATTAACACAGATTATGTATTCCATTCCCAATGAAGGTAGGTAAATAATGTGTGTAACGGTATCTTTTATTCTCAATGTCCAAAGAATAAGGGTGTACCCAACTCATACGGGTGTTAGTAATGACATACACATCAATGTATCTTTACTTTAATGTAGAGATGTGCATGTACAACTGTTTTGGTTTTGGATCTGGATTTATCTGTGTGTCTTGGTTTTGATTTTGCAAAACCACCCTCAAGTGTTTTGGTTTTGGATTTGAATAAAAACCTAATAAAATTCAATTAAAAAAACCATAAAAACAGCTTAAATGTCCGAATCAAAAAAACTGTGTTTAGTTTTAAATCTGAGTTCTGAACCAGTACTCAGTTCAAAAACCTCTACATACTGTGTGCGTATAATTTGGACTTATTTGAAAATCAGCATTCAGCATATGTGCTCCTGCAGTTCTCTGACTCTTCCATTGTTTCACCGTCGTGTTGTATATTAATAAACATGGTCCTATTTTTAAGGCTTGTACTCAAGCCACTGTTGGGGGAATGAGCATAGTTAATTTGTGACAGTATGTACTCTACCATACATGAAGGGCTGACTGTTGAACTGTAGTACTTACTGGACTGGTGCTGGTAGAGGTGGCTGCTATCGATGGCCATTGTTAGATGATGTTTTGTAACTATATTTTCAGAGATGGCGATATGCTTTTTTTTCACTATAGCATGAAGGCGATGCTTGCCACCCTTGCTTGGTGCGTGATGATGGTTGTTTACCGATGTCTCCTGCTGCATACACCAGGCAGATGAGAATATCCTTGACAGCCCAAACCATTGAACAATTATCCATTGATTTTTACATACCATCATTAAGCAGAAAATATGTTAGAAAACTGAAACCATTCATATAGGCCTTCAGAATTCAATCCCTAGTATCTGTCTAATGTCCTAAAAGAACCATAACCCATCGTCTTATTCATGATTTATTTCAAGACAGATTATTGATGAAGTAGAAAAAGGGTCTGAGTATGGACCAATGCTATCCAAGTGAACTGCTGGTCAACTACCTCATAGGCCAACATAGGACCTGGACATGACTGTGACAAGCTATTGCTCTACTTTTTGTGGCATCCTCACCACAGATCAAAAATCCATCTACCCTCTTCCTGAATTACCTCACCTCTTCCTTCTCCTCTTTATTCCTTCATCTTTTCACCATTCCCCTGTACCATACACACTGGCTGGTACAGATTGTGGCAGCTTCGTAGTGATAAGCAGGAATACAGTATTTACACAGTGCAATATTGCACCCAAATAAGTTCCAGACTTTCACAACTGTTAAAACTCAGCTCACAGAGCTACAGTAACATGATGCAAAATATGTATGGAGTCTGAAACTGTCAAGGCTGGCTTAGGGGAATCTCCTACTGAGGAGCTGAAAACTGAGGTCCCCGGTTGTGGGAAGATTTGGAGGTGAGGGGCCTCGATGTATGTCTTCCTCATCCATAAGTATCAGATGTTGCGAGACCTGACCAAGGGTGCAGAGTCTAACCTGCTGGGAGGTGTTCACCAGTGACCCCACCAAGCAGGATATGGGTTTAAGCTGCACCTAGCAAGCAGGTAGTGGACCTTTGGTAATGGTATCCGATACAGGTAGAAAATGGAGGGAGA
This sequence comes from Taudactylus pleione, assembly GCA_031769625.1. NCBI lineage: Eukaryota > Metazoa > Chordata > Amphibia > Anura > Myobatrachidae > Taudactylus > Taudactylus pleione. Next base: position 3,895,161 of record JAUIMM010000544.1, read on the forward strand.
TAATACCGATGAGGCCCAGGAGAATGTACATCTGAAAGAGGCACTAGCAAGGATTTGGGATTTTTTACAGAGTATGCGGCAAGGTATCAGACACACTGCTGGCACAGGAGAGTGACACTGTGGTTGTACTCGGAGGATGTACTGAGTATGTGGGCAAGGTATCGAGTCGCACTGCTGGCACAGAAGAGTGACACTGAGGTTGTACTCGGAGGATGTACAGAGCACACGGGCAAGGTACCCAACACACCGCTGGCACAGGAGAGTAACTATAAATGACTTGAGAGTAAACAGCAAGGGAAGCTGGATTGAAGTGATGGCAAGCAAACACTAGTAGTAGTAAAGGCAACTTCCTGTTGTCCAGAGCCCTGTTATATACCCTGAGGTAGCAGTCCATTGTAGGACAGCATCAGCTGACAACAGCCTCACTACCATTGGGTAAAGAGTCAGTCAGGTGATGAAGACTGTCATGGCTGCACCCATGATGGCAACTGCAGCAAACAAGACATGGAGCAGCTCATGGATATCTATGTGGTCCCTAGGCATAATCCTCAGAGCATCACTTGCCCACTTGCCGCCCCTGACATCTGACCACTCGAGAAGTATTGGGAAGCTGGTACTGGGGTGAGTAATGGATGATACTAGGGCGCAATCTGACAGTACCTCCCCTTTCAGGGTGGACTCCAGACACCCACAATGCTTATCAGGAAATCTTCTGTGAAAAGCTCAAACAAGTTGAGGAGCATGGACATCAGAGGCCTTAATCCATGTTCATTCTTCAGGTACTTATCCTTTCCAATCAATAAGATACTGAAGGCAATTAGACCGATGCCGAGAATTAAGGATTTTCTCAACCTCAAATTAGACTCCCAGTTGAGTTTAAACTTGATGAGTCTTGGATGGAGAATGCTGAAATTGATTAAGAACCAACGGTTGTAACAAAGAAGCAAGAAATGTGTTGGAGATTCTCAACTGCAGAGCGAGTTCCAATTTATAAATCACAGGGTTGATGACTTTAAGAATGTGGTATGGTCCAATGAAGCATGGAGCAAATTTTATGCTTGGAACCTTAAAACTATTGTTATTAGATGATAGCCACACCCTGTCTCCAACTCTCCATGGGCAATATTTCTTGAAAATCTGGTACTCGTGGATGTTTACCATACACTGCAAGGAATGGAGTGGAATTTGAAGCAGAATGGTATCTGAAATTGTGGACAAATTCTGCCCAAGGCAACAAATCGATCCAGTCATCTTGAAAGGAAGATACGAAGAGTCTGATAAACATCTCCAGCTCCTGATTCACCCTTTCTGTTTGGCCATTAGCTTTGTGGTGATAGGCGGACGGAAATTTCAACAAAGAGCCCTCCAAACCTTTGCCACAAATTATACCCCACAGTCATATACAATCTCCTTGGATAAACCATGAAGCCGGAAGATATCACGGATGAACACTTTGGCCAGTTGTGGTGCAAACGTAAGACCGATAAAGTCTTTTTTGAAAATCACTCTACTACAACCTAGATGGTATTGTGTCCCTTAGAAGGTGCTAAAATAAGATCCATTGAAAGATGGGTCCTAGGGGCATCTGGCACAGGCAGAGGATGCAATGGACCAACAACCTTGTTACAGATGGTTGTATGCTGGGCCCACTTGGCACAGGACACAGTAAAGTTTCGAAAATCTTCCTTCATAGTGGGCCACCAGTAGGATCGCTGTAAAAACTTGAAAGTCTTGAGAATGCCCAAATAACCAGCAAAAAGAGAAACATGGGCCCATGACAATAAGTTTTTACGCAGCTGAGGTACCAAAAAGATCTTGCAAGGAGAAGGAGACAAAAGTTGAGTGGGAGCAAAGATGAGAGAATCCAAAATTGGCTGAAATTGAGGTTGATCCTCCTCCTCTTGTGGAGACAAAAGGATCGAGAAATAGCATCAGCTTTCTTATTCAGGACCCCAGGATGACACTGAAGTTTGAAGTCAAATCTAGCGAAGAAGAGGGACCAACAAGCTTGTCTGGCATTTAGAAGTAAAAATAAAAATGGTGTGTTGCGCTTGTCTTTCCGCAGCTCAATAAATAGTGGACAGATTAAAAATATGGGTATATGAGCGCTGGTATGAATAATTAGTAATCAATAATAAAACATAAAAATAAAATGAAATAAAAAAATATAAAATATTAAAAAAAAATTAAATAAAGAACAAAGATGAAAATAGAAAGAAAAAACAGCATAGGAGAGAAAAGGCATAAACAGTATTATGGAATTGATGTTTACAGTCTTTATAAACTAGTTGGGGGGTGCCAGTTCTGCATGTACCCCACGAGGGGTCCGCTGTGCTATTGCCACCTAACTCACCCTAACTAGCTCGGTGTTGACTGCTGACTTCAGCTGCAGATTCCCATCTGAGCCACGATCACCTGTCCCACCAGGCTGGCGCCGCTTGATGACAGAGGGCGCCGGGGGATGTTCAGTGGGCTTGCAGTGGCAGTTGTTCTTTTCCTGTGCACTCCTTCCAATCTCGTGTTTCGGACCTTCCTCGGGTCCTTTGTCAAGGATGAAGGGGGTGGGCCTTGGTATGGCTTTATTTATAGCGTGACTGATTTGTAAAAAGAGTTAAAAACTGGATATGCGGTCCCGGAAGTTGTGGGAGGGTTGGAGGCAAGCACATGTTCTTTTTTCTGTGCCTGACTCCATTTTGGTTTATGCCAGAATGGTGTAGATTGAGAAAAGTTAAAGGAAAATAGCAATGAAAGATAAGCAATGATATGAAACTAACAAAATAAGAATAAATATAAAGATAAATAAAGATAAGAATAACATAAAAAATAAATTAAAATAAAATTTAAATAAAGTGAAATAAAATCAAAAATAAAAATAATAATAATTTTTGCTAGTGAATAATGAATCTAAAAATTCTTTTGATTTTAAAATACTTATAAAAAGGCATTTAACCGGTGAGATGTTTGGAGATAAACAAGGTTCTTATGATCCTTGATGATGGTAACAGGGAATCTTGTGCCTTCCAAAAGGTGTCTCCACTCCTCCAGTGCCAAATGCATAGCCAATAACTCTTGATCTCCGATGGCAATTTTCTTCTCTGCCGGAGAGAATTTGCGAGAAAAGAACCCACATGAATGTTTCTTCCCATCTTCAGCGGTTTGGGAAAGCACAGCTCCTACACCTACCAAGTAGGCGTCTACTTCCAAGAAAAAAAGGTTTCTCGAGTTGTGGTTGGTGAAGAATTGGAGCTGTTTCGAGATCTTGGAAGGCACTTCTGCTGCAGACCAACAAGATGGGCTAGACCATTTCTTAGTAAGAGCTGTGATGGGGGCAACCACCGTAGAAAAGTTCAACATAAATCTCCAATAATAATTGGAAAAGTCCAGAAATCATTGAAAGGCGTTCAAAGAATTTGGCTGGGTCCATTCTCAAATGGCTTTTAGTTGGTCTGGATCCATTTCTAGGGAATGTCAACAAATGATACGCCCCAAGAACGGCACAGAGGATTGTTCGAAGAGACACTTGGAGATCTTCCCATATAGACAGTGGTCACGAAGGTGGGACAGAACCTCTCTGACATGAAGTTGGTGGGACTGTATGTTCTCAGAAAAAATTAGAATGTCATCAAGATAGACTACAACATATTTGTAGAGAACAATCTGTAAAGATCTCGTTGACATATCCTTGAAAAATGGCTGGAGCATTATATAATCCAAAACACATCATCAAATACTCAAAATGGCCAACCCATGTGTTGAACGTGGTTTTCCACTCATCCCCGCTTTGATACGGATCAAATTGTAGGCCCCGCGGAGATCCAATTTTGTGAAAAAGTGAGCCCCATGAACCTTGTTGAAAAGTCCTGACATGAGTAGCAGAGGGTATCGGTTTTTGATAGTAATTAGATTGAGTCCCCAGTAATCTTTGCAGGGTCTGAGCCCACCATCTTTTTTTTCGACAAAGAAGAATCTAGCTCCAGCAGGAGAAGAGGACAGTCTGATGAACCCCTTGGCTAAGTTTTCCTTAATGTAATCGGACATGGCTGCTGTTTCTGGAACCGAAAGAGGGTAAATTGGGCCACAAGGTGGCATTTTCCCAGGAATGAGATCAATGCTACAGTCCCACGAACGATGAGGAGGTAATTTGTCCATAGCTTGTTCAATAAAAATGTCAGCAAAATCCTGGCAAGGTTCTGGCAGACGGGCATTTAGGAGAACTTTCAATTGATCATGAGTAGGAGAGTTAAGAGAAGGTCTGGTAGAAACTTGATGGGTATGCACAGGAAGCACATGGGACAAACATTAATGAAAATAGCTCAGACCCCAAGCAAGGATTTGCAGAGTAGACCAATTCAATATAGGATTGTGTTTTTTAAGCCAAGGCAGACCTAAAACTAGTTTGTAAGAAGTTTTAGTTAGAACTAGGAATTTCAACATTTCTTGATGGAGGCATCCTACTTGTAGAGACCCCGGGTGGGTAATCAAGGATATAGAATCCCCAAAAATGATGTTGCTGTCTACCCCTGAGAGAGCTAGCTTGCTGTGTAGAGGAGTGACCAGTATACCCAGTTTTCGACTTGTAGGAAAGGAACACCAATAGTCAGGTATCCGACACAAGTGGAAAATGGAGGGAGATAACAACGATGAGGCCCAGGAGAATGTACCACTGAAAGAGGCACTACCGAGGATTCTGTACAGATTACGCGGGCAAGGTATCAGACACACCGCTGGCACAGGAGAGTGACTCTGTGGTTGTACTCAGAGGATGTACTGAGTACATAGGCAAGGTATCCAGTTGCAAAGCTGGCACAGGAGAGTGACACTGTGGTTGTACTGGGAGGATGTACAGAGCATTTGGGCAAGGTATTCAACTTACTGCTGGCACAGCAGAGTAACTAGAGATGACTCAAGAGTAAAAAGCAAGGAAACCTGTCCAGAGCCCTGTTACATACCCTAAGGTAGCTGTCCATTGGAGGACAGCATCAGCTGACAACAGCAGCACTGCCATTGGGTAAAGGGTCGGTCAGGTGACGAAGACTGTCATGGTTGCACCCATGATGGCAATCGCAGCAACCAAGACACAGACCAGCTCATGGATGTCTACGTGGTCCTTAGGCATAATCCACACCTGACGTCTGACCACTCGAGAGGTCAGGGGAAGCCAGTGCTGGGGTGAGTAACGGACAATCCTAGGCCACAATCTAGCAGAAACCTTGTGAAAATTGTCCACATTAACAAAAAATCTGACACTAAGATTCAAAGTTTTATTAAAGGAAAGTTTGAAATGAACGTTGGAAAGCTGTCCTTACATTTTCAGAAATTCAGTTACAGTACATGAAGGTAACATAGCAACCTCCATTTATAGCTCAATCACACAACAACTCCCTGAAGAAGACAATAGACTTTTTAGTTGTTCCTCGACTGCACAAGCATAAAGTGACATGCCTTTAACATACAACACAGAACCGAATAAAAAAAAACCCATCAATCTTTTCTTGAGTAATTGAGACATTACATCCTACTTTAGTATAATTATGTTGTCATTTAGAGGACGGCTCATATAATTAGTACAATAATTACCAAAGCCTTTTTAAATAGACTGTCTCCGTTTGAAATACAATACTTTTCTCTTGAAATGTGCATCAGAAGATAAACTAATATAAGAGTATTTTGAACTATATAGAAATAAATTGTTGGTCAAAATCTGAAACATGTATGCACCTGTTTATCTGTTGTGACATTGGACTGAATAACATATTGAGCTGGCATAAACATATTCAAGCAAATAGATAAGTATATTATTTGAATTTGCAATTAATTTGTATGCAATTTATTTGCATTATATTACATTGTAATCTTAGTTGTAGACTAAAAAATTTAATTTATTTAAATGCAGAAAAACATTAGATGATACCATATACTGTAGCGTATATTGTAATTTATTATAATATATTCTAGTGCTTTCATCCTGTCAATTGTATTTATCTATCTATCCACATAATTTTAAAATTAACTTTAAAGTTTAAAAAGACAAATTGGTTTAAGATTGTTGGGAAAAAAAAAAGTTCGGAATTACTCATGAGGGGATGTTCCAATATAGCTGATGAGAAAGATGTGGGTGACCCCGCACAGAAAACAAGTGTATTATGCCATATATCGTACCAACAATTGGATATATCTTTCAAAAAGTATTGACGGGTTTCTCAGTTGGTGGTGCTCCCTAGAGCCAAAATATGAGTATGAACAAGCAAAAGAGAAAAATAAGCTCTTTTTTCTGGGGCACTCTTAAATAAATTGTTTGTATTGAAATATAACTTTTAATAAAGATATTTAAAATAGTGCATCTCAAATTAATAACAAATAAGATAAGTCCAGCATTGCCAGGACTATCCAGGAAAATTATATTTTCCACAACAAATTTTTAACAAAACACACACAGAACATACATAAGAACATTTGGCGAAAATATTATAGGCAGTGAATTGAGACCAATAGTTCTCATACACGATTTACTTCATGTATGATGGGTGTCTGTAACAAAGGTTTATACACGTATGGTTGCATCAGAGGTATTACGGTCCATACCTTAGTCCATAAAATGTATACAGACCCCAATTTTCCACAAAGGGGAAGATGTTGGGAGTAACAGTCTGTTAATGGTGTGTTTGAACTCAGAGCATATGTATAGATTGTTGTCATATAATAGAACAATATGTTCAAATCTGCACATAAAAAGTTTGGACAAGAATCTATTCTATTCAAATTGTGTCATCCGCATAGCTGGTAAATCCTGCTGGGTTTTTGCAATTTTGTCACTTATGCTGCAGCAAAAAAGGTCTAATATAATAACGATGAAGATTATTTACCCCTTAAACCAATAGGAAGTTGGGAAGCAATGGATATGAAATAAGAATATCTACTATATCAAGTGCATTATTAACTCATCGCATTACCCTCTTTTTCCTGCATATCTGTATGCATTATGAGCACAAGGAGCTAACTCAGTCAGGGGTTAAACCAGATCGTATATGACATAGATAGAATGCAGTACTTTATCCTTATTGGCTATTAGCATACATATGACCCAGCAGGATTTAACAGCTATGCGGATGACACAATGTGAATAGCATGTGACCAGATAAACCAATAGAATATGGTCTCTCACACTGTGCATACCATGCGACCGGATTATCCAATGGACGCTGGTTTTTCATATCACATGTGACCGGGAGGAATACCCGGAAGTAGGTATTTTAACAGAGAGCTAAGGCTCTCTATTCATGCGGGGGTGAACAAGCCCTACAGGCGAAATGCGCGTCCCCGAGCGGCACAGCAACGGCAACACACGATCCTGGTTGGGCAGGTGCACATGCCATCCACTTCTTTCTCCATGTGTTTCAACGAAGGGTAAAAGTATCAGTTGATACAACTCTAACTGTCATTATAATCTGCTAGTATGACTTGTGGTATTTATTCATCTATTTGTAGGAATATGACAACACAGCATTGACATTTCTTTCTAAGATATATGGCTATTGCGGTAGCCACACATGCTCATATGTGTCATTTTTCCGTATAAATGACACATATATTATGTCATTGCATTGCAGAGATAATTAGAGTTAATATCCTTGTATGATGTTGTGGATGACCAAATAGATTCTTGACCAAACTTCTTATGTGCAGATTTGAACATATTGTTCTATTGTATGACAACAATCTATACATATGCTCTGAGTTCAAACACACCATTAACAGACTGTTACTCCCAACATCTTCCCCTTTGTGGAAAATTGGGGTCTATATACATTTTATGAACTAAGGTTTGGATCCTACTACCTCTGATGCAACCATACATGTATAAACCTTTTTTACAGACACCCATCATACATGAAGTAAATCGTGTATGAGAACTATTGGTCTCAATTCACTGCCTATAATATTTTTGCCAAATGTTCTTATGTATGTTCTGTGTGTGTTTTGTTAAAAAAAATTTGTGGAAAATATAATTTTCCTGGATTGTCCTGGCAATGCTGGACTTATCTTATTTGTTATTAATTTAAGATGCACTATTTTAAATATCTTTATTAAAAGTTATATTTCAATACAAACAATTTATATAAGAGTGCCCCAGAAAAAAGAGCTTCTTTTTCTCTTTTGCTTGTTCATACTCATATTTTGGCTCTAGGGAGCACCACCAACTGAGAAACCTGTCAATATTTTTTGAAAGATATATCCAATTGTTGGTACAATATATTGCATAATACACTTGTTTTCTGTGCGGAGTCACCCCCATCTTTCTCACAAGATTATTATACTGACCAATTGATGTCAGTTTCTGAACTCCAGCACGAATCAGTTATTTATTATTATTATTTTATTGCTTTCTATTTGCATACTATATCTCTGACTAACTAAAATTCACTAAAATAGTGACATCACTCTGGATCTTGGACACACACTCCCATTTGTAGTCATATTGACTCTTCTTTTTACCTACTACATATATCTCACCTGAGAGAACACAGAGATTCCTTTTTTCTTCTTTCCCTTTCCCTCCATTCCCCCCCCTCCCCTTGTTTTGCCGTTATAGATATAATAGTCAATCCGGTTATACATTATGTCCTCTTTTTCCTTAAAAAATTAGTTGATTACTAGAAGAAAAACACCGGAGAATTTAGATGAGATCTTTCCAGATATCCCGGTGAAAGAAACACAAGTTAAAACCTGGGGTGATGATCTTTACAAACTTAAATCTCTCTTATAGAGAAGAATCAGAGTCTCCTGGGACATAACGACTCTAGAAAATTATTCAAAACATAAAATCACACCCAGGGGCCTTAGACCTAAAGTGTTTCCAACCTTCAAACTCGCAACCGATAACCTGGTCAAAGACTGGGAATCGACTTTACTCAAATGTTCGAATGACTTAATGTCTATTCTTATTAAACATAACTGTCTAATATTGGACATTTGCGAGAAAGAGATTGAAGATCTAGGCAAAAAACTGGAGACCTGAGAAAAGGACCTAAATTTAAAAAAAAATTAGAAAAAAATAAGAAAGACCTTGAGACATACAAATTGAATATCATTGATCGTAAGAAAAATAAGTTTAACCGGGATAAGAAAGACTTTCAATCAGGCAACATCTTTAGATGGAGTAAGTCCAATTTACAAAGACCAACTTCCAGACAACAGGATTACACCTCTTCCGAAGCAGAATCGTCAGGAGGTGAAGAATTTCCAGAAGATACCAGTTCTAGTACCTCAATGTTCAGAGGGGATCACTATAGCGAGAATCCATCTGTTCCTTTTTTAGGATTGGGGAGAGGTGGCAGAGGCAGACACCATCCAAGAGGAAGACGAGGAGGGGGAGGAAGAAACCCAGCAGAAGCAGACTGGGACCCCCAATTAATACCGAGACACACAATGAGGACACGGAAAGGCAACTGAAAACTACCAACCAAAACTTAAAAATTATCAGTCTCTCTGAAAGTACTTTTATGGATATTGAAATAAAAATTCTGGAAAAAGGTCTCACTTTCTCTCCCACAAAAACATTTAATCGTTTTATGTGGGAAAAGGACCAGAAACTTTTTGGATGCAAATTACTTCTTAAAAAATTATTTTCCAATAAAGAAAGAAATATGGAAAATATGGAGGATGATATGTCACCACCAGAGACATCCTCATAAATGTTGGAGGAAGATAAACTTATTGCACTCAAAATCCTGGAGGATCTGAAAAAGGAGAATATGCCATCTTTCTCCACCACATTATTCAAGAGACCTCTGTGCAAAAGGAAATCTGATTTCTTCCCACAAGAACAGATATGTCCTGAAGTAAAGGTATTTCAGGAACTTGTGTCTCGAGATCTTGATACATTACAAGATCATTGTAAGAGAAAGAAAAGACATGGATTTGGTAATCTCAATTACAGAGAAACTAAAACTCTTATGTAAATGAAAAAGTGGCATGATGTGGTGATCAAACCCTCAGACAAGGGGGGCAATATTGTGATCTGGCCCACAGACATGTATATAAAAGAAGCCATGCACCAATTAGGGGATGATAAGTGCTATAAAAGGATCTTATTCAATCCAACTGATAACTCCAATGTGATATTAAATTTGATATTGAAAAAAGCTCTTTCAAATGGGACCATTTTAAAGCAGGAATATGAGTATCTTACAACATCATATCCCAAAACACCTACCTTTTACCTCCTTCCGAAGGTCCATAAAAACCTAAAAGAACCACCGGGAAGACCAATTGTCTCAGGCATTGGTGGCGTATCAGAAAAAGTGGGCAGGTTTGTTGATCTACATTTACGACACCACGTTTTTGGATTACCATCTTACATCCAAGATACAGCGGACATATTACGCAAATTGCATGATGTGAAACTAGATGAACACCATCTGTTGTTAACCCTTGACATTGAATCACTTTACACGAGCATTGAACATAATCTAGGACTCAATGCCATAAAATACTTTCTCATGATGGAAGGTTATAATGATTTTCACCAATTTCTCTTAGAACTCCTTGAATTTGTACTCACTAGGAACAACTTCACATTTGGAGATCAACACTACCTACAGATAAGAGGTACAGCAATGGGGGCAGTGTGTGCCCCCACATATGCTAACCTCTTTCTGGGGTGGTGGGAGAGAGAAATAGTATTTCATGATGACAATGAGTAATTCACAAAATATGTCACAGCGTGGTGGAGATATATTGACAATGTAATTATGATATGGGAAGGATAAAGAGAACTTTTGATGTCATTCATCAAAACATTAAACAACAACTCAGTTAATTTGAACTGACACATTACATCAGTCATCAAGCAGTGCCTTTTCTTGACCTTAAAATCTATAAAGACTCTACAGGCCTATTGCAGACAGAAATGTTTCGGAAGGAGACGGCGACCAACAGTCTCCTGCACCAGACAAGTTCGCACTTCCCACCAACCATAGAGAATTTGCCCAAGGGGGAATTTCTCAGATTAAGATGCAATTGTTCTGATAAAAAAAATATTTGAACTTAAGAGTTGTGAACTTATTGAAAGACTCCTCGAATGAGGATATAGCAAACGCTCTATTAGGAAAGCTAAAAAGTATACATCAGATATCCCAAGAGAATCTCTGATTTTTCCAGAGGAACAAACACAAAAAGAGAAAAAAGTGGACAAACTACGTTTTGTGGGTGACTTTTGTCACGAATGGAGGCAAATACAAAACATCGTACAAAAACATTGGCACACTCTCCACTTGGACAAAGATCTATCTAGCATTCTTGATGAGAAAGTTTCCATGAGTTGGAGATGCTCAAAAAATTTGAGAGATGAACTGGTAAGGAGCCATTTTGTCAAGAATCCACCCAGACAAGTCAAATTGACAGGCACTTTCTCATGTGGTACCTGTAAGGCCTGTCAATTTATATTGAAAACAAATGTGGTTAAGGACAAACTTGGCCAAACAATTATTATTAGGCACTTTATGAATTGCAATGCAATAGGGGTGGTTTACTGCATAACTTGCAGTTGTAATATGAAGTATGTTGGAATGACATCTCGGGTTTTTAAACACCGTATTTTGGAGCATATTGGTTCCATCAGAAATGCCCTTACAGACTTGACAAAACACAAAAAACTAACATCAGTAGCCCAACATTTCCTAAAACACCATCATGGATCAAGTAAAGAATTCAAAGTTTTCGGCCTAGAAAAGATAAATCTAGGAATACATGGAGGTGACCTGGTCCGAGAACTACTAAAACGAGAGAGCGCCTGGACCTTCAAACTTGGATCACTCACACCAAGCGGGCTGAACGAATACATCAACTACAATGTATTTGTGTAGGGACAACAGTGATTTGGAACACTACATTCTCCTAGATTATCTAATAGATTAGACAGGATCAATCCACTCATATACCATGGGAGACATTTTTGGCAGTACAGCATAGCTCTTTTATACCGAGGGTAGGGTAATCTCACTATGCAGGACTACACTTCTATTTTTTCACTACACTACACCCATATTCACTGTGAATATGAATCAGAATTCTTATAGTTTCAATATTTAAGCAGTGATATGGACATTTGTTTGTTATAGGCTGTCCATTTCCAACTCCCATTTTAAATTTATCAAATTTTATTTCTCTAACCAATAAGGACACCCTTTATTGTTTATTGCTTTCCTCCTTCTCACGTTCACAGTAAAATTTAAGTTCAACACTCTTTTTTGGCATAGGTTATGCCCAGCCCATGTACTCACACCGATATTACCTTACACTTCTAATTGGATACACATGAAATTCTTATATCCTTTATCAGGATTATCCTACCTCCCAATATCATAGCTATATGTCAACAATTTTCTGTCCATCCTGTTATCGGTATTGATCTGTCCAAGATCACATGGAAGAATATGTGTACCTCTCTCACTAAAATCACCAGCTTAACTATGGCTATCCTTTTAATCTCAAGCATGCAATAAAAATAGGAGGAGGATGACAACCACTCTGCAATGCTATTAGTAATAGAGCTAACCCATCCATCTGTACTATTATGTGAGCAGCTTCACTTTCCTATATTCCAAACCATATCATGCATGGCCCGTTTGCTCACTGATCATCAATGTCCTCTGAGAAATATGATCAGAAGTAGCATGGGTATCCACCCCTGAGATTGTACCTTTTTCATGTCTGTAAATCTTACTATGGACACTCTCATTACAGATTTTCAGGGAAGGATTCTGCAATGTCTTCATCAGGACCCTTCCTGCTGATACAATGTAACAGCAGATGCCCAGTTCACTTTTTCTTACCCCTATAAAGCAGAGGAGGTACGCTCACACATCATTCTATGTCCTTACACAATGATATGCAGTAGCTACAATCTTCTTTCTATATATATAGGGGTTACTATCTAACTCTTTTTCTATCCATCCTCCCTTTCTCTTTCTGTGCTCATAAGGGAGATACTCTCTCCGTCTATTATATGAGGTTCACTCTTCCCAAATATATGGGGAATCTGTACATATAGATACACATATATGAAGATTAAACAATTAATGTATTACGTGAGCTACAGGAATGATATCACCCAAGCTTTTTACTTTATTTTTATTTTTTTATGATTCTAAATGACCATTGTGGCCCCTCTCTTCGTGTTCTCTCTGGAAGAATAATCTTGTGCTATGTATATTTATGTAATAATTGTAATTTAACCTTATTTATGTATATTGCATATAGTACCTTTATAAATCCTGTTTAGCTAATATAATACGATAGCTGCTTTAAATAGAAGCTTTTTTGCAATTTTGTCACTTATGCTGCAGCAAAAAAGGTCTAATATAATAACGATGAAGATTATTTACCCCTTAACCAATAGGAAGTTGGGAAGCAATGGATATGAAATAAGAATGTCTACTATAACAAGTGCATTATTAACTCATCGCGTTGCCCTCTTTTTCCTGCATATCTGTATGCATTATGAGCACAAGGAGCTAACTCAGTCAGGGGTTAAACCAGATCGTATATGACATAGATAGAATGCATTACTCTATCCTTATTGGCTATTAGCATACATATGACCCAGCAGGATTTAACAGCTATGCGGATGACACAATGTGAATAGCATGTGACCAGATGAACTAATAGAATATGGTCTCTCAGACTGTGCATACCATGCGACCGGATTATCCAATGGACGCTGGTTTTTCATATCACATGTGACCGGGAGGAATACCTGGAAGTAGGTATTTTAACAGAGAGCTAAGGTTCTCTATTCATGCGGGGGTGAACAAACCCTACAGGTGAAATGCGTGTCCCCGAGCGGCACAGCAACGGCAACACACGATCCTGGTTGGGCAGGTGCACATGCCATCCACTTCTTTCTCCATGTGTTTCAACGAAGGGTAAAAGTATCAGTTGATACAACTCTAACTCTGTCATTATAATCTGCTACTATGACTTGTGGTATTTATTCATCTATTTGTAGGAATATGACAACACAGCATTGACATTTCTTTCTAAGATATATGGCTATTGCGGTAGCCACACATGCTCATATGTGTCATTATTCCGTATAAATGACACATATATTATGTCATTGCATTGCAGAGATAATTAGAGTTAATATCCTTGTATGATGTTGTGGATGACCAAAAAGATTCTTGACCAAACTTCTTATGTGCAGATTTGAACATATTGTTCTAATATATGACAACAATCTATACATATGCTCTGAGTTCAAACACACCATTAACAGACTGTTACTCCCAACATCTTCCCCTTTGTGGAAAATTGGGGTCTGTATTAAGGATGTGCAGGCTCGGTTCTACTCGGTTCCGTTCGTTTTTTTTCCCCGAATCTTATTGGGTTTCAGCTGTCACGAGTTTTGGATAGCCAATAAGATTCGGTAAAAAAAACCAAACGGAACCGAGTAGAACCGAGCCCGCACATCCCTAGTCTGTATACATTTTATGGATTAAGGTATGGATCGTAATACCTCTGATGCAACCATATGTGTATAAACCTTTGTTACAAACACCCATCATACATGAAGTAAATCGTGTATGAGAACTATTGGTCTCAATTCACTGCCTATCTATAAATGTTCTTATGTATGTTCTGTGTGTGTTTTGTTAAAAATTTGTTGTGGAAAATAGAATTTTCCTGGATAGTCCTGGCAATGCTGGACTTAAATTATTTGTTATTAATTTGAGATGCACTATTTTGAATATCTTTATTAAAAGTTATATTTTAATACAAACAATTTATATAAGAGTGCCCCAATATAGCTGATGTCGCTCATGTTTTACAGAGTGCATAAAAACAGTGTGTAGGTCTTATGTTTGCAAACTGGATCTGTGATAGCAAAAACATTTGAATTTAGTAAATTTGGCTTCCTAAATTGGCAACAGCAAATAATAGTTTTTCCCAAGTGTAATTTGCGACATAATTACTTGCATTAAACTTTTTAATTATTGCCTAACCTTTCTGTTTAACTCTGCCTCCAACACCCAAAAGCACAATAATTTAGTTCTAGTCAAGTGTAATAGACAAATATACTTGTTATTATGTTTTTTAATTGTACATTAAAAAGACTGAAGTTAAGGAAAATAATCTATAATTAACACATTAATATATTGTAATGTTTCTTAAATATTGTAATGGGCTTTTGCCCATCTATAAAGACACTTTTTTTTTTCATCTCTTGAAGATGTGTTAGTTTCATTGGGAATAATGTTTCTATTTTTTAATCTATGCAATCTAATTTAATATACATATGTTGAAGCACACATGGTAACCCTTTTATAGATATTTGGAATAATATATTTTATTTTACCAGCTTATATATATTGAAAAATAGGCAAATATAGTAAAAAAAAATATACTTCCCATTTTCCAGTGATTACTTTGATATGACTAATGATTAAATGTACATTATTTTGAAATAAAAAAGTAAAACAAATTAAATTAACTTTCCATGAGTCTTCCGAATCTTAATCATGGACAATTAGTGTAACCTCAAAATGTAAATTTAAACAGGTAACTATCCAAAGGATAATTATACCAAATATACCGTACTTGTAATTAATACAGATTTGATTCAGGTACAGGGGCCAGAAAAGAAGAGTCTAATAAATAAATAATTCCCTGGGACTCCCATACACAGAGAGCGAATCATAATCATTTTCCATGCTAGCTAATTATGATTGGCTAGGGTCGAAGGAGATTTTTCCTTCAATTTAGACAATAGCTCATTCTAGAAGAAAGCATTTAATCTTTAGTTAGTAATCTCTCATGAGCAAGGCCCTCTTCCCTCGTGTACAAACCATTGGGTTCAGCAGGCATTACTTATTTGGATATTATGACTGCTGAAGCAGCAATGTTTATAAACATTGTAGACCATGTTCTGCAATGCTTTGTACTGTGTCTCTTTTCTTGCTTCATTCATACTGTTTCTATCTATGTACTTTGTAAGGTGCTGCAGATGCCTTGTGGCACCATATAAATAAAGGATAATAAGAATAAATAATAATAATTTTAATAAAGCTGTAATTAAATATGTGGAGTTGTTGCTTATTCAAATAACTTTGAAACACTTATTTGTTAATTTATTATTTTAATTTTTATCTTTTGTCATAATAGGCATTGGTCTTGAGGAACTCTGTTCATTGTAGGGGGACAACTGTTGAACTGAAGTTGCCACTTCATGGGTCTAAACAGTCCAGGGAAGTACTTGAAGAGTCCTCATTTTTTTCAAAACAGTATTTTTAGGCTAGGCACAACAGGCCAACGTATAGGAGATAGCAGTCAATTCACCAGTAGAAAAGTTATATTCTAAAAATGTAGTCCTACATATTTTCATATCTCTAGAACTGACAAGATCAGAGTACCTTTGTCTATTTCTTCACATAATCATGTCCTTCATTTATTATATATGTCCACAAGCTTTAAAATGCCCTTGTTGTACTCATCTGTCTCAAATCCATTGAACAAGTAATCGACTGCAAGCTTCAACTCATCATAACTTCCAAAACATTTTCCATCCAGGAACTCTTTGAGCTTAGTGAAAAGGTGAAAATCGCTTGGAGCAAGGTCCAGATTATATGGTGGATGATTGAAAATCTCCCATCCAAAACTGTGACAAGTGATTGACATCCCAGTTAATCTTCGTTAAGTACATTTGTTCATCCATTATTGAACTATTCATACCACTTTCTCACATCAACATACACACAAGGTTAATTTTCTCCCTTAAAATTGCAAAAAAAAAACATAACTTGAGCACTTGAATGACCTGCATGGCGGGAAGAGATGTTCAACATATTGCCAAGGGAGACTGCATTTTATGTTTGATTTTTTATTTGTTTTGATCGGGATTCATGCAAATTATAAAATGACTCAGAAATAAAGATATGGGAAAACAATTTGAAAGTTTCACATTTTATCAATTTTAGAGTTTCACAGCCAAGTCAGGCTGAATATTTCTGAAATTATCAAATATATTGTCATAACATTTTAGTTTTGAACAAGATTATGTAATATAATTAATGATCAACAATATTAAAGATTAGATTTTTATGGGTCTTTTTTATAAGTTCTTGTTAGTCAAGCAAGTCAAATACATCAAAAAGAATAGAAGGAATACATGTGCAGGGCAAGATTGCAGAGCAAGGCAAACAAATAGGACCTGATTCAGGGTCACACGATGTTCAATCTAATTTTGGCGTCTTTTAGCGTAGACATTTTGGTACCATGTGCCAGACAGAGCATTGGCACCTCCCCCCCTCCCATAAATCAGATAGGTACAGCGCGTGCCAAAAAAGCAGCGTTGTCTCGCAGGTAATATATAAATTAGATATGTGCGGGTCTGGATTTCTAAAATCTGAACACACCCGAATGTAGGTGTTCCGAGTAGAACCGGGTCAACGCTTGGATTCACTTTTGTGACCCGGTTCAGATCTGTTACCGATTCAGGACTCAGATTTAAAAAAGAAACTTGGGTTTTAGCTGTTTTAATCAATTTTTTTCATCAAAACCCAAAAACTTCAGGATGGTTTTGCAAAACTAAAACCAAAAACCAAATCCAAAACATGAAGATGAATCCAGATCGAAGACCAAAATCAAAACATGGGGGTCTGCGCATATCTCTGTCATATATCATATATATAGTCTGTTTTGGAGGGTCAGCACTCGCACATAATAGATGCAGCGGCTGGGGTGCTCCTCAGTGTTCACCTGACGATGGTTCCACACATGTACTGAAAATATATACAAAAAGAGTGTACTCACCAGGACTTTTGATAGATGAAAAAAGGTTTATGCACATCAATCCATAAAGTGTCATAAAGTGTGACGTTTCGGTCTGCTGTGAGACCTTCCTCAAGACAAGTCAACTAGCCAACAAGAACTCTACGGCCCCCTCCTCTCTAAATACGCCCCTGAGCAGAAGCATGTTTTTACACGCCAAAGGAATCACACATAATATATTTGGTGGAGGCGAATTAGCGTATTTCCATACACTGGACTGCTGTATGGATTCCAGATCATAATAACGAGTCCACAATTCATCACACTTCACAATCGGTCAGGAAATCGGGTAACCTCAAATGGTTTTCTTGCACAATTTGACTCGTCGTCACTTCTGCTCTTCTGTGAGATTTCTGGGTACCCACCTGGCACACACGCAATGCATTTTCAGTTCCTTTGTTACAATATGCTGAACCTATTCGAAAGAGATGCCAACTTAAGCAGAAAGTTTGCGTAAAGTCAACCATTTTGCAGCATCTCCACAGATTTGGCAATGTTGACATCTGTAACCACAGTGGATTGTCTCCCAGAACACGCTTCTTCAGTCACTCGCGTATTACCCTCTTTGAAGTGCTTCATCCACTGAAATACTACAGCACGGCTAATTGTTTTTCCACCATATGCTTGCCGTAACATTTTATGAGTTTCTTTACCGCTGTTACCAAATTTAACACAAGATTCAATCACACATCTCTTACGTAATCTCATAGACACGTCTTCCTCATCAGCCATGACAAAACATACAAAGATCTTCCACTAACTGTGACCAAACAAAGAAGACCACAGCAGTCCAACCGCAGGTTCAGACACATCGATGTATGAGCTTCACAATAACCAGCATAGCGTTGCCACGTCTACCTATGAGACAGAAGAACAGAGGCAGTCTCATTACTTTTCAATCAGCCCTCGTATTTCTATATAGTGAAACATGTGACCCAGCATGAGAGATGGGGTACACCAGAATCACTAGTGCACTCAGGGGCGGTTTCTGAGTACCTGAGTATATATATGTGTGTGTGTGTGTGTGTATATATATATATATACACATATATACATATAGTATATGTGTGTGGAGACCCCCCTGTAAAAATCTTACATTTGCCCCTGAGTATATAGACAAACTGCATACCAAAACAAACAGACCCAGTCAATGTTGGGAGCAACAGCTATTGTGAATGTACAGTATATATGTGTATGTGTGTATATTTAAATATATATGTGTATAAGTTTATGTGTAAAACATTAATACACTCCCACATAACATTGCTACACCAATCAAAAACAATAACCAATATATCTTCCGGATAACATTAAATACCCCATAATATTAATACACTCCACCCGTGATAATATTAATATGCACCCCACATTACATTAATCTACCCCCACACCTCCATATACTTACCTCATCTGTAAGAGGCTCTCTGGTCTCTGGAGACTGCGAAGGGAAAGGGCTTCATGGTAGGGTTGGGCATCAGAAGCCAATGGTTTGAAAACATCAATGTTCCCAGTTCGATTAAAGTACATTTTCCAAGGGATTGCAGGTATTCGATGGTTGTCAGCCATGAGATGCCCATCCGCTTCCTGCTTCTGCGCATGCACACAGTATAACCATGGATAGTTATAATGCAATAGCTAATAGCCATCGCATTGCTGGAATTTGATGTTGGAAGCCCGGCAACCATTTCATGATGAGCTTCCAAAGTCCATCACTCCCTTGGGGAGGAGAAGGATAGAGATAGGGAAAAGGAGAGAAGGGGGTGGGACTTTGGGGAGTGGAGAAGGCTAGAGATTTGGTAAAGAAGAGAATGGGGTGGGGCCTCTGAGGCAAAAGAAGGGGCGGAGTCTCTGGGAGGAAGTTCTAGAGAGTGACATTGGAGAATACTAACAGCAGCACATTTATGAATGGGGAGCCTATTAGAGGGGTTCCAAGGCACAAGCCCCCTATGTACAGTGCAGTGTCTGGGGTTAATGAGCCGCTGCCTCCTGCTGCTGACTGCCAAAACCAGCA